>OX244271.1:5787014-7176181 GCA_945867215.1 Epinotia demarniana
CTTGAACTGTGTAAGAAAATGTTATAAATTTAATTTTCTCCATTGTCAGATTGTCACTAAAACCAAGGCACCGAAATAATTGTCTTTCCCAAAATTTGACTTTTGCAAAAATTGTATTAGTATCAAAAGCTATTACGTTGTTTGCGTATTGCGGACTGTTGGCTAACGCTTCGGCACCCGAAAACGACACAGTAGGACAATCGTTGCGGGTGTACTTAGATGTTCTGACATCTGCCCGGAATTCCCATACACTCGTCCGGTCTTTCCTCAACCGGGCGGACGGTGCGACAATTTACGACAACTATGCAGATACCGATGAAAACCTATGAAACGATTATGTGTATTCGGACGTAATTTTATAGGGATTAGATAAATCTAATCCCTATATTAAGTTACTTTTTTGCGAATTTGTAATATATTTTTCCAGATTAAAATGCCAACCGAGGTGGTATTCGGCGTGAACGAAAAATGGCGGATCAACCGGAACATCTTCGTCCTAGGGTTCGCGTTTATGGTGCAATTCACCGCATTCCACGGCGCGGCGAACCTGCAGAGCTCGGTGAATAGCGACGCCGGCGCTGGCGCGTTTACGCTTGCAGCTATCTACTTCTCGCTGATCCTGTCCAACATACTGCTGCCCGCTGTCGTGATCAAGTAAGATTCCGTCGTCAATTGTTGTTTACAATACGCCAAAGTCTACAACCACGATGGTGGCAATGAATCACGAGGAACATCTTCGGCAACCCACATACTATAAGGACGACCACAGGCGTATGCATCATATGAGCGCCTGTAGCGCTCATATGATGGGGCGTTGTTCTATTTGTTGGACCAAATGACAGCAAGCACTAATTTTCATATGAAATAGTGAGTACAGCCAGCTGTCGTTTTCAAGTAAGAGAGTGCTAACAAAACCACCTTACCTTGTCACGATAGTGGCATTCAATCAAAGGGCCCTGGGTTGGTATGCTGGGTCGTTGCTGATCGACACTGCTGCCAATACTGTGCAGTATTTACTCTGGCTACCTTACTCACTACCACCATTAATTAACTCTGTATGTTAGTAGTGGTTTTGGCCATCCTCGTCTGTAAGGGGAATACGCGGATAGCTTCTGTTCTATTTCTGTCACTCTTGTAAACAAGTATTTGAGACCAGAGATGTTCGAAGATGTGTTTTGATATATTTGACACCTCACATACTTGACAATCGGGTGACAAAAAAAACACACGTTCACACATCTCTGGAAGCCGGACGAACGGCGTATTGAATAATCAGCAGTGATCGTAACTTTTCAGCATTTTTGGTGCAGCGTAGTGTTGTTAACGGAATCGGTATAAAGAATTTAAATTCTAATGCTTAAGTAGCGTTTATAACGTTAATATTAACCTTAATTAACAATTTTGATGTCTATACCAATTCCTTTGACAACCCTACACTGCACCACAAATGCTACAAAAGTTACGGTCACTGATAATCAGACAACCCAGTACGCAGATAAATATTTTTTTTGCCAACAGATTATTTTTCCATCAGAAAGAATCAAGAAATTCTCTGCCTGCTGGATTGTCTGATTGTTCAATGCACCGTTCGTTCCATCAGTCTATTACCTCAAAGTGAATTGGCACACATTTCAACATAAAATTAATTCCAGCCATTGACAGACTGGACTGTTATGGAATCATAATTGGACACGTATAAACTTAATTAAAGCATTTAATAGCAAGGCTGCCTAGTGTGTACCTATTTTAACATTCTATCCGTCTCTAAGATCGCAAGGCCGATTCCGGCCGGCAATGTATTGTTTTGGTAACTGTAGTTTTGGCAACACGCGACGCGGTTTAGATTATACGGGAAATACCGTATGATTATGACATAGCAGATATAATCAGTTAACATTATCAGTAAATACCTAACCTACCTTCAGTTATTCGTGCATTCAAAGTGTTGAGGTACACCAGAGGGTTTCTTGACTTAAACTTTCCATCAAACATTATTTTTATTGCACGGGACCATATTATTTAACTCTTTGAGGCTTCGGATGTGTCACAACATCCTTGTTTGCGACCACCTTATACCTACCACTCCTAAGAGTCTACTGAGTATGTGGCTATTACTGTAATTATCTTAGTATTTTAACCTCTAGGATCTGGTGGATTGTCTACTAAGACACTCAGATTCAAGGACCGCAAGGAAGAAAATGTAGAGAAGAAACTAAGAAAAGTTAAGCTGGTTTTTTACCATAAAGTAAAGTAAACACTCCTTGTGTACCTACTTCTCTGAAATGAAATTAATGATGTCAGTATATTATTACAGTCATAATGGCTGAAGTGAAGGTTCTTATCATTAGTTTAAAAGTGATTTGTTTGAAATCACTGTGATTTTGAGCTGCCGTATTACCGTCACAGAAATAGATGTTACTTAAATTGTGATTACATTATGTAGATAAAAAATATGAAAAAAAATTGTTGACGGAATTGCACATTCTTTATTATACACTGTCATAGTTACGAGTCTACTAGGTAGCTTAAATGGAATCTTTACATGTTTGTTAGATAATCTGATACTAATTCACCATAATATTTTTTTAAAGCGGTTGGCTGGTTGATTCAGATTATTTAAGTTTATTTTACAGCAAAAGCGTTCGCTGAGTACATATTTATAACCAAGCATTATCCTCAGATGGCTGGGCTGCAAGTGGGCAGTGACTCTGTCCTTTCTAGCGTACATGCCGTTCATAGCAGCACAGTTCTACCCGCGCCTCTACACACTAGTGCCTGCGGGAATGATGGTGGGCTTCGGCGGCGGGCCGCTCTGGTGTGCGAAATGTACCTATCTGTCTGTGGTGAGAACTTGCCCTTTGATAAGAACACCTTTTTAGGGTTCCGTACCTCAAAAGGAAAAAACGGAACCCTTATAGGATCACTTTGTTGTCCGTCTGTCTGTCTGTCTGTCTGTCTGTCAAGACCCTTTTTCTCAGGAACGAGTGGAGGTATCAAGCTGAAATTTATATAAAATACTCAAGACTATTGTCCCTTGAAGCTGTGAAAAAATCAAACTTAAAAGCCAACGCAATCAAAGGATACAATCGTTTATGCTGCAAATTTTTGAGTTTTTCGACACTCGCAAAACCTACGGGGTACTTCCCGTGAACTCAGAAACTTGAAATTTGGCATGAAGCAACGTCATATATCACAAACAAAGGAAAAATTACGAAATGTAGACATTTTTAGTAAAATCATACAAAAAAATGCTTTTTTAAATTTTAAACTTAACACCTTTTTCCTCGTAAACGTGTGGAGGTATTGAATTGAAATTCATGTCAAATACTCAGAGCTATAGGACCTTTCAGATGTAGCAAAACCAAACTTTTATGTCAACGCAATCAAAAGAAATTCCAATTTAAGTCGCATATTTTGAAACTGAGTACTCACAACAAACTCAAAACCTAAAGGGTACTTCCCGTTAACTCAGTAACTTGAAACTTGGCACGAAGAAACTTCATATAGCACAGACAAAAGAAAAATTACGAAAAGAAGACATTTGTATTAAAATCATACAAAAATCATTTTTTGAAATTTTAAACTTACTACCTTTTTCCTCGTAAATGCGTAGAGGTATTAAATTGAAATTCATGTCAAATACTCAGGGCTATGGGACCTTTCAGATGTAGCAAAACCAAACTTGTATGTCAACGCAATCAAAAGAAATAGAAATTTAAGTCGTATAGTTTGAAACGGAGTACCCTCAAGAAACTCAAAACCTAAAGGGTACTTCCCGTTTACACAGAAACTTGAAACTTGGCACGAAGAAACTCCATATAGCACAGACAAAGGAAAAATTACGAAAAGTAGACGTTTTCAGTAAAATCATAAAAAAAACATTTTTTGAAATTTTAAACTTACTACGTTTTTCCTCGTAAACACGTCTAGAGGTATTAAATTGAAATTCATATCAAATACTCATGTCTATAACTTTCAGCTGTAGCAAAACGAAAGTTTTACAAGTCCACGCAATCATAAGAAATAGAAATATAAGTCGCATAATTTAAAACTGAAAAAGGTGTATGTGAAGTCTCCAACCCGCACTGGGCCAGCGTAGGTATACGTAAGGGTATCAAAACCTAAAGGTACTTTCCCGTGAACTCAGTTTTATATCAACGCAATAAAAAGAAACAGAAATATAAGTAATCCGCTTATTTTGGCGTTCGCAACTACTCGCAAGGAATAAATCAAGGCCTAAAGGATGATTACTAAATTGATAAAGTGACCCTGTTTAAATTTATGCTCCCTCAGCTTTCCACATTGTAATGTTACGGATTCCATTTTCATTTATCATTTAGTAATAAACATACAACAACTTTTGCTTGTTATAGGTTTGTAGTACGGAACCCTCGGTGCGCGAGCCTGACTCGTACTTGGCCGGTTTTTTTGTTAATACGAGGTTTTTTTTTTATGGATACCTCCGCGCCACGGGGATAGCGCGGAGGTTATGTCGGACTCGCACCGACTAAAAACCCCCCGATGGTCCACCTCGATGCATTTCGGACGGCTCTGGGATCTCCTACGGAACGCACCAGTGCCGCCCTAGCGTCATGTCTCTGTGGGTCCTACAGGGCGCTTGATAAACACACCTGACCTTCAAAGATTTATTTTGCTCGGACTGCAGTTACATAGTTTTCCTTCTTGAAGGATATGCTCTACACAGCCACATTTTTATCTCTCTACCAGCCTGCGGGTATTAAGGTCAGCTTAAGGTCTGTAGTGTCGTGAGAGCACCTGACTGTATTCAGCGACATGTATTCCATAGTTCGCTTCTGTTCAGGATGATTGTTGATTTAGGAGCTCTCTGATAACTGGACTTGTCTTTTCATTAACACCATTTCGGAACTATACTTATCCCGTTCATCGGTAGGTTATTTTTCTACCCACGTCTTCGCCTACACGTTGATATACATGTTTCACTGTGTACCTTCAAGCGTGATTTAAGTTCTATATCATGTATTCTTCCAAGTAAACAATTACCTTATTGCAATATATCAAGTAACGTGACGTAGGCAACTTGAATTTAGTACTTCCTTAAAATGTAATTGTGACCTTGTAGTGAGATGCATTTTGTTACATTCTGTTCTACAGGTGGCAGAACCCTATTCAAGGCTCTCAGGGGTCCCGGTAGATGTGCTGGTGGTGCGGTTCTTCGGGCTTTTTTTCATGTTCTACCAGATGGCACAGATCTGGGGAAACCTCATCTCTTCTGCTAGTAAGTTGAAATTATTTTGAACATGATTTTCGTATCAAATAAGTACTAAGTGTACTAACTACAACAGGCTCGTTTCATGAAGCTAGGGTTACAATTTTACAAGTGGACGTACTTATGCAAACAGGAACCAACCCACATTTCGTCGAAAATTGAGTTAAGTATAGAGCACAGTTCTAAAATGCACCTTCTGTCGACCCTATAAATATCATAGTCCTATGACGACTTTTACCTATAAAAACATTGTGGTCACAAAGTTAACAACACACGTATCAATAACTTCATAAAAAATCAAAAAGATCCATCTCACATGGTAACCCGACAATTTACTAAATAAGATTATTATATTTATTCTAAACAGACCCATCTAACATGGTTCCTCGTTAAAGTATCTTTATTATTATACCACATGAGACCATGCGGGTTGGTTCTCGCTTGCAAACTAAAAATTGGAAAAGTTCATATTGCCACCAAAGACCCACGTCGCATGGTCCTACAGTTAATATAGTTTCATTTATACAACTTGAGACACCATTTGTTTTGGATCCGGTTCGCGTAGTAAAAAATGCGTACCTAAGTGTGTAATTATTTTAGATACCTACTTTTTTCTACTCGAGCAATTCTATCCTTCAATGAAATGACTGATAGCGATATCTAAATCAACTTCATTTGAGTTGGGGGCATAAGATGACTGCTAGCAGGTTGGTTGGTTCCTGTTTGCATAAGTATGTCCGTGGAAACTTGTCAAATGGCCAGCCGACAATGGTCAAGTGCCTCAGTGTTACAAGTTAAGGCCTGGAAAATCGCAAGTTGTAACTTTGTGAGATGGGTCGCATGGGTCAGTTACATAATTTTATGTAAAAAAAAATCGATCTTACTCCGATCGATGCCGCTAGCTTCTGAACTTGATTATTATTGGCCACCTATGACAGATGATTGTTGCAGCGCTTAGGAGCCTATGCAATGCCGCATCTACGTTTGGTGGCTGTATAGACCTAGTTATAGCAGCGCGGCATTTCTTGCCACATCCATTGCAGACGAATTGTGAATCTGTAGGGGGTGATAAAGCACGGCGAAGTATTTTGTGCTTGAGGTTTAAGCGCCAATCTTCGTCGTGTTTTGTTGTCCCGGCTTTAATATCGTAGTGATTTAATAACGAGAGGGTATCAATTCGAGATCAATTACACTTTTGATTTGATTCGTGTGCGTTGAGGGCGCTTGGTCTGACTTGAATGGCTCAGCAAGAGAAGTGAATAAAACATATTGAAATCAAATCAGAATCTGTCCTGAGTAATATTAACTCTCGAATTTACCCTAGTATCTAATTCTGCGAGCCAACATTGCAACCTCAATTGCGAGCCGCGATTTCGACCTCGACCTTAAGATGGAGAATGGTGTCGATGACTCGGGTCTGAGACTGGCCTGCAACATTACAGTTTGTTATACTGTAGATTGATTGGCGTAACGTAATTAAACTGGTATTCGTTAATGAATCATAAATAGACTATATCATTGAATAGGGCCATTCCTCTTGCGGTTAGGTTATATGGAGCAGCAGTTAACATTGTTTACACCTCAGAATATAAATACTGTAGATTGAGTAGGTACTAAGGTACTAAACTGTTAGGTTTCTAAGTTATGTAATGGTTTTGTGGACAATGTCCAGTACTACAGTTGAAGATTATGACAGTTTAAGGTTATTTAGATTGCAATTGCATCTAGCATACTATGCCTTTTTTAACCGACTTCAAAAAAGGAGGAGGTTCTCAATTCGGTTGCTTTTTTTTTACAACAAGAGTACATATTTGTGCGTATACCAGCGCATTGTGTACGTTTGCCATAGAGACTTGTGCCTCAGAATCACGTAATATTCATATTAATACCTAAAAAGAACTTTCCAATTACCTATTCTGCCATTTTAAATGTCAATGTCACTCACCAGAGAGAAGATAACCACTACGGTTTACTCACTGTATGAGTAGGAGGTATAATGAATATAATATCTTTATAAGTACCTATACTGTATGCGCAATTCTAGAAATATTAAGGAACAAAATGCTGCATCTGGTTTTTGTCGTGACGGATTTATTTTAATCTGCCCTCACGGAACCGCTCCAAGAAAAGTGTCGTTTCATGCGCGACCTTGACCTTGGCGGCTTTGAGGTTTAGATAGAAAGATTGTCATTTCCTGTGCCATTTATAAATAGCATAAACTAGGCATATAATTTTTTTTTTTGAGTAGCCACTTCAAAAATGCTTAATTTAATTTGCTTTTTAAAGCCGGGTCCGCTGCGCCGTGTTTTCGATGTTTTTAAACATGTTGCACACATGTTTTGCCAATCAAAACAATACCCTATTTGATTGCTGGAACTGACGGATGACATGTAAGACGTTTAAAAACATCGAAAACACCGCGCAGCGGACCCGGCTTTACCTAGTTTAAACCTAGTTTTACTAGTTACCTAGTTTTTTACTGCAAATAAATACTTAAATATAGGTAGCAATTTGTGTTTCTTTAAAGTACTGTCATCATCGCTGGGTGATGTGGTTTCGTACGCGAATGAAACCCTGGCTCCGAAGGCTGCGGCGTTGGTCAGCAATCTAACCAGCAAGGTGGACTTCGGGTCCAGCTGCGGGGTCAACTTCTGCAGCGGGAGTGCTGCTCACGTATGTATTGCTACCATGTTTAACACTTGGTGCCACTTAAAAGTGTTATTACTTGGTAATACACTTGGTTGCACAAGTGGGTGGGGCGCTACCGCTAATCGAAAACGAAGTTCGTTCGTATATAGGTATCCCTCTCTGTCGCTTGTGTAAGCAAGTGCAACAGAGAGGGAGCTTCATGACTGAACTTTGTTTCCGTTTCGCGGTAGGGCCTCTATCTCTATAATACGCAGGGTGGTCCCTGTTCCCATTTCTGAGTATTCAGGTAGAGATAGAGTTCTCTACTTGAAGACCTAGAAATTTGCCTACGATGAATCGTCGTATTAGTATACGACGATTCACAGGACCAGTTGAAAACTGACGTCAATTTAGTTTTTGATTGCGTGAGTTAAGTATGATTTTCCGCATGGAAAATCAAACGGTTTTCGGACAACTATCTACGGATATTTATATATCTACGATCTATTTTACTATCTTGACTAATTTCATGTGGCAATGACGATTCGATGTACATTACCGGATCAACATGACCAGCGTTAATATGACCAGCGTTCATCTTTCCCTTAGGTGACAATTTTGTCAAGTTCGCACTTGTACATACGCGGGTTCCACGCCGCCGATTAGGTACCTGGTTTGTCCATAAACACTCCCAAAGCCGTGAAGATCTATTCCTGTTTGCAGGGCAACACGAACCTGCAGCCACCATCACCTCTCAAGATCCAGATTATCTCCGGCACGTACCTGGTGTGTATGGCTTTCGCTGTCATCCTAGTCGCAGTTGGCGTGGACTCTCTTAAAAGGTTAGACCGGTGCCAGAAGCCTGGACTCATCTTTCGACTTTAATCATGGTTTGGTGGTTGAAATAAAGCTACGGTAGCCTAGTTGTTCAGGCATGCGGCTGTCAAACGGCGGTCGTGGGTTCGGATCCCGGCTCGTACCAATGAGTTTTTCGGAACTTATGTACGGAATATCATTTGATATTTACCGTTAGGAAATCATCGTGAGGAATCATCTGAGAAAAAATTCAAACGCGAAGTCCCCAACTCGCACTGGGCTAGCGTGGGGACTACTGCCCGTTCCCTCTTATGCATGAGAGGACACATGTGCCCAGTAGTGAGACGTATATAGGCTGATTCCCAGAGGGCCTGACAAATAATAATTCCACCTGATACAACACTGATACTTATTGTATATTTGCGATATATATGTAACATATGTTAGTGTGTATTATATTTTATATTGTATATTTATATATGTATTGGCATGTTTTTATTTGTCTAGAATTAATACTAATTAGGATTTGCTTTATTTTCTCTGTTTTTGTACACGGTATAAGTTTGCCTATCTCGTTCTACCTACCTTCCTCTCAATTGCTCAAAGGTTAGCTGGAAGAGATCCCTTATAGGGATAAGTTCGCCTTTGTACTTTGATCTATTGTGTGACATGTATATTCCTTAACCTGTTATTGTGTACAATAAAGTGCTTACATACATACATACACTGATATCCTTCTCGATAGAATGAACGTATCGCTTTTGAAGAGTCATATTAAAGGATTGTCAAGTGAATTTGCGTTACTTGTGCTGCTTGCTCCTCAGTCAAATTTTGTAAATAAATACAGGTACACCAGTAAGCGGTCGTGCGAGGGCAAGTCCGGATTGAACCTGCTAGCGGTGACCCTACGGCAGTTGCGCCATCGCTACCAGCTGCTGTTGCTGCCAGTGATCGGCTACATCGGGGCAGAACAGGCTTTTATGGCGGCGGACTTTACACAGGTAGGCCAATAGCGGGGTAATGTCGTGTGGAGCAAGTGCGGACTGGAGTTTATGGAAGTGACGGCAATTGCAGCAGCAGCCACAGGTCGATCACGTAACGAATTTTAATGTACTGTCGAAAACTTATGTGATTACCCCATCACACAGTTAGTTGGACTAAAATTTACTAAGGCAACGAAGAGTTCTGTGAAGGACGACAAAGATGAATTCCAAACAGGTATGTTCCCTTACCCAACATAGCCCCTAAACTTTGCCAACATTTCAAAATATGTAATGATGCCTAAATCGAAAACCATTTCGATAATTATCTTATCTGATCGTAATAAAGTGGTTTTCCCATTTTTATTCTTACTCGTTTCGGAGAAAATCACTAAAATCTGTAAAACGCGGTTTACCCCTTGCGTGACGTCATTCCTACGTCTGTTAGTGAAAGATTTTGACAGGTGCCATAGAGAGACATAATTATGACGTTATATTTTACTTTATTGGAATTCACTTTGAATTCACTTTTAATTTTGATATTTTTGAATGAAAATAAACATTTAGGGAGAAATAAAAAAACACATAAACCTTAAAATTTCATTTTCTATCGAACTAAATCTTATAATGGGCCAAAAATATGAACTGTGGTCAATTATGTGGAGCTACGGTAGTGGTTCAGACATAATTATGATCCACTCATTAAAACTGGTTATACTAGCGCCGTAAAAATAATTGACAAGTAGCCAATTGTCACCTGACGATACCAATTTGACTTGTTTTTTTTTTCATACACAATTTATACAGTTTGATAGTAGAACCTAAAAACATTATTTGTCTCTCCCCTAACCCTGATTGTCTTATTATTTTTTTTTACTGGCTGACTGTTTATGTACTATGTATTTTTATTTGTGATATTTGTATGCTTGTGTATGTATTTTTATATATAGAGCTATTTATATGCGTGTATTTATATAATTATTTAGATTTTTGGCTAATTATAATCATTGCACCACCTACTACAAAATCTAGTTTTATCTCTATCTCCGATACCCACAGGTTGTCTGGAAGAGACCGCTCTTCAGCGATTAGACCGCCTGTTGTTTACCTCTACCTACATTTTGTTGTATTGTTTCTCTTTCTAACTGCTTTGTTTGTGTGAGGTGTGCAATGAAGAGTATTTGTATTGTATTGTGTTATTTTTTGTTGGAAAAATTACAGTGGAGCTTATCTGGTTACGCAATTGCCCCCCTGGAATCTGGAATTCATGCCAATCCAGTGTTTTTTTTATATTTCCGTGTGGTTATATGTAAAGGGTAATTTGGTATTAATACATACACCGTAACCTGACATGAGCGCGAGTGGCACTAATAGAGCTCACGCTCTGTCGCCTCCTCACAAGTGAGGGGCTTACAGCGATTCAATAATGTTATTAAGTACATTCCTTTACTTTTTAGGGTTCTGCACCCATAGGGTAGAAATGGGGCTCTATCACTAAGGCTGTCCGTCCGTCTGTCACCAGGCTGTATCTTATGAACCGTGATTGTTAGACAGTTGAAAATTTCACAGATGATGTATTTCTATTGCCGCTATAAAAAAAAATAAGGGTGCTCCCATCACCAAACCACCAGGGTGCAACAACAAACGTATTTTTTGCCGTTGTTATAGATAATGGTACGGAACCCTTTGTGCGCTAGTCCGACTCGCACTTGGCCTGTTTTTTTTGAATACCATGTTGGTGGCAGATAAGTGTAGGGCCCGGCCCGCCTGAGCTGCGCGTGCGAGTAACTGGTGAGTCTATGGACCTTTGCAATGAAATGCGCATATTACTTCGCATAGCAAGAGTTTTCTTTTCAACCCCCGACGCAAAAAGAGGGTTGTTATAAGTTTAACGTGCCTGTCTGTGTATTTGTGTATCTGTCTGTGGTAGCGTAGCTCCCTAACGGATAGACCGATTTGAATGCGGTTTTGTTGTGTCATAGGTAATTTTATTTCGAGTGTTCTAGCCATGTTACATCAAAATCTGTTCAGCCGTTTTTGAGACATTGGACTTTGAAATGAAAATGTTGGGGGTTTTTCAACTTTTCAATGTTGTAGTTATTTTAAACACATTTTATTTATCAGAGCCATTTTCAGATTTATGCATAAGAGGGTAAGTCTGTAACATAAACTCTATCCTCAAACCATTGTCTGCGGTAGTTTCCGATTTGCGGTGACCTTTACGGCTCCATGACATTGTCTATTTGGACTATTTGTCACACTGATTGATGATGTTATCAATTGATTCACCATATATATTCAGAAAATTACATTCTGTCACAACTGTTACAAGCCTCTAATTTTGTGAGATCATGCCATGCTCATATTACTATAATCCGACCACTTCACTCAGTGCTCTTCTGTGCGGCGCGCGCTCCTCCGTAATAGCGCGCGGCGTGCAGGCGCCGGCCTTCCCCTTCCGCAAGCCTCTCCCTCCCCCGTTAAACCCCCGCGCGCTGCCCTGGCGAGGAATGAGTGAAGCGGTCGGACTATATTAGAGTACTGTGACACAACGCGTGAGCTACCAGTTATGTGTTATTTTGTTTTTCTTGCAAACTGACAGGTGCTTTGTTTTCTACTATTTATTTTGCGAGCAGGCCATATGTAGAGAGATCGCCAGTAATAGACAAACTTTCTACTAATTGTTTGCAACTCAAACGTAGCGCAAAACTACTGCCATTTTATTAGTTAATAGATTGAGCACGATTATGCAAATACAATATCATTAGCCTTTTAACCTACGACTCCCATTTGATCAAACGTTACGTCATGGTGCTATGCATCACAAATGGATACTAGAATCACATTTTTTACTAGCGGCCGCCCGCGACTTCGTCCGCGTAGATGTTTGATGATGACAAAGATATAAAATACGTATCTTAGTTATTAATAAAAAAGTTAAATATCGTAAGGATGTTAAAACAATCTTAACTCAGCACTGGAAATCGAGAAATGGAGACAGGTTATTGAAGAGTACATTTCTTTCAAAATCCAGTGTTCCCCGTACAAAACCTTCAACCTTATTTAACCCCCCTTGGGATAGAATTTTCTTAAACGCTGAAATTACTTTTTGTATTTTAATAAGTTAACTTTCTACAAAGTTTCAAGTCTCTAGTTCAAAAAATAATGTTTCCCTCATACAAACATTGCACTCCCATTTAACCTCCTCAGGGGTAGAATTTTCTAAAACGCTGAAAGCTTTTTTTGTATCTTATGAAACGAAATGAAATTTGTTTATTTGCTTAAAATTATTTCCGTATAAAGATGGCATGGTAAATGGTAAATAATGTCCATGTAATGTCAATTACTTATTAAAGTAGGCATGTAAATCTATTTATTATAATGTACATGCATGGCAAGGGGAGGATATTGAGCCTTTTAAAAACAGGCTTACATGACTCACTAGCTGAAATACCACTTACTGCCTTTATGCATTTTTTTGAGCTTTGAATGCTCTCTCAATTTCTCGTAACCTTAATAAGTAATCTTTCTACAGAGTTTCAAGTTTCCAGCTCAAAAAATAAAGTTCCCTCTTCGCACCCCTATTTAACCCTCTCAAGGATAGAATTTTCTTAAATGCAAAAATTACTATTTTTGTATTCTAATAAGTAATCTTTCTACAGAGTTTCAAGTATTTAGTTCAAAAAAGAATGTTTCTCCCATACAAACATTGCATCCCCATTTAACTCCCTTAGGGGCGGAATTTTCTAAAACGCTGAAATTACTTTTTTTGTATCTTTATAAGTAATCTTTCTACAGAGTTTCAAGTCTCTAGTTTACAAAATAATGTTTCCCCATACAAATATTTCACCATCATTTAACGCCCTTATGGGTAGAATTTTCTAAAATTAACACAGATATTTATTTTTTATTTTAATAAGTAATGTTTCTACAAAATGTTCAAGTATCTAGCTGAAAAAATAAAGTTCCCTTCATACAAACTTTGCACCCATATTTGACCCTCTTAAGGGTGGAATTTTCTTAAACGCAGAAATTGCTTTTTTTGTATTCTAATTAAAATTAGTAATCTTTCTACAAAGTTTCAAGTCTCTAGCTCAAAAAAAAAGATTCCTGCATACAAACTTTGCACCCCTATCTGACCCCCTTAGGGGAGGTATTTCCAATAATCCCTTCTTGTCCCTAGCCCACGTTATAAAAATAACCTAAAGTTACAAAACTCTAGTTTAAACAATAATGTTTCCCCCATACAAATATAGCACCCCTATTTAACCCCATTAGGGGTGGAATTTTATTAAACGCAGAAATCACTTTTTTAGTATTCTAATGAGTAATCTTTCTACAAAGTTTCAAGTTCATAGTTCAAAAATTAATGTTTCCCCCATACGAACATTGCACCTCTATTTAACCTCGTTAGGGGTGGAATTTTCTGAAACGCCGAAATTACTTTTTTTGTATCTTAATAAGTAATCTTTCTACAAAGTTTCAAGTCTCTAGTTAAAAAAATAATGATTCCCCCATACAAACTTTGCACCCCCATTTAACCCCCTAAGGGATGGAATTTCCAAAAATCCCGTCTTATCCGTTGCCTACGTCATAAAAGGAAATCCTGGTGTAAATTTTAAGTTTCTAGTCCCAGTAGTTTCGGCTGTGCGTTGATGAGTGAGTCAGTCAGGACATAGGCATTTATATATATAGATTATAATTGAAGGTTTTCAAGTCAATAGGCCATCGTTTGACAAAATGCTTGACAATCTGACCCGTGTAACCAAGTAATTTTTCAGATATAAACTTTCAGCGAAAGTTTGAAGATACTTCTGAAGATGTTGGGTGTTGGGCGATAATACATTTTGGCAAACGCAAGTGGCCCCTACTTGATGCCTACTTGATTTATTTGCGTACAACCCGTCGGAAATATCTGATTGCAGGCGTTCGTGGGTTGCGCGTACGGTATCAACAACATCGGCTACGTGATGATCTGCTTCGGTTTGTTCAACGCGCTGGCCGCGCCCGTCGCCGGCGCCGTCGTCAAGCTCACGGGACGCTACCCCGTCATGGTCACTGCTTTGGTCAGTATACATCTTCGTCGTCGTCGCCGACATCGTCACAGTAATTTATTCGAAATCATTAACGTCGTCGTCATCATACTTACCACAGCTATGGTCAGTATTTGGTTCAGTATCATCACTAACATCGTAATTTTCATCATAACCATAGTCGTCGCTGTAATTGTCACTGCCCCGTATACAGACTGCTTTGGTTAGTATACATCATTATCATCAGAAACGTATTCATCATTATCATCATAATCATCGAAATTATCTTCATTATCGTCGTAATTTTCATAATAATAATATTCATCGTTTTCACCGCCTTGTAAGGGTGAAATCACAACTATCAGCATCGAATCGCATTTTGTAATACAGTAAACGTAATTTTGTGTGAGATGCGTCCGCATTAGTTCACCCTTCCGCATGCGGACGCAACTTATACAAAATTACGTTTACTGTATAACAAAATGCGATTTGATGCTGATATATGTGATTTCACCCTAAAACTGCAGTCTTCTGTAAGGTCTAGGCTGTTTTCCAGTTAAGCAGCTTCAAATATGAGCAATGACATTCCACTCTTCCCTATCTCATCATGAGCCATCCATTTGAGTTACCGCCAAAGTTCGCAGTACTACGCTACGGCAACGCGGTTATGTGTTTCGGCTGTTAATCGTAACTTCTAATAATTTATATTAATGTTCCAGTTGCTGAACATTATCCTCCTAACTGCACTGCTTCTGTGGCGACCTGACCCTGAGAATTGGCTCGTGTTTTACCTCCTGGCTGCCATATGGGGCACGGCTGATGCTGTGTGGCTCGTCCAGGTTAATGGTAAGTTAGTACCTACAGGATATTGTGTTCGTTTCAATACTATCCCTTCAACTCCCCAGGGAACCACTGGGTATAGAAAGTTTATGTAACCACTCTTAACATATTCACTGCCAAGAATCGCTACGCTGTATGCTCGTAGCCGGTTCCGTGGTTTTCTTCGTATGTAGCGAAAAGTAGTTACAGCGTAGGCCCTTGCTGGGCGGGTCCCTGACAGTGAAAGTGTTAATCGACGTTCTGTCTCGTCGTTCTGGGTGTTCTGTCTGTGGCGTAGGTATTCTTATATTGCTTTTTGTTGGTGTTCTTATTCGTAATGTATGTACAGTTGCTCTCGGCACGCCAGTCCCTCTTGCCACTTAGGCTAAACTCAGTTGAGCGTCAGGGTGGCGGGTGCACCTAATTTTAAAGATAGCTTGTTTTCAGGAGAGGTACACAGAATTGAATTGAAGGTACCAAACATCTGTCAACATTTTATTGAAATTCCGGAGATCTACCCGCTATCCTAGCGCTCACACCTCTGAAATGTCGATACACCCGATCGCTTTAAGAACGAAAGAGCGCCAAAGGGATGCCATGAATTTCTAACTGTCAAACTTCGTTTTTGTTAGATAGAGTACCTTCTATTTTTACACTAAATATTATTATTTATCCTGTACTCTCGGTAAACATTAAGAGTGAAACAGATATATGCTAGCTTAATACAAGTATGTTTACGATGAGATGCATTGAAGGCAGTCTTTTAAAAGGAGAACTGAATATTTAGAATGGGTTAGGTTAGGGTTTATTCTAACTGTGTTTTTTCTTAAACAGCTCTATCCGGAATACTGTTTCCTGGCAACGAAGAAGCGGCATATTCTAACTTCAGGTTATGGGAGGCGACCGGCAGTGTGCTGTCGTATGCTACTGCCCCATACCTTTGCGTCAGAACAAGGTATGGAATTGATTTAGATAACTAGCTTCTGCCCGCGTGGAACTTGTTTATATCATAGCTCTGTACAAGCTTTCATCCCCTTAGGGAATGAATTACGGGATAAAAACTATTCTATGTCCTTCCCCGGAGCTCGAACTATCTCTATTTTAAATTGCATCTAAATCGGTTCAGCGGTTTAAGCGTGAAGAGGTAACAGACAGACAGAGATACACACTTTCGCATTTACAATATTGGTATTCGTATCGATAGTATAAATTGAAACAACCATTTTAATGTTTAATTAAGTAAAATGTTTATGGAAGACTGATGAAGTGTACTAACCTGTTAGACGTATAAAAATACTCCTCGGCAATATAGCATAGCAATAGCTTGCAAGAAACATTGCCTTCAAATTGTATACAGGAGTTAAAATCTAGTTTACCCTAGTCTAGTTCTAAGTAAATTACTTAGATCTCTTAGAAGATGTTATACTCGTCAATTTCCGTCAAAATATTAGTTTTGGTAAGTACAACATTTTTTGCCTACTGCACTTTTTTCACAATCGTCAACAAATGGTAACAATGAGCCGAAATGCAACGGGTGGATCTTGTGTAGTTTAGGAGTTGCTATAACCACCTTCTGTCTCCGTTGTCGTCAGCTCGATGGTGCATTATAAATACATAAAATCCATACTAATATTATAAATGCCAAAAGTGTGTCTGTCTGTCTGTCACCTCTTCACGCTTAAACCACTGAACCTATTTAGATGAAATTCGGTATGGAAATAGTTTGAGGTCCGGGGACATAGAATAGTCTTTATCCCGGATATCATCCCCTAAGGAGTCACCCCCTTAGGGGATACTTGTGGGACGAAGTTTGTATGGAGCTAATATATGAACGAGTTCGACGCGGACGGAGTCGCGGGCAAAAAAATATTTGCGGACAATCTTACACATATCAACCTAGTCCCAAACTAAGCTAATATATAAATAAATACTTACTTAAATACTTACATAGAAAACATCGATGACTCAGGAATATTCGTGCTCATCGCACACATAAATGCTCTTACCGGGATTTGAACCCAGGACCTCTCGAAGAAGCAGTCGTCACCGTTGCCACCGTATCTACGTAAGCATGCTGTATTTAGGCTCAATCGGTTGGGGTTAACCTGTTAAAAATTCAGTTGCAAGTTTTGACCTACGCATACGTACTGTAGGTAGGATTGCTTGACTCTGTTGGGGTGCAGGGGTATGACGATAATGGAGCTCGGGCGACGTACGGGAGGCAACAACAAGAACGCCCTGTTATTGTCAATTCAATCCCCTACTAATGTACTATTCCCACCGAACGGGCCGGCCCGGGGCGCGTGGCACCGCATCGAAACGGATCCGCCAGGACACGGTTGTAGCCGATCGCGTTTTAATAGAGTGCAGCAGACAAAACGTGGACGGAGCCGGTCAGGTGCGGCGACAGTCCAGCACAGCCGTCCACGTCCGTGAGGAGCCGACCGGCCGCAAATCCAATTAAATATGAAATGTAACGTCAGTATTAAAGCTTCAAACACCTTTGACAACTTGTAAAATGCGCTCAGGCGCGCTCCGGCCCGGTCCGTTCGGTAGGAATCGTGCATAACAAGGCAAGTTAATTATAAAGCTCGTAAAAACGAACCTCCTCTTTTCCAGGCTATACGTTCTCGTGGGTTTCCTGTTCCTAGGCTTCACTGGCTACACCACCATTGAGCTGATGGAATACCGTGTGAAACGCGCACACCAGCTCGAGAGGAACTTCCAGCTCGTCGACAAGAAGGCTGATGATTGATATTCAGGAAAAACCTTTAAGAGTTTTTCAGAATGCATTATTATCACTAGCTGGTAGCAATGTGATGAGAGGTCTTGATATCAAAATCCACAAATCCTGTTCAATCATCATCGATTTGATTGGGGGTTTTAAAAGCTGTCAGAGGGACTCGTCACAGTGATGCCAGCTGGTGCATTCTGAAAAATTCTCTCATTAGCTAAGAATCGTATATTCTTATTAAAAGACAGTATTCATTTCTAATCTCTATATAGGCGGCTGGCGCTGGCGAAAATTATTATTACTCCACAAGATATTTCATTTCATTTCATTTCATAAAAACTGAAGAAGTGGACAGAGTTCCGTCGTGACACAAAAATTAACCATAAAATTGTAGATATATTTTGTGTCACAACGGAAAATTTAATTGAGTGAGTTAACCTGGCCATGAATCTGGTCCTTACCGAGCTATAAATTTTGTATGTACAGTCTCCAAGAAAGTAGTCTACGACTTTTTCGCTGTATTATTTGAACAATAAGGTTCAACAGCCGTTGTTCCTGATTGATTCCTTATCCGACACTTTCCTAACTGGTCATATTCCTAACTGGTCATATTCCTAACTGGTCATATTCCTAACTGGTCATATTCCTGGTTCGTCACATTCCTCACTCGTCATAGTACAGTTAAATGAAATCGCGAACACGTGCGAAGTAGTTATACTTTGTACAACGGTTATTACACAATAATTTACTTAAGTTGGAGTCTAAGTTGTAGTTACGACGACGAGCGAATTTAAAGAGGTTCGTATCATTTAACACAGAGGATTTCTCTAATAAGTTTGTGCAGGCAAATGTACATGGACTTGGTATGACGAGTGAAGAATGTGACGAATCAGGAATATGACGAGTTAGGAATATGACCAGTTATGAAAGTGTCGGGTGAGGAATATGACCAATTAGGAATATGACGAATCAGGAACAAATCTTCAAAAGTAGTAAGTATATCACTTTCTTGGCTAACTGTACAGTATCTGCGGCCCCTGGTAAGGAAATTTCTATGTAGGGGTGTTTGTTTTATGTATTTTTAAAATTTTGGTCGACACAGTAACAGCCAAAGTAGCCAAATATATAGCAACACGTCTTCATTATTATACGATTAAGGATGTGTTACGATATTTGGATAACTGATACTAACAATACGATGCCGACTGTACCTAACTGTCTTTACGGAATTATACTGGAATTATAGAAACTAAAGACAAATTGACGCTACTGTTAATATAATCAATCATAAAAGAATTCTATGTCAATTTTAGATTATATTACTACGGTATAGATACATATACTTTGTTAAGGTTATACTGACATAAACTGTAAGATTCTGATTTAAGATATAACTTTGTTAACACTTTCGCAACCAAGAATCGCTACGCGCTACGATCGTAGCAGATCCTGTGGTTTTCCTCGTATGTAGCGGAAAGCGACTACGGCGCAGGCGCCCGCTAGGCGGGTCCCTGGTAGTGAAAGTGTTAATAGGTAGATAATAATAATAAAACATCATAATTATCTCAATATTCATCATTTTAATTCTTTCCACATAAAATCGGATTCACACATCCGTAAACAGATAAACAAGCACATCCGTAAACTAAGTACAACGCGAAGAAACAAGTGACTAATACCTTGTTAAATATAATTATCCACTAAAAATAACATAAGTCTTTGAGTTATCAGACACTGCACTGCCATACGAAAAAGGCACTAAAAATGTTTCAAATTCGAACATTGTTAGTGCCTATTCTGAACGACAGTGTAAATATTAACACTAGCTGTCTTGCTTTAATGTTGCTATTTAGAAGGAGATAGTGATGTTAATATTCGTCTGTCACCCTTCTGTGTGCACGAGTCCCAAAAAATACGTAAATTTTGTACGTGATGAAAAGAAACACAGAAGTTTGCTACGTCGTAGCACTTGTAGCATAGTTTTCGTAGCTCTAATTCTCGTAGCGGAAGTAAAATATTCCACTTTTAATTTATGTAGCACTCATAACAATGTAAACTGGTCCATACATTTTGTTAAAAATACACGGACATTTTCATTGACCAATAAAACAGCATTTAGTAACATTGGAAAGGAAAATAGACCAAGTTTTAAAGAATCAGTCGGTAGTAAAAAAACGCGATATGAGTAGTATGTATTTAGGTTGCTATATAATTGAGTAGCTGTTTTAGTTTTTTTTTTGTGTCGTACCCATAAAGCGGTTTTATGCTGCCATCTATAAAAAATACGCGTTACATTACAGGATAGTCTATTTTTAGTATCAAAGCATATTTCACTGTCATGTCATAATTTAGTTTCTTTACTAAGTAAGTAGATGTGTTGATAAGTTTTATTTCAACTAAATTGGATGGCACTGAAATTTGCTTGTTAATGTTCCGTAATAGTTACTATATCCAGCGGACTCCCGCAACGTTTACCAGGTCATCAGTCCACCTTGTGGGGGGCCTACCCACGCCGCGCCTTCCGGTACGTGGTCGCCACTCGAGAACCTTTCCGCCCCAACGGCCAACGGTTCTACGTGGCGGGTGGCGCAGGACCGGTCACTTTGGCACTCTTTGGGGGAGGCCTATGTCCAGCAGTGGACGTCTTTCGGCTGATATGATGTTGATGATGATGAGTTACTATATAAATAAATAAAACTGGACTCGTGCCACATTTCAAACTTATCAAATTCAGACACAATTAGAGTAGTTGAATTGTCTCAAAAATTTATGACAGGCAATTTATGACAGGCAATTTATGACAGGCAATTTAAGACAGGCAATTTATTTTGAAAGTAATCAACTAGCTCAATTTCACATATATGCTATTGTCATCCCTTAAATCACATGAAAAAAAACTTACACAACATAAACACTCATACATAAGTCACTGGTCCTAGTATACGTTAGTTACATAATAAAAGCACTGATTCTTGAATATAATGCTAAAATAACATCACCTATTTATATTTTCAAGTATTACCTATAATTAAGTATTATTGTATTAACTGATTTAAAGCGTAGAACCGTAATACTTTAACATCTGAATATATTTTAATTTTAAGGAAGACTATTTTAAGGCACGAGTAGTTTTTTTATCACCAAAATAGCACCTTTATATTAGGTTTAAAATATTGTTTTGCCATTATGCTCTAGATTATTATGTTTTCAAATCTATTGACTATTATTAGGTGATCTCTGTGTTGGAAGACGCATATTTATACTGATTTAGTAAAATAGAAAATTATGTTTCCGTGCCTTTGAAAGGAAAGTTTTTTCTCGCTTGTCTATCACTTTACTCTAACATATTGTATGTATACATACGTATTGTCTATATGTTGCAGAACATACACTATTTTGGCAATTAAGGAGATTACCACAGGTAATTACCTACTCGTTACATTGTATTTATCTCTACAGTAATATAGAAATGAAAACTATCCGCAAGTGGAACGTACTTATTTACATTTATACACAGATAAGTATTATGCGGGTTTGGAAAGGATCATTTTATCCTAAATTAAACATTCGTATTATGTACTAAGTAATATTACTGTAGTCGGTATCAATATACTGAGCGTTTTTCAGGTGTATTAAATGCTATGATACAGTGACGTAAATATACATCTTTACAAACTATGTATATACAGTGTATCTTTGTGACCCTGTTTATGTAGATTTTAGTAGCCTCGAAATATATAAGTAACATTTTTTACAATCGGCCTTTATATACATTTTTAACAGCTTATGCTGTTTCCATATTCCTTCAGGGTCTTAGCACCGAATTTTACCATTTAAGGTCCATCTGAAGTATACCCGAAATTTCAGACAGAAATATACTTCACACAATTATTCATTAAGTCATTTTGGACGGCAATACACGATCTATATTTACATAGATATAAGCTAAGTGTACACCTAAATGTAATAATTAACTAAATGCAAATCTACACATACAATACAGGAAGACTGAAAAAGGACTCGATGACTGAGGAGTCGCAATAGATAGTGCTGGCATGATTCGTGTTCAACTTACTTAAAATATTGGGTTAAACATGTTCTATTTGAACGGCATTCATTTTAATGGATTATTGTAATGAAATTGTGATAAAAGCAGGTCCAAGCGCATTTAAACCTAAAAAAGTAAATATGGTCGTACAACGCGTAGCTATTTGGAATTTGGATTTAAAAAAACATAAACGCGCTCTGAACCTAGCTGGAAACACGAAACACGTCGAAAAAAGAAATTAATACTATAAAAGGTTCGCTCTAACTGGGGCTTGTTGTGTTGCTTCTCGGCTCGGCCTTAAGCGGCGCCCCGTTTATCCTGGGACTGCACTGCTGTACCTGGCAGCTTGCACACGGCTCGAGCCTCCGCGCCAGTACGGCCTTGAGCTTGAGTGCCGGCCCTAGCTTCATCTGCAGCATGCCTGTTAGGTGGTCTTCTGTGAGGAGGGGAAGACCGGCTCCGTCGATTCTCTGCTCGCGGAAGTTCTGTAAAGAAAGAGAAGCAAGCGTAAGTATTTGTTTGCAAACTATGTTCGTAGTTCACTGTAAGCCAATAAATAAATTGTGGAAGAGCGGTGTTCTCTTAACACAAGTTTCAAGTGAACAAAAATAGGCTCCAGAAATATAAATTTTAACACTGCTAACGGAATATATACATTTCAAATTAAAGGAACAATCCGAACTGGAGACGACAACATCATTCAATTTTTAAGTCTTTTCCCTTAATTAGAAACCAGGAATGTTATTGTAAAACAAAAAGTGGCAAGTTCTAACTTGTCAGTCGATTTATCTAAAACCGTAACCTGCGCTCTGATAAAGTACCAGAGGAGCTACCGCACGAAACGAAAACGAACTTCGTTTGTGTATCTCCGTCTCTGTCGCACTTGCCAGTTCCAGCGACAGAGAAGGAGATATTCGAACGAAGTTCATTTTCACTTCGCGGTAGCCCCTCTGATAGATAACTTAATATGTTCCAATGTTTACTCCGCGTTTGTCTTGCGACTGTTTCTCGAGTCCAACATAATCAAAGAGACTGATTCCTAAATTATGGTTATTCTGGTTGACTATATAATATCTCGCAACTAATAGTAGGCAGAAACGCTATAAAAACTTTAAGCGTGAGTACTAGTTTTTATTGTGCTCGTTGCACCACGTTGGACCAATTTTGGTTGGGAACGTTAAGAAACTATCTCCAAAAACAAACAAAGACCGAACAATTAACATCTTAACTTCAAAATTTCGTGTAAGTTCGGCATTAAGTACCAAGCGGTATGTGGTGACAGGGCAGGTGTTTCATATTCGGTAATTTCGATTAATACTGGTAATCGATCGACGACAAGCGGGCAATGACGGCCCAACATTATTGAGTCAAGTTCATACCGGTTTGACAGCGTCTGTTCAAAGGAACCACATACTTCATAACCATACTAGTGAAGACAAGAGCCATTTAAATGCGGGAAGTCTATTTTCAGCCATGTTCAAATAGATCAAAGTTTATTAAGGATCACTCTATAAAAAAAGTCTAAGCTGTCAAAATTACTCCGTAAACAATAGAAAGATAGCGTATCACTCACCATCCGGTGAGATAGTGGTCAAATGCCATACATAAAAAAAACTGTAAGAGCGAGCGGGTCAAAGTCGCGGGAGCTAAGTGGCAGCGATTAACAAAGTGGGGAAGTAGATCTCAGAGCCTGGGAAAACTAAACGCAATTCAGTAGAAAAAAATGCAATGAGACGGAGAAACGCGCAGTTCATTTTTCTTTAGGTTTATTTAACGCGTTAGGGGAGATGGTAATCTTCGTGTAGGTAAAAATGGTGATTGTTATATAGCTTTTTTGACAGAATTTGATAAAAATGTATAGGTTTGAATGCCTTGTGATTCTGTGCAATATAAATACAATATCAAAATATGTCTATAAAATTTTGTATGAAAGATCCCATTGAGTTACGGAAAATCCCGTAAGTTTTGGCACTCAATGGAATAAAATTGTACGACCCTGAAGAAATTGTGCGGGAATTGTACAGTCACGAGGTCTCCCAACCGACCAAAAAATGTACTATCTGAAGAAAAAAATCGACAACGATACATTAATTGGCTCAAAAGCCAATTTTAACTATTTATAGAGAACAAATTACAGATTTCGTCACAACAAAGTATTCACTGAAATATGAAACTATTCTTCAGGTTACCTTGGTATTATATTTATTATAAGGAGAAGAGTATTTTGTATGAGTAGGAAATCTAACTTGTACATCTTAATTAAAGGAGATTAAAGTGTTCAATGAGTATGAAAAGTTACCTGCGTATAAACTGAAACTATTTAACCACGGTACATATTAATATAATAATGACTATAGTTAATTTAGAATCAATACGAAAAAGTGAATAAAATTATACAATTTGGACAGAAAATATAGGTGATGTTACATTAGCAAGAACAACACGCTTTCTTTTTTGAATTGTCAGTGTGTTCGTTTTATACAGTTTTGATGGTACCTCAGTATAATAAATACTACGAAAGCAGAGGAGGTAGTGGATCCACGCATGAAGACCGCATTCATCCAGAGCTTCGTGATGTTGAAATCTCGCCAGAGTGAGAATTCCGACTGACCATCTATCGACCTCACTAAGGAAGAATTTTGGCCGAACGGAGTCAATGTTCCGGCGTTTTCACCGACACCTGACACCACGAAATTGCGTAACACATTGCAGTAATAGTGTGTAAAAAAAAGTTTATATTGGTACGTAACTTCATTTGTAAGGTAAGTGTAATATGGTTCGTTGCCTGACTCAAATAAATAATACGTTACTACAAAACCCACTGAAATATCACATCACTCTAAGTGACAAAAACCATGTGAAGAAGACTCACACGACGTTTAAAATTAGCGATCCTACGGCATTTAACGATAATGGCTGACACATAGTATTGACTATGTATTAAAAACTTATAGTTGTTCGATGCGGCTAAACGCGGCAGTCACAGCGGGGTTGGTAATTTGCCACGTACAGTTTAAGTAAAAACCAGTCTTGATGCGACAAAGAAATTCCCTGCTCGTCAGTTTTCGTATTTGGTGGTGTAATTATTATGGGGACCATTATAAAGGCAATTAAATGGCAGTTTGATGACAAAAGTGAGCCTATTTGTACTGACATCGTAAACTGTATTCGAGAACACAAAGTATTTGACAGTAAAAAATATATACGAAGATATTGCTACTGTTTAAGGGTTGGTTTCCACTGCATCAGTTATGGTGTGACTAGATATTTAGTTAAGATAAATAAAATCGACCGCATTGCATCAAAGTAGGTAGTCTATTTAAAAAAAAACACATAGTCGGTCACATTAAGTAACCTCAACTGTAACTTTTCACACTTATAACGACCGAAACGATTAAGTAAAAAAAAAAGGTCACATACAACCATAGCTCAGAACCACCTCGACAAACAAGACTCGATTAAAAACTGTTCTCAAATCGGTTTATCCATTTGGGAGCTCACTATGCTACAGACAGATACACAGATCCACAAATACACAGATCACCTACAAATTTTAAAGGTACCGTCCTTTACGCGGGGGTTAAAAATACTATGACTCCCATAGAAGGACATGTAATACCTTTTTTACGGAAACAAGCCTTTTTTACCCGACTACGGCGAAGCCCAAATGAGGGAATATGATTTTAACAGTCTATTTTTGTATGTACTTACGTATATTCTACCGTAGCGTTACAGATACTGAACCGATTGTGATAGAGAGGCGTCAATCGATTTGTAATTTCGCTCCGGATATCCTAGGCTAACTTTGGTATGAAAAAAAAAAACATGTTTTTTTGTCCGATTTCCGTAGTTGGGTTAATAATTTTTGGAAGTTTATTGAACTTCATATATATGCTTGTCATTCATTTTATTTATTCAGTCACAATTTACATTAGGTACTCCAATAATAGGGGCTACAAATGCCCTCCTTATTGCAAATGCGGCATCTACTTGCAGAATGGCGGTTTGTAGAAATTGTAGATAAACGCGATAAACATATTTCTTGATATTTATCCAACAACAACAACTTCTGAAGTTGACCTTATATACTTTAAGAAGAAGAATTACCGAATTAATTTACCAAGGCAAAGGCTAGTACCTATGTCATACAGCAATCTTTGATTCGTTGCACGGAAATGCGCAACTTACATCATACTTTCGCAAATACCTGCAGACTTACGCGAATACACGAATACAAAAGAAGCCATTGAGAAGAAGCTACGAAGTCCGTATTATTAGTAGACTCGGGTGCACCTGTCGTGTTGTCACGCGTAGTGCCGCCGCGGGGTCTTGGCACTTGCGGTTTAATTGTTAATTATAATGTACGGTGGACGTTTGAAAGAGAGAAAATAAAAACTGGTATCGTGCCGTCTTGGAATATGCACGAGGAGTATAATATTATATATATGGGATCCAGAGGTTGTTCATAATATTTGTTAATGTGGAAAGCCATTGCTGCTTTCATAGATTTGAAGTTAAAGCATGCGACATCGGAGCGAAGCGGTGGAAAACCACCTTTAGATCCCTTACTTTTGAATGATGCCATTGATTCTATGTGGAGTTGTCGTGAATCTTGAAATCATTAGAAAAGATCTATACTGTCATTCTATTTACAATAATTCATTCATTTAACTAATGTAAGAGATAAACAACAGGCGGTCTTATGGCTAAAGAGCGATCCCTTCCACTTTAGATATTATTAGACTACTTACTAACTATGTACCTACTTATCCGTTAAGGGTAACGAGTTTGTGAGTAGCCAAAGTGGATCGCAAGTATCAAGAAGGTGCGCCTGCGACCGCGAGGCGGGTCGCTGGACGCCGCGACCCGTCATCTCGGCGGGAACGTTGACAAAAACCGCGCCGCCTACGTGACGTCCTGCCCCCGGCGCAGCCTCACCACCTCACCCCCCCGCTCTACCACGCTTGACCACTTTTTACCGCGCGACATTTGCCCAGAGTTCAGTTCGATCCGTGTCATCCGACGTATTCCTTTTTTAAATTGCGCCGGAGCGTTCGATTTTGTTTTTTAATTTTTATAAGGCTTCGGCCGAGCGGTAAAAAGCGACAGGGCATAAAAAAGTCTATGAATAATTAAAGTGAGATAGCTACCGGCGCTGGCTAGCATGGGAACGGAATTATTAGCGGCGACAGGTCGGCGGCTGCGCCGGGCCCCGGTGCGCTGAAGGACAGGTCAATTTGCGATACATTTTGCTCTTTTAAAGCCTTATCCCTGCCAGCCAGTGAGTTTATGTTCTTATTACGAAGATATCCTAATGGAAAAGGCGACTAGGATGCTTACAAGATAGGCGGCGGCAGTATTAGTCTCAGAAGAACCTAAACCAGATAAATCGTACCTACGTTCTAGTCTACGCAGTTAAGACACAATTGATATCGAGATTAAATTAATCATAGAGTTGTAATGCGCGCATCCACTACAAAAATCCATATGCTTGTACTCATCGATACACATTTCTTAGAAAGGAACAAAGGGTCAGCCTGACCCTGCGACCTTCAGTATCTGTGGTTTGGGGGCATATTTTATTTAATGGGGGTTACCTTTGGAATCGTTTCGGGATACTAATGCGTGCCCTCAGGTCAGGGCTGACCCGCACCAAATGAAACGGAATGATATTTGAGAAAATTGTTTAAGTGGGGTCAAATTACGGGTTGTAGGAATTCCGGACCAGTTTTATTTGTGTTCCTTTTAAGGGGTTCGCATCGAAGAAGCCTCGGAGATAATGGTTAAGTTTAAAAGAAATGGTTGCCAGTTTTTGTAACCGATTTGCGGGTTGGGTGACTATAGGAGTATTGCTGTTTTTATTTCGTTATGTAACGGTACGCCTAACGGATAACTCTTTTCGTGATATTATTTTCTAATGTTGACGTAAAATATGCCGTATTAAAAATAGTAAATATATAACACTGATAAAAAAAGCAATGTTGTATGATATTGACACTTAATCAGTATTATTTTTCCCCACAATCTTTGAAAGACTAAAGGTCCTCAAAGCCGGAACAAAAAAGTGTCTAGTATGATCATACGATTATTTAATATTTCGTCCAAAGATTATAATATTAGTAGCATAATACTTGTAATGCATAATGGTGCTCATTACCTATGTAAAATTGGTACATAAGTGCCAATACATTTTGCTTATATACGGCTGGCACGAACAAGTTAAAATAATACAGTTAACATCATTCAATTAACTGTAAACCTGTAACCCTCATTGTACACCGCACAATGCGGCCCTAACTCGCGATACCTTTAAATACAACCCACGTTATATTTACGTACCATAGTTAACAGGCTCGAGATACCGCGTATGGCCTATGGCCATGATCTTTAAATTGCCTGTATAGTCACAGCAGCATCCTGCGAACAGGTTGGGAGCAAAAAAGGTTAAAGTTGCCTGGGGCCATGCGGGGGCTTGCGGGGGATGGCGGGGCGGGGGCCTTAATGACAGGGGCGGCCGGCGCCCGCGGCGGCTACCGAGTAAATTGATGCTTGCGCCCTCTGTGGAACCTTTGCTCCCGGCTAGTGATGTGCGCTCGATAAATTGTGACAGCCGGGAATTATGGCGTTTATCGATCGGGTGCTAGTTCAATAAATGCTGTAAATGGGTTTGGTAAGGCTGAAGCTAATGTCGGGTTATCTTGGCCGGGAATTTACGCGTTGGATTGGAATTGTTAGATAGGCAGGTTGAAATTGCGAATTTGTGCACAGTATCTTTAAATTTAATGGGATCAGGTGTATTTTAATGTGGTCATTAAAAGTGAAGTGGTAAAGGAAAAAGTAGTAAAGTAGTTTATTTTTCCATAAATATTACGTGTAATTATGACTTTAATATATAGTCTTGTATATTATTTCTCTACTGATACTTAATAGTAGAAGAACAGAAATCTATTTTCAAATCCAACATCAGTAATCAGTTATATATTACAATGCCCTATAAACTATAAAGTGCCTAGTAGCAGATTATAATTTACTCTTAGCAACCGATTAAAGCTAAAAGCATATATAAATTGAAGTGACACTATAAAATTTCTAAGATATAATTACCGGCCTTTCATATTACGCCCTTGAGCATGCCGGCGTATTATCGATATCGATAATCAAATTCCTGACCTCACTAGCACAGCATTACACCATAAAGATTGCTATTAATTTTAAAGCAAGAGGCTCTGGCTTATATTTAGAGCTGCCGATGCGCAGCTCCTCGTAATTATGTCTCAGACCATCGCCATTTCTCAACTCTTTTTCTTTTAAAAAGTAAGAGGTAAGGGGTCACGAGACTGGGGTTTTTTAACAATTGTCGTTTTGTTCCATTGTTGGACTTTCTAACTTTTACTTCGTGGTCTCTACTTATTAATGTTTTAGACGGAAATGTGTCAAGATGTTACATAATTATTGGATTGCTACTTAAATTAATGTGTGTCTTTTAAGACCGTATTGTTTATGGAGGCTTCGACGATTTATTACATATTTTGTTTATATCTATTTTAATCTATCACTTCATATTGAAACAAAACATAGAACTGCTTTCAATTGAAATTACGTAGATACCTAAATACGAAGGGTACGAGTAGATACTTTTCTCCTTGCGATGGGGCTAGCCGGATTGTGTATTAGATTGCTTTTTATTTATGTTAAAGTACCCATGTACTACATATACTCAAGGTAAGATATGACGGTGTCAACATAATAAACAAAACATAAAAGTAATGTTTTGGGTACCGACGAGGTTGAACTTGGTTATTTTACTATACCCATAAAAAAGATAATATCAATTCTGGCTTTACTAGGAAACCAACCGTAATACAACCTCAAATAAACATTTTGTAAGTGGATTTCTAAACAAGGTTATCGATTTTCAACAACATAAGTAGCGTCATAACATTACTGTCAAACCTTTTGTTGGTCCGACCGCAACACCGACTCATTTTGTAACGAGAAAGCTTATCTCGGGCATCGGCGTAAGAGCAAAAAGCTCAGTAATTGGAAAATAGCCTAACGTTCTGTGGGAGTGGCGGGCGTTAGCTACGGTGCGGTGAGACAGGCTGATACAACTGCCCCGGGTGCGGCAGAGACAGCGGTACGCGCCCGCGCAGGTGGGCGGGCCTAAAACACCCGAGAGGCAACGAACGCTTCCGAACGCAGGCAAATTGAAAACGCCCAGTCGCTGATGCTCGCGCGCTTTAAACTGGTCAACTTAGACCTCGGGTTGCATTAGTGCTCCATTCTGATACGGGTCTTTTTGCTCCGGTTGTTTATGGTCTGTAATGCTAACAATGTTTGAGCAATGCGGCTCGGTTACTAGTTTGTATCGGTATAACATGTGCTTATTCGTACAATGGATAGTGTCTCGAGTATGCGGGGATTGCGATATCTTTTACAGAGGGTAATTAGTTTGCGGGGAGATTTGTGTAATCGTTGGTTTCTCTGTAATTTTCTATTTGTTGCGAGGGTTTGGGGATACTTTGTACAGTTGGTCGGTTCAAATCTTGCAAATCAAATTTGACCAACTTCCCGAAGTTCAATCGAGTTAAAATTTTGAACACTTGTGTAAGTTGGATTACAATTTAATATTATGGTAAAATAAAACTGGTCTCACGTTGAAGATGACCGAGCATAGGAACTCCTCAACTACAATATAAACCCGTTGAGTAGTTCATGGCTATGCAAAACATACAGGCGATAGTACTCGTAAAAGCTGAAGAATAATGTCATACTTGGCAGAAACTATTACTTTTAATCAGCACTGAAAGAAAGAAAAGAAAGAAAGAAAGAAAGATACATTTATTCGTGACAAAATACAAGGCAATTTACAAACAATGACATTCAACATTTGCTTTGCCATGAAATGGTCACAACTCAGCGTAATGCTGGCAGAGCCAGCGCTGGTCTTCCGTTGTGACCATTTTGTGATACCACGGCATAGTGCCGAAACGCACACATACATATTTAAAAATAAACACAAAAATATAAAGTAAAATAAAAAAGAAAGATGAAAGAGGTGTCTACAAATGGAGCTACACAGACTAACACGCAGCAGGACGCCTTAGGGAGATACACAGCAGGTACATATGCATTTTTAGCTAGCAACAGCTAGTATCGAGTCTCAAATTTCCTTGTCCTTTCTGATGTTCCAAAAAAAGCTTCTTAAGATTAACCTTAAAACTATGACTACTTTTAAGGTTCCTGATCGGCGGGGGCAGATTATTCCAACATTTGGTTGCAGCGTATCTAAAACTTCCACGAAAAGCAGCAGTTTGGTGCACTGGTCTGCAAAAGTCTGTAATTTTTATCGTAAAGTATCAAAATCAACTCCCTTAATTTTCTTCCGTGTCATTTCGTTTGTATCGTCGGTCACTGGTCACTGCACCTATATACTTATAAATTGCTTAACGCTGACGCACTTAAGTGATAACAGTTCGAAACATCATGATGTGGAAACCGATGAACAAAACTGATTATGAGATATAAGTCAACTTACCTAGCTTTCTATACCTCCTAAGGTAATTTAAAATCCATCATTATTGGCTCACCGAAAAGTATTTTCTCCCAAGGGACCCTTATGTCATTATCGTGAATACTATTTTCTGTCATACTTCTACCTAGCTTAACCTCGTAACCTGCCCACATTTTTATATTTCATATCAACAACGTCAAAGATGCTTCTCATCTTAGCAGAAAATGTCTTTCGAAACAGTAATAACTAGGTCGGCGGGTACGAAATAAATTCGAAATAAATAATCTTCTGTCAATAATGCCGCTCTAATAACTTTTGGAGAATTTTCACATTCAACATCACACTGTGTCGAACAAACGTGTTAAACTTCCATCAAAATTCCGCCACACCCGGGAGGTTCAATACTCACAGTTAATTACCGAAGGCCAGTAGTCCGTTAACCAAACAGCGACCGTTAGTTAAAGCTCGGTTAACTCACGTTTATTGCTGCGCTAAGCGTCGCTTTTGGTTAAGTACTTTTAAGTGTTGTTCCATCATTTTAGCCGAATTTAAAGATATTATTTAAGGTTTATTTTTCGAGCGTTTCTTATGTCCAAGTAAAAAGCGCGAGAGTTTCTAGTATTTGAGATAATCTAATAAATGGAAGATAGAACTTACCTACCTCGAACTCATTGTTTTGTTTTGAGACATAGCTAAGTTAAATATGGTGTAATGATGTTATAAAAAAAAACATCTTAAATGACTTTAGTGAGACATGCCTGCAAATAATATTGAGACCAAAATTTGCAAGTGATTTGGTGTAAAGGCATTAAGAGTCAATTAACAATGTCTTGTTGTATTCATGTTCCTTTAGTTTCTTTGGAAAAAAATACGACATGGTTTTTACATGCTCAGAAGATGGCCTGTAAAAGGGTTGATAAATGACACGAAAACTCCACATTTGGAAGATCGAATACCATAACAAGATTTTTGTCGAAAGAAGAAAGTTGATTCAGTCGTGCTAAAGAAACAAATACATATAACAAAAAAATATGTATCTTAAAACCGCGACAACACAATCCCCAAGTGCGGCCAGGTGCGAGTCACCTACGTGGGTGTACGCGGCTAGATGCCTGTTGAATTGTTGACTCTACGGATAGAAGTGGGGACAGGTGTTGGTAGTGATTCGAAAGGTCAAGGCTGACGAACGTCGGAGTTGCCGACGTGACCAACTTTTGACAATTAGTTCAAAAAACTACCTTGTTCTTGTATATTCAGCGTATTAGGTAGTGCGCGATTGGTTACTGTGCGTAATGTACGCTAAGTTTAAGTTTGGCTTTAGATTTCTTTGTGTTAGTTTATTTCTATAAGTGAGAACCTGTAATTGGCTATATGGTTTTATTATTGTATCTATAAATATGTTGCGCTGTTGGTTTTCTATGTATCAATAAATAAATATATAAATAAATAAAACCTAAGAAGGACAACAATACGATTAACAAGCACAGACTACAGCGAGAAACTCCACGGGTATTATTCAGCGTTTTTAATGCGATTTTTTTCGTCATTGCTGTCGACGGCAAATACGTATACTATTAAAATCGACCGGTCTAGCTTAGATGGTAGTGACCCTGCCTACGAAGCTAGAGGCCCCGGGTTCAAATCCCGGTAAGGCCATTTATTTCTGTAAAATTTTACACAACACACACAAACGGAACATTTTAGAGCTATTACAACGTTTGATGTTCAAAGTATAGTAGTAACCAAACTTTCAATTTAGACGATTGTAATAGTTCTGAAATGTTCATTTTCGAAGATACCGTCAAAAGTCGCATTTACCCTATGGATGCATTTGTCCCGGTTGACCTTTTATAAGTTATAAAAATCAACTTATAAACCGAAACGCACGTCGGCCCGACCGATGGCCGCCGTGCGTTTCGATTGATGTACTGACTTGGTTTTACTGTCGATAAAAATTATAAATGTTGTGTAATTTATAATAACTTCTCGCACCCATGGTCGAGCTGTTTCCGTCTCTATGTTAATACTATGCTTGCTTCCAACTACCCCATTGACCTATGGATGAAAAGCAGTATCAATTTCCCCATCGCCCTACAAGTGCAAGTTTCTTCCAACAGTCTGTGTTATAGCTACAGCGGTAATATAGATGTGCTATAGATACCCAGGCTCTGGTGAAACAATCTAGTTGTATCATCGGCGGAATAGATACTATCGCGGCTCGTGCCACTTGTAAACTCCGTAGGGGCGAGCGCGTGTCGATATTGCTGCTGTTATCGATGTATCGTATCGATTTTTTAGTGTACCTTTTTGTGACTCACTCGTTATTTCATAGAATATTTTGAGTGTTTCGCTGGTCTTGGTGTTGAGAAATAGAGGTCGTAGAATGAAAACTAGTACTGTACCTGTGTACCTGAGTATTGAAACCGTTATAAACTTTTCTTATTAACGATCTATTTAACCTGATCCACTGTTTTAACATGCGTTATTTTTGTTTGAAATTATGTTGTGAATAAATCAACTTCATATAACTAATTATTTAGATACGTCGAGACGAAACCTAAATATCAGTTTTAATTGTAAATACAATCAAATTATTTTATTTCCTACAATGAGTCAAGCGCCGCGCCGAGGTGATTCCACGTGTAGGTACACAACATTATGTGCACTACAACCTCGTTAGTACTTTCGTGCTTGTACTAGTTCAAAACTAATCAGTCTAAGACTTACAGGTTCCAATATTTAAATATCGCAGCCATCGATATTGACATGTATAATTTTGCCCATGTCCCATCCCTAGCTGCGCACGAGTAGCGGTCGCGTGCCAGCCCTCGAAGAAAGTGCGCCACGGACGCTTAGATATATTACCGCTTACTACCTTTATTATCTATCATTGCTTTCTCAAGATAGCTCTTTTTACGGCTCCGTTTCCTGCCAGTAGGAAAGGTGTAGATTATAATGTTTTTGAATAACGTCGATGCATTAACATTAAACTATTTTCCGGTCAATCATCAGTGTAAGTGGGAGTGCTACATCCCAAAAAAAACGAGTGTACATTTTCAGCTGTTATGCTGCGGACAAGATTGGTATCCGAACCATTATGTTGGTATTCGATTTTTCTTCTATGCTAATTATAAAGAGCAAAAGTTAATGACATTGTAGCCATGTAAAAAGTAAGTTTGAATGTATTGGGTAATCTCCGGAATCGCTGTTCCGATTTCAAATAAATCTTTCACCTGAGTGTAGACTGGACTTTTTGAATGGTTATAGGCTATATTTTATTCCGCGGGTTTGGCCGCGTTCTTTGCTATAATCTTTACGGGCAGCTAGTATAAATAAAGAGGAGTGATGAGATGTGAGATCGTATTAGCTTCGTAAATAGGGGTAATCTCCGGAACCACATATCTGATTTAAAAAAATCCTTCACCAATGCAGGCAGCAAGTGTCTAAATAATTATGAAGATTAATTTGGTGTTAGTTTTCTGTTTAGTGGCTACTTTCGAGTGAATGCAGCTATTGCAGCTGATACGCAAAACCAGTTTTTAAATGCTTCATACAGGTAATGACATCCGCGATGAAAGGGCGATGTATGGACCTTGAGAAGGAGTTGAATCACGAAGTTGATTTAAACTTATCATGTCAAACGCCGCCCTTACCGCGTCATTGTCGCATTGAGACGTTCAACAATACGAAACAGTAATTCTAAAGTTCAAGAGCATAAAATTGACGTAAATAATTATTTTTTATGAGCTACCTGCAATTTCATTTAACTAAGAATGTTATACAGGTATAGATTTTTTTGCATAATACAAATAATCAATTATGTTGATCTGAGTAATTAGAAGTAGAATTTATGTTGCCAGCCATACCTTGCATGTACTATGTAAATTGTATCTCTTTTGTACATTTGACTTCATTCTGCTAATAATTTATCATTAGATAAATACTTATTTAAATAGTACCTAACATTAATATAAACGGTAGCTTAAATTAAACCACAAGAAAACGGTGATCAAATGATTTATAGGAACCATGTCGGTGTGAAATTTGTAAACACAGTGCGGCATAGGTACTCGCATAAGTACTTATAGTATAAGTACCTACTTGTAAGTTGGAAATACTTGTAAGTGGCGTAGAAAATACCTGTGAGATGTTAGTGCAGGGCGATCTGGTAAATGCATTAGTGGCTAGTAGAAAGTTTCGAAACAGTAGCCGCAGTTTATGTAAATTAATTTGTGTTTTAGTATTAAATCTGGTATAGAATACCAGCATTTAATTCAAAAACATTCCAATGCATATTCTCGGTACAAACGTGGTATGTCGATAATTTTGTATGCTTAAGATGTAACGATTGGGACTTTAGGTACATATATATCGATTCTTCAATGGATCATCGATCTTCGATGTGTCATTCTAATTGAAAGAAATGTATGATACATTTAATCTATAAAATATTGTGTGTGGAATATTGGCCAAACAAAAGAAAATAAGCAATTTCACGCAATAGGGAAGATGCGGCTACAATGTTTACCATTATTTTGTGACCAAAATGTTGAAAAAACATGAAATAATAGCTGCTGAAACGTTTCTACGTTAGTTTAAACTAATTACATACAATAATCACGATTTGAAGTGTGGTGAAACGGAATGTGATTTAATATCTTGGTGTCAAGGTCGATGTTTCATTTTCCTGGCTCCAACATATTAGTTATATTTCCAGTAAATTAAGAATCCTTATAGGAAAATTTTACCATCTAAGTTTTAAAGTTCCTAGTAACATAATGAAAAGTCTTTATTTTGCAATAGTAGATTCTATATTGAGCTATGCCCTTGACTGTTACGGACTCACATTTAAATCTTACATTGATAAACTGCAAACAAGATTTTTAAAACTATTAGTCAATAGCAAAACTAGAAAAAGTTGCAAGGGAGATTATTCCAAATTATTTAAAATTTGTAAAATCCTTCCAATTCAAACATAAATATCTACTTGCAGTAAACAACCATGGCAGTCGGGTGCATAGTCCAATACTTATAGAGCCTAAGCATTTAGATCAGTGTCTGCGGGTAAGTATGAAGTACCTCGTGTAAATAACTATTTTGGAGATAGAATGTTAGCTAAACGAATTCCGTACCTACTAAACACCTTACCCGAAGACATTCGACACGAGCCACATAAGCGTTAATTTAAAAACTCATTAAAAAAGTACTTTCTCCATACACTTAGTGACAAATAACAACAAGCAAATTCCACGTAAATGTTTTAGCGCGACACTCTTTGTGAATACATTATGCAATTATATTAGATACATTGTTAAAATTATAGTGTAAAAAAAAATATATTGTGATATGTAGTTCTTATAGAGACTCGTACCTGCAGACAAACTGTTAAAACAGTTTTGCAGGAAAATGTATTAGATTAAGTTTTGTATCCCATTCTTTAGTAATAATAAAAAATAAAATAAAATAAAAAACAAATATGGCGAGCGACACATAAATACGCGACTGGAACTGTAGATCCGTTTAGGCGCGAAAGTTTAAATTTACAGTTTGTAACAGAAATTTTTGACTATAAATTATAGTTTTTTTTTAATACTTTCGTGGTCTATTCTTTCAAATGAAAACAAAATTCAAAAATATTGCATCTTCCCTGTCCTCCTAAGACCTAGCCTAGGACTATACTCATAGGACTTTTTCTCTTAAAGGAATTTCGATCATATTGAGTTGGAATAGCTAATTTGCTTAATAGCATTTGTTTTTCCAAGCATCGCTTTTAAAAACAAATGAAATTCAACTTGATATCCAACGCAAAATTATTCAAATTTCAATGCCCGTTTGTATGGTGCGCCTTAGGAGGCTATTCCCCACATTTTAGTAATTTCCAGCTTCCTCACTTGAGCTCGCACCTAGTAGCCCTACTGCAGTAGACTTAATAGCGCTATGGCTATTAGCCGTGCTTTCATCCGATAACTGGTTCAGCCGTATAAGGGAGGCGGATGTGGCCAGTGGCCACCTTGCATCGAATTGGGTCTGTTCATTAGTATTTTAGTGAAACTGGAGTACTGTTCACAATGTTAGGGAATGTATACTATGCGATTTATGTTACCTTAGAACGGAGTGCGGAGCGCGATACGTAGCTAGTACTGCGTGTACAGCCAGCGTCATATATTTCGGTACACGTCTTTATTACTACAAGAAAGGGTGTGTTACGAAATATTTGGCTACTCTATCTGCTACTAACTACATGACGCTGACTGTACAGTAGCTATTCATTTTCACTTTGACGAATTCACTTTCACTGAAACAAAGGCTGTACATAAAAACGCGGCGTCAAATAGATTCATATCTTTCATATCCCTATAACATTTACATATGTTTAGATCTCTTTCTTAAGACTTAGAAGTTTAGGAGTTAGTTTAGTAGGTCTCTTGGCACATTCACATGGTAGATAAATACATACATAACATACATCAGTCTATTGCAGTACACTGTTGTATGTAGGCCTGGCCCAAAGTACGCCACAAGACCCGCTCTCCCGTTTTCCAGCCACAACCAGCTACCCTCCTCAAGTCATCGGTCCATTTGAGCAAGTCGTGGCCTCCTTTCGGGAACACGCTTACTCTGCCGACCATCGGTTCTGCGACAGATATGACCACTTGATCAACCCACTGTCTGTTCAGTTTGGTACATAACATAGGTACTTAAAAATAGACCATTTTTCCAGAGGAACAGCATACATTTCCACTTGCCAGAAATAAAATTGAGAATCTATAAAAAACAACAAGAAGCTCTTATTGTCAGCAAGAATGGCCACAGTCTTATCTCGGCAAAGGACGAGGTATCAATACGTTTGTGTGTCTGTTTGTGCTAAATATGCATTGTTTATTTGCATGCAGCCCTTGTCTTACTACACATTAGCGTCAGTGAGAATTTATCGTATTTAATCGAGCATGCTACTCGCTAAGGCGCTTACAGATACGTTGGGCAGTTTGTCTATGTAACGTAACATAAAAGCGTATGATATATTATGTACGCTCAATCAGTAATTACTTTTGATCATAAATTAAAGATTAAACTTATATATGCCTGTATAAACGGCAATCTAAACCTATATTATAATGGTGTTTAAATCTAATGGTTTGTGTTGTTTTTTTTTGACATTGTTGCATTCATTGCTGTTGACTAAGTTGGATAAGCGAGTAATTACTCACTTTACAAAAAATATGTAACATTCTGATGATGTTTTTGCACGCTGTGGATAAATCATCCCGCACAAACATGCTAACGCGAAACTGACTGTTACTGAAGTCATAAATATTCTAGGTCTGCTTAGCGTTTCAATTTTTCGTTGCAAAGCAAGCCATAAAAATCCTTTTTGCATAAGTTCATTCACAAAAATAACAACTAACTTTGCGATTCCAAAAGGGTGTAGAAAATATTAGCACCAAATCATGTTAGCGGCTAAAACGGTGTATAAATCTAACCGCTACACCCACTGCGATCCGATTTTATCGTGACACCGCCCGCTTTGTGGTGTCCGGCCAAATGAAGTGTGGCCGGAGTCCGTTCTGATTTTAAAACGATAAATATTCCATTTTCAAAAGGGGATTCGAAATTCGAAGCACGAATTGGCGGCAAGTAGGTGAGATGATTAAAGACTGTTTGCTATTGTAACGAACAGAATTTGGGTGCCCATCTTTTACTTAAACTATGCATTGCTTCACTTGTCTATATTTTTTGTCTCACGAGCAGCTGACGTTTAGTTTCAACTACTATTACACGATTGCCCAACGGAAAGGAGTTTAATGTTTCCAGGGTGAATGTGTAGTCTTTATAGTACGTATGTGAGTTTGTTTATGTAACATTTACTACAAAATATTAAATTTCGATGAGCCCCTTTTCCAATATAACTGTAGAAAGTTATACTAACAGGATACAAATTAAATGTGTTTAAAGTCCCGAACAGAAGCTAGTCTATCATATTAAGGTTATCCTCAATATTCATCTGAAATTACACTAGTACTCCTCGCTGTGCTCTAGATACGCACGCCGGTGTATAATGACATCGATTACATGTTAGAATCACAACAATCATGTTCGTTTCCTTTGCCTCCGCGCATCCGGACCAGGGTTGCCAGGAAGTTAAATGTCTGTCGTAAATATTTTGAACCAGTGGAAACCATTATAATATGCATCAATAATAAAGAAAAACCATTTCTGACTTCTAAAAGTAGTAAAAATATGATGAAATATTTATATTTTAAAGCTTTTTAATTGTTGTTGTAAAGTTCTTAAGAATGTTAATTTTGCAATTAAAAATGTAAGTTTTTATGCAAACAAATCTTTCATAACATAGAAACAGACGATAATAAGTTAGTGTCAGTTACTCTGAGTCTGAACACATGCAGCCACATAATTCGTTTCAATACAGTGAAGGATATTTTATATCAGAAGTTTAACTCACTCTAGTATAACTTTTCACTATAAATCAGCAAACCTGTCACTGCACGCACACACAAACGTAAGGAAGTTGTCATCTAATTACCTCGTGCTATAGTTAGCGAAACATATTATTTGTTTTATGACTGTAACGATCGCTTACGCTTCACAGTTTCCAATAAATTCTAGCACTAACGGTACCTAAAATAAGCGTCCTAGGCATCATACGTTGTCGAATCGATAACCCTGATCGCATCAGATCTCTCTTTAATTATATTGTTATATCGACCGCCGGGCGGGAGGTCGTGAGGTTATACCAAATAGATTATCTCCAGGCTGCCGCTTTGTGAATAGCCCCTTTCATATCTTGTATCGGATTCTTTGCCGCGGGTCATTATCGTTACGGCACAAGAGTCTTTGATTGCTTTTTGTAATTTGGAGCATTCAATGTTATTTGGAGAATTCTTTTTGTAGATTTTGGACCGGCCGTTTTCCTTTGTTTGATTGTGCTGAAGCACAGAGGAATGTAGTTCAGAAGTGCGGTTGCATACAAGATAAGCACAGAGATCTATCGAACACGTGCTTAATACGTATCATAAAACCAAATCCTCCAAATGTCATCAAAAAATTATGTTGCCCATAACCTCAGCGACTAACTATGCCAATTTTGACGCTGTTGAGGAATGTCTACTGTAGGTACGAAGAAGTGGAAGCCTCAAAACTCAAAACGGAGACGCGGTTGACCTCGTCGGCGATAATGGCGGGATAACTTGGACTCCTCAAAGATTAGCCAGACATTGCTCAAGACCGTGATGAATAGAAAAAAATGGGGGAGGCTTTTGCTCAGTGGGTCATAATGAGCTCGATATAATAATAATAATAGTATAAATGTTTAAATTAACTGTAATTCGTGCGAAACACGAGGCAAGTAACAAGCAACTTTTATCAGTCCGTAAATTGACAGTAGGTAAATTGTTATCTACCAAATGTCTACTCCCTTTGTCTCTGTGTGTCTTTTGTGTAGTGAATCTTCTTTCCTTCTTTCAAATACACATGTTCCATCTGTGTGAAGTCGAGTTTAAGTATGTACTTGTGCCCTTGCCTATGTTTATTCTTTGGTGTAAATGTATCTGTTTTTCTCAGTAGGAGGCACAGGCATTCATTAGACATGCTATGCAGTCAAGCGTCTGTTCTGTTATATTTTCTGTGTCTATAGCATTTCGTAGTAACATTAATAAATTGATTAATTTGTTTTGTAGATAGCTGCGCGTGAGTTCGCCGAATAAAAGAGAGGAAATTATCTGTCAGTGAGTAAAGGTCGCTTAGTTTTTGTGACCAACTCCATTGTTAACTGTAGAAATCTAATACTGCATTATTTTGTTCAAAGAAATCTGATACGCATCAAAATATATAATAAAAATATAAAGTTTGAAGAATGTAGATCATTAGTTATTTGTTGTTCAATATTGTTTTAGAATTAATCGTTTTAGATCTGGCAGCAAAAGGTTTGATTTGTTAAAGGACACAATTATAACCTCTCCTAAATATCCATATTTTAACCAATGCTTAAGCAAATTAGGAATATATAACCAACCAACCAACCAAAGTCATGGTATGTCCTGAAAACGTTCTTAAAATAAATGCGAAATTTGACTAAAATATTATGTACTGATACACAAATAGCTACGAATAAAACAGGTGGAATTGCGCCTCTGAGTAGCGTATCTGCAATTACAGTAACATTACGCTAAAGAAACATTTCGTTTGCATAATCACATCTGCGGTTGCACCTGTCTCCATTAGCCGCACGCGCGCCTAAACTCTGATCTTACGCTCATTCTTCAAAAAAAGTTCATTCAAACACGCATGCTCATTACGCACTTAATCGCGTACTTTCCTACGACCGCGTTGTCAAATATGAACCCTAAAAGTGTTTGTCTAGGTTGCTTTTTGATAAAACAACTGAAAAAGATACGATGTTCGTAAGGTAAGCAGTTGATGTCGCATTAATAGAACAAAAGACGATCATTTGTAAGCTTATTCCACTCCAATTTCAGATCTTAATGATAGAAGCTAGGTTGAAATCAGCATGCGGTTGTTTTACATGTAATACTTTTTAGTTCTGAAGATATTTGATGACGGTGCCTAAGGCTTGATAGTGACCTGCTCTTGTTTTTTACATGATAATTTATTTTTGAATCAAAAGCTACGCTAAGAATAGCGTAGTTGAGGCTACTATGTTAAGAGATCTGGGGGTACTGCAGTGCCCCCGCCAAGTCGAAGCGCGAAGCAAACACTGCCGTACCATCCTTTACTGGAACCATTTCGCCGCATTTTCAGGCCCCTATTTGAGAACCTCTGGATAAGACCAGAACACATAAATTTTCGTCATCCAGTAAGCTATTATCACATACTTAAAATCCAAAATTTCAAGTCTGTAGGTCATTTAGTTCCGAAGTTAAGCGAAAGCAAAGTTTCGCATTTAAGACACTCACTCCCTCACTCATGATCATCAAAATAGAACTAGTACTTCCCATAAACTCAGAGAGCTGAAATTTGGCCCAGAGTTAGGGTTTAATGGCCACATAAAGGGAAAACTATAAAAACTAGGAAAAAAAGCTATTAGAGATATATCTATCCTAAAAAGAAAAAATATGTGTCAAATAAGAAAATCTAATAAAATAAATCAATAAGCCCACGTTTCTACAAAAAGAAGTGAAATCACATCAAAAACATTCTGTAAAAAACTAGCCAAGTCTCGATGGAGCTGCTTGTTTATCTCTAAAAAGTAATGAAATCTGTGAGATATTTTGTAGTGCCAAGTCTCAGGCATTCTTATTATTCTTTATTTGCTAATTAAATAAAAAAAAATTACTTGGCAATTACACAATATTACATAGTTTTAGGTATCCATAAAAGCAATAATTATTATTATTATTAAATGCAATAAAGTTGTGTGATTGCCAAGTTGCTGATAATGAGAATGCCTGAGACTTGTCACTACAAAATATCTCACAGATTTAATTACTTTTTAGAGATAAACAAGCAGCTCCATCGAGACTTGGCTAGTTTTTTACAGCACGTTTTTGATGGGATGTATATTTTTTGTCTTAAGTAATTATGCCAATTTACTTAAGTACTTATTTTATGATGGTGCTTAATAGGATACCACTCAAGGGTGTCATTTGACAGCCCGGGACCATCGGTAATCTTTTAACATTTCTTCCTTTAAATATTAAAATCTTTTAAATATTACATATTACGTTACGAAACGAAGTTTAATAAGTGTACTTCAGCTTACACTTTGAGTAGCAAAATTTATCAAGTCGTGGTATGAAAAGAAATGGCTTGTCGATCGCCGTGTCGAGAAATATCAATAAAATAATTGGAATTGATTATTGAATTGACAGTGGCACCGTGAAAAAACCCATGATATACAGAACAGACAGAAGAATAATACTAATAAATTACAGTAAATTTAATTAAAAAAAACTCATGTATTAAAGGTATGAATTTAATTGTATATATTTCGTCAAACTGCCGCCTGACTTAATGTCATTTGAGCGAGAGTCATTGTGAAATCATAATACATATTCATAGACGGTATGAAATACTCAGTGCAGGTAATTTAATTGGTCTAGGCTGGCCGGACTAACCTGCTTTACTGGACTTGACGCAAATGTCAACTAGTGGTGACCACTTGGCACTTGGATCTCGATTCTCGCTCGAAGTTTGGCCAAAGTCATGGCAATTACATACGCAAGCATTCTAAGGGGATTCGTACCCATTGGGTACAGTGGCAAGTGTTACCAATGAACGACGACCTCTGAATCTGAAGCCTAGATGGTAGTGACCCCGCCTACGAAACGTCCAAAAGGAGGTCCCGGATTCGAATCCCGGTAAGGGCATTTGTTTGTGTGATGAGCACGAATATTTGATCCTGAGTCATGGATGTTTTCTATGTATTTAAGTATTTATTTATTAAGTAGGTATGTATATCGTCGTCTAGTACCCATAGTACAAGCTTTGGTTAAATTGGGACTAGGTCAATTAGTGTAAACTTGTTTCCAAATATTCATTATTTATTTATTTAAAAATAAAACAAAGAATATGCCCGCCTGTTTCTTCATAGTAAATATTAAGGTACCTACCGTATCTCTTTTTCAACTTTAAAATTGTGATAACAAGTACAGGCCGAATGCATTTCCATAGTAAAGCCTAACCATTCATATTTATTGGGATCGATTTCATAGTATTGGCCTTAATGCTACATGCGTGGCAAAGTAGCAATAGGCTACTTTTAATGAGCCATTACTGATCCTGGTAGGAAACAACACAAATAATCTTTATTACACATCCAAATTTATGAAAACAATACAGAAAAACAACAAATAACAAATAGAGGTAAACAGCAATCCTTACTACGGAGAACAAATTTCAACAAAATGTTTGTGAGACAAAGACGTTAGTATAGGTAACCTGTTGGCATGTGTTTGCACTTAAGGTCTAAAAAGAATGAAAACTCTTTAGTGTTTAGACGAAGGCTTTTATCCAATTTCTACTCCTTCTTAATGGCCAATTACTAAAGTAGGTAAGTAGATTAAGTGATATTGTAGACACACAGACTTATTCTAGGCCATCGTGGTTGCGAATCAATAATTGTTAGTAATTAAGACTTGAGCTTATTCGATTGTAATTTAGCCTTACGAGCACATTATGCAAAGCTAATATTAACAAACAATATCCAATGGCCACTCCAATTAAATAGTCAAAAACTTCGCCACCGGCAAACAAAAGTTGGTAAGTACTACCATTAGCATATTATTAGTGAAGAATACTTATCGATAAACAATCGATAGCTCGCGGCGCTGGCCTAACCTCGCATACCTAGTTTGACATTTAGCCCGAGCGACCTTTCGGTTATTTTCGGGTGGACTCGGTAACTCCTACGACTCATTATTCAAAACATTATCTTGATAATTACAACCTTATCGGTGCGGTTAGTAAATTTTGAGCCCGAGAACATAAATGCGAGTGGTGTTTGACGGATCGGCGCAAGCAGCTGTATTGGTAAGTTTGTGATAGTATAGTTGGCGGCCCACGACGCGCCCACTCCTTAGACAAACTAGATCTTGTATTGATGTATTGTTGTCAAGTTTTTTTGTGAGATTCCAGTTTGCGGCGGTAGTGTGAGTGGATGCACACTATATTATTTGTGATGTCTTTGTTAGGTATATTTGTGATACTTCGAATTTAGACGTCTATTTGCGTCAAAAAAGTATAAATTTCTGCGCGCGCTTGTTTTACTCGTAAGCCATTTATTATACTCGTTAGCCAGCCAGCATTTTAGCTAAATAGGTTTGATGAACGTTTAAGAATTAAAATATTAGAATCAGGTTTGATTGCTATGAAGTGTCGGTAGCTTTACCTACTGCTTTACCAAAAAGAACTAAAAACGTACCTAATTAGACATGATAAGATAATCATGCAATAAAACGATTTGTATTGACGACATTAAAGTTTACGAGCCCTCATTCAGAGTCTGGGCTCTTAACGAAATCATTAATGACGTCATGATCATGACATTTCACGATGTTTAGATAACGGACGACTTTTTCTTTGACCCGCTAATGGATTTAAATTAACTGATATCTTGAGTCACACGGGACGAGCGGTCGACCCTAAAAATGTCAAGCAAACTTTTTATCCTAATAATTAATGACGACTGTGAACCAATTTTAGTAATTAATTTCATTAAATATGACAGTACACCGATCTAAATTTATGAAACATGCCAGTAAGTATTCTTTTTTATGTAGAGGTTCTAGAATCGATTCCCTAATTAGTTTGTTTTATTGAGATATACACCCACAAGAGTAGTCTGATAATCGTCATTACTAGGGCCGGTGAAGTCAGGTATAATAAACACTTCGCTTGACGGAATGATTTATAAAGATGGCAATCTTAGGAACTACGATAGCACTCATAAATCTAATCCCTAGGACTGTAATGTAGCCAATTACATAAAAGTAACATCTCTACAAGAAAAAGTTGACTCAAAGTGTCGCTTTAGAACGGGATTATTAATTAACTTCGGAAGCTGAGGTAACTTATAATCAGCGGTGGAAAAGAAAGCTAATTTATTGACAAGTCGGAGTGTCATTCACACGACCGTTTACTGTTTACTTTTTGTTCAATCTGTTTGAATCAAAGGCGTAGATGAATAGAGGTACTGTTAAGGTTGTATAAACACCTTTACAGACCTCCCTTCCAAATCAGATACTGGCTGTTAAAAAGTTTGAATTTGAATTAAGAACCATCTCTGTTTGATAGAGAAATATCTGACGGCTTTATTATGTCATATGGCTGTGGAACAAGTAAGACGTTGTATGTACAAATAGGTATTATAATCAGAGGTTCCTACCTCTTGGATGTAGCAAGCTCTTGGATTGGATGTAGTACCTCTTAAGGGTGAGCAATTTTTACGTCATTAATGTCATCAATGTCATATAGTTGTGTCTTGTAGATATTACTATGGATAAGGTGTATCTATAAAGGAATATTAAAAGAAGACTAAATTGAAATGATTAAATATAAAATGAAAATAAAAATTAATTCTAGTTGACACTGTTTTCCCACTTAAGCGGAAAGCTATGCAAAATAGATTAATCACATTTCGTAGATTCTTACAAATTTCATTTGTTTTGATGGCTAAGCTCGTAGCAGAAAGGCAGCCTAAATAAAATCATTTCATGTGTTATTAACACATGGGACATTTACCATTGAATGATAAGGTATGTCCATGTTATGCAAAAATTGAAAACAGCTCACCCCCGCCGACCTCTGATTATAATCTAGGAGATGAAGTATACAAGCATTTCCACTTTCAGTACCACTATTTTCTTCTTCATTTTACAATCGTCACTATTAATCTCGTCTTCAAATTGTTGAATTGTCCATACCCTTCCATTGTACAGTCGGTACCATGTGTATCAGGATTCTGGTGGCAGCCAAAGTAGCCAGATAATTCGATATATTTGGCCAATTTGGCTGCTGCTGCTAACTAAATGATGGTTACTGTACATAACATCGTCTAATATTTGGTATTTTAACTGCAAATATAGAAACGCCTGCAAAATTATCTGCACTCATTTGATGAAGAATGACAACAGTGTAAATCTGATTTAAGCAGCTCCATATTTGGGTGAGTGCCAAATTCTTGGCCAGTAGTTAGCCTAATTAATTGATAGTAGTAAAAAAGTTCCGTTGTGACACGAAAATTTGCCACACATTTTCTATGGTTAATTTTCGTGTCACAACGGAACTTTTTAACCACTACCGACGCTAACTACTGGCCAAGAATTTTGTCCTCACCCATTTATTAATGTGATCATGAAGATATTGGGTGTCTTATGAGTTTGTAAGTTGTGGGCTGGAGTTCAATTCTACTATTCGCAATACCTACCTCATGGCATCCTATAAACTTCTAATAGTTTTTCTATGAGTGAAACACTTCAACGATCCATAAAATAGCTACATATTTACTTAAAAATACAGTGTATAGAAGTATACAATTTACAGACCGGGGTGCAGCTGTTCAATTTCGCGTCGATTAAAGCTTAAGGCGCAAACTACGTACCGGCCAGTTATCCTGCGGGCATGCGTCGCCGCCTTTATACTTGCAATGGTGTTCGGCTGAGGACCTATATAGGTCCAATGGCTACTATATCTTAACCAATTAATGGTAGTTCTTGGTCTAGGATAGTGCGAGATTCAATATTAATCATTCAAGTATTGAGTGATAATATCTTGGCATGACGTGGTTCTCAAATATTCAGGACCCATTTATGTCAAGATAAGGTTATTTGTCACTATAATCTAGCAAATACCCCAAATCAGCACGTATCATAAGTTGATCCGAGTGAAGACAACCATGAAGTTTCTTCGTGTTAGTGTCAGGTGACACAACAAAACATACCTACCTAAATTCCATAATTTTGAAGGTTTATATTTTTTTACATGAAAGTAAAAATAAAGAAGTTGAACTCGTTGCTGATAACACGTTTTCATGAGATTGGCTCAGGAACTGTTTTTATATAGTACATTTTACAACTAGTGTGAAAAGAATGTCTTTTTACCACTAGTACCGAGGTATCTTGCCACGAGCTGAAAGCGAGTGGCAAGACTCGGTACGAGTGGTAAAAGACATTTCACACGTGTTGTAAACGACGTTTTTTAATACAATTGCGAAAAATAATAAATTAATATATCATTGCGATAAAATATGCTTGCCTACAAACCGCTAGCGCGGTCAAACAGGTCGCGCCCCGCCAGCAACCCGCCGCGCACAGGCCGCGCACCCGCGACGGTCGCGCCGCGCGACCGCCACTTACTGCGTTTCGAAAGTATAGTTTGGAACTAAAAAGTAAAAAGCACTAGTTCGAGAAATTGAGCTTCTCGTACGCTACGCAGCCACAAAAAGTACCACTTTTTGAGCAACTGTATTAAAAAAATATTTACATAGTTATATTTCCTTCTATAAGTATACCACCATCATTAATTCCGGACGTCCAACGCAAAGTGGCGGCCCTGTTTATTGAGGCCTAATCTAACATTCACCGTTGAAACGACGTAAACGACACTAATTTGCTATGAACATAAGCCTTTTTTAAGTGAAGCATTGTTCTGCGCATCGGCGCGCGCAGATGACGCGTGCGCGCCCGCGGCGATGCAACTCCGTTTTACAGGGCGGGTATTTAGAATGCTTACTAATAACAGTTACCAGTGTACATTTGACCTCTGATTACCCGTAGTTGTTATGAGTTACGAGGTCAATATATAGGTGGAGAATAGTCAATTCAGGTTGTGAGCAGCGTAGCAGGTGTTTGGGAAGAATACAGCTTCTATGTGCTTCTATGGTATAATTACATACACCTTTGTGGTAGTAAGGTAGTTACTAATAGTTGAATTGAAAGTAGCTAGCTTATTTAAGGAATTGGTGGCCAGGCCAGCTTTATCCATAAAGTCATATGAAATGGATTTAGTACCTACCTCACATAATGATAGGCCGTTAACCTGGTCCTTCTAATGTGACTACAAATCATTTTTTTTTCGTAACATGCTACTGAAGTTGTTTTCCGATTAGCAAAGTTATCTTTTATCATAGATATTTACTCAAGTATTTTACTACCGATTGGCACGCTTTTTCTTAAAAATAATAGCAAATACGAATGTAGATTTCATAAAATGCACTACCCTTCACTGCATAATATTGATTATCAATTGCAAAACTACAAAACCGTGAAATAATATCGGCCGGAGCACCGTCATCTGAGGGTTAAAAGTGCATAATCTCGGACAGTCCAGGCCATTACGACAATAAACCTTCAAGTAACAGTAAAGTTGATGATAATAGGTACTAGTAAAGAGATTCTACTAAGATTTATTTATGAATAAAACTATTACCTACGTAATAATCAATTTTACATTAGAACTAAATGGCTTTATCCATTCCACAAAATATTGAAGGATAGTTGAGATGATGATGCACGCATAATACAATAATGCTAAAACATATTATCTTAAATATTTGAAAGTATCAAAATCAGTATTATTGTTTTAAATGTAGAAACTTGTGTCTACGATAATTATTAGTGATTATGTTGCAAGCGTACTCCTGGCTCCAAAAGATGCAACTGAGTGCACGCTAAGATAAGTATAAGGTAGGTCAAATTTCACAACAGAAAATACAATGTGTAAATGTAGAATCGCCACATAGTATTCTTCGTCAGTTTCATGTTTAAGCATTAAGCCATAGGCCACGTTACTGTAGTTATCTGTGTACTGTTCCATAACTGTTATAGTTATAAGACCGTCGTCTTGGGAGGTATCTGCATTGATAGTCATAGAAAATGCTACAGATATCCAGACCGACCTGCAGATACAGGGTCATAACTTTAGCGACGCTATAGTAGATAGATGGTATCCAATATGCATCTAAGTCTAAGACATGCCTATTAAGAAATCTAATTATTAGATACAACGCGCATCTATTGCAATTTCTGATAGCGAGATACATGAAATTTAATTAAGTTTGCCATATTATGAGACTTAAAAACATGCGCAAAATTATTACACTAGAGCTGAAGGGTCACTGTCAGATTTAGTTTCGCGTCTCATCTGTGAACTTCTGGCACCTTCTGGGCTGTTATTCGTTAAGCGCTAATGCGGCCCACCCCGCCGATCACCCGTCACGAAACTACCTCTACCTACGCTTAAAGGCCTCCACCCACCGGACGCGTGTGCTGCGCGGCGCGTGTGCTGCGCCGCACACGCGCAAGTTGTAAAGCATTGAAACTACACATCGAACGCGGCACACGTGCAGCACCCGCGCAGCTGCAGCGCAGCATCCGCGCGGCACACGCGCAGCACCCGCGCAGCTGCAGCGCAGCACACGCCCAAGTTGTAAAGCATTGAAACTACACTTCAAACACACATCGAACGCGGCACACGCGCAGCACCCGCGCAGCTGCAGCGCAGCACACGCGCAGCACACGCGTCCGGTGGGTGGAGGCCTTTAGTTACTATTGCATCGCGGTGTTAAGATTACAGAATAGGGGAGCTGTTAAAGGCTATAAAGCTAAACTTTTGCTTTAACTCTAAATCTGCATAAACGGTGTCGCTTCATCTATAATTCTATGCGATTAAAACATATATTATTGCCCACAGAAATGACGATTTTTGTTTTTTGGCCGACAATGACCCCCTGTCAGGACTTTTTTTTAGGTATTTTGCACGATGTGTCTTGTCAGATCAAATATTAAGGGAGATTTATACATTTACCCGGTGAGCTAAAACAATGCTAGCTTATCTATATCGTCTTTTCTTTCTATTTCTACAGTTAGGTAGGTATTTACTTCAATTCAACGGTATATAAAAGCGAGTTTAAGCAATAAAAATGATTATTTGTTACAAAATACGCGTAACGTAGACACTAATCACGTAACTGTAGTCAAAACTAGATCAGGAAAACAACACATTCGCTACCGTGTAACAACCATAACCGCCATTTATACCAACAAATTATCATCATGTCTATTACGGAATAAACAATTCATATATGCTAATCCGAGTACGAGATTATTATATCAAATTGGCGTCCAGACCGGGCCAGTGACAGCCGGCAATCTTAAATAATTAAGCTAGAAATGCAAAGGACTTGTTCAGTTTACTCAATAAAACGGAGTATAGACATAAGAACAGCGAGAGCACTTGAATCATATTAGAAATTCACGAGATACGCCCAGCCAAGCAGAACAAGTCGTAAATGGACGGGCCTTTGACTGCAGATACATCATTTTCGATCGGCGAGTGAATTTAAATGAAACGACAAGTTAAGTAATGCATGGGTAGTGGGTACCATGGTGCGTCGATCGTGGTTCGATGTCACTGCTATGTCACGTGAGGGCTTTGGAGATGGGAGTTTGAATTATTTATGCTTTGATTTATTTTTCTAGTATTGTTATGAAAACCAAACTTGAGCGCAGGTGCTTTTTAGGATTTAGTACCCAAAGGGTAAAAACGGGACCCTATTACTAAGACTTCACTGCCCGTCTGTCCGTCCGTCCGTCTGTCACCAGGCTACACCCTGGCATGAGATACATCTCATGAACCGTTATAGTTAGACAGTTAAAATTTTCACAGATGATGTATTTCTGTTGACGCTATAACAACAACACTTTTACGTCTCATAAAAAACAGAATAAAATTTATATTTAAGTGGGCTCCCATACAAGAAACGGGTTTTTTTTGCAGTTTTTATAGACAATGGTACCTAACCCTTCGTGCGCGAGTCCGACTCCGACTTTTTATTTACCCTGTTTGGTATGCCGAGGAACCGATTTTGCTCGGACAACTGCCCTATGCGTCCATAAGGGCTGACGCGGTGAGTAAGTGCAGACGCTAAAGTGCTCGAAATTTATCTTCGGTTAAATATGTACCCCTTATACCTAAGTCGTGTTGTTAATTTTCGGATGTTATCTAAGGCGGGGCAGAGCGACGCGCGTGTCTCCATAGCAACCACACGGGTCCCACGCATGCGCACTAGTGAACCTGCGCCCCAGACTTATTAATTCTTCCCTAAGACCTGCGCGAATCCCGCTACCTTAGTCCTAGTTTCACGCTGGCGATTAATATAGTTCAACATAGTTAATTTTTGTTTCTTGACTAAAATGAATATGAATGCTACTATGAGTTGGTTTTAAATAGCTTATGTTTTATGAGTGACTAAGAAGGCTTTGTCGTGATACTAAAGATCTCATTGGTCCATGCGCCGCAGCAATCGGGCCAGAACCCGGATCGTAGCCAGGGGCACAAACTGACAGGGTCCATCAATAGACTCCTAATCTAGCGCAGGCAGATCAATGGCGCCTTTTATGGAGAATCTTATCCATTTCACAAAATGACACTGGCAGGAATAAGGCATTATATAAATTATAGGATTCATTTTGATACTATAAAGAAAAAATATACCTATATATTTTATTTTAGAGCCAATTAAGGTCTCTCCTTCATTAGAACGACCATTGGCTATATTAATTAGGAAAACAATCTTGAAACCGATGAATAAAAAAAAAGCTGACATCAAGTTTTTTGGAACCGACTCCTTTTTTTTACACACGACGGAACTGAAAAGCTGTATTATGCATTGGGGTTCGCTTAGCGGTTGTATTTTTAAATGTCTCTACCAGGATTTAACGAAAGATCGACTAACAATGGTAACCCAATGCTCGTGAGTGGAACGAGTCGCGGAGCCGTCCACGGCATCACCCGAGACACGGAACTAAGCGACAGTTGACATGGAGCCAGTCCTTAATTATACTGTCACAGACTATGGTGGTCCTAATCTTGCTTTGGCAACGAGATATACATTATACCTACTCTAAAGCTTACTCCACGAGTATAAAGAACAGGTAAAACCATCGCAGGAATGGTTACTATCTTATAAGTCAAATTTTCTATTTTCTGTTTTTGTGTCAGTCAAGGGGGTTAGCACAGTTGAGCATCGGCCGTTCTTCGATTATGCTACTCATCCCCATCCCGAGCTAACTAAATCAAGTGTAATTATCCCTTGCAAAAAAATAAATTTAGATGTACTTAACGTGCGTAAAAAATGTAATACAATCGATAAGAGGGACCAGCGATCACCCTAATATCGTCATAAATTACAATATTTTCTTTTAAATAGAATATAATATAATACTGTGAAATAAGTTATTATATTCTATTGTATAATAATAAGAAACGGTAGTAATAATAAAGCGAAATGATTATTTAACGGGTCTATTCCATTAGATTGCAGTGAAACGAGTGAAATCTCACCAGCAGTATAAGAAAGGAAAGATAAAGGCCAGACATTACTTTACTGTAAGCTTGTGTTTAATGGGTGCAGTTTTATAAGGGTTAATCTCTCGGACTAACTAGGAGCACTTCTATTTTATGTTTGAGATTACCTACGCATTTCTCCTAGAGTTGGTACTGATTATTACAGGAAATACAATAAATATGGCGCACATCAGCGTTTAAGTAGTTAACCGAAAGACTATTATTGCCTAATCCCCAGGCCTTATTACTTGGGTCTTGGTATACTATGTTATTATTAGGGGGAGCCTCGCTAATTCAAGTTATCCGAGAACGAAGAGATGCTTAAGGTATTACTGATATTCTACAATACAACCTATTTGAGAGCCACGCCCAGAAAACTGGTATCTATGACTGACAACGCATTTGTGCATTGAAAGCTGTCTAAATTTTGCAGGCTTATGCGTGGCTTGTATGGGTAGTGTACGCATTTATTTCTCATCATTAAGGATTGAGCATGTGGCCAGGAATAAACAGTAAACATCATAAATTGAGACCCTAGCAGAGAGTGCGATCATTACTGGATTAAAGGCGCGACCAGCCCATCTACCGCCAAATCAAACGAAAACCTACCTTGGCACGCACAAATAAGATTCAAGTGGGCTGACTAATGACAAGTGCACCGGTACTCGGACCGCGGGCAACGCGACGTCAAGTTGACATTCCTAGGCGATTGAAAGGTCGCAAACTGGTCCACAGATTACCACCGTCATTACCTAGATGGCGGTCGCAGTGGTCGCGATTACTGGCCATTGGCGGGCCATTGCGGACCATCCCGTGGCCATCTGCCAGATTGCCGGCCATTATGCCAGCACGCGCTTGCGCGTCCGTTTGAGCTGTGCCGGCGCAATACTCGTTTGTGCAGTAGCGCAATTGGTGAGGCCCGATTTCGTGCATAGAAAACAACTGAATTAATGTAAAAATATGTTATCAGGTCCACAACATGGACTCAAAATATATAAAGCTGGCTATTCACCAACGCTCCTACAAGAAGAATGAAGTAGCGCCTCGCTCGCCAGAATCGGTCGTTGATAGATGCGCAGCTGTCTTACTTAGGTGATTATTCGAGCGTTTGAACTAGCGATAACTAAATTCCTAACAAGTTGTGTTGACTACGCCTTGAAGAAAAGTAAAGCTAGTTACACAGCTGAAACGTACCTTTTTCAAACCTTGTGTGTAAATTATGTATCACCCTTTTCTTCAAAATACTGTATGTATTTTGTTATGGACAATGATGGTGCAAATATCCTACACCGACCTCTGCATTGGACCAATTTTCGTCATAAATTATTGTTAACTGTAGGCAAGCTATCATTAATATCATTATCCACCAATTCTCTGATGAGCGGAATTCGGTTGTATTCGCTTGTCAGGAAGTCTATCGCCAGCACAGGGTCAGTGTAGTGTTATAAAGACTCTTTTCAACACAATTGCTCGTAACGTACCTCTTATTGTGTCGCTTTTAGGCTCATAATCCTGGATATTAAAAACGCGTGTTTTATAACATTACAACACTTGTGTGTTATGGTTATATCCCGATTAAGTCACGTTGGCACCTTGCAGCAAGATATATGCATGAAGACGGTGCATTCTTAAATTAACTGGGTTGTACAGAATGTACAGCTCTTTTTTTAATTTTCGGCAAATGGATTCTTACTCGACTAAACAAATTAAATCCTCTTTGTTAATTAATTGACTTTTTCCTTTTTTATATGATATGGAAACGTTTAATTTAGTAAAACTATTCACTTTTCATAACATTTTACATGAATTAAATACAGATAACATTTTAAAACGAAAATATAATTTTATTTTGTATTGGCTGTTTAGAGATTTCTGTGCCCACACTGCGCAAACTTCACGAAAAAAAAAACTGTTGGGCGCCCTTATAGGTCATTTATTTCAGAAATATTTGTAAAATTTGTTTGTTTGGTTATTATCAAAAATGTTGACTCGTGGTGACTAGAAAAGTGATAAATAGAATGGACGCCACTGGAAATTCTTGGCGATGTGCAATTGTGAGTAAAAACCTGTTGTCATCTTAATGATTTGCTTAATGTAAAGTAAATAATTTGGCAGGCCTATAACATTTTCATCTTATGAAAATGATTTTTTCCTCGCAAAATGTGTTGAAAAACGTCGTATGATACGCGTGAGCTTTGATAATTACATCCTCGGCTTCCTTATCACGCTCACCTGCGGTTCGCGTGAACAATTTCGCCTCTGATGTAATTATCAACCTACCTCACTTGTATCACAATGTACTATTTCACTCCTCATGTTCGTAAAGTTCGTCTCTATGTTGTGTGTAAGCTACATAAAATGGCATAGTTAAAATAATGATAACATAAACTAATTTACTTATGTATATTAAAATTTTGTTTAATTCACTTACAATCGAAGTGAACAGTCACTCGTGTATAATCAATCCAAATTCAAATGGCTAGTTTTATGCACTTTTTTCTACAATCTACCATTAAACATGTAACAAACAATGTTAACAATATGTGTACTGCTGTCTGCACGAGCGCTGTGAGCCGTTTCCTCTGCTGATTGGTAGGCTAGTGGCGTGAAATGGCGCAATTTGGCTCGACCGAGCTTTTCCTATTGATTTCTCTTTTGGTTTTCCTGCACGTTAATTGGTTCTCTTAATTGGTTGATTCTGTTACTGATTGACTGGACCGGTTCGGCTGACGACTTAAATGTGATGTTAGTGGAAGTTTGAATGAAGCCTTAATCGGTAAAATTAAAGTCATGTTCATGAACTTCAAGGAGTTTTATATATATTTAGTTTAACGACTCCTAAGATTGAATGTAAAAATGATATAGACTTATCCTGGAATGCAAGCTATTCTTAGTTAGTCAGATTTACCTATACGTAAACATGAAAATGATATCAACAAAGCTTCACCTTTATACGGTAAAGTGCAAAAATTTGTATCGAATTAATCCTCTCATAAATATGTACAGTAACCGTAAGCCGCTATCATACAAGCGATGGAACATATTTATAAGTATGATTGTACGTATTTATAGTACCCATATTTTTACAACATTTGAATTGTAAAAAAAAATACAAAATATATTATTTTTATACTACGACGTTGGCAAACAAGCGCACAGCCCGCCTGATGGTAAGCGGACACCGCAGCCTATAGACGCATCCACACATATTTCACTCATTTATTTAGTCTGTTGTTATATCATAAAAGTACACAGAGTAAAGAGTTATGTACAAAATAGCACATTGGGCCAACGGTCTCTTTGGGACACCCACTGAAATAGCTTGAATATTGAGATGTAATTTCATGTATAGGTATTAACTAAATTGCAAACAATCATTGTGTGGAAAAATCTATCCAATCTTGATTCTTAATACTATCTAAATCGAAAAACATTGGAAAAATCGAGTTTGATACAGAATCGACTAGATTCGATACGGATTACTTTAAATCGATTCCGAAGGACCCGGCTACGTGACGGGACATTGAGGCGATTTAGAAAATTAGCCTGCAATCACACAGGTATCCCATTTATGTCTGTATGACGCGTGTGTGATTGGCTATTTACTGTACATGGCACACAAGAGTCACACAACATAACGGTTTATATGGGTTTATATGAGTAAGTATAAGGTTCTGTCAAAAATGTTTGTCAACTTGTCCAACAAGACATTTTTGTACAGTACAAGTATTCTTGCTTACTAGACATAGTTTAGTCTAGGATTTTAATTGTAGAGACATTTAGAGCTCCCTCTATACTGGACACTTCAAAGCTACTATTAAAAACCAAAATAAACACCTAAATGGCCCAACAATTAAAGTCCTTGACCGTACGTACATAGTAGAAAAATAGAGGTAAATTAAACATAAACAATGGTGGACAACAAGCGGTCTTATCGATCTCTTCCAGACAACCGTTGGTTGGCAGTACAAGCTTTGAGTGCCGACTTTTTTCACTCGTTTAGAGGATTTTTTTGAATGCTTAAAATGTGCAAAAGAAATCTATTTATAAGTCTGAAACTCACAACATTGCCCACAGGTGTTAATGAGCACATACACAACGGTATTTTGTGTAAGCTCTAATCAAGATCATCAGATCAGCTCTTGGTGCCATAATATAGCGTTAGCATCGAAATTGCATATGTACTCCAAATTTCAGCCTAGTTGGATACCGGCTGAGAAATAGTTCGTAAATTTTGAAGGACAACTTACACATTTACATATCAAGCCCGCCTAAAGCGTACCTGTTACAAAAATTCGTTACATTTACGAATATTTAAAAATAAACAAATAAAAATGCCTGTCCCATACATTTCAGTCAGGAGCTTTCGAAGCCTATGGAGAGGTAGATGTTCATCCACATTCGGCCCTAATAATATGAGGAAACTGGCCAATACAGTCGACAAAATCGCTCTTTTATATACAACTGTCAATGTAGCTATAAAAATAGTAAAACTAAACAGTCCGATTCGAGCTAAAACTGACAAACCCAGCATAGAAGTCGATAAACATAAAAAGAAAGCGATTCCTACGGTGCACAGACACAGACTAGGCACCGAGGGTAGATAAGATCATGCTCCCGGGCCATATCGGTGCATCTGGACGTCTCTATTTAAATACGGCGCAGCCGAACTAAATTAAATGCTGCCAGCGTAAAGGTAAATTAAATGGCTTCGTTTTGGTTCCATTAACGGCTTATATATTGAGCCTGTTAATGAAGATGCTTCGTTAGTTCTTGGAGGGTCTGGAGACGTCCGGAAATGTCAAGATAGAGGATTAGTTCATTTAACCGCACTATTAATATAATAGTAAAAAGGAAGTTAACATTTTACAACGAATCATGTAACAAATTTTTGACAAGTTTACTGCCACTGTCTGTTATATTTCGGATATGAGTATAGTATTGACGTCAATCATTTTATTTTATTTCCTCTGCCAATGTCATGATTATAATTTAAGTTGACCACGTCCCAATTAATGTAACGGCGAAGCAAAAGAGCTCAACGCGTGCTTCGCCGTTACGTTATGCATAGGGCGGTATGCATCAACTATAGGTAGCTTTCATCCCATACAAAACTGTCAAACATGCAATTAACGACGGGTTGAAACAAATGGCGATTTTATTGTTCATTTATTTTATTTAAACAGGAATTCAATTTTTTTATTTGACTTTATTTTGTAATGTATTGTAATGAGTATAATTTAATCGAATTTAAACTTTCGTGAGACATGTTAAAATAAAACTTCTAATCACACGGTTCAACTCACGTATTCAATCACCGCCGCGAGAACACTCATCCTGAAGAAGAACTCCCGAAGAGTTCGAAATATGTCGCCCGGAGTGACATTGAATACGTGAGTTGAACCGTGTGATTAGAAGAGTATAATTTATTTTTATTATTATCATTTGTCATGAGAAGTAAACAGTTCTTTTAGGTTTTTCCGAATTACAAGCATCAGTCGCAACCACCGCCAACATAATTACCATCAACATTTCAGAAACAGGAATATCAAACAAAACCGGAGCATTCTCTCTTTAAGTTTTTTATCAAGTTTGTTCCATCTATGATTACATTCGGGCTTTTGTATCTTAATGTGATATCTAGCTGAAACGCAGTCGACACTTTCAATTAACCAACCTGCCACTTAACACAATACAAAATTGCAAGCAATTATCAACGAAAAACCACTAAACTAGGTCCCACCCAGTCCTATTCCACCTTAAACTTTGTTGTGTTGTGTAATGGTTTTATTCTGTCACCAGCTAATAACAACAGAGGCTGGCGGGTCGTAAATAGCAGTTTATTTAACGGCGGAGTAATTTATAGGTCTGTGTTTATCAATAATTAATACCGCGGTAACTAGCTTGTGCGTAAATTTTCATTTTGCTGGTTAAAGGTTTTGCATCGTCTTTTAACTTAAGGTTTCTGGAAACTACTGTTATTGCGTTATCCAATTTAGAATGGTAATTTAAAACAATCAACAGTAAGCGAACTGCGTTTGCACTTATATCACATCACACACATCATCAGCCTATATACGTCCCACTGCTGGGCACAGGCCTCCTCTCATGTATGAGAGGGAACGGGCAGTAGTCCCCACGCTGGCCCAGGATTGGGGACTTCACATACACCTTTGAATTTCTTCGCAGATGTATGCAGGTTTCCTCACGATGTTTTTCCTTCACCGAAAAGCTAACGGTAAATATGAAATCATATTCCGTACATAAGTTCCGAAAAACTCATTGGTACGAGCCGGGATTCGAACCCACGACCGCCGTTTGACAGCCGCATGCCTGAACCACTGGGCTACCGTAGCTTACACACGTTTGCACTTATATAGTAAGGTGAAAAAAATGCATAAAGATGCAGAGTTCAAAATAAAATACAATAAAAGGTAGAAACTGGATGCTGGGCGGTGGACGTAAAGTACCTAATATGCCCGGGATATTATATCATAATTATCGATGTTTTGTTTATATATAGGTTTTTGAGAATTGAAATAAATGATTAAGTGACAAATGGTAATAATAGAACATTTTCCTTCGCAGTTTTGATGATCTAGATATTATTAAGGCTAATTACATCCGCAATATTTAAGGGGCTCCCATAATTGGCGTATGGGATCGTACCTCCGATCTGAATCTCTTAGTTTTCTTAGGTTTTTTGTAGCTTATTATGTTAACAACAACGGCTTTAAGCAATATAGTATCCCATATTTACTTCAAAGTTCATTGTTTTCGAGATATTTGGCATCAAAGTTGAAAAATTTCAGGCCAAAAAACCGGTTTCCGGTCAAAACTTTTGTGTTAATTAGTTTAAAATGAAAACCCTGGACCAGTTTTTAGGGGCGTCACAGACAAACCTAAATATGTAGATTTCGTACGTGTTAGATCTTTCACGTCAATAGAGATACAAAAGAAATGTTATTTTAGACAATGTTTAAAAAGATCATACCAAATTAAGTATTCATTTTTTTTCAAAATCCGGTAGACCAAAATGGAGATACAAGATTGAAGAACCGATAACCGTTTGATTTATACTTCTATCTGTAGTGCAAAAGTAGGAGATACGATTCAAAACTTGTCAATAATCGATGGAAACCTCGGGTAGCCCCTTAACATATGACTTTCATGCCCTTCGTATTTCAAAATCTAAACGGCAGAGACATCGAAATGCAGATATATTCGTGTCGAATATTTCATATCGAATACCAGGGGTGATTCAATTTTGATATTAGGTAAGAGTTGGTCGTGTGTCTGAGACAAAAATATACTTGTCTTCATATTCTGTTGCTATTATCCTCCCTCAGAAGTCTCTCAACAACTTCTAAAATAAAACCCAAGTTTATTGCACGCCCTAAGAATAATCTCGCAGCGGAATTATGTTCCACTGGTTTACAACCATCCACAGTCAATTAAAAGATAGACAACTTATTGCCGCGTAAAGACTAGTATTCGATACTCGGACCGGCCTGCACTGTTAAACCAAAGGGTCTATGGACCCCAGTCTACCCTGCGCATACGACGGTTTAGCGCGACTCAGTATCGATCGTTATCATTCGCAGCCTGACCCTTTAATTAACTTGCTTTCATCATACACGGCTGGTATCTGGTTGTCTGGATGAGATCGCTTTTCAGCGATACGCGCCTGATGATTACCTAGTTATGAAATTACTACTGTGTTCATTATTTATTACGGTAGTGTTTTACGATGCTGGATGTTTATTTTATCGTTAATCAGGAAATATAAATACGACGAAACACGATATCGGAAATCATCCTTAAAGTAAAAGTACGATGGCTATTTTCTTGGGTTTAATTTCTTGGAAAATATGAGCAGTAAAATATCAAATTAACAGTAAAAGCTGAAAATTACTTAAAATAGATTAGAGTTACCGTTTCCCTCAACATCCTATAATAGACTCGATATTGCATTTATATAAGTCTAGTCATTATTATGTTTTACATGAAATAACCAATCTCCACAAAAGCTAAAAGCATAAACATACAATGTACGTAAAGGTGGTAGGAAAACTGAAAAGGAACGATTCTCGTTACTTGCTACCGAGATAATAAACAAATGCATACCTATTACAAGTTGTAGGTTATGGATATTATAAAATAAGGATTATTACCTGTCTTAAAATCGTATTCTACAAGTTTATACGTGTTTAATTTCCTTACAAAGCCGGGAGGTCTCTCATTTATGATACGTCGGATTGGATTGCGGGGAAATTGAATTAAATGTATGAAATTAACGAGTTTCGAGAGAAGTTTCTCTTTGTTTTAAATATAGCATAGCAATTACAGTATACTTTTATTATGATTAAGAACGTGCATGTGTTAATATCATGTTTGTTTTATATTTATCGTTATTTACTTTAGAAACGCAAGCTAGCTCCTATGCGATACTATTTTGTTGATATTTTACTGTCTATCTATACAGGGTGTTACATAATTGGTGATACAAACAAAACAGCAAAATGTGAATCTATCCATCATTCTGAACAACTGACCAACTTTGGGTTATGCCAAAAAATCCAACTATTTCAGTAACTTTGCTCACTGACGAAACTGTACGAACAGGTGTTTTTTTGCATAACACAAAGTTGGTCCCACAGTAAAAGTTGTTCAGGATTTTGTATCATCAGTTATATAACACCCTGTATATATGTAGTTTACTGATCAATTTCGATGACGGCGACCCTAACAAATTACGGATTAGCCCTATTAGGAACTCTGATATAACTGGCTAGGCCAAACTTGCTCCTAAATACTCTACTGCAAGGGCGACAATACAGTTTGCCAGACGGGTCAGACGTATACACGTGGTTTAGGGTTATTTTACTGTACCTACATCTTGAATGAAATGAACACTATTGAAAACGCCACTATAGAAAAACCTCTAAAGCGCTTCAGAACATAAACTCGTACCAGGTACCAGGGTATCATAAAATGGAAGTACCATTTATAAATCACAGATCTAATACGTTCTGAAACGTTGCAATACCGCGTTCGGTTATTGCAGGCGGTTGGTCGGCGGTATTGGTGGTCCGCTTTCCTATTAGCGGGCACGCTTATCCATCCATCTGGACACACACGTTTCGTTTCGTACAGATGGATTTTTCATTTGAAGCTATGGTTGCGATTTGGTTTCAATTAATTGAGTCGGTGGAAGTGAGCGCTTACGTGGGGCTTTGGTAGTTCAATTAAAGGGGATTCGCTCAAATGGTAACCAATTTACCCGATGCAAGCGAGTGGCGCCAGTTCAGTCATTGAGGCACGCAGTGGGGAAGGCCTAGGTCCAGCAGTGGACGTCTGTCGGCTGATATGATGATTATGATGAGTAAAAATACAGTTATGAGACATAAAGATAGTTGCCCTGTTAATAAAACAATGATGTCTTAAAACTATAAAATAAAGCAAGAAATTACCTTTACGCAAGTATTTTATCAGCTTTCATTTCAATCTGAAGCATGCATGTCAAAATAAATGAAGTGTCATGTTAGTTAGAGTCGAGGATCAGTTGCAAATCAAGACCATAAATGAAATCCAAGGATTCGTCACGTTTTCTACGCATTTTGCCGCCTTTAATTCTCGGCGCGTTTAACCCATTCAAGTCAAGTAAATTGCTCATATATGAGTAGCGATGCTTGGCCTCGAATGGGTTAATCAGGGACCTGAGCAGACTGAGTCAAACGGACTGATCAATTAAACAACTGAATAAGTAGCAGTAAAGCGGCTGGCAGCTCTAATTGTGGTCAGAGGTCGCCACGGATGTCTATATCGCTCGTTAAAGGGATAGGGATTGTTAGGAATGATGTGGGCAGTAAATCGTTACTGATTTAGGATATCTGCAGTCATTTTCACGGAGTCTTGTTTGGTTGAAGTACAGTTACTACTAAGATGGATTTATTTGTATAGCTGTTTAATTATATGACCAATAAAAGGTACGCAAGATAATTTAACGGTAGAATACTTATTTATTTTGTATTTTACCCGGTTGTACGTACCATATAGGAGCTCTAGGCGTTAGTTAGTTAGTTTTCAGGTAAGCAAGCAACTGCATTTGCCAAAAGAGTCGTGAATATTTTTCAACCTTTTTCTAATAGTTGTTTTACAAAAAAAAATCCCCAATTTGGGGGATACAATGTGATCATAATATAATGAAGTGTACCGAATGCTCCGGACAACAACACCGGGATTCTACAACTAAATATTATTTAATATATCATGCAATATTAATTTGATCTCTTGACGCGAGAGACCTAATTATCTTAGAAGTTTAACGATCTGAAAGATATTTATACATTAATCAGCTCATTGCTCTTGTTTCACAACTGATCTGGCTTAATGTCATCATCATTCCAAGTGTCAAATACCGGTTAAATGATCTCAGAGAAAGCTGCCACCTGATGCGAACCGTCGGGGCATCATTAATGATGAAACGCGTGATAAAAAACTGCACAAAACTCCGCAGCCATTTACGCTTAATTCACTAGAACAAACGTAATAAATCTAAAGCATCATTAGAGAAATCCGAGATGACCCACGACTAAAACACGAGCATCGCTCGCGTTTAGAAAACATGGCAGATGTGGAATAAACGCATTGTTACCAAATCACCCGATTATGCAAATCGAGTGTAGTAAATCAATGTCGGTCGCATCCGATTCGTGCCGATCGGATGATACCAAAATTTGAAAGCTACCACATCTATTAGCCTTATTAATGGGAATCGTGTTGCGTCAACTTCTAGTGTACTGGAATCCCAAATTATCGCCGTCTCGTCTGAAAAGGAGTAATAAATAGATGGAATTAAAAATAAATATCCACCGTTTATAGCGTGGTTTGAGATGATAAACCTAATTTGAATTAATTTGTCATATCAAAATGTCGAAACGCGTTAGGACGCGATTAAAATTAAGAGCAACATATTAATTACTCAAAACGAAGTCTCATGGTTCGGTAGCAAAATGTATTGCGATTCAAAAATAGAACGGGTCGATAAAAGCAGTGCAATTTGCATATCATGTAGTAGACCTAGTTATCTAGGGTGATACAAATCTGAATCCGAAAGCTAGTCGTAAATTTTCGTAGTCGCTCGTAATTTCTAACGACAATCGAGTGAAATCGAAATCGCTTTGCGCAACTGGAGCGTCTCACACGCATGGTGACCCGTGACCGTTTTCGATTCCATGACTAAAATCATAACAATGTGTCTGAGTGGTCACGATAAAGTGGTCATTATAGTAATTACATCTCTACGAGAACCATTGTAATTTTGCCGTTTGATGAGTGCTCGATCGGTGGTAGTTAAAAGAAATAAGGTAGAAAATAGCGGGGTACATTATTTTGTTAATTGCGAATGTAAGTTTGCAATGAGTTTAACAATAGTTGAGGCTTTGCTAGTCGTGTATGGCTCGGGGTGATGACGTGGGCGTACATTGTTTGTTTTTGAGGTGATATTTAAAGTGAATATGGACGTCTTGATGTTAAAGAGATTTCATATTGCACGGAACGCCCGTTCGGCATTTGTACGCGCCGTGACTGAATGATTTCGTCTGAATTTAATTGTGGAGTGGGTTCATATGAAGACATAGAATTGTGAAACTTAAATGGGTGTGCTGGATGTGCAGTACCTATGTGTGTTCCTTTCATAATTACTTAACATCTGAGCATTACGAGAGAAACGGAGAAATGTGTTATTTGGTGTGCTTATGGACATACCATAAGCCTTCTGAAGTCTTGTTTAAAACAGAGGACTTCGAATTAAATCAATCTAATCTTGAATCTTATAGTTACCGACGAAACACACCTTGAATTTATTAACAGTTCTCCAGTAGGTAAAATGGTCAATTTCTTAACGCTGTTCTTTTAAAATCTCATCTTGATTTGATTTTGGATCTAAATGGAATCGGATTTGAAAATTCCGAGAATGCCGTGTTAGCATGTATGATATCAGATCTAATGTAAGCGACCCATAAATCCAGTACTGGGTTCCCCGTTCTTGAATATAGGGTAACATTGAAAATCTCGTATCGTCCCACGTTACTGATGTATAAATTTCAACTTAAAGCGCAACGCAAAGTTGCTTTTACGACTATGCATCTCATCTATAGCATTGCATACCTACCAATATTAGATTCGATCTAACGAATTTGGTATTGTATAATATCTACATTTGCATAGGTTTGTCCGTCATAGGATTCATCAATGATTATTTTTGGCAAAACTCCGATCACTAGTTTGATAAAATTATCTTTGGAATTTTGCAATACTTGTCTCAGTCAAAGTCGAACATGGTCATACTGTCAATAACGACGCAGATTACCTTTGAAATGCGACCTTGGTCAAGGTTAATGATAATTTTAGTGCGTTGTTTCTAAAATATTCCAATTTTACCGAATCCGGATTGCCCTACACAAGATTCTCTTTAAAATCTGTGGCTCGATTTCGTAACATGTTTCTAACGCATTTCAACCATATGTGAATTATCTTGGTTCATGCGTTTTCTTACATAAACTTATGTATGGGTGCTACGCACTAGTACGGAGATGAAACTGAAACCTATTAAATTCCAATTCAATGTGTCTGCAGGTCTGCCCTGTAGCTATGACCCATCATAAATTAACCGAAAGAGAAGTCAGGTCAAGAGTACCCTAAACTGACGAGCATGTACGAAGAATTTTATCACCATGAATGAAGCAAGATAGTTTTGTAAAGATAGTAGGAAAGGTAAATCGGAATATTCCTACCCTTTCGGGAAGCAGGCGTCATTATGTAGGTAAGTATGTATAAATTGATGGAGGTGCAGGGATGAAGATGACGGACTAAGTGCCTACGCTATTGCATTACTCGTAACCTTTGGCCATTAAATTGAAACAGTTTACTCAAGCCACGTAAGCATGTGCGATTTATTTCAAAAGCCGTCCCTTACATCGATCAGCTTGCGACACGGCGCGTCACGGCGTCACGAGCGCCCGCGCACGAGTGGCGTGGCGCGGTGACAATGCGCAATTAGGACTAAGTGCCGCATCTGGGACGCCATCTGTGTAGGTAGGTACTCTTGGGTATTTATTTCGAGGGCTTATCCATCTACCACCTGTGTTTTTCAACCCTTCTTTTGACACATACATTGCGCAGACCGCTCATCCTCGGCTGTTTTTACTTACATTTTACAAATATCGAATCATTACCATCTGCGAGCCCTTTCGGCGGCTACGACCCACACGTTGTAAAAACGTTGTAAAACACGTCAACGGGACCGAAAAAGAGAGAGTGGCCAAAATCATCGTTTCAAATCCAGCCAACTTCGTGCTCGCAATGCACTCTGCTAATGCTAGTACAAAAAAAACATTCTAACTAACGATACTCTGGTGACACTACCTAACTGCACTGAACTATCGTCAATGTCTCGACACACTTTTGAAAGTAAATCTGCCTCATCGAAATCGATACAGTAGTGGATCATGAATATCCCTAGCATTTTTGATATACTTTCCTATTTATTTCAAAGGAACCAATTGATCTACTAAATCTGGTTAATATACGCACATAAGCCGAAAATCAGTACCAGCGAAAGTTCTAGAGCGTGTCTTTGAATCCTCCCATTTCTTGCTAATTTGGGTTACATACGGATTCAAAATATAACGGTTTCGCGATATCAATACTGCTGTTTTGAGTTTGCATATGAATTTTAATTAACGTCTGCTTCTATTTATCTACGTTTTCTTATATATTTAAGTAGCTCTCCGAGTGATCCGTGTTACAATGTGCCACAAAACGGCGTGAATCGGTCTCTAAATATGTATTGTCACACGGATTGCCAAATATCAGCTTTTATATAGCACGTCTATCGGATTTGCACAACAATGGATGAACGCCGTATTCTAGGCAGGATTAAAATAATTTATTATGTAAGCAAGAAATTGGGATACAAATAAATTAGGTTTCGCACACGAAAAACCCATTCTAATTCCAACCGTTGAGTGGAAAAGACGGCGCTTGCTCGTGTTGTTTGTAATGTTTCGGTATATGGTATTTTTATTGACCGTAAAATCTTTAAAACTAATTTCACTAAATTGAGGCACCACATTGATTTATGTTTTGAAACGGATTTATAACATTAACTGTCACTAGACACTTAACATATTACAAAGTAGAAAGATGATATTAATTGCCCAACTTCATAGTTGCACAATTTTGATTCCCATGAGGCCGTATATTTTGTTTACGTTAACTTACAAGTTTGCTTTTTTCTCAGCTTCAAGGGACTGTAGTACTGAGTATTTAGTTTTAACTTCAACTCGATACTTCCACGCATTACCAAGATAAAGAATCTTGACAAACAGACAGACAACAGTCATCCTAAACTAAAAAGTTTACATTTTTACTATGTAGGTCTTTTAATTATTTATTTTCTGTTTTTACATACATATACATTACGCCTTTATTCCCAAAAGGGGTAGGCAGAGCACATGAAACGTATGTTCCAGCGCCACTTTTAGCATATATGTGGGTATAAAAGATCGACAAAATATGATATTGCAGTGATAGGTTGCTAGCCCATAGCCCACAACACACTTCAACCTCTTCACTAGTTCTGTTTTTAAGATTTGTATAAAAGGGTTCGTCAGTATTATTCTATTGTTTATGATTGCCTGAGTACATAGTACTAAATACATAGTCTAAAATAGGTGTAAAAATTGCCTCAGTTCCAGAATAAGCGTGCAAAAGGTGTGATTATACGTGGAAGCACGAATAGTTGCACAAACCGCTAATACGGCATGGTTTAATGCACAATGCAGACGAGCGATGGGCTCCATTATAAACATACGCTCGGAACGAATAAATCACTTCTGAAGTATGGAGAACGTTTGGAAATCGACACTTTCGTTCCCAAACGGCCTCACTCCTAGAACTTCTTAAGTTCTTAAGACATTTCGGACTCAACGGGACGCGACTCGTGCTCTTATTCTTTAAATAACACCTGTGATAGGCCTTCAATTGTTGGTTACGCTATTTTGGCTTGGATGGACGGTTTTGAAACTAGAATACTTTCTGTCGTTAGATGTTTTTGCTAATTTTAATACTACCGCACATTTGGATTCAGAACTCACAGTGCGAAATCACGTGTAAGAAAAAAAAACATATAGTGCTTATATTATGTTCTATACTCATATCATTCATGTTTTTGAAAAATAATAGCAGTTATAAGAAAAACTTACGCCATTATAACTGATCCTCATCTGTTGCATTTTTTTTAACAATAAATGACTGGTGAATCAGAACAGAGTGTTTTCGTGAAAACTTTTTATCGTTGACCGGAACTACTTTTGTTAACTACAGAACCCTAAAATCCACCAACCTTTAGGAAGGAGCGTTGCATAAATCATTAAGCTGGTTAACTGAAAATTATTATCTAGGGTACAATTAATTGCCGCGGAATTCAGAATGACACCTTCGTTAGCAATAAATCTTTGGTAATCCGATCTGACTACTGTACTGCCTAGTTTATGTGAAAGGGCTTATGTTTGATATACTTTGAATATAGTTACGACGACTTAAACTAGTACGGTAGTGCAGGGCTAGTCGCCCACTGGTGTAACCGTTGGTAAATGATGAGGTATCATCCTTTTAGGGACTATTCAGAACTACATTCCTTTTAGATAAGCTGGTTTCAATTTATGTATAATTTGTAGCTCTTTTACAGCATTTATTTGTGTTTAAAGCTATGTGATAAGTCAATAAAATGAAGATATTCTTAAATTGCTTTATTCGTTGAGTGTATACGTACAGTCCGATTGTAACAAATCGTGCCACTTTTATCCGTAATCTAAACACCATATTTGTGACCCCTAACCTTCATATTATGAACTATAAATCTAACATTCGCATGAGTCTAGTGCAAGAATTAAGCAACCGATACAAATATTATGGAGATTTCAAACCATTGCGTCTTTTCCCACGTAAACTTGCTTCATGTCGTTCTGTAGTATGCAGAAAAGTGCTGTAAGCATATTATTATTATCTTACTCCCTGTGTAGGTACCTCTAGGTACTGTCTCCCTGTATGTGCGTGTTTTCTTTTGTAACTGCTTTATATGTGTGAGGTGAGCCATATTTGTATTGTTTTTATTGTATTATTTTGCAGCATTAAGTTAAAACATGACGTGTAAAAGAGCTAGCTTAAGCCTATTGACAAAATAAATATTTTGATTTGATTTGATTTGCACTTCGCATTTGCATTTTAAAGCACAGTTATGTGTGTAATTTCAGGTAATTCACCAGAACTACTCACGGGTTCAATTCTTTCAGTAGTGCATATAGATGCAACGGACTTTCGGGACAGACATAGGCTATACCTAGTCTGTGTTCTCTGTTCTAAGCGAATGGGCGGAGAAACGCGGACGGACATGTTATTAGAATAAAAACATGTGTTTAAAATAAATGGGGTGGCGTAGGTATTTTCAATAGGACCATAATGTTTTCTTTATAGATTGTTGGTTGAAGAACTTAGGGTACCCAGTGGACATCAAATTTCGCCTACGATAGGGAAGCCATTTCAGTTCTAATTGAGCCTACTGGGTCTCTCTCCACTTCATGGTGTTGTGTAATGTGCATGTGCGCAAATAGTAGGTACGTTTCGCGCTCTGTCGTGCTTTGACGCGGTGCTGTTTTGGACACTAACATTTGTCTAGTTGCTTCATCATTGTTAAATGGCTTGGCTATTGTGGTACTATAGACAGAATAACCATGGGGCATCTCATCATCATGCATAATGGGGCGGTTAACAGAATAGTGAGTTGAATTGTGTAGTAAAAATATTACAAGCATAAAAGTATTTTAATACTAGACTAGACGTAACATAGATATGGATCACATTCGGCCTGACAACAACTCCCTCCTACTCCGGAAAGTTAAAAAAAGCTGGAGCACAGTTTCTTGCTTTGAAATAAATAGCACCTCCAACGTTGTTTTGACCTGTACGTAAATTGTGCACATTTTGTATATAGGTATTAGTATCAACAGATATACGTATCTAGTTAATTCCGTGAATGGCCCACAGTTACTTTAAAAGCATTATACAATAGCAAGCAATCATTTGTATTAATTTTTTTTTATTAAAGATATTAATCATTATAAACTGTCAATATTGTCATGTTAACAACTTAGTCGTTACGGAATTCATTTCATTATTATTCAAACATGGAAATTAATTTAACCGTTCTTGTTCAGCGACACTTCTATTCTTAGGACAAAAGGCTGACAGGCGATGAATAATTATGCTTTTTTACGAATGTTTATTTAGTTGTGTGTGTGTGTGTGTGTGTGTGTGTGTGAAACTTAATTCGACCCTAACGTAAACTATAATTCTCAAGGAAGTTGCCCTAAACTCAATGACAGAGATCCTGATTCAATATTAGTCAATTATCACAAAAAATATCCGGAAAATATCTAAATCACACAATTACATTTACTCGAATATTATTCTAAACTCGGCCTAGAAACTAGGTCATTCAAATTTTATACTTTAGTATAAGTAGGTACGTGTTACGTGTTTAGTAAACACGTAAAATACAAAGATAAATAAGTAACTACACGCATCCAACACTATCAATAACTTCACGATTCTGGACGCCAGATGATAATTACTTGTTGTTTACGAACATGGTACCTACATGTTTTGCTAGAAAAGGTAGTACTAGATTTTTCTCCCAACCTGTCATCATAAATAGGCAAGGAATGCTATTGTAAAAAGTCGTTTTGATAGTCGGCTCAACCAGGGCATCTATTAATTGGCTATGAGACGATTAAAATTCCCCATTACCCTGGTAAATTGCGTACAGGTAAATTATTTTGAGTTACCTCCATACATATCGACTGAATCTATTTAATTTTCCACCTTAGAATCAACCTGATAAAGACGTTATTTTACTAAAAACACGTTGCCCAAAAATGTTATACTTATAACAGTTATAACAAAGACTTTTGAGAATTATTCAGGTAAAAAATCGAATGGATTAAAGGCAACTATCAAGCGTTAACTGAGACTAGGTTTCCAACGGGCCAGTTCGGAAAAAAAGTGACATCGCGGCATTTCATACGGATATGCACACTATTTATCTGGCATCTGTCTTTCATAACCCGAATGGCAGAGACATGAAACATTACATTCTATAAGGTACAAAATACTAAATTAATACAAACACGCCCTGAATGGTAGATGATCAGTAAATGTTATGTTAGGTCAGCATCATAAATAATATCTTGTTGGACGCATAATATCTATGCAAAATACATAACGTAACACATAATAACGGTGCAAATGCCTCAGACCGCATAAACTCATACAATTTGTGGACAACCTAGACCTAGAAAATAGTAGCGGCTGTATCTCACTCAATATTTACCAAATAAAATAACTATGCTAATGTGTAGTCAATAGTAATCCTAAAATATAGGCAGATAGCAACAGGTATTATTGGCACGATTCTATGCTGTGGCGTGTCGTAAAGATTCCTTGAAGTTTTGAAAGCGGGTGAATATTATGTTGGATATAATTTCGTTCATATTTTAACGGAATTTGCATGCAATATTGATAACAAATTAATACAGATTACAGATGTAAATTGTATGAAGTTCAAGAATGTGCTGTTTATATCAGAACGGAGGAACTGTGTTTTCATAGAAAGTAATAAATAAGTACATACAAATAGGGACCCATATTTGTATTAGCTATGTGCAGTGTTTTTTTATTGCACAGATAGTTGAGATTAAAACTACAGGTTTGACCAACACATCACTTTTTTATGAAACTCTCCGTCCGTTAGTCTTAACTGTATAGAAATACAGTAACTGTATCAAAGTAATACTTGAAATTAATTATTTAAACAACGTTGCACGATAATAGCACTGCATTAATAAACTGAAGCTGACATTTAAAAGTGTAATTTTCACTTAAAAGTAAAAGCTGTTTTCGTAATTAATTAACAGTTGTGGATTATTTTTTGCACTCATGTATCAGCGATATGCTCCCATTACGGCGCGATATTAAAATTAATCAAACCGTCGAGATATACGTCAGTGTCATGCGTGGCGTGTCTGAATGATCGCTCAATGTTCTAGCTCTAATCTACCGATGTACGGCGACGATGCCACCACTCCTACGCATTAAGGCGATGTGTACACATACTTCGTCAAAAACAGAGTGACGCAATTTTCATTACATTTGTATGGAGCAAGTTCTCCCAGACGGCCAATGCTCCATACAAATGAAAAAAAAAACAAGTAAAAAAAGATTTCTTTTAGATTTTTCTTATTAGAAAACGATACCTGGTATGCCCTTTATCGGTTCACACCCCATTTTTTTCAAAATTAACAGACAATTACATTTTCTTCGATTACTACACTATTTTTTTCGATCTATTACTTATCAACTGTTCCTACCAAGTTGATCAATGTAGTTATTCTAAAATTACACACTGGGTCGATGGAATAAAATTGTAGGAAACTGTGCGGACATTGTATAGTGGAAGCCCCACAAGCCCAATTTCATAAGAAAACCGCAAATCGATGTACAGTTTAGCCGTTTGGCACACGCATACTACAGGTCAAAACATTTTTTTTGACTCGCAGTTCCTAAAAAAAATTCCCTTAGGGGGGAGTGCCGAAACATTTTTCTTTTTCCTGTGTAGTATCATATGAAAGGGCTGTGTAGTATCATATCCAGAAACGATATGGCTGATTTTTTTATATATCGTGTCTGGAGGAGCCAAAACTTGGTATGTTTAGAAAATTATTTTTGTTTCAATTAAAAAAATATGGCTAAAATGTAATGATGTGGTATATTTTTAGCGTCGCCTCGAAAAGCCCTTTCATATGATACTACACAGGTTAGGCTTCAGAATTTTTTTTTTTTTTTCCCATACAAAAAGAAAAATGTTTCGGCACTCCCCCCCTAAGGGATTTTTTTTTAGGAACTGCGGGTCAAAAAAATTGTTTTGCCCTATAGTATGTGTGTGCCAAACGGCTAAACTGTACATCGATTTGCGGTTTTTTAAGCGTAGGGCTACCACTAGTACAGAATCACGAGCTCTTCATTACTCCCAAATATTAAATTTTGACGTAAAAGTAAAGTCGACAAGGATAGAAAAACATTAAAAACAAAACGCGGTGTAAGTATTCTCGTTAATAATCGTAAAGAAAGACGTAAGAACTCACGTCGCCTTAACACAGGTGTCTCGCCACACTGGCGTAACCACGAGGTGTAGAAACTGAATGATTACGAGTGGCAATCGTGATTATACGAGTGACGAACCTGACGGCTGATGTCTTCATTGTGTGCCAGCAATCACTTCTGCCCCTTATCACGATTTCAGGGCATTGTAGTTTTAATCTTGTGATAAACAAAACAAAGTCTGTTTTCGCGTGATAGCTTGATAGAATTTGAGCTTAGCTGGTTGCGTTGAGTGTAACTATGTGTTGTCGAATGATTGTTTGATTACCCCGTGTCGGGTATTGTTAGGTGTGTCAATAAGATCGACTTTTAACAATTCGTCGTTACTTCATATCGTAAAGTTAAGACAAACAATAGACATAGTGACGGATACTTATATTACAATTTATTACTTACAACTTTTAACATAACGTTCATATTATTACGCAGCGAACCATGGTATTTCGACCCCCAGCATGTTGCTATAGAAATGAGACACTTCTGGAGTTGCCTGTGGCCATAGCTTACGGTGACCACCTACCATCAAGCGCTTGGTTGCCAGCGACGTGGTATTAGAAATATTATTTAAAGAATAGGGAGTAGCTAAAATTTAATTTTAGATTAAATCTTTAGTTTTTTTCAATCTTATATTGACTATAACCATAAACAAAACCTGGCTGATCTACAATTATCGGTACAGTAAAGTTGATTTTTTAATCAAACCGTAATTGAGTACGGTAGGAAAGTCGATAATGGTGATGCACCCATTTGTTGCTTTAATCGATGTTGCCCATTACGCGCAGGCGCGTGATTGGGCAGATCGGCTTCCGTTAGCGCCGACGAGATTTCGGTAGATCCAGCCAAGGTATATTTGGCTATTAAGGCGTAGGTGAATGTCCAGTGTGGTTTGGTCAACAGGCTCCAAAACTAACCGACCAAAATATTGAAAATAAAATATTTTTAATAAAGCTGCTCAAAAAATGCTTGGTACTTTACGTGGATGTTCAGCGTGGTGCTTTCACTTTTCCCACTCAATAATTGTACAAATTGTAGGTACCATTTATTATTATTTCTATAAAAAATAAGTATTCAAAAAATATTTTTGAACAGCTTCATTATTTTTCAAGTGTATTACAATGATGTTACAGAATTAATAATATAAAAGTATCGAATTCCTTACTTGTTGTTTTTCTTATTTTTTGCAAAAAAAACGTCGTTCGATACACGTGCGGCAATTTCATTCTTTACTCGTCCCGAATCTGAGATATAACGGTGCTCGCGTGTAGGAAATGATATACTTTCCGCACTAGCATCGAAATGTACTATTTTGTACATTTAAATAGTAGTTCTGTTTAGATATGCAGGTGTACCTTGGTCGCTACGAAATTATTTCATGACTTTAAATTAATTAGGATGGCAATGTTAGATAAGGAATCCGCGTGAGTAATGATTTATACTTTACATTATTTTACCGAATTGCATCAAAATAATGCATTCAAAAGGCAACTCTACCGTCCCAGTTAGAACATTCGAAGTCCAATCACAGTTTTATACAAATTCGCCCACATTAACGGTTATAGACTGTCAGTTGAGGCATGTTCGAAAAATAAATTTAAAAAAATAATCTTAAAATCAAATGTGCCCTGCTATTCAGCTTATATCTCCTAGATATGCGTATTAACTGCTATAATTGGCGTAATATTCGTTGTTTCAATGTAATATTTACAATCCCGGAACGCCATAAAATTCATAACGAACTCTTTATACTGGCAATTTCCTGGATATAAAATGAATTAAGCATTAGATATAGAGCGACCCGACATACCGGTTAAATTGAATTTGTGAAATTTATTGATGCGTATTGATATCGGGGTTGAGGTCAGGTAGGGCGTATGAACTAGTTTATATCAAGTAGGCACTAAGCTCCGTTACTCGGGAAGGAAAGTTGATGTGGATAGAACAAACATTGCAATTGTAGAAAATCTAGCACGGATGCTGTTGGAGATTGTGCAATTTTAAATCCTGTTATAAACCCCATTTTATTGGCTTCAATGGTAGTGTTGGCGTCTTTGATGTTTTCTGATTTTGAAAGAAAATGAAGGTGAATCACATTTGAAATGTCGATCGCTCATAAAACAGAGTTTGACCGTCTATCTACAGGTATACTTACATCTATCCACACACTGTTAAGTACCTATAGGAATTTTCTTTATCTACTACGACACTAGTAAAATAAAATCATTTTTAAATTACCAAGAAACAAAACTTTCGAAAGTACTCAGAAAAGATCAAGATACAGGTAACTTATTTTTGTATTATAACAGTTGTCAGTGGCACATGAAAGCTATTATAAATATTGATAATGCATTAACACCATATAAAGAAAAATATATAACGTTACTGATGGCGTTTTTGACGTTACATAAATAGTTGATAATTTGACTATCAGTCAAATGCCGTGAGATGAAGTACCTACAGTTGTCATTTGTTTAATAGTAATGTGCACTTACCGTTGCGTATTCTGCGCAGATGTCGATGGATGTGACAAACTCGCAGACATCGTCAACGGTCCAAGCAGAGAGGCGCGCGCGGGCCTCCGCGCATAAGCAGTCTCGCGCCTCGCTCCGCTCTGGACAAAAAAAGTTAACATTGAGCTTAGTGGTAACAGTTATTCACTACATCATTAAGCTTAAGGCTGGACTGAAGTTTTTATTTTGTACGCCATAATTTTATTGATCCGATGAACAATCTTAGGATTTCTTGCCTTAACATTACTTACAAAAATTGTACCGGGAATGAAATAGCTGGGAGAAACCAGTACATTATCAAATAAAATGCTCCTAATTTAATGATATTCACTGCAAGATATTCAGTAAATGAAACGTGCCAGTTCTACAAAAAAAAGAAAACAACGATGAAATCCATTTACCAAATTACACTTCCAAAAGGCATCATGCGATCGGACCCATATTTCATAGTAATTAATTTCAACGTGAAGACATTTCGTTTTCGGTAGCGGCAATTAACGATATTGTAACATAATTGCTTTTCAAAAACGCCGTCGAGTATTTAGACTAATTGAATGCTGTATTTAGTAGATTGCCTCCTAAATGTGAAAGAAATATTGGTTCGAAACTTGAATGGTGAATCATAAAGGAATGTTAAATTGTTTTGAGCGGTCGGCACGTGGAAAGAATGATATAAACACCTACCTACTCAAGAATAACTATTACACAAGCCAAATTTAAATCAGATCTTGGCCAGCGATCGGACCTCATATTTTATTGACTTCTGGGAATACATTAAATTCTTGTTTGGTTTGAACTGACACTAAACAAAAACACTCACAGAGTACAGACCTCAGCTTCCGTTATTTGCATCTACATAAACACCTTAAAAATAGTTTAGGGCCAACATTTAGGCCTAAATAGAAATCACTTCCATAACAATCATTATACCAATACCTAATCTCGAAAGTGTTCTGAAAGCTGAAATCATAGAACCGATTTAGATGAAATTTAGTATAGCGATGGTGAAATTTAGTATAGCGATAGTTTGAGTCTCGGGGAAGGACATAGGATACTATTCATTCAGGAAATCATTCCTTAGAGGGGGTGAAATGGGGGTGAAAGTATGTAATTCCACGCGAACGGAGTAGCGGGCAGACGCTAGGTCTATATACAATGAAGGTCTCTCTACTACAAATGAAAGTACGTCGCACCTAGAGACTAGACAGGGTCGGGATAAGCCTTTACAAGATTTTTTATACCTCGTGCCGCAAATATAGTACCTACCTAGTAGATATAATCTCGCTTTAAAACAACGTTCAGTGGTAATTCGCTTCTGGTTAACTAGTTAACTACAATTAAATTTACGAGTAGGTATATCAGTGAAATCTAAAATGAGTAACAGGCAACGCAACCGTTCGAGGCCTTTGTTTATCTTGCGTTCTTTTTTAAAACAATGTAGCAATATTTTTAGAACACTAATTACGATCGAAACTGTAGGTACATAATTCAAGTATGAACAACATAAGTTTTAAGCGGATCTCTAATGAAGAGATGTTGGTGCTTCTAAAAATACCATTTTATTAATAATAGCAAATAATTGCCTTGCTAAAGTGAAATCTCATAATCAATACGTGTCAACACTATCACTATTGCTTATTTTATTCGGTAACAATTTTGCTTGTATTGTAATTTCAAGATACTGATATTCAATACCATACTGTAAGTAACGGAGAGGGGGTCCCCGCCGGTCACCCGTCACGAAACTAGACCTCTGCCTACGTTTGGTTACTACACATCGCGGTGTCAAAATATATTTTTGGGTGAGCTTAAGACAAGCTACAGAAAAGGGGGGATGGTGCAAAGGCTTTCCATCGCCATTCAACGTGGTAACGCGGCCAGTGTGATGGGTACGTTTGCGCCAGGGACAACTCGAGGGGGACTATTTGACTAGGCTTAAGCTTAGCTTAAGTTTATATTGCTGTATTTGTTATTGTGTTTTTATATTAAAATAATGTGTAATTGGTATTTAAACTTTCTTGTATTATAAAATAACCTGATTTCAAATATTTCACCGTAGTTTATTGGAATGGCAAGCATTTTAAGGTGCAAATAAAAAACAGAACACTAGTTTGATTCACGATACGTTTTCAGCCTCGCCAATACGGAGCACAAACTCACATCTTGATACCACCGTTCAATCAAACGTTTCTATGAGACAGAACTCGTGATATCTGTCTCATGTTTTAAACAACGCTTTAAACCTTTGCGAGTGGCGCCTAATTTAACATCATTAAGTATTTATACAAGAACTTTTACCATCCGCTCACTTGACATTGGATTTATAAAATGGTAGCCTAAATCCAAACCGCCTGCATCTACTGCTTTGCCACTAAAGTTGCCACAATCGATTGAATAGTTGCGAAGTTGGCAGCTCTGGTTGCCAGAAGTGAATGGATATAGGTACCTACAATACTCACTATCATTAGACAACCGGTCTCTCTCTTATTTCAAAACTTAGAAAGAGACGGTTAGTGCGAGATAGCTGCCGCGCCGTCTTGTGCTAACCATGCTGGAAGAAGTAAGTGAATATACTACACTGACCATCATTAGACACCTGGACTCTCTCATCGCTGTAGTTCCTAAAGTCGAAACTGCTTACTAAGTAGAGTTGCCACAATAGACTAGGAAGTGTGCGAAGATAGGGAGTGGGTACTACATAACTCTCCATCTGCTCATGGTTTTTCCTGACTCTCCTCTTACGATCCGAATCTTGGCCACTGTCAATGGGCTACTTGATCCTGCATCTCTTTCACGCATGCAGTTTCTTGATGCACAACAAAAAACAGTGAGTGGGTACTGTATACTTACCATCATTAGACGCCCGGTCCCTCTCATCGCTATCGCTCCTAGTGCTGGGGCTGGCGGAGAGGCGTGCGCGTTTCGCGGCGCTCTCCCCCGCCGCCGAGAGATCCAGCGGGGAGTGCTCCGGCGCGGCGCCCGTACGCTTGCGCCGCGAGCGCCCGCCGCGACCCACTCGGGAGATCGCTAGTAGCGTCTGTGGAAAAATGAAGATGTTAGAAAAGCAGTCACGGCGGACGTTTACTTTTCAATGCGCTCTGAGGCCCGCTTACAGCGTCTGTGAAAATATGAAAATAAAGCTCTTTTTAACCTGGCTGTTGCAATAAAACGGCAGAATGCGTGGAAGAGTAGCCGGGGGAAGGACCTCCAATTGGATCACACGTGCGGTTTTAACACTAGAATATTCTAATAGTTTATAATTTAGAGAGCGCACGAAAGAAATCGCTAGCAGTGTCTGTGAAAAAATCACATTCATAGACGAGCTACTCGTATTTAATTTACTTTTTAATGCTTTAAACGCATCGCACGAGTCACTTGACATGACGGAGCGTATGGAGAGGATGGTCCAATGTGCCCGACTTGCGAAGTCAAATCGAATGAAAAACTTTCTAGGCATTTTTCTAATTGGCTGCCGGTGGTGGGATTATGCTATGCGTCTGTCGGTCTTGCGTTCAAGCGTACTGTAGAATTTTCGACGTTAGGGCAGCACTATTTTATATTCAATACGCTATATTAATTTATCGACTTGATACCTTATAGTTACTTATAATCCTTCGTATATATAGTCATGTTTTAAAGTAAAATGTTATTCAAATTACTATTCAACTATCGTAGACGTCAACGAGTTGAAGTGTTAATCTAGTCCATGTGTTTATTAATAATGTTCATATTTCAAGACTAAATTCAAATGAGAAGAAATAAATTATCTATAAGCATAACAAGTAGCTAAAAAGTGTTGCTACTTTTCGCCGAGCATACGTAATGACAGGCACTTTGTATTGCGACTCTGCAATACTATGATTTATTTTAACCTCAACTGTCTTCCAAAGCCTGATAAAGCCGTTTCATAATCGACACGAAAAATCAGGTAGCGAAACTCAACTTTCTTAATTTGATAAATTAAGACAAAGAGCGTGTCGTCGACCTCGGCTCGATCCAACGTTGAGTGCTCAGCTGGTCAGATGGCATACAGCACCGAGTACTGAGCCGTTGAGCTCTGAGCAAACATGAAAGGTGAGCCGTTATCTGATCGAGAGCGCGAGCATTCATCATAATAACGTACCCACCCGTCACGCTAGCTACCCGCGGGTCAAATTGCAATCTATCTTTTTTAATTGCTCACTAAAAAAGGCTGATGCGTTCTAATTTCGTATAAACTTCAGACGCGCGTGGCGTGAAATGAACGCGTGCGGCGACGGTGAAACGATTGGCGAGATTTATTTACCCTTCGCTCCCGCTTCTAAAAAAACAATTTATTAAAACGCGGCATCAATTGAAGAAGACAACGTAACGTTCCACGTTGAATAAGTAACATGTCAAGGATCCGCATGAGTAACTAAAGGTAATCGTTTGTTACCGATGAACGCTGTGGGCGATCCCCGTAACCATAATAGAATCCACCTTAATTGATTGTTCAAGCTAATTTGAATCAGCGGCGGAAGATCGTGACGCAATCCCGATTCAACGGCTAATTGCCTCGGAAAACAGCTTTATTGTGGTCCCCATTGCAACATGTGAGCAATATAATCATTACCCAGTAATAAAGTATCTCCAACGAAAGCACGGTAATCCGCTCGTGTCATAAAGACACGCTGACGATTGAGACAAATATAATAACGCCCATTTTGTGTCATTACGCTTTTTTATTAGAAAGTCAGAGTAATAACTGTAACAATTTTAACGCTGCAATATCCGCGTGCTTACTGCACTCGTGTGTAAAAAGTCATCTAATTTAAAAGTCGAGCGGCGGTTTGATTTCACATCCCATCAGTACATCACTAGCGTGTCGCGAGCTCGGCGCGTGCCCGCGCCAATTAGTGCAGCTCTAGTTCCTTTTACAGTCGAGAGTCGAGCGAGTGCGGCGCGCGCTCGGGGCGGGGCGCCGCGCGCCGCCGCCGCAGCCATTACCCTACCGGCGCGCGCGCCTCTACCCCTCGCAATTAACACTCTTTCCACGTTATCTGCACTCCAAGGAAGTGTAAAGGTCATGAGCCTTATCAGATTTAATTGCCTTCATTATTACTGGAAAGGAAGCGTGTTACTCGCCGCGCATTATGATTTTAAAGAGCTTCAAATTAACATAAACGAGCGCCCGCTATAGATGCTAGCTGCGATAGAGCCTTATGAATTTTACGATGCCCGAGACATTTTAATCACAACCGTGAACTATGATACCGGGTAAACCAGCAATTAAAACAGGAAGGTCAGTGAATACGGGTATAATAATTAATATGAATTTAAATCGTGATTTTGAAATTAAAACCCAGCTGAGCGTAAATGATTTCTTAGGGGCAGTGGTTTCTTAAGTAACGTGGGTTACCTAATACACGGACATTAATGTAGCGAGTATTTTTGATTTAACGATAAAAAAATGACTTGTTTTTGTACAGTCACCGTGGAAAGAGGTTAAAGGCATGTGACATGGTTCGGTTGATACTGGCGCTCTTATTGCGTCAAATATCTTACCCGAGCTATTATGAATTATTATAGATGACGACTGTACCGATTGTTTGCTTAGATCATCGACATCCTGTCTCTAACCGCAAACTGCGCACGCGATGCGTTTCCTTCAGATACACAATTTGAGAACTTGTACATAATTGGGACGATTATGTGAATAATTTCGTCAAAAAGTAATAATCTGGGTTAAATTTGATGAAAAAACATAACAAGACAACATATCCTATTCGATTTATGGGTATGAGAATACGTATACAAAAAAAACATTTGTTTTAAGTTCAATCACCAAGCGTTTGAATCCTGGTAATGTGTTCTGGCGTATCTTCATTCTTCGTCAATATTCAAAATTCCAAGAAATTATAGTTCGTACGTAAATCAAAGTGGGCCCTCCTAGTGTTTATCCCGGTTGTGCCCTAAAGGAGCCTGGGGTCAACTTTGACACCTAATTGACCCTGATTGTCCATGGCGATGGCGTAGAGCGCGTCTTTACGTATTCAATTAGTAATTGTTCCACTTACAAAGAGGGTCCAGTCTAAAACTTATAGTGTACTTGGTTGTACAGTAAATAGTGATGTACTCGTACCTTAGTGGAGCTCATATCGAGCATGACGGGGAAGGCGGGCAGCCGCGGCGGGCCGCCCTGCTGCTTGGCGAGTTTCGTGAACAGCCCGCCGAGCGGCGCGTCAGTCTCCTGCGTGGGCGCACGGTCCGCGCCGAAACCGTTCATGCGGTGGAAGTAACTGGGGAACATGAGTTATGGTTATTTTTTTACATGGTGTTCTATCAGGAGCTTAAGACCAACTTACCAACTATTGAATTTTATTTCGTTTTTTTATCAAGAAGCTGGCAGTAGGAAACTGCTGCAATTGCAATGTATTTGCCCTTATTTTAATTATTGTAAGCACATATTAAAATTGTAAATCTAGTCTTGGGATCAACCACTTTTTTTAATGTTATTATTTACCTTCCAGTTTATGTATATTTCATGTATATCTAATGTATAATCGATATCATCCGCTTCTAATAAAAGTGTATTTGATAGCCAACTTCGTGTTCCATTTAAATCTATTCACATATCCAAATACGCAGCCACATAGCCGAAACTTTTCCTATTTACGACCATAGCGACAGTGGGGTCAGAGCCCAACTTGACCTCTCAGAATACAAATATTTGGTAATCATAATACAGGAATCCCATAAACAAAAGTATGAATACATTTAGTCAAATTTAAATATTAACAGATCAAATTCGTACTAATGATATGAAAACAGAATTCTAATGACAAATTAGATGCATTCCGCATACTTAACTAATCTAGGCGCGAGATAACTTATTGATTCATAATAATTAATATTGACAGAGGTCACCGACCCTCGAAACATGAGCAATTCATTAATATAACATAAGTTCACGCGGAGACCATCGGTTCTCACAAATCATGTAAATTTGTCGACTAAACGTAAGTTATCGAATCGATTAATATGCTAATTGACTTGGGCATCACTAGCCGGTCGGTGAACCGTCGTAGTGTTGTGACATGCCGTGTGAAGTGTCGAGAGTAAATCGGAAATGGGTTGCTTAAAATGATCGAATGTTTCCTTTCTGTAATGTCTATAGGTAAACTTTATAATGTCCGTTATAGACGGTTCAGTCAGAGAGCAATGATTGGTTGAGTATGTTTAAAAACGTCGACCTTTTTCTGTTTTAATTTATTTATTGGACATATATATATATATACAACTATGTATATCAGTATTGAAATTATGTGGTTGTGCATAATTGAGTGTCTTCTTTAATATTATATTGACAAGCGAGGAAACTTCTTACAGCAGGCTTAAACAGCAGTAGCGTACCTATTTACTCACTTTTTATAACCATTAATGCGAGACGGCAAAATAAGTTCAATCAAATTGTTATTCTGTTTTAATTGCTGAATTCAGAGGATGCGAGTCAGTAGTCAGGATAAGGCACGAGCCATTATTATTAACTATGTGCTTATCAGTAAGTGGATTGTAAAGTTCCCATTACTTTAAGGCTTTTAACTTACTGAAGTTTTATTGACATGAAAAGATATTATACATATTCGTTTCTAATTATTTTTATTGGGGGTTTATAGTGCTACCTACAAAATGACTACGTAAATGTTTAAATGACGCATTTTAAAGAAGTGCCGCCAACAGTTATGCATGCAGCTATTCCAAATAATGTAGCTTTGGTTTTGGCTTTGAGAAAAAAAACCATTTGTTTTGAATTCATAATTCTGGGCCGTATACATTAAGGCAATGTGTTATTGATTGAGACACATTCTGCGAAAGTCGTTAAATTTTAACGAGTTACATTACAGTTATTTATGTTTCATCCGTGCTGGAGATATTTCTTGAAGACATTTTAATATCACACTGTTTAGAATTAAGTGGGACTCAACAGAATACGGTCGAAGCTAGTGCATATCCTTTGTAATCGTAGAGGTAGCTGTAACCGCTGTCAGAAGTTGATGCAAGTTGGTATGCTGTTGATTTGACACATTAACCAGATCTGATAGCATTTGCTTCTAGTTACTATTGCGATGTTATTATTTTATTACTTTATCGCGAGGTTATTCAGCAGCGCTTGATGTTATACGCGTTGCAGAGTCATGGTGCTAACGAGACCTGAATCTACTTGAAGTTAATGGTTCGATTGAATTGTTGTGGACTCTATTGTGAGCGAGGTTGTGGGGGACGATATGATGAGTAGGTACTATGGGCCACATAAAAGACTAAAGCTAGGGCGGTACCCACTCGCCAGGCAAACTATAGTATGGGGTGGATGTAGCTTTGAAGTTCGAATTTAGATTAATGATAGCTCCTATCCGAGGTTACAGCCAGTGTGGTACTTAAGTGCTTGGCATGCTTCTGCTGGCGCGAAAATAATCTGACTTTGAAAGCCTGTGGCACTTGCATTTCGGAGTGAGCAAACGGACATCTGTCTCCGGTGCGGAAAACACTAAGAGTGGGTTGCACCAATCCGTCTATAATCGTAAGAGACTTTCGTTAAAAAAATCAGACTTAATGAGTTTGACCAGTTCCTACCGAATGACAGGTGCCGGCGTCATATTTAACGTTGATCGGTCTGTAATGGCAAGTTCATGCTCGCCCTAAGATGACGAGCAGGGCTGGCCTTAACCATCTATAGGCGCTACGGGCGAGTCATGCCTTAGGTGCCTTTTACACCTCCTAGCAGCACACACCTCAGCGCCCCGGGTGACCGCCCCGATTACCTCACCCTAAGGGGTGAGTATCCACCAAAGTTGTGCGACGTTTCACAACCCTCACGCCTCATGGCGATGAGCGATTGTGTCGATCTCCACGTGATTTGACACAAACGCGCGTCGAGGCGCGCTTAAAAAACGCAGGCCCTAAAGCCTGGTCTGATGATGATGGTACTTACTCGTTGGGCGGGCTGTTGTACCGCGCGGCGAGGGAGCGCATGATGTCAGAGTAGTTGCGCGGCGGGTGCGGCGGCGGCGCGTGTGGGCTGCCGCGCTCCGGCGGCGTGCCCGGGTATGAGGACGTCGACGGCGTCACACTACGGGATCTATTGACAACATATATCTCGTCAGTTTGGAGTATTATATTTGGCTGCAGGGCGGCCAGAAACAGATATGCTACGGGACAACCTCCCTGGGCGACTTTAACACGTTCACTGCCAGGAACCCGCTTAACTGGCGCCGACCACATCGCTACTTAGTGGGAATACCACGGGTCGGCTATGGCTACGGCATAGTGCGTAGCGCTTCTTAGCAGTGTGTGTATACGTTGTAAGGGCCAACCCAGAGCACAGAATAAATAATAGTACTAGTACAGACGGGACACTCCTTTGATCTTAACAAAAGGCGTTTTTCCCCAACGTTGGGGCACCGGCATGTACTTGTAGCCATGAACGTAAATCGCGGAGTGTCCCGCACATGCCCGGAGGCAACCATTTCAAGGAGTTTTTTCATTTGACATCTTAGCTGGAGTGTCGTATTGGAAGCTCTCTGATTTCGTTGTTTGGGTAAACGGGTGGTACAAATGTACTTAATATGACAGAAAGTATGCGGCACATTGTTTGGCCTGTGATAAGCAAATAAGATATTAAGATTGTCTGTATAAATCTTAACAACTCGCGATACTTATAGGAAGCAAATTTAACGTAAGAATATAGCGTTAGGGTGTCCACAGGAGAAACGCGAGATAGCGATAGAGAGAGCGGTGTCAAAAATCCACCCACAGGACGCAAGAGCGAGGCTAGCAATGCTGTGTTTTACTCCGCTACCTTGCACAGCTCTGGTGGATATCCACCCTCATGGGAGAAATACTTGAAAGAAGAAAGAAATATATTTTTCATCACACTTGCTCGTCAATGGCGTTATTACTTGCGAGCGTACAGAGCAGTTATAGCCGTTTTACCTCCCACGGGTTGTTAAGTTTAGTTTTAAAATATAGAACCCACTCATACTTCACTTCGGACTGAAGATGTTTCCAATCAGCCAAGGTGTATTTCATATCTTCAAAAGTTTGCTACAACTAACTTTTAATAAATTTAAACACAAGAAAATTACCTAAAGATGTTTAACAGAATTATTTACAGATTGAATAGGTATGTAGTTATTTAGTGTATATTAAAAAGTTTTAAGTGTTTTCAAATCGTGGCTGTATACCGAAGAGTCTTTGCCATACGCGCCCTCACGTCAAATTCATAATAAATAAGTATATGGTCAAATTCAACAAAATGGACGACTGACATGTTGCAGATTTTATTACGATTTGGATTAATTTCATCTAAAATGTATTTATTTCCTCGCAAATGTGATGAAAAACATTGTGTATAACACGGGCGTAAGTGGAACATTGCAAACTCGAGTCATCAAAAGCCCTCCGCCTTCGGCGTCGGGCTTCTGATAGACTCTTGTTCGAAATATTCCGCTTACGCCCCTCGTTAAACAATGTACTATATTTGGTGTGTTGTACTTAATTTGCCTCTATTGCCACGACAAGATAGCTAACAGTAAACCGCGCTTAGACCAATCCTAATTGGCCTTAGGCTCCCATCTAGACGGACATCGTAGAAGTGGGATACATACCTGGAGGCGGTGGAGTCGTGGGGGCTGAGCCGCTCGATCTTGACGTGCGGCGGCGCCGGCGCGGGCGCGTGCGCGGGCGACGCCGCATCGCGCGCGCAGCGCCGCGCCCCGCCGCCCCCGCCTTCACCTGTGACAATACAAAACAGAATTTAACATGTGAAATAAACTAAAACCAAGAAACACTAACTGCTTTTTATACTCGTCGAATTTTAGTGTTTGAGTTAAGACTGCGTACACCAAACTAAAATCACATATTTTTTACTATGGAGGTCCCAACTCAACATTTTACAACTATATGTAGACAACTAAAATAGATTCGACCAATCACGTGGCGCCTTTACTGAACTAAAATGTATTTGACCAATAGGACGCCGACATGAGAAAGTCAAAAGTAAAAGACAACCACGCACAAAAAAGAAAAAGCCGTTGGCTGCACTTCGTTTCGGCACAGCTTAGATTTTCAATAGATACTAAGTTTGTTTAATTAGTTCAGTTGACTCATAAAAAAGTCTAGTATACAATAGTGATATATTTAGCTTTTTAACTCTCGTAACTTAATTACGTGGTACTCGACTGAAAAACATACATTATATAACGATTGCATAAAATACTATTAAAAATATAATAGGTATCCTGTTACTGCTATACCTACTATAAAGAGGAGTCCAACAACGAAACCTCATACGTCAAAATCCATAAAGCCGTTTGGACTGCAGCCCGTAAAGATTAATTTTATTATTCTTGTCCACATACATACGCTGCGGGGATGCGGGAACTGTGATTGTTCGAATCGCTGTTCAAACTGGCCTACAAAAACATTGTTGGACAGTTTCAACTCATAGATGGCCTGTTCGTGCGATGTCCAACTAGCCCCAGCTTTGAAGACTGAATTCTGACCATCTTTTGCCACATTTCCGAGCAGTGGCGTGAAAAATATTAATTTGAGGCAGTCTGGTAAAATTGAGGCCCATAAGAATAAGAACATCTGCTTTACTAAATAATTTCACAAAATTTACAACTTTAAAGAGCTTTCCAAAACTCGCTCACAATAAAATCCGTTTATCGTCCATTCCCTTCGTGCCTAGACTAGTTTACTTATAATTATCAGAGAAAGTTATTTTGAGGTTATGTTACTTTAGAATCAAATAATGCCGCGAAAGATCACGACCTGCGCAGATACGCATCGCGGCTCTTTTGACGCAGGCGCGATTCTTTCGGCAATCTCACCGCCATCTAGTGGATTAATGTGAGACGACCGTGACAGTGTCGCGTGATAAAGTCGGCTGGAGAATTGACCATGGTATGCAAAGTCTGTGGTAAGGACATGGTACACAGAGTATGAGAGTAGGTACTCTTATAGTTACCTACATTACATACAAAAAATACTGGTATTTAGCATGTCTGAAATTGTAATTAAGGAAAAAATAATTAGTATTAAGATTTTAAACAACTTCAAGAGTCCTTTGGTTGATCACTAATCTTAATGATAAAAGTGGATCACTAATCCGAATTCATCAAGTTAGATTCCTGGTCTGCTTTTGCTAGTATACGCGTATATCCACTTCTGTGCTTTGTCTTGTCAATAGTACAATAAAATTGCGTAAATTACGAAACATAACGATATAGAAAAAGGTATAAATTTTCATTTGTGACTTGATATTATTTTTTAAACTGGTAATCAGCGTGTAACTGGAGGGGAGACATACATGATCTAAAGGAATTAGAGAACAGTCAACGCGCCATTTTAATTAATATTTTTGAGGCGGTGAATCTTCGGATCACATGACGCTTTTTAAAGCGTGTCAATGAGTTCGCGCCTTAAACGTTATCTCAATGAGAGATTCAGTACCTTTCGCATACATTTTTAAGTTATTCGCGGATCGGTTGGCTGATACATCGGTACGTGTGAAATTAGTCAAATGCCGCATATGTCCGAGGATGGTGACAAATGACGACAGCTCGAACATTTCAGAAATTCGCGACAAAAGAGACATTTATGGCTTTCGTCGGTTACGTCTTACGATACTCCACAGTATTACCGTCTTTTTCAGAATTAAATGAAAAGAGCTTAAATGCCCATGTTCGTTCAGTTGCCTTCATACTAGTTATAAGGGCAAGCGGCGCGTTTGTGTCCATATTCGGTGATATAAAAAGTTTTAAGAGAAATTGGTAATTGAGTAAACAGTTAATTTGGTATTCAAGCAGAACACATGTTTAAATTAATCACGATTAATTTGAAGTATTCGTTGAAGCTGTGATTTTATTGGGACTATCAGATTTTTTCGTTTTAACTGTTTGCAATCTACATACAAGGAGTTTCTACCTGACAGCGTAACTGATAGCCTGGTTTTAGATTATTATCTCAACTGAAAAACATTGGTAATGTGCTTCGGAACACCTTTCTTTTTTCTTCTTCTCTGAGCAGAAAAGGCGTTTTTTTTGTTAAACCGTACATAAACCAATCTCTGATGCTAACAAACAACCGTTGTATATAAATGTATAATTTTGTAGGTACGTCTAAAAATTGCTTATTATTTTATACTACTGCCAGTTTTTATCAATGCAAATGACCCTGACATTACACTGTCCAAACCAGAATTGTCACAAAAGTCCCAATTAATAAATGCCCGCGATACCAGAAACGGCACTTCCTTCACGATGTCAACTTTATTTTTATTGCTCGGCTCACCTTGCCTCACCTTCAATTGTTTATAAATTATGGCAAACTTTACTTGAGTTCCTGTCAATAACAGTAAGTTACACAAATAATTTGACTTCTTAACTTCTTATAGATTTATAGTTAGGTACTAATCCATAAATAGTGGAAGAATGACTGAAAATGTCGTTGTTATAAACTAAGAATGTTCACCTGTATCTAAACGCTGCTTCAAAATATTATTGTTATACTCTTCGACTTATTGTTAGAATTATGACTTCTTACACTAACTAATAATCACATGAATTAATTTTTGTTTTTAAGCAGTAACGCTGCTAAAGAAAATTATAAATTTTAAATGAAAGGAAAAATTGAAAAATTTAATGCTCCGAGCCGGATTCGAACCGGCGACCACAGGCATTCATGGCCCGTCGCTACTACCAACTGAGCTATCGGAACAATCTGGTTCGGGCACCAAATCCTTCAATCAGTTCCTTCATACAACGCCTTAGGGAGGCGTGCAGCGACATCTACCAGAAGACTTAGGCTTCTTAACGGCACCAACGTCTCAAATTATATTGAGAAATCGTCAGTAACGACGCGCTACCCCATACTAAATTAATTTTTGTTTCTCAGTTGGTAGTAGCGACGGGCCATGAATGCCTGTGGTCGCCGGTTCGAATCCGGCTCGGAGCATTAAATTTTTCAATTTTTCCTTTCATTTAAAATTTATAATAATCACATGCTTTATTCTATGGAGCTCCCAACTCAACTATATTTAACATGCAGTTACCACCCGTATGAAAAAGCGTCTCTTCCTAATAAAAGTGTTTGATTTAAAAGGGGGAAACGAACACTACATGTAAAAACGTTGTTGAAAATAAATATATATATATATTTTTAATTTTTAACTAGGTATAATAAATGATTATATAACTGTTTGACAACTATAATGAATTAGGCCAATAACGTGGCGCCTTTACTGAACTATAATGAATTTGACCAATAGAACGTCGCCTTGGTCATAGAACAAAAAAAACAAAACGCTGAGCCGGTGGACTATGCTTTATTTCAACAGAGCTTAGATTTCAATTCGGTTCACTCGTAGAAAAAGTATTGTATACAACAATAGTTCTACAATTAGCTCTTAAATTCTCGTACCTTACTTAGGCCACTCGGCGAGCCCCATGGCCTTAACACGGTACTCGACTTTAAGAGCCCTCATTGTGCAACGATTGTATAAAAATCTATTATCCTTCTTCTCCTGTTTAAAGTACCAATTTAAAGCTTGAATCGTGAATCCTCTGAGTCGTTTCAGACCTTGTGATGATGGAATTTATTAAATCAAAGATACTCAAATATAGACGAGAGCCACGTATATTGTAATTTGAGGTTTATTTTTTCTGATTTAAATATTTGCTCTAGGAAAGACACACGTTCGGGGTATATTTTTTCGCATATGGAATATGGTTACTGGCTGCGCTGGACCGTTATGAATTATTTAACCGTTTAAGAAAAATAATACACTAACAGTATGTGGACAGTTATTGAACGATGCAAAAGTATAACCATTATATCTGAGTGTTTATTAGCCCGTGTCTCACGCAGTGTCAACTAGACTCATAAATGTTGAATGATTGGTAGTAGTTGTCGGATTGATACATGAACTGGATTCTTATACACCACATTTACATGCAATTAGCGTTAGTTGCGTTTATGACTTCAATTTAAATTATTTAAATAAAAACAACACATTATTCGCGTTTAATTTGCGGTTATATATAAGCATTTTCATTCCGTACCTTTTAAAGGTATGAATATAACTGACTCTCGTTCGTAAAACATTTATTTTCGTAGTTGTGGCACAATGTATAGTCTTTATGTATATTTCCTTTATAACACCCTAGTGTGTACAATCTAGCTGAATGTTATGCATTAGTTTACTTACGTATACCTATTGTATTTAATGCAGCCTTTTCCGTCCGGGGCTGCCTTTGAAGCGAGGCTGATGGCGAAACACTAGCTACTAGTTTTAGTTGAAACAAATTACATACAAATATTTACATTGATGCTTATCTCTAATGGAACAGAGAACTCTAGCATCATGATTAATGATGTAAGTCACTTGAAAGACTTCTCTTTCTTGCAAGAAGAATTTTGAGATCGAATGTAATGTAACCTCTGTAGCCTAGTTGGTAACCCTGCCAACGAAGCTGGAGGTCCCAGGTTCGAATCCCGGTAGGGGCATTTATTTGTGTGATGAGCACGAATATTTGTTCCTGAGTCATGGATGTTTTCTATGTATTTATTTATCTATATAACTATGTATATCGTCGTCTTGTACCCATAGCACAAGCTTTGCTTAGTTTGTGACTAGGTCGATTAGTCTAAGATTGTTTCCGTGTCATCTTCACCCAGTTTAGAAAAATGAAATAAAATTAACAAAAAGATTAATGACATAATACGTGCCATACAAAGGCGTCTACAAGCTACCGGTCAACCAAAATCGTTTCATGGAACTGTTATGAGACGGGAACATTAAAATCAAAGTGACTTTGACAACAATGTATTGAATGAACAAGTATAGAATAACGTCATAACCACGTATATGTTATGGAGAAATTATGTCTAAATGACGTTTTTGGAGACATTAAACTGGTATAATGAGTCGTTGTGGGGTATCGCCTACGTTGAAATGGGCCTTTTTTTATAAGTTCTATAGGACGAGTATTTGATATGGTCATTTGGACGTAGTTAACTATATCAGATTAAAGTGTTTGACTAATAGTTATGTTCGATATGATAAACTGTGTTTTAAATATATGATAATGGGTACCAAATTGTAGGCGCATTAGTTTAAAACGCTATTATCATGATTTAGCCTAGAACTTTTCGCCTAGATTTTTCTATCAACAGGCTTAAAATTATAGTAAACAACATAGGTAATAATATATTAATGTCCGAATACGCCAGCTTCAACAGCCAACTAAATTTTGCGTTCCAAATTTGAAATCAAATATTTGTTGACGGAAGTGATCAGCGCCGATGATGACCGATGGCGGCCGAAAGCGTTCGGGTCACCTGACTTTTTAATGAGAGGAAATGCGTACCGTTAACACTTTTACCGTATAGGCTAGAAGCCGATTGGTAAATAGGTGGTACCTGATTTTTTAGGGGGCCTACAATTTTATAAATGTTTGCGTTCATAACTGTTTAGTAAGAAGCCTCGCGGCGAGTCTATAGCAATAACTTAATAAGGAGGCTATAGCTCAAAATTATCGGCTTTCCAAATAATTTTACTTCTGCAGCAACAGTTAAATTTAACCGTCGGTTTCAAAGTAAACGCTCAATTAACCCTGGGTTCAACAGTGTATTACAACGTGGTTTTACATACACATTGTTTTCTAATGCTCCGACTGAACCTTAGTGTGACATTGTATTGTGTAAGTCATAAGATCTGGACGTTAATTTTTTGTAGCGAGAACTCTGATTATGATCGATATTTAGTATCTAGGCCGCCATTCCATTCGTCTTATTGACACAAGAGGGCATTCCTATGATATCACTTTTGTTCGTTGTTTCTTTCATTCGGACTTCGTCGATACTACTATTCATGCAGATACGTTACATTTCGTAAATCGAATACCGACCCTGTTAAGTGATAATTAATGAAGTCCGTAGACCACTCGTAGAGATAAAATCTTGTCATAAAAATGTTTTAATTAATCGGAAGTATATACGCCGCCAGAAAATTCCAAGCTGCTTTTTCACTGCTTCAATATAGTGTTTGAAATCATTATAACATTTTATCTAAAAACACGTAAGTGAGTAAATTATAGGGTTTCCTTGTAATAACAGTCTTTTCATTGTGTTGTTTGTTATAAACAACACAATGAAAACACAACATTAACATTTCAGCACGTCGCCGGTTACTCTTGACCCATCCATTAAGCAATCCACTCTTTCACTTCTTGCCAATATTACACACCCCGACCTATCTCCCTTTGAATTTGGTTTGATTTCACCGCAGGAGACGCTTGCCCTTCTCAAATCTATTAAGACGAAGGCAATCGGTGACGATGGCCTCAGTGTGGATATGCTTATGCTCGTGGCGGATTTTATTGTTCCTACCCTTTCGGATATTATAAATTTCTCCTTGTCCACTGGAACCTTTCCGGCATCGTGGAAGTATGCTCACGTAATTCCTCTCCCCAAAATCCCTAATGCTGTATCTTTCACTCAATACCGCCCTATTTCTATTCTCCCAGTTTTGTCAAAGATCATTGAACATTATGTTAACCGTCGTCTCCTTTCTCATCTTAACAGAAATGCTTTGTTTAATCCTTTTCAATCCGGATTCCGCCCCGGGCATAGCACGGTCACCGCTTTAGTTAACGTCACCGATGACATTCGTCTCAATATCGAGTCCAAAAAGCTCACTGTCCTTATTCTTCTTGATTTTAGCAGTGCTTTTAATACGGTAGATTTTGATATTCTGCTAGGTATTCTCCGCTCTCTTAACATTTATGAAACTCCCTTATCCTGGTTTCGCAGCTACCTCTTTGGCAGGCGCCAGCGCGTTACGTTCGATGACAAGATGTCCGAGTGGTGCGAAATCTCCGCTGGCGTTCCACAGGGCGGGGTGCTTTCTCCATTATTGTTCTCTGTTTTTATAAATAGTATCACCGAATCCCTAACTACATCATATCACCTTTACGCAGATGACCTACAGATTTATGCAGCGGCTACTGTGGATGATGTCTCCGCATTAATTTCGGAAGTCAATCGAAACCTAGAATCTATACGCTGCTGGGCGTGTAAGTATGGTTTACAAATTAATGCGAAGAAATCGCAAGCGATTGTTATTGGTAGTCCTTACTATGTAGATAAGCTCTCAGAGGTGGTGGTGCCTGACATTATTTTTGATGGAATTTCTATTCCTCTTTCCTCTACTGTCAGGAATTTGGGTATCACCATGGACCAGACGCTTTCTTGGTCACCCCATATAGCTGAGGTGAGTCAGAGGATCTTTAGATCCCTTCACTCCCTAAGACGTCTCCAGAATTTCCTTCCTCTTCGTACCAAGTTGACCCTTACTCAATCTCTTTTGCTTCCTCTTCTGGACTATGGCGATATTGCGTTTCTGGACCTCAACGAGGAGCTACTTGATAAGCTGGAGCGTCTACAAAATGTATGTATCAGATATGTATTTGGTCTACGCAAGTATGATCATATCTCTGAATTCCGCTCTAAGCTTCGATGGTTACCGATTCGCCGGCGCAGGGATGTGCATATCCTGTCATTACTTTTCAATACACTGTTCAGCCCTACTTCCCCTCCTCACCTTTCTGAGCGGTTTAGTTATATGGCAGACGGCAGTGGCCACCGCTTGCGGTCGAGTACTAACCTTACTCTTGCTGTACCGTCTAGAAAGACGCGAACATACTCCAGATCTTTTACTGCGCGCGCTGTTAAATTGTGGAATGAGTTGCCTTTGTCGCTGAGACAGTCGCAGTCTGTTGCGTCACTTAAGATGAATTTGAAGAAGTTGTGGCTTTCCAATGACTTGTGAATTGGTTGAATATAGTATTTATTTATTTATTGTATATTTGCGATATATATGTTACATATGTTAGTGTGTATTATATTTTATATTGTATATTTATATATGTATTGGCATGTTTTTATTTGTCTAGAATTAATACTAATTAGGATTTGCTTTCATTTTCTCTGTTTTTGTACACGGTATAAGTTTGCCTATCTCGTTCTACCTACCTTCTTCTCAATTGCTCAAAGGTTAGCTGGAAGAGATCCCTTATAGGGATAAGTTCGCCTTTGTACTTTGATCTATTGTGTGACATGTATATTCCTTAACCTGTTATTGTGTACAATAAAGTGCTTACATACATACATACATAAATCAACCATAGTTACGTGACATGATTGTAGTTATAATAAATACCTAAGATATTGGAAATATTTAATGTATGCACAGACTGGCATCTTAGTCTTTCAGCTTCCTAGACTTCTTGAGAGTGAGAGGTGAATACACCAGAATTGTGCGAAAAAAAACGCAAATTGGAAGAGGTGCGAGTTGAGGAAGGTTAGAATGGTAGTTTTTTTCTCGTACACCGCTTAGCTAACACGGTCTATTCCAGTGGATGCTCACCTTTGAGGCGTTCGGTTTCCAAGATTTTCTTGGCTCGTTTCCCGCTCACGCTTATAAATTGATTCCATACAGGTCACGGGCATCGTCAAATAACGTACCGTTCACAGGCGCCTGACTTGAATGGTCACCAATTGACTGGTACCGTTCGCAAATACTGTGTGTGGCTTGTTGTAGAACTTGCGTATGCGCCGGTTCAAAACAGGCACGAAGCAATACATTTACAAATTTTTCTTTAAATTTGAAATATTTTCATATATTTTTTTGCGACTATGGTATTCATATAAGTTATACCTATTATTTTCTTGACATATGCTTGACTTATGTGTAAAGTACTGTGCCGGTTGATGTAGTCGCATTTGAATTGTTTTGAATGATTTATCGAAATGTCACAGACTCGATGATGAAATAAGCTAGGTATCAATAACAATGCCAAATACCGGCTCAAAACTTTTAATTCGCAGCTATGTTAATAGTCTATAGAACTGGATTCTCATATTTAAATGTTTTAAACCATTTCAAAATCATAGTGTATTACAGAAGAAGCCGGAAAAAACAATATTACCACTGCGGTAAAAGCAAACAGAGCACAGAACTTCAGACCAGCCGCAAACAAGGCGTTTGTTTGGAATCGATTTAAAAACAAATCGATTACCGAGACCTCAAGTTGACCTCTTCGGAAAGACGATCGGTCAACAAAGAATAAAGTTGACTTTGGCTGATTGTGGATGTATTCTAGTTCTCTTTCACTCTTTGAAATTGACTGAGGTATCCAGAATGTCGATGAAGTAAATTTTTTACATGCTATTTATTGGTGACGAGAGATCATACTGTTTTAGATGTTATCGGAGAAAAGTTTTGCAATAAATAAATCCATACTGATATTATAAATGGGAAAGTGTATGTGTGTGTTTGTTTGTTTTTCCGTCTTTCACGGCAAAACGGAGCGACGAATTGACGTGATTTTTTAAGTGCAGATAGTTGAAGGAATGGAGAGTGACATAGGATAGTTTTAATGCCCGAAATCATCCCCTAAGGGGGTGAAATGGAGTTTGGGATGGGGGGTTTGTATGGAGCTGCGATACCTATAAACGGAGTCGAGGGCAAAAGCTAGTAAAATAATAATTGTGAACGTAGTGTGATATGTAAACTACAACGTATCTTTCAACAAAGATCAATTAGCTTTATATTGATGAATTTAAGCGTAATTTAAAATTCCTGCTTTGATTTTCTTCTCATGTATAGGTTTTATATTCTATTTTGTTTGGTTATGTGATAAGCTTTGTTTACGCTGATGACGCAAATACGCGTCGTTGGTATCCTTGCCTTCATCATTTACCAGAATGACTCCGTATGTTATTAAAAATGTTTACAAACCACGAAAACCTGAAACTTAACTGTTCAGTCAACAAGCCATTTCTAACGATCTCTGTCAACTGCCAGTCATGTTGGGTGGATTAGGACTCGTCAATTCACAAAAAGGCGTATGTCTAGAGGATGTGCTGCGAAGGTACGACGTTTCCGTAAGTAGCGCAGAGATTGGGTGCACATGCACAAAAGGTTGTAAGTCTCGAGGACGTTCTGGGAAGATACGACGTTTCCGTAAGTAGCGCAGAGGCTGCGTACGCGCCGGTCAACACACGACGCTGTTTGCGCCGCGTGGGCGGCTGACCCCCCAGAAGATTGCGGAGTAAAATACTCTAGAAAGCTAGTCTCTAACAAAACAATGCTTGTTTTTTGTTCGTAAAGTAGGATTTTTTTAATATGTGACCTCCTGCTTAATGATTGTTTATTTTCTGTTCGCTAACCAAAGGTTGTCTGGAAGAGATCGCTGTTTAGTGAAAAAACCGGCCTTTATTACTGATACAAATACTGGATACTGATAAAAATCCTGGTAATTGTTTTTTATTGTTGATTCGGCTTGTAGATATAAATAACTGAAACTTTAAAGAGATCATGCCTGTAACATACCAGAGAAGTCACGCAATGAGTTACATATTCTCAATTTTATGGAAGATTTGATGATAATTTAAAAATATATGTACACATTGTCCACAAAATATATATTTCTATGTCGGATTTCTTAGGTAATTTCACGTTCTTCAGATAAAACCATATAACTTACCGTATCACAAGGCATTAAATAAATATTTACGAACTTTTCCTTTTCTAATGTAAACACGGGAAATTCGTATTGTCCGACAACATGCCTCTAGGCGACGCACTACAAACTTAGCAGAGCCATGCACTTTCTACGATATTTATTCTACATCTGTTATCCAGGGTTGACAGTCCGGCACGGGTATTACTTCAGTCGGAGCAATAAATCTTGCATTTGCCCAAGCTCTGCTTGCAAATTGTACCCGTAATCGCTTCCTTATGACAAAATCATTTAATTTCTGACCCGAGGGACGTGTTATGTAACCTCGATGTGAATTTGAGCAGGGATGTTAAACGAGACGAGCTGAAAGCCCGACCACCTGCAGGGATCAGCTATCATTTTGTGAACGGGGCTCACGTGAACTCGGGTCTTAGAAGCGCTCATATCCTAGTGGGGCCTGCGAGTCGGAAACGATAACGCAGGTTAAACAACGATGGTAGCGGTCAGTCTTTGGATGGTTGACCGTCTGATGTTTGAGTGGTTGATAGCGCTTCCATGCTTTGGAGGGCACGCTAAGCAGTTGATCCCGGATGCTGTCTATGACAGTAGTCTTCAAGCCGAGTTAGAGGCCTTCAGGCGGCTTAAGAACTCCTAACAGTCGAGTTGCCCACTCACGTGTCAAAGGGGGGACAACTGATGCTCGTGTCCGTTTTGTATAGTGATCAGCCTTCTTCCTCCATGATCAGACCCCGTATCATCAGCCTTCTTCCTCCATGATCAGACCCCGTATCATGGTCGGCCTGATCACGCGATAAGTGACAAGATAGGAGCATCGTCTCGTTCTATCGAACGGTCTCAGCCAGTGACGGATGCTCTATCCAGTCACTTATCGTGTGATAAAGCAGACCATGATACGGGGTCTGGTCAGCTCGGTGTTGCTATATAAATTTGTCAACGAACTTAACCTCCTGAGACCCAGGGTACGCTTTTGTGCTCAGAATTTTGAACGTTTTTTCATTCAGTAAAAGTTCAAAGTCAATTTTCGAATTTGTACAACATTTTGTACGCGCGGTCTTAGGAGGTAAGTGTATGCCAAATTTCAGTTGAATCGGATATCGGCAAATGGCAAAAATTGGTTTGCACATTTTTAAGGACAACTAGACTTACTAACATATCAACAGTGCAAGTTGATTTAAAGTGTACAATTTGGGGATATCTCCGTGATATATCGGGGTCTCATAGGAATGCTGCTGTGACGACATAAACCGCCTTGCCAGTGGTTTTTCAGTTTTAAAGGTTGATATCTTGATAAGGAAACCGCTCTCCACTTAGTTTTTTCTCATAACCGATGCAAATCATGTATACAGTATGTTCGCTTTTCCTTGTTATTTGTACCACGAATGCCAGTGTCGATGCAAATCTTATGGTAGCACAACGACTACTGCTATCCAGTAGCAATTCCTTAGCTTAGCATGCAAAACAAACGACTATTTTATTAACATAGTATTGTTATCTTTTTATAGCATGTCCTTTAGTGGTTGGTCACCGCTAATGTAGATTTTTCCTCTTACCATAAAGACATGTATACAGCAGTCAGCAGCAGGCTGATAATAATGGCATCATTCATCATAATCAGCCTATTGGTATACATCCCACTGCTGTATACATGTCTTTATGTATACATCTTGCTGATACTTTAACGAATGTTAAGCATCAAACGCATTAAAAGCAAAGTTAAACATATTTGTCACTAGCTGTTGCCCGCGACTTCGTCCGCGAAGAACTTGTATCTTAGAAAGATGATTGGTATTAAATTATTGTAGGTGGAACCTTAATTATCGCCGACCCTAACAAAGTTCTACCATCTTATGGGATTATTACAGAGATAAAAACTATCCTATATCCTTCCAAGGGTGTCAAATTCAGCGTACGGAAAATTTTATCTAAATCCGTTCAGGAATAAAGCGTAAAAGGTAACAGTGAAATGAGTTCATTATTTTAAATTGCTAAATTTAAATTGAAAACTCCGTTTTTAGAAATATAAATATCTTAAGAATCATCAACAGACATTTCTGCTAAAATTGTATATTTTTTTATAATGTATTAAAGAAAGCTACATTACTGGAAATGTTTGCCTAAATCCGTTCAGTAGTTCACGTTAGTCCGAGCTACCTGTATAGTTATGAAAACCTATCTAATGCTAAAAGACGTAGAACTTTCCATCTCCATCTGCTGTCCCCATTTAACGGTGTTGTTAGAGCATACATGATTTTGATTATCTAAAATAAACTTTATAAATTAACAAAATAATCCGCAGTTTAAATGAAACATTACCTTCTTTTCGGTTATGGGAACTGGAAGCTGTTCGGTTCTGTAAGGGTCGTGGTTCTAATTTATCCTTGCCTACTTCTCTGCTACCAGTCGGTATATTTATTTTGGCTTACCATATAATTAGTATAAAAGACCTATGAATTCCCTTACTTCAAAAAATACTTATTCCTTATACATACTTCCAACCCTTTTTAATCTCCTTACAGGATGAATTTCAAGAAATGTTGTAATTAGTTACCTAGTCTTTTAGCGAAGTTCCAGATCCCTTAATTAAAAATTGTCTTGTTCCCTGTACAAACATCCAACTCCTTTTAGCTCATTTTGGGGATGAGTGTTTTTAACTCCTTTATGGAATCCATTTCAAGCAGTCTAAATTATGTTGCCCCCATAGGGGATGAATTTCAAAATAATCAGTTTTGTGGTCTTTTAAGATAAAGGCTAAGACCGAAGTTACAAATCTCTTACTATAATATTTTCTTGGTCTCCATCCCAAGAATGCCGTTTTAAACCCTTTAGGGGAGGATTTTTTCCAACACGCTGAAAGATCTTTTTTATTCGTTGCATTATCCCCACAAATGTCATTGTTTCTGAGTCCCACTGACGAGGTTGAAGTTGGTGAAATAATTTTAAATCTAAAACTGGACAGCGCATCGGGAAATGATGAAGTGACTAACCGTATTCTTAAAACCATTAAGGATAGCATAGTAAAGCCCCTTGCTTTCATAATAAATCTAAGTATCTCAACTGGCTCTTTCCCGGACTCTTGGAAAACTGCTACAGTGGTCCCCATCTATAAAAGTGGTGCTAAGGATGATCCTGGAAATTATCGCCCCATCTCTCTCCTATGTGGTTTTTCTAAGGTCATGCAAAGGATCATCAACAAACAGCTTGTTAACTTCCTAGACTTAAACAACCTGCTTTCTCCGAGACAGTTTGGTTTTCGGAGAAACAAGTCTACGGAACAGGCTACTGCTCTCCTGGTGCAATTAATTTCGTCTTACCTGGACAGGGGGGAAACATGCGTGGGTGTATTTTTGGACCTGGCCAAGGCGTTTGATACTGTTTCTGTTTCGATCTTGTTAAGAAAACTGGAATGCTTGGGGATCAGAGGTTCCGCCTTGGACTGGTTCAAAAGCTACCTTACTGGTGACTTGGTCAGTTCTCCAGAACCGGTATCTTTTGGAGTCCCACAGGGCAGTATCTTGGGTCTAACGCTTTTTCTAATCTACCTTAATGACATGATTTCTTTGCCCTTGGCAAAGGCAGAGATAATTTGTTACGCGGATGATACTGCTCTGATATTCCATGAAGCAACATGGAAGAGCTGTTTTGAAATCGCAGAATCTGGTTTAAGTGGCGTTGCAAACTGGTAAAGCAATAATTTGTTAACCCTCAATACCTCGAAAACGAAATATCTCTGCTTTCACAAGACGAAATTATCTGCACCCCTATCATACCCGGTCCTTAAGCTTAACTACAATAGAATTAATGTCCCAAATGAAAAAGTTGTTTTAACTAACGGTGTAATTGAGAACTGCCAGACTGTAAGGTATCTAGGTTTAATCCTTGATGAAAATCTTAATTTTAAAAAACATATTGACACGGTGTCAGCGCGGGTTAGAAAGATAGTGTACATTATGAAAGTTTTGAGGAACTGTGCCCAGAAAAAAATACTAAAGCTTATATATATTTCACTATGTGAGTCTATATTATCATATTGCATAAGTGTATGGGGGGGCTCGTCTAGGTCTGCTATGCTGCAGTTGGAGAGAGCGCAACGTTTCGTGTTGAAAGTCATGCTCAAGAAACCTCGGCTATTCCCAACTACGGAACTATACAAGGAAGCGGGTGTCCTTACCGTAAGACAGCTATTGATCTTAAAAGCTACTCTCCAAGTTCATTCCAACATCATCCGCTCTGACGTATATCCAAGTTTACTTCGCAAACGCATTTTTCAAATTTCAACAGTCCCTGTTAAAACAGCTTTTGCGCGTCGGTTCCCTAACTTTCTGTACTCCTTCATCTACAATAAAGTAGTCAGACTCTGCAACATCTCCACAGATTCTCCTCGTAAAGTCAAATTTAAGTTACTCACCTGGCTGCGCGGACTCAATTATCTCGAAACAGAAAAAATGCTGAAGACCGTAGCCTAGGGACTACTTGGTTTCGTGCCAGCATGCCCTACATATTTATTTATATAATTTCTCTTAGTAGCATCATGCATTCAATACACACACTAACACACACACACACACACACACACGCACACGCACACGCACACGCACACGCACACGCACACGCACACGCACACGCACACGCACACGCACACGCACACGCACACGCACACGCACACGCACACGCACACGCACACGCACACGCACACGCACACGCACACACACACACACACACACACACACACACACACACACACACACACACACACACACACACACACACACACACACACACACACACACACACACGACAAATAACAAATTTTTGTTATTTGTCTTTCATTCATATTTAAGAGTAGTATTGTTTTAGTAATTATCGTATACATTTATTGTTTATTGATAAGCGCGATGATACTCGAACTGCATGTACCGAATCGGGTCGCCACGTGACAGGCTTGGCCTAGTGTGGGACCACCAGATATCTTTTATGTTTTTAATGTAGTTTCCCTTTTTAAATAAACAATTTTAATTTTTATTTTATTTTATTTTATTCTGATAATAATTGTTTATACAACGTTTTAAGTCTCCAGCTCAATAAAGAGTTTTGCTAATCCAAACCTTGCACCCCCTTTTAACCCCCTTAGGGATAGAATATTCTTAAACGCTGGAAGTACTTATTTATTTGATAAGTAATCTTTCTACAACGTTTCGAGTATCTTACTAAAAAAAAAGCGTTTCCCATACAACCCTTGCCTTTTAACCCCCTTCGGGGTGGAATAGTCTAAAACGCAAAAAGTCCTTTTTTTGTAATCTAATAAGTAATATTTCTACAAAGTTTTAAGTCTCTAGCTCAAAAACTAAGTTTCCCCCATATTCACTCTAAACCCCGATGTCACTCCCTTAGGGGTGGAGTTTTCTAAGTCACTGAAACGACTTTTTCTATATTTGAATAAGTAATTTTTCTACAAAATTTTTACTCTACCTAAAAAACAAAGTTTTCCCCATACAAACATGTCACCCTTTTTAAAACCCCTTAGGGGTGGATTTTTCCAAAACGCTTAAATTCTTTTTTGTATACAAATAAGTAATCTGTCTACAAAGTTTAAAGTTTCTAGCTCAAAAGGAAAAGTTTCCATCATACAAACTTCGCACCCCTATTTAACCCCCTTAGGGGTAGAATTTTCTAAAAAGCCGAAAGCACTTTTTTGTTTTATAATAAGTAATCTGTCTACAAAGTTTCAAGTTTCTCTTTCAAACGGGAAAGTTTCCCTCATTAGGGGTGGAATTTTCTTAAACGCACAAATTACTTTTACTGTATTTTAATGAGTAATCTTTCTACAAAGTTTCAAGTTCATAGTTCAAAAATTAATGTTTCCCCCATACAAACATTCCCCCTACTTAACCCCCTTAGGGGTGGAATTTTCTTAAACGCTGAAATTACTTATTTTGTATCTTAATAAGTAATCTTTCTACAAAGTTTTAAGTCTCTAGTTCATAATATAAAGTTTCCCCCATACAAACTTTGCACCCCCATTTAACCCCCTTAGGGATGGAATTTCCAAAAATCCCGTCTTATCGGTTGCCTACGTCATAAAAGGAAGTCCTGGTGTAAATTTCATGTTTCTAGTCCCAGTAGTTTCAGCTGTGCGTTGATGAGTGAGTCAGTCAGGACAAAGGCATTTATATATATAGATAAGTAATCTTTCTACAAAGTTTCAAGTCTCTAGTACAAAAAATAATGTTTCTCCCTTACAAACTTTGCACTCCTATTTAACCCCCTTAGAGATAGAATTTCCAAAAATCCCGTCTTATCCCTTGCCTACGTCTTAAAAGGAAGTTCTGGTGTAAATTTCAAGTTTTTTGCCCCAGTAGTTTTGAATACAAATTTTGCACCCTTATTTAACCCTCTTAGGGGTAGAATTTTATAAAATGCTGAAAGTCCTTTTTTGTATCAGTAAGTAATCTTCCTACAAAGATTCAAGTCTCTAGTTCAATAATTATGTTTCCCCAATCCAAACTTTAGACCTCCATTGCACCCCCTTAGGGACAGAATTTTCAAAAATCCCGTTTTATCCCCCTGCCTCTGTCACAAAAGGAAGTTCTGGTGTAAATTTCAAGTTTCTAGTCCCAGTAGTTTTGAATACAAACTTTGCGCCCCTATTTAAACCCCTTAAGAGTGGAGTTTTATAAAACGCTAAAAGTTTTTTTTGTATCCTAATAAGTAATCTTCCTACAAAGTTTAAAGACTCTAGTTCAAAGAATAATATTTCCCTATTATTTAACCCGCTTAGGCGGGAAATTTTATAAAACGCTGAAAGTACTCTTATTTTATCCTAATAAGTAATCTTTCTACAAAGTTTCAAGTCTCTAGTTCAATAAATGATGTTTCCCCCATACAAACTTTGGACCCCCATTACACCCCCTTAGGGGTAGAATTTTCTTAAACGCTGAAAGTTCTTTTTTTGTATCTTAATACGTAATATTCCTACAAAGTTTCAAGTCTCTAGTACAAAAAATAATGTTTCTCCCATACAAACTTTGCACTCCTATTTAACCCCCTTAGGAATAGAATTTCCAAAAATCCCGTCTTATCCCTTTCCTACGGCATAAAAGCAAGTTCTGGTGTAAATTTCAAGTTTCTAGTCCCAGTAGTTTTGAATACAAACTTTGCACCCCTATTTAGCCCCTTAGGGGTGGAATTTTATAAAACGCTGAGGCCACTTTTTTGTATCCCAATAAGCTATCTTCCTACAAAGTTTCAAGTCTCTAGTTCAATAAATAATGTGTCCCCCATACAAACATTGCACCCCTGTTTAACCCCCTTAAGGATAGAATTTCCAAAAATCCCGTCATATCCCTTGCTTACGTCATAAAAGGAAGTGCTGGTGTAAATTTCAAGTTTCTAGTCCCAGTAGTTTTGAGTACAAACTTTGCACCCCTATTTAACCCCCTTAAGAGTGGAGTTTTATAAAACGCTGAAAGTTTTTTTTGTATCCTAATAAGTAATATTCCTACAAAGTTTAAAGACTCTAGTTCAAAGAATAATGTTTCCCCCATACAAACATTGCACCCCTATTTAACCCCCTTAGGGTTAGAATTTTCTTAAACGCTGAAAATCTTTTTTTGTATCTTGATAAGTAATATTCGTACAAAGTTTCAAGTCTCTAGTACAAAAAATAATGTTTCTCCCATACAAACTTTGCACCCCTATTTAACCCCCTTAGGGATAGAATTTCTAAAAATCCCGTCTTATCCCTTGCCTACGTCATAAAGGAAGTTCTGGAAAAATTTCAAGTTTCTAGTCCCAGTAGTTTTGAATACAAACTTTGCACCCCTATTTAACCCCCTTAGGGGTGGAATTTTCTTAAACGCAGAAATCACTTTTACTGTATTTTAATGAGTAATCTGTCTACAAAGTTTCAAGTTCATAGTTCAAAAATTAATGTTTCCCCCATACAAATACAAATACAAATACAAATTAGTTATTCTGCAAATAGGCCACAAGGGCACTTTTACATGTCAAACGGTAATTTACAATAAAAATGATAATCTTACAATGAAAGAATAATAATCTTACACAATAATAATTTAAAATTTGCACATTAAGGACTGATATAACAACACACTAAATGTCAAAAAGTTAATGAAACAAAACAAAATATGACCATTACATTCGATTAGGATAAGGTCTGTGCATTAACAGAAAGTTAATGATATTAATTCAGTATTCCAGAGATGTAAAAGGTCTCTGAGCGTCCAAGTACAATTAATAATTATTCAATGTTCGTAGAGATGTAAACGGTCTCTAAGCGTCAAAACAAAACAATAAAAAAAGGAATATTAATGTAATATTGTCAGTGATGTACATGGTCAATAACAATAAAACGTGTCAAGATCGGAATGATGTCTCTCGTCAATACAATAATAATAAAATAACACTAGTATTTAAGAAGTTAGGTACTATGCCCTTGCAAGCATGAACAGTCCGGACTCCACAAACAGCACCCGATCACGAGTATGACGCATATCTCAGCCATCGCCTCCCTCAACCATATGTTAGGGAAGGTGGCGACCCGATCAACGACGCCACCGTAAGCAAAGCCCTTCAAGCGAGCATGACATATTCAAGCCACCGGACAGTGTTAAGAACAAAGATTAATAAGCGACTTGCTCGGCGAGAAACAGCATTACGTGCTCTCTTCTTACATAAAATGGAACAATTATTTCAGGTAGGTACTTATAATGTGTATTTAGGTATATTCCTAATAGAATTAGCCTACTACTGGCTTAAAGGCATTTTTGTCGTTTAAGAAATCGTTGACAGTATAATACGCCTTGCTTAGCAAATTACTTTTAACATGAGACTTAAATTGACTGAACGGTAAATTAACAATTTCGGTGGGTATTTTATTATAAAAACGTATGCAGTTCCCCACGAACGACGTGGGGACATACAAACATTGCACCCCTATTTAACCCCCTTAGGGGTGGAATTTTCTTAAACGCTGAAATTACTTTTTTGTATCTTAATAAGTAATCTTTCTACAAAGTTTTAAGTCTCTAGTTCATAATATAAAGTTTCCCCCATACAAACTTTGCACCCCCATTTAACCCCCTTAGGGATGGAATTTTCAAAAATCCCGTCTTATCGGTTGCCTACGTCATAAAAGGAAGTCCTGGTGTAAATTTCAAGTTTCTAGTCCCAGTAGTTTCGGCTGTGCGTTGATGGTAGATCAGGTATCCTTCTTTTATATATATAGATTATGGATTTGTTCGCCAGAGACATCCTAAGACGGAGGAGGCTATGTTGCAACATTGGTAAAAGTTAAACCTCCATTGAGAATAACATCGAAGCCCATTAACAATCTGACCATAACCCAGGCCCCCGGGCTTCAAATAAGAGTCCCTTCAGCTTAAAAAAACACCTTAACAAGCGCGTCGTTACCGCAGGTGAGCGCAAACAACAACTGTTTGTGCAGCGCCGGCGCACGGTAAATAACAGGTGTCCGGTGCCCGCGCCATGTGGCGAGCGGTGCGCGCTTTAAGTGCTGACTTTACTGTAAACACGCGGATTTATAGGATTTGTGCAGGCGCATAGCATATCACTTTAGTGTCAATGAATATGTGTTTAATAACCCACTAGATGGCGCTGTGCCCGTCGGAGTCTGACGCGCGTGAAAGAGTTTTCCTGGTATTTTTTGTGAATAAAAAATATTTCGGTAGAAACGAGGATCGAAATGCAAAAATGTCAAAGAAAGTTTTACCACCGTTTTTCGTGGTCGTCAGATGTCGCGAAAGATTTCTGTGTGAGCAAGCGTCTCGCAAAGGGGCGCAAAAAATACAATAATGTGTATCTATGTATGTCTATTTGCACGATAACAGCACGCATGCGCACTGAAAAAGTTAAGCGATAGAAAAAAAACCGTTTTATTTATGGTGAATTCTAAATCACTCATGACCAGTCAAGCATTATCATTCTTAGACATACTCTTATATCTACAGATAGCATAATATAATTTCTTCGGTTACTTTTACTTAAGTTTCACGTTAGAAAATACTTGTACAGTATCGTTTTTCACACTGTAAGTACTAAACGCATTTCTGAAACCGGTAGGGACGATGGGTTCATACTTAAAGTACATAAACCATAATTTAGTAATGTTTGTTCAAAATGTTAAACAGTTAACACTTCGGAGAAACACACAGGTCACTCCGGCCCTCCAAACATTTGTTCGGTAGGAAAACATTGTGAGAGGTCACCTCTCCACGACCTCTTAGCGACCTCTCGACGTCTCTTCAGTGGAAGATGACAACAGGTTTGGGACGTGATTTGACGAATCAGGTATGCTCGGTGTGAAAAGGACCTAAGATAAAGAATGTGCTTTGTAAGTACTACCTCAGTACCGATTTTCATTTTTAAGTTTCACGATGCATAACGGTGTTTTATTAACCCCCGACGCAAAAAGAAGGGTGTTATAAGTTTAACTGTGTATCTGTCTGTGGTAGCGTAGCTCCCTATGACGCGGTAGTGTACTTGAAAACTGTACGTCTTTGAAGTAGAGATATATAATCAGCCATACGATAGATAAATAAATGAGATATTGGACTTTGAAATAAAAATGTCGGGGGTTTTTCAACTTTTTTAAATTGCAGTTATAACCACATTAACCTTAACGTACTCTTTTCTTGTAGTACATCGTCATACGAGCCATGTTAATCGATATTTTATTGTTTTAAAACTATGTATTGTCCTAGATGACATACAGTCATCGCGTCAGGATTACATACTTTGGTCTCTTTTGTTCTAGTAAAAAACAATTGAAGGCGACTCGTTTAATAAATTTTGAGTTCTGTTACATAAGTGCTAAAGTTAGATTTTGATTGAACCGTCACGATTCTCTATTTGTGTTTGTTAGTTTAATTGCGCTAAGCAGTTATGCAAACGCTCCGTCATATATAAGTGAGAATTAAGTTCAAGGCTCTGTGACGTGGGGACATGAGTGAGCTTGACTATAATGTGCTAAGAGATACTACTGATTAACTCCAACCTACCCAGCTAGCATGATCACATTTATATCAGACATAAAGCATTCGTCCCCTTCGCACTTACATACTTGCTAGTATAAGGGATAAACGCTTTATGTCCGACGAAAACGCGATCGCATGGTATAAATGAGATGTCAACGACCAATTAAATATTGCAATTTGTAGAATAATTCATTAGTCGCAACATATTCATATATTCTAAATTTAAATCTCACAATCACATTAAAGTAAAACAACTCAACATCTTAATTTATCGGTCACACTAATCATTTCACTGATATACATTTTCGCGTTTTACAATAACATGCATGTTATCCAAGGAAAATTACGTTTTTTGCAAACATTAATTTATAACAGCGTTTTCTTTGTTTGTTTAATTTTCAAATGTTATTCTAAGATTGCCCAGTGGTTCAGGCATGCGGCTGTCAAACGGCGGTCGTGGGTTCGAATCCCGGCTCGTACCAATGAGTTTTTCGGAACTTATGTACGGAATATGATTTCATATTTACCGTTAGCTTTTCGGTGAAGGAAAAACATCGTGAGGAAACCTGCATACATCTGCGATGAAATTCAAAGGTGTAAGTGAAGTCCCCAATCCGCACTGGGCCAGCGTGGGGACTACTGCCCGTTCCCTCTCATACATGAGAGAAGGCCTGTGCCCAGCAGTGGGACGTATATAGGCTGATGATGTGATTCTAAGATGCCTTATCCAAGAATCCTAAAAAAATTCCATCGGGAAGTAAAAGCTTCTGTTATGAATTATTTCCAAATTTCCATTTTTTTCCACGCCTTTATTCCCAAAAGGGGTAGGCAGAGCACATGAAACGTATGTTCTAGCGCCACTTTTAGCATAAATGTGGGTATAAAGTATCGACAAAATGTGATATTGCAATGATAGGTTGCTAGCCTATCGCCCACAACACACTTCAACCCTGGTCCCTTAGTCGGCTTTTACGACACCCACAGGAAGAAAGGGGGTGGTGGGGGTGGTTTTCCTTACTAATGAAAATAAAATGCTTGGTCTATGTGTACAAATAAAGTAGACGTCCGAGTGTTCGACGCTGTACTAGTATATGGCATGGGCACTCTATGTCAAAGCAATATGGGTTGAATTCGAACGAAGAGGATTTTTCTTCATTCGAATTTAAGCCATGTCACTTTGACATAGAGTGCCCATGCCATATACCTACTAGTGCAGCGTCGAGCACTCGGAAGTTTTCCTTACATAGCATACCTAAGTGTAAAATACCTTCTGGTCTCCTTATATTACAGATACGTAATATAAATAGTCCAGTACGTGTTTTTAATAAGTGTAATGGTTCTCACTTTTATTTACATATATGAAACATAAAGTCTAAATGATGCCAAAAAAAATACCATACCATTAATAATTCAATATAATTTACGAGTATTACGTCAGATCAATCAAAACTGTGGTCAATTCTGACAGGTAAACATCGACTGGTGCAAACGAATGATTGTAACTCGAAGAATTCTCGCTAGATCGCGGGATCACGAGTTAACGAAAGGTTTTCCTGGACGCCGCCTATCAGTATTTGGTAGTTTCCTCACTCTTACCTGATCTAGCCAATAAATTCAGAAAGTATTTATAACTTTGACTTAAGAGCATATCTCGCCTGGCCAATCAAAATTGACCCCTCAACGCGACGCGAGACAAGAACATCTACCCCCTCTCTAATTCGATTGTTAACCTCAGTATACATGTTGATAACGTAGGTACCTCGAAGCATATGTCACTTGTATGACATTGTAGAGAAAATATTGAGGACGCAGCATCAAAATTCACCTCCTAGCTTCAAATTACCCCGTGACTTGTAAATAGAACTTGCAGTACGGTTGCAGCCTTTCTATAGGCTTAAACGATCGAATTTAAATTTTAAATGCCTCCGCGATTTTATTCACGAACCTATTGATACTTAAACAATCCATAAACCAGTCGTGAAAAAAGTAGAGGCTGCGAAAAGTTGAATGGCGTGTTAAGATTCCAGTGGGGTCGCCATTGTGTCGGGGTCGGCGGTGAATTCGCAATTAACCTGCATTAGCATCTGCTGCGACTGGCCGGGCCAAGTCACGGGCTGCAGGCTGAATAATTGAAAACTGTTGAACGATTGACAAAATGTTAAGAGAGCCTTTGAGGCCTACTTACGGAAATACTCGAGTTTTAATTTGACTTCTGGCAACAACTCTTTTAATAAATGTAAAATACGCAAGAGGACTTTTGCATTGGTCATTTGTACAAGTGTGTACCTATTGGTCATACAGAGATGTAGATTCACGTCAGTGATGTGGACCTTGTAACCTAAGTTTTGTTCAGATATTAGATAGATATAAACGGCGTCGTATCTTGTATTCATGTGATTATAACATAACAATGTAAAAAAGGGTGTAGAAGGAAACTAGACGGAGTTGTATAACGAAACTAGCCCAAATCAAATTTTCAATCTAACCAAATTTTTCTTCCTTGGCAGCAATAACCTTGGCTCGAAGCTGGCAACAATGAAAAAGGGAAGGTCGTGTTTTTGCTAAATTCTCAAATAGACAATTCGAGTTACTTTCTAAACATCACATCAGGTACCGAGAAGTATTTAAATCTGAACTGTAGTGCATATCACACTAGGTTGGTTTTACAAATGAGCAAGATCAAACGTGTCAGAAGACATTGGAATACTCGTACGCCCTTGGCACGACACCTATCACTAGGAATGTATATAAAATGTAAAACAGTCATAAATGTGACATATTGTTTAAGTAACTGCCCAATTTTACGATTTCATTTGCATTTGACTTCTGTTTGACGATTTTGCTCGTATGTTTACGTCCATAGTAATATTATAAACACGAAGGGAACTCTGTATGTCTATTATTATCAATCTTAAAGTATTGAACCAAAATTTTGTATCGTAGAAACGGGGGGAAAACAGGAGAAGCAGCTAGCACATTTATTTACTTAATTAACATCACATTTACTTTGATACTAAATAAGTTTCTGTAAAAAAAAATCATTTTTGATACAAGCTTTTGTTGCCAAATGTACTTTTCTGTAGACCGTCATCAACTTCATTGAGGTGATTCTAACGAGCCCAAACTCAACGGGGTGACGTCGGTTAAATACTGAATTCCCATGGCCACTTTCTGTCTGCATCATCAGATCAGCTCGATGGTATTATAATATTGAATTGTCATCCGAATTACACTTATACTCAAAATTTCAGCTCAATCGGTTGAGGTTAACTGTTTCAAAATTCAGTTCCAGGATTTGTCCCTCACTAACAAACAAGTCTACTTCCCTACTAATATTATAAATGGGAAAATGTAGGTAAGTGTGTGTTTGTTTGTCCGTCTTTCACGGCAAAACGGAGCGACGAATTGACGTGATTTTTTAAGTGAAGCTAGTTGAAAGGATGGAGAGTGACATAGGATAGTTTTTATCCCCGAATTCATCCCCTGAGGTGATGAAATTGGGAGTAAAAGTATGTAAGTATGGAGTTCCACGCGGGCGGAGTCGCGGGCAGAAGCTAGTTGTAATATAAAAGCTTGTAAAATTAATTAACATAAATGAATTGTTTCTTTTTATCAACGGTACCTACATTAAAATTGTGGCAATTTTTCACAAATAAAGCGTATAATATGTAGAAAGTGTGTGCTTGAATATGGCCTGCGCTTCATTCGTTTTAATTTGTTAGAAATTGTCTTTTCTAAATGTCAACTAAATAAATCTAGTTAGCATTTACATAATAAAACCCAATCACATTCAGCAAAAGCAGAATTTATGCATTTTTAGTCTGTTCTCTCTGTATTAAGATATTTATGGACCAACAATTTAAGCCTTTTTATACATAACTTTTGTCGCAAATAAATCTGATTTATTTGTTTATTTCAACATTTATTGCCAATACAAGAAACACATTTCGGATTTGTCGGGTTTTACAATAAATTAAACATTCCTTGAAATTTTAATAAGTTTTAAAGTCTCACAAAACAATCAACCGTTTCTAAAAGTCAGGGGTGGCAACCTTTGGCCGGTGAGTCAGCATTAGCATGAGCGTCGCACGACCCGCGCCACCCCTGACCTTAACCTTGAGCTTGAACTGCGCGATTTTTTCACATTCATTCGATTCGGTTGGAACGGAATGTCAAGTTTCGGCTGCTTTTTGTAGGACAGCTTCTAGAACGACCGTATACGTTCGTTTCTTTGTGAAGAGTTATTTACTTGTCAGTTTCGCGAAGATGTTTTGACGTGGGTTTTCACGTTGGTAGTGAATATGATACTTTTACCATGTTTATTATTTGATTTTTTTCGAATAAAGTGTAGATTGTCAAACCGTATCAAACCGTTACGTCGTCTTATTGTTTGAATTTTTAAATGAGGTTTAAAGGAGCGCGTACCAAACTTAATTTTTTGACGTTTATCAAACATACCCAATTCAAAAACACACAAAAGCTTACTCTAGGTTTAAGGAGGAGTATTCTATAAATATTTACATATGAAGAAGTATTCTAAAAACAATATAATTTGCTTATTGTATGATAACCACTACTAGACTCAAACATTTTGGACAAAGAATTTGATTACTACCTACACTTGAACTGTCGTCAAGGCCTTATTTAACTCATAGAACGAATATTTATCACTTTAGCCAATACATTACGTGCCCAAACTACATATTACGTTCACGGCCGTTTGTATCACCTTTATAACCTTTGTTCTTTGGCTTGGGGCCTATCGGTACATATAAATTTGTCATGTTGTTGGTGCCATTTTACTAATTTATCAGATGTGTTTGTTAGTGCCTGCCGTATATTACATGTAAAACTCGCGCGACTTGTCGAATTTCTTTATTTATGATTGACCGGGTTGGTATTAGGTACCTACCAGTGAAAAGCAGTTACTGGTAGAATAAATAATAAAAAATAACTGCCTACCTAAATCATCCCCTAGAATTTTGTCTGGTTGTATCATAAATCATAAAGGAACCTGTGGTCCGTTTTAGCAGCAACTCCAAGATATCGCAACAAAATTAACTAGGTTACCTAAGTAGAGCTACTAAAAAATATAGCTACACTAATTTAACATTCTTGAAAAATACCTACCTACGATATTTTTAAAACGTGTAGGGAAAATCTATATTCTCATTTCAAACATGCGTGAAGCGCCCTAAAAACAAGAGTCGCCATTCATCAGGCTATTTCCAAGAAGCACAGCAAAAACTTTCGAGTTGCCCACTTTTTATCCAATTCATTCAAACCCAATGTACCAAGTGGTAAGAGGTTGTTCGACAATAATCGGACAAATTGCTATTTAAACGTAGAACCCGGCACACCTCAGTGCATTTACACAATCCCGCTACCACACACGTTCTCTTCGGGACTTTTATTTAGGATAACTGTGATATTACTAGAGGTTTTCGAGGGATATTTAGTCATATGTCTTCGGATGTATAATAGTCGGGACTTTTAGTAATACTATGATATTATTAAATAGCAGTCATAGTTAGGCCGCGATCATGTTTTTTTAGCGGAGTCTAGGCATCTGTCGTCTGAATCATCGCTCAACAGCGTCTAAGACATATGTCATAAAGTCTTTGGCATGGCGTCCGTGGATCCAGATTTCTACGAGCATTCTTATATTTTGAAGGCTATCGAGAAAAATATGCTACAGCTCTAGAAGAAAAAGTACCTAAGCAAAATTAAGTGTTGCTTATGTCTGAGTTTTGGAGCCAACCTGCTTGTTGATGGTTCCGTTAGTTCAAGCTTCTTTAAATGTCTCATGTGAGATGCGTAATTATATCAAAACAAGTAATGATATTTGCGCTAGGAACAGTCCAGTGCCAAAAGAATGATATCTACATCTCGTCGCACAACGCACCAATTCCAGTAATAATAGTTCTAGATGGAAAGATTATGCATTGCCGACTTTTTAACAATCCCAATGTACCCAAGTAAGTACGGTAAAGGCCCCATACAGCCCAATGCACTCGTAACATTTCAATCCCATACAATTGCCGACTGTCGAAGTGCATTCAAGTCTCAGCCACAATACTCCGGCCCATTGTCGCGATTTCCTGACTATTCTAAACAGGTCAGGTACCTGTATTTTTTTTAACGGTCAGGTATGTCCTTTCCCAGAATTTTGGATTCATTGCAGAAATTTCATATACAACCCGGGAAGCAATAACAGATCTTAATTTTGAGAATGTAAGGGACTTAATCCTATGACCATATTTGTCTTTTGGGGCAAGTACTCGGTCACGTTTAGACAGGGTAAAAGGTCCACATAAATAGGTAAAATTACAGACTTTTTTTTCGTTCTAGTACCGTTTAGAATGTCAATATTTTGTTGCACCTATTTTAAATTGAATTTCTCGGCAAGTGCGTGTCCCTTCTCCCTTACATATTGAAAAATAGTTGAGATCATCAACTGATTCAGGCATAGCACTGCGCACAATTTTGAATTAAAATATGAGTAACTGATTACTACTGGTTCTATGAAAACCGAGTGTATAATTTTGACACTATTAAGTTACATAGATAAACTAATAAAAATAAAGATGTTGATTAAAAGCGGAAACGTTTTAAATATGAGTTTATTTTAGTCAATGTTACTCGTATTATTTTCAGATTGTTACTTAGCTATAACTCAATTGTCATATCTGTTCATTCAATCTTCTGTAAATAGCGATAACATATTTTCTTCCACCGATACTTACACTTGATCTAAGACATCAAAAACTATTATAACTAAAATAAATAGGTTTATGTTTTATAACTACCGGAGTTAATTAACACTTAATACCTGTAGATGCGATAAGTTGTCTGATTACGGTATCCAACAACTTATTTATATCTTTATTAATAATAAATAGGCAATGTAAACAGTGCAAGTTTGTATATACAAGGTAATCCCAGAAACTACTCTTAAATTTTTTTCAATAGTAGGTACTTGTGGAATGAATCTTTGGGGTGGTAACGAATGAATTTCATCCAGTAGCTCTGCCTGGGTTTCTTTGCAATATGCGGGCGGAGCGCGTGCAGCATAGCATAACTGAATAGGTTTATATTTTACAAATACCAGTTTTAATTAACAGTTAAAATCCCTAATCCAACAACTCACCCAAAGCAAAGACCCCAGATTATTTGTTATTACAAAAGATTTGTCAAACAACCTACCACAGCCACCCGGTACCTGTATAATCCCTGCCCTGAAATGACCATGTCCGGAGAGGAGGGTTCTTTGTTTGTCCATTCGACCTCGCCGAAGTGAAGGGACTTGGATTAATGCCGTTGACATGAAAAGACGAGAGCAGTTGGACTGAACAAAATTTATTAATACAAACATACTCGCCTGTGTTCTTAAAAGGGATAGGCAGGTTACATGAAATTAAATTTTAAGTGTTACCTTCTTGAGCAGTTCAAAATGTCGATTTAGTTCCAATATTGATTTTGCTGTGGCCTACAAGGGTCTATGTAATTTTCTATGTAACAGGTTAAGATGCTAAATATGTGATAAACAAGAAATATACATGAAAATGAGAAGGTTGCTGGCACAACACAGTTCAACCCTATGCCGTATTAACCTCTTACCAACCCCACGGCTAGAAAGTGGTGGTGCTATTCTATCCCAATACCACAGGTTCTTTTTTCTCGAGGTAAACCGTTGAACGTATTTAAATGTTCTAGGTATGTAATTTGTGTTCTGAAAAAGGACATACTGCCCCAAAAATCATCCCCTAACAAAGTAATATGAGGGGATTTCCCTCAATGAAAAACCAAACATGTAAACCTCCAAATGTTCAAATTTATAATTTTAGGAGTTACAAAAGTTATTCATCTCTTTCATCGATCGATAGAAAACAAAAGATTGAATTTGACATGTACTGTCTTAAGTACAAATTATCTTTGGTGGAACACGAAAAGACTTTCAAATTGTAACCTATAGCAGTTGCAAACTCTAGCCCTTTTGGAAAAAAAAGCAATCCATTGTGATGTCCATCGCCATTTCTTACTTTCAATTACCATCGGCGTTCCTTTGAACCTTTCGAAGGGTTACCTTCGGATATTACCTTCACCCTTACCTGGTAAATATTAAGTTATAAAAAAGTATTGCAAAAAAGGATTCGTTTTTTGTTTATTTTAATTTGAGTCGGTTATGTTTGTGGACAAGAAATAGGGAAACAGTAATAAGGTTATCCTTCGATACTGCTATGTGGTAATACTAGTTTTAAATAGGGACTGTATTTATTTCATACATTTAAAGATTTGCTAGGTTAATTAAATATGTTTATTAATTTTATATTTTATCAATGAGTGTGAGTATAAGTATACCTAACTATGTTGTTAGTATACATATTTCGTTGTCCGCGCAGCTCCACACGTCCAATACAAAACATGCAAGTAAAACCGCGGGATGATATACAGCCTACAGTCAACCAGTTCTTTACACACTTTATGAACAATTTTTTGGAAATACGATGTGTGGTTCCGGAGATTAACCCTACATAAAAACCTACAATCTCATAGAGTTTTCCTCTGTCTTATATTAGTATAGAAGTATACATTTCCAAGCAACGCTTTTGTATTATAAATTTAACTGTCATATTACATTATTAACACTTAATTCCGCGATAACAAACACACTTTCGTGAATTTCTCATTTAAACACAAACATTAAAGTCATAAACGCTATAATTAATAAAATCTACATTAAACGGAGCCATTAATTTACATAATTTAATAGACGAACGTTTATAACACTGTAAACATGTTATAATAGATGGGATTGTGATTTTCATTCATTTCTCCGCTTACCCGACGGTACAATAGACATCAACGCGCGCAATGATCCACATTATACCCCAGTTACAACGCCATTGATGTATTTAATACCAATATTACGTATACAGCTTCAAATGGAGGTAGTTTTGGATTGTTAAGCGATTTGTTATGTTATCGAGATTCTAGATAATAAAACAAGTATGCGGTAAACTTCGCCGGGTAAACTCAGCGGGTCCAGTTATTTACAGTTTTACGTATTAAAAAAATACTATTACAAGGAATGTATTTAGAGATATGCAGCAATAACAATTATAACAATCCATATTCATATGTGTCACTGGAAGGTCAAAGATATAATCCTTAGTTTTATTAGTTAACTAAACTTTTTTTTAGTTTGCAATCGAATGTTTTAAAACTGTTTTATGCACTAAGTAATGATTGTATTTATTACATTCATGTAAAATCGATAACCTATGTATGAAAACCTTCAGAATAACAGCACGGACGATAATCTAGTTATTATTGACATTTCTCACAATATATACCTACAGCACAACGATGATTATAAACACAAATACCATTTTTAAACATTAAAAGCTCACTCACGATCATCAAGCTCCTCGTCGTAATCAGAAAAGCACCGCTCCTCCTTCAAAGCCTCCGTCTGGTAGAACCTTTCCGACTTTATATACATTTTCATATACATGTCATTAACACTCACAAAACACACCACACAAAAGTCACGGAGGAAGGAAGTAACGCAGGGGACGTGTAGTAACGCAGGGCAAGCAGGTTACACAGGGGACTGCGCAGGCGCGGACAGACGCGCGGTCGACTCGACTGACGCGCGCGCACTGAAGTTATCAGAACTTTGACAAAAAAACATACAGGTAGTGTGGTAACGGGAGGATTGTACTTTGTTTTTCGAAAGGTCCGTGTGCAGGTCTGTTTTTAGTAATTAGTGCAATTATTTTTAGTACGTGTATTATTAGTGTGTTATTGTGATGTAACATAATTATAATTATATTAATCTGGATGTGCATAAATAGATATATAAGCTATTATTTTTATATAAACTGTTTGCCTTATATGAAACACCATAGATTTAGATTTTTTTATTTCACAATATACAATTACAATAAAGCTAGCTTAATCTATATGAATTAATATTATGATCATACGATTAAGTAATAAATAAAGGCCAAAAATATATTTTTATACCAGGATTAATATACTAATAAGTCTCTATAAAGGAATATGTTAATTGCTACTTATATGCACATAAAAAACCTGATACAATTTCGCGTAGACAGTATGCGTATATTAATAAAAGACAAATCTCTGATTGTGTTGAATTATCAACGCAAAGCCAAAACAATTGAACTTAGTAACTTGATTTTTACAGCATGGTGGACATTATTTAATGTGGCCGACTTTTTATATATCTGTTAATGGAATTGGAATCTTCTAGCTTGGACGATAGAGTTGCTTTTTGGATGGGCGACTGTGATGCATTTCGGCCATCGCAAACAATCTCATGTGTCAAACTAACGTTTCCATAAAGTGTCATCGGCCGCATATTTTCAAATTATTTCTTAGCTCGTAACGTATGCTTATGACTTTACTATTATTTCTAGTATTGCGTGGATCCCAGTTACTGCAATATGCTAGAATTTGTAACAGAAAATAAGGAAATAAACTTGAGCGAAGCGAGGGACTCAATGCATACTTATGCTATATGTAGGTTTCATATTATAAAAAAGAGCTTTACTATATAAGTATATACTATGCAATTGTTTATAATATTAATGAAAACAGCTGCTACCATCAATACTTCGTTGAAAAATACTTGTTTTTATATTTTTCACACAAATAAACTAAAACGAACCTCAATTTTGAGACTGTAAAAAAAATCCGTTCCAAATTTAACGTATCACACATACCCAGCTATACGCTCTGCTACCATGAAGAGAAAAAAAACTTTAGTTAGATAAAAGTTAAGTTAAATACCGTGAATACATATGGTGTATTCAGTATTGTTAACAGCTGTTAGGAACCTAGTAATATTCATATACAAGTCTATGCAACAACAACGTCTTTACAGCTTTTATACAGCCATTATAGAACGTGTAGTTTATATGTAGGCGCTAACAAAAGGGAGTTCATGCCCACAGACAATTCACACATCATTTCAATACGTTAATAACGTGTCCTGAATTAGGGCTCTAAATAGAACTAAAGATTTATATACTCGTTACAGCACAAATGCGTAAATGCATGTTAATCCGTCTTGACATTTTTTTGCACCAAAAAGGTGGTAATTAAAATCGACAATCTCACTTTTGACACCACTTTATTAACCGCGCTAGTTGCGTACAGTCAACGACGATTCATCAAAACAAATGATTCTTAAAATAATCGTCCGTATTCCCTCAGAGACAAAAGTTTAAACAAATGTCTTCGTGCAGTATATTTGTCGCTTGGTGTACTATTAGCATTAATTAGAATTCGGTCGTGACTAGTTTCTGATTCTATTACTGTTTGTATAATAAATAACTTTGATATAATTGTGTTATTTTTTACAATTCATTTAGTATGATTAATTGTTAAACGTGGCAAAGGTCGTGGTTCTGGTTTCTGTTATAAATTTTATTCGTATGTCAGTAATGATAATCCTATTCTGCTTTAACCAGTTTTTTTATTATTATTTGAATTAAATCGACCTATTTACCTAGAATCTAGTTATCATGTCTATAATTTTATGTTAGTAACCAAGATGCCCTGCCACACCAAATCAAATAAAAAAACTTTTTATTCGCCATGTAGATATACAATACGAATAAAAAGTTAAGGTTGGTGAATTGGAAATTATCGCGTGCTTTGAAACGCCGTTCTGACTAGATTAAGAAACAACAAGATCTGATTTGCAGATGATTATTGACTATATTATGATTGTTTATCTGTTTTAATCGATACACGATGGCTTATAATTTCCCCTATAGAAAAAAAAACCAAAGTTGGGTTTTTATTTCCGTTTTTTACTCAGTCTACTCAAACAATACATTATTTTACAACAGAATCAAGTTAATACTATAGTGTTGTATCTCAACTAAAATCTCACATGATGAAATAAAAATAAAACTTCACTAAGTTAGGTATTTAGGTATCGAAATTTCTCTAAAAAAAAAGACTGTTGCATCTCTTTTTCTCGTGCGCGGAAGGCATAAGCGTGTCCACTCGAATCAAGGCATCCCCTTAAATTATATGCCCTACCATATCATCAATAACTTGAACCCAAAAGTCAATAATGATCGAGTATAACAAAGATGAGATCATTCATACGGATACCCCATGGTAGTGTTTAGAAAATATGGGGAACGGGTACAAGTCGTTTTTTAAGATCATTACTAGTAGAGATCTTTCCAGAAATGGCTGAAAGGCATGTTGTCAAGTAAGTACTTAATTCAGAAATGCACGATGTTTTTACGAATTTCCTGCCATTAAAGTCGATAATGTTCGCGCCTTCAGCTGTTTCTCAATTAGCTGGTTCCCCGTTATAAACATGACAATTATATTGCTATGAATTCTCTCGTCTTTTTGAGATTATTTATCAGTTCTCAAGCAAAATATTATTATTTTCGTATGAAAGACGGTTTTCATATCATAGAACTAACTAGATAGCCGAGATTCATACTAGTAGTTAATATCTTATGATTCTGTGATATGTCAATGACGCACTAACGATCTGTCAAGTTTTGCTTATCTAAGAATGATAGTGTAAAGTCATAGACGTGATATACCTAACGTTTACTTGTGATGAACTCTATGATACCTATCATACAGATGTCACCAAGCAGGTTGATCACGTAACGCATAGTACACGCGTCAGATAGATCTAAATGTCATTTTTTTATGGGAAAATGACAGTTGAGTTGTCCTTACGTGCATTTGAACAGTTACGTGATCACCTCTCAAATCACAAGATAATTATATAAGTATCTTTAAAAATTGTATTGTTAATTTTATGTTTTCAACCACAGAACTATATCAAGATAGAAGGAAAGAGTGTATGTACTTCGCGTGGCGAAAAGAAGCCGAAACGGCTTCTTTGCTCGCCGCGAACATTAGTCCGCTCCCGACCGCGGCCCGCGTGCGACGTCAGGTTAAAGAAACAAAATGACTCGTTGTGCGATAGTGATTTGTTCGAACACCTCCGATAAATGTGAGGCAGTTAATCGTGGGATTTCCTTTCATCGGTAAGTACTATTTGTCCTAAAATGCCTATTAATAATTAAAAAAACAATTTATTTATTGCTCTGTATTACCTTCATCAACACAGATTGTGTCCAACGCTAGTTTTCCATTGCGGCTTTAATTTGACGAGACAGACTTGGCGTGCGTTCAAAACAAGCGATGTAAACCTAAGCTATTCAAACTGTCGAGTCGCGTTCGAGGTCGATTTCTCATTTTTTCTGTCAAACGTGAGAATAGTGATGTACCACATTGCTGTACGCTGCGATTTTCTTACTCGATTAATATCGAATTTGAAACCAGAGGAAATGATAATTAAGTTTTTATATTATTATGTAGCTATATAAAGTAGGTTACGTAGTGAAAAGCAAATATTATTAACAAACAGGTTTATGGTTGCTTCGCTAATATCGCAATTTTATTTCAGTTTCCCGAATGATCCTCTGGTTAAAAATAAATGGATTGAAGCAACGGGTCGTAAATAATGGTTTCCAAAAAAACACGGTCGGATTTGTTCAGTACATTTCCACGAAGACTCCTTTACTGGCCCATCGAAGTACCGACGACTGATCAGTAAAGCTTATCCGACTATTATTATTTACCGAACCTACACATTATTTACGTAAGGATAAATATTATTTTAAAAAATGTGACTGGGACGCACGCAGCGTTTACGTGTGTGAGTAGTGTAATTAATTTAATACAATTTGTGCTACAGATAAGAGGTCAATCTTCTTCAGAGAAGGACTCTAAGAACAATACGCCCCGGAAGAGAAAGCTCGAAATGGTGTGTGTTATTTATACATTATCAGAAGATATTTTGTTTTTAAAATTGTGTTTGTCATCTTCACTTTTGTATTGAATATTATATTTTAACGTGTATTACAGGATATTAATGAACCATCCACATCAGACGAGATTCCAATACATACGCCAAAGAAGAAAAAAATATTAAAACAACTGAACAATGCAAGGCAATTGTTAAAACAGAAAGACAAACAAATTAAACGCCTGAAGGAACAAAACCGTCGAAAAGTAAAAAGAATACTTACCCTAGTGGCATTACTGGGGTGCTTAAAAAAGAATACCTTGATCAGTGACGAAGAAGCTGACACCTTAAAAACAACAAATGTTACGACTAAGTAATGAACTTTATTCTAGGCAAATGAAGAATACAAAAGGATCAGTCACAACACAACATCAAAATACTCACCAACACTACGGACTTTTGCATTTACGTTACACTATTATTCGAGCAAAGCATATAACTACGTTAGAAAGGTTTTCAATTAAAGCTTGCCACATCCTGTCACTATCCGGAATTGGTACAAAGTGATTGACGGTCTCGAGTTCTTTCCTTCTATACTGTAAAAAAAAAACTAAGACCTTTTTAAGACTATTTATCATTTCCTCTGTCGGTTCTTATCGATATTTTGAATCGATACAAAATAAACCTACAAGTTATTACAACTACCGCGTGCGAATCGATGTTGACGAATCGATGTCCCGCGGCTTACGTTTCCCGTCACTAAATTATGCTCGTGACTTCAAAATACCTACGCAAAATGTTACACGCTCGGTTCCCATACTAATCGACGCGGACTTTCCTTCTATCTTGATGTAAGTAGTTCTGTGTTTTCAACCATTAATAAAAACTGCATGCAATAAATACAAGCAGGTGTTTGCAATAAATAAGACAATTATAACGAAAGTTATGATTTATTATATTTTCTTCGTCAAATTGTTCATAATTTATTCCGAATCCCAAACCGTTTATACTCACCTGTAAATGTACTTTACACTCATGCATGATCTACCAGACTTGCTCCGAGATAATCACCTGTATGTGACATTTACACGACCATAAAACGAACACAAACATTTTCACAGCAACGTGTTTATTACAAATGTAACCCACCGAATTTATACTGCATTAAACTTATATAAATTATTATCAGTGTATAAAGCAGCTGTCAAAATATGTAAAAATGTTTGGACCTCTTCAAATATTGTCAAATTCAGGGGCCATTAAAGTATAACTGAGATTAATATCGAGGTGTCAAGTCGTGTGCCAGTCACGTTGGCATGTGGTCTTCTTTTTATTTTTTCTTAATCCATGTCACATTTTGAGGGTATGAGTTTTTGAGTAAGATTAATTCTGGCAGGTTACAAAAATTAATCACGAAATGAACTCAAAATTGTTGTACCTATTGTGTGTTTCGTCATTAAATGTGCTTTGAGTAACTTTACCACCTGTGTATATAATTTTCATTGTTATCACTCAAGCAACTCAAGGCTACGCTCCAACCTGATGAAAGCTTGTCGAAAGAATTCTCTCAAGACGAAACAGACCACGCCTTAAAACATCTGCCTTTGGGCAAAGCAGCTGGTTACGACGGCGTTTACAACGAATTCCTCAAACATCTCGGCCCGAAGTGCAGGAAATGGCTAACAAGCTTTTACTCAGACATCCTTGATCGCAATAGATTACCGGCTGGCTTCAACCGCGCGAAAATTATAGCCGTGCTAAAACCGGAAAAAACTGCCAATGACCCTAAAAACTATCGCCCCATAGCTCTTCTCAGTGGTGTCTTCAAGCTTACGGAAAGGCTGATCTACAATCGCATCGCCCCACTCATAGACAAATTAATCCCAATCGAGCAAGCTGGATTCCGTAGTGGTCGAAATTGCGCAGATCAGGTGCTGTCACTTACAACTCACATCGAAACAGGATTCCAAAGGAATGAAAAGACAGTAGCTGTATTTATAGACCTTTCATCAGCGTATGACACAGTCTGGAAGCAGGGCTTGGTATATAAACTGATGATTGCGTTACCCTGTAGAAAAATTGTTGGACTGATAAATACCATGCTCAGTAATCGTGAATTTGCCGTACATCTTGGAGACCACCAAAGCACTGCTAGAAAGCTTAACAATGGCCTTCCACAGGGATCAGCCTTGGCTCCCCTTCTGTTCAACTTGTACACGTATGACATACTGGAAACCCAAAGTCGAAAGTTTATCTACGCGGATGATATTGCCATCACATCACAGCACAGGCGCTTCGAGCCCTCAGAAGAGATCTTGAAAAATGACCTCATGCGACTGCAAGCCTATTTCAGGAAATGGCGCCTGGTACCTAACACCAGTAAAACTGAGGTAACAACCTTCCACCTTCATAATAAAGAGGCTAAATACGAACCCAAGATTTCCTTTGGAGGGCATGCACTAAAGTATAACCCCACGCCAAAGTACCTTGGAGTGACTCTTGATCGCAGTCTCACTTATGCACCACACATTAGCAAATTAAGGAAGAAGCTACAAACCCGAAACAACATCTTGCACAAGCTTGTTGGCACCACATGGGGAGCGAACGCCGATGTGCTTCGCACCACTGCTCTCAGTCTGGTGTACTCGACAGCGGAATACTGCGCACCTGCCTGGCTAAACAGTGCGCACGCGAAGCACGTGGACGTCCAGCTGAATCAAGCTATGAGATGCATATCTGGTACTATCAAGAGCACACCCGAGAAGTGGCTCCCAACCCTTTGCCATATACCTCCACCTCATTTGAGAAGACAACAAGCGCTGGTTCGTGAGTAACGAAAAATCTTAGCCCGCCCTGACCTGCCTGCCAATGCAGAGTTTGTAAACCCTCCGGCACACCGACTGAAATCTCGGACACCCTCCTTACCAGACTGCAAGAAACCTCATAGATACGCACTTCGACCCAACCGCAAAATGGGAAATGGAATGGAAAGACGATCCTCCCAAAAGCATAGGTGTTACAATCAACCCTACTGTGAAACCACCCGGCTTCTCACTGCCTAGAAAAGAATGGTGCCAGCTGAACAGGTTGAGAACTGGCTGCGGACGCTCACGTGCATTCCTACACAAATGCGGTTGGAGAGAGTCTCCGAGGTGTGATTGTGGGGCCGCGGTGCAAGACATTGAGCACATCATCAAGAACTGCCCGCTCAGTAAATATGACGGCAACCCAGCAGACTTGTTCACCCTCGACAGTGACGTAATCCCATGGATACAAAATTTGAAAAATGTTGTTATAGTATACGACTGACTTAATGCCATACGAATAAATAAATTGTTATCACTTGCCGATATGTTTCTATATTATTGACTCCAATTTATATATTTTTGAGTTTTTCTATCGGTAAGTGGTAACTAAGGTAAAGAATGTACATTTTAAAAATAATGGGACCGTTTCATAACTTTTATGTAAATAACTGTTGACGTTTGCAGATTACGGCCAATTGTTATGCAGTATGGGGTTGTTCAAGGAGTGGTATATATTATATTTCAGATGGTGAAAAAAGCGTTTGACACCCGCATCTCACGAATTAATCTACGGGCAATCTATTTCGAAGCTCTCTTCAGACTTTAACATGCACTTCGGAAGGGTTCGAAACATGTCGCACGTAGTAACATTCAGGTGAGTTCAACCGTATAATAATTAGTAAAATTATAAACACGACTAACGTTTAAATTCCAAAGTAGACTTCTTGATTTGCGTGCTTTTGTAGATTACCTACGTACCGAATAATGTGTACATTTTCCAGAAATTCGTTTAAACGTGCAACTTGACAACAGCATTGTTATCGAGACCTAAGCCAGCACATATTATTCAAAGCAACACAATTGTTAGTTCATTTGAGAAATCTCGCGTACGCCCAATACGGTGCGTGGCGGCTATATTATAAAGTTGTATTGTCAGTGTTGTTGCAGTCAACTTGCTAGCAACAGTAGTTTAAGTTGTTGCGTTGTTCCTTTTAGGAACAATGGCAAACCGTGAATTAATGTTTATGTTTCTTACGCTAAGAGTATCAGTGGTGAGTGAAAAAAGTTAAAATTAAAAAATAAATTGTTGTAACTGACGTTGAAATCACAAATTAATATAATATAATATAATTTTCGCAAAATATAAGGATTATTCTATTATAAGCCTGCTATCAGCACACAATTCGATTGTGGTCTCTGTTATTTTTTTTTATTTTTTGTTACTTATCTTAACTATCTCACCTGATGGTAAAAGGGTGTTACTCGCATACCTAGTATTCACTCTCGTCTTGAAAAGATCCATGATATAAGTAGCTGGGAAAAAGTTTGCTGGAAGTGAGTTCCAGTCTTCAGCTCCTCGCGAGAAAACTGGAAGCAAAGCGCTTCGTGCGGATCAGTGGTAAATACTTCAGACATAGGTGATTTCTTAAATTTTCAAGTATCCCAGCCTCAACTCATAATAAATTACGCTAGTTACATTCTCTGTATCTAGCCAATCTTGACTTACTGATGATGTATTGCCGGCACCGTGCGCATACGCAGCGATTAGCATTGAGAAGGTCGGCGCGTGGGGTGCGTGCGCTAGGCGCGGTGGAATGCGCGTGACATTTCGGCCTACCGTCTAGGAAATGGTTCGAAGTTGGAGCGATTTTGACGTCACAGCGCATCGAGCGGGGAGTATTCGGAAAGCATACTGTGTGGAAAAAGTCGAACAACTACATTTTTATTACTACCTTCATAAAAATACTTACTATCTATTAGTTCTACACAATTGAGCATCGAGATCATATAAGCCTAACTCAAAATAAAAATAAAAAATATCGAAATGTGACGTAATAATATTACTACACGCATTTGAAAAAAAAAACTTCTATAATATAAATGTCGTCAGAACCAGTTCACTGCTTCGTTTTTAAGGCGAATGTGATCCTATCAAACCACCCAGACGAAACCTCCTGAACGTTTTTTTTTTGTTTCCTGGTTTGACCTGTTTGGACCAATTATCGCTTAACTTTTCAAATATGTTTGTGTTTATGATCTTGCAAGGTGGTCTGATGGAACACGCGGCTACAACTTTGGGTCGCACGCAAGTAACTCACAATCGTCGGGGATTTGCCCCACGACATTTCTGATCTGCTAGTACAAAAAACGGCGTAAGAGCCTTAGAAAAGCAAAGATACAAAGTATACAAACCCCCCTTTCTTCTCTCCAACCCCAGTTTTTTTACACGTATACTTGAATACAACCTCCATAACACATTTATGCGTGGTGCAGATGTGCAAGTTCTTAACTTTTTACAAAGCATTTGACGTTTATGAGTGGTTGAGTCATTCAATTCAAACCTTGCTGTGAGTGGACGAATGCGGCTGTCATTTAGTCTGGTAATTTACCTGAAATCAAAAATAATTATGTTATTAGCATATTATTTTAGCTCTCAAAATGAATTTACAACAGCGAACAAAAGTGCACCTTATTGTGTTCTAAATAAAATAGAACAATTTGAAACAGTTAAGTAAGTAGGTATATTTACAGTAAAAAATATATTAAATGTCATGCCTATTATTTATTTGCTAGTTGTAGTTGTAATTCATTTAAAAGGATTTCTAATATATTAATAGTAATTCATTCAAATATTTATTACGACTTGGGAGGAGATTACGGAAAAAAAGTCCATTCGATGGTTTATGTCAACGTTATACCTACCCAATATCCGTTATTATGTGTATACCTGTTATACTATTTCTTTTATTTAGAGCAAATACAACTTAGCTTTGCGCAAATATATTTGTGAACCGGTCAAACATTTTCCGCCTGAGTGAGACATAAAAGCAAATTTATGACATGACAAACGTCTCTAATGCAATTAGGTTCATGGCCCCATGACTCCAACGATCAGCTCCAGATAGATACTAATGATCGGAAGTGAGTTTTATAAGTTAATTGCGTAATTGTAGACGACGAACGTACTACGTAACTGGTGCGAACCAGGGGACGCTCACTCGGTGATTTGGTCGCACCGCTACAAGTAGTTTAGGTACATGCTGGGCTACCGGCCCCACCAGGGCTATCACAAGACGGCGCGCGAGCTCTCTCGATTTTTCTCGCACTATCCGTCTCTCTCTATAAGAAACCTTATAGAAACACTTTTGTTGGAGAAATTGTATCTTGAATAATAATCGTCCTATCGATTAGTGTTATAAAAGATAGCAAGTGTTTTTTTAAATCTTAGTTGGTTCGAGTCCCGGTGAGACATGCGAGTTTTCGCAATCTTAAAATGCAGTTGTTTCTTTTTAAAAATAAAGGACCCTTAAGTCAAATGAGCCAACTTAAAGATTTAAGGTAGTTTTCCTCCAGGGCCCGCCTCATTTTTCCACACTGTATACAAAGTGTTTTTTTGACCGTCTTATAGAGCCGAAGCCCAGTTATGTAGGTATACATTACAATGAACTTTAAAAAAAGGTTTTTATATGTATTCATATTGTTTTCTTTTGTATTAAAATTAATTTTAAACCTCCAGCCGAGTGACCGCAGTGACCGCTAGCCGCCATCTTTTGTAGATAGTTACGAACTGGCGTGGAAGCGGGTGAATGAACTACGCACCGCGCGCCATACGAATTTTTCTAACTTATCATTAAGTTAGAAAGTAACTTATCATTAATTTAGAAAAATCCTTTTATTACTAATAGCTTAACTATTTTTTCACGAATATTTAGTTTGTTTTGGATAGGTTGTTTAAGTAGGCTTCGGCTCTAAGACGGTTAAAAAACACGTTGCATAAATCTTATATACTTAGATAGAAAACCTTCGAGATCAGAATAAATATTCATGCATATCACAGAAATATTTGCCCTTACCGGGGTTCGAACCCAAGACCTTCAGCAGCATGTTCAATAACACATTATCGGTATAGATCGTTTGTTTAGTGTCTAGTAAATGTGTTTACCACGGTATATTAGTATTTCTTTGTTCTGTGGTGTTTAGCTCGGTACTAATAAACCTAAATGTATGGAACAGCGTTGCATGTTTATTAATGAATTCTGATTACATCGAATGTTTATCTAGGTACACAACTTGACCCCGGGCACCCGTGTCACCTTTTGCATTTGACTTAGCACAAAGACGTTTTTTTATTTAAATTCGCAGACAGCATTTGACCTTATCGCTGTGAAAACTAAACACGATTAGAGTACCTACGTACTTACATGATTTGTTTTTCTGTGAGATGAAAAGTCGTTTAGATATGTACCTACGATATTCTTCTCGGTTATTCTACCGATATTCTTGTTTGTCTTGATGACGACTTTGATGAAGAGCCATCTCGTCATCATTATCATATCAGCCGAAAGACGTCCACTGATGGACACAGGCCCCCAAAGAGTGCTAAAGTGGCCGGTCCTGCGCTGCCCGCATCCAGTGGAATCCTGCGACCTTTACCAGGTCATGCGGTACATGGTCGCCATTAGAGAACCTTTCCGCCCCAACGACGATACCTACCGTCTATTGCTATGAAAACTGGGATATATCGCGACTGGGCCCGACTCTGACCGACGGTATCTAAATTGTCCTTTGTGTGTTTTTAAGTGTACTTTCGTTCGTGTAGCACAACAGCACTATTTCACTAATGTGAAAGAGAGACGTCACATGGCATGTCAATTTTGGGAATAAAACAGATTATCGTCTAATCTCCTACCATACAAGAAAAAATACCAGTGAAATTTGATACAACTGTAATAGGATTGAGTACCTAAGTAAAAACATTGTAGTGTTATTTTACAATATGAATCTGTTAATGTGTAATTAAAAATCAGCTGTGTAATTTAATAGGTACTCATACTATTGCATTTGATTTGATTGTTTTGAAAAACTGTATATATAAGTAATCTGTCTGTAATATAATAACAAGTGGAACGAAAAGTCTTAAATCTAGGAGGTTATAAATAAATAAGTAAATAATAATAGGGGTCAATCTTACACAATTTGATCCACCTCCATTGAACCTTCAACCATCCATACATGTGTTATATGTACGATATATAACATAGATATAAATACTTAAATACATAGAAAACATCCAAGACTCGGAAACAAATTACCGGGATTTGAACCTAGGACCTTCAACTTCGTAGCCAGCGTCACTATAGCAACTGGGCTGAACGGTAACGAAGTTCTGTTCTTCAGCTTGCGCCGAAATCGTTGTATGTCCAGATGATGTCCAGACGTCCAGATGTACAGGTGTCCTAGCTCCTCTATACATGTTGCATGTTTGAACCGACCCTCGTGAAATTTTGTGAGCAGGGGCCGTAGAGAAGGTTACAATCGACAAGCGCTAACGCCAATAGAAAATAATAAAATGTATGGAAATTGACAGATGCCGACGAAACACTTTTAGTTAACATCTTTCATTCCCATACATTTTATTAGTTTTCTATTGGCGTTAGCGCTTGTAGATTGTAACCTTGTCTAGGCCCCCAGGTTCGTTAATTATATAGTTTGTTTTGTCAAAACACTTATTCAAAGTTAAAAAAAAATTGACAGGCATTCGATATCTACACAGCTCACAAAGCCACTAGTATAATTTAATATGTCAATTACTTGCATTACAAACAACGCAGCTTTGTTTACTAGCCATAACTAAGCCAAAACGCGTTACAAATTATCATATATTATGCATAATAGCATTATAGTGAGTGGATTTGCGCCGCCATTACTGGACAGATAAGCTAAAGGTCACAATTGAAGTGGACCCGACCTTTAGTTCGGCAAAGTGCTTCCGTTACGACATCGTGATATATATGAGATGCTGTTTAGGGTGAAGGGTTTATGTTTCATGTTACACATTGATGTTTACAAACTTTGCAATTTAATAAAAGCTTTATTGGACGAGGGAGCTAAAGCGAACGACCCTGTTCCAGCTTTGGCAATTTTTTATTCGTATTTTTCGGTGTCTGTTCAGCTTCTTTCCTCTACAAATCGCATTTCTCAATAGATTCTCTTGAAATTTTATAAGCAAGTTTAAAAGTTACATAGACCTTTCTTATCGAATAATTTTTCACGAAACTTTAACACTTTTAAACACTATTAAACACACGCCAGTAAGTTGGTATATTTGACTGTAAAAATGACAGTTGAGTATGTTGTAACGCTGCAAGAAAAGTTACGTAACCTCCAAACTATAGTCATAACCACCTATCTATAGTCCAAATCACTTAACTATAGTTCACATCACCTACCTATAGTCCAAATCACCTAACTATAGTCCAAACCACCTCGATATTACAACTATATGTGACCATTATGAACGAACTCTGCAATGTAAGTACGAATCGGCAAATAATAATTTAGAGAATACCTAATTTAAAAACTCCTCCGTTTTGGTAGGAATTTGTTAGTCGACTTTGGACTATAGTTGTTCTTCTGGCCTGTAGTTGGGAGGGTCTACGGTACTCATCAAACTGCAGGTTGTCGTTGTAATAAATATAAATCTTTGTCAATTACCCATGTGTTTTATCTAAGTGTGTTTATTTATTTTATAGGAAAATTAAACCGAAGCAACATCCTGTCTGCCCGCTCGGGGCTAGACACTCGGGATGTATTTAATTAAACGAGCAAGCGTAGTTCTCAGTTTCTGTTTCGGCCAAATTTCTTACGTATGTCAAGATGCCCGGCAGTTCTCCTCATTTTTCAACTGAATTTTTGTGAGGTTCGATAATTATACAGGTTTTTCGTCGATTCAGTTTATATTACATTTTAGATGTAATCCAGTGACCAGAATGCCATCCGATAAATTAATAATACATATATATATATATATATATATATATATATATATAATACATATATATAAAGAGTCGGGTTTGCGAGTTCCACAACTCACTGATATACATAAAATACGCGATGTATAATCCGCTAGAATCGACTTGATTAATGACTATAACAATCGTGGAAACCGAAGACATTAAACAACTAACGTATATATGTGTAAGGTAATATAATTTAAGGGCTTGTGAATGTTTTTTTAATTAATTACTGGGTTATTATTAGATATTTCACTAACCGTAAAATTACGTCCGCTAAAGCTATAATTAACGCCGCTTCACACTTCAGACTATGTTGCATAGCTAACATTTTGCGCAATGTTATCTGGTAGATACATTATAAATATTAAGTACAATATTACACGTCTTCCTCCAGGTGTGGCGTAAAACAAAGATTACTACCAAACCATGAGTAAGTATGCTGAAATTCAAAATTAAGGAGTCTCTTTTTCTCAATACTATTTGAGACGTTGGTGCCGTTAAGAAGCCTAAGTCTTCTAGGTACATGTCGCTTCGCTACACGCCTCCCTAAGGCGTAGTAAGAAGGAGCGGATTGAGGGATTTCGTGGCCGGGACAGAGTGTTCCTATAGCTCAGTTAGTAGCGACTGTCATGTATGTATGTATGCCTGTAGTATCTCGAAAACGAATTGATTCAGAGCATATATATTTTAACTTTTTATTTAATTTGGATTTAATACATTTCGTTAGCAGCGTTTACTACTTAAGACAAAGTTAATTCATGAATATGCTCAGCATTGGAGGCGGGAATCGCCATAATCGCCTGAAGATAAACGCGACCTTATTTTCGCATCGGACAGGACGTGATACACCTAAGTACGGTTAAATTTAATGATCCAAATGGAACGTCCGTTAAATCTATATCAAGCTAATTTACTACTAAACATATTTGATTTTATTACACGCTAAATATTTAATTGGCGGGAAAATCGGGTAGTCAGTGGATGTTATACTGTGCTATTAAAACACAATTAACGAGGATGCCTTCCTGTTTCATAGGTTTTCACAGCATCCTAACGCCTGCCATTTTACGTTACTGACATTACTCTGAAGATTATTACTCCACCTCAGAAAGGATTATTGCCTTTATGTCTTGCCTGTTATAAGTAGGTATACCAATAATTTATAGACTGTCACAAAAGGCTCGCAAAATTTTAATTAAATGATATCGTTTTTATACGTGGGCATATACAGATTTAGTAGCACACAGGGTAGATAGCCTCCACGGCTTTTCTGAGATATATGCACTCTTTTATCGAAATTTTGAGTAACCATTTTGCAGTCTCTGAATTTTGTTGAGGCAGCGTTGAATGCTCCTGGTTTCTAACCACATAAGATTTTTGTAACGGGTTATTTGAAGCTAGATATATGTGACAAAAACCTACAACCACCCGCGCATTATCTTAACAGTGTTGGCAGGGTGTATTTTTTGGTAAATCAGTTTTACATGGAATCACATGTAAATAGTCAAAATAACAATTAAATGTACCAAGTTCAATGTTTTTTTTTATTATGTGGCCCTTATTATATTGCTAACCCTAGGTGATAAAGGTACCTAGTCACTAAAACGTAGGTATTCAAAATGGACCATTTATTTTTACATGTTTCCATACATAATTGGTCCGTTCAATTATCTACGCAACACATCTCCCTTTCATCTCTAAACCATTACCGCGTCCAACATTGTAAAGCCAAATCATATTGTCCGTTTAATTTCATTAAAGCCAACACAACACGTATATGAGCGTGGGCGGAGGGCTTATTATCAACGACTGCTGACCACTCTTGGCAAACCAGTATAACGGCGGGTTTCATCGACCACACATTGCTGATAGGCAAACGATAACTGTCGCCGGCACCTATTATCTCATAAAGAACAGTCAGATTTTCCATAAAAACGATATTAACGGACGTAGCTTACGATTACTAGTTCAAGCGATGACGCGTAGTTTCCGCCCCAGTTCAAGTTGGCTCAGTTTGGGTTGCACAGGGCGGTTCCACAACGCTTCGTGAGCTCAAATACCACGAGCCATCCGGTTGCCTCTCGGACACTGAAACTACGCGTCATTGCTTTGAGTATACCAACTGCTTAAAACAATCGAGCCTAATGCAGGAGCTTGCTTAGAGACCAATGCAGGTCTCTCACACTCAATACAGCGCATAATAGAGAATTCTGGTTACCTCACTCACAACCAGGAACACAAAAACCATATTGTACCAGAGCAGGTACTGGTGTTATCATGCTGTCTCTTTTAGCAGAAGTATTTTCCCAGTAGGGCTGCTTTGAGCGAGATAACAGCTATGCGCGACCTCTCTACGTCTGTACTCCAGTCTGACGTACTATTAGTTGTTAGTGTTGTTACATATCTCGGGACCAAGTTATACTAAAGGTGAGTTCTGAGGCGAGTCCACATAGATTGTGAATAGAACAGGTCAGCCAGGCTTATTAGTCGCGACGTGAACAAGGCGCGGACACTGTGATGCATATCACTGTGGAAAGTGTTGACAGTCGTGTAGTCAGCAAACTGAGATGACACTTGGTGACCTTACATTACTTAGTGGCTTATTAATTTAGGGTGAATGGGAAGAAATTATCAAGAAAACGTTTTTAATGCGTCATCTACTTAAATTTGTTGTTTTTGTATTGTCTGTTTCCCAAATTTGTCTGGAAGGTATTACTCAAATAAGGTCCTTTTTTTCCATGTAGCAAAATTTACTTAAGATATACGTTATAGCTATAGATCACGAGTTCATTACATTGACTGCAGTTCTGGAAGACCCTACATTGGCGAGACCAAGCGAACCATCGCGGAAAGGGGCAAGGAACTTATCGCGGATATCAAAAATCGGCAGGTGAACAAGTCTGCGATAGCTGAGCATTTGCTGGAGTCAGGACCAAACCACTGGATTGAGGTCCATAAACCGAAAGTCCTGTCTACGGAACGTCATTTCTCTAGTTGAAAAATACGTGAAGCCGTTGAAATCAGAAAACATCGCAATTTCAATTGGGATTAACGGTTTTAACATTTCTTCGTGGAATCCGATAATAAATAAAGGCCGGCGTCAAAACAAGAGTCAATAGGCTATTTCTTAACCAGTGAGCTTCATCTTAGGCTCAGTCGTCGCGTACCATACAGCCATTTATATAACAAAATCCGTCCGTTTTATCACAGGACATTATTAGTGTTGTGTGTTGGCCGGGTGACAACCCTAGTATAAAAGTGGTTAATGAAAACCAAATGTGGATAATTCGGAAACCCAGCGCAGCAAGAAAATGCTAATACCCGCTCAAGCCTATTGTGCCGTGAACATGGATGTCGCGACACATCCGAAACGCCGGCATACCTCAGTGAGGTAACTAAATAAGTTAAATTATACGCGATTAAGTCTTGTTTATTAAAAATACTCGTAAAACACCACACTATTCATTGTCAAGTCGAGGTGAAGTTGTCAAAGTTTTTCTGGCGACAGTTATAATTTCATCGGTACATAAATTATATATAACAAAACGTTTATCGCAAAATATAATATATAGATAATGCTTGTAACTGTCGATATAAAATGATTCACGCCATTATTTTCCAGTTAACTTTAGGGTCAATCGGAAATTGCCTAATGTGGTAGCTGTAGGCGTTTTTACTGGTATTTTACCTCTCTTTTATTGCTGCAAATATACGTCATTTGTTTCGGTAGTCAGTACAGTTACAGAGATCAGTTTGACTCCACGTATCCGTTTGTATTCAAAATTACACTAGTCTCGTGGGATCGCTCTCATACGCCGCAAGCTTTCCTAGTCTTTAACTGGCTCATTTACACTATGAGAGTCCTCGTTTTTTATCCGACTGCCGAAGGTGATGAGGATTATGTTTTTCGAGCGTATGTATGTGCACGCCCTGCAGCATAAACAGTTTGGCGGATGTCGAACTATGAGGTGTCGCGTTATGCATATCCCGCGACGTTGATAGTTGCTCAAAAGCCCGACCTTAGAGACTCAACGAATTCAATTATTTTTTTAATACGTCGTATTGGGAGTTTATCTGTGTGATCGCGTCAGAAATGAGGCTATCCGCAGCAAAACCAAGGTAACCGATATAGCCCTCCGAATCGATTAACAGTGGCAGTGGGCGAGGCACATAGCACGTAGAATCAATGGCCGTTGAGGCGGAAAGGTTCTCGAGTGGCGACCATGTATCGGAAGGCGTGGCGTGGGTAGGCCCCGAGTAAAACTTCCAAACTAATTTTACTGTCTCACCCGTTTACTTTGTACATGTAACGTGGACTGATGACCTGGTAAAGGTCGCGGGAGTCCGCTGGATGCGGGTGGCGCAGCACCAGTCACTTTGGCACTTTTTGGGGGAGGCCTACGGCCAGCAGTGGACGACTTTCAGCTGATATAATGACTATGATAACCAATACGTCGAGCCAAATGGACCTCCAGTTGCAATGAACACGTTTCCTTTAATGTTCTCGCCAACACCAACGGTGTCACCTTACGACCCACGGGCCTGTGTCATATGACCTCACCTTTCCTCAAAACTGTAGGTTTGTATTTACAAATTACATACAACCTACCTTCTGTATAACAACTGGAGTCATATTTTATAAATACGTATTTAATCGATCGAAATTGTAAACAGTATTTATTTCTTTAGTGAGCATTTGTAAATACAGTTTGTGCCAATTAAGAGTGATTTTGTTATTTTTTTTATATCATCATCATCATCATCATCAGCCTATATACGTCCCACTGCTGGGCACAGGCCTCCTCTCACGTATGAGAGGGGATTTTTTTTATATATTATATACATATTCGATACAATGGTTTGAGATTCTTTAGTTAGAACTAAGAAAATATTTTTATACCTGAATTATCTAAAATATACAACCTATACAAAAAATATATATATATATTTCTATCAATTTCTTTTTAAAGTACAACTTACGACTCCTTACATTAATTGGTACAAAAATATATTTATTTAGTATTGTTTTAATTATGTATTACTTCATTTTGTAATGCGATAGTTTCAAGGGAGAAAATCTTCCTACGTTGATGTATTGTACATTTTATAAGTAAACAAATATCAAATAAACCCGGGTGGCAAAGAAATGATTCAGGTAATTCTTTTTTTTAATGAGTAATACATACAAGGAAAAACTTTAGTTTTAATTGGAAATGAGCTGCAATTATGTAACTCAACGATAGATGAGGGGCAAGAAATTCCCGAATGAGTGATTATTGTACATTATTTACAGTACTCACCTATTCAAAATCTAAACCAATGTCAATTTAATGACCTCGACACGATAACTGCTTGAGTAGCAAATTTAATCATACTAAAACGATTAACACAAAAACAAACAGGTTTGATTCACATGACCTTTCAAAGTCAAGCGCAAGAGGTCAACCGAAAAGCTTATGTTGATTGCTGTGATTCACTAGTGACGTCATTGTTGCACCAGGGCAAATGTCATGCGCCCACGTGCAAACGTTAAAAATACAATGCATTAAGTAAACAAAATAAGCGGTTGCAATTCGAACTTTATGACGACCGAATGAGGTATATAATTGCAAATGGGCACTCGGCGATATGATGCGTTTTTGTTTTAATGAGGGTAACAACGTGTAGGATTTGAATATGGAATTTTAACGGCTTCATACCAAAAATTTGATTCCCAAACGGCCGTATTAAAAAGAACTGCCAGTTTTATAAGCGAACCTGATTTGGTAAATGCGATATTTTATGGTTTTAATTGGTATCGTAAATAACAGGTCAGAGTGTAATGGTCGTGGAATTGTAAATATTGTTTTAGGGCCCATTATACATTGGGTACAGTACCTACAACATGAAAGTTGGGATACCGTGCGTAACGAATATCTCGTCTAAATAAACATCAAATGTTTCTGGCCTGATTATTATAATAAACATGTAAAACTGTGCCAATACGTTCCTTTTAATCACAAAAAAGCGGCCAAGTGCGTGTCAGGCCATGCGCAAGAAGCACCGTGCCGGAAGTCCACCTAAGTTTTAGCATTGCCACGGGTGGGGGGGCATGTCGCAGGGCAGGTCTTTTGCGCGCTCGCTGCGGGCAAGAAGCACCGTGCCGTGAAAAAGCAACTCTACCGTCCACGGTAAAAGGTTCAAATTCCAATGACAATATGCACCCGAAATTAAGTGCATTTCTTACCAGTTAACTAGTTATGGCTACTACTCGTTAACTAGTTATGTCTACTTAACTGTGATAGTTTTCCTTTTATATTCATCACGTCACCAGTAGTAGCCATTTAGCCGGCAGGGAAGGGGGAACACATGACTCGAACAAAAATTAGGGCTTTAAATCCCATTATCTCGCAAACGCATAACTGAGTTGAAAAATAGTTCTAGAAAACCCATAATATTTTTGAACAAGCTATCCAACTTTATCCCACACTAGAGGTTTAACGAGAAAAAAACACCACCAATTTAACATTTAGGGGAGGTACCTACTCTAAAATGTTTTTTTTTCAGGATTTTATTCTACTGTTTTGTCGGCGTGATTGGTTTATATACCCACGCCGAATTGCAGCTTTCTAGTTGTAAGGGTTACTGAGCTAAACCGAAGACGGACAAGCAGACAGACAGACGGACGGACATGGCGAAACTATGAGGGTTCCTTGTTGACTACGGAACCCTAAGAATTACGACGTACCCAACGGATTTTGACAAAATTTTCCAGTAATGTAGCTTCGACATCGGAATAGGCTATAAGTAATTTATACGCGTATGAAGTCGCGGGCAGCAGCTGGTCAGGAACACGTTTATGCCCTTAAACCCTTGGCCCTTAAAAATGCTTATATTTTGAGACTTCGATCAATATTTTCCATAGGTAATAATTTGATATTTTCGCCTTTAATTTTTGGTATAAACATCTGCATGAAAAATGTTAAAAACAAGCTAAGTACTCTCAATGCTAACATTAAAACAAAATATTTGTAACACTGTCAAGTTGTATTTCCTGATATTTACAGCAATCGAAAGTAATTCGAAATGTCGACATCGTTACCGTCTCATATTCCAGTTTACTGCAGAGCAAGTAGCATTATGAAAAGCCTCAAGTCACGTACAAGTAAATAAGGATAAAAATGCTAGGGCGCGCCCTTTACTGTCGCGATCTTGCGCACAAATCTTGCGCATAAAAAGCGGGCAGGACGAACTGTGTTCCGTACCAAACTACATTCAGAGATCAAGAAAAGGGGTACATGTACTGCATACTTACAACCGTCCAAATATCCTATAAGTAAACATATAAGCTGTGTGGAAACTGGCATTTCCCTTCCTTAAGGTGAGAATAAAAATCTTGAAAACTCCTTATGGAAAACGGTGTTTTTTTAAGTTAATCTACGTTACTTCATCAAAAAATATAAATTTAGGAAGTACGCTTTTCTTGTAATGGAAAGCCATTTCGAAACAATTTAAGAGGCCGCAGTAAGCTCGGCCGAATTTCACTTTCCCATACAAACGTAGTTACGCTCTCATTTTAAAACTACGTGTAACTACCGAATAAACTAATTACAGACATAGATATACCTCATGTCATTGTATATGCAAAGTTTCGTCACAATCCAACACGTAGTTTTAAAATGAGAGCATAACTACGTTTGTATGGAGAATCGAGCTTACTGCGGACTCTTAACCGATGAAGTAGTGTGTGAATCTATGTACGTATGTAAAGCGAGAAAAGTTAATATATTTATTACAATGACAATGTAATGAGATTGAATTCCACCTGGCCTGTGGCAAAGGTTTTTTTCACCATACCAGAGGGGTAATCAAGTAACTCTTCCATCGCGCGTTAGGACACTCTAACTGTCATAATTCCATATAAAAATTGTCATTTAGATCTACCTAACGTATGTACAATGCGTTTCGTGATCAACCTGCAGATGGGGTAGCACAATTTGTTGCCTGAGTGTTGCCTGTTTAAACCATGTAAAATTGTGACTTGTGATGCAGATAAATCGTTACAGCTTGCACATGCGACGCCGAGTCGCGAGAAGAGACAATCTAGACTCTTTCTCTTATTTGCACGGATAGACTACTGTCTACGTCAACGTGTGACTAATGATATCTACCTCTTTCTACTCGTAATTCATTGGAGTGGCTGAGTCACGCAACACGCCCTGTGGTCCGTTTCACGAACGTTGCACTGCAGCGTTGCCTGCTTAAAATTTGTATAATTGTGACATGTAGCTTCCTGAAACGGACCGCAGGACGTGTGCCGTGTTACTCGGCGACTCCTAGCTCTCCATGCAAATTAGAAATAATTATATAGCATTTCTTGTCTCAGGTGGACTCTCGTCTATCCGTACAAATTAGAGAAAGAATGTAGATTGTGTCGCCTCGAGTCGCGGCGTCACATGTGCTCGCTGTATTCGTTTTATCAGCATCAGCGCGGTACACTAAAAAGCGGTCTCGGAAACGCTTACGCACCTTGACATTCCCATGTCAAATGTCAGGCGTCCGTTGAACCGCGGTAATTCATTACAGATTGCGAGTCGCTGATCCTCGTTAAGGTGGCCTTCGGTAGCCCAGGGCGTTCACGTTTCCCTGAATACAACCTATATTTATGGACGTGAATGCTTTGTTTTTACTTTTAGGGTTCAGTGCTTAAATTACCTACTCAAGTTTCTAGGGCCTTTGAGTAATTCGTATACACAACGTCTACTTGGTAACCTTCCTCCATACCGCCAAAAACTATCCATAAATTCACCTAAAGATTCCGTAGGTCTCCACACACCGAACGCGGGTCGTGCGCCGCGCAGGCCTAAATTTACAAAACCATGCATATTGGGAAAATCTAGTCTAAGATGATTTTCTCAAACAACTCATATGACATTCAGCGTACCTAGACGCTGAATGTCATATCGCTCTATTTGGAGCAGCTCAACTGCGGAATTACACTTTACAGAAGACCTCAACAAAATGTTTTATTTTTACTTGTTATTTTAGTTTCTCTGAAAAATGGTTTTGCGAGGGATACCTTAATACACATAGGCTTATTCTACAACACGCACACAATGATAAGTATTATAATTCATGCCTTTTAACTGACTACAAAAAAAGGAGGAGGTTCTCGATTCGTCGAAAACTTTTATTTATTTAACTTTGAATACAAAGTTTTAACCGACTTCAATCCAGTATTTCGCCTCTTTGTGTAGTTTGAGGAGTTCCCGCGGTTTCTCCAAGATCCCATCTTCAGATCCTGACAGGAGCACCTCAGAAGGAAACCCTTTAAAAAAATAACATGGTCCAGGTGCTTTAGTAATCGGGGTACATACCTACATACTCGTAATGACTTTAGGTCACTCATCTGACATTGAACATTGTCGCATACGAAACTACCAACATACAAACATTATAACATTATTAAACACTATTAAATCCAAATTCTAATACTGGCTTCCATAATCAATTTATCCGTGAGGTGAACAAGTTTTTGCAGCTCCGTGCAATTTGAATGCAAAATGGTGACTCTAAAGACCATTTTATTGTAACGGGAAGCCGTTAGTTGCGCAATTTGTGCGAACTTGCATGGATTCCGACGGATACCTATTATTAATTGAATTGGAATTAGTTTATGGCTGTCCTTTAAATATGTAGTTATGTCGTGGCTAATGTGACAAGCCAATTTACGAGGGGACATAATATATGGCATACATTTTCTGCTTGCCATAAGTCTTTTTAACCCCCGACGCAAAGAGACGGGTGTTACGAGTATAAGTTTAACGTGTCTGTGTATCTGTTTATCTGTCGTAGCCCCCAAACAGATGGACCGATTTGAATGCGGTTTTTTTGAGTCATAGATAAATATATTGCGATGATTCATGAAAATCCATTCAGCCGTTTTTGAGATATTGGATTTCGAAATGAAAATGTCGGGGGTTTTTCAACTTTTCTAATTTGCTCGATTTAGCAGTCTATATTTGTATTTACATACGTATGTTCCATCGTAGCGTTTAAGATAGTGAACCAATTTTGATAGAAGAGGTGTCAATTGATTCGAAATTAAGCTCCGGCTGACAGAGGCTCCCTATTGTATGGAAAAAGATTTTCTTTCAGTTATAATTGTCCTTTCTTTGGTTACAGTTTTTCGAGCTGTTTATGCTTGTAAGTCAGATGATAAAATTGATAAATGTCAACCACGTGATGCTTGTCGAATGAAAATGAAAATTAAACATTTTTTTTACCTACATAGACAATAGTGACGTCAGTTCAGTCAACATCCCTTTTTGAATTGATAAGACTCACGTTCGGTTATTACTTTTTAACTGTAGAAGGGCTTAATATGCATTTGTACCTCGAATAAACTCAAAAGACACAAATAATTAAGTACCTAGTAAACTAGTACACAAATTAGACCTGCCTTCTTCAAATTCGGATAAACTGAAGCGTCAGGCTCTTAGAAACTTGGTTAACAACACCTAACCTATAGCCAATATAGCCATGCACGTATATAGCCCAGCCTAGCTTATCCCATTGTGCCAGGCAGATACAAAATAGGAAGCTCATTTCCATACTTGCTCGCAACGGACGCAAAGCTAAGTATCGGTTAAATCACATATTGTACGTAACGAAACAATTGAACAAATGTTCTTACACACAATAGTCAGCGAACGGGTGCCCTGGCTAGGGTTGTCACTGGGGTTATTAATTTATGTACCTACCTACCTATGTATGTATTAATGTAGGTATGTGAAAATGTTACGGTAGCAGGTTATATACACCTTAAAGATAGAGCGCGTAAGCCCTTGTAAACATATTTGTTCGCATCTATTTTAGAACTAAGGTTATGCTCGCGACTCTCGACGCTTTCGCATTTATAGTATTATTATATTTAACCCCCCTATTAAAATACATCCATTTATCAGTACACAAAAATATATATTTTTTGTATTCTGATTAGGTATCTTTTCATAAAGTTTTAATTTTGTAGCTCAAAACAAGAGTTAAACCCATATAAACCTTCAACACACTTTTTACCCCCTTGAGGGTGGAATTTTCAAAAATCCTTTTTTGTAGTGGTTAAATGTTATATAAAAATAAACTACCTATTGTGAAAAAAACAACTTTCTAGGTCTTTCTAGGATCTTTCGAGGTCAGTTGCAAGTGCAAGGAACATCTTATGCCATTCTTACTAAATAATAGCATATTTTGAAAACAAAGAAAAAAATCACGTATGCCTTGAGAAACCTTTTGTTTATAAATGCAATTCGAACGTAGCTTCTCGAATTTGATAATTACGCATTTCAAACTATAACTTTTAGCGAACAAATAATCTCATAATAGTGTTGATGAAGCACTAGGAACAATACTCTAGAGCAGTTACGAGCACAGGTTTATAAGCAAAGTGTACCTGTGTTCTTTGTTTTTGAGTATAGTGAAACATAAAATACGATTTTGGGACAGCCCTAAAGTATTCGTACTAGGAAGAGTTACGTCCTGCAGGCTTCAACGGCCAGGGCGTAACCTCCACATGAAGACTAATTTACTACATTTGATGCGGTTACTATACATTGGAGGATCTAAACAATCTAGGCGATATTCTCGTTAAATCTTCTAGTTTGAGAACAGACATAACGTAACACATATATATGCAAATGATACGATACGTATTGAAGTATTTTGGTCTAGACAGTTTGGATAGTGACACGGAAAAAGATGTCTCCCCTCCAAAGTAACCTTTTCGAGCGGGAGTATTTTTTCCCCATACAATAGGTACAACTAAAGGCTTGAACACCACACAGATATAATTTTAACTACATGATATAACTAATTCTACTGGGTGAGATATACCTAGGAAAAATCTCGAAAGCGCGATCCAGGAATTGACGCAGACGATACAACACCATCTATGGAGTATTTTGAGAAATTATAAAAGCTAAGGGCAAAAGTTAGTTGGTCAAGGGATGTCAATGTCTGCCTGTCAACTGTCACTTGACCTACTAACTTTAGCCCTGATGTTTCACTGGCTCTAACCCATTTTTCTTTGGAACAGGGAACTTACGGGTTTTATTTGAACATCATCAAATATAAATCATTACGTTGGGTTTCTTTTTGCAATAATCCTATAAAGTTTATTAGAAAAACAAATGAATTCGTTCTAATGAAAATTTAAGGCAGTGGTAGCATAATAGTGCTCAAGTAAAGAAGTCTGACGAGGGAGTATCAATAGCCATGGTAAAGAGAATTGCTGCGCAGATGAACACTACCATTAATTTGGCATTTCATCCAAGATCTATTGACATAACAGCGTTGTTTGCAAACTATGCCGCATTGTTGTGCTCAGCGAGTTACCTCACGTTACAGTGTTTGTTTGTTGTGCTCAATTCGGTAATGTTTTGGCATCTCGAGACGTCCACGCTGGTTAGCCTGTTTACAAATCTGCGGGCTCATACTGTGTTTACTTTTGACGTACCATAGTCCAAATTGTCGGTTTGATTACAATACATGACTATTCAGTTAGTTCTAATTATAAGGAAGTGTTTAAGTTACGCTGTAACAATATTACGAGAGAAGAAAATTTTGGTTTGTTAGATCACTTACCCAAACGCAATTTTTCTTGGTAACTAATTTTCTTTTCGTATTTTTCTTTTCGCCACCGCAGTTAACTTTCTCAGTCGTGTTGCTCCCGTATCGTATTTTATTACGTCTCAATGTTTCTTCCCTGTGGGAAACCCATTGCCATCGTGAAAGAGTAGGTAGGTTAGGTTCGTTAGGTAGCCTCAGATCGCCGAATTTAATCTATTCAGGGAGAATATAAGTTTTAAACGAATGTTGCAGTTGACAACAGTAGTGTTAAATTAGGTGTACTACTTATTCTTAAGTCACCAAAAACCAAAACTCACGAAACTACTCGTAAAACATCACGCTTCACCTGGTTTTGGATTTATAGTTTACACATAGATGTATGTATACATATATATAATACACTATATAACCATAGACAGTAATGACGTTCATTCTTGATTTCTTCTACTAATACTACTGATATGAAGTGTATATATTTCAAAAAATTAAAAATTACATAAGTACACTGTATCTTTAATATTTAAGTTTATACTGCTAAGTCTCTTTTATTTTGAATACTATTTTGGTTTTTTGTGGCTTGTTTCCTGTTATATTTACGACATCAGGTGGAAAAGCCATTTAGATGAGGTAGGTCAACAGACCTATTTAAAATTAAGGCTTAGGTCTCTAGCAACACGAAGAACTTAATATTATCAGTATCACAGATAACCGAAAAGAAACCCCCACAGTGAAATTAGTTTCAAGTGGGTTTTTATAACTTAAGTAAGCATTTCTCGTTTTATAAGGCAATTTGATCGTCATCACCCGTCGTAATCATCTCTAATGATTTTATTGTCAATCGCGTAACAAGCAAATTGACAGCGTTACGTGAAGGCGATACTTCGCTACAGGTAAAAGTTAACTGTTTCAGAATAGCTTGGAAAAACATCACGTAGGTATAATTACGCTGCTTTATTTTATGTGATACTTAATCTTCATAAGATGACAAAAAACTAAAACGTATCCTGGTAACATTGTAAATGCGAAAGTTTAGGTATTTGGATGTTTAAATGTTTGGTTATTTGGATGTTTGTTACTCAATCACGCTAAAACGGCTCAACCGATTTGGATGAAATTGTGCACGAAGATAGTTTATAGCCTGGAGTACAATATAGAACAGTCTTGATCTCGGGTCAACTAAGACGAAGGGCGGGCGGATGCTAGTCATAAATATAGTTTGTGATGTTTTTATAAGTGAGTACCTATAATCAAAGTCCAAGTTATGTGTATTTATAATGCAATAAGGTGAAAAAAACATATTTGTGCCGTCGACTGTACATAACATTAATCAATTTATTTTTTACTAGCTTCTATCCGCGACTCCGTCCGCGTGGAACTCGTTTATATCGCAGCTCCATACAAACTTTTACCCCCAATTTCACCCCCTTAGGGAATGATTTCGGGGATAAAAGCTATCCTATGTCACTCTACATCCCTTCAACTATCTCCACTTAAAAAAACACGTCAATTCGTCGCTCCGTTTTGCCGTGAAAGACGGACAAACAAACACATACACTTTCGCATTTATAATATTAGTATGGATTTTTTAAAAAGTAACGCTGCTAACGAAAATTATATTTTTTTTAAATTTTAGCCATGAATGCCTGTGGTCGCCGGTACAAATCCGGCTCGATTAAAAAAAAAATATTTTCAAAACCGTATTTTGCCTGGAGCAATGTGTTATCAACCAGAGTATGAACTTTTAGAATTTACAATAAGAAGGAGGTACAGATAGACGCTGTGAGTAGGTGAGGTACCTATGATTGAGATTATTTAATATGCCCGACTTTTTATAAAACTGTCATTGGAATTGAAATCTTCTTCCTTAGACGTTAGAGCTCCTTTTTGAAGGGACTACTTTGATGCAAATCGGCCAAATCAAATATTCTCAAGTATAAGCGACAAATATCTTCATTATTCTTCCCACGCGCACATACACGCATAACTTTATAGGACGAGGCACTTGTTAAGCGTATGCATAATGTAACTTGACATATTTAGGGTTCGCTCTTCTACTTGTCAATATTGTGCTTATGGATGCAAAATATATATTATTCTACTAAATAATAAACGTACTGGCCATAAGCACAAACTGAAGATCGAATATGCATTTTTTTTTAATAATTTTAAATATTCTAGACGGCCACTAACATTTCACACACTAGTCATGTCCAGTAACTAGTTATGCAAGTTTTAGTTAGTTAAATATTAAAAAAAAACTTTTAAATAAAAACAAAACTATAAGTCAATTAAACATTTTTTTGAATATGTTATATACTTACCTACTGAATTGAAACTGAACAGAATCAATATGACACATGAGTCTTAGCAGGTAAAAACATACATTACCAAATTCAGAGATAAAAAGTACAAGATAAACACACCGTTGAATTACTCTACGTGAAAAACTTACTAAGTTATTTTATTACTACCGTAGTAACGTTGGATGATGCATGTTTACCTGTAAAAATAAAAAATTAAATTAGTGACGGTCGTAATAAAACACATAAGTAAAACACCGGCTCGACTCGTAACATTCGCGGTCGAAATCTACGATAAGTACCAGTATAGCTTTACCAGTGCGACCAATAAAAATTCCACCTCGGCCCTTATTGAGCACCAAGTCGTTTGACATGTTATCTCCAATATCACATGATAAATCATAGGCCATCGACCTAAGTGTCACTCGCCCGATAATCTTTCAACTCTAAAGGGACCAACTAACGGAATATGGATCTTAAGTAATTGACACAAGGTCCGTGACACGTATAATTGTTTTTTTTACTTATGACAACCTTTACCAGAGCGAGCCACAAAGTTAAGTATAATTATGTAGAGACTACGGTGTTTCAACTAGTTAGTTTTAATACCACTGGGGCCTGTATTTGCACCAAACAACATACAGTCCATGGACTTCGGTTTTTCTCGTTAATATACCAATATGCACCCGAACCCGATTTTCTAGAGCTCACTGACTCTATTGCGATTTAAAAATGTAATTAAATGAAATGAAATTACAATAATTTCATCCAGAACCAGCCCAAATTATCTAGTACATAGTTAGAAATAAAATTAAATAAATAAAATGTTCGGTAAAGGAAACTGGAACTCATACCTAAGCATACCTAATGTATTTTATTTCTTTATCCGATAACGAACTGTAAGTAGAACTTTATAGTATTTTCAAAACGTAATGGTAAGTTTTCAAATGAAACTAATTCAATATTATAAAAGCATTTGAATCGAATTCAAAATATACGTTTAATATCAGGAAAGCCCATAAAGCTACCGCATTCGTAATATGTCCATCATTGTGGAAACCGAACCACCTCGCCTGTCATTGAATGCTTTCAATGCTATTATGACCCGTATATAAATCTTCAGGGTAACAGTTTGATGTCATTTCTAAGGCAAGGCATTGTGCAGCCTTCTGGGGTAACAAAGAGAAATTTCTCCTTTATAATTGAGTCTTTATTGGTAAACTTTAAGGATGTTGGGCCCGATATTTACAACGCAATTATACTCAATCTTACAACAATAGCAACTCGGCTAATTTAGATGCATCGGAATTAACTTGGCTATTTATCTGACTACTCAAAAATGTACATATTGCAGACAAATAACTTAGCAGCTGAAGTTTAAAAAGATGCGAAATTAAGAACCACTTTTGTTTAGGGATGAAATATTTATTGTTAATTTAATTAGATACAGTTGCAGCCTTCATAATATTATTTCCGAACCGACAAAGCCTCATTACTTTGGCTAGCACACACACCAAATCTATTTCTGTAAATAGTTTCTAACACTGTTAAGTTATAAGCAGTGATCGTAACTTTTGTAGCATGTTTGTTGCAGCGTAGTGTTGTTAACGGAATTGGTATAAAGAATGTCAATCCTACGTAATGCTTAATTAGCGATAATAACGTTAGTATTTACCTTAATTAACAATGTTGATTGATATTGTCTATGCCAATTCCGTTAAAACGACACTACGCTGCACCAAAAATGGTACAAAAGTTACGATCATTGGTTATAAGAAACACGCTAATTCGAGGGACTTTCCTCGAAGCTACTGAACAAAAGGTCACAATTGGCTTCTGTGAGAACGAATGTGACGCTAACTGACCGAGATCTCATACAAAATATCTGGCTAAAGGTCTAAACGTCAACCGATCACTTTCCCGCTCCGAATTATGCGCCCAAATGTCAGTGGCTTTGACATTTTTATGCCGGGACGACATTTGGAAGAGGACGTGACGCAAGAGATAGGATCTAACCAATTAAAGATTAATTTATATTGGTTCTGACCGTGAGAAGATAGTGGTTGAAGAGGTTTGCAATGGTCTCCGAAAGTATTAAACGCGTACGAGTAGATCGTCAATTGTTGATACTGTATGACTTTACTCTCAAGGTCTTTGTATTTAGTGCACAGAACAAGAAATATGAGGGTGGGACATGGGTTGAATTATAACACCCCTCATTTTCCGTCGGCAGTTAAAAAGAAATAGTTTTCAGACGATACCTATAGTACGAGCTCGCCTGCTATACTTTGCCTATTGACTTGTTACCAACAAAGCTTCGAAAAGTCTATGTACAAAGAAAAATAATTTAAATCAATTATATAATCATAGCAAATTACGGTAAAACTACAATTTTAACATAAAAATGCAAAAAGCTGTAATTGTACTTTATGTCTCACATAGTATATAGTTACTGTACAAGCCAGGTCACATTAGACCAAGACTAAGTTCGACCCACCCAGTCATCCCACTTCACACTGTCAGCTTTTTAAGCCCTATTTACACGATCTTAGACCAATAAATTCCCAGGATCGAGTTCGCCTACGACCCATTGTTGGGCAATCGTGTGTTGTCGCCTTTACATTCCCTACCACAGATAGGAAACTTGTTCTCTCGATCTGTTAAGGACTATTTACGCACGTTGGGGATTTTATTCAACGGGGCTTGAGTTATTTTTTCATGTTGCTGGTTGAATAGTGTCTGCTATTAAGTAGTCCTTAACGTACGCTTACGCAGTTCCGTTTCACAAAACGTAAGGATTTTTATCTACGCACATGTCATTAGTGCTCTAAAATGCGTTCAGAAACCACAGCAGTAGCATTATGACTACCAATTTACTATGAGAACTTCCTTGTCTGTGGTAGTAGGAAAAATCTGTACTGTAATGTTATTACAGTATGGATTTTTGTAACGTTATGAGATCAATTTTGTTTTAATTGGCCGAAAGTGATGGACTTTCAAACGTACGGCCAATACTTATATGTATTTTTCATCTTTCTCGACCTGCTTCCACGCATTTTATCATTTTGTCATGTGACTTAGCTGTATTGGGAACAGTAAGAATAAAAACAGTACACATATTTAGATAAATTGTGCGCTCAGGTCCTTTTTCCACAAACACAAATAATAATGTGGCCAATAAAGACAAATTAATTATGAGGACCAGCTGCTGTCAATGACAGTATAGTCGTTAAGCCGAGTTTGAGACCTTCGTGGGACATGAACTTCTAACAGTCGAGTTGCCCACTCACTTGACAAAGGGGGGACAACTGTTACTCGCGTCCGCAGGAGCTACCTACCACTACCCTGCACGTGTCCTGGGTGGTACTAAAGAGTGACACACTTTAATAGGCCAAAATAATGTAATTAACCGTTCAGTCGCTGCTACTAGTTAATTAAACTTATATAGACGAATTCTACTTTACAAATTGTTTATTGTCTTCATAGAGAAATCGTTAGCTTAGAATGTTTATTTTTGTAATTACCTGTGTGGATACGTACCTATATTTAAATAAATAGTCTGTCATAGTCTAATGAAGCTAAATAAGTACAATAGCGGTATAAACACAAGACAAGCGGTAGGAAAGGTTCAGGATACATCTCTTAGCTGAGGCGAGGGCGATTCCTAAATAAGTTCGGTATATCTATACGTGATTTATCATAACAATAAATCATCTGCATCTGTAAGTGTCCATGTCGCTACTCATCATTAATTATCTTAGTAAGAATAAGTTTAAGATTATATCGACGTTAACTTTTTAAAAACTAATCACGCACTTTATTACCTTACTAAGTACCTATGTCCTAGATTAAAACTCTGTCCACAAAACAATTGATAAATATGTAATTTAAAACCGTTTCATTAGGTTCATATTTTTGTTTCAGGAAAAATGTATCACACTTTGAAGCAGCAAACGGGGCCTGCATACTGCATAGTCACATGCTCAGGCACTCCAATTTATGTGCTTACTGAATCAGTTTGAGAAAGATAAATCAAAAGGGTCCGATCGCCACCTGATTTTTATTACTTTAACGGTTTTGCACCGTATTCCCTTGTGCTTACAATAGATTGAACACACATAAGAACTTGCTGAAGATAATTGCAAAATAGACTAGGCAAAATGATAGGTCACTAGATACGACACGACATCTTCTATAGAATTATTCTAGAAGGATCAAAGGGTAGACGTTGATCCAGGATATGCTTTACAAGAAACTGAAAGTAAAGAAATAAGCCGAGTACCGAGAAAACTGGCGCCTACTCCACCGACAAGAACCAAGCTCTTAAATGTTGGTGGTGATGATGATGATGATGATGTATAATAACCGCACTCGCTCCCGCTTCTGGCACTAAGCCATGCCCCCACGTGATACTATCGAACACCTTTCACCGGGCACCGGTCAGTTTGCTCCAGATAAGTGAAACTCCGCTTTTGTCTCTTTTTTCAACGCTACTTGGAAATGTAGCGGCCATTTTAATAATGAGTTGATAATTTTACTTAATGCAATTAACGTGTCTCGACATTATACGAATAGCGTAATTTGTTCTGTGTCAGTGCTTGAGAGAGTTGAAGCTTGTTATAATATAATCCATTTTCAAACAGCAGTAGGTATTCTGTACAAAGCAGTATACCGATAGTTATACAGGCTAAGGGCCAATAAAATTCTGCCACGTGTTTTTGAGGAATGAAATGTTTTGCACATGATCTTGGATCATGCGTTGGCGCAGGTTCGGGTTGAGGTTATTTAAATCATGTAGTTACTTAAGTACCACGTTTTTGTCTAAAAAAAACTAAATCTTGGATAAATGTCTTGTATATCCTATGCTGTAGGTACTTGTGTGCGTAATTTAATTGAGGCTAAGTGTGTTCTTGCAAGATAGTTAAGTTATATAAGTGAGAACCTGTAATTGGCTCTGTAATTCTATTGTAGTGTACATAAATATTTCACGCATGTATAAATAAATAAATAATAGGTAAAATTAAAAATAGGGATCGTGCCGGGTAACTTTTAAATGGTATTTGATACATCCTTACGGGCATTCAAAAAGTTACGCGACTACCCCGTTGGTGTGAAAAGTAGACCAGAATAGAATAGAATTCGCTTCTTACTAAAATGCACACCAGTTAACTTATTTTTGATGCACATTTTGAAGACCGCTTTAGTCTAGATGGTCATGACGAAGATGATGATGATGGTCATGATGGTCATGATGGTCATGATGGTGGTACGAAGCAAAGGGTCCTGGGTTCGTATCCCAGTAAGGACATTCATTTGTGCGATGAGCACGAATAGTGGTTCCCGAGTTATTTTCTACGTATTTAAGTATTTATTTATCTAAATAATTATGCTTATCATCGTCTAGTACCCATAGTGCAGTCACCGGCATCAATATCTGCCGAAACAAAGCCGGCAAAAATATCTAACACGTCCTTATGGCATTAGACATAGAGTCGTGTCAGATATTTATGCGTGCTATGTTGTGGCAGATCTTATTGCTGGTGACTGTACAGGCTTTGCTTAGTTTGGAACTATGTCGACTTGTGTAAGACGGGTCCGCATATAGTCATTTATTTATTTATTTTAGCAATGACCCAAAAAAATATCGGGCACATCTCTACTCACAAACGATTGTCTGCAAGTGTAAATGACGCACAGAGAGCAGATATGAGCGTGTGCTTCAGTGGGCAATAAATCGGTCCTTCGCCGCCCACTCCTCGCGTCCACGGTAGCTGATTTTTATCTCGACTGTGTACAAATAGAGTAATGGCGCGAGTGATATATACTGGCGAGATGCAAGATGAAAGATGATATAAGAATGTGTTGCGAAAAGGCTTGACAGCTAGAAGAGCGGCGCGGCATATCTGGCCCCAATTTCACTAATTTCACAAACTTGACAACTGTTACCTGACATTGACGATTCGACGTAGGTATAGGGCGGATTCTTTTTCTAGACCGGATCGTATCCATCCCATCGGGCCAATAAAGCAATTGTTTAGCCACAATAGCGCTTCGAAATAGAAAGGCCATGTTTTTTAAATATTTTCTTACACAATCAAATCTTACACAAATCGACCTAATCCCAAACTAAGCAAAGCTTGTACTATGGGTACTAGATGACCATAACCATACTTATATAGATAAATACTTAAATGCATAGAAAACATCCATGACTCGGGAACAAATATTCGTGCTCATCACACAAATTAATGCCCTTGCCGGGATTCGAACCAGGGTACATATTACACTATACATTGCTGGGGACATAAGTAACGAAGGTAACGATGGTATTTAGCAAGGATGCTCTCCGACACATCAATGCAATTAATTGTCATCAACTGTTGACTAATTGGCATTTGTCAAATTGGTGGCATAGGGGCCTGGCATGGCGGGAAAGGCTAAAGTCTCATTAAATTTTTATTGATGCCAGTGGCAAATTCAGTTGTCCAAAAACGGGAAGAATGCTAACTTCAAAACGAGGATTAAACATAAAAAGTAATAAAAGTCAAAATATTCATTGGGTTGCCTTTGAGAGAATAGTGAAGTGAAAAATATTGAGTGATTTTAATCAAAAGATGCCTTTATTTTTAATTAATCTTCAGTGGGTTAGGTGAAAGGTAAGCTTGCTAAATCCGCTAGATAAATTAAGTATTAGGTAAAGTTCTCTTTGTCTTTTTAATTAAGATATATAGTTATGGATAGTTTCTCGAAACGATCGTAAATTTTTTTAAGTACAAGTGGGAATGCCTGTTGAGCTGTCGTTTGAAAATCATACACGGAACGGATGCGAAAGCGCAATCGTTTGTGATTATAATACATATAAATAACCTTATAAAGATATTACACCTGTCACCCTATTTGTTTTATTTTGTGACACTTAATTCGTGAATTTGACACTATGACTCGGGCTCGAATGTCAAATGAAAACGATAGCTTACAGCTGTGCAGTGAGAGTGTCTTACGAAATATCACATTCATTATATTTAAGATTCAAAATCTTGTCGGTGGAGCAATTTCCATTCCTCTCTGTTCTCAGCTATTGTTTTGACCTCTTGATACGACGCGCCGTTTACTTTTTCTTTTATTTGGTCCATAAAAGATCTTCTTGGTCTCCCTCTCTTCCTCTTTCCCTCTATCTTCCCTTCCACTATGGTTTTCATAAAATCATCGTGTCGTAACAAGTGGCCCAACATCCTGCCTCTCCTGTTCTCAATGGTCTTCAACAACGTTCTTTTCTCTTTCACTCTCTCAAGCACCTCCTCATTCGTCTTCTTATCCTTCCAACTAATCCTCTCCATTCGCCTCCAGCACCACATTTCGAAGGCCTCCAATCGTTCTCTGTCACGCTGTGTCATTGTCCACGTTTCGCTTCCATACAACGCTATGCTCCAGATGTACACTTTTATAAGCCTCTTCCGAATATGGCCTGCTATTCTGGCTTTGAGCAGGCTCTTCTTGGCATTGAAAGCCTGCTTCGCCATGGCTATCCTCGCGATAATGTCTGGTGTACATCTGGAGTTATTAGTGATTATGCTTCCCAGATATTTAAATTTGTCGACTTGCTCTATTGTCCTGTTATTTAAAGTGATTGGTCTATAATTTGAGTGCCTTTTTGAGTTTACTAGCATTTTTGTTTTATTAATGTTTATTTTAAGTCCAAAATCTTCAAAAATTGCATTCATATCTGTAACTAATTCTAACTGATTTGATGACTCTGCAAAAGCCGCAATGTCATCAGCAAAACGAATAAATTGAATTTTTTTCCCATTGAAATGAACCCCCCCTTTTCCGGACTCTATTAATTTTCTAATGGCACACTCTACGAAATATCACATCGCTTCGATTTGACTAACTTTAGAAGTGACTAACAGCTTTTACGGAAATTGCACTGCAAGTCTATAGTTAGTTCAAGTAATCACAGCTTGCTTAATAATTTCCAGTAAAACACCTATTCTCTGGGATCGCATATACTACATTGGCACACAATATTTGCAGGATTGTCACCACTATTGAAATCAGTTTCAACGTCAATTATTGGGAGTGACAATAAGTAAACGTAATTTTTTACCGATTCAAATGAAGTTTAACTACATCTCTTACTCTTCCTCAGAGTATGTATACCCACCGTTACGCATACGCACGCCTCTCCAATTTTCTTCTATTCAGCCCGATTGCCGTAGCTTGCCTCCTGACTGGCACGGCTATCACAACGGCGCGCGAGCTCTCTCGATTATTCTCGCAATATCGGTCTCTCTCTTATTAGAACACTTAGAACGAGAGGTAGTGCGAGTAAAATCGAGAGTATCACGCAGCTGTCTCATGATAGACGTGCTGCTATCGTTTTTATGTCATCCGATCATCTTGCCGGGGGTCTGCCGACCGGTCTTTTAAACTACATGCATTACGCTAAAGAGCAAAGAAAAGGAGTAGGTACACTTTCCATATAAATCGTACACAAACCAAATCCCTTTTTCTTAGCTCTTGAGTGGAATCGAAAGTTTCCCTAATACCCCTTCAGCTGTGGCGAAAAAACATGGCCGCTTACCCACGTCTGTGGCACCCTCTGAGGGGTGCTCCACCGACCTGCAGGAAAAAATATGAAGCCCACAGAGGGATGAACACAGCTGGAGGGATACAATAATTTCCATATCTCACATTATTTTCAGTAAACGGGACTTACCTAATCCCGTTTTCTGATATCATCAGCACGGCACGTCGGTATTCTTAAAACAACCAGGGTGACAGTTTTAAGATTTCATCGTTGTGGAATCCAATCATAAAGTAATTGTCAGCGTCAACAATCATCGTCCGTTATATCACCGGACATTGTTAGTGTTGTGTGTCGGCCGGGCCCGGGTGACAACCCTAGTGAACAATTGGTTAACAAAGACCAAATGCGGGTAGTTCGGAAAACCCGCGCAGCAAGATGTTGATACCCGCTCAGGCGCTCAAGCCAGTTGTCCCGTGAACGTGGATTTTGCGACACTTTCGAAACGTCGGGAGACCTCAGTGAGATAAATAAATAAGTTAATTATACTCCCGTTTAGTAAAAATAATGTGTGAGAATCGTGAATGTTTAAATTCCATATCTCAGTCTTCGAACGAACGGTTCGAAATTCGCAACATTAACCAAAGCTAATTTTCCCATAACTTACAACATCCTACTATGCCGGTAAACGTTGACACGGTGTATTTACAACAGCGTCGGTTGCTGGCAACATAATAACTTTGCCGTCCGATATCTATGTTGTCACTTTGCATTCGAAATCGCTGCATTTACTCGCCTTTCGATTGTTATCTCGGCTCTAGCCTCGTGAGTTAAACTTAGCGTTTGTGTACAGAGTCATCTGTAATGGCGCATTTACATAAGGCAATAGGTAGCTACCCGCATGTATTATTCTTTTTTGCAGTCTAACAACGTACGAGTTCTTCTATCTCGGCTCCAGGCTCGGCAAGTCGCAATCATAAATATGTCACGGAAAAAATATTTTATGGACCATTGCTTACAAAACGCTTTTATCGCAATGTCTTCGGACTATTTATCACAAATTGTAACATTATACATTATAAACACAAATACGGGACCCCCCCCCCCCCCCCCCCTCCGTAAGTCAACTCGAAGATTAGGTATTTAGGATTAGACTTTTTGGGGTAATTTTGTTATAGAATGTACCTACATAGCAAACTTCCTTAGAATTATTTTAAAAAGGCAGGCAGTGTTTACCAATTAATAATAAGTTGATTGTGTTTTATGCAGGCTTGTACTTGGTTTATAGCTATTCAGTTTCCTTTCCGGAATACTATATTATGGAGCACTTTCTAGGTCTGCCCCGTCACAGGAAAGCAAGACTCGTACGGTCTCACAACGCGCGTGTCATACCGTTGTACGCATACAGCGAAAGTCGAATTACACCACAAAATGATCTCTCCCATGAAATCTAACATGATTCCATAATAATTTAGCACTTGATCCTACAATAGCTGGTCCTGTCTATTAGATAAAGGTCTCTGAGGCGCAGAGTAGTGGATAATACAGAGAGGTCCTATAATTTATGAAGGCAATTGCACGCTTGTCACCGCGTCGCTTTTCCAAACTATAACTTATCCATGGATTTCAGCTCACAATGAGCTTCAGATGTAACAAGTGGTACAGGTTAGGAATTATATTGAGAGGTGACAAACCATTTTCTGTTTCTCATCGACAACAATTTAGTAGTGGGTTTAACTTTTAAGTGGAGGCATGGTTCAGGGTAGAGTAGAAAGCACTCTGATGGCAGTTCATTGCATACATTGCAAGTGCTATACCTAAATCGGATGGGATGAAGAGACATCGTTGTTCGTGAAACAGGAGACCCCAAACCACCCACATGACCACTACCACTGTTGTTATTAGTAGGTTTTTGTACAATTCAAGTTAATTATGAAATAGGTATTGCAGTAGGTATCTTTCCCAAGCTAAACTTTATAATAATTTTAAAAGTCAAGTTCAAGTAGTCGGTTCCAAAGTTGCTAGCAGTTTTCCCTTTACGCCGGCATCGATACAATATCCAAATAGGATTAAGTGTAAGATATCAGTGACACAACACAAGCCCTATGTCTATCGCGCAGGGAATGTGGAGTGCGCGTTAACTTTGCTACTCTGCGTCACCGCCCACGCGCTGTCGCGACCCGCGCGTAAATATGGCGCTCGGAATTAGAACTACCCGCGGTTATTTATCGGCGTGGAGAAATCGCGCCACTTCCTGCTCGGACGCGGCGCACGCGCCTTACCACATTATAATAAAAAAGTCGTATCTATATGTAAGTACTACGATACATACAACCTTTTTAACCGGCATTTGAGAATGTCATTTGACCCTATAACGCTTTATCAATGTGGACACTTGTCCTGGAATGGGTCGGTAATAGCGTTTTGATTCAATCGAAGGTATGTGGGCGTTGTTGGGAGATGCACAAACTAAATAAGGCAGATTGCGATCTAAACTACATTTATATGCCTTAATGTTAGGGTTATATAGTTTATAATATTAATTATTATGATTTGTTACCTGGAAAGTGCGTTATTAATTTAATATCAATACTTCCTTTACTGGCAACACTGACTTTCATCTGATTAGCTGCTTCCCCTGATTGGCTGAATAACCACCAATCAGGGAACGCAGAGTGGATAAATGTTAAATAGTGGGGATAGTAAGGAACGTCAGGGCGAGGAGACGGACTGGACGGCATTCGTTGGCGGAACGTCGAAGTGCTAACTTCTCCTAAAAACTAATTGACGAATGTGGTGAAAGATAGTGCGGCCAGGAATAATTTAAGGTGAGCTGTACTTGTTTAATTAAATGTGATGACTTTTATTGTAATGTGTATATTTATATGGAAAATAAATTGATCAAAATTAGCTTGGTGTTTCCCTTTCAGTAATGAAATACAGTTAGCAGTGGATACAATTCAATGTCGTCAGAAATATTCAAGTAATTATTCTCTTGACTATATAGTTGGTATTGTAATTTTCCTGTTTTTGTTAAACAGGGATATTTGGCAGTTATACCCCATTCCTGCACGCGCAATCTATGGCAAATTATATAAATAGACTTCCAACTGTAGCAATACGACTGTCTACTTTAACCTCAACTTTTAAATAAAATATTTGCTCATACTTCATATTCTATATCGATCTTAACAGTACTTATTAATAATATTTTAAGCATAATATATAGATCTTTAAACATAATTGCGTCGAGATTGTTTACGATTGGTTATAATATGTTTTCGATTTATTTTTATACTCGTTTTAATAGCCCACCGATCACTATCTGATCCAGTTACGTTACGCTTTAGAAATCGAGCATAAAGGTTTTATGGTGTTTTAATATCATTGACTTGTGTTAATGAGAGTAACGAGTCTGGTGACATTAGTCCATTTTCCAATTTTACAGTGGTTTTTAATTGGCTGCATGTTGTAAGATGGATGTGGAAAAGTAGTAAATCTTAAAAAGCAAAATTGAGTACGTAAAAAAAAATACTAAATGTTTGGGGACACTGTCAAGGCCTCCAGCCACCGGACGCGTGTGGTGCGCGGCGCGTGTGCTGCGCGGCACACGCGCAAGTTTTAAAGCATTGAAACTACACTTCAAACACACATCGAACGCGGCACACGCGCGGCACACGCGCAGCACACGCGCAGCACCCGCCCAGCACCCGCGCGGCAGTCGCGCTGCACACGCGTTGCTACACGCCGCCCGCTTCCGGTGTGAATATACCGCTTCAAACGCGCCCGACACACATCGAACGCGGTACACGCGCGGCACACGCGCAGCACACGCGCAGCACCCGCGCAGCTGCAACGCAGCACCCGCGCGGCACACGCGCAGCACCCACGCGGCAGCGGCGCGGCAGCCGCGCTGAACACGCGTTGCTACACGCCGCCCGCTTCCGGTGTGAATATACCGCTTCAAACGCGCCCGACACACATCGAACGCGGCACACGCGCGGCACACGCGCAGCACACGCGCAGCACACGCGCAGCACACGCGCAGCACACGCGCAGCACACGCGCAGCACACGCGCAGCACACGCGCAGCACACGCGCAGCACACGCGCAGCACCCGCGCAGCACCCGCGCAGCTGCAGCGCAGCACCCGCGCGGCACACGCGCAGCACCCGCGCAGCAGTAGCGCGGCAGCCGAGCTGCACACGCGTTGCTACACGCCGCCCGCTTCCGGTGTGAATATACCGCTTCAAACTCGCCCGACACGCGCAGCACACACGTCCGGTGGGTGGAGGCCTTTACTCAAATCAAAGTAGTCACGTAGTAAGCTATTTACGGCTTGTGTTATGGGTACTTAGACGACGATAAATTTAATAAAAAAATTGAATCAATCACTTACTTACATAGAAAACATTTAAGACTCTGAAACGAATATTCAAAACCTCATAACACTAATAATATGGCCTTACAGATATTCGAACGTGTCACTACATGGGTAGGTATACCCTATCATGATCACCCTCATTTTTAGCTTATAATAGCCCACTGAGCAGAATCCTTTCTTCAAGTTTGCCCCTCATCCCACATTCCAGTGCAAGTCTATGCAGGGCTCTTTCCAATGCTTTCCCAGCATATTTAATTGTATCCTTTTGCAATAACAAATGGATACTCTCCTCATTTATTTAATGGATCACATCATCATCCCATAGCCTTGCTCTTTTCGGTAGCGTAATCGCCATTATTCTCTGCCCATTGCCAGCTTCTCGACTTCCTCATACGACTCGACATCAACTGTATCCTTTATTTGGCTAACACGTGTTAGCCTAGGCCTAAATGGATCACCTTCTCTCTTCTTCTTCTTCTTCAACTTAAGAGCTCTGCTCTTGTCCGTGGAGAAACCGCCATTCAGCTCTACGCTCTGCCACTGCTTTGAGCTCCTGGTACGACACTACATTGACCTTCTCCTTGACCTGGTCCATAAAAGCACGTCGCGGCCTTCCTCTACCTCTTCTTCCCTCTATTTTCCCTTCGATTATAGTTTTTGCCCCAACATATTTCCTCTTCTATTTTCAATCGTCCTTGGCCAATTTAAACAGTATTTGGCTCAGAGTTCGTATACTTCCGAGTCGCAAGTCGAGAGGCCATATTCTGTGGATAGAGACCCGTATCAAGAAGCATGCTCGATAGATTTAAGTCCAGTTCTTGAGGCACCGAAGAAAGCTGGTTGTTGGCAAGGATCTCTTCTCTCCGACTAAATCCAAAATCTCTTCATTCGTTCTTCTTTCCTACTCATATAAATGGATCACCTACTCAATATAAAATCCGAGGTACTCACCGACAACTTACAAGCACAAGTTATATATTTGTATTAAGAAATGAACGCGATATCAGAAGGCAAGGGCACTTGAAATTTTAGAAGTTTACCCACCGTCACCACCGTAGCCTGAGGCAAATCAAGGCGCATTTTTATCCATCTGCAATGACATTTACTTGACATTTGACATTATACGCCGCGATCCATCTAATTACAGTGGGTGTGACACATACCTAAACTAGGCCCATTGATCGATACGCTGTCTCAGAACCAGTTTTGATTAATGCATTAAGTTAATGTCGTGCGCATATATCCTAATTACGGCAGTGTTAAGTGTTATTGTTGCTAAAGGTCAGAATATACGGAAATATTATATGGCTCGGAGTGTTAATTGGACTATTTGCTACATAATTTATGAATTTATGTGTCAAAATCATAAATGGGTATATTTGATTGCACTTTTTAACTTTAACATATGTATATACGTCTGTCTGGAGCATCGTAGCTCCCAAACGCTTTTTACGACGATGCGCTCTCTCACTCATACATTTAAATGGTAAACAGACACCGTAGCTCTTACAACTCGAAAAGAAACATAAACGCGTTGCCAACGCTTCATGGAAATGACGATTCGTTGTGATGATAGCTAATATAGACAAATGTCCCTCACTCTCAACACAGTGCGTCCACAAAGCTTTTGCAACCTTACTCACCACCAGGAACACAACACATAGGTGCCAGAGCAAGTAATGTAGTTATTATGCTTGCGGTAATCTGCAATAAGGTTACATTACTATAGCGAATTATTACTTCCAAAATAAACCCACACAACTCACCCGGAATAAATAAACAAGATCAATACAAAACAGGAAGGCATTCGTTATTATTTTTATTTGATACAGTGAACTTAACGCGACATATGACAAACCGGTTGTATAGCACCATCGACAGCACAGATAATAACTGATCGTCAATGGACCTTAACACACCGACATAAGGTCGGCTAGTGGTTAGTGTGTTTGTACCTATAAAGGTCGGATGTGTAAGAAAAGCGTCGCAAGTTACGCCCTTACTGCTTCCGGGTAGCCATGGCATTTTGACCACAGAAGCATTGATGTAATTCAAGTGGGAATTCTTCGGTGCTGTTTGTGTTTTATAGGGTCTTGTTTAAGTCAGATTTCATTGCCTATTCCCACAAACCTATGAATTATACTCATCATCATTACCAGCCTATTACACATCCTGACAGGCCTCCTCTGAGGAAGAAAACATTTATTCACTCCACGAAAGACACACAGAGACAAAGGGAATAGATATACAATACAATTGACACATAATGTTTGTGCCTTCGCGGCAGTGAATCGGTCGCTGTCTCAGAATTATGCCGAGGTGTCAGACGGACACCTACAGCGCTGATTTTACTTCACATACATCTTTGAATTGTGCATGCATGTATCCGAATATTAGTATGAACAGCGCAGACTAGATTAGAGCGGCGTTTTAGATTGTGCCAGAAGTCAAAATCTTTGGAGCATCTAGCCAACGTAGTAGGTAGCAGTAATATCCTTACTTGCTATTGTGTAGACATTATAAAAGTCCGAAAACATAAGAACACAAACGATAATGTATGAACTAAATAGGAACCTACGCTTGTTAATGATGCTTACATATTGCGCTTATTTTTTTTTGTAAATAACGACAAAGACTACGACTTAATTTTGTCGATCGATACAAATATAAAGTATAACAAACATCATCAAGTCTGGGCAGCGACGGTTTTTGTTGTCACCTGCCCGACCTCGACACGTCGCCTAGAGGTGAAATAGAGCGATATAAAAAATCGCAGATTACTTACGACTTATGGCTAGAGACACCATAATTTCAAATGTTTTAAGAATGTACATCCACAGAAATCAACAGTCAGTTGCGTTTTGCACGGACAATAGTTAAGAATTTCATTTGTTCTAAAATAAAACGAATCAAAACAAATGAATCTCTCCTCCGGTATAATTTGAGTTCCATTATATAGAAGCACTTGTTAGTTGTTCTCCCTTAGGAACTTAGAACTTAAGAGGCTGGAACTCGGTTTCCATCGGCAATACAAATAACCTTTACTTCAGATTAACTCTACTATACGCCGTAGCGCGTAGCAGTATTTTGCTGCTTTATAGCGGAAATCCTACGTAGAGGCATGACTCGTATGTGAGGCTCTCAGGCTGAGGTCCGACTTGCCCAAGGATAAGTCTTAACGCCACGCTGTTAACTAGATCATTGAAAACATTTCAATTTCTATATTTTTGCAAACATGAACTGCAATATACACTACAATTTTAACATATCGAGTTAAATACATTGTCACAGAATATTTTTTTCTTTAGAGAAATAGAAGTTATTGCAAATAAAGTGGTAAAATTCTATCTTATAATATGTAAATTAAAACGTAAATCGTCCACATTTTGGACAAAATTGCGTCGCTGCACAAAAGTTTCGCTTACCTGATAGTAAGACGGACACAGAGAAGCAATTAGAAACAGTCCAAATAAAAATCGACAAATCGATACTTTTCGCCTGGGAAGGACACGAGTCTCTAATAGTTCCCAATATATCCACCCGACTATTTAGTCGCAATTGTCAGTCACGGAATCGACACATACATCGACACCAGTTTTTTGCCAACGCTCCGCATGCTTTTGCACCTACGCACTGGCTTTTTCTGACCGTACCTGAAGTTTTGATCTATGACATTCCACTGGCGGTTGGCTTTGTTAGACAGTGATTAAAAGTGGACTGAATTAGGTTTGTTTTAATACTGTTTAATGTTATTGATGGTTTTATATACTGATAAAATGATGTTGTTCCAACAGGTTGTTGTTATATGTCAACTATGGGTCTATATCGGGTGGCATAAAATTGTTGATCCTAATATTTTGTCGCATACCAACTTTGTGCCGAATATCGAATTGCATAAACATTGTTGTGCATATTTTTTATTTGCCGAAATTGTTGTTCCTAATATCGATTGTCCTAAATATTTATTGCCCGAATGTTTATTGTGTCGAAGGTTTTTTTTTAGAATTATTGATGTGCATAACTTTGATGTTCCTAATATTTAATGTACTAAAAATGTTGTGCATACATTTTGCTACGCATACATATCTATTAGAATTGCCTATTACTTGAATAACATATGACCCGCCCTCATGTCGACGGAGCCCCGCTTCGCGGGGCCCCTCTTTCTGCTCTGAGGGGCAAAAGGCAACTAACGAACCTATTTTATTTATCGAGATGTAGGTCGGGTCTGCTCAGAGTTTACAAATAGTAAAAATAAATGTTTTATTTGTGGTTATTTAGGTACGTACTTTAAGAACTTATGACCCGCCCTCATGTCGACGGAGCCCCGCTTCGCGGGGCCCCTATTTCTGCTCTGAGGGACAAAAGGCAACTAACGAACCTATCTAATTGATCTAAATGAAGGTTGCCTCAGCTAAGAATTGCCTAATACTTGAATAACCTATGACCCGCCTTCGTGTCGACGGAGCCCCGCTTCGCGGGGCCCCTATTTCTGCTCTGAGGGGCAAAAGGCAACTAACGAACCTATTTTATTTATCTAGATGTAGGTCGGGTCTGCTCAGAGTTTACAAATAGTATAAAATTTAGGAAAAAAATAGTATAGGTGGTTTAATTTTAGCACGTTTAGCAATAGGCAAAATAATTACTATGACAATGAAAATTAGGACTATTACTTTTTAGGTAATTCAATGTTCGAGTAATCAATATTAGGATAAACATACTTTAGGACTTTTAAATGTGTATGCGCAAAAATGAATAGGCTAAATATGTAGTATGCCACTCAACATTATGCCAAACATTCTCGGCCAAAAATTTTTAGGACGATCAACATTATGCGATACGACAGGCACCCGTCAACTATCATTAATGGCTATGCTAATCGAGAATGTATAAAAAAAAGACGTTGATAGGAACATTAATAAATAAATATTAGGGGCCAATATGCTACAATACGTAAGGAAATAGTAAATAAGAGATCAAAAGCATTGCTATCCAGTTGTAAATGTTGTTGTGATTATAACTACAGAATCGCGTACCTAACAACTGTTATTATCCTATTACATTAAAAAAAAGGCATACGATGTCATGTGACAATTGAGAGTAAATAAAAAATGAACCTTTCGTAAAATAAATATCCCCATGAAATCGTCTTACAAATAGCTGTCGATATCTGATTATACTCGTAATAACATTACAATCACGTGCGACCGTACGGTTACAAAAAACAAAATGAGAAAACGGCGTCAAATATATATATACACTTTTCGCCTTATGACAACGGTATAAGGTGCAAACGTGTACAAATATCTTTGATGGTAACTACATTCCCATATCATATTTTGTTTCGTTTTATTTCAAATACCATTAACGCAAAAATCAAAGAAGACGTTTTCAAGTCATCGTTGGTATTATGACGGTGTTTATTGACGAAGCGACGGCGTCATGTGGATTTCGAATGTAGTCATTTCGAACTTCGATAAAAAAACTTAATAAACGCACAGGAGTTTTACGTATTAAGTTACAATGTTTTGCGCGGTAAAAGGTGGCACTTTGTCCAATGTTACTTTGGTAGAACTTGTCATGTACAAAATCAACGATTTCATTTCTATTTGGAGTGTCCTTAAATCTTTGTTTAAAAGTATTTTTTTTATTTATATCATTTTCAACTGACTTTCAAAACGAGGATGTTCACCCCTGAATTTTTTGTATGATTAGTAATATCGCATTCAAACAATGAGATCTCGGGAAGGACAACGAATAGGTTTTATCCCTAAAATACTTCCTGAAAAAAGGTAAAAAGGGGAAGGTAAGTTTTACAGGTATATGATAAGTTTTCCTACTCCTGTGGAAAATGTAAATTAAATTAGATATTTATTTTAATAGATTATACATTATTTATTTCGTGATAAAAGATTGCATTACAAATTTGCATACAATTCAAAAAATATTGTTTTTTTTTCACGACAAACTAGGAAATAGAAAAGTAAGTATGTAAGTAATAATTGTATTATCGATACCTAAAGGCGATTAACGAGTATACCGTAGCCGGTAAAGTATACATCTAGTCGGCTAACCTTTTAGTACCACAGGATGCTTTTAAAAAGGTTGCGTGCACTGACTGGAGGATGTTTGTAATTGCTAATGCCCGTGAAAGTACCAGGCTTTGCCCTCAGGCTCTTTGCTTGCGTCTGCGCACCATAAGAAGCCGTTTTCTTACTGCCTCTTAACATTCCAGTCTAGTTTTTAGAGCCAATGTTTATTTGCGTTGGTCTCAGACGGTCCTGAACGCAATTTGCCTAGTTGGAGTTTTGCCCACGTTGCAGTTTGACCACCGAGCATTATGCCTAAAACGCAAAGGGATCACTTATAGGTAAGTTAGGTTCGTTAGGTTTCTTCAGATGCCCGAAGCGCAAACAGACCAGAAATAGGAGCCCCGCTCCGCGGGGCTCCGTCAATATCGCTAACGTAGCCTCAAAACAACGAAAATATGATGTAGGCATTTTGCGTTTTAGGCATAATGCTCGGTGGTCAAACTGCAATGTGGGCAAAACTCCAACTAGGCAAATTGCGTTCAGGACCGTCTGAGACCAACCCGTTTATTTGTGTGCAGGGTAATTATTCAACGATCGTAACTTGTTAGTGTTCTTTTATCGCGCTTTTTGATATTTCCTTATCATATGTATGTCTCTTATTTATACTAACATTCTAATGATGAAGTGTCTACGACTATTTAGCCAAGTAAGTTTTTATGTTTCGGATAATCTTCGGAAACGCTTATCAGATTTCTAAATTTCTTTCACCTTTTCGTATAGAATTTAATTTCCGGATTATTATAGATTATATTATCCCGCGGTTTGAACGCATGGGCAGCTAGTGGCATATAACATAGAATAAGTGTATTGAAAAGATTTTTCAAAAAACCCAACTGCTCTTTTAAAATTTTATAGCCTATGTCACTCCCACGATTAAGAGGAATCCAACGACACCTCTTATGTCGAAATCCGTCAAACGGTTTGGGCTGCAGGGCGTGCCAAAGAATATGCCACATGCATTATGATACATACATACGCTCGAAAAACATAACCTTCCTCTCCTTCGGGCAGTCGGGTAAAAACATACCTCTTGCTTAGCACGAGTTAGGGTGTATTTGCAATTGCATTTACATGAAGTCGAGGAAGCGCAAGCCGCGCAAGAGTCAGTGTGGTACTGCAGAACCGGTTGGTTCCGGTCTTCGGGTTGCCACACCGAGCAAGGCGCTATATGTATCGCGCCTGCATTACTCCGCCACGGCTGATGATGTGGCGGAGTACGTTCGTCAGAAGACCGGCTTCTCGCTGAGGGTGTTCCAGCTGCGTTCGCGCCATTATGTGCACTTCAGCTCGTTTGTGGTGCGCGTGCCGCGGCCGCTGCAGGAGACCGTCGCATGTGCTGACTTCTGGCCGAAGGGTGTAGTGTTTCGACGGTTCCGGGGCAATCTGCCGAATCCTACACCGGAGACAACGATGCAACGGGGCCACGCCATTTCGTCGCCTAAATAGTGTTATTTGTTGTTTTGGTTTCGTGACGCATTGGTTGTTACTGTAATGTCACGTAAATGTATTTGTCAATAAATAAATAAATAAATGAAATGTGGTTTTGAGATTTTAGTAGATATAAGTGCATTTAGCAACCTGACGAAAGACGATGCTCTTAGGATCGGAGCACATTTAGGTACCTTTTCGATTCATGATTTTACGTACCTAGGTGAAAACTGTCATCGATTCGCACCCAAAATCCCAGTTATGGGCACAAAGCTTTTTGCAGGAACAGAATTCCATTCGCGAAATTCGAGAGCATGGCAGATATGTCCACTCCAATGTCGGAGCCATTTTCATAGCTGCGGACGTCTGTAAGGTTCTCAACTTCCGGTTAGGTAGCTCCAATTATGAACAAGATGATATGATTTTGCTATGTGTGCTACCAGCATCCTCCTAGCGTTACCCCGATTGTACTAGGGTACTTGGTACTTGTACGGGGTAGGGGATTTGGAATAGGCCGTTTCGCTTGCAAAAATAATTTACATTAAAAAAGCTTTCCCTAATAAAAGTTTTTATCCGTCGCACTATGTAGTAAGTATCAAATTCATTGACGGCATTTCGAGCTGTGCAGTGAAGTGTAATTACACTGATTACGCCATCGCTCCAGTTTCGTGCGTGTGCGCGCGGCTGTGTGCGTGAGGGGACAGTGACCCGCGCTATCGGGGATCGCAGCCTCCGCGGCCAGATGCCGAAAGATGGTACAGGCATGGACTTGGAAAAGTGCAATTTTGATAGGTTTTACAGCGGGCGTAAGATCGTTGTCATGTTATCACCGAAAGTGATAATGATGACACACTCGTCACTCTTTCAGTCAAATGACTCATCAGCGGGGCTAGCACAACTGACACCGCGCTGCGACTCGAGTCGAGAAAGATCTACCTTCCTTTTTCTGATTTGCACGGAGCGAGTGAGATACCCCAGTCCCGCGCGACGCCCAGTCGCGCGCGAAGCGACTGAGCAGCTAGATGTGCTAGACGTACAGGACGTGATCGATAACGTATTATACACAACGATGAGTGATAAAAGAGCAACGATCTCACGCCCGGTGATCAAAAATAAAGGTTTTATGGCATTATTTCATACCACGTCACTGGTAAGCACATGACCTGCCAGATGGTAAGCGACGTAGCCTAAGGACGATTGCCATTCCCAAGGTGACCCTTTAACATGTAGGTATATGTCTTGATTCAATTGTGATGAGATCGATGAGTCAGGAGAGAGTGTTTCTGGGACTATTTGCGAGATTCACAAATATAACCTTGTCTTATGAGGTGGCTGTCGCATAGTACATTGTAAGAATAAAATAAATTGTTAAAACACTTAACTACATATATTACAAACTAAAACGCATGCCTGGCTACAAGGATATCACATGCAATTTATTCCAGTGATACAGAAATAGGCCATCGTTCCTTTCTGCCATTGTCTCCTGGGCTAGCCGCTAGTGCGGTTCAACCCGCCAGTCACCCGTCACGAAACTTGACATCTACCTACGCTTAGTTACTACGCATGGCGGTGTCAAGATATATTTGTGGGTGAGCGTTGAGGCGAGCTTAAAACAAGTCACAGAATAGGGGGGCAGGAGGATGTTGTGGTTCAGGCCGATACGCCTCTGCACACTCTGCAGAGATGCGACACGTTTTCGCAATATTGCGTGAAAGCCATCCGTGCTTGCCTCCGCGAACATTCCTGATGCGCTGCAATGTTTCGGCAGCCCCAACAGCATCCTGAAAGCCTGAAATTATGCCATATTGGGCGAAATACGAGTGGGCGATAGCGAGCTGACAGTTATAATGACGAAAGTGCATGCTTGATAATATTTCTGTAAAAAGCTCCCACAGCCTCGGCACACCCAAGTCCGTCTCTGTCATAACCTTTAGCTTCGGGCTATCGCATTTAAAAATAAAGGTAGCCGTGTTAATAACGTATTTTTAGTTTGTTCGTTTGGTAGGCCGCTACCGCAGGTGCGTTGCCCTGCGACTCTAAACACAGAGTCCTAAGCGTTCAGAATCTTAACGTTTATACAACCTTGTGGTTCTAACTAGTTTCGTGCCCCTGCGGCGGGCGTCCCAGGATCAAGCGCATAAAATATTGGTTTATCATGGGCAGTACTATCTATAATGCTTATACTCCAATGCATTTTAAATCTTAAGCCATGCATTTAAAGCTCATATTAGGACTGTATTGACAAATATATACATTACGTTAATAACTTCGATTAGTTAATTAATGTTTTTAATTTAACGCCTTATGAGCTACTTCAGAGGTAATAAAGTAAAGCGTTAGAGTTTGGCGACGGACGGAGTTTCAAGTAATTAGTTATGAATAATAATTATGGTAGTATACTGAATAATACTGAATAGAATACTGAGTAGCATACTGAATAGCTGTAATTTGAATATCTGTCCCCTTTTACATCTCTGTGTTTCAAAATCAGAAAGACAGAAACATGAAAGGGGACATGTCATGTTTCGCGGATGGACTACCGGTCAAGGTACAAAATTGTCACTGACCCCCATATTATCTACGTGAATGAAGACAACATTAAGTATCGCTTGTAAAGAAAATACTAGGTATATACAGGTTTCAAACGACAGGGTACATGACAGACGGTGACATGTCACCCACTTTTACATATCTGCCATCCAAAATCAGAACGACAGAGACAACAAAGTGGAGATATGTCCCCTTCTACCAAATATGGTGGGTGGTATACCGGCCAAGGTGCAAGGTTGTCACTCAACCATTAACAACCGGACACTGCCGTATCTAGATGAATGAAGACAATTCCCTTTTCAGCTACATTCAGTATCGCTTCTAACGCAAATACAAGTACGTAATACTGGTTTTCTAGACAATCCCGCCAACTTATAAGAACGTCAGGTGTGTCCGTCCGCGTGTCTGATGGATATCGTCGTGAGACGTGCCTCCGGCCGCGTCGGCCGGCTAATTATTTTACTTTGTGACAACCCTAGTCCTGCTATAAAGCTTTCAAACATACATGTTAATATTAGTTACAATATTAGATTCATTAAGTCGAGCCACCGTGATTGTTTTATGTAATTTCTATAGGGGTTGAGCTTAGATATGTATTTCAGAATAATCCTGTAACGTACAACTCTCTACTCAACTCATATTACTCATATATGCATACTCGTATCGTGTTTTCACAATCACTCTTTTTGAAAAAATCATGTTTTGTTTTCTTGATTTCTGTCTTGAGCTCTGAAGAAAAGGTGAAATAAACAATTTATGGCTAAAAAAATTAAATATGATATTCCATTAGATATTTGACTATTTGTATATAATTTTAAAACTCTCCCAGTTTTAAAATTATATACTATTAAAAATGTATTGGACTGATCAACGTCTAAAACTTTGTTCGTTTGAGGCATTTTGTACGTAGGGATTTAGATTTTCGAATCCAATAGCGCGAGACAAAAGGAGATTATGGAATTGTTTTTTTTAAGAATTTCGTGCATAATTACTTTGATGTTCGGAACGATGCTGCAGACTATACAGATATAAAACAGTACAATTTAAGTTACTGATGGACCCGACGGACGTTAGCTTTCGTTACCTCGCTCTATATGCGTACAGTGTATAATTCAAGATTAATCTCGCATACCTTCTAAAAAAAACAAATCAAATTGCATGCGATGAAAGTGGCAGCCCTAATTAGAAAAGCAAGAACAAAATGAATATGTAATAATAATATTATTGGCCAAGTGCAGCAAGATTTAATGAAACTGCTCGCCGCCCGGCACTAAGACGGAAACGTCATGCGGTAATGCAATAGCATTATAATTTAACGCATAGAAAGCCTATAATGATGATTTCGATTGACTATCTTGTAAACCACTAAGAAGGAAATATAGTAAGTACTTATAATTAGATTGAGATACGAGCGGGATTGAGTTGTGTATGAATTGTTTCTTGAAAACAAGAACTCAAGACGAAGTGTTTCATCTGAATGGTTAAGCGGTTTACTCTGGCCAAAGGTAACCTATAAGTGACGGCAGCGTACTTCATAGCCAGTAAATGTCAAACAAATAAGATATTGTGATATTTGCGCACTGAAATGTATAATTCCACATACAGGCTGCTGTCACCATCAGGTGTAACGAAGAGTTGGAGTGCATGTTGACATAATTTTAAGCATCCTGTAGAGTAGATTTATATATAATTTTATATAGACTTTTACGATTCTCATCCATTATTTTTACTATAAGATAATTATTCGAGTACCTATAATTAACTTATCCCGTGACCATGGATGTTGGTACACATCCGAAACGACGAGAGACCTCAGAGAGATAAAAAAATAACTTTAATATTATACGCCATAAGTCCCGTTTAGTGAAAATAATGTAGGTGCATTTCATAGTGAATGTATACTTACCATAAAACATCCCGAGTATAGTAATGATTCATCTCTATCGTTCTTAAGGCCTCCACCCACCGGACGCTTGTGCTGCGCGTGTGCTGCGCGGCGCGTGTGCTGCGCGGTACACGCGCAAGTTGTAAAGCATTGAAACTACACTTCAAACACACATCGAACGCGGCAACGCACAGCACCCGCGCAGCTGCAGCGCAGCACACGCGCAAGTTGTAAAGCATTGAAACTACACTTCAAACACACATAGAACGCGGCACACGCGCAGCACCCGCGCAGCTGCAGCGCAGCACACGCGTCCGGTGGCTGGAGGACTTTAAATTGCTTGCTATTAAAATAGGACATCCCACGACTCCAAAGCTCCTATTGCATAAATTTATGCGAATAATTTACACCATTTTACAATATTTAACGAATCTGTAACATTGCACAAACGAAAACAATTTGCCCGGGCTTGCAGTAAGAGCAGTCTGTTATTGTTGGCTCACAATTATACGTTTGCCGTCCTGTCCCTTGTTTACTCGTTTAATTGTGCACATTTATTGCGTGCAAATTGTTATTGCTGTCGTCGGCTATAAGGAACTTTCCAATGGCTAAGGAGCAGAGTTGCTTTGATTTTATGGAGATTTTCAATTAATTGGTAGTTAGGTTACTCAAATTACCAGCCTACGATAATGTTATAGAAATTTAATTAATTGGTAATTAAATTTGAGGGTTTTAAATATAATTTTAGGAATGCTCCGCTAATTGCACTAATAATAACTAGTATGATTGTTACAAAAGTATTTTTGTACAATTCACAATAGTGTAATATTTCATGGTTGTTTTGTTGGCTATACAAAATCAGGGAATTAGAAAGTTTCTGAGTTTATATTTACACGTTTAATCACTCGCGCCAAAACGGCTCGACAGATTTGAACGCATTTTAGCACTTTATGAACTAAGTGCTAAAATGCGTTCAAATCTGGAATCAACCAGGATTTAAATGAAGGATTACATTTCATTCCAATTTCATCCCGAAACTACTATGTGGCCGCGTAACCTCCCCATTCTAGTAGTGCATATAAAAAATGCTATAAACCTCAAGCGACCGGCGACATTCTAATACATCGTAAGTGCATGTAAATGCATGTATCCAGACAGGTGTTGCCGTCTAGTTGATGTGACGTTGTCGGACGCTTCCGGCCCTCGCTACAAGGTTACATCGTGCAGACCTGGTATTCACAATACTTGCAGATCATTCAGGAGAGCCAGTTTAAGTGGCAACTCCTTGTCTTCGCAACTCGGCAACTCGCACACCGCGTACAGCCTCCTGTTGTATGGAAGTGCAGCTACATTTCTATAGAACCTGACGCTGTAGGTAAGTGGCGTGCCGCGTTAATTACAGTTGAGTTACATGAATTTACAGTTGCTAGGAAATGTTCTGAGGGATAGGGTGTAGGATTACACAGGGCCTTTTTACAGCGATAACGCGCTTATAAACGGGTAATTGTATCGCGGCGCTTACCATGGATTATAGTAACTGTCGTAGTCACCAGCACGTCTGTCATGAAACGGTCGCGACATACCCTCCCTATACCTCTTGTTCTAAGTGTTCTAAGAAGAGGACGGATAGTGCGAGAAAAATCGAGAGAGCTCGCGCGCCGTCCCATGATAGCCGAGCTGTATCTATACTTGTCGCTAAAAAAGTTGCCGTGTGTAACTAAGAGAGAAGGCACGATGGGATATCACCTCGCACTGATAACACTGATAAATGCTCTGAAGTTGTACTTGTGGTACTTACTAATGAGAGCGCCTGACCTCTCGAAAGGTTGTGTTTTAGAATGAGAGCTCTGCGGGGCTAAGATGGTTGCCCATTTATCACTTATCGCTGTCGCTAAGACATCCGTCCATCACGTTAATGAATGCAACATTGGACTGGAGTCGAAAGAATCCATAAGATACGATGTCCACAGACGAGCAGTAAGCTTCTTTGCTACCGCTGTGATGTTAAAAAAAAACACCAAGTTAGACTCGATGAAGTGTGTAGAGAAAGGTCATGAACTTACATCTGCCCCGCTGTTCTGTAACTTGTTTTAAGCTCACCTCAACGCTCACCTACAAATATTATCTTGACGCCGCGATTCGCAGTAGAGGTCTTGTTGCATTGGGCGTGACGGGTGAAGACAGGCACATGAGCGCGTAAGGAATAACAGCCCTGATCGTAGATTGCTCCCGTGCAACTAAGTCCCGTGATTTATACGGGGTATGGAAATTGCGAGGTTACTTTGCTTGCTAGAAGCGGCTAAACATCTGTCAAGTAACTCGTGCATATCATGCATATCCATACAAATCAGCTGGAGTATTTTCGGTTTTATTATTAGAGTGCACATTGCACTGAATATTGAGACTCCGTGATATGTCCGTGATGTCACCAAGTTTGCTATGTATACATTTCAATAGTGTACGCCTTTTTGTAATACTGTAGTTAACAAAATGATGATGACGTGATGATAACCAAAAACATCACGATTCGACTTCTTTTTAACCCCCCATACAATAAGAGGGATGTCTGTGTGTCTGTCTGTGGCCTCGTAGCTCCTAAACGAAAGGACCGATCTTATGCGTTTTTTAAATGTTTAATTTTGAAATGAATATGACGGGGGTTTTAAATATTTCTAAGTTGTTACTTATTGCCTTTTTATTTATCATACATAAAGATCAAAAAACGGACCCTGTTTGACCATACAACATCGTGACGTCACTTATTTATATTTCCCTGCAAACAAAGCTTTTTAACGTTTCATTAAACGTAGCTGATTTAACTATCAGGCAATAAACAACATACATACATACTTTCACGCCTTTATCCCTAAACGGGGTAGGCAGAGCACATGAAACTTATGTTCCAGCGCCACTTTTTGCATAAGTGTGGGTATAAAAGATCGACAAAATGTGATATTGCAGTGACAAGTTTCTAGCCCATCGCCCACAACACACTTTAACCCTGCTCCCTTAGTCGACTTTTACGACACACACGGGAAGAAAGGGGGTGGTGAAATTCTAACCAGACACCACACGGGGTACAATAAACAACATCTCTATTTAAACCCGTCCGAACTAAACGTCAAGTGAAACGAATAACGGCAATATATTCTGTACAATAGACCCGATGTAAATTCGTACAGTCGGAGCCAATTAACACGGTTATTGTAAAACTAATTGGTGTCCAGATAATATGCAAATGTCGGTGCTTTGTGGCCCTTGTGGGTGACTTGTCTCGTGGAAATACGTTTACAGTGCAGCTATTAAGCAAGTGCAACGTAAGAGGAATTATTACGTAACTAAATGCGGACGAGTTGGTTACCAAAGCAGACGGTATCAAAATATATTCTTCTTCACACCAATAGTTAATTTATTATAGTCACTAAACGGGACTTAATCGCGTATGATTAAATCATTTATCAAGAATAGAATAGAATAGAATAACATTTATTCATGACAACATACCAAAACGGTTCCATCTCAGCGTTGTGCTGGCCAGGCCAGCGCTGGTCTTCTGATGGAAACGTTTTACCTCACTAAGGTTTCACGACGATTCAGAATTGTCACATCATAAAAAGGTCACCGAAGGATATTTATCCCTTTTCAATCACCTGGCGTTTACAAGATTGGCTGCTTGTGGAAGTTGCTACGTTGGCGAGACAAAGCGAACCATCGCGGAAAGGGTCAAAGAACAACACCTTGTGGCATCGGCAGGTGATAAGTCTGCAACTAACCTAACCTAATCTAAGGGCATATTTTTTAAGTTCGTAATATTTTGCCGACTTAATGTTTGGGAAATGAAAATATGCGAAAACTTGTTGGCTCATATGAACGGCCACTACATATTCTCTGTTCGAACGAAACTTCGTATGTAACACCGCTTTCAAACTCTTTTGTTTTATAACAAGCAACGGCATTGTAATAAAATGTCATAACACTAACAAAATGGGCGAAATGAAGTGTCTCGTGTTACGACTCGCGCCAGAGCAAATCTCCTTTGCTGCCATTAGTAGTGTAAAGCCTGGTGCACACTGGTGACAAAATTTCATTTTTTTTCTTATAAATCTATTTTCGTGAGACAGTAACGGATTCACATCATTTCACAAATCACAATACAGGATGTTTGCTCCATCGTTTGCCAAATTAAAACGGCAGGTAGGGTGGGTCATTAGCTATCTTTTACGGCCTCCAAAAAAAAATTGCGTCCACTGGTTTTTTTTTTGTATTCTTTTAAAATAATTTTGAAATTTTCTGTATGTTTACGCGTTTCAACTTGCATAAAAAAAAACAAGGAAGTGGTAGAGCCATTTTTTCTGTCGCACTTGCAACTTCGATCGACACAGAGGGAGATAGCGAACGAAATTCGTTTTCGTTTCGCGGTAGCCTTTCAAATGCTACGCGTGCGGTCGTATGATAGTCGTCAATCTGCAAGTCTTGCTTACCTTAAATATGTTTTTTATCGCTTGCCGGTTACGAGCCTAGTGCGTCCCTTACACAAAATTGGCAAATTCATAAAGTTGGTTGAAGGTTTTTTGCCATAATTTCACATCATTAGAAAGAGGACAGACTAAGGAACTTTTTAAAAGAATTTTAAGAACATTGCCATTTTTAGTTTTTTTTTTAAATTGCTAATCAAAGTTACCCCAGACGAAATTCTTGAATCTTAATTTTTTTTGAGGGTTCATAAAAAAAATAAGTAGACGTTACTTGCCAATAAATTTGACTTTGATGGAGCCGTACAACACTACACATTAAGGGGCTACCCGAGGTTTTCATCGATTTTTGACAAGTTTTGAATCGTATCTCCTACTTTTGCACTACAGATAGAAGTATAAGTCAAACGGTTATCGGTTCTTCAATCTTTTATCTCCGTTTTGGTCTACCGGATTTTGAAACAAATGAATACTTAATTTTGTATGATTCTTTTAAACATTGTCTAAAAAAACACTTATTTCGTATCTCTATTGACGTGAAGGATCTAACATATACAAAATCTACATATTTGGGTTCGTCTGTGACGTCTCTAAAAACTGGTCTAGGGTTTTCATTTTAAACCAATTAACACAAAAGTTATGGCCAGAAAACCGGTTTTTAGGCCTAAAATTGTTCAACTTTGATGACAAATATCTCGAAAATAATGAGCTTTGAAGTAAATATGGGATACTATATTGCTTAAAGCCGTTGTCGTTAATATAATAAGCTACAAAAAACCTAAGAAAACTAAGGGATTCCGATCGAAGGTCATTGGCATATGGGAGCCCCTTAAAATAAAACAAAAAAATTGGCTCTACCACTTCCTTGTTTTTTTTTATGCGAGTTGAAACGCGTAAACATATAGAAAATTTCAAAATTATTTTAAAAGAATACAAAAAAAAAACCAGTGGACACAATTTTTTTTTAGAGGCCGTAAAAGATAGCAAATGACCCACCCTACCTGCCGTTTCAATTTGGCAAACGATGGAGCAAACACCCTGTATAATTATAGTATACCTACTATAAGACGAAAGACAAATGGTAGTAATTGCACTATCATTATTATAACCTCGAGTCTGCTTGAAGAGTTATGGTCACTTTCCGTCTGTACTAACAAAATAGCTTAATGGTTCTCAAATTGAGAAGCATTGAATGGTGTGTAATTTCAATTCCAAGTTGCTCAAACATTGTACATTCGTCAGGTATATCTAAATGTCAAATTTTATATGGAAAAAATGACAGTTAAACTGTCCTGACGCGCGTTGGAAACGTTAAGTGGTTACCCATATTTAGTGGAGAACAGCCGATCGTCCACTGGACAGACACGAAAGCATTTTTGTCCAAGCTGAATCGGAGAACTTCCTTCACGTCACTCGCTCGTTGAGCCAGGTGAAGGTAAATAAAAACATTAAGAATGTGACTTCGGCCGCATGTACTCAGCCTTACTCCGCAACACGCGAGTATAACGAGTCGGAGCACCGAGACAAAGCTCCCAAATAACTGGCTAATGATAGTCATTTTCGGAGAGTTGCCGAAATACGTCCATTGCTACCAAAGTAGCAAACGCCCAAGGCATTCTATTACGACTAGTTTAATCCGCAGTTATGCTTGCTTAAGCGAAGTTTTGGGAGAAAATGCGTTCGTATCTCCAGCTGTTTTCTACAAGTCGCATTTCTCAACCGATTAACGTGAAAATTTGCGAGCATGTTCCATGATTATACAGTTTTTTTAACAATTCAGTTTTTCAATATATTATTTAAAAAAAGACAGACTTGTGAGATCGGCACCTCACAGAGCCACTTTAGTATTGAATGTGTGAAGTTTTCTTTTATAATAGTGTCATACTTTTATAGAATAAATCTCAAAAGCAATCGTTGATAACTGAAATTATAATATTAGAACTATACCTTCCACACCAATGATGGATGTAATATATTTTTGAATATCATACAAATATTATGTTTACTAATACCGTTTTCATTATGTCTTTGTAGTTATTTAGACTTGCAAAAGTTATTGGTGCTATGTAATTTTAAGAAGTAGAGCTACAAAGAAATAATTCTAAACCAATATGCAGGTGTATTTTTAGTATTTAATATTCAATTATTAACATCGCGTTTATGTTTATGTATTAATCAAGTACTTACCGAAGCTTCGATAAAACCTTCCAATTCAACTTCCTTAGTACCAAGTTGCAATAATTATAAAAACAAACTTGTATACTTTTAACAAGCACAATAATATCCTGATTAAAGCTTTATATGGAACGAATGGCAAAGGTCGGCGAATCGCCAAACATTATAAATCCAGGAGAAAAGTCGTCAAGCACTCGGCCTCGTCTGACTTCAGATTCTTGATGAATTGCATCACTATCGCGGAAGTGAAAAACTGCACATTTTTGTTTTTTTAAATACCGTCGCTGGCAAAAAACCGCTTGCTTTAGCGGGTAGGTATTTTGATTGGAAATATTAACTGTCTGTAACTGTTTGGTTTCCACAGGCAAGCCCAGCCTAGTGTGGGACCATAGCCACTATGTTTTGAATTCTCTTCGTCAATGAATATAATTTTCATTTTTCATTTCATATTAGCCAGAACAGAAAAAAATGTTAAGAACAGATGAGTAATGACAACGGTGGTCACCGAAGTCTATTAGAAATGACAATCGGAGAAGAATATAGGTTTGATGTTCGCGTGACAAATGCAATACCGATTCCAATTTAGTTAAACAGACCCTTCACCTAAAGTGATCAGTAACGCCGTGCGGTAAATGTTGGTCAACGATCAACAATAACAAAGGCAATTCCTGAGTGCAATGTGTTGAGACAACTGTTTTGATTTACGAGGATTTGTACGATAAAGGCGCGTACACACGTGTCAGTTGGTTAGTTTACCTGGTTTGTCGCGCGTTGCGTCGCGTCAAGATGCGGAGCAAATACTTTGATATGCCGCAATAAGGTGGTGATTGAGAATCATATTGCTATTGCTATTACTAGCATAGATGCAATAGCATATCTAGTGCGTATAATGTCGCAATATTTTGTCATCGTTACATCACAATTTGTATAAATCAATTTACTCCGAACCAATCGTGGTACTATGCTAACGATCTGACTCCGTACCATGGTTGACCTTATCACGCGATAAGTGACAAGATAGCAGCGTCGTCTCGTTCTATCGAACGGTATCAGCCAGTGGCGGGAGCTCCACCCTGTCACTTATAGTGCGATAACACCGACCATGACGACGTCTTTCCATTTACAGTAGCATGTTAAGTACACAAACTTTGACAAATTGACGCCGTCAAACTGACCTCAAATCACATAATCAATGAAAACGGTAAATCTTAAAATCAATTACATTCGGTATCTTTTATTGCCAAATGTTGATTTTATTGACACAAATACATTAAAATCAATTTGAATAAAACATGGCGCGTGATCTAGCCCAATCAGTCAAAATTACTGCCACAAATAACAAACATGACATGCGATGTTACAGCTACTGGATAGTATTGAGTGGAGCAAATGATGTATTAATTTAGCCAAATGGATTTATCTATTTCGTGAACATGGTTTTAGTAAAACTATCATTGATTTAAGTAAGAATTAAATTAATGTTTGTTTTTTTTTTGTGTACGAAGTAGTAACGAGGGTAAAAGATGATCAGATTACATGCATACATAGAAAACACTCAAGAAACGGAAAAATATATTCGTGCTCATCCGACAATTTGGACGACCGCTTTAGCCTAGTTGGTAGTGACCCGAATTTCATTTAGAATTCGAATCCCGGTAAGGCCATTTATTTGTGTGATGAGCACGAATATTTGTTTCTGAGTCATGGATGTTTTCTACGAATTTAATTATTTATTTATCTATATAAGTATGTTTATCGTCGTCTTGTACCCATAGTACAAGCTTTGCTTAGTTTGGGACTAGGTCGATTTGAAGTGTAAGATTGTCCCCTAATATTTATTTATTTATTATTTAATTAATTTACCCCCACCATAATTTAAAGCCATCACCACCTTCTTCGCAAACATGATCACTATTTATCAACGAATTCCATGTTTAAAGGGGTTTACAAGATAAATACCTTTACACTAAAATTTAAAACAACACTGAAAGTGTCAACCAAGAATCCCTGTTACTTTTAATTATTTAACTGACATTGAAGCGTAATTTGACATACTTGTCTCCGCCAAGACTCATAAGGAGGCTCAATTCCTTAATCTACACTTATATACCGATACACGATAAAAACATCGTACCTATGTATAATTTCACCACACCAACTCATGTCTTGTTTCCAGCAAAATATGTCATAATTTTAAATGGCAACATGCGTCATATCTTTGTCTTCACCAGATACATCGGCGCTCGCCGCGCGTGTCCACAGCGACCCTAATAACGCGTGGCTAACCCGGCGCGAATGTGGACACAGCTTAACGTGATTCGTACATTTCCTCGGACATCAATCTCGCACGATTGCATTTCATGAGTCGTCGTTTGTAAGTTAAATAGCCTTCAGTAAATTGGTACTTAAAATATAATATCAATAAAATGCGACTTTGTTGCCTAAATGGAGTTTCTGCAACTATCTGTGTTGTCTTTACGATTTAGAAAGGCTCATTAAGTTGTGTTAATAACGTCGTGTAAGAATATATAAATGTATTAGAGCAGTACAACGCTATCTCTATGAGAGGCGACACATAACTAAGATGACTTCGCGCCATATTGCTAAAGTTGGCAACACACTGGCAGGTTTCTTGCACATAACAGAAATTATAATATTATAATTGGATCAGTTCTTACTGGATGCACAGTATTTTCAGTCTATTTTTCAACAAAAATATGATATTATGGTACTTTTCTTAACTTTTTAAGTATGTCTATGTGATGAGGAAGTTTCACTCGTTAATTTCCGAACTATGCATGCAATTGGTCAGAATTTTTATTATAACATATTATTAATCATGAAATTACTGTAAAATTATTCATAACATGAATAATAATAAAAAAGCCAATTACAGGATCTCACAGATATAAGAATACTTAAACAAAATGTGAACCTACTCAAACACAATTTACACGAGCGAACGAACCAAGAATATCTTATTTTTGACATTTGCTGAATGATGATCCACTGCTATCAATAACTTAAAATAATGCGCCAATTGCACCTACGAACAATTAAATTCATTTGATACAAGTCAGCATGAGCACTATATTTTCATATATAAATTAGCCTTAGTTATGCATGACTATGCTATTACAATTCTTTCGAAATTGAAACTACTAATACATAATTGTGTCTGAAATGGGAATGTCGCTGCATGCCATCTACAGTGCTACTTAGGGATCAGCAAACTGCATGTAATCTGTCAGTGTGACAAATACCCTCACGACATCCGACCATTTTCGCCGGTGCTCGTGTCGAACACATGCTCAACTGTGATTACACTAAATTATACCTTTCTTAGCTGTTTGTTTCGCAAACTTATTACGGTTTGGCAACGCTATGCAATCTGTTTTGATCCAGTTTTAAAATATTCTTTATAAAATAATACGCCAAATTATCTAACCACTACGTCGACGAACGAGGTTAGTAGTAAATAAGTTTTTGATGCAACGTATGCAACCTGACATGCGGCATATTGGAAATTACTTCTGTTAAGGCGCCGTAGGTTCAGCGAAGTCAAGCGAACAGTGTTTTTGAAACAATATAATGCGTCTGTTTATAAAAATATGGTTTTAAAAAAATACGAATAGCAAGGCTTTTCTGCAGGGAAATCAGTGTTTAAAAACATGATTAAGCAATTTTCGCTCGATAGAAAAAAATCACGAACATAGGTCCAAAAGGGTCTAAAATACACTTAAAATATATGTTACAAAGTATGCACTAAAGCTAAAAATATTAAAATGGCTTCTAAAAATCGGCAATATCATGTTTGAGAGAAATCAGTGTTTACTTTTTTATTTATTTAAACGGCCAAAAAATTAAAATTAAAAAACATGATTTCCGCGCTTCCGAGCACGCACTTCCATCTCGCTCACGCGTATGCTCAGTGAGAGGGAGAGAAGACCATGAACCTACGGCGCCTTAAGTTGCATCCTGTATAGATTTTATTTAAAGATTTGGATATGAGGCCAAATATTAAATAAATCCTATACAACTATGAAAGCTATGACGATATACCGAGCTAACAGTTAGTATAATGACATAATTCGTATTGTATAAGGAATATTGAAGTTTTCAGGTCCAAGATACAGCCATTACTAAATAAACTGTCATTTAGAAGGAAACGAAAAATATCCTGTATAGTGTTAACCCATAAAAGAAAAGGTTTTATTAAAAAGTCATATAAACGTATTTACTTAACGGTGTCATGAAAGTTCAAAGGCCTGCGCTCAGAACTTTTGCAAAAAAAGGTTTTTGTATAAACTTTAATGAAAATACCGCGAAAGATCACTAGGGATGGACACTTCCACATTTAATTCCAGTATCGATGATTTGTATTTTGAATTATTTTATTTTATTGGGGAACATTAATTAAAACACAACAACATATGATAAAGGCTTAACTAAATAAAAATAACGTTAATAACTAGTAAGTATAAATATGATTTAAGATAAAAAGAAATATATATATATATAACATATATATAAGATAAATATAAACTAATGCTCCCCACCCCGCATCGCACCCGGCTCAAAGTTCCCCATGATGCCCGCAGCGTTACCCCACTGAACGGCGATGGATACCTGTTGAACCAAGTACGACCCGGAGCGGGGGTTACAGCCCCTCTCGTGTAAGCGCCGGCCTAACTCTTTAAAAAGTCGGGCCTCCGAGCCCCAGGGTCCCGCGGTTTCTATGGCTACCGGTACAAAGTCGTTTATTAATTTGTCTCAGACAATGAGGCCCATGTTTACAAATAACTTAAAGACTAACATATTTACATATCAATATATACAACACTTATAACGACTTCTTTTCTTCTTCTTTCTGTCAATCAAAATGATTATGCTATCACCTACATACTTACTACTAGTTATCGAACTAATGGCGCATTCAAGCAGTTAGCAGGAAATGAGTATTATTAAGAGTTAAATAATTAAGTAAGTACTTAGTTGACAAATTTAATTCTATCATATCTTTACGTATTGGGTACATAACCAAGACACCAAAGTTAGGATAAATATTCTAAACACTTCCCTACGAGCGGACCACACGAAAATGTAAGTGATGATCATATACCTCAAGAATCAATAAATCTATCTATCGTAAACATAACGATCAATACAACACCATGATTACATTGTTTGAGCATGAACACAGCGTTGATGTGCCCAATATTTATGATCCAAAGTTAGGCACCTACTATAAAACCTCGATGGAATAATTTACAAGCTGATGACGATCAATCGATATTTTACGAACAGAGCACCTCACTACCGCTAATAAAGCCATACGGAGCAGGGCCATTACCGCGCAAATTTACGCCGACCATTGGCTCGATACATAAATGTCGATATAAATGCATTTTTATCGATACGGGCAGCCCTCGTTACCAGAGATAATTTCTTCATTTTCATATTACAAACTCGCGACCCTGCGGATTTTGAATCAGTTTATTAATATACTATAAAGTCTCAGAGTTAAGTGAAGTTTAAAACCAGCCAAAGGCATATTAGGATGGAATAGAAAAAACGTGGAGAAATCATTCGTCCAGTGTTCAATTGATTCCACTGTGAAACTAAAATTAGTCATCCAAATCATTGGAATAAATTGTATGAAATAAAGGTCTACAGTAACTTGTAGGTTGATTAGGCCTTATTTTTTTTATCAATGCTAAAGATGAAGATGGCTTTATCTCCTGGGTTGAACGACCTATACAAACGTGTTGCTTTGTATACAATGTCAGTCTGTCAGTCGTTGCCTATGACATCCCGACTTATTGCCGGCACCTTTAGCTCCTTCAGGTGCGAAGTCAATATGCAATTATGACTGGCTTCCTTATTATCGATGATAAATTACCCATATTGTGGGTTAATGGTGTCGAAATATTGAAGTATTTGCCCCCGTTGTCGGACTACCGGGTTCGACGGTCAATGCACGGCAGAAAACGGCCAAGAGCGAACCGAAATTACATTACCAGACTCCGTAGCATTTCGATACGTGCACAATATGTGGTTTAAAGTTGGTTTGGGTAGTTGCTGTGAGTTTAGTATTTTTTTCTTATATATTACATTCAGCCAAGTGGACACCGTAGCCGTATGGTATTTAGCCAGTTGGTGGGGGAGTAGGTACACGTCATGTCATTTGACGCAGCAAAGGATCATGCAATCGTAAACGGTGTTCGTTAAAATCCGAATGACGACCGCTTTAGCCTAGTTGGTAGTGACCCTGCCTATGAAGCAAGAGGTCCTGGGTTCGAATCCCGGTAAGGGCATTTATTTGTGTGATGAGAAAGAATATTTATTCCTAAGTCATGGATGTTTTCTATGTATTTAAGTATTTATTTATCTATATAAGTATGTTTATCGTCGTCTAGTACCCACAGTACAAGCTTTGCTTAGTTTGGGACTAGGTTGACTTGTGTAAGATTGTCCCCTAACATATTTATATTAATGTATGGGAAGTGTTACAAGTTTCTATGGATTGACAGCTGCCGGCGTCATATTTAACGTGGATCGGTCTGTAATTGTGATTTGGTGACCCCGCACGCGCTGTAAGAACGGAACAGGAAACGACGCATCGTGGAGTGACGCTCAGCTGCGCTACCACGAAAATCGAAGCTCGAAGTTGAGTACTGTAGGCCTCTACACCTTGGAGCTTAGGCGAAAGCTACTTCTTAAAGCCCACTACCACTCCCTACTCAACGGCGGCAAAGATAACCCTGGTGTTCTTAGCCGAGTGCCCTATCGGTTCCGCCACCAACCTACGGTCCGCCGGGTGCGAGCTTGGGCGGAGCACGGCCTGCGCGGCGAGGTCGCCGCCAGCTGGCGAGTCCCGTGACGCGCACGGTGCACGCCGCGAACGCGGCACCTCCCGGGCCATCTCATTCATGAATAATGTGCTGATCCGGGCCCCGGATGCCGACATTTTTGCCGACAGACTGAGCAAGTTTTTGCATACTACTTCCGTCCGCCTTAAACTCCATTGCAACTAAATAATGTATTTATCTACTGTGTTACCTATCGGTATTGTCATTAATTGAAATATTGGTTCATGATATGTGAATGTTTTTTATATTTATTTTTAATTTGTATATTGTAATTTGTGTATTGTTACATAATATGTTACCGTGTAAGCGTTTTGGTGTAATACTGTGACCTTATATGTGTGTCTATAATAAATAAATAAATAAATAAATAAATAAATAAATAAATACCCGAACTTCGACTTTCGAACTTCGTGGTTATAGCTCAGGATATATACGTATGCGCCACACGGAACCCCACTGGCTTTCATGGTAACGCAATTAAGATATTTCGATCGAACGGAATAATCAGTGTAATTACATGTTTTCGGCTGGTAGCACTTATCTAGGTGAAAGCGAATGCTCTAATTGAATGCATCCGACATAATTGAGGCGTCTATTGACGCGAACACAAAACATTTGTATTTATGGCTACTTTCATCATTGATGATCTCTTTGGTCCGATAGAAGTGTCCTGACGCTAAGTGACCGGTCGGTGACATCAATGACCGTCAGCCAGTGTCAATTTCTTTCGTTTTAAAAGTTGCCATTGTAAAAATTCAAGATTGTACATGTAAAAACACTGTGTTTTTACTTTCAGAAGCTCTGAAAGTAAAAACACTGAACCGATTTATACAAAATTTGGTACGTAGATAGAAATATTCCGTGACCTGGTGCAACACGGGTGAATATTTAAAAAAAAAAATGACATCGAAAAATATTATCCGCCAAATTTTAAATCTAAGCATTGGGGTTTATCCTACACTCTGGTGGTTTAACATAATTACGGAGTGAGTAAATATATGTAGATATATGTTTTATGTAGATAATACAATTATTATCTACATAAAACAATAACTCAATTTATTTAAGCATAATAGTTAATAGTCTACCATTTAACACTAATCTGGCAGCATATATATTAAACACCACCTCAATCTTGTTTACTACTTCCACAAAATATAAATCGGAATCGATACCGTTATCGATTAATCTAGTTATTCTACTCGATGATCGGTATGCGACTAAAAACAAAACGCCTGCAGCGCGCCCTAATAATCTTAACAGTTATCTTGTCGGTGCAATTGCATTGGCTAATATCGATAAAATAGCTTCTCACTCGGAAAATCGATGAATGATTGGGTATTTATCGATAAAAAACTTGATAGAAATGCCACTGTACGAGTGTGTTGTGTCGATTAAAATGATTGAACTACAATTAACGCGGAATTAGGTACACGACTCGTTTTCTATTTTTTATAGTAATCAGTCTCTATACCGTTTACCTACGTCCTGGCCTGGGGAGCTATTCAAGACGCTACTCTATATTGGTCATGAAGTTCTCAGTCTGTGTCTTATTCAAATAGCTTTTATTTCGGGCGTAAAGGTGATACAAGCAGCAGTTGATAGCAAGTATAGTTCGAGATTATTTAAGCTGACTTGCTTTTTTATAAAACTGTCATTGGAATTTGTATCTTTTACCTTGACGGTAGAGTTGCTTTTTGAATGAACTTTTTGGTGCTATTTTGTTAACTTAAATAAAACTAACTACCTATACGCCTACCCATCACTAGCAAGTAGATATTTCCAATGTTTTTTTTATGCCGGGTTACTAATGAAATTCATAATTTTATTCGCTAACTTCATTTACATAAATCTGCCGCGAAATAAATAAATTGGTTTGCTACTGTAGAAATGTAATTTTATAATACTGTGATAGGTACTTAAATTATACATATAGTGTAAACTGTTTCGAAAACATTATACTTCGCCGAGATATTACGCCGCCGGTTACGTGCCACAGGTTTTCTTTCCGAACCGGTGGTAATTCATGGGTGCATTATATGCCTAAATAATATATTTGACTTTTTGACTTTTCCCTAAGCTGTATTATTTTTATCAAAAACTGTAAACATTACAGGATTGTTGTTAAATAAAACTCTAGATCAAACTTTATTTTTGAAAATGTTAACTTCATGTTACGTTAATTATAATGTAAAGTTAATTTTAAATAAAGGTTACGGTTTCAGAGAAATTATGTAATGGCAAATCAAGATAATGGCAATCACCAGTGTGGTGTGTTATGGCAAATAAAATTTTAGGTATCGAAAGTATCCGGTCACTCAGGATTAGACTTAATTACCTAATAGCATGCCCACGACCAACAACCCTAAATATGGCTCAATACATTACTAATGTGTTGTATAGTTTAAAATTAATGAATTCCAATTGCCTGATGATGTACATATTATTCAATTTTTTTGTGACACAACTTTTTTCAGTGATGCGCACTTCTTGTACTAATGACATAATATGTCAGATCAAATTACTGGTCACTAACAGTTATTAATCGTGATTTGTCGGCAATTAAGTATGTGAAAAAGCGCGATTGCGATGATAAATGCTCAATGTTGTTCATGAAAGCGTGTCGTTACACAGAGTAAAAGAAATCTGATATGTAGTTGTAAAATGGTGTACGGTCGTTGCGATTTTACCGCGGGATAAGCAGCCTACGAAAAAACCATAGAATGTTAGCTCGTTACAAATTTCTACCCTAACACGTACCTAAAACCCGGTATACGCATCGAACTAAACGGCTGCCTGGCATCATTTTGACACCCCGCCCCCATCCCCGCGTCATGGCAATGCCACCCATTCTCTGAGGCCATCTTGCAGCTCTTAGTAGTAGTCATAGACTTCTATAGTTCTTTGGTTGTTTTTTGGATTAGGTAGAAATTGCTTGTCTAATATGATCGAGTTCACTCGGTTATTCTTAACTACACAATAAATGTTTAATAATATTTATGACGTCACTCTTGTTTGTTTGTTACATGTTTAATTTTTTAATTGTTAATTGCTGTGTATGCAAGTATGCACGCTGCGCGTGTGTGGGTGCGGCCGTCGCACACACGGGCAGTCGGTAATAAACGAGCTATCCTACTAGACGCGTGTGTTTGCTTACGTACCTAGAACCTACCCAGATACATACCAATTGGCGACGACGAGGGATAAAATCATCTCAGATAATCAAAATGAGTAATGAGAAAAATTCCTATGTTGGAACATTAGGAATTTTTGATTACAAAACCCAAGACTGGGAGATATTTCTGGGCAGGTTGTCGATGTTCATAACCTTAAATAGCATCGACGCAAAAAAACAAAGTGCGCTGTTGCTAACGAGTTTATCGGATGACACTTATCGGTTGGTTAATAACTTGTTACATCCGAAAAAGATCGAAAACGCAACATACGACGAGATAGTTCGGGAACTCAATAATCACTTTACGCCGAAGAGGTCGACTTTCGCTGATAGAAGCCAGTTCTATGACGCAGTGAAATTCGAGGGCGAAAGTGCGGAAGAATGGGCGGCGCGGCTACGTGGATTAGCGGTGCATTGTGGCTTCGGGACGGAGTTGAGTGTCTTATTGCGTGATCGGTTCGTGTTAGGGTTCAGATCGGGGCCCGAACGGGACAGGCTTTGTGAACAGGATTTATCGTCGTTGACGTTCACAAGGGCGCTAGAGATAGCTCAGCAGGCAGCTTGTGCCAGGAAAGCACGAGCTAGCGAGTCGTCGATGGTCACGGTGAAGGAAGAACCACTATTCAAAGCAAACGTGAGGCGTGCCGGCGCAGGCGGCGACCGCGCACCGCGTGCCGCGAGCTATGAGCAGCGCCGAGGGACGGACTCCTGCTCGGTATGTGGCATGAAGAGCCACTCGGCGGAGACGTGTAAATACAAGAATTATCGCTGTAATAAGTGTAAGAGCAAGGGTCATCTCCGTAAGGTCTGCAGGTTCAATTTGAACAATTTGGGGACATGTCCTGAGAAGCAAGAAAATGGTGAACACGACTGCGAGGAATGCCAGTTACTGAGTATGAGGTGCGTAAACAATAACCCGATCTTAGTGCCCGTGGAAATTAATGGTCGTAAATTTAAAATTGAACTGGATTCGGGTTCCGGTGCATGTGTAATAGCAGAAAAAACGTATAAGCAGTATTTCTCAGAATACCCGTTACAACACTGTGATGTGAAAATGTGTTTTTATAATGGCCATAAAATCATGCCGGTAGGCTACTGTTCGTTAATAGTCGCATTTAATAATATAAAGGAGACTGTACCTTTTTATGTTATTAAAAATGGAGGTAATCCGTTATTAGGGCGCGATTTTATGGCTAAATTTGGTGTTTCGTTCACAACTGAGAATAGTACTTGCAACATAAATAATATGTTAGACGTGGTTACGTCTAAAGATATCGATGTTTTTAAATTACTAAGTTGCTATAAGGATGTGTTTAAAAATGAAATAGGGTGTTATAAAGGGCTAGAAATTAATTTTCAATTAAAAGAAGGTGTCCAGCCAAAGTTTTGTAAAGCACGCCCGCTCCCGTTTGCTATCAAAGAGCAAGTTGAACAGGAATTAGAGAGACTTGTGGAAGTAGGTATTTTAGTACCAGTGACCCATTCCAATTACGCTACCCCTATAGTGCCAGTGCGAAAACCTAACGGTAGTGTAAGGATTTGCGCCGATTATTCTATAACGCTGAATAAACATTTATACATCGAGAAGTACCCCTTACCTCGGATCGAAGAGGTATTTGCCAAGTTAAGTGGAGGGGAACAGTTTTCGAAACTAGATTGCAGTCAGGCATATAATCAGCTAGTTTTATCGGAATCGGCACAGAAACTTACTACGATAAGTACTACCAAAGGTTTATATATGTATAGGCGGTTATGTTTTGGTCTAGCCAGCGCGCCTAGTATTTTTCAAAGAACAATAGAAAATTTACTGGCGGGCATTGAGGGTGTGTCCGTTTTCCTGGATGATGTCTGTGTCACGGGGCCTAACAAACCGGTTCATTTGGAGCGACTCAAACAGGTTTTCCAGCGATTCCAAGACGTAGGTTTACGGCTGGAAAGTAAGAAATGCGCTTTATTTCAAGACAGTGTAATGTATTTAGGTCACACTATAGACAAAAACGGGTTACATAAGTGTTTTAGCAAAGTAGAAGCAATCGAAAGGGCTCCTAGGCCAACTAACGTAACCGAGTTGAAGCGGTTCCTAGGAATGGTAAATTATTACCGCAATTTTGTTCCTAATGCGTCTTCTATATTAAGTCCTTTGCACGAATTATTGCGCACGGGTGCACAGTGGGAGTGGACGGAGCGGCATCAGGCGGCGTGCGATCGAATGAAGCGCGAGCTAGCATCGGAGCAAGTGCTAGCGCATTTTGACCCTAATGCACAATTATTATTGTCGGTAGACGCAGGACCTGACGGCTTAGGTGCAATGAAATAAGTTGTAAATGGGCCTGAAACAATTTAACTAAAACGTTTTTATATTAACTACTGATAACAGAAGTGGTAGAACATAAAATATAAATAAAAACATGTATGAAGCATAAAAGCAGGTATTAGAAACACAGTGTAAAATACCTATGATGCATAATCAGTAAAGTAAATTAAAGAAAGAAGACATTTATTCACTACAAAAAAAGACACACAGCATCAAAGGGAGTAAACATACAATAACGGATAACCATTGACAACTATTGTGTGTGATGTGAAATTCGTATTGAAGAAATACCTTAGCAAAATCTTGATCTGGAGTATATATTCATTTATTCATGGTACTATGCCTACATAATACTAACCCATAGGGGTCAACATGTGGATGAGCAGGCAGGTGAGCCTTGGGTGTTTTTCCTCTTGGTACTACCTACATGCAATTGTTTTTTCTTGATAGAAAAACTTCTTCGAAAATACCGGCGCAAAAATGCCCGTATACTTTTCAAACGTCAATCTCTTCCTTCCCATATAAAAAGTATACTTAAAAAGAAGGTAATGGAACAGATTTTCCTACAAATCACTGTTTTTTACCATCAATAGGGCTTTTAGACCGTAAATAGACACGAACTTTTTGTACTAAGTCGGTGCATCAAACATTTCCCATCGGCGGAGCTGGTGACGTTTTTCTGCGTTTTCACTCGCACATTATCGAGGTGTTTCTCCGCGACAGGAAAGGTAAATAATGTTATTAACATTTTGTATAATGCTTATAGGCTTCCTATTAAGTACATATGTCTTACAAGTCTCAGTATTTTCCGCGCCTTATGGAACAATGTCGTGAAATCCTGCAAATCGATTTTCACCAACTTCTCTTAATCATTTCGATTTGAAACTTTATTAGTTTGTATAACATAGCTAACAAAAAAAAATTGGTACTACCAAGTTGATCTGAGGATGGGGCCAGATGATGAAACTCTTGAATGAAAACAGATTGAAAACAATATCGCGCCAGCTGAAAGCATTTGTTTTCAGACTTGGCTGAAAATGTAATTCTAATGGAAACTACTCCAAATATCAGAAAAACCGCGCGTTAACTTCATCCGATTTCAAGGAAAACCATATTTAAACGCAATAAGTTTAGTTTTATTATGTTTGAAAACCATTTTATGGTCGTAATTTGTAATATAAGTACAAATTTCCCTTTGATATCTTAGATAAACGAAGAAATGTAGACGAATTTGTTCATTAAAATGCCAATGTTATATGGAAGGTATAACTTAAATACTTGAATTTTTTTTTCTATTCCTATGCGAAACAATTCAATAATCATGCCCACAGCATGTCTACAACATTAAGATTTATTACCCATTAAAGAACTATATTACTGTGTTACAACATAGATCCGACTAGGTTCGTACCTAATGTCAATAATGTCATTCGATAAATAATAAATAACTGAAGGCGTGGCGCCACCCACGCGAACAAATGCTAATCGGCCGAAGATTTACGCTAAGTATTACAATACAAATCTTTAACGATACAGACATAAATACCTATTTGTAAAAAGAATAACGCTTTCTGGGATCCTACTCGAGACAATTAAATGTGTATTCAATGGATATTTCCAGTTTTTTACGCTTTTATAATCATAATGACATAACAGAGACATGAGGCACAAGCGATAGATATCCTAGGAATAACTCCTACATATTCATCTTGTGGCAAATAAGAAAAGCTGTGAGAATTACACTTAACGATTCGAATTCGATATTTATCCTGCAAATGGAAACATCGTTTATTTCCAATTGTGAAAAGTTTTACATGCACATGCAGTTAATATCGTAATGAGGTACTGTATTTTTTTTAATCAGATACAGGCAAATTACATAGTCGATAATAAAAATATCGTAGAATCTGGGTATTAATAACGAAGGTAACTGAGGTCATATTCAAATGAGCCCAGCCGTGTCTACCTTCGTTAGCTGTAATACACTGTATTATTATGCGAGCGATGGGTTCTTACCAATAGAATACTTACGGTACCTAGTCAACAACAGTAAAGAGATGACCACAGAAAACTATGACGTCACTAATTTGTATCAAAACATTTTATAAAAAAAATACTTTATTCAAATTTAATCTTTCAAACTTTATACAAACACATTTTGATGTATCTTAAAATGTTGGTTATTTGACTATTAGTCATTGTATTCTCATGTGTTCGATCCAAAGAAGTGGGTGAAAATTGAATTTCAAGTTAAAATAAGGAATAGGAACTTATGTTTTGTTTCCTTAATTTAAAGTGAGCTAGCCTACATTTATGAAGTAACTGTCTCATACATAAGAACATGATCAATTATAATGATCTTAACAAATATGTGATTTTGTGACTCATGATATATTTATTACGGATGCGACATAAACAAACTTTAGAAAGTCTAGAGGAAAAAGTATCAACCTCAAAAAAAAACTATATGAACCACATCAGTCAGCAGCAGTTTTATAGTGCTATTCCATTGAAAGCCGTAAACATACTGATGTGTTTTTTCCTCCTATTCATCGGTGGAAAAGTGTCGATGTATGTATGAGATGAAAATGCAGGAAACTATCAATTATACATGAACTGTAACAAGTGGCTAAATGTCTGTAAGTCGGCTTTAGAGTTGCACCTTGAAGTTTCTATTGCTGCAGTGTCACGCAATTCTAAAATGGCACATGGAAAAGGATTTATAAAGTTTTTGGTATTTTCAAGCTTTTAATTAAAATGCACAGTTCGTAGGTTATGTTAGTGGCTCTTCAAAGTTGGTAAACAATTTTACAACTATAAATTGTTCCAACTATAGTCTAGAAGAACAACTATGGTCCAAAGAAGAGAAACTATTTAATTTCTGCCCAAAGTAAGGACATTTTTAGTTGTCATTTGCAGTCATTTAGTTACATTGCCTTTCATAGAGTTCACCTTCAATAATATTCACACACATTCATGTCACACCGTGTCCATTTGGACCACTGTTAGGTGATTTGGATTATAGTGGGAAAGCTTTTCAAAATCACTTGCCTACCCTCAATACCCGTGTTATATGTTATGTTCTACTAGAGTAGCGCGTGAACAGTTGGCAGTGATTGTGTTCATAATAATGTGTTATGCATCAGCACCCTAATGTCAAACATATTCAGTCATATTCATACCACTGTCTAACCATCACATAAAATATGGTGCACCGCTCTTACCAATATTTACAGTAGGTATTTTTGGAGTTACTTACCGAGGAATAATTTGGGTACATTCTTTACTTAGGGCGGGTTGCATCGACTTTCGATTACAGACCGATCAACGTGAAATATGGCGCTGACAGCTGTCAGTCCATAGAAACTTGTCAAACGTTCCATACATTCAGATTTTAACGAACACCGCTTACGATTACAGATAGTTTGGTGCAACTCACCCTTAGTAATCAGGGCCCGATAACTTTACCACAACAGTATCCTAAAACAAACGTACACATACACAGCACACACACTCCTACAGCACGCCGGTTCATAAATATAGAACAGCCGCATTCAAAAAAACAAGCGAACGTCAATTCACCAAGACAGCTAGCTATTTTAGACTCTATTGATACTAGTTAGGGTTCTATTTCCAACTGTTTTACGTTTGTGGCTACGGCGCTTTCGTTCTAAAGTAGCCAGCTGTCAAAGGGCCGTCCGTAAATCAGGATTGCGCCGTGCCAACCCTGATGTGATTCTATGGGAGTTTAAAGCCGCTGGTACATAGGATTTTAAAGTTAAATTAATTAAAACGTCCTTTACTTCTTGCAATTGCCTGAGAATGGCCTTGCGATTGAACTGGACACCTTCCGGTATTATTAACGTAACTGTATTTAATTTTACACGAGAACGTACCGCCGTCTACTTCGTATTAATTTAAAAATATGTATAAACTAACAAAGTTTTATCACTGATTTTTATTTTTTCAGATATTCATCATTATCTCCACAAAATCCTGTGCACTTATATATTACGAGAACAATATTTCTTTGCTATTCCGCTAAAAAAACATCAATTATACAAGGCCGGGATGGTGCACTGATCGAACGTCAAATATTATGGCAGTCAAACTTCCTATACAATCAGATTTTAATGGTCGCAAGCTACGATTACTAACAACCGGTTCAAGACTGTAGGAAATTGTATGGATGCCGCTCCTACATCAGCACCAGGCTTGTCGATGTATCACCCACGCGACAGCGGAGTGAAGCCTGACAGGATATTCATATTCGCATGACGTACTAACGCTTTCTTGAATCGATTAAATTGTACATTGTGCCTACTGTTAGTTTTAGTTACTATAGTTATATTCACGAAAGCTCGCCTTCGTAAAACTAGTGCCTATGCCAAATCTTGGGATAAGGTGTCACAGCGGACCCCGGGCTCTTTTACGGGCATTACTGGGAATAACGCTAGGAGGATGATGAGTTAAATTCACGAAAGCTGGGCAAATGGATGAAAGGAGTTAATGGTAAATCAATGTGCAGAGTCTCAGAAAACAAACGTAGACATTCCTGTGGTCAATATTTAAGGGTCGACAGGACGCTTGACTCTCCATACAAACTTAGTTTGGATCTCCTTTTAAAACGACACGCTAGAAACATGAAACTTTGTTTTCAGAATAGCATCCGCCATATCTAGATCGGAAACTAAGTTCTATAGGTATTAGGCATTAAAATAGAGCGAGTAGAACATTTTTCATACGAAGTCTCCGGTAATTTTTTTTTCTATTATAATTTAAATACCTAGCACAATTATGTATAAAAAGTTTCATGCTATCCCAGTACCATGCCGTTTTAAAATGATAACAAAACTACTTTTGTATGGAGAGTCCTCTTAGTCGACCATGCTGGGGACTCCGAAGAGCTTACGTGTTAATGATGGATGTTTTAGTGAAACAAAAGGTTTGGAAGTAGGAGTTTTTGTATTTTTTATCATTATAATAAGAGGAGACGGTTTTTGCGGAATGAAAGTCTAACCAAATGCTAGGTTTTGTAGTCCTAACTTTAGCAATGTTCACAGAATAGACGTGGAACTAAATCTCTGCAGGAACGGGGTTACGTCGGTTAAGTACTGAATTCTCATAGCTACCTTCTGTCTCCATCATCATATCAGCTCGATGGTACCATAATATTGAATTGTCATCCAAACTATACTTATACCCAAGATTTCAGATCAATCGGTCACCGGGAAGTGGGTCAATTTTAACTTGCAAGATTTGTCCCATACATACTAACAATTCCCATGGCCACCTTCTGTCTCCATCATTAGATCAGCTCGATGGTATTATAATATCGAATTGTCATCCAAACTATACTTAGGTATACTCAAAATTTCAGCTCAATCGGTCACTGGGAAGTGGGTCAAATTTAACTCGCAAGATTTGTCCCATACTAACAGGGCAAAATAAATAAAAGCTTGTAAAATGCGTTTTTACTAAAAACGCATATCAAAATGATAGGTAACATGTATGTTGGTGTATGAGTAGGTATGAGTTTCGGGTGTATAAAAGTTTTAATGAGGATGAGCTGACGAGTTTTGTATTTTTACAGACCTTTCTTTAAACATGGATAATTAATTCTGTATTAATATTGTTAAACAGGAATCAAACTTTCCCATATCTGTACCTGGAAAGCTAGCTTCAATAAACCGAGGACGAGTGTCAAAATGAATACTACTAAATTTCGTTGATTTTTGACGGGTACACAGGTTGAAAACAAGTTTATCGATATTCGACCGAGTTCAAATTGATTTTATAAAATTCGATTTTCAGTTAGAGCGTGAAGCTAACAGCCTTAAAACAAAACTGTCTCTCTTCTGGCTAAGTGAAAATGCTTAACGCCTCGTAGTGGCTACAAATCTATAGAATAAAAAAGGTGTTCTTGTTAAAACAGGCAGTGTTGCATAAGCCTCTTCAGTTCTACGCAGCCGATCTAACCACCACACACGCTTTTACAGTAATTGACGAATTATTGACGGCTTCACGCTACTAAAAGTTACTTTTAGACGATATTGTTCACACCAATGTTTCTTGGCGATCAAAGTTCAATAATAACGAGTAAGCCTTCATAAAAATAATTATAGACGACTCATCACATATGACGTTTTTTATAGGGTGGCAAAAGAAATACAGGAGAGTAAAAATATAATTTAGTAACGGATGTTTGTTCGCTAAGATATATTTTGAATGAACGCCTAATGCGACATTTCATTTAAGATTCACTGTCACACAAATGTATGGTTGATTGGTTGACACTGACGGCCGTCATTCTACTACAAAAGTTATGTAATTAACCTAATTTGGATTTGGATATACCTCTACAATCTCAATATTAGTAGCGTATTCTAAGATTTCTAAGGATGGTGACCCCTACACTGAACGTTTGGTGCAAAGAGATGGTGGTAAAAGTTAAGTGATTTGAATAAATAAGCTATAGATACTTAAATAGGGCGTCCATGGAAGTCAACTTAATAAGAATAAGAGGTTTCTCATAATTGCACCTATTGCCTACTCAATTACAATCCACAAGTCTTTCAGGCTCACTTTTACTGTAATAAAGTCCGCATTCCGCATGCAGGAGCACGCACTATCCCTGTTTTTCTTGAAGGAAAACAAGCCCGACCTATGTTAATAAGCCTTTAATAGGATTATAAAATACGGAACATCCCATTACCAATAAACGTAATAAGTGATAACTTCGAAACCAGAAGACTTCCGAAGCGCCCCGAGTCGTGCGGCGCGCGCGCAGGGAAGATGTATGGAAATGCGCGCACCTGCCACTCAAGCCACCCACTGCGCGCAGATAAACGTGCTTAGTTAGACTCCTCGCTAACTACCAGTTTCAGATGATTGCCTACCACTTTTTCACTTGTTTCCTATCTACTTTCTTAAACTCGTACGAGTGTGACGCTTTCATTCCAATTTTAACCTTCCTATATGAACATTTGGTCGTTTTTCCTGTGACGCGGTAGGGCAGAATGGGAGATTGAGAAATTAACTATTCGGTATGCTACCGTCTAATGGAGGGTCTAATGTCGACCTGGCTGTCACGACGTGTGAAGTACGGCTCTCCGTGGTGATGTAAACTTGAATTACCAGTTTTTACGATTCGCTGAAGATGTTATCTGGTAATGGCGACAGCGGAATGGTAAGTAGTCGGTTTGGTTAATAAACTTTCATAATTACTACACATATGTATTATAACCATATAAGCCACTTTGTGCAACCAAAACGTACTTAGTGCAATAATAGACCAGTAGGTATCTTGTAGAAGGAAACTTAGATTTTATAATATTTTTTGCACACCGAAGACTGTAGATTATTATAAAAGTCTACTATTCATTAAATACCCAGTTATGTAGGAGTGCTAAATCAGATATTAACACCTTGAAAACTTTAGTATACCTTGCTGACTCTGTAGGATGCAACAGGGATGCGAAAGAGATGGACTTACCGACATATGGTTTAACGGACAATTATGAAAGTAACCCTTAATAATTCAGATTCAGAATATAAAATAGAAAATATTGAAGGCTAAAATCAAAGTAATAAAGGTCACTCTAATATTACTTTTCTACGGGCACGCGATTGAAGCAGCTTCAAAATTACCTGAGTAACACCATGCAGGCCAGACGACCGGGGTTTCGGCGTCCAGTTCTCGGCGGGGGGCGAGCGGGGCCAGCATCACGCGGGCGCGGGCCGCGACATCGCTACCCTATGGATACATGAGCGGGTGAAAATGGATCCCCATGTTCTAAGAGGGGCAAACTGCATCAGAGCTTGATCAGGCGGGCGCATACCTACCCTGTGGATACATGAGTGGGTCAAAATTGATCCTCATTCTAAGATGGGCAAATTCAATCAGAGCTTGATCAGACGGGCGCATAACTACCCTGTGGATACATGAGCGGGTCAAAATGAATCCACATGTTCTAAGTGAGTTAAACAGAATCAAGTACGGAAGCCGTGGTATCGAGTCGAATTGATCACACGGGCTAATACAGCACTACCCAATGGATAAATATGCGAGCTTTTGAGAATCCGCAGGTCCTAAGGGGGATAAACCCGTGTAAAAGGAATGACCCACAGTACAAAAAATGGGCCGCGATGTCGCTACTCCGGCTCCGCGCGGGGGATGAATAAGCGGGTCAAATTGAATCCTTGGGGTTCTAAATGGGGCAAAATGAGTCAGTCAAGCACAAAGATGTTTGTGACTTTGCTAACATAACCTAATTCATGAATGAGCTGGTCCAGAGATATCAGGTAGTAAGAAAGCGTGTTATTGAAAACAGCTCTTAAAAAAACGATCCCAGAGCACTAAGCGATTTCCACCTAATCAGGATGAGAAAGTGCCGGCACATCGAATACAATTATACGCCTTTAGAATTAGTAAATGTCCCTGAACTGTTTAAAGCAACAGCGTAAACAAACTTTGCATACACTTATGGCATCTAAAGGAATTTAAAACACGGCGACGTTCTTCTAACTATTGATATCACTTATTAGAATTTTAAATCAGCTTAAACACCAAAGAAAAACGCTCTGCATTTACAAAGTAACACACGTAAACGCAATGTTTTGAAAAAAGCCATACATAATTCGCATTTAATCCCAATCAACAAAAACGCACACGCCAGATACACATTAAAAACTACTTACATTGAATTCGGTCCAAGTTCAATCGAATGGCAAAAAGTTGAGGCAAAAACTTTGAATAAAAGTTTCGTAACAGATGTATTTTACACTTAAAAATATACTACGTTAAGGCAGCCCAGCCAGTGTACAGTCAGCCTGTCAGTGATGGCAGACGTCATAAATATAGATAGTAGCAGTTATGGCTGCACTTGTGTGTTGCGATGTGTGTTGCGATGTGTGTTACTGTAGCAGTCAAGATGTGTATCGAGTTATTAGGCTTGATGCTCACTGTACATGAGTTAGATACACTACTGCAGTGCGACTAGCACTAGATGTGCATAGTTAGTACGAGTACATACTAAAATGTATTCTTTTATTGCGTTGCACAGGTTCTGTGCTATATAACCGTGCAGTGCGGTTATATGTTTGTATAAAAAGGAGAAAAAGGCACGATAAAATAATGATACGAGTATGTGAGAAAACTTTTCTCGCTTCTCGCGGCACCGCAGTCACTGCAGTTGTGTTGTTATGTTTATCCATTTACACCGTATTTACTAATAAAATTAGTAAAAATCCTGACCTTCTAAATTCCACTGAAAAGTGCCGCTACGCTGCCTATAAAAATTTGAGACTGTCTATTAAATCGCAGTTAAATTGAGTCGATGAGTATGTCTAAAGAAACTGAACCGTACCGTAACCCTTTTGACATTTGACATCGACTATCCCCGTTAAACGTGAATTTAATTACCTTCAAGACGGAATTTTATGACAATCTTGGAGAAGTCATAAACAGCTTTAAAACATTTTTCTAATTAACATTACAAAATCAGCTTTTATTTCTCATGAATAATTATATGGTGCTTAGAAATTATTATGAGGGAATAATAAATTATGTATAATACGATACACGTGCAATCTTGGTTTCCGCGTCGGGTCGCCTGAATGTATACTTGATATTATTTAGTTGGTTACATCAATTCAAAAAGCAGCAGTACTGTCCAAGATAGAAGATTCTAAGTTCAATGACAGTATTTTAAAAAGTCGGTCACAGTAAATAATCTCTACCATAGTGTAGTAGTATAGTATGTTTGTCTGACAATTTTTTTTTCAGAATCCACGGATGTTTTTCTTATAATGGTGTAGAGGGCCTCTAAATAAATAAATAAGTAAATGTATATGATTTAAGACACGGGATATAGGTTTATGTTGCAAATTTTCTGTTGTTACTGTACCTGCTTAATGTAATTTCTCATCATGCTTATTAGATATTCGATCAAATCAATCACCAAAAAGTACACCAGGAAAACACTACGCCAACTAAATAGGTAGTAGCTTTTGTGGGATCGTGTTTATTTTCAATACAAGTGGGTGAGGAAAATTTAGAGCGGCTAGCGTATAAATCGATGACACGGCGCAGAGGAACCCGACGGGTTAACACTCGATTATATTAGGGTCGATTTCTTAGCAAAAAGCCAAAAACTCTTAGTTCAATATCGATTATCGACTCCGTCTCTAACCAATTCATAACAATGTGTTAACTCTGATGTTTGTTGAGTTCCAATACGAGTACGTAGGATTTTCCGTCAAAGAATGGAAATGCTATTTTGTTGTTGTCTTTCTCTCGGTACAATCGACCATGATAAGCCCGCAGAATCAGTATAACCCGCACAATTAAAAAAGGCAATTGGCCAGAAAGAAAACCTAAAAAAATAGACCGGGCTGCACTCCGGGAGTGCCGGCAGAAGTGAAAACTTGAATATTAACGTTGTGCAAAAAAAACAACCTGTGGCGAGTTTAACATTTTTTCCCCATTCCAAAAAGTGCACAGCGCCGCTAAAGAAGTTCTCACTTCAAAAATGTCGTTAGACTACATAGCCTGTACCGGGAGTGTAGAGATTTACGCCTGCCAGTCCTAGGTTAATCTATTAACCGTTCGCACCTACCAAACCTAAGGTGTAGAGTTCTTTATCAAAACATGCTATAACCGGAACATTCCAAGTAGGCAATTAGCGAAAAAGAAAACCTATATACGCCGTTAGCCTGCTTAGCTAGGCCGGCTAAATCTCAACACATACAAAAGACAAACGCAATAGAACCGCCATTACACTAATTCCCGGTCATTTACGTCACCTGCCGACCTGCTGGTGGTAGCTACCGTTCGCACCTAGCGCACCTAGCCGGACTCGTGACAATGGTCGAATTTAAATGCCGGGCAGGCGGTCCAATTTCAAGTGGCCGCTAGGCGTGTTCGGTGCACGCGCAGCTCTTACTACATAGTAGATTTAAAGCAACAGTAAACGAAGAAATATTTGGAGCACATGAAATCTCGCGCTTTCTACACATATTTCAAATTTGTACGGGCCTAACGCATCACGCATAGTAGGTTCGTGTTGTGTAACCTTTTAAATATGAATAAATTTCTTTAGGAATATAAATAATCCGTAAGAATCGAAATTGTTGTACAGTTTAAATGATTTAAACTGAGCTCATGAATGGCCATTGTACAGAGATCATGAATAGCCTTTGTTTGCGGTCGACACTTGCAAATTTTGCAAAAAAAGTTACGATTGTCAGGCGATGTTAGTGGCGATTGTCAGGCGACACTAGTCGACTTGGTGAATAATTGGGTAATATAGGGGGCAGTAGAACTAGGAATCTTGCTCTTATTAAACCAAACCGGGAGTGCCGGCAGAAGTGAAAACTTGCGAATTGCTTGATTAAAAAAAACCCAGCCCCCCGAGCCCCGTCCGTCTTACGGTCGGCCTGTCTCGAATCTCACCTTACGCATCATACTATCGAAAATCTTACGGTCACGTGACCTCACCTCCTACGCTCCTACACCTGTGGCGAGTTTTGTTAGAGAATTTTTCCCCATCCCAAAAAGTGCACAGCGCCGCTAAAAAAGTTTTCACTTCTAAAATAAAATCATAGTCCACAAGTTCCACAACCAAGTCATACTGTTTCCACAGCGGTACTGCGCCCGGCCGGCGGCGTGTTGCCAGGTGCCGCGGTCGTGCGTCCGAGACCGTTCGGCTGCACTCGTCAATTGCCGCAATTGAGGCTTTTTTCAGCCATTAGAGCACACGCGAGAGGCGACACTGTTACAGACTGCGGGTTGAAGTTTTAGGCTTCATATACCACTAGATATGTGCCATGTAAACTTGCACGATTACATTTATCTATGTACTAGCTTCCACCCGCGACTTCGTCTGCGTTGACCCGGGAAAACTATCCTATATTTTAATCCAGACTAAACTATTTTCGTGCAACATTTCGTTCAAATCGGTTGAACTGTTTAAGGGTGATTGAGTAACAAACATCCAAACATCCAAAATTTCGCATTTATAATGTCAGTAGAATTTGTGTATAGAAGTACAAATGAAATGAAATTAGTTTTACCATGCAGATAGATAGCAGCATGCATAAAGATAACCGTCAGTTTTCCGCATCGCGCTGTATATCGGCGGTTAGAAAGCGGTACGTCGCCAATTACGTGCGCTTGCGACGGACCACCCTCGACATCTGCGTCGCGTCCTGTCTTTATTGCTCGACTAGCCTTCTTATCAACTGAATTTAAGAGTGTGCACACTCCATACAAACGTTTGGTTCGTATCGTAAGGACCAAATTCTTGGCCAGTAGCCTGGTTAGTCGGTAGTCAGCCATACAACTGAAGAAGTGAAAATGGGTCCGTTGTGACACGAAAACTAACCATAGAATTGTACGGAAAACTTACGAAGAAAATTTTACTTGAGTGAGTAAACCTTTAAGCATGGACGCCATTTTTCTTAACACTACTGTACGTACTACGACTAGCCTGTGAGACTCCACCTCCATACTTAAAGGTTAAGCCTTGATTTTCTGATTAGACAACTATGGCTATAGTAAAATTATGTACTACTAGCTTCTGCCCGCGACTCCGTTCGCGTGGAACTCGTTTATATCGCAGGTCCATACAAACTTTATTTTTTTTCAAAAACGGTACTCGATTCACAATTTTCTGCTTTTAGTATTTTAAAATCAACTATATCGAGAACATTATGCAAAACGACAAGCATGATCTAGCATAAACGAATATTGGGTTTATCTCAAAATTATTGGGTCAAATGGCCAGCCGTTTTTGGGCAAGTGCCCTAGTGTTGCCAGTGTACATTTGTAAAATTATTACTTTTAGCTTCATCCGGACGTAACTGTAAAATGGGGACATGTCGCAAGGATTATGGGCACACAAAGGGTGGATAATTGTGGTATCCTACCGCAATCATTAAAATTAATTTCTCAACTGTATTTTCATATCGGCAAAAAGCCAATTATCTCGAGAACCAATTATTTCATTATTTTTGTATGTACTAATCGCGTAAAACCCATTAGGTTAGGATTTTTTAACCCGGAACAAGTTAACATTTTTACACTTGATGAACTTAATAATGTATTTGTTTTGCCCATTAGTAAGTAAATTTATATGAACTATTGACATCTCAGAAAATTGTCTTGCTCCAGGATATAAAATGAATACGTTAAAGGTTCGCTGAAGCACGCGATCGATAATCGATATTGTAAATAACGATCTAATATCGATGGAGATACAGGCTCAATAACGGTCGTGTACCGGATTGACATAAAGTTATGAATGAGAACGCGGCACTACGCCGCTACAGGGCGGGGAAATTGTTCAACGGATATCGGTATTGATCGATATCCTCTTAGACTACGAGTATCTTTAATGTTAGAATAATTATCATAAGTGAAGAAAATGTATACATACCTACAAGGTGTTTGTTTGTTTTCAATGTTCTAAACTTACATTGACATTCATATATAAAACAGAAAGAAAGATAAATAAAATGAATACTTATACTGACATTTAGATGTTAAGGTTCGGTCGAATTACCACTATAAAAGACTAATAATTTCCAAACCAACATCAAAAGAAACCGTTACCATTAACAACCAATAGAAGATCTTAACTTCATAACCCTAACCACATTTCCATTAATCCAACATAAAGCATTGATATGAGCTAATGTTAACATCACTAATAAGCCCTCACAAGTGGTTGCCACCTCCATCACACAACGAGACCCCTGGTTCACCAAATCATTCCCCTTCAACCTCATAAAGTACTTTAGAAGTGGGGGGCAGGGTATTCCTAGTCAGTACAGTCCGGGCGAGTCTATAGGCTAATCATACATCAAGTTTACGTTACATGTAGCTTTACAGCAATTCATTAATGTTGAAACTTAAACGTTGTAGGTTTCAAATTAATGATTGGGTCGAAGGTAAGCGGTGAGATCAAAGGCGTTACGATATGATTTATGTAGATCGCGCGCAGGGACATATTCTGTTGATATCGTGCTGCTTACTTGGACCACACACCGATGCAGAAGATAATATAGATAAATAAAATACTGATTTCAATAGACTTACTATATCATAGATAAAATCGTACAAAAAACATTTAACATCACTTGATCTTTTTAGCATTTTTGCATTTTTGGTCTGTGTAGTACTTAATAGTAACTGTTCATAAAAAGAACGATAAGTAGAAGTTTTATTTCGCAATATTATACGTCAGTGACTTCAGCAATTCACAAATTGTGAATTGAAACATGATTGGCCAACCGTTGAGCATTTTTTTAACACGTTTTTATTAGGTCGACCTGTATGTAACTAAACTGTAATGGAATCTAAGGTAATTAATAATTATTAATATAACCCCGAATTCGCGTTTGACGACATTAAAATCGTTGCTGTAATAGATGAATTGTTGCAGTATATCTTTACATATTGTGGGTGTTGTTTTTTCCATCAAAACCAGAAGCAAAATCGTTGTTTACTTCTAAATGCTTTATTATAAGGTGCTTTAGGACCTTAAATGGGCATGTATGTCGTATTACTTTGTACGTTATTTATTCTGAGTAGTACACATATTACTTTTACTAATTCGACACATACAACCGATTGAATTATATTAATTAATTTACTGTAACATTCTAAAATCAGTACAAGAATACTTGTTCATAACAGGTAATTACATCTCAATCCGAAACTCAAGTTACGCACAGTCACTCATTTAGCTAGATTGATGCTGATACCAGTTAACAGCGAACGAATGACAGCCCAACCCTAATGATATTTTTAACCCAATTAATAACGATATCAAGCTCTCAATCATTCATTTGACGCGTCTTCATCTCTCAACAATAGAACGAGAAATGTAATGAATTAAGTAATAATTCTAACCATGATCGATTGTTCGAAAAGTCGAGGTACGCGATATTCATTTATTTCAAGTTAATTAACAGATAAGTACATCTCTGTGGACATGATAATTCGAAATGATTGTGTAGAAAGTTACAATTATCATTCGGCTGTCAAAACAGTACGGGTGTATTGTTAAAATATAGTTATAACTTTTTATGACTGCATGCGTGTGCGCATATTGAGTGTTACATTAAAACTGAATGCAATACGCTGTAAGGTAAACTTACCGTTACTGGCACTTAATGGAACATCAAAGATTTTGTCTTCAAAATGCTCAGCTTTCAAATATGAGAACATCTTATTTAAACAAGTAAGCAAGTTAATTCTTTGTGATATGGTTAAAAGCATATTATGTGGTGAAAATTGCAGCATAATTTTTTTGAAATCACTAAATCGTCATGTAGGTATGACCGAAAAAAATCTCATCTTTTTGGCATTTACCTCCCAGCATCAACTAGACGAAATTGGCTTCCGCTTTTCTTTGCTTTTACATTAAATCGCTTCCGGGAGCCACTCCAGATCCATAAGTTATCAGGCATAACGGTGCTACTAAACTGGTCCTTCGGGCCGGATAATATCAAAGTCTGCGTCTGGTAACATAGCGTGGGTCATAACAGGGTCTAGTAGACTTATTTATGTATAGCGAACAGGTAATATGTTGTCGCATAACTGATTGTTTGTAGTGATTGTTTCGTCTTCTTTCGTAACGATCGTTGTTTTATCGATTTGGTTAATTTTACGATTTTCCCATAGATTGACCTCGTTCGGAATAGTTCGATATATCTCAATAAATAATGGTTCGATAAGTCATCAAACAGTACGTAAAGTACGTAAAATATTACAATAATATTGAACACTACCAAGAATCCTATCCAGCCTATGCCAGCCCTTAGGTAAGTATTACTTTAGATGAAATTTCTAAGATCAACCTTTGTCGATATTAAAATTCACCAAATCTTTTCTCGGACAGATAAAAAATCCGGATATCGTGCATCTGAAACCCGTATCTATCAGTCGTATTTTATCAGTATTTTGTATACTTTGTATTTACTGTTATTTCCTATTTAGTTATTTGAGAGGAAAATGTATTTTGTAATATCGTTGCTCTGGCAGAAACGACTTACTGAATTTTTGGATTGAGAAGGATATCCAAAAATTCAGTAAGTCGTATCTTCCAAAGCAACGCTTTGCTTTATACCGTGCGTAGTCTGACAATTTTTAAAGGAACAAGCGAGCGAAGCGAACGAAATTCTCTGTTCCTAGTTGGGCCAAAATTCTTTCGTATATCCGGATACCAGATGTCCGGCTAGAATAACCTCTACAGGTCGCATTACTCAACCGATTCTCGTGAAATTTTGACTTACTCACGATTTCTACAGCTAACAGAGCCATTATATTCTTCAATTAAAGCATATTGCCTTTTTAACCTTTGTATTTTCCATAAAATTACTTTTGCGAGGAACGCCTTTAGGGAGATCGTTGCTTTGGAAGAAACGACTTACTGTTTTTTTGGTTCTCCTTCTTATTCATTGTGTCAGGATTTTGTATAAATAGCTAGTCTACGTAACCCACTTCCAAGACATCGTTGAGCACACATTAGCACATTAGCGACAGAGATGCGTGAACCGGAACGGACAAAGCATGTGGAGCGAGGATGCACGGAGGTCGAGCCAAGGTTCGTGCCGGCCTTTTGTTCGAGCCATCAATTACGGTTATTATCAGTGATACAGTGATACTGTTGTGTACAGTTATATCTATCAATGCAGTAAGGACGAGGAATAGTCATCGTCATGGGAAAAAATCCTAAGAGTCATTTGTCTGAAATCATCATAATCTTCCTAGTTCATTCCCTGTTGTGCCGGGCCCGCTTTGAAATCTCAAAGTTCCGAACGTCATTTACAGCTAAACGAAAATTTGGACGCAGATGATTCAAGGGAATATATAAATAGGTTAGGTTAAACTAGTATTATAATCCTGAATTGTTTCAATTTCTTCAGTGTAACATGGTTTTCGGAATCATGGAATTCGGAAAGAATATGCTTTTGGACAAATAAATGTAGTATGTAGCTCCCATCGTCATTTCATCGTCGTTGTATCAGCGACAAGATGTTAATTGCTTTATTTTTGAATACCACGACGACGGTGTGAACAAGCAAACGATGAATGTAATAGTCTTAAGAGAGTTAGTACACTGCTTTAGTGTCTCATTTAAAGTCTTTTAAGACCTTTATAAACCCGCAGTCCATTAACAATTAACTGTTCTACGCACATATATTATGCGCTGCACACGGACTGATGTATGTACCGCCGACTACCCCGACTTGCACTTAAGTTTACTTTACTGAAGCGATGCGTACGTATTTGAGTGAGCGCGTCTCATCGGACAATTGTACGGATTTGTTTCGCTTGAAGCTAAATATCTACTGTGTTGGTGTTAAGCGGACATCGTAGAACGCTCGCCTATAACTCTCACGGGATTGTTGCCGACCCTATACTAATTTGAGGATCGCTTGCGTTGACAGCTAAATATACATGCAGATCCCTCACTCTCAGCACATCATTTTTCGGGCGCTCTAACGTCCTTACCACCAGAAACAATACATCAAGTAGCATCATACATTATCAGGGAATTATTGTTTCTATATTCTATAAGAGATTCCACGTTGACAAAAACGTATCATGTCATGACGGCACTGCGTCATATAACCTGGTTGATTAAACAGTTAATTTTACAAATCGATGTGACAGCGACTTCATTGCCAAGGTTGTTTTACTCTTCTACGTCTCGCAAGCCCAGACCGACCGAGATCAGGATATATTATAACTAAAGCATGTATACTGGCAAATTTCACCAACAAACGCTTTACCAGTTCCATCTTAGATCACGTTACTCTCAAATTCAGACCACTTACGTAACCATCGACCAAACACCGAACCCTTAAGGTTCAAATCGGCTTGGACAGTTTCGCGTGTCTCCATGTAAATTCGCCGGCACAGGCCGAGAGCTCGCGCCCTACAAGCGACCTTGCAGGCGAGAGGTCGCGTCGGTGACCGCGGCATTAGCATAGAAACAAAGAGCGATATGAATAAAGAGCACTTGACGCACGACAGTCTTGGGAGGCAGTAAAATGGCGCTGGTGTTTTCAGTTCGCTGAAAAAGGTAACCAATAAAGTTCCTGTGCGAAAAATTATATATTTTTATAAGAAAACGGCCACATTAAATAATCGCAACCACATAGCCTCTTATCACATAAGTAGGTACTACAGTATTACACTCCGAGCACTAAAATGATAATCAACCACTAACCATACTAAACAATTTCATCGACTGTAGTTAGAATTTCGTTTTTATTTCACGTCTCTGTCATTCTCATTTTTAAAGACAGACACGCAAGTGGGTTGTACGTTGGTGTATACATCCCTATACCACTCCAGCACGGCTATCACGCGACGGCGCGCGAGCTCTCTCGATTTTTCTCGCACTATCCGTCTCTCTCTTATTAGAACACTTAGAACAAGAGGTATAGTGCGAGAAAAATCGATAGTAGGTATGTCGCGGCCATCCCATGATAGACGTGCAGTTGCGTTCCATTTTGAATCCCGAATTTGTGTCTAGAAGTATTATGACGGCACAGCGATGACTAGCTGTACCTACCAGTGAGGTTGCATGTCACGATTGCGCAATTAGCTTTGAGCGTTATCTTAGAGCCCCCATTGTGTACCGGCCTTTATAATGGTAACTCGCTTTCGGCCGGTTGACACGCTCGAGAAAAAAACCTTAACTATGGAAAACGTATGTGCTGAATTTCACGGCGTCTTCGAAGATTTAAAGCCTCGGTTTTTTTTTAATGGTTGATACAGTTTATACTGAGTTCAATACATAGAAGGCTATGGATGCGAAAAGTTGAGGTTCTTATTGTTTTTTTATTTTATTTAAATGCCTGCACCAAATATTTCTGTTTAGCGCAATGGTTGACTGGTAGGTAGGCGTTTGTACTTTATCTTGTATTGCATACTAAAGTCTAAATAAATAAAACTTGTAATAGCGTGCACTGTGGAATGTATTCACAGTGTGAGTATAAAATAGTACATTATGTAACTAGGGCGGTGAATTCCTGAATGCCCCAGATTGCAGGTGTTTGTGGCCCGAACCGAAGGTGAGGGCCATAAATATGCGCTCTGGGGCTTTACGAATTACTACCCGTGTTGAGTACACAATTTTACGTCTTCACCTGGCCACAATCCGAGTTTTCCCGCACGCGTGCAGTAAAACTCGCATTATGGCCACGTGTGACGTAAATAACTATTACTTATGTACAGGTTGTCGGGAGGCATCGCTTTTTAGCGACAAAATCATGTGTTGTGCACCATTGTTAATGTTTAATATGATTTTAATTTATTATGTGTACCTACTGGTGAGCATTAAATACCTACTGTTTGCATTTTAATATCTCTAAGCATATTTTAAACATTTGTCTAAACATTTGTATAATAGAAAGCAATAACATAATAAATCAACACCAATAAATAACCACGCTTACCCGTCATCCAAGTTCAGCCGCTAACAATAAACCAAACATAATGTCGTCCTCGCGACGACATAGTTAGCACCTCGATACCCTGCCGTGACCATCACATCATAACATATATCCCGACCAATATATTTAGAACCCTACCTTATACGCCCCACCTGTCACCTACAGCTCACGATGTTCTAGCCACTCGCATCTCCGACCCTAAATGAAAGGTCAATCGGATATTCTAGGCGTCAACGAAAATTTATTTAACCATAAAAAGTGCATTAAGCCGTGTTGCATATATTTAAACAGCTTCAACATATGCGTTAATGACAAGATTAGTGTCTATAAATATTTACGTATACTTAATAACAGTACAAGTATGAGTTTGACTTCGTGTAATAAAAAATGTTACCATAAATAATTCATAGAAATTAAACATTTACCACCTTAAGTCTAATCGAGTCCGACAAAATAGTAATTCGACAAAAGATTATTTAGTTAAAATTCCATTGATTTTGCCATCTACCTAACACCACAATTTTCTTCAGTCAATATACCAGAATTATAACCTCGTTTCTTTTTTAATAGATTATGTATTTCTAGCTTCTTTCTAGCCCGCGACTCCGTCCACGTGGAACTCGTTTATATCGCAGCTCCATACAAACTTTTACCCCCCATTTCACCCCCTTAGGGGATGATTTCGGGGATAAAAACTATCCTATGGTACTCTCCATCCATTCGCCTAAGCTTCACTTAAAAAATCACGTAAATTCGTTGCCCCGTTTTGCCGTGAAAAACCAACAAACACACACTTTCCCATTTATAATATGAGTATGGTACGATGTTCATGTATTAATTTCAGCCGTCCTCCATCCTATTTTAAAAGTCGTTACACATATAAGAGGAGTAATGCGTAGCATGTTTGAATAAGCTTTGCAATCATTTTCCCAAACATGCATGACATTTACGCAATCGACCAAAAGAACTCCATCATTTATTAACCGATTTCGAAAATAGTTTAATCATCATATTATTAGAACTGAATCGGTGTCGAGGAAACTCCCAAAATATTACGCACAATCATAACTTATTATGCTATAGGAGTCTAATATTTATACCGGGTGTCTCAATAATAACCCCCCGTAGGGCTTAATTTTTAATCAAACTAATGCTTTCCCATTCTTTGCAAAAGCAAATGTCCGCATAAAATTGGATGTCATTTGCTAAGCATTTTCAGGTCTTGTTATTTCGGCAACTACTGTCAATTGATTGCGTGTTCCTGTCACTCCTAATGAGCCGTATTAGGCCAACCTTGATAATATATGTAGGGGTGCATGTGTAAAGGTTTTATGAACCATGAAGGCTGAATGAGGTAAAATGAAACACGGTTGTCCTTTGGTTTTATAAAAAAAGAGAGTGGAATAGAAAACGAGCGGAAACATGGCGGATGAGAGCCGGAGAGGATTATGTTTTTTCTGTTATGTGAAATCTTTAGAATAAAAAAAACATGAAGACTTGAGCTGCGTTTATTTTATAAATACTATATTTGGGGGCTCGTCCGGGATATATTTGCGGTGAACGACGGTTACGGATCGGCGCATGGGTGACGAGGTGGTCACCGCGTGCGACGATAACGACGAAGACGGCTGAATAGCAAAAAAAAAGAACAAACGACGACGGGTTCTAGACGACGGGCACTAAAAGACGAGCAGATAATGTCAGGTGAATCGGAGGACGACTATCACGAAGCACCGGTGGCAGGGCCAGTGAACAATATGATGTACATGGACGATGTTATACAGAAGTTCAACGGCCAAGATGAAGCGTATTCGATCTCGAAGTTCACCTAAGACATAGACGACAATTCAGACATATATCAATGGACTGAGATACAGAAACTTATAGTTGCAAGACGCAGTCTGACAGGCACAGCAGCATTGTGGCTTAAAGCTGAGCGTCCTTACAAGTCTTGGAAGACCTTGAAACAAGCTCTTCATAAAGAGTTTCCGGATACTCTTGACAGCAAAACCGTTCATGAGATCATGACGGCAAGGAAGAAAAAACAAAACGAAAGTTGCCTTGATTACCTATTTACTATGAGGGAGTTGGGTAAGCGCGGCAAAATGCCAGATTACGTCGCTGTCAAGTATATTGTGGACGGGATTCAGGACGTGGAGACTAACAAGATGATGCTGTACGGAGTAACTTCATATTCAGAGCTGAAAGAGAAACTTAAAATCTACGAGGCCATTAAAGACAAGATGAAACCTACGTTATCCAATCGGTACAGTGAGACACGGAATCGACAAAGTTCAGCTGATAATGTACCTAATAACTCTAATAAGAAGTGCTACAGCTGTGGAGGGAACAATCATTTATCTAATGGATGTCCACACAAGCAGCAAGGGCTAAAGTGCTTTAGGTGTGACCAGTTTGGACATATTTCATCGCAGTGTTCGTCGGGAGTACTACCTAACCTGAACAACAAAGGTGAAAACAGTAACAGATGGCCGAAGCAGATGTGTATTCACGCGAATGAATTGAATGACTCTACGATACCGAATGAGTTTAATCAGCAAGGAGTGAATCAGTTGTGCGGATGCAATCACGCAGTTGGCTGCCCATCACTGAGTGACCGGAATAGAACGAGCGGAGAGCGACAAATGAATGAAGACAACTTTATGACATTGACAGACTCTATGAATGTCAATCTTGTTAAAATGGTTTCGAGTCAAAAGCCCGAGAAGCCGATGAAGATGATAAATTTATTTGGACAAGAAATTAATTCTTTGGTTGATTCCGGCAGTGACCTGAATTTGATTTCCGAGGACTGTTACTCGTCGTTGTGTGCTCCGAAGTTAATTGGCAATGAAGTAGCGTTGACGGGTTTTGGCGCCGCGCGTGTCAAATCGTCGGGCTCCTTGTTGACAAACATTGTGATTGACGATGAGTGTTTTGAAAATATCACGTTTCATGTGGTGCCTAAGGAAATTATGCCGTTTGCTATTATTTTAGGTCAGGATTTTCTGTGTAATTTTACTCTCGTGATGGATGGCGGCCGTGTGCTTTTGTTGAAACCTGACAAGAGCTGGTTTCGGTATTTCATGTGTGGCATGGGTGTGTCTTTTGCTGCTGTAGGAGTTATAGAGGATCCGGCATTGAGGAGAGAGGTGGAGCGACTGGTGGATACGTGCCAGCCAGAGAAGACGCGTGAAGCTCCGATACCGTTGCGGATCGTAGTGAAGGATGACGTGCCTGTGGTGCAGCGCCCGCCGCGCCTAGCCATCGCAGAACAAAAGGCAGTGGAGCGCCAATGGCAAGCCGAGCAATGGTTAGAGGGTGGAATTATACCGGTAAGTTTCTCAGAACATGCAAGCCCTATTGTATTAGTTCAAAAAAATGGTAGTACTAGGATTTGTACAGACAACAGACGGCTCAATGAAAAGATATTGAAGGATGAGTTCCCGCTGTCGATCATAGAAGATCATATTGACAAGTTGGTCCATGCTAAGGTTTTTAGTACTTTAGACTTTAAGAACGGGTACTTCCATTTAGGTGTGCAGGAGGATCAGGATTGCTTTGTCGACACCGGAGGCCAGTAGACGCACTAGCTTGCCCTATAAAATCGGCGATTTAGTGGCTATCAAAAGAACGCAGTATGGGGTCTGTCTGAAACTGCAACCTAGGTTTCTGGGGCCATATCGTATTATCGCAGTGAATGGAAACGACTGGTACGATGTGGAAAAGGTAAATTCTTCTTCTGAGGGACCCAATCACACTTCAACAGCTGCAGATTTCATGAAACCATGGCCCACATTCATGTAAATCAATCTTTTGCTTCAATTATAGATATTCTTTGTTGGTTTTCGGTAGGAGTTTATGGCTGCCATACCATTACCCACTATAAACTACTAGTATGAGAATAGAGGCTAGACACTTTGTTGGTTGGTTATATTTGAATATTGGAGTTAACTATAAAACAGCTAATTTGTCTGTTTAATTGTTTTTATGATATGTTTAACTAAGTATATGTGCGTCTGTACGTCATTACGTCTAGTGTTACAATGTGTTGTTACCATTGTTGACATACTATGTACTTATTAGTTTAAAACACAATATGAGTTACTGCTAAGTTTAGCAGTGTTTTGTTTGTTTCTTGTTGTAGATTTTCGGTTTCATTTTAGTTTTGGTATTATGCTGGAGGCCAGCATGGCTGCAGGATGGCCGAATGTAGGGGTGCATGTGTAAAGGTTTTATGAACCATGAAGGCTGGATGACAAGCGGATGAATGAGGTAAAATGAAACACGGTTGTCCTTTGGTTTTATAAAAAAAGAGAGTGGAATAGAAAACGAGCGGAAACATGGCGGATGAGAGCCGGAGAGGATTATGTTTTTTCTGTTATGTGAAATCTTTAGAATAAAAAAAACATGAAGACTTGAGCTGCGTTTATTTTATAAATACTATATTTATTGACCCTTATGACTTATACATGTGTTGGCATTGGGATTCGTCTGTGTAGGTTCAATTTGCCGAAGCAATTATTAGTGTGGGGCCTCATTACGAAATTTTCGTAGGACACGATTTTTTTAAGATGTAAGTAATTATAGTTTTTAACTACATCCATACAAGAAGAGAAAACGTTTTTCCACTCCTAAATATTTTCAATCTCGATGATTTTTTTTGTACGTTATTGACACAATAGACGTCTAGGTTTATAGATTTTCCGTTTTTTTGGTTCCGTAGTCAACAAGGAACCCTTATAGTTTCGCCATGTCCGTCTGTCCGTCCTTTCGTCTTCGGCTTAGCTCAGTAACCATTACTACTAGAAAACTATGAGAATTTTTTTTTTAAGGGTGCCTCCCCTAAAGCGGGGATGTAATTTGATGTAAAGACCAATTTTCGTACAAATTCGGTCGACGCAACCGCACCGCACGTCGACGTAACTACATACAAGCACAGACTAAGACAGATAGGCAATTACAGAACCCTACATTGCGCGTGGCCCGACACGCACTTGGCTGGTTTTTTAAATTTGCAATAAATTTATAAATTATAAAACTATTTTTTAAAGCGAATTCTATAAACCTAGAATATATTATGCTGAAGCGATTGATATCAAAATCAATGTGTACCTATGGTAAAATGGGACAATGCATATTTTAGCGAACAGAGGCTTGTTGAGTAAGGAACTTGAAAATCTGTTCATTAAGCTGCCGGTGTTGCATTGGCTGATGACTGCAGTATCATTTCTCTCCTTTCCTTTATGAGCTTCTGAGGGGAGTAAGAGAGCCTTTTAGTTCTGTTGGTGCTCTGGGCCTTGAAGTACTTAAACCCAGTGGCACGGACAGCCTCCACAAACGCGTCGTTGCATTCGTCCACATCGCTTTCTAGGCAATTGTAACGGTTTCGGAGTTCCAGCTGAAAACTCTCCAAACATACTGTACATGTTTTGTAACTGTATTTAAGTGATCAGTTAAGATTAGGAAAATTCATCAAAAAAGTACTTATTGTAAGTCGCGAGCTGCAAGCTGCTGAAAAGCTATTCTTCCAACCACAATTTATCTGCTTTGCCTTAAGGTTGCCTGGTAGAGAATGCTTGAGTTGTAATATAAGTTCTTCTTTTGTGCAATAAAGAGTAAATCAATAAATAAATATACAAGGCATGGTCAAAAGTGCTTTTGAAACGAGTAATGAATTACATCAACAACGACAAGGTGAACTGATGACCTGACGATGGTCGCAGGAGTACTCTGGATTCAGGTAGCTCAGGACCGGTCATTGTGGCACTCTATGGGGGAGGCCTATGGTAGTGGACGTCTCTCGGCTGATATAATAAATGAATTTCATTCAGACATATTTTGGCTATCTTTCAAAACATGGCATAACCTTACATACCTTACCGGCTGTGGCAGAACCGCACGGAGAGGCGGGAAAGGCTTAATATTGATTAAGAAAAGGAAAAATTGGAGTCATGTCGTATCAATTTTAAAGGCGTCCCAAAATCAAAACTGAAAATCCACCGCCAAGAGCATGGCTCTTAAATCGACGAAAGAATAACCTGTAGGTGTTTTCGCTCCTTGTGGGAATTAGGCTCTTCGAATAGACCTTCCTTCCTTAGACAACATATATTCAGACTCACAAGTTGCTAAGCAATCAATATTCCGAGCTTGCTCACGCGCAGTATTTCACAGCGACGGGCACGGCCATTAATGGCTGGCTATTTGCCAGTCGGCTGATTGGTTGATGGAAACGATGACATGGCATTACGCGGGTCATGACATGTGTAGCTAAGTATTGTTCGTGCAGAACTAGATTTTAATTTGCTTTTAATCAATAACCACTGGGACAAGAAAGGCATATAAGATCGCAACAGTTTGGAATGTTTAAAAAATATATCATAAAATCTGACGAATTATGGGCTCCGCGATACCTACTTATATGTCTGCAGTGCGCTTGATAAGCATGTATGACATCTGCTTTGTTAGCTGAATCTTGTACCCGGGCATTTTTTCAATTAGTGTTCAGTTGTTAAAAAAATACGAGTATGTAATTTATTTACTGTAAGTTTTGTGACAAAAATAAAATAATATTTTAGAAATGGACATGTTTCAAAATTAAATAACGTTTTTATGCATATCATTTATATTTATAGTAATTCAATATTTATACAAACTGAATAATGTAGTCACAAACCGGAGTGTCCGTTTATTACTGTTTGACAACTCACGCTAATTGGGTAAAAAGTACACGATTTTATAACCATGCCCGCCCACGTAGTAGTAGTATGTAATGGTAAAGGCATGAATTTAATAACACTATTCATTTGAACGCTATCACATCATTCATAGTTAAGGATAAAACTTGCGTCCCATTTAAGGCATTGTGATAAACGCCAAATTGCATTTATCTTCCTCTTACACTTTCTACAAAAAAGAGACAGGTATACCACTGCAGTCGACGCTATCGCACCGCTGCTGTAATGAACGCCATTATACAGCAGATAAGCGAATGAGCCTGTACAATGCGTTGTTAGTTGCGCGCGCGCATATCAGCGGCATCGGCCGCAATCGCACTGTTTGCGGAGCTAAGTGCCGCGTATTTACTAACAATTATACACGATCACGGATTGATGGAGTATTATCGCAAAGCCATCAGTATTTGTAAGAATTCAGTAGGATTTGCACTTTTCAAGTAGCATTGGATTCAATATCCATTCGTTAATTGTGTAATTTTTTCTGAAAACATTTGTTGTACCATAAGGTACAATAAGCCTTCTTTATGAAATACGGATGTAAATACATTATAATATCAATGATAAAATTTCTAAATTTCTATTTGTTACACCACGTCCTGGTTGCGAGCTACGTACATCCAGGAGTCTTTAACTCTCTGTCCTATTTCACCGTACTGGATTCCTCTCAAATTCCTTCGCTGTTGAGGCTATTCGTCTGTGGAATGATCTCCCTCTTACCGTAGGCAAGCTCAGAGCAAATTCTCCTTTAAATGAAGGTTGCGTAAGCATCTCTTATTAACTATTCAAGATTGATGATCCTCATGATATCTTTGTTCGGGTACATCTAATTGTATATATTTATGTAGGTATAAGTAAGTTTATAGTATGCATTATATATGTATGCATATTAATGTAATTAATTGATTTGTGTTTCCATTCGATTCTCAGTATTTAGGATCCTGCACCACTAAAGTTTCTGTTCAAGTCTGTCAGCCCAATGGTTGACTGGTAGAGAATGCGTTAAGGCATTAAGTCCGCCGATTATACCTTTATTTTTATATTTGTGCAATAAAGTTTAAATAAATAAATGATATATGAATATACTAGCGGCGCGAGATTAATAATCGCTTACCATATTCGTAAGCTTCGTAAGTGTTACACACAATTGCTGATGAAAAAAATCTCACAAAGCCTCCGTTGCAGGTCGCAGCAGACATAAGTAGGTCCGTATAATGCATCGCCCAACAAACCGCTTCCAGTATATCGCTGTCTCTTTTTAACCGATGCATAAGGAGAGAGAGATAGAGATTGATACGTGGACGCGGACAATTGGGCCGTACATTATACAGACTCATATAAGTGGAACCGAATCCATCGAAGTTGCGAAGGCTAGAATCCGAACGAAAATCTGAGATTACTGTGTAGTAAAAATAATGTATGCTGGATATTAGCTATGTTTTTCCCGGCATCTAGGTAAATAGCACTAGCGCTTGGCCGTGAACTGATCGCCGACTGGTTTCGCGCAGCGCACAGAAGGAAAATCGCTGCGCGTGACCCGCGCGACCCGCGGGCGAAGGTCGCGCGCACTGGCGACGAGCGGGAGCGGAAAATAAAACGCCAAAATGTATGGGTGGGACATGGGAAGGGAGCTTATTGCCGTTGGCGCTTATGCCATTTTTTATACCACGACGTGAGTAGACGCGAGAGACACAAGTTTGTTTGCCACCAAACTTACGGCCCGCCTGATGGCAAACGGTCACCATAGCCTATGGACGTTTGCGTCTTCAGGCTGTAATATGCGCGTTGTAAACCCTTTAAAAATTTACACACTCCTTTCTTGAAAAAGCCCAAACTGTAGTCCCTAGGGGAAACCCCGGCAGGGAGCACATTCCACAACCGGAGCGTTCGAGGGAGGAAATTTATCGGAAACCGTGCCGTACGCGACCATTTAGGTTCTAGGGTTCATTTGGGTTCTTTACTAACAATTCACTGATAGAATAAAAGCAACGGCAATAAAGTAATTTTTCCTAAAAGTGATACCTATATATATATATATATATAATTATTATACAGTCAATCAAACACTGCACAAGGTTAGAAACAACTATAATTAGCAATCGCAAAAGGAGTTCTCTCTTTCTGATAATATAAGTAGTCTTCATAATAAGCGACATTAAAAAACGTAGCAGATTTTTCCGTCCGTATTTAGAAATATTGACTTCATTATGTTTCTAATCTAGAATGCCTGATAAGGATTGTAGAAGAAAAATAATAATTGTAACCTTAATAGTTAAGATTCGAATAAACCGATTTGATTAATATGTAAAATTACTAAACCATTTACAAAAATCATGATACTCGGTAAAATGAAGTCTTGAATTCTTACATCGGAAACTGTACACGTCTTTTATATTGACTTTCATCATCATCCTCATCATAATTTCCAGACCAACTGATGAGCATAGGCCTTACTTAGAGTACGCCACCCGTCCCGATATTGACCTATACCGGACCTTGATACAGGAGTGACCCGCGATCTTCCTGATAGCGTCGACGGCCGACGCTCCTTATACCAATTTGGCCACCAATCTGACACCATTTGTCTTTACTACCTTAAAATCGCAAAATTTTATGTCGTAGAGCCTATGACATAGATGTGTGCATAGGTCCAATGCAGCATGTCAAGATGCACGGCCGTTATGTAACTAACTACCAGTTATATCGTCGTAAATATGCCAAGCTTGATTGGTCAGCGGCCTTCACCTGTAGGGCCGGGTGTCTGTTTATTAAGATTATCGCAAAAAAGCTGGTTAGCCAACGTTTTAGTTACGTTAGGTCAGACGACTAAAGGGGGTCATCGGGGTCGCAGTGGCGGGGGCTGGGGCACTCGCTTAAGAACCCCAGGGAAGGTGAAAATGTTCTTTGCCCTAGGACGAGCCAAGGTGGCGAGGCGCGAGGAGGGCCCCAGGGTGCGTTCAGTATGAGATCCTGGCGTCCCCTGCACGAGATCGCAGATGCAGGGCACCGTGGAGTTTTTAGTGGATAGAACTACCACATAACCCAGTCATCCCCCGGTGATTGGGTACCTGGTTCGCTTTTCTCCACGAAAATAGAAAGGTTAGGTCACGTCAGACACATTTTATACACAATAAAATAAAAAAATGCCCTTATTCATAATCGTCCATTAAAGTTACTATAGTTGTTGAAAGTTTCTTTAACCGGTGACTTTGACATGTGTATGGGAAAATGGGACAATGTATATGTTAGCGAACAGAGGCTTGTTAAGTAAGGAACTTGAAAATCTGTCTATTGAGCTGCCGGTGTTGCATCGGCTGATGACTGCAGTAACATTTCACTCCATTCCTTTATGAGCTTCTGAGTGGTGTCAGACAGCTTTTTAGTTGGTGTTGTTGGTGCTTCGGGCCTTGAAGAACTAAGCCTAGGCCAATTGTAACGGTTCCGGAGTTCCACCTGAAAACTCTCGGGTTATAGATTTGGATGGATGCTGGACGGACCGTAGACTTCAACAGGAGTGGGATAAATAATAATAATAAACTATAAATAAATTCTACATATATGTTTTATTTTATTTTAATATCACTAATAATCCCTTTCATCAAGAAATATAAACAAAAGAACTCTAGATTACAACGATAAAAGTTTTCTCCATTGTAGGATCATATGACGGTCATTGTTCACTTATTTTATTGACATCATGACAGCAGAATACAATTGTGTCACGAGACGCAAGCCGAAAACCATCAATGGCGTAATATTTACGACAGTGTTACCACCCGCTTGCTTTTTATCCCACATGTCGTCGGATAACTGTTGATTATGTTTGCTCATATCGTAACGTCTTCATCATAGCAATAACACTTTAGGCTTGTACAAGGAAAGTCACACTACTCGGACATGCCACCTACGCTGGCACGACTAAGGCCACACCTGTTATTTGGACCTACAGGGCTCTTGCAAGTCAGCTGACTAGTTTATGTAAGTTGCAGGGTTCTGTATGTTGCACATATTGCTTTGCACACGAGTGTAAGATTTGAATTGATCATTATTTGTGTATTAGAGTAAACATATTGTTAACCCCCGACGCAAAGAGAGGGGTGTTATAAGTTTAACGTGTCTGTCTGTGTACCTTTGTATCTGTCTGCGGTATCGTAGCTCCCAAACGGATGAACGGATTCAAATGCGTTTTTTTTGTGTCATAGATAATTTGATCCCGAGTGTTCTTAGCTATGTTTCATGAAAATCTATTTAGCCGTTTTTGAGATATTGGACTTTGAAATGAAAATGTCCTCTTCTAAGTTGTAGTTATTATTCAAAGTCTGCTTTTATGGATATTAAGAGTCATATAAATGAACAGTTGTTTATTGTACTCCTTGTGCGCTTTTATGGCTCGCAAAATTGGGCAGTACTCGATGAAAGCAGTGATAAGATAAGTTTAGTAGCTTCATAATTAACGCATTTTATATTTTTCACCGTGTGGTGTGGAGTAATGTTGGGTTAGAATAACACCACCTACTTCCTTCCTTAAGCGTCTTAAAAGGCAACTATGGGAGCGGGTTGAGGTGTGTTGTGGGCGATGCCTTTTTATCAATTATCACATTTAACCCGTATATAAACCCGCAATTGCTAAAGTGGGGCTGAAAATTTAATTTAATGTGCTCTGGACACACGAGCGTGAATAAATGTATGTTATATTAGCTAAACTACTCATTGACACGTGGAACTATGGAATATCGTGTTCTTTAATGGATCCCCAGCTTAACAAAATCAGAGCAGGATTTAGGCGAGTCCCACTGGGCCCTAACCAGTGACAATGAAGACGTTGAACCCCACGGTTCCACGAACGATCCGAGATCAATTTACGAGCTTCGTTATAGACAGACTTGTTTATTCGGACGCCCACGCACCCCACGCATGGCTCGTGCCCAACTGTGGGCTAAGGGAAGAGCGGAAGCGTGCGCGTAGTCGTTCGGAAAGTTCAGGGGACGAATACGAACCCCACGCATGGGTCCGACCCCGGCCAAGAGAAGAGCGAAAGCGTGTAATCATGTCCTATTTCAAGTCAATCAGGCCTATTTCGCCAAGCTACAATTTTATTAAATTGGCAATACTTAGGCCCTTGACCAAATAACGACTGGCCACCCGTGTGGCATGTTTACTCGTGTTTACCCTTGTAATATTGTAACCGGTGACTTCGTATAACGGGCAGATAGTGATATATTCTACTTGGGCTGTGAAGTGTAAAAATATGTGTGCATACATTTTACTCATACTCGTAAATATGTCCCATTGCTCTCATGTCAGCGGAAAGTTTCGGTACCTACATATTTATGAGAGAATTGATTCGATACATATTTTTGCAATTAACTGTAATATAAACGAAGTTGATTTTTTTTTTAAATCCGTCGATGTCACGAAATAAAGATAAAGGAATTAGACTGACAGACATATCAATGCATTTCAAAAAGAAAAAATTACAGATCACCGGCAAAACTATTGGCACGTCATGTCATGATACTCATCATATCATTATGAACGTACTCCCGCCTTATTAAAAAACTGTTTCAAATCGTAAAACCATAATGATACCACGATAACAAAATAGAGTTGTTCTTTAGACCACCCGAAACACTTTACACCTCCAACCGTTACTCATCTAACCATAAACAATGCTAATATTGTAATCTAAATTCACTCAAGATGAACATTGACACTTGCTTTTATTTATTTTTGAAAGATATCTAGGAATTGTCTATGGAATATCTTAATTTGTGTTGAGAGCGCGCGCCTTAATAGAGCCGTCTCACCAAATAAAGGAAAAAGAGAAGTATTCGCTTGTCTATGTTACGGTGTTTAATGAAGAGATTTGCTCGAATAAGGAAGATATCAGGCACTTGTCCCACCGCCCCGGCGAGTAGCGAGTCACTCGCGCGAGTAAGAATTACTATGAGAGTACTCGCTACTCGACAGCGGTGGGACAAATGCCTCAATCTGAGATAGATATGTATTGACTACATTGTTGTCAAATATGTACGTAAAAATAAACTTTGATTTAAGCGTAAGAAGAGCGTTTTTCAGAGAAAGAAGTCGATGAATAATACGTAAAACTCAATAGGTATGGTTAAAACTACAACGCCACTACATTCTTACAAACGAACGCACCGAAATGCCTAAAACATGAACACAATCCGATAACAGTGAAAAAAACATAAACCGGTCACATTCAAAAGGCTACCTACGGCCTTTGCCCTACAGTTCAATTGAATTAACCGTGGTTACGTAGTTGGGCCCTTATTCTTTGTGGCTTAAAGTCGTTAAAGGGGTCAGGTGATAAGAACGATTGTTTCAACCGGAGGTCGAGTGGAAATCGGAAAATTCTGTTTTAAAACGACGATCGGTAATTGCGGTAACGATGAGGCCGTATTTAGAATAGGTAGATGCGTTTTTGTTTAATCATACTCGCAGCTCTTGATTTGTTTCGTTTATTTTGTATCGTAAACTGTAATTTTGTGGCCGAGTCTTGTATTTGAACTGCTGTGTTCCTCTTGATTGATGAATACAATTTTGACTGCATTGAGATATTTTTACTTGCTGATTGTGATACATTTGTGTAACTATCTGAATATAATCTAAAGCTTCGTTTGCATATATCGGGCGATAACACAGACCAATGCGAGCTACGGTAGCCTATTGGTTCAGGCATGCGGCTGTCAAGCGGCGGTCGTGGGTTCGAATCCCGGCTCGTGCTCGGCTCGGCTCGCAATGAGTTTTTCGGAACTTATGTACGGAATATTTACCGTTAGCTTTTCGGTGAAGGAAAACATCGTGAGGAACCCGGTCTAATCCCAATAATGTCTAGTTTTCCCTCTGGGTTGGAAGGTCAGATGGCAGTCGCTTTCGTAAAACTAGTGCCTATGCCAAATCTTGGGATTAGGTGTCAAAGCGGACCCTGGGCTCCTGTAGGGGCACAACCGGGTTTAACGCTATGTAGAAGGATGATGATGAACACAGACCAATGCCCTTATAAGTATAATTACACTTGTCAACGGCAGCTCAGTGGCATAAATATTGACTCTTATACGGCCTTGGCAGCAGCAAGGTCGAAGGCACAGGTCGTGCAGTGACACAATGGGCTTGCAGTGCAATGCACTGCCATGCTGAAACTAATAGGCGTATGTACTATTACACTCCTATTAATTTCTGCTGTTGTAGTCCAGTAATACTATCGAGCTAATAAGTAGCATGAATGCGGAGCAGTTCACAGAGTAAACAATAGCTGCGGACCAACAACATGGTATTTATTAACAGCAAACAATTCAACATAGCTACAAAACAAACGCGTTTTATTTGTAGTTTTTTTCATGAAAATACAGACTTGGAAACTCGCTGTTGTGGAGTAGCATCTAATTATTTATATTATTAAACTTAGGGCAGACTGCCTCAACCACACTTTAACATAGCGCCGCCAGCTGATCTTCTATAGAAAACGGACAAACTTCTCGCATTAAATATTTTAAAAGACGTAACTTACGAATACTGACAGTTTTTAACAATCGGGCCTTAAAATAACAGAGTGATCATATCTATTGAAATCAACATTAATCAAGCGTATCAGTTTCAGTACAGAAATATACAGCAGCTGATCCAAAATTAATGAAAGAACCAACAGACCGTCTATCGACCTTCACTGAGGAAGAATTTTGGTCGAAGGGAGTCAAGTTCCGGCTTTATCGCGGTTGGTTACCTGACACCACGAAATTGCGCAACACATCGCAGTAATAAGTAGTGGATTTTTCTAGTTTTAATCTGCAGTTTTATTGATATTGTATCTTAGTCTTTTAGGCATTTGTAATATGGGCCTTTGTTGCTAGATTTTAATAAAATACACACAATTAAATGATCACACGATACAAGTTATTTTTTACTGATTAATTTTACACCCACGCTTAGGCCACCGTACCTGGACATTGTAATTAGGTACAAATGCCTTACACCGCCTAATGACAGCGTAAGGTCGCCAGTGTCACTCGGGTCGGAGCCACAAAAACTGATTACACATACGAACGAGGCATTGTGCTTACAGACGTGAGAAATTGGCGTAGCAAATGACACTTTACAATGACATTCGACGTGTTTTGACATCGAGGAAGACAATATGAGCGCTTAACCTCACGAGGCCTCTAAGGTATTGGTCTCCCGTTGACTCGAATAGCCGGCATTGTCTAGAAATGGTGTACATTTCAATAATGAGACGCTGTAGGCAGAGTACGGCGTCAATGGAAGATCTATACCTAAGGCCATGTTATGTAGAGTCGCCTTCAGCTATATCGGAGCGGTTAAAGTGCTCACAAATATCTAAACACGTTTCTAATGCCTCGACAGTAGAGTCGTGTTGAGATATTTGTGAGCACTTTGGCCGCTCCGATATATCTGATGGGGACTGTACTACAAATATTTTGGTTTAGGAACTGTGTTAAGTTGAATTAAAGTAAGATTCACTGAGAAACAGAACTTTGTTTATAAAAAGATTACGGATTTCGTGGCCAAAAATACCACACAGAAAGTTAAGAGACTACTTCAGTAGCCCGTATCCTAATAGAAGTTTTAAAGCATAATTTGACAGTATCGATTTCGGGAATATCGACCATATTCAAATCAGTACGGTTAGCATGAGCTGAGCCAGCGCGCGAGCTGTCTCGCGGCGACATTGACTATTAGTACCTATGTTTCTAAGTGTTCTAATTAGAAAGAGACGAATAGTTCATCTCGCCGTGAGAGTCGAGACAGCTCGCATGCCGTCTTGTGCTGTCCTTACTGAAACGAAAATACACCGCGCGTTTCTGCGATGCGACAATCAGCGCGATAAAATAACATGCTTAATGTGGTTAATATAGGTTAATAATACCAACCTACTTGTTTAAAATGTACAAAGGTCAAGTTTTCTTCATTTAAAACCCTCATGATTTTAATATTTATGTCCGTCCGCCCCTAAACCGACGTCTGACCCTGAATAATAAGTGCGTGTAAATCTAAAAACAATAATAAAAACTACATAACGTACATATATTTATTTCTATAAAAGCGATCATAGTTTATGCAAATAAATGACTTACTATAATAAATTATACCCAGAAATTTAAGGCATAATATTAACATTAATGTAGTGCGTCTTCCGCCTGAGTTAAATTATAATTAAATAAGGTTAACTTGCGCGAAAATGTAGGCATCCTGAGTTTTGTATATACCTGTAACAAATTTATGTGTCATATAAACTAGCAAATAAATACAGAATGATATTAAACTTAAACAAACATGCAATATGCAAATTATGAATGGCTAAGGGTTCACAAATAATTTTAATTTATAATCTATTCAAAATATTTCTGGGAAAGAAGTGTAAACTGGTATTGTGCATTTTTTTTTATTATAAGTATGATACGAGGCACTAACCTAATACTTGGAACGATATCTAAGTCTTAATTCATAACTATAGAAGTGAACAAACAGTAAGTGTAAATTTTAGGCAAAAGTTGTCAAATATGTGGCCGTTCACATTGACATAGTAAATAAATAAGATAGATAACTAGAAATACAATTAGGTATATATACGTAGATGGTACTAAAATGGGTTGAAGTGTGTTGTGGGCGATGGGCTAGCAACTTATCACTGCAATATCACATTTAGTCGATCTTTTATACCCACATTTATGCTAAAAGTGGCGCTGGAACATACGTTTCATCTGCTCTGCCTACCCCTTTTGGGAATAAAGGCGTGAATGTATGTATGTATGTACGGTACTAAAATACAATCTGTTCGTATTTTAAGTGTCATTTGTTGTCGATGTGTATCGCGTTCTTGTTTACACATCATCATCATCATCATATTCTGGACATGAGCCTCCCCCAAAGAGTACTACAATGTGTTATATAAACGATATGATACAGAGAGTAATAATATAATGGAATAGTAAACCGTTTTGGTATGTATTAGCCCCCACAGGACTCGAACCAGCGATCCCTCTACTGCCGGTAATGCTTTGACCACTAAGCCACGAGGACAGTGAGTCAAGCCGCGTATCTTTCAACTATTTTCCTGCTACGAAAAGAGACTTCTCTGTATTGTCTTGAAAGGCTCACAGCCATATGATCGGGGTAACTTCCTCGTTAAAAATAACGCGAACAAAATATTTAAAAATAAATAATTTGTTTCGTTAGGAAAGTAGTGTGTTACATGTTTACACGTGCGCTGAGATAATGTGTCAGAAGTGACAGCGTAGTACAGTCTCACGGTGTCCTGTGTGTTAGTGAATATATGTATCTTTCTTTCTTTCACTGCGGGAAACACAGAAATGCGAATTCAATGGCCTAAATGGAAACCCATAAGTGCCATAAAAAGTTCACTTAACCTTACTCCACTCGCTCACTTTCGTGTGCTGACACGAAGTTCTGTCACATTTCGACCTCACCTCGCTGACAAGGTCACGGCACAAAGCACTGCCTTTCGTCACGCTATTAATTACCTGTCACCATGACAGAACTGTGCATTATATCAAGGGCCGTATAATTTACTTTACCGTCTTGATATAGTTTGCCTTGCAGTCACTCGAGAGCTACACGAGCAAAATGTACTTTACAATACAATACAATATTCAATTCAATCGTTTATTTTTTGAAACAAACTTTATTTTTCAATTTGTTTTTTTCGATTCTTTCCTCAAATATATAAAAAACTTATCGCTAAAGCAATGCATACTTACATGCATATCGCGACTATCAGCTTATATTTTTTAGTAAAATGGTGCTTAAGCCGATTTAAATTGAGTTCATTATCCAAATGACGATGGGTAACTAATTGGTATTAGCAATTGTTAGGTAAATTTAATCCATATGCAGCCAAACGATAGTAAGAGGAAAACACATCAAATGGAAAGTCCATGTACGTAGGTACTGTATTCATGCATAACAACTAAACGTTGAAACAAATGCACTGCTGATAATCCTGATAAAAAAATATATAGAGATCGTACCAACTACTCGGTCAAAAACGCACATTGCCATGGCCTCCGACTTATATAGGGCCGAGATGAGGTGTTGGAGGCGAATGGAGTAAAATTTGCTGGAGAGAGAGAGGGTAACCAATGAAGAAGTGCTGAATACGGTTACGCAAACTATGCAGTTAATGAGAATCTTATAAAACAGAAGAGGGAAGAAGATAGGGCAGTTAGTTAGTTAGTTAGTTATCCTGGGCTCTTTTCCGCAAGTCGACATCCAGTGTGCCTATTTTGCGTGAAATGGTGGGGTAGCGCTACTCTAACCACCCCAGCTCCTCCAGAAAGTTGGTGAGTGCCTTTGTGTTTTTGACTGCGTCCCGTAGTGAGTCTGGGGACCCTAGGTGCTTTTTCCTGTATACTTCTACCTGCTTGCAGTCCAGTAGAATATGTTTGGTCGTTTCTTCTGCCTCCATGCACGCTCTGCACATGGGCTGTCCGTAATACCTATGTTGTAGAGGTGTCTGTTCAGAGTGTTGTGTCCTGTTATTATTCCTACTATCTTGCGTAGTTGGTTTCTATGTGTCCTCAGTAGTGCGGTTGTGAGTTTGATGTCGCGTTTTGGCAGAATCTCTTTGGTCTGTCTGCATGTGTCTATCTCCTCCCAGTGTCTTTGGTGTAGGTTTTTGGTGTATAGGTCAAGTTGATTGTATATGTAGCTTTGTGGCAGGGGCAAGATTGGTTCGGGTCCGTATGCCGTTGTTTCTGAACCTTTCCTGGCCAGTTCGTCCGCTGCATCGTTTCCTCTTGAGCCACTGTGCCCCTTGATCCATTGTATAGTGACGTTGTTTTTGTCTGTTTTTTTTAGATAGGGCATCTCATACGACATGACAAGTTCATATTCAATATAATTGAAGGAAAGATAGAGGGGAAGCGAGGAAGAGGAAGACCTAGAATAAACTACATAGAGCAGCTCGAAAAAAGAGTCGATGTTAGGTGGTATCGAGATGTCAAAGAGGTTGCCTGGGATCGGAGTAGTTGGAGAGCCTACTTTGAGCTGCATCGTAAAGAGCTTAGCTCTTAAATAAGCACAAGAAGAAGAAGTCCACAGATGACGTAGTTTTCAGGACAGAACAGAAAACAACCCAAATGATTTTAATTTTCAAGTCACAAAATGAAAACCGCCAAAGGGAAAGAAAAGAGAGAAGAAAAGTGGCCACTTTGCGTAGTGGCTAATGGCATTCTATGTTGTATCATTGACGTTGCCAGTAAGGTCGCAAGCGGTATTCGCGTTCAGTAAACAGATCACGCGGCTCTCGGAATGTGAGGATTTCACTCAATACCTATCACAATAGCATAAATGGCGTCGTACGTAAGGTTAAATTGCTCGGACGTGTTCAAAGTTGAATGGCTGAGCCATGGTAATGTACACGGAAGTGATTTTTGGAGTGTGTAGGGACACTTGAAGGTTCACTAATTGCCAAATATGCACATATTGACTGAACTAACTGCGACGACTCAAACCGCAAAGTACGTTCTTATTCATCGCATTATCATACCTTTCCATCCCCCATTAACTACGATAGGGGGTGATTTCTAACCTTTAAACTATGAGTTCTGATGGAAGGGTGTACTTTTCCGGCGGTTTCGAGGCCGGTTATTTAACTCCGAGAAAATTCGCCGCGCGTCGCGTTATGTGCTTGTGTTATTAATGTTCTGTATATTCATATGTGTGTCCAGGCTGTAAGGTATATGTAAATATTGAATTTATTAACTGATCCAAAAAAAAAGGGTTAACGCATGAAAATTATTCATCGTTTAAACGTAATGAATTGTCACAAATTTATTTAAGCTTGATTTAACTAAACTGTGCACTTATTCTGAGATTACCCGTTAATTTTGTACGGCCTTAGCTAAGAATAACCTCTGTTGTTTTAGTTTCTTTTCTTGTTTGGTTTAGTTACTAAGACCCACAGTAAACTATGTAAGGCTGGCTCTTCGAGTACTGCAGGACGATCACGTAAAGCATTGTAGGCACGTTAGGTAGATCTAAATGTCAAATTGCATATGGAAAAATGACAGTTTTACCGTCCTAACGCGCGTACGAAGCGTTACGTGAACATCACGCAACTGAGTCCAGCATACCCTGACCTCTTCATGCATATTAACAACTATACACAACCAAAGGACAAACTTATACTGGTCCTCCTTCATGTGCGCAACATAATTCTTTTCCATCACCCCAATAGAAGCCTCGTAAACCGTTAATTACGATTACAGTTTTAAAATATCCCCGTATAATTTCACCGGCACCGTAAACGGCTAGTCTTCGCTGGTATCTTAGAAACCTCTTAAACTTGATACGTCTAAGTACCGAATAAACCTATTTTATGCGTCCTGTTCCTAATGGCTTCCGTTTAGCAAATTATGTTTTCATTAAAACGAATATTACTACATTGGAGGTTAAGTGTTTAACTAACGATTCGGATCTGTTACCAAGACTTAATGGAATAGCTTAGAATGTAACTTAGGTACAATAACAATAACGGTCATTTTCTTATTGACGTTTGAATCCGGGCTACAGAATTCCGGCATGGATTGGCAGACAAGCCTATGCCAAAAATCCGAAGACTCTTAGGGTGAGGATACACCAGAGATGTTCTATGTTCTGTTTCCACACAAATCACATGTGCTTAGCATTTATCTGGTGTATACTCGCCTATAAGTAGGTATAATTGTGTCATTATCCATTAGCCTTCCACCTCGGCTTTCCACGCAATAGAATGCACACTTTTATCATCGTCATGCATTAATAGTTACACTCCTGTCAATGTACCTGATAAAGTGTGTAGCTCTCTACTACGTACGTCTCTTAAAAGTATAGCATGCTATACTTATAGGAAGACGTAGGTAAACCAGAAAGCTGAAAGGTGACGGTTGAGTTTCGTACAAAAAGAAACGCGTCATTGTGTTGCTGTCTGTGAATATAGCCGTCAGTGAATTTCTATTCGCCTTTGCATAACGACCTTCCTAGGGTTAGGAAAGCGGCCTTAATACATAGTTGATATTGGTCCACAATCACATGTCAGGTCGTTTACCCTCAGGTCACATCGAGGTCGGCGTACGTGTGAGTCGACCGCCACTGGAATTCCTAAGTGGACATTTGCTTGCGTTGCACAAAATAAACTTTTAGGTCACTGCACTGCGTTTGAATTATTTCCTGGTTGATGTGTCAGGTTGTCATTTAAAGGCAGTTTTCGTATGATAATCAAAGTAGACGCAAGTGTGTTTAGCCTAATGAAGGGCTTAGGTACAACTGAGTCAAGTGGCATTTGCTCCAGAAGAAAACAGTGTAAAAAAATTGATATGAGAGGATCTGATTATATTAATCATCAACAAATACAGCCAGTTTGAAATATAATTTCACGTGGCATGGCACAAGATTGGTATAGACCAATAAAATGCACTTATATTTATTTTTAAACAGTAATTTGGCTGCAAATGTTTGTTACTGTATAAGTAATTCTAACTGATGTCAGTCGGCCATCGACAATAGCACCATACATTGTATGTCTTCAATCTAAACTGGGTCAGCGTCTGGACTAATCCGAGGATGGGAGAACTGTTGCTACCAATTGGGATGTTTAGTAGCCGATGATAAACTTATGTCAGATGAACATTCCCTAATAAAAGGCCTTCATCAACACGCAAACTTTGACACGAAGGTTTAGAGACGAAATCTCTAAACCTTCGTGTCAAAGTTTGCGTGATCCCAGATCAAACTGGATCGCCGAAACCGTTTCGAAACCCGTAGACAAATGCATGTCGCTCGTGTGTAATTGCCTGCCATTACCGGTCACAATAGAATTGGGCGAACATGCAGGTCCCGTGAAATTGCGCATTTTAAATACTTTCTACTGCGCTTGCGACGTTTTCATGTTTATAAAGCTTGTAACAAGACAATGAGATATTGACTGTTACGAGTTGTTGGAGACAATTTTTAGAATTGGACACGTTTACCGGTGTGATCTGTTTGGGAGTAACCTTGGCTGCATTGAAGTGAATTTACGTGAATCGGAGATGAGGTTTAAGTGGTTTCAACAAGTCTGACTTAAGAATTAGGGGTCATTTTTGTATTAGAGGTTAAATTATGAATACCTACTGTATAATCAAAATACTGACGGACATTGCGTGGAAGAGCTACTGGACCATGAAAATTATCAGGCAGGCAGGAAAACGGCAGGTTATCGATTAACTAAAACTCAATCTCACCGTTGAGGTAAGATGCTAAATCATAACGTAATATTAAAATGGTAAAACTGCCAATGTAATTGAAAGCATGTTGCACAAATTAACATGTGATGTCAAGATAATCAATTGCAGTCTGCTCCGCAACAATCAACGAGGTTAATTATCTGTGCAATTTACATAAAACGAATCACGCGCATACAATAAAGTGCATATATGTAGTAATTACCGCGTCGATACATTGGGAAAAAAGATCATAACTGTATTATTAAATTAAATACGATCTTGTGCTCGTTTATGATCGATGTATTACGGTTTTATTTCCTTAATGCATCAAGTTCAAGCACCAATATGTTTTATAAATATGGTATAAAATAAAAACAAATAGATCTTATGAACACTTTCTTAAAACTAAATATTACATGGCGATAGAATGTATAGCATCTGCCTGTTTTTATACTGGTCCTGCACCTATGTTCAGTGGACTTCTTTCGACTGATATGATGATGAAATCGGTTCCTTATTAACTTTTTCTATCCAACGCCGGCATTGATTTAAAGGTAAAGGAGTAAACGAAAAACAATACAATATGCGTTATAATTACCATATATTATTAAAGTCGTGACGCAAGTGCTCCAAAAATCTCAATTGGATGTGTTTATCATCCATTTTTGGAATCTTTCAGCCTTCGGCCCGTATCGAGTTCCGCCAATCACTGATTTGATTGCTTTTTACTTTCGCTCCGGTTTTTCTCGACTTGCTTGACCATAAAGACGGCGTTTATGTTTCGTATCGGCGATAAACAATGTCGGTAATAACCAATGCTTTGATATAATTCGACCAACCGCAATGCTTTCAAATCAGGTGAACGAAACAAGACCTGTGGTGGACACGCGTCATAGTCAAATTCGATTGTGTGCCGCGTTTTTTTTAGCATTACCAATTTCTTTTCAGCGATGCACTAACAATGATCCAGCCTCAAGTTTCAGTCTCAGTTGTTCAACAAAAACACCTCTACTATTGCTAAAATCCTACGTCTTCTACCCAGAATTTAGGACTATCAGTCATGATTTTATGTAAGTATGATGCAGCCATATTCCCGCTAGTAATGTCCTTTGCGATCATTAGGAATCGGTATTAGGCCTGTGCTTAGTATAAGGGAAGAGTTACCGCACATGACTAATTCATTATACAGTTGGGAATGCGTTAAAATTCAGCCTGTCGAGATATGTTCATTGAACTGTAACGAAAATCCGATGCGTACATAATTAGGGTTCCACATCTTAACTTAATACTGGATACTTATTAAAGATTACTGGTTGAAGAACATTTGTTTTATTTATGCCTCAAATAGGTAGGTACCGTAGGTGTAAGGCGATGATTCTTGTGCCAAAGCATCGGACCGCGGCGTTTCGAGGTAGCTTCAGGTTCGCGGCGTCCAAGTGTTGGAATGATCTCCCTCCACCTATCCAAGGAGCGTCTAGCAGGTATACCTTTAGGCGCCAGCTTAAGGGCTATTTGTTGACGCTCCAAAGATCCCAACCCTAACCCATCAAACACATAATTCTATTTTATTTTTATTTATTTTTCTTTTTTTTAAACATGCCAACCCTTTCGCATTTTTAATTTGCGTTACATATTTAACAAATTTATTGTATTATTATTGTGTAAAGCAATTGATTTTATTTTTGACGTTTCGACGCGGCTCGGATTGTCCGTGGTCTGATCTGAGAATTAAATACCCGTACAAAGTGAGTTTCAAGTTTCGAAGTATTGTTAGGTATACATTCCTAGTAATGAAACTTCGTTATGCAAGAGAAGACAACTTTACAAAACGATGAAATGTAATGCACACATATGTATATACGATAAAGTGCTAAAATGGCAAGCAAAAGCTAATATTAAAGTAGGCACAGGTATGTGGCTAAAAAGGATGAAAAAATACGGGACCTCCAGCGCTCAATCATTTCCGCTTAACCGCGCATCTTTTTCCAGCATCTTCGATTAGAACCAGTTCACAGAGCACACTGGAGCGAAAGAGAAATCCAAAATAAAACACAACGCGACACCGACCTCCACCTGTAGCCGCGACGAATCGACACTTTTCACCCGACAAAAAGCGACAAACGCGACACTTGTCGGATGACGTGACGCTTCGTGATGGAACGGGACGCACGTGACCCGCACCTGACTGGGGAGTCACAGGTGAGTCCAATCGCCGGTCACGACGTCCGTGCTTCTGATAAAAGTGCTGTGGAACCAACGCAGAACGAACTGTTTGTCCTTCTTAGTAACGCTTTTTGTGCGAGGTTGCAACCTGTCGCGTTTCTGGATTCAATAGTGCTGACGTCACTAATAAATTCCTGCGTGCTCTACATACCCAGTCAAGTAAATTGTAATATAGTTCACATTGTATCCAATCAGAACAATAAGAAGGACCAAAGAAGAAGGTTATACCTCTACATGTTCCTATTTCCTTGACAGTTTAGGTATATTATAAATATATTCCCCGTGTTCTGAGCAAAAGTGTCACTTGGAGTATGTTTTTTTATACAACGACGGTGTCAAACAAGCGTATGGCCCGCCTGATGGTAAGCGGACACCGCAGCCTATAGACGCATGCAACTCCAAAGGAGTAACATACCGTTGATATGTTTGAGGATTCGCCGTGTTGACAGCTGACATAGTTCAAGTTAGAAGTTATGTAGTTCTCGTATTATTTACTTTAAGTAGCCAGCTGCGATGGTATGGCCACGTGAAGAGGAGACCACCAAACTACGTTGGCAATTTAGCATTACAACTGTGGTAATAGACTTTTTGCGTCTGTGGTCAATAATCCAGGGGCAGGTCAAGATAGAGTGCAAGGTATCCAAAACCCAGGTCGAGGACATAGCGAAGTGTAGAAGAAACACAAGGAAAGTTGACCACAACACAATGTGAGAGTTCTCGCACTACTTTCAATATAAGTAACTCTATATATTGAATGATCTTCTTCCATTAAAAGGACCATGAAATACCTAAATAACAAATGAATGTCAAATAACGTTACTAAACAAATAATAAACTCTGAAACCCTGCGTGTTTAATTCTCAGTTACAATTCTTATTGCCAGGTACCAAATAGAAACCGTTTCCATATAGACCCAGACAGAATACGTTATCACACTACATATATATGAAGCATTCCTCAGGTCGGGACGGCGCGACCTCGGGCCCTGCTCTACAGTCCGCGCACGCGCGCGGGCATCCGCATAACCTTAGACGCAGGCGAAGCCTATACGACAACGGAGAAGCTATAGGGAATTGGACAAGAACTGTGATTGTATTATTGCAAGCTCAAATTATAGAATTTGTGATCGGGATCCAGAGTGATTTAGGTATGCGAATCAAGACACAAGTCACTTTCCATCCAAAGACAATCCACGTTTTTCTATCTAAACCACCTAAGTCTGAAATCTTTTGTCTCGGAGCAAAAAGGGCAAGTCTGGAAGGAGCAGAGCCCGGTAATTCGATATGACCGATCCGTTTTTTGCCTGTCGTTCCGCGCGGTCGAACGCGGACGCGGCGCGACGCGGTCGCAAGCAGGGTTGTCAGCATTTATAATTATTTAGATAATTCAGAAACATCACTGCGGTAAACAAAGACACTGGTGTAATCACGACAAGGTCTAGTTTCTCTCTGGGTCGGAAGGTCAGTATGGCTGTCACTTTAATAAAACTAGTAGCTACGCCAAATCTTGGGAAATCTTGGGAATAAATGCCAGAGCGGACCCTGGGTCCCTTTAGGATGCAACCGGGTCGCCGCATACTTTTATATCATCTAGATTCTAGTTTGGTTTAACATTTGAAAATCTTTCTACCATTTTTGTTATATACATCTCCAAACTATGTTTTTTTTTGACAAAGAGTAGGTACTCTATGTATACTATACTCGTATAGTGCATTTCCAAGCTGTAGGTAAAGTTATTGTCACGTAATGGACCCGGACACTGCACATCTCATATAGTGTGTGTTGGAGTGGTCTCAGTCTGCGGGCCACCCGTGCGCCTCATATATCGGTTTAGCTAATCGAACAAGCGAGCGAAGCGAATGAAGTTCTCAATTTACGAATGTCCAGGAGTCCGGTCCTGGTCTTCTTTACAGGCCGCATTTATCAACTGATTCTCGGGAAATTTTGTAGCATCCTCAAACAAAATTGTTTTAAAAAACGACAGGTGTGCGATTTCTACAGTTCACAGATCCACTAGTATATCGTGCTATAGTTTTGTCAACCCTACCCGCGAGGTCGCGACCGGCGGCGCGACCGCGACACCGCACGCCGCGACGTGATCCGCCGGTGAGAACGCACCACCGATTCAACAGTAAAACAATACAAATCTCATTAAATCTAATATACACTTAAGACCTTTCAGCCCGAGAGGGCAGCCAACACACGTATCGGTTTCCTGGTACACCTAAATACATGCGTAGTGACCTCTTGTAGGCTTTATCTCGACGGAATAAGATCTAAATAGAGTCACTAACCGAGTGTCCAACTGTAAACGCTCGACGACCTCAACGTTTAATAAATAAACTACGTTAGTTTTATTTTGATTTGAAATTTAATGATCAAATAATAAAAATCTATAGCTTTTCCAATCTTTAATTAAGGCTTGATTTGACCAAACTGGAAGTAGGGCTAAAACTTAGATCGTCAATATTGTATGGATTAATCTGGAATAAACGTTTATTTAGTTTGGTCGAATTGATGACTCGGCAAAATTTGTTTGAATGTACATTCGTACAAACAGGATTATGAATTCCATTTTTTTTCTGTTTTGCGAGATGTCTTCTTGTTTGGTCGAATCCGGACTTAAAGACGGTCGATGTAGCGCTAGCGGTCACTTTACCAGTCGAATTGAACCCTAGATATTTCCTCGTTGATCACGGATCACTCCGACAAAAATCCTCAGACAAGATCGGTTAACCAAACGGAAGGAAGACTTGGCAATAGATTGCAGTAATTTGTGAAACTAACAAGAGTAAACGTTCAAGTTAATGGTTGCAATGCGGTTTGGCAACTAACGCAGATTGGTAAATTAGAAACATGTCTGCAAATATGTCGTTTCCGTGGGGTTCCTTTTGATCACAACCGTGCACTCCGGTATTTGACTGGTAGTCATTAAAACGTGTCCCCTGATGGGTGGTACTAAAGAGTAACAAACTTTAAAGGCCAATATAATATATGCGATACGATTAAATGAATTAAAACAAGTTCAAAAAACTGTACACCGACTACGGAAAGGTAACTGAAAAAAGTTTTGTTCAAACAAAAGGTAGCAAGTCACGCGGAGCATAGATTCGAATTAGACACCTCATTTATTTTATCAAAATCGGACCAGTATCTGAAACGCTACGGTTGAGCAACGGGTATCCTAAATAGAAATATTTTCCTTCCTTTCGCCTCTGTATAAAAGGGGTCCATATCGGCTCATATAAACTTGATGTGTCGATTTTTTCTAGTAATACCGCTTTGTAATCATAATCATCACTCTTCATAATGTTTTTCTTCCTACCTTTTATGTTCCTAAATTTCTGTTACTATCATCGGAACTCATAACGACCTGTATTCATAAAATGTTTCTTCATAATGTCATTACTAAGAACAGACTTGAACTCATAATTTGGTTGTTCATAACAATTACCTTCATAATGGACATATATCATAATTTTGTTAGTCCTATTTATTATCATTGTTGTTGATTGTTGTGGTTACTTTGTTATTTTGGTTTCCGCTCTTTTATAAAAAAAATAACCTCGAAGACGAAAGCGGGAGCGAAGCTCCCGCTTCCGTCTTCTAACCTATCCGCGATCCGAGTCGGTTTTGCCACTAAGTCCCTGTTCCCTACTGCCTACTTGAACTTATACATCGCTATCTTGGCAAAAGTTGATCACAGAGTAAGTCTTTATTGAATTGTAAAGTTGATCACAGAGTAATTGCTAAACAAAATTTAGCAATTACTACTAGAACTGCATAGAAATAAATATGATATTAAACTATATTGCTAAAAATCGTTATGATATAAAAGTATATAAACATAGATAGTAGTAACAGAGATACTTATGTTGAATATAGCATTATGAATATAGACAATTCGGAGTTACGATAGTTATTAGCACAAATAATTATGAATAGTGATCATTATGAGATAAAATTGTATGAGAGAAATTTTCGGAAATCCAATAATCGAAGTTTCAATTTTATATGAACTTTTGCGCACCCATATAAAAGCCTAGCATAAAAATATGATAACTTCACGGAATTTTGTTGTAAAGCGCCGTTGTTCGATAGTTTAATCAAAGTCGTCCACCATTCAGTCAAGTGTAGTCAAACCAGCAACTCATTATGAAACGTTAAAAACGTTATATTATAATGAAGTGAGTAGGGAAATACTTCTCGTGAGGTCACAGTTTTCTATGGCCAAACTGTGTTGTTTTTTTGGTTGTTTAATAAAATCTTTAATAAGGGATCAATTTACACATAATATGAACAGATAATTTAATCGACTTTAGATAACACTTCGTCGACAGCAGTTATAAACCACGACAAAGAAATAAAATAGACAAAACAGACACATGCCATCGTAACCGGTATGTATTACACCACAGATGCCACGTGTCCACAATACCACTATGTCTATACATACTGCAAAGACGCAAGGCCTTATATACATACCTCAGAAACCTAAAAAGCGATAAGCCCTTTAGAAATCTATGGTATATATTACGTTTTGGAATAATAAAGACACCAGCCTCGCTATTCTGTAACTTATTTTAATCTCATCTCAACGCTCACCCACAAATATATCTTGAAGCCGCTATTCGCGTAACTAAGCGTAGGCAGAGATCTAGTTTCGTTGGGTGTGTCGGGTGAGGTAAGCGGGTGAGCGCGTAACAAAGAATAACAGCCCAGACAGGTCCGTAACACCAGTGTACTGTGGTTGAAACCCTACACCGCGGTTTGAACCCACCATTCACCGTGTTTGTGTTGACACTCGCGTACAATGCGCGTGGAATTAAAATATTATGCTTACAGTGTTACAGAATCCAGTGTGATGCAAGATGCATGGTTGTTGTGATTGTGAGACAGATGAAATTTTAGAGATTTGGTTTTGTGGCAAATATTATCGAATTTGCACTGTTTGACTGGCTGGTGTGTGACTGGCACGCGATACACCATCAATAATTGTCTCTCTCACCCTATACTAATTAGAAAGAGGATATTCATTCTGCACGGTACTTCGCAGCAACATTTCAATGACCATTTCAATATTAGTAATATTATAAATGCGAATGTTTGGATATTTAGATGTTTGTTACTCAATCAGGCTCAAATGGCTCAACCGAATTGAACGAAATTTTGCACGAACACAGTTTGAAGCCTGGATTAAAATATACAATAGTTTTTATCCTCCATGCAGACGAAGTCGCAGGCGGATGCTAGTGTAAAATAAAGTTCAATAAACAAAAATGTTAGAGACGTAGGTAGACAACTCATAATGGCTCGAATCTGTTGCCCGTAGCTCAGACACAACGAGTCATACATCATACATACGTTCAGGACAAGGCACTGTCGCTGTAACGCCTACGAACAGCCCACATCCGATAGAATAGAATTCGGTGACCCGCCATGTCACTGAATATTTATCAGGGGCTGCGTAGGGTCGCCACGTGAATACGTCCTGACATCCGTATATAAGCGGGCTATTATTAACGCGATGTAGGTGTATGTAAAGTCAACACCTAAATTCCTTTGACATGTTGATGGAAATAACAGAACTCTTCGTTTAAGATTAAATTTAATTAGTTATGTACTCGTATGGTGTCAAAAGAGATATCAAACAATAACTACAACTTAGAGAGGTTGAAATTTCAAAGTCCAATATCTCAAAAACGGCTGAACAGATTTTCCACACTCGGGATAAAATTATTTATGATAAAAAACCGCATTCAAATCGGTCCGTCCGTTTGACCGCTATCGCTACGATACCAAAGACAAATACACAGATACACAGACAGACACGTTAAACTAATAACACCCCTCTCTTTGCGTCGGGGGTTAAAAAGAGAGCATTCGTAGTATTTAGTTAAGTTCAACTCAATATATTCATAATTATGTATACCTAATATAATATTCAAATGTCAATTTCGGATACATCATTGAAATATTTGGCGGATAGTAGACAACATATTTTTTTGTATTAAATCCAACAGTTCTTACGGATTATCGATTTTTTGACAAATGAGGCAAATCATCAATCAAAGGAGTTAGAGAATATTAATCAAAGAAAAAAAATTACACCGACATTGCACTTTCTAGATTAACCCTGCAGACTTCATCTAGTACTCGATAGATATTTACGACATCCCGGCACGTTGACGTGTTTAACGAACCGCTTCAGGGCATAGTTAACTTCCATAATCAATGTTTATAGCAACCGGGCATTTTACACGATATATGACCTAATCTGTAGGCTAAGATCAAATTGCTAAGAGGCTGGATTGGGCGCAACCTTTTCGCATAAAATGAATATGGATTAGTTTCTATTAACCAGATTTGTGACATTCCCAATCTGACATTGGTCGTATGTCTACTTCAAGTGTGTAAAGCGTAGTTAAAGTGGAACGACACGTGTCAGTGCTATTATTTCACATTGTCGCCATATCGGTGTTCATGTCTATTTATTTATTTAATGATCACCAACAGTTACATCAATATGCTAAAAACTAACCTAGTACAAAAATCATTGTAAGATGCTTAGCCACTTACTTACGTTCGTAAAAAACTTGAATAACTTACTAATTAAAGATATTTAATTCCGGTGTCACAATTTTTTTAAACGCCATAAAAAAAGGATTCGGGTGTTTTCATTCTGTATATTTATTCTTGTTTTGGTAATTGGTTGGAATTAATGTAATTATTCTAGACACTTTTGTCTCGTCTCAGGAGCTATTTGTAAATGCTATCAAATCATGAAAAGCTTCTTCTGACAACACGCAATATTTATATATACTAAATTTTCGAAGCACTGAACCAGTCGGTTAATTAGCCCGCCGATGTGACGTGCCTGTCACACATACCGACTGATTAACAACTTAAGCCGGTTCCCAATAATCAATCCACCGATTACCCGTACAAAATGTGTCAAAATGTAACTGTTGGTAAGGAAAACTATCCGTGGATTGATTATTGGGAACCGGCATTAGTGTGTCCAGTCAAGATGACAATCACGTCATAACAAAGTTAAATTACTGATGAATCTCGTAGGTGTATTATCCACCGAGGTGTAGAATCGACTTGTGATATGACCTTTGAACCCCAGTACCTAGGTATATAACAGAATAATAAAGGTGCAAAGGGTCCTCTCCCCAGTAATGATTATAGCTGACCAATCTAGCCATAAACAAATACGAGAGTAGGTACGATGACGTTATAGAGGGTTATGGACAGATCAAATCAACATCCAACAATTTTTTTTATATTTAAAAGGTATGAAAATACGCATATATTTTTTTAGTTCTTTAGCACAAACAATGGGAATGCTAACGGGGTGGAGCGCGCTATAGCAGCAAATTCCGGCAACAGGGCCCATACATATTTGCAAATACCTTACTGACTAACAATTACGTAGGGAGACAGACAGTTACCTATGTATGGTTGAACCGAACGTCATTTTGCGCCAAAATGTCAGTCGAATAGACCTGCCTATATGTTTACGAAACTGAATAATCCCGGCTAGTAACCGAATCATGGCGCCCCTAGCACAGTGCCGCGACTTGCCTCCCAATGAGACACTTCCGTGATTGCCGGTTCCTTACACTATTGTTTTAATTTTACTCGTTCCGCTCACCATTCTTTTAAGTCTTATACTAGTTGAAAAGAGAGGATTGGCTTGATTTTCGTTACTAGCTTTCTGGTATCTCTGGTATCTGAGTAAGCTGAAGTTCATGAAAAGCTTGTTAACACTTTCACTAGCGAGCGCCTACCCTAGTCAATTTCCGCTACATACGGGAAAATCACGGGATCGGCTACGACACAACACATTCACTGCCAACGATTTCGTAGCGCTCCGCTCGTAGGTAGCCGATGACATGCAAAAAACGTTTGTAGACGAAAGCGCCTACGAGCGGGCTCGTGGCACGGAAGGTGTTAAAGAATCTTCGAGCTAAATTCGACTTTTTTAATGAAAGAACGTAATATGACCAAACCTGTGTCATGGATACCATTGCCATCCCAAATGGTTGCTAAAACAAATCGAATGTTACCCTTTATTTGAAGACCGGCCTAGTGATGTTGAAGATCCTGGGTTCAAATCCCGGTAAGGGCAAACATTCGTGTGATGAGCATGTATTCTATGTATTTAAGTAATTATATCTAATGAATATATCATCGTCTAGCACCCGTAACACAAGCCTTATTGTGCTGTTCTGTGAGGCTAGTTCAATTTGTGTAAGATTGTCCCCTAATATAGGTATATATTTTATACAGGCACTGAAACCAGAAGACTCCGTTATAGATTGAACTACCTATAAAAAATACCAAGAAACATATGTTCTTAACATATAGTTAACATAGCAAGAATCTAATTGGTTTTATTCACACGTACGCGTCATGGCCCTCATGAAGTTCTATAAATAATATAATACGGCCAATTACAACAAATTATATATAATCGGTATCGATATTAGATACTATGTGGAAACGGCGGCGCACCTAAAGACGAAACTTCTTTTTCGCACCTGCTTGTCAGAAAAGAGTTATTATTGCCCCCAAGTGATCACAGTTGTACTTTAAGAAGTAACTTCCTGTTACTAATAAAAGAGTTTTTCGTCAAATGAGGGATTCGAATTTTCCCCTTATAAGATGCGAAAAACAGTATGTAGGTACCATTCGGTAGCAAAATTATTTCCGTCTTGGGCTCACTGGAATCCCTTGTTACGCTCAAGATTCTACTGTAGAATCTTTCGCTTCACCCAGGATTAGTCCGGATTTAGTGCCTCGCCGTAAATATATCATTTTGCTCCCTTGAGATACAATATTCCAACTATTGTAGGTGAGCCATTCTACGGGCGTTTAGGGTGAATATCCATCGGACATGTAAGAAAATGTTGAAAAACGATGAGTTTTCCTCTTCCCAATTCTAAAATAACTTTCTGAATTGATAATTTTGCCAGCATATTTATTTCTTATTCGTTTGTGGGTCAATTTTCTCTAACTGCCAGTTACATTATTTGTCATATTCATTATGTTATTTGGTAGCTATAAGGGCTTCCATGATACCTACTTTGCTACATTTGATAAAAGCTAATGTGTAAATATATCCAACGACTACTCAAAAATAAGGTGTTATGACAAAGGGGTAGTTACGACGTTTAGAATTGTTGACGAACTAAACTTAGAATACCTGATGAAGTTAACTTTCCTAACAGGCGCAGGTAAGATACCTGTATTCAGATTCAGATTTTAACATCTATACTTAGTTGGAAATTGGATCATTCACAGTTGCTAGGTAATTTAGGAATACCTTCGAAACAATTTCGGTAGAAACTACTTTGGAATTCCCCATTTTTATATATTGACGTAGAACGAGTGGCATCCTCCATACTATATTGGCCGGTAATCGTTACATCCCATAATGTCAGATTTTAAAGGACGTAATTACCGACCGTTTGTAACAACCGAGTGTTAGTATTAACACCTGCCCCATCTTTCTTAGTAATCATTCTCCTGTCACTGAATAATTCAGTCCTTCAATATTATACGCGAGTGCAATCCATGATAATAGCAACCGTCGGAAATATAATATTATTTATGGTGGTAATTTAATTGAGAACCAGTTACGGGCAAAATATATTGGCAAACCATCCTAAGTCTTTGTGGGATTCAATTTTGCCAATACGTAACTTAATATTAATCATATAGGTGAATGTATTTGTAAGCTATGGTTGATTGAAATATAGGTACCTACGATAGACAATTCCGTATCACATGTATTTCATCGTCATATTTATTTTTTTCAATAACGAGGTGCAGTTCTGTGTTATCAATAGCAGAACCCTCATTTTTTTCTGTTATGGTTTTTACTCCATGCTGATTAGAACGTTCACTTGTTGTTTTATTCAGTTTATCATGTACTTGGCCTTATTTTATACTTGGACCGAATTCTTATTGGAAAAACAGCTCTCGAGAAATCTTACCTTTTAGGTATTTCCAGAGCGATTCCTCCGCTGCTGTTATATTCCTCAGTTTGTCGGTAAAACAAAAACGTCCCGTCGCCACCAATAGATCACTTTCCACCGTCCACATACACTCTCCTGTCCGCTATCAATCAATGTCAATACCGCAAAAAAGTAAATGCAGCGTTTTTCCCCCTTTGTTTGATAGGGCGTTTGGACGCGGACAATGTTATCGGCAGTCAAAAGTCAGGCACTTATCACCACAGTTTGCATGCGCACGTGGGTCGGTCTGAGCGGCTGAAAACGCGAACCAACACAACCTCAGCGCGCCAAATAGACGAGCCGACTGAACATGATCAACACTGAGTCACATCCACACGCACACCTCGCCGCTCAACAGGTGAAAACGCCGCTGTGTTGGTGTCAAGTGAACTTGTATACGACCTGAACTCGTGTGGAGGTTACCCGGGTAAACCTGCACGGGTGTGTGGGTGAACCATTTTATTCGTGTTGGACAGATTTATTATTACCGGTACACGGGTGTGTGCGCGCCGTCCACAGGTTGTGTACATGTGTGTAGTGTGTGTACGTGCGGTCACATGTCACATGCGCCTGTGTGCTGCCTACCTGTTGTGCCCCCGCAACTTATTAGTTTTGTACTTCTTTTAGGGCTGGCCTGGAAGATGTATTATCCTTTAAGACATTCATTTCTTTTGTTAAATGTTTTATATATTTTGCGATCGGAAGCGGTGGCAATTAAGTGCAAAGGATATGTTGACCTTGAAATTTCAAATGCAGAAACTAACGCAATATCACTGATTAGATCAGGTAAAGTCGGATTCTTGCTGTGACTAAATAGATATTGATAGGTTAAAAATAAAGGACTTACATAATTCAAAGAACTTCTATCTCATCTCATTTCCTTTTGAGACAATCTAATTACCTAAGCCTTTTATCATCACATCATCATCATTATCTACCGAAGCGACGACGAAAAAACTTCCCGAAAGTGTTTAGCTAAACTTTCTTCTTTTGAACTTAGTATTCCTGATTCATTAATTACTAGGTACCTACTCATTGGTCCCTAATATGAAAAGCCAAAACAATGCGTTATATAACTCCATCACACATTTCATTAATATCCTCCTTCATACTCAGATCGTGCCATCTGCACTAGCTATTGTGAACTTTGTACGCCTTAAGGTCACGGATGTTTAGCATTATTACAATACGTATTAACGTTCTGTCACCTTGACGTAAGTGCAAATACGCCTTTACACCACATACGAGTAAGACGTAACTGCCATTACACGAAAATACCAATTATACCTTAATATGTGGACTGTAAAAACCTCGATCACTCACGCGTGAAGCATCAACTACGACCTTTTAGGGAAAACAATGTACCAAAAGAATAACGTCCTAACTTAATTTACCTCAATCAAAAACTAACCTTAATACTAGACGTATTAAGTTTATTTTAGGGTAAGTTAATTTTGATAGTTAAGGCAGAGGCCTCATTGAAATTTTAGGTCGTGACTCGTCTATTTGTATTGTAATTTGCACCTAATCAGACGTAAAACTAGATTGATTATCAACTCTTGGCCGTGCTTGTGAGTTGATTGACTCTTTTGTTCTTTTGATGTTTTAGAGACGAGTGGAGTTTCTAGCCATAACTAGAACGTCCGTCCATTAAATACTTAAAGCCAGGAATCGTGGAGAGATTTTGATACAAATATCTTAGCAATTGTGAAAGGATGCGTAGGTGCCTAATCGTGCACAGTGTAGAACAAACATGACCTAACAAAGTACCAAGTATTAGTAAACGAGCTCACAAAAGAAGACACCCAGGATCGTGCAAAGTGGGGGAAAGCGAGTAGGAAAGCGGACCCTGGCAAAGGCCGGGATAACGCTAGGTATAGAAGAAGGTAATTTCTTCTTCTATACCTAGCGTTATCCCTACTTATTGTTAAAAACTATACAACTGACATATGTAAAAATATAATTCGCACCGTAGGTAGTTAATATTTGTAGACACTTGCCACCCAGTCTGCCATAAATTGACGAATGTTTTTTGTCAAATTGTCACTACCACCACATCGAAATAACATTGTTATCCAGCCGTGCCCACAATTGCTGAGGAGCTAACAGCATATAAAATTATATTGTACTGTACAATTCATGTCGAAAACATTTATTTTGTTTTATTTATTCTAGCAGTTCTAACCATCACAATGATACACAACACAACATATGCTACTGCTCAGAGTAGGTAAATTATAAGAATTTAGAAGTAAAAATTGAACATAATATATCAAGCAAAGCACTTAATTCCGCATTTAATTAGGTACGACATTTCCGAGACATCAAGTAGGTAGGAACAAAAAGAATCCCCGAACTTTTCTAATATCACTCTTTAGCTCCGATTAGACGCATAATGAAACAATAGCATTATCTGACAGATGTTTAATAATAAACATACACAAAGGGGTTAAACCAGATATTGTAATGAATAGATTGCAACACGAGCAACGCATTATCTTACAATGTGCATTTAATGGTCTGCGGAGTTAACTTAGGATAATAAGGCTATTTCATAACCCCTGCGAATATTTACACGCATTTCAATTAACAAACAACCTCCGGAACAGGCGGTATAGTATGGTGCGCGAGAGTGCGGCGAGCTACGAATAATGTTGGGTTTATTTTGAGGACCTATTGGACCATTGTAGGTACAAGCTTTGCTTAGTCTGGATAATACGTGTAAAATAATAATAATGAATGCCAACCTTAACGACATCATCCGTCGGGCTTTCGTCAGCGCCAGTGTCCCTCCCTACAGTCCTCGAATTTGCTGGTTTGACACGGAACGACGGAAGAAGGCCAAGGATGGAATGACGCTCATTCCCTGGAAGATGTGACCTCTAGTGTGGGATGCCACGTGCATCGACATCCTGGCGTTGTCACATCTTCCGGGGACTTCGTGTAGGGCTGGTCCGCTGCCGACTCAGCCGCCGAGGGTCTCAAACGGCGCAAGTTTGGAGCCATCGACAGTGGCTTTATATTTGAGCCGTTCGGCGTAAAGACCCTCGGGCTGTGGGGACCAAGTGCGAAACGAATCTTCAATGGATTGTACAAGCGCTTCGTCGAGGCTTCACGTGACCAGAAGCCTGGCTTTTACCTCGCCCAGACGATCAGCATTGCTATTCAACGTGGCAATCCTACTGTCAGCCTTTAGGGCATTCTAATTACCGTCTGGGCTACCTGGGGCAATTTTTACCTTTAGTTTTAGTTTTATTTATTTAAACTTTATTGCACAAATAAGAAGTACAAATGGTGAACTTAATGCTTTAAGGCATTCTCTACCAGTCAACCACAGGGCTAAACAGATAAGCTTATAGGCGCAGGCAGCTGACCAAGAAAAACACAAATGAAAGGGATAGGCAGCTAATGAAATACACTTCCTAATATAATGAATTAATACATTTACTTACATAAATACAAAAATATAATATACATACATACATATTACTTTGCGTACCTAGTTTAAAAAACTATGCCACTAAACTAACCAGAGATATCGTTGAGGAAATGCTTGCGCAACATGCGCTCGTTTTATTCGTTTTTCTTTTCTTATAGCTTATCAAGATATCATTATTTTTTATTGATAAATAAATACTAAAATGTGTAAAATGTAGTAATTACTTTAGCTAAGCAAAATTATGTAAACATTATTTTATTTTTTGACACTCAATATTTATTTAATTATCAAAAAAATATAAGTAGCATAAAAAATTTAAAGGCATTTTACCGAAAGCAAGTTCAGAAAACCACCATCAGCTGCCACGCCGGCAGTACGCTGCCTGAATGTACTATATTAAATGATACGGAAATTACGACTCAGAAAACTTAAAACTTAAAAGCCCCCAAAATGTCCGTTTTGAAGTTCAATATCTCAACGAACGCTATAACTGCGCCATCAAATCAGGCTTTGCTGTACAGAATTCCATGATGAGCTAGTAGAATATTTATTAGCAACAATGAGGTGCATCTATTTGCGTATTTTTATATGCAGTTATTGTTCCCGGACTCCCAATTTCCCGTAGGTTTCTGAGGTGTCTATACAACTACCTGGTCATTGACGCTGCCCGCTATCAAAGATGCAGGAAGAAGTAAAAAACCAACAATTTCCATCCCTCTCCTCACTACGAAAACCATATAAGTACAAGGTGCCAGGGAGGAATCCAAATAAAATTAATAGCGTATTCTTGACGTCCTTAGGAGTAGAAGTGTCGTATAAACTGTGTAATTACAACAAATTGCTTGACCATTGTATGAAAAAAAAATAGACCCGAACACTGCATCTTTTAAGCCACACGCTCTTGAATTTATATAAGCACATTGTATTTATTTCCTAATATCACGGTTTCGTAGCTCCATAACACACCGTATAGGATAGCATTCTGGTTTTAATTTATTCAGATTCGCAATTAAGGCCGTGTTCTGGCACAATGGGCGCGCTTGCGCACCGATGCGACAATTGCGAGCGCGCAGGCTATCGCCCGCCCCATCGCCCTGCGACCTGCTGTATTAAAAACAAATTATATCTAGAGCTCCGGGCATCTATTGTGCAGCTTATAAATTCATTCCTATCAATACACTTATTCACTTTTAACTTTTAAGTTACACCGTGTGGAGGATTTTGTCTGTAGGCAACTGGGTCAATCCCAGTTGAGTCGGGCATGCTGCGGGGACCTGCGCCTTACCTATCCAAAAGTGATTTCCTCCACACAAAAATTCTGCGAAGGCAAGGGCATTTTTACTAGGTACTTAGCATTGGCTAAGTGCTTGCGCATATAACATAGATCACAAACATAAATTACCCAGTAACAAAAAAAAAATTATCGTATGACATACTTTATTTTTTGCCTTTATAGTTTGTCACTCTTTAGCACCACCCAGGGGACACGTGCAGGGTTGTGGTAGGTAGCTCCTGCGGACGCGAGTAACAAAATAAATGCTAAAAACCTTCTCGACAGTCAAGCTTTTGATTAGAAAAGCGGCACTGAAATCAGCCCATCAATTTTGGAGCTAAGATGCCACGATCTCTGATGATGTGATATGTGAATGTGTGTACAGACACACAAATACACAAGCTAAACTTACTAAAAACCCCTCATCTTTGACGGGGGTTAAAAAGAACGGAGTGGATCAAGACTATTCGTATGAGTAAGTTAAAAACGACTTCTGAAATTAGGCCCCTGGTATCCATGTTAATATGGTAACCAGCCTTCCCACGGACAATGTCGCTTGAGTATACATTGTTTGTCCTTCGGGATGGAATTTAACGATGCCCTTTTTAGAATATTAGTAAACAATTTTGATGTATTGTTGACAATCAAATCGATACATGATTAGCTTAGAGGTCCTTTTGGTCTTCTTCTTTCAATCTTCCAATGGGGGTCAATTCGCTTGGTGGGGGAGTCAGTCAAGGTGGTCTAGATTGAAAGACATCCATATGTCACTACTACTTTATTAATTGCATAGAGTAACCACTGTAAGGAATAAAAGATGAAAAATATATACAATTAACAAACCTGCTCACAAAATTTCACGACAGTCGGTTGAGAACTGCTACTTGTAGATAAGAACAGCTATAGACAGCGGGACACCGGACACCGGACATACGATTTTCGGCCCAATCTGAAGCCTAGTGCTTCGTCCGCGTCGCTGGCTTTTGACCAAAAAGGCTTTACTTTAGTTTTTATCTATAGTAACAGTTGCGTCAAATGTTGTGTTTACGTAGATTGAATACCTGAGTTATAGACATGGATTTCTCGAACACTGCGATATTTATATGCAGATAGTAGACCGAAAACAATCTGAAGCATGAAGATTGAAGTACCTATTAAAACTGTTACTCCAACTTGCTAAACTTGCTTGCACATTCTGTTTGTACTTCGCCAGTCCATTGCCTTCATTTAACGTTGTCCACTGTTAACAACAAGAAAGATAAGTCACCTGGCGAACAATTAGTGTCCAACTGCGACGACGCAACCAACTACCGACATTTAACCCCACAGTTAGCTTTAAATTAAACGAGAGAGACACACTACAACCGCGATAAGTGCATCCCTTACAGTACAGTTTCCGATGCCACAGTTTAATATTGGAGCAAAAGGTCAATTTGGTCGGATATTAGTTGCAAGGTGATTTCAACTTGTCGCGTGCGCTCGCTTCGCGTCAGACGGAGTGCGCGCATCACATTGATATCGATTGACATACGAAACTGTGAACCAAACTGTTCTCCAGATGTCTTATCTCGGGGCTAGTAAATCTTAGAGCAGGAAGTAGCGATGAAAAATGTACCGCCAAGCTCCCGCAGCAGTGTGGTCGTGATGATACGTACGGCCGCCGGGGATTTATGGGAGCCGAGAGATGGTGGGTTGGAGGTTATTATAATAGCCGCGCATAGATGCAGCGCTGCTTGTGCAAAGTAACGAGCTGGGGCATGACCTTGAACTTTGTTAATACACGCCAGTAATAGGGCTGTCAACGGCTGTCAATATATCGGTTAGTCATTTTAAAAAGATTGTAACAACAAATAATTCTTCGTTATTTAATCTTCAAATTAGGCATATTACATGCATCTAATGAATGTCGATAAACTACCACCGGTTCGGAACGAAAACCTCTGCCTGGAGGAGAACCATAACATGTGATATTGTAACACCAGTTGACCAGCTAAGTTATTAACACTTCTAGAAACGTGCTACATTAATATCTTATCAAACTTCAAAACAAAACGTAACAATGTGCTAATTACATGCTAAAACTATTATTGTCATTATAAAATGATATCTGACTTTTATGACAAAGCAGTACAATAAACTAACTGACGAAGGATTTATAGATCAAGTATTTGAATTTAGAATACCTATTCAGCGAACATACGGGGCAGGTTACCAAAATTTACACTAAACGTCCCAAATGCCTGGTGAACATTCGAGCGATAGCGGCCCTTAAGCTGTTAAGTAGCTTCGTGTAATAGGGTTGATAATGGTGTGTACGCGTTATCCGTTTCGGGTCGGTTTGAGCGGTCGGAGAGCGAAGGTCGTTGAAGGTTGGCGCGCTTTTCCGCGATCAACGGCACTAGATTAAACAAGATGGCGGGAGCGGTGCGGCGCGTGCGCCGGCCCCGGTTACTTTACACGGACAATAATATGCCGCTTTTTACACTGACTTGATTTATTTACGAAGGTAATTATTTACGATACTAGAATAGTAAGTAGAACACGTTTTTACTTGATTACATCCGGTTTTGTAATCATAATTCAGGTGTATTGAAGCATAATAGTAGTTTATGCGACTGATCCATAATGAGAGGCCTTAAAATACGAGTGTGGTTTTATGAAACGAGCGTCAGCGAGTTTCATAATAGGATGTGTTTAAGGCCTAATTATGTACAGTTGCATACACTACTTTATTTACACACATATCATAAGTAGTAGTAAGTAACAGCAAAAAACCAACAATAAAATGACAACAGCAATGGCGGCAATTCGATCATCCGTCATGACGAATGGTTTTTTTTTTTAATCAGACGAACGAATGAAGTCCCTATACTCATATCACTCGAGATCAAATGTCGTACGGTTTGTATTAAAAAACGTACTGAATTGACGTTTCGTATCGATAACTGTTTTAATATCTATGAATACTAGAATAGAGACTCACTTGAGTTTTGACATACCGATACAAATTTATCAAAAATCTGTACTGTAATGACATTACAGTACAGATTTTACATACTACCACCGACAAGAAAGTTCTCATAATAAAATCGGTTGTAGTAATGCTGGTCATTTCCTACGGTTTCTGAAGGCATTTTAGAGCACTAATGATATGTGCGTAAATAAATATAGTTTAAGTAATATAAATGTAAACTGTTAAAACGCGTGATTAATGAAAAGTTGACAAATCCATAGGTTAGTTGTATAATGTAAGTATATTTTAGTTCCGACACTGTATTGTCTGAATATCAAAACAAAACAAGGTTTTTCTGATGGCGCCGGTACATATTAGGAATTTCCCCGGTAATGTGATTTAGAAATTATCTGCGTGCGGCAATAACTCGGACAAATCTAGTGAATATGCCAAATCTAGGGATTAGGTGCCAAGGCGGACCCCGGGCTCCTTTAGGGAACAAACGGTAATAAAACGCTAGGAGTATAACGTTTATAATAAAACGCTAGGAGTATAACGTTTATTTATTGACGCCAATTACACTTATTTAAAATAGATTTAAAATTAAAACATGTGATCCATGAATCTAACACACAGTTAGCAAGGCATCGAAAACGGCTTATCGTACGTTATCGGCTACGGGCGTAGCGCTTTGAATTTGTTGGCAGTGAATATGCAGGCCAGTGATCAACAAAAACGTCGAGCTCAGTAACCTATCGGGAGATCGCGCTCATACATTTTTACAGAACCACTATTAAGCTGTAATTATGTAAGCGCCATTCTAAGCCCCCTGATTTAGCTCTAAGGTCCGGTAATAAATGTGCTTTTAATACTACGATACTACGGCACGAGCGCTATTGCGATACTATTATGAATTTTGTAGACATACAACTCGCAGTTTATAAGATACAAGCTGTTTCATTCGACGTTACTTATGAACTTGAATTGGGTTTTCTAAGGCACGGTTTATAAAGCTGTGGAAAATGTCAGGTACAATTTTAGGAACTCAGTACATTTTAAAATGACTGATAGAACACAGGTAGGTAAGCTGACCCAAACAATATGATGGATGATCTGAAGAGACATAAGTGAATGCAAGTCATCCGAAACCGATGTCGAAGACAGGGCGAATTGGAGAAGTATTGCAAGGAATGCTGGCCATATAAGCCCACCATGTGGGATATATTTTATAGCTAGGATGAGAGTGAGACTGATAGAAAACAGGTGTAAAGAATCTTTATAACTCCCGGGGTTTAAGGTAAAACACTGAGAATCAACAATGAGATTAGTTGACTTGGTTTCAACCGAATCGGGGTTGTATGCGGATTCGAGATACGCGAAGAATAACGGGCCTACAGTAGGTACCAAAGTGGCAACGGCCTTCAGTATCTACTTGTAGACAGGAGCGTAGACAGGAGATTCAACTATCAAATATTAAAAAAGAAATTGAACTCACAGAACCCTATGGTTTACTTCCAATGCAAGATACACTATCGTGTTAACTTCACCGTCCTGCCGTCTTTTTTTTCTTTTGTCTTCCCGTATTATTCTACCATACCATATATAATAGTATATTTAATGGAGTTCTAAAGTGAAACAAACAAACGAAAGCTCTGTTTTACAGTGTTGACCAATTCCAGTGCACACAACCTGCAGTTTGTATCGAATAACGGTGTGCAACGTGATATTTTTAATTCAAACTAAATTGTTTAGGGCAGAGTTCATCACGGCCGGTGAGGAATGGTTTCGTGAATGGAATTGTGTATTGATCTTAGGATATTATATTACGATATTATGAATGATTGTTCCATTGGCCGTTCTATTTGTTTTAGGTTACAACATTGTTTAAAAAAAGGGTACTAGTGAGCATATTCTAATAAAAAATGTGATTTTAAAAGAGCCGATAGGTGTTTTTATTTTATTTTAACAGCAAATTGTTACTGCTTTAATATAATATAAAAGAAAAGAATCTTTACTGACCATGTAACACACCCATGGCCATGGGACACCTTTTTTCATAAATTTTTAATTTACTGTTTATAACATTGCGACCATAGGTTTTTTCTTTGTTCTTCAAATGACATATAAAGTGTGCAGTCAATTGTAAAAATATGGGTGCATACAACTAACTCACAAATATGTCTCATCGCCCTTATGCATTATCTTCAAATTTAGGTAAATATTTATGAGAGGATTAAATCAATATTTATTTCAGAGGCGTAATCACGTAACGTTTTAAATGCGCGTTAGGTCAGTCCAACTGTCAGATTTCCATATAAAGAATTACATTTAGATCTACCTAACGTTTGAACAATGCGTTACATGGTGCACCTCCTGCACTTGACTGTACATAATATGTAAAATCTATATCGAATAGAACCCTAGATTATGTGCCTTGCTGTATAGCAAGGCACGTATGTATACGTTATACAGATAAATGTTGACTCTTTCACATACATATCGTAAAAAAAAGCGTTGCTAGACAAAAAATCGTGAAGTGATGTCCGAAAAGTTGTCTCGGCATGATCTAATACTCACAAAATTGCTATTCTATCCTAAAAAGATGCATTTTGAGGTTAGAATGTTGTTTACCAAATAAGACAAGTAAGGATGAATGCACTATACTTCACACAAGCAGCACACTGGTCACACATTTTCAATTGATTCCAAAGTTCAAACTTTTATTCCCCAAATAAGAAATACATTTTACATGAAAAATGCAACAAAAAAACTAGAACGCAGTCGCAGGAACTACCATATCATAATTTCCAAAGACGTAATTCCCAATTTCTCCATCAGACCTCAGACCATTTCCGCCTCGCAGATATCTTCATGGCATTCTCTATAACAATATATGCCAATAATTACTTATCGGAACATCAGTATCTAAATAAAATAAAAGCACATAGCAATTTCCGGTAGCTGATAGGCAAAGAGATGCCAACAAAAAACGTAACCTATTGGAAATAGAACAAAACGTAGCCTCTTAATGAAAGCTCGAGTGTGGATGGAAGCTCTGACAGATGCGGCAGCTTTGAGACACGGTGTTGACGAGTTTTATTTAGTACCACACGGAAGCTAAAATAATTAATTATATGGATTACCAGCTTATGGGATAATAAGTATTCTATGTCCTCGGAATTCGAACAATGTACGTAACAAGTTTCATCTAAATCAGTTCAATGGTTTAAGCGTGAAAAGCTAACAGATAGACAGAGATGGATTTTTTGAAGAGGAAGAACACCGCGGAATATATTGTTGCTCCTTTTTGCTCCGTCTTATAATACACCGCAGTTAAAATAAAATCCCTATTTGTACCATTTAAGAATTATGTTCTTACCAATAACTCAAAAATTATAATCATATAGATAGAACGAGTATTTGACAGAACATACAATTTTATATAAACCTTTAATTGCATAATACGGTAGTTATGTTAATAATAAACTCACAAAGAGCTGAATAAAACTTTAACAAAAGACCCAATCCGAGATAATAAAGATCTACTGTCTTGCAAGATTTCCTCACCATTTTTAACCATTATTTCTATCAAATTCAGGGCCCTATTCAAAAACCACAATTTTACCACGTCAATACATAAGAGTCGTTCAGCATCAGCTTATTATCTCACGAAATTGCCGTACTATCGGTAATTGCGATCGGTAGCAGATCGAGACCTCGTCACAAGATAGATAGTACCAGTTCTCTGACGTGTAACAACACTTCGAGACAACGGAAGAGCTTATCTGCCGTCCAAATTGCTAATACCAAACAACGGCCTTCTCCTACCTTAGAAAGGCAGTAACGATACTTCATTTTACACACCAAGGTGCAGCGCTGGTCCCCATTATACTCTATTCAAAACTGATTGAGTGAGTCACTACGAGTAGATACAAATAGTGGCTCTGTGAGTTGTAGAACTCACAAGCCTGTCTTTTATTTTTATTAAAGGGAGCTGATATAATTTCTTCTGATACGTCATTTTGTCATCATGTTAGAGAGAGAACTTGCGATACAAATTTAAATGGATAGCGAAACTAAATAGAGTCGACCAAAACTAAAAGTCTTACAGATCCTGTGTCAATAGTCAGAAATGTTTAAACTTAAATACTACTATTAAAACCACTCGCGTATTAAATGACACGATCAGCAGTTTAACTGTGGTTTTATTAGTAGGTAAATAGTATTATAGACATGTCTCACGAAATAAAAGATAAAATAAATAGTGATGAAACTAATCGAATTTAACATTCGTGAGTCATGTCTTATCTTATCTTATCTTATCTAGATGAGGGCCCTTTTGGATGCATTTCGACCCAATGGGATCTTTTGTGCATTTGCCCTCTCCTTACGTCTACTCCCAACTTCGCTCCATCATTTCCACATAGCGGATGATGCAGCTCAGCGGAAGTACCTTGAATTCCTTTGAGTCATGTCTAAAATACTACTAACAAATCCACTGTTACACTCACGTATTAAATGTCGCGACAGGCGACATATTAAGAACTCTTCGGGAGCTCTCCTTCAGGATGTGTGTTTTCACGGCAATGTCGCTTGAAGCACTGCATGCGCGCCCTCCGCGTGAGTTTAATATTAAGATTTATTAGTAGTAATGTTGAAAGTATTTGGACAAGTTAAGATACTGGTTAATATAATTGTACCTGAGCCCTATCGTCAGTTGTTTATGAGGAGATGAACATCGCTCTGCCCGGGTGTTAATTGGGGGGGCTATTACGAGTCGTTATGAGGTTTGGATGTAATTGTCGATAATGACGCGGGAAGAAAGTCCAAGACCAAGTAGCAAAGTCGTGGAAAAATTAAGTGTTCTTTAGATCTTTTTGCCATTAGACGTTGACCTTATTGAACTTGGTAACCGGTCATGGCAATAGGGTACAAGTCGACTTTTGGCTTCTAGTCTTAAATTATATTTAGGGTTATCATCTGCTTTATCCAAACGACGATAAGTACGTTTTTATTCACACATCTATCAATTTAAACCGAAAATCTCTATGATTGACACATATTAAATCGACATAACTCGAACATTTAACGTTAGAACAGCAATATTACCATAATTATTTGTATCAGTTTTCTCGACCAGTTTTCGAGTTTCATATCTTTACCATAGAGTAACCGATATCACCTTTTCCGTGCGGAATGGGTGGCGGCGACCCTTGTTTGGTTGGTTGAAACACGTTCTAATAGCTGTAAGTCTCCTAGATGGTTTTATAGCTAATACTGAGAAGCACTAGGTGAAATGACCTGGGAGTCATCCAGTTGACATATAGTTAAGGCTAAGAATGTTAATGGCATGCCATCATTCAAATGGCGATGCGACATGAGTTTATCAATCATGATGTTTCTGCTAATCAATGACATCAATAAGGTTTGGCATGTTTTTTACATTAGTCAACTCAATCATTAAATTAGTGACTCTGGTAGCCGTAGAATTAACGAGCCGGGCTTTATAAAAAACGAAAATCTTGATCGACTTAAAAATTCTTTATGTTGTGAGCAGGTTCACAAAATTTTACGAGAACAATTCAACCTGCTCACAAAATTTTACGAGAATCGGTTTAGAAATGTGACCTGCAGAGGAGCTAACGGTATATATACGAAAGAATTTTGGACCAAGCTAAAGCGGACAATTTCATTCGCTACGCTCTCGCGTTCAAAATACTAATAATCAAACTAGAAGACGTTATTTTACAAAAATCATAAAAGCTTAATAATACTATATACATCCATGCATCGCCTTACATAGAGCAGTTGTAACCGATTTCAATCAATCCGATCCAATCCGCAAATTAGGTGTTTGAGTATCAATACATACATTTAAGGATTTACTTGAACTCTTCCTCCTTATTCTTTTTAAAATACAATATGCTTTCTGAAGACGTCGCTTAGCGCGTTACACATTAAGGATCCATTTACATCAACGTGGAAAAGGGTGACCTGTTGCCAAGTTTAATCTAAACTGCCACTGCTGAGGGTTTCACGAAGTTACAATTTAAGAAGTCTAAATGACCAATACTGAAGCGCTTCACCAATAAGGACAGGTCATTTTTATCTATGTTGCTTGTTGAATGAGTGAACGAAGTCTTTGTTTTTGCTTCCAAAATTTTCGGCCATTCTTTCATTCACGGCATTTCGCATGTTCTCCCCTACAGGTCGCATTACTCTATCGAGAATGTGCGAGCACGTTCAATAATTATATAGACCTTTATTGACGTATTAGTTTTTCGATATTAGTTTACACTTGTACAATTATATCTTGTAGCTTCAAAAAACGGCTCAGTTGGGTAAACGGGTCTCTGGTTGTCATCATTAGTAATAACTGAAGTAATTATTTATTTATCGTATGGCTGATTATATTTCTCTACTTCAAAGATGTACAGTTTTCTCGTACGCTATCGCGTCTTCGGTTAATTGTTCAAGCAATTTTGAGAGTTCATTGTTACATACAGAAGATTTACCCTAAAACTTGAACATTTTCAACTGTTTGTGTTCAGGAAGGGCAGTCACCACATGACGTCATTGTCAAGGCAAATGACTACATAATGTGCATTGTGTCATACGTTTCGTTAGTAGTTAACGTTACATGACATAATAGTCTTTGTTAGTAGGTTGCTGTCATACAATGTAATCGAGATGGCAATGTGTCATGCTTACGATCGATTTTAAGGAGCAAAAGAAAAATCCTATTTGTTACCGTCTTCTTTAATCCATGTCTTTTATTTTAACTTAATGCCACAGTAACAAGTGTGGCAGATACTAAGGCAAACTTAAGGTCATAAGGCAATAGATATAAGTGCATGCTAGATATAAAGAGATCTGGTGGTAATCCTGAATAACCGGCATCAATTTATGCTATATTTTTTGTTATTACCATATTATATCTTATAGATTATACCTCCATATACTACAGTTGGTCTTATTTTACCGACTGGAGTATAATCCAAAGAAAGTATTTTGCAGACGGTCAACTACAATGAAATTCAATGTCACAGAAGACGATTGCAATCTCGAAGGTTAATCATAAGCTCGAAAATTGAAATTCCGAATATTAAAATCCCGAAAACGTTTCCCTTTTTATTAGTCAGCCGAATTTTTGTTTGCCCGAAATAACATTCCCCATATTATTATTTTCCCAATTCTCAGTTCGTTACAATTTTATTTCGCTTATGATTCGAATAGAAACTTATTAAAATTCCGAAGGATCATTTGTCAACTATTATTGGTGCCGATAAGTATTGAGTCCGAAATATTATTATACCGCTATATTAAAAGACCTAACCTAAACGCCAGCGTGTCGACGTCACCCCTCTTCGCGGGGTGCCTATTTCCGCTTTATGGGACACAAGCTAACCCTAACCTAACCTACAATTAATACCATTGTTACGATCATTTGTTGTTTTTTTACTGAGCCTTCACCCCCCGAGCCTCTGTTTTTAGGATTTTTACAACTCATGCAGCACTCTAGTTGCTTGAATGTTTTGACCTAATCTAAGCCCCTTTTCTATTAATTGATTATTTTGTAAGGTCACAGTCCTAAATCTAACCTAGCCCACTTAATAACCAAAGTTTATTTTGCTTCGCAATTTTAAAGTGCACCTATGTAGGGTTTTTAGCATATCTGAATGTTTTTTTAATCGTGGCTGTTAAATGGTATTAGGGAAAATGAGATTTAGATTTTATGTAGCATCGGAATAATGAAAAAGTGGTTAACAAATCGGTTGTCAAATAATAAATGTTGGCAATCATCGTTCTTCTGGTAATTGAGTTTCGGGAAAACGATAATGTGGGAAAACAAACCAGCGACGTTACAAAAATATGGTAAACAAAGTATATGGATTATAAGAATTCGGTTAACCGTTTTCGGCCAAGTGAAAATCGGGCGAGTGTTTCGATTGTTTTTCGAAACTTCGATAGGTTACCAATCTCGAACCATCTTGAAACTCGTTGTAGGTTTGCTCATACCCCACATACTTATTGAAAATCATTTTGATATATATATGTACTCGTACGTTTATAATTTTGTATTGTTACTAAAAAATGATCAATCTACGATTCGATTTAAATTATTATCATAGTTGTTTTACTTCTGTAACATTCCAGACGTAGAATATATTTTCATATTTACGGTTTGCTTCTCGATATAACTGAATAAATAATTTTCTGTTTTTCAAGAATCAAACCCAATACTTTTCCTTAAAAAATGTTTTTTAAACACGTATCACGGAACGAAAACCAACCCTATGAGTCACATAATATACATATCATCACTCGAATAAATACTATTGATAAGTGGTTAACTAAAATGTACGAGGAACACACACAATCCCCCAGAATAATGTGTGCAATAGGTGTCTAAATCTTCATTAACTGGAGCGCCCTAGTCTAGTAGTCTTTGCCACCAAGAAAATGGCTGACTTTTTAAGTCGTCCGGCTATCAGTGACCGCAACGTATCCGCAACTTAGTGTAACCTGGTTAAAAAGAGGAGCTGCTATCGCCCTAGTTAGATCGAGAGGTGGGAGTGTTCTAGATTCGGTAGGGTTGGCCGACCTGAGAGCGGTGAACTTGGTTGACCATTAGAAAATCTAATCTCGCCGCTTGTGTGTGGGTCGGGGGTACGGGTGCTCGAAAGTGTAGAGTGGTTGAACTATATTTACGCTGCACGCTGAGGTGTGGGGGGGGGTCACGTTAATGAATAATACTAATTTTTAAAAATTAACTGTTTTTTTATATCAAGGAACATAAAACTTACTGAAATTTGTTTTGATTACTCGTCAGTTGTTATTTAACTATTTACTATGATTATTATATTTTAGAGTTGTTTGCGCTACGAACTTCTGTAGAATAGCGCTATCGATCGCTGATATACTCAACAAATATGTATTCTACATAATTTTATAGCTATTCATCTAAACCAAAATTACGTAGGTAAAGCTACGTTCTTTGTAAGTTCGTATGTTAAGCGAAATCTCCGGAACTACACATTCGATTTCACAAATCATTTTACCACTATATAAAATCGGCCCTTGAAACAGACGGTAATATATATATTTATTATTCCGCGTGACAAACAACGGTCTGTCCGGTGGTAAGCGACATCGTAGTCTGTGGACGCTTCCAACACAGGTTTTGCCGCAAGGTAAATTATGAGCTCTTATAATTTGCGGGTGCCACCGTCTAGTCATTCAATAAAGCATTGTGCCAAATCCTAGAGTCCCTAACTTTCCCGCATCCATGCCCGCCGCGGTTGCACCTGGCCGCGCCGCCCAATCGCTTGCGCCCGCGCATGCCTGCCTAATTGAACCTCCTAACACAACGCAAGGTTAATTGAAAAATTATACGTCGCCAATAAAATAACTGGCCCAATCAGTAGCTGGTAATTATACCTTTTGACCTAAGGGCTTTATTTATAAACAACCGTAAGGTCACGAATATATAATAGGTATATAATTCGATGTAGAAAGGGACATCGTCGAGTACATAAATATATGTACGTTCCAAAAGGTTCATAAATATTTGAGCAACTATAATGTCCATAACAATAAAGTCGTAACTATGCGTTCCTTCAGCTGTAAACACGGCGAATCCTCAAACATATCAAGGGTCGACAACGCCCATGTTACTCCTTTGGAGTTGCATGCGTATATAGGCTGCGGTGTCCGCTTACCATCAGGCGAGCCGCACGCTTGTTTGCCACCGTCGTTGTATAAAAAAAAGGTCGTGTTCACATATCTTTGACCACTTTGTCCGCGCAGTATATTTGAACTCTACTGACGTTAATGTACCTTTCGGGTTGCTCACTCACTTGACGGAACGTAATTCCAAGAATATCTTGAGCAAGTACACCTTTTGGTCGCAAGGTCACAGATTATGCTTACGCGAAAACTAGTATTCCCCCAATACATAAAGAAATAGGTAGCTCCCTGGGTTCTTATAGATTGATACCGGGTTTACTGAAATGAGGACAACAATTTAGAAACGGAACTAATTCCCCACTTTTAGGGCAATCGGTTGAGACAGGTGCAGATTTACTGATATGATTGCTCGTAGATAATATATTTGACATGTATTGTATAATGATGCAAATAAATTATACGATATGTTTGTAAGCATGACATGTATGTTCTAAGCAATTTATTGTATCTACACAAGAACAGGTTAAAACATAATCACGATACATAGGATTAAACTAGATACAAAGGCGAACTGATAGGGTATGGATATAAGAGGACATGATATGGTCCTTCGATCAGAATTGTTGATTTGTAACTGTGCCACACTACGCTCAGGATAACTGAGATTCACAATAATGAAGATAACACTTACTAATACTACCTACTTACTTACCTACTTACTACGATAGGATCCTAAAACTAGAGGTCCTGGGTTCGAAACCCGGTAATAGCAGTTATTTGTGTCAGCACGAGTATTTGTTCCTAAGTCAATAGATGTCTTCTATGCATTTATTTATCTATATAATAATAATAATAGACATTTATTCAACAGGTTTGCATACACTATGATCGTTTAACAAAACAATTTGATTAAACTAAAACAGTAAAAATCATGCAATACAACATGTTGAAAAGGAAGATGGCTCAGCTAATGCCTGCGCCACGTAGCCCACGAGACGGCAAAGTCTCAGGGGCTCTGGCTCAGACGCTGTTATTCTGCCATCCCCATGGTTAAATCAAGCACGGTGACACTTATAAATATACTCTTATATATATAAAGGTATATCGTCGTCTAGTACCCAGATTAAAAGGTTTTAGTTTGGGACTAGGTCGAATATGTGTGAGATTGTCCTCAAATATTCATTTATTTACACCTATAATAACAATTATTGAGATTGTGGCGTCGCAATATTATATTATAATTTGTTATTTGTAATCGAACGTAATAAACAAACAGCGGACAGCCGCAGCTAAAACAATTCAAACTCAGTCCTGTAATAGAAACTGCGATACAGCAAAATGCCGTCGATAAATAATTTTAAAGGTCCTTAAATCTCCGTCGGGACAAGCTACCTTATTCCCCTGGGTACCGGTATCACTGGTACCGACCGGTCGTAATTTCGACAAAAGGTTTGTCGTTCGTCGCCCACGGCTGGAGTCGCGGGGTAGGGTTGCGACACTTGCGAGTCGCGGATTATATGCGGAGAGAGGAAAAGTTAACAGGTGTAGATACTTACATATGTTACTCATATATTGAATTCCTTCAAACACTACTTTAACTTTTAAAAAACTTGATTCACCACTAATTATTGTTGAAACACTCGTTAGAACACACTATAAAGTGCAAAAATATTGAACCTAGTAGAATAGTAAAATTATGAAATTATGAACCCGCCGCTTTTACGAGGGCTGAGCAGTCAAACCCGATGGATGAAGATGATTGTTTTCTGAAATAAGATCTTAACAATCGTTACGCTTGGTTCTATTTTCAAAACGATTTATCGGATTTGACCGCTCAGCCCTTGACTAATGTCAGTAAGTAATAAATAAGCCACATTCAGACAGTAACTTCTTTGTAATAACATTTCACCGTTAATTACCTATTCGTGATTTTTCACGAAAAACCTCAGAAATAACCTACTACGTCATGATTATGACGACTGACAAATAGTATCTGTATTACTCGTCACTCGTACCATAGAACTAAAGTGGTAATAATCTGGTTTCATAATCATAAATAATACAAATTATTTCATAGTAGTGGAAACCCTGGTTAGAAAGCAAGAAAACTGTTATTATGAGCTATTGGATAATTGACATGCACCGGTCAGTCGCCATGCTACGTAAAACGACCAGCGCCTTAATGGGAGCGAAATACAATGCTTTATAACGGATAGTTTACCGGGATTCCAATGTATTATAACTATACCGAAGAAGGATAGCCATTTTTCTATGCGGATGTCAAAGTTGATCATTGATCTAATTATGACTTTTAGATGTAAAACAGGAAAAGTAGATTCAAATGTTTGGCACGGATCCATGTTTGACAGTTCTTGGGAAATTGTATATAATTTTACAATAAAATTCCAAAACACATTCGAAAATAGACAATTATTTCAAAACCATAGGTATCTTCTTTTCTACACTAATATTATAAAGAGGAAAGATTTTATTGTTTGTTTGTATTGCAAAGGATCCGAAACGACTAGACCGATTTGAAAAAATATTTTACCATAAGAAGCCGACATTATCCTTGATGATCATAGGCTACTTTTTACCGCGGAAAAATCCTTATTCCTACGGGAAAATTGAAAACTAACCGAGCGGAGCCGGGCCGGGCAGCTAGTTATAAGATAAACGATTACAATTGATAAGGATATTTCTTGGCAGTGGCAAAGTCCTGCACTAGAAATCTATCGCTAAATAAATAAAATAGGCTTTCTATTGTAGCAATGTAATTTTATTATACTATGATATTGAAATTTAATATTATAACTGCTTTTTTTTAAATATGTATCACCGACTTTTTTACGCCAGTTCTTCTCGAGGCATTGGTTTTTTTTTCCATACATGGCTTCCTAAGTTTGGCCCCGAAGGGGCCCTTATCTAAATGCCACTGACGGCTGCGGCACAAAGGCACGCGGGATAAATACATAACTGTACAAAAATGTACAGAAACAAGACACTAGGTACATACATACAGAAACTAACAACTACACTAACTACTTCTTAACAACTACTTAAAATTAACTATACAAAAACACACGCCACCGGTTATGGATCTCCTCCAGGCAGAGGTTTTAGGTGCATGTAATATAAATAACCCTGACTTTTAGCATATGTCATGGTATAAAAAAAACACACTGTAATGCCCTTACGATGTGAAGCGATAAATAAAAACATACCACCAGTATAGACATTACGACGCCGGTTTTCAATAAGTTTGGTGGTGCAGCGTACAACGTCACCCGGAACGACTCCGGCGCAGGCGCAGCCATTGTTCCAACAAGATAAATATGAGTATTGATGCTGTACGGGAGCGGTTTTGTGCCTGTAATGTGTGCTGATATAAAGCATATCTTCACTCTTCGTTGGGCTTGCATGAACAACTTTATTAAATCTCTTTTTAATTTTGATTGTACTTACTTATATTTATTTGTTACGATATTAAATAATATGTGCTTTGACAATAATATGATGCTGTATTTCCTAATTACTATAGTAGGAGACGCAAAAAGAGGCACCCTATTCGAAAATATAGGTTTCATCGGTTAAACAGAGTATTTTATGTCGAATTTTGTACATTAAAACATATATTGCTGATGGGTTGGCAAAAAAAACACGAATTTCAAACATCATTTTCACGTCATCATTACGTCCCGATATAGCGTGACAGTGAACTCTTTAAATCCATACAACATAGGTATTCTTTTATTTCCTGCAATTCGGGTATAAACTACGTGAGAATTTAATCAAATTATTTTACAACGAAAATCCTAACGGGCTCGAATTCCTGTAAATGTAAATTTAAAGCACAGGAGGTCTTTGTCCCAAAACCATGCGAGAGAATCAGTGGCATCCTACCAATAAATTGACAGTTTAATCGACCCGAAATTACAGAGATTTTCCCACACATTACTTCAAGAAGGAAGGGAGCTGTCAATTCGCGCTGTCCCAACTGAATCCAACTTCGGTCAAGCTAATTAAGACTTAAGTCGGACTTGATAAGGTTCAATATTACATAATTAATTCCCATGATTAAGGGTAAGGACTAAGTATACCTACACTTGAGATAATTCGATTTGGCCGAATTGCTTCAAAGTGGTTCATTCTAAAAGCAACTCTAAATTCCAAGATAGAAGATTGCAATCCCAATGAAAGTTTTTTAACAAGTCGGCCACTGTACGTTGTGCGTGCGTGATTATCAGACCCAAATTAAGTTGTCTCCCGCAGTATAAATCTCGGGTAACCTTATGAACTTATTTTGATCGGTTTCGAAAGTCAGTAACAACTTTTGGCAAGTCAACTAAGGCAGGCCGCACACAATCGGGATCGTACACTGAATTAAGTAATCTGGACCACTAAAGTGCAAAAAAAGGTACCTACATTCTGCAGTATGTACAGTTATATGTTATATTATATATGTTCTTGAGTGATACAGATTTTAATTTTGTTATTAAATTTCGTTCTGTTTATTGAAGGGATAATAAGGTAGCTCTCAAACATGCGAAGTGTTAAATATATGAACACAGCTTAGCAAACTTCTGGTGGATTTTCACCTTAAGTGATCCGTATTTCACGGCCCCCGTGACAACATGCTGAGTGTCTCCTATTTAGCACATTATTTATGATGCGTAACCTTTTTATTGTATTTTCTTTCTTTTTCCGTGTTTTGTGTTTTCTCACGAAATAAATTCTTATTCTTTTTAAAAAAAATTGATGCGGAACACTAATTCAACACAGAATTTCATTTGTCACTCAACTTTTGTCTTGTTTTTATTCCATTCCGGTAAAAAAAGCGACTAAAATCATGCTAAGATGCCCCACCATAGAATATAGGCTGTTTGTTTTTGTTAACAATATAATAAAAACACGTGTTTCGTGGATTTAAGCCCCATAAAAACCTTTATTTAAAAGAGTGACCCATGGCAACGAGCAACAAAAAACAGTTGATTTACCTTAATAATGAAAGAATTTTATTATGAAAATATAAAATTCTAAATAATATGAATTGTATGTAATTACTAAGACTACAATTAAGTTTTTCTGAATTAATTTTTTCTGTACGCTACAAACAATTAATATGGACAAGAGTATCCGAATTAAATGATTATCAATATTCGATGACTTAGCCGTAAATGGTTTTGAATTACACAAAAGTTTTCTTATATCTCAAGGAACCCTGAAATGAACAGTGGCACAGCACACTAAAGTATTGTGCCTTTAATTAACGTAATATTTAACGCTATCGAGTAATTAAGATACCGCTGAATAAAGGGCGCTTACATATTTATAATGATACAGTAAATCGCTAATTAGTTGGCATACGTTTCTCTTTCCTCCTTAATCAGATTTTGGTAAAGATAAAAGTTCAAATTTCTGACGCGCTTTAAAAATGGAACTTCTAAAATACTTTGGTGCTACAAAGACAACACATAAATACCGTATGTTTAAGTACCTAATTTGTGGAATGTAGTTTCAGGCAGAATACATGAGACTAAAATGCACAAAAAGATTACGACTCGCGGGTAGCAGGCAGTACATATCTACTTTACTATTTTTCGAAAAAAAAAATTAGTCATTATCTTGTACCTTTTTTTTTTTTTTTTTATGTGATAGGAGGCAAACGAGCAGGCGGATCACCTGATGGTAAGCGACCTATTTTAGGGTTACGCACCAAAAAGGTAAAAAGGGACCCTTTGGTACCACTTATTCTGACTGTGCAGTTATTATGTCTGTCCATCTGTCGCACCGCTAAATATTTCAAACACGACTACTAAGCTATCGCTTTGGAATAGTTTCAAACAAGGCTAACCCTACACCTCGCCTGTGGCTCGTATCGATAAATTGTGTCCAATAAAAAGGCTTGCTTTATGCACTCGTTGCACAATGTACTAAAGTTTCATTCATAATTCATTTGTTAATTAGTTGCATTATATGGTTACAAATGTTCTTAAAAGTAAGTATATGCTCCAATACCCTGTTAGGGCGCAGCAATCTTTATAGACACTTAACAAATAGTACCCTAATACATAATATTTCCATACGTAGGTATGCACAAATTATTCTTATATCTTCTTAATCTTAGTTAATAATTTTAAATTCGATATTTACAGATGAAGGACAGTCCTGTCATTATGTTATTTATCTCCAGATTTCGTGCGAAACGTCAATTTCTCCAAAAGTAGTGAGATAGGTATTGATCTCAGGCGTACATACAGAATGACATGCGCGGTATCGGGCGGCCCGAGATAAAAGGGGACCTGCACTTACGCGCTCTCCTTACATCTATAGTGTGCACCAATCTTTACTGTTGTAAAAAAAATCGATTCAGATTCATTTTTTGCGTGCATGTTGTTACAAGGTCTTAACAGAGAACGAAATAAAAACCGTATAAGCCTACGTAGCTCCGCAAAATGCCCCCACATTTGACATTGCAATTACGTATGCGGGGATGGGGGCAGGGTGTCAAAACGATGCCAGGCAGCTATTTCGCATATCGGGTTTTATACCATACCGGGGCTGTGCCTACTGAACCTATAATATCGATTCATTTTTTTTTATTAAAACGTATTTTCCAGAATTATGGCTTCTATGTTTTTGAACTGTACTATAAACTATCGAGGATCTGTTGTTAGTATATAGATATGTAGAAATAAACAAAACCTCCGACGCGAATCGTTCTTGGATATCCTGTATTGATCTGAGGGGAAACGAAACGAAAATAAACTTCGTTCGTGTAACTGTCGCTCGAACTAGCAAGTGCAAGGCCGCTACGAGCGCTTTTCTTTACGTATGGAGTGTAAGCTGCTACGGACTACGGCGTAGCGCTCCGAGCGTAGCGTAGCGGTGAATAGGTTGCCTTAACCACTCAAAGATTGGCCGTTGCTTAAGTTGCGTATGTACTGTCCCACGCCTAGGGACCTACACGACACATAACCTACAAGAAACTACCCAAGAATTAAGTTAACAGTCGCATTTCCATTCCTTTCCGTTTTTTTTAAATCTCTGCCTTGTATTATGTAACACAGTTTCGGACATGTTTTCTTGTAGAGCAACGCGTTATGATAAATTGTGTTCTTTGTATTTTAAGAAAATTAACTATTCACTATCATTGTTATATTATTACCTTTTTATTGGCAAACAATGACTGTTTGTTGAGTTCGTTCCGGCTGATAGAATATAAACTCGTCATACTCGTCGCTATTATTTAAAAAAAAAAAACAATTATTCATTTATTTCTGGACTGATCCGATGCCAATAAAGGCGCCCTATGATAATTAGTTAATTACCCACCAGATACGTACTAAGTGTGATCCATGTTTTCATAGATAGGACGACACTTGTATGAAAACACAGCTAAGAAAACCTCCCCAGTTGATGCCCCCTCATAATTAAGTAATAACGTTGAAATGGATATACAACGTGTCCCAAAACTCAACGATAAGCCGGCACCAGAGGATGGAGCTGCTTATGATTAGTCGAGAAAAAATAAGGAAAAAATATATCTCAATTATTTTAGAAATTACAGAAAAAAAATGAAATTCATCGAAAATCGACATCCCTAATGGTATTTTTAACGACCATGTCTACAAATATTCAAATATTACTGTTTTTTTTTTGTTTTTGGAAACTTAAGTAGCCCTGCTATCTAACACAGTTCTTAAAAATACCATAATACATGTTTACAACATACAGTTTTTACACAAAAAATAATCAAAATTCATTTTGTCCCTACAATTTTGAAAGATTTTTTCTTACAGTCCACTTTCAATCATCATGGTGTAAAAAAATAGTATTGACACCACTATGGCAATTATTTTCAAAAGATTTTTTTTTTTTTTTGAGATATATTTTTTTCCTTATTTTTTCTCGACTAATCATAAGCAGCTCCATCCTCTAGTGCCGGCTTATCGTTGAGTTTTGGGACACGTTGTATACCATTTTTAGATGATACGAAAATTTCACAAATAAAATTAACACCCGTACTACTCATACGGGGTCGCCGCTTGGAATGTGCTACAGTTTAAATGAGGCTGCGCGGGAGTCGAACCGGTCGCGCCGCCCGCGCAACTTCGGGGAAAGGCCATGATTTATAACTAAAATTAACAGTACAGGTCGGCAAGGGCTCGCAAACAATATTCCAGAATAACGTCATAACACTCATAAAGTAACGGTAAATTTTAATGCGCAGGCGCTGATCTTGACGATAAACTCTCTTTATTAAAAATGTTAAGCATATAATCGCGGGTATGACACGTTAAAACATGGGTCAGCAGGTCGATTGCCAGATTTTTGCAGATTGATTAGAAGAGATCGCTGGTTAGTGATAAGACCTGTTGTTTAATATTTACTGTCTCCCTGTATATCTGTTTTGTTTTGTAACTGCTTTGAGTGAGGTGTCCAACAAAGATTATTTGTATTGTATTGTCGCTTGCATAACGCTTCGTATGTAGGTATCTACGTTAGATAAATCTAAACACTATATGCACGTTAATCACCTGACCCCGATCACCCAGGGGAACCTAGCGCCAGTTATTTTATATTCAACTAGGAAAAAATGATAATGTTCGGTTAATGGCGCTTCGCCGGAAGCTGCCGCGTCACGCTCGCTTCGCTCGCTCGGCTCGCGCGCTGTAGGGTCGTAGTTCACCTAACAACCTAATCGTTTTTGTTGGACGACAGCACAATATGGGGTTCTTCAGGAGAGGAGATTTTAAAACGGTCGGAAACACGCATGCGAGTCTCCTGGAGTTGCAAGCATCCAATGGTTACGGTAAACGCTTGCCATTAGGCAGGTCGTACACTTGTCACTCCGGAAAATAAAGTTGATTTGTCCTAAAGCCCGTTTGAATAGTTACGCAATCACCCTTTTGCGTCCAATGCTTCCTGTCAAATATGTTTTTAAAGATTGTCCAGTGATTGACTCTAGTCTCACCAGATGGTAAGCGGCAACAGATTAAGCAGCTGCTGGTTCAGTGATAGCCTATTCACTCTGGTTTTGAAGACATCAAGATGCACTGTTAATGCTATGTTCATTATGATTTGATTTGAAAAACGTGACCATAACTAGACCTGTCTATTTTAATGTCGTGTATAAAACAAATCATTAAAAAATAAGTAGAATCAATTCGCATATTTGAAGTATAAAATGGCATTGCAATGATAATTATGTGTACCCAGTTATAATAGATCAGGTAGCGCTGGGAGTTTAATTTCAACTCTGTTTATTATATTTGATATCTGATAAGTTAGTCCTAGGAAGTGTGCTGGTGAAAGATATTTTCTTACACAGCTTATTTACTACCAAAGATACCTCCTAAGCGCCCAGCCCCGATACTGATCTCGCTAAGCTCATACAATTCAAACTGCGGCCAGTAATTCCCTAATTCTCATTGTTCTCATTGGTCCATCAATCCGCGCATGCGCTGTAGCGCGCAGCCAGGGTATATATTTGTGCGTAAGATAAAATCGAGCCACTCGCGCCGCGGCAGCCGTGGCATTATCTTGATCGGCGAGCTGGTAACTGCTGCCTGCCGGCCGTTCCATACAAATTGTATGGCATATCTACTACTACTTTTGGGCATAGTTAACCTTATAGTTTACTTGTACAATGTTCTTGTCGGGTAATGGGGCCGATTCATCGTGTCAATGGTGTGAGAACCGCTTAAATGGGTCCGCGGACGATGGGAAGGCGGATAGCATTGCATAGCTTGTATTAGGGAAATGTGAGAATTAGAGCCAGATTTTCAGAACGCCTGTGTTTTTTCTATAAGATTGTGTTTTTTATATATAGCTTAGTGCCTTTAGCATTAATATTAGGTACCTACCTACTGCAGTTCAACAAATAGCCCAATAGCGATTGGTCTTGTTGACAGCAGCTGTCAAAGTCCCCCAATCAAATATACTAAAGTGGGCGTCAACGGAAAGACAATTTCAATGTTAAGGCGGTTTGTTTAGATACTTAGCAAAGTCTATTGACGGCCAGTTTAGTGGCTCTGTGAGCTGTAAAATTCGCGAGCCGGTCCTGTTCTCGATATTGTTTTTAAATTTCGAAAAACTGTTTAGACTTAAAAATATATATAACCCGCTCTCATACGATAATCGATAGAAATGTGTTCTGTAGAGGAAAACAGCTCGACATAGCGATACGAAAGTAGCTAGCCTGCCAAGTCAACCTTTACGTAGTGGTAAAACAACGCGATATCTTTCCGTAGCATTATAATTTATAACACAGTACGAGTACATATAGCTTAAAGCAGTAAAACGAATCTAAACGTCTGATTTTACGCACTCACACAGACTCGTCGCTACAATAAACTTAAGCTCAACTCAACGGTGCAACAGTCACGTGTGCCGCGTAGAACTAGTTTTCGATGGAGCGTAGACCTGCGCGGGCGAGTTTCTGTCAAAAATTTCATTTTTGGTTCAAGCTTTTATTGCCAACTGTACTTTTCTGTATACCATCATCAAATACTCATTGAGACTATTCTAACGAGCCAAAACTCAAAGGGGTTATTCCCTTTGCCACCTTCTGTCTCCATCATCAGATCAGCTTGACGGTACCATAATATAATCGACGTCCAAACTATACTTATACACAAAATTCTAGATAAATCGGTTGAGGTTACCGGTTCAAAACTCAGTTCCAAGATTTGTCCAACACCAACAAACGAACAGGTCAAGTTAAATAACAGCTTGTAAAAGAAGGTCTTTTACTGCACAATTTCCCGTTCCTGGCAGTGAATGTAAGACCCCAGTTGACATACTGCTTTAGCTTTTACTGTGATCATAGTTTCCCGCGCAGTTTTTTTACAAAACAAATGCACATCATTCAACCCTATCAGATGAAGCGCGAAGTGACCTGCATCCTGCATGACCGGTAGGCCTGGTTCAATACGAGATACGGAGGCTTGAAATGTCTAAGTCATGAAACATTCTGTCTCACATTGTTTGGAATGGATGAATGATAAAAGTACAGGGTTTAATTTCAGGGCCTATCTAATGTACCCTCCCGTGCGCGCACGCGATGATCATCTTTTTGTTCAATTATATGTTCCTACATACTTATACATTTTGCATAAATGCGATATTACGTATGCGGTAGCAGCCTAGACTAAGTTAAATTAGTGATAGATAGTTATACTCATGTAACTACAAATGTAATTCTCATATAAGTGAAGATGTAAATAACTTCTTTTTGACAATAAAATGATCTTAAACCTGTCTATCAATAGATTGTAATGTATCATGAATTGGGAATGATGGAGGTGTCAATTTTCGCTTATGATTATGAGTCAATATACAGAATAGATAATCGAGAATCGCACTTGAAGTATTCCTGTGAAAACTATAATTAAGTTTGAGTTCCCAATAATATTGTAAATATTTTTATACGCCTGAAAATATAGGTATATATATCACGCGCATACTGCGCATATTCTTGACTCTTAATTTACAGTTATGCACTATTTTAACATCGGATCTTGGATCATTATCATCGAAGTTTCTTCGAAGCGCCGGTAGCCGGGCCGGGACAAAACGCCACGACCACACCATTCTGAACCAAAAAGGGCGTAAGTACAGGCGAGTTATACGACATAATATATACGCCCTTTTCGATACGAAACGTTTTTCCATATGAACCCAGTCGAGCATTACGAGTATGAAACACATAAAATCCGGTTTCACCTCGGAACTGCAGAGTTCAAAAATCAGAGCACTTTTTTGGTGGCTGTCGAACTTGTTTTTATTTTACTTTATTGCTTATTTTAAGGGTTCCGCTACCGAACATTTTCTTACGTGCCAGTTATATCAGTTCAACTGTGAGAGGTATTATTTGGAAGTGGCTCAGCTTAGTTTAGAGCCCAAGTCATAATTTGATTGTCTATTTAATTATTATTATCATAAATGGGAGAGGCAGAGCTACGGTAGTCTAGTGGTTCAGGCATGCGGCGGTCGTGGGTCACTAATGAGTTTTCGGAACTCGTGTACCTATAGAGTATTCGCCGTTACCTTTTCGGTGAAGGAAACATCGTGAGGAAACCGGTCTAATCCCAATAAGATCTTTTCCCTCTGGGTTGAGGGGTCAGATAGCAGTCGCTTTCTTAAAAACTAGTGCCTATGTCAAATCTTGGGATGAAGTGTCAAAGCGGACCTCGGGCTCCTTTAGGGCACCACCGAGAATAACGCTACGAGGATGAAATGGGAGAGGCAGAGAGACGGTACAGCTGAATGTTATTTGGATCATATTTGCAGTTCCACTGGGGAAGTACCTCCTCCACGCAACGGAAGACCGTAGCCGTATTAACACTACTTGCTTTGTCGGTATGTAGTGTTGTGTTCCTGAGGGGTAGTCACGTAACCTTTCGAACGCGTGTCAGGACAATTCAACTGTCATTTTTCGATATAAAAATCACGTATTCATTACATGTTCGACCTGCAGGTGTGAGAAGTAGATAAGAAACTGCTATATCATGTGCAACTTTAATCAAAAATATCAATAGTTACTTTTTTTACGTCGTAAATATTTTACTGACGAAGATAGGTACTTTCCACTTCTAGTAACTACTAAGTAATGTTTATGGTAAGTATAACTTTCACAATTTGTCATGGAGTTGGAACAGTTTAAGAGATTTAACATTGACATATGTGTGTGTCCCTACAATCAATATGACAGCTATTCAATCTTTATTTCTTTCTTTCTTTCAATTCATCAAAAGTAAAACCTAACAAATTATACTGATTTGCATAGCTAAAGTAAGTAGTAGTGAACCAATCGTTCATCAAAAATCGGTTCTATTGTGCAATTGTTAAATTTTGATGTGCGAATCAGTATTTTTTGTTACGCTGTCAGTTTTTTTGTAAGCAATTAATATTATCCTATTTAAAAATAACCACGAGGTCATAAAATCAGATCAAACAAGATATAAAAAACACATACCCACGTGTAATTCATCCCATTATATTTATTTTCAATGCGCTATCCATATCAAAAATGCAATTTTGGATCTTCGTCCTTTGAGATAAGGAACATTTAAACTTATGAACGACTGGATTACGTTTGCTACACTTTCCAAAATATGGAGCAAAACTGGGCCACAAGCCACAATCAGTCTGCAATCAGTCGCTTTTCATCTCGAGAAAGGGGCCCGCGGGCGGAACCTTTCTTTTGCAATTGCGTTTAAGCGACAGATCATTTAACGCATTAACGGACTATTTATTTTATTTCGCCACATACGATTCTTATAAGTCTTATTACTTTAATCGGAGCCAATCAATTATTGTAGATATGCTCTAGAAACCAATATTTATCACCGTCCTTTCATGTTTCGTGAAATATTATTGTTGAAAATTTGATTTAAAGGTGTCTGAGAAGTTTCATATTGGTTTATTGAAGAGTGGAACTCAATTTGGAAAGCCTTTTCAAAGCTTCATATAAGTAATATATTTTCAAGAGGAGAGTGAATAGGCACTATCTAAGTAACAGCCTCGACATCATCACCATTTACCAGCAAGTGAGATAGTAATCAAATGCATACATATAATGAATAAAAAAGCCAGTTGTATAAATCCCTCATTGAACTAAATTAAATAAATGCATAATTTTGGGGATTAAAAACCAGCTCAGCGCTGATGCAACGACTTGTCCGACATGCGTCAAAATTATATGACTGCCGTGCCTAATTCCTCAAAGATCTTTTTTACGTGACGTCATGAAAGCCAGTTAAAAAACACGTTTTTTTAAATTCCTATAAATAGCTGTTATCCTACGTGGATGCATGTAAATTCGCAATGCATCGCTTTCTCAAACTCTGACCCGTTTTAATGAAGGCACTCTCCTTATTCTAAGAAGGACGCAATTGCCTCCATTTTCCAACAAACCTTCGCCTTTATGTACAAAAAGGTGTTGTTATAAATAAATATTCATTCTGGCCGAGACGCGGGCGCGGACTGGGTGAAAGGTCTCATTGTGGTGTCCCGGTGGTCACTATTGTGAATCGCCTCGGACGTCTTATATAATGATAATGATATTGAATCAGTTAAATACACACTGGCATTCACAGGTAGCCTGATACGTGTCTTCGTAAATTGGGATCATTTTAATGGTCGGCATTGTGAAACAGTGCTTTTGTTTGCTCATAAATTGACGAGAAACATCATGTCCCAATCTCGGTCAAATTAAACGTAAGTATTTATTTAGTAGGTAGTTACATTGCCAATTTAAGAAAGTCGATTGTGGCCATGCTCGCTTTGCATGTTTATCATTAGTATGCTAGTGCAGCATTTAGGGGTAGCTTCCGTTATGTCGCCTCTAAATGCTGGAATAACATCCCCCCTCCTGTCAGGAACCTGCAAAACATTTATAGTTTCAAATTTCAGCTCAAAATGTTCATGCTGAAACATCAAAAAAGTGAGGAAGCTCTGATACCAGAAACCAGTTATATTTAAGACCGCGGATTAACTGTTTGTATGCTTAAGAATAAGAATAAGAATATTTGTTTGCAAAAATGTAGTGGGGTCATTTTGCTTGAAGAAGCATGCAATTTTTACTCATTTACTTACTTACTTACTTATTGGCTACAGGTTATTACCTAATTATACATTGCTAAATTTTGAATACAATATAATTTAATTAGACTACTACATTATACTTACCTAATATTACAATTGCTTATTTCTGAACAAACTCATATTGGTCTTAACAAACTTACTGTCGTGTTTTTCGTCCCTTCCGCATTGCCATGCATATTTGCATAGTATATATAATAACACTTATATATATTGTTCATCTGTGCTCGTTTTTCTATTGTATTATGTTATAGTGTGTATGTCATAAAATTGTCCACCGCGTCAGGAACCTGTAAGGGAGTAATTAATTATTACATTATTTCTAGTGTAAAGGCTTAAAAACACTCGCCCATGCCACTCAAGAAATGTTAGTAGCCTGAGAAATTAACTCACCATCATGTAATGTCCCATCCGCTGTGCTTGTTGCCGTATAGTTTAACGCCATACATAATGTATTAGTTTTAAGCTTGTATTTGATTCCATTTGTATGTTACTATGATCAAACTCACAAACTGTGCATTCACATATATATATATTTTATTTCCGTTTTCATGATTGCGATGTATACTGTTTGTGTTGCCCTCCCACCCACTCACTTAAAGGCTTCGACGGAAGACCAGCGCTGGCCAAGAGGCCTGCACCATGCTGAGTCGGGGCCTATTCGTGGCATACCTGTTGTTCTTGTCTCTGTGTTCACTTTTGTTATTGTTTTGTATGTGTCACGAATAAACGTTTTCTATTTCTATTATCACCGAAAAATCGTTAATCTCGATAGTGATACGTAATCCCAAGATTTGGCATAGGCACTAGTTTTACGAAAGTGACTGCCATCTGACCTCCCAACCCAGAGGGCAAACAGCAAGACTTTGTTAGGATTAGACCGGTTTCCTCGCGATGTTTTCCTTCACCGATAAGCTAACCGTATAGAGATTCCGTTCGTAACTTCCGAAAAACTCATTAGTACGAGCCTTTCGAACCCACGACCGCCACTTGACAACCACATGACTGAACCACTAGGCTACCGTAGCTTACTACTTACTTACCAACAAAAGTTCTAACGGACCTTAACCTTACATAAATAAAGTATTAGTTAACCTTCATCAGGCAATATCACTAAATAAGTAATATAGGTACTAACGGTTCGTACAATTTTATGGTAAAATGTGCAAAATTATGTACCTACAAGACAACTCCTCTTAAACCCTAACTTATACAGAAATCCTATAAATCTGAATGAAAAAAAATAGTTCCTGCTTATATCCACTTCTTACCTTCAATGGTTTAATTAACGTGAAGTCATTGTCGCAGTATGTTGCCAAAGATGTCAACCAAAGTCGCACTACCTCGTCCGATGTCGGCGACGGCGTTGGCGACACTGGTCCCGAAACATTAACTTTTCTGTTACTTGTTTTAAGCTCACCTCAACGCTCACCCATATATATTAATTGACACCGCGATGCGTAGTAACTAAGCGTAGGCAGAGGTCTAATTTCGTGACGGGTGACCGGCGGGGTGAGCCGCATTAGCGCGTAGGGAATAACAGCCCAGTAGTCCTAGTGAATCCCTGAATTCCTCAGATACAAGTTCCGACTGTACACATACATATTTATAAACACGACTGTACCATATCTCAACTTACAATGTAACTACAATTGTATGCTACCGAGTGGCTGCAGCGTTGGTTGTAGGCACTAAAACATCCTATTTATTTGATGCCCTGACCACGTACAGTCGGTGACAAAGATATGTTTCGGTTACAGAGATTTAATTTTTATATTCTGTTAAGTGCTATAAGAGAGGTTACGCATGCAGCAAGACGGCAGCACGATTTGTGTCGCGGTGAGAAAGACTATCAGAAAGAGACGGAAAGTCTATCTCGCCGCGACACAGATCGCTCGCCGTGCCGGTAATGATGACAGGTCTGTGATCTATGGCTATTGTCGCGATACAATCGCTGCAAAAATGTTGCCGCGTGTAACCGTTTTAAAGCCAAATTATTAGGTACATCCACAATTGGTATCAACGGTGTGTTTTCTTATATAAATCTACGTCATAGAGATATGTATAACTTACATGCACAGGTCGCGGGAGTCCGCTGGATGCTGGTGGCGCAGGGCCGATCGCTTTGACACTCTTTGGGGAGGCCTATCCAGCAGTGGAGTTCTGGCTAATGTGATGATGATGATGAAATGCACATAAGCCGTCAAAGATCAGCAAAGACGTCTTTTGTTTTACTCTCTGTATGGCCCGATTACACTTGTGCTCCTTATTTCGTCGTAATAAGGCGTAAACTGGTTTAGATTCTGACTGTACTAGTGCTAGTTCACTCACCGTTACTAGGGGCGACTGGGAGCTCTCGCTGACCGCTACCTTAAAACATACAATGTACTTTTATAACGTGGGGTTCTGAGGCTCTAGTATAAGTTTCACCGAAACAAAACGTTACGACCGCGTTCGTGTTTAGCTGTCAAATCCCATACAAATTGAGGGTAAAACGCAAACGCGATCGTAAAGTTTTGTTTCGGTAAAACTTATACTAGAGTCTCTGTAATAATTACGTTTTCTTTATTCGTAATTCCAGGTATATTTTTACAAGCTTTTATTCAACTTGCCTTGTTAGTATGGGACAAATCTTGCTTACTTTGCTATGGGAATTCAGTACTTAATCCACGTAAACCCGTTGAGTTTGGGCTCGTTAGAATCGTCTCAATGAGAAGTTGATGATACCAATGCAGAAAAGTACAGTCGGAAATAAAAGCTTGTACCAAAAATTAAATTTTTGACAATCTTTTCCTAGTCATATTTTTGAGATTTTTTTTATGTACGCAGTAAAGGTGCAATAATAGAATAATCTTGCTGTTGTGGATGGGCAGAATGACAAGTAATAATAACAAGTCTTGCTATTCAAAGCAATGACGCGTGATTGACTGTCCAAGAGGCAACCGGATGGCTCGCGGTATTTGAGTGTGTTCCCGAAGTGTTGTTTTTTTTGTTTTAGAGGAACTTGTTTTTTAATTCATGTATTTATACCAAAGGCAGATTGTTTGAGTATGCCTCTGTAGGAACACGTTTAATATGCCATTAACCATCCCTCAGACTCCGCATCGATTGTTGCACTCCTATAGAAACTTCTATTCCCCTTTCCACCCCTTTAAGGGATGATTTACGAATGGTTTCAAATAACAAATCTTCATTCCCAAACTTCAACTATATCGGTTCAGTGGTTTAGGCGTCAAAAGGTAACAGACAGACATACAGACAGACCGAGTAATTTTAGAATACATATTAATATTAACTACATAGTAGGTAATAAGAAGAGGACTTGAAAAGAAACGTGTGGTTATAGAACGTGTGAAGAGCAGTATATGCCACTAGGAAGCAAAATTATTTGCATCTAGGGCGAAAAGACTTAACTCCTATGTTACGCTAAAGTTTCTAGGTAGGTACTTTAGAATTATATTTGTTATATTTCTTTCACTTCTCTCAAGATTACCGACCTCACCGTAAATATATAATTTTGCTCCTTTGAGACACAATCTACTATTTAAATAACATGCTTATTTGGGGTTAAACATACTTTTAAGGGACTTTAAAATTACTTCAAGGTAGAGATAAAATTTGTTCGAAGTGAATAAATGATATCCATACTATCATTAGTAACAAAATTGTGTTACAGGGTGTTTATATACATATGCTTTAATTTTAAGGGCAGATTCTTTACATCTTATGTACATTTCTCAAAGAAACGTATGTCCTAACTCGCACCGTTTTCAGAATATTTCAAATCAAAATTGAATCCTTAACTTAAGTTAAACCAGTGTAAAATCTTCATAATTCATAACCAAATATTATTTTCTTGTACGTCATAAGCAATTGCACTACCAGTGAGCTAAATTTTTTAACGAGCTGTCAATGCTGTCACGCACAACGTTTAAGGTACTGACGTAGTTGACACAAAATTTACGCTAACTCTTCCTTAACTCTCAAAGACCTTTTACAATATTCTGCAAGTAAATATTAAATAACTTTGTATGAAACCTGAAATATATTTTTTTCGAATATCGTTAAACCGATATACAGGATAACTTATATAAATGTACCAAGCACTGTGTCTAAGTTAAAGCAAATGAATAAAAACACCCTGTTGATTGTATATAACCCAAATCATATTCCAACATTATAACTCCATGATATGTACTACCGAGTGTCCTTTCCATATTTACTCAAACGACATATCTGTACCATAGGCGGCAACGATGAAATGGTTGCGCAAGTCACGTATGTGTTATGGTGTCATTATCTTATCAGGGAAGATCTTTAAATGCGATGAAAACACTGAAATAATTGTTGTGAACTATGCAAAAGGTCGGAATGCGTGGTCATCACTGACTTGACTGTAATTGAACCCGCTGATCTATCTGAATTGACGTATTGGTTTGACATCAAATTGTAATTTTTGGCGCATTGAGAGTCATGTTATTTGGCGCGCAAAAATGCGACCGCGAGCGATAAATATAAATTGAATATCGAACTATACGCTCAGTTGGATAGAACCTCTACGCTTACCATGAGTTTGAAAATGACGGCTTACGCTAACGAGTATCGAGTTTTCTATCTGTGCATCTCTATTGCACTTTGACAGTACGAGCGGGATGCACAGATAGAAAACTCGATACTCGTTAGCGTAAGCCGTCATTGTCAAACATAGTATAAGTTTTACAGAAACAAAACGTTAGCACGGCGTTCGCGTTTAGCTGTCAAATCCTATACAAAATGAGGGTAAAACGCAAACGCGATCGTAAAGTTTTGTTTCGGTAAAACTTATACTAGACCCTCTGGGTCTATAAATTCAGTAGCGTGTTTAAACTTTCATCTGTTCAAGTTTTATGAAGTACTAGCTTCTGCCCGCGACTGCGTCCGCGTGGAACTCGTTTATATCTCAGCTCCATACAAACTTTTACCCCCCCCCCCCCCCCATTTCACCCTCTTAGGGGATGATTTCGGGAATAAAAACTATCCTATGGCACTCTCCATCCCTTCAACTATCTCCACTTAAAAAATCACGTCAATTCGTCGCTCCGTTTTGCCGTGAAAGACGGACAAACAAACAAACACATGCACTTTCCCATTTATTATATTATAGTATGGATTAGTATGGATTCGAATATACATAAATGTAAATATTTATTTAATTTGACTTATATATCATGTTCAATTTGGTTTCACCACTTTCATGCCGTATCATGTCGCCTAATAACATAAGTCGTATCACTCTACCATATTTTATTTTTTAACTTTACAAACACTTGCGCATCGCATTTCGAATTTTTATAGGTATTGCATGCGTTTTGACTTAACACTCGTTGATATTAGAAAATATCCCAAAACTATATGCATGCACTTTTTTTTAAATTAAATAAATACCATACAACTAACATTTACCTTTAGTCAAAAGGTCCAGTAGTTTGCTAGAAAAATGATAATCCGCATTAAACATTTTTCTACACATCAATTCACCTCGAACCACAATATCACTAACACTTCAGAAGTCCAAATTATATACCGGCAACACTCACTATCACTTTTTTAAAAACGCGCGCGTTCGAATTTTAAACTTTCCGATTGTCATCAGAGGCTGGAGTGACGCGTTTCGTAGCGCTATGGACGCGTTCAGAAACATGGGACGAGCATTTGTCGCGAACTGTTTAATTGTGCCGCTTGTCCCGATTCATTAGTGCAATGGGATCAGGGACGGCGTGACCGATTTTTTTATTAATATTTTTTTTAGATATTCTGCACAACCATTTCATAACCTAATTGCAGCTCGTAGGACTTTTTACCTACGTGAAATTTGACTTAAACTGACTACTTAAGAGGCCGCAGTAAGCTCGGCCGAATTTCACCTTCCCATACAAACGGAGCGAAATTGTGACGAAACTTTGCATATACAATGACATGAGGTATATCTATGTCTGTAATTAGATTATATGGTTCCAATTTATAAAACAAAGTAAATACAGCAAAAACTAGTTTTGTATGAAAAACTTAAATTCGCTGTATTTTTTTATTATGGTATCTGAAGCTACGTAAACTAATTTCAGACATAGGTATACCTCATTTCATTGAACATGCAAAATTTCGTTACAATCCAACACGTAGTTTTAAAATGAGAGCGTAACTACGTTTGTATGGAGAATCGAGCTTACTGCGGACTCTTAATAGTTTAGATTGCATGGAGTCTCTACAGTAATACCTACACAAAAGTCACGTATTTGCAGCATTGTAGCGCGCGGTCCATGTGTCATAAATAGATCATCATCATGCGTCAATCCAAAAATAACGGTTAGACATCATTAATTTTATTGGTGAACTTTCGTACCCATCATTTCGCCAAACTGTCGTCTGCTAGCGACATCAGAATAATGCTCTGAAAACTCAATCTGAATTCTTTCGACTAAATAAAATAATCTCATGTAAAATGCACTATTGAAAACACCATCGAGTGAAATTAAGACAAAGACTATATTTATATAAAGCCACTGTCCATGTCAGACTCGCGGCCTGACGCAAGAATAACTCAGGTCCATAAGAAATGAAACAATACACCATGTATTTAACAGCGCAGGAACTAACGCTTCGACAGTGCTATCCCATTGAAATCCACGAACAATCGTCTCTATATTACACGCGTGCGTTTTAAATATTTTATTTACATTTTAAACCCCAAGTACGGCCCACGGTAAGTCTCGGGGTCAGGGTTGCCGCCGCTCGTCTTTTGACCCCCATGCGTCCGTCCTTTACTAACGCACAACAAATTACTACGCCCATCCCACTCACACAGGCCACGACACTTTGCTTGACTTTTAACCCCTCACGTCATTATCGACTCCCTCCCTTTCGATCCCGTGTCTTGGGGCCTATTGTTGTTTCATTCGAACAGGTTATGACATATCGCTCGACTTATAACCTCAACATCGGCAGGCGTTCCGTCCTTTTTTATCGTTGGTTTTTAATAATGCGTTTGTCCTTGTCGCTCATGTCACGACCCCTACAACTAGCCACTTGAATAGATTAGGTGTTTTCGTATGAGTGCGAGTTCAATATTCATTGATAGTCGTTTTGATGCCGTTTTATAAGTATATGCACGGCTGGAACAATTGTTTCGTTTAGTATTGTATAAACGCTTCGGGCAGCAGAAGTACGTAATGAAATACTAACTGGGAATCTGCTACAGGGAGGTTTAATGTTCCGTCTGGAAATTGGTAAAAGTCATATATTTTGTTGGTATTTTGTGTTACTTCTCATCTTAGCATTATTCTACCTAATCTCAGCTGTTTGTGGCACTAGTTTTTGCGAAAGCCACTGCCTTCGAACTCGGAGAGGAAGCTAGATTTTCATAGGTTACAAATAAGGTGTTAAGAAAGTTTTTGACCCACCGGATGACTTCTAACCAAGTTTAACTAAGTACTGCTGTCATAGACCGCTGTGATCGACAACTTAACGTGCCTTCCAAAGCATGGTATTTTGGATTAAACTATCTGAGAAATGTGTACAGTCAGCCGCAAAATAACAGCCTCTTGGCATTAGAATCGTGTGTAGATCATTTTGAGCATTTGGCCCGCTTAGCTACTTTTGCTGCTGACTGCACATGACCATAGGTTATTAAAAAAATCAACTTCACCTTACGTACTAGAACGGCGAATTCGGGTTCGGGGCTATTTGCGTATATAGGTACATGTAGCCCTCGGAAGCACTCCAAATTTGGATGGTACAAAAAAACTATTTACAACGTGATGCAGGAGTCAGTCTTGGTAGAGAACCTCCTCAATAACTGAAATATCTCAGAAAGGTTCTCGAGTGGCGACCACGTACCCACCGGCGACGCAGCGTGGGTAGACCCCCCCCCCCCCCCCCCCATTCTCCCCAAAGGTGGACTGACGACCTGGTAAAGGTTGCGAGAGTCTGGGAGAGGCCTACGTCTTTCGGCTGATAACATGATGAATCTAAATATTCTGTCTGTTCTTTTCACGGGCACGATAACAAACAATGTTGAATATTCTCATAGCAGATACATAATAAAGAATGGCATTTGACGCCCAAACCGGAGATAAATATGCGATCTGAGACTTCCTTTATTACCGTCCGTGGCGAGTAGTAGTAGTAGTGTTGTGGGCAGCTAGAGGTAAAAACCGCAAGTCAGACTCGCGCACGAAGGGTATCATTATCTATAAAAACGTCAAAAAAATCATGTCTGTTGTATGGGAGCCCCACTCCGACTCGCACTTGGCCGATTTTTTAGTATTCTTTGTTATAGTGGCAATAGAAATACATCATCTGTGAACATTTCAACTATCACGGTTCATTTGATACAGCCTGGTGATAGACGGACGGACAGACAGACAGCGGAGCCTTAGTAATAGGGTCCCGTTGTTACCGTTTGGGTACGAAACCCTAAAACTAGTTTCCTCTCAGTCGGTTCTGCAAAAAACAGTAATTGAATTGGGTTCCCAATAAAATTTTCTATTAAGTTTTCCGTTACCGTGCCAAGAAAATTAACCATACAATTCTATATGGTATTTTTTTGCGTCACAACGGAGCTTGGTTCACTTCTTCGGTTTGTATGGCTAACTACCGACTAACCAGGCTAAATACTAACCAAAAATTTGGCCCTCACCCACGTACCTAGCATTGCTTTCTTGACATTTGGTAGCCGAGGGAACCAGAATAACGCTACATTGAGGAGAAAAATAACTAAAACAAAAAAAAATACTTTTTTTGGCAATGCATATACTAACAAATCACTCGCTTAACATGACCAGGCAATGCAAGTAAAATTGGTTCAAAGAACCCTGCACAAAGTATGTGGTCTACACAGTAGCATTGTTTTTACCATAAACGCTGGCATCAATCTAGACACCGCTCTAATGGCGGCTGCGATAAATATTCATCGCCGCAAAAACATGGGCACGCGCCGACGCCCAACGCTGCGCTTTCTTCTCGCGAAGCTACGATAACATCTAGCTGTGGAGTAGGCAATGGTCTCCTATAAACGCCACCGGTCGCTTACAGCGTCACTCCGTACGGTGCGTCACAATAATCACTATAGAGTTGTCAGGGCTGTTATTCCTTACAGCCCATCCGTCATGCCTAACAAAACTAGACCTCTACCTTCGTTTACCTTCTACGAATCGCGGCGTCAGGATATACTTGTGGGTGAGCTTAAACTTAAAACAAGTAGACAACAGCGGGGCAGTTGTGGTCTCCTTCGCACGTCGACGTTGGCGGTATGACGTCGTATGCGCATAGTTATTTCGAAACATTGCAAAAAAAATTATACGCGGGACATATAATTAACAACTTAAAAAGTAGCTAACGTTACCGAATTTTGACTAATCGAATGTGAGGGCGTTTCCGCTTACAGACGGGCACGTTATCAGTCTAGTATATCAGGGTCAACTGGTAATGTGTCGTCCGATTGGGGGAGGAACCTTCACGGGCGGAATGGTATCAATTTGACCACTGGCGAATCGCGCCACAAAAAAGAGTATCCGTATCCAATCTCTCAGACTCCCAAACAGATTTTATCACTTAATTCGTAACAATATTCGTGAAGACATGTGTCTTGCAAGACCACGTAAACGAAAGAGAGCTGTATAGACAAAGTGACATTTACTTTTTTTACAATCCGCCGTTGTTACCATGTGAATAATACTTAGGGTCTTTCACACGGGCCCGAACACAATGAAATAAAGACGAATGGCCACATGATCACTCGCGAGCAAAGACTGAAAGGTCGTCGTTTACAGCGGTCGGATTGGCCGCCGATGACGCTCTGCGTTGTGTTCAAACGTCGATCGGAACGTTGACGCTGACGACAAACGACGAGTATACTCGTAACATAACATAGTAGACCAGGGCCTTAAAGTCTGACCAGCAAGCGGTATCCCATTACAAGTACAATTGAGGAGTTGTTATCGCCAGCTGCCAAAATGAAAAAGATCTGCTCGTGCCGTAACATTTAGTAGAAGCTATGCCAAATTTTAACTCAATTGTATACCAGCAAGCCACACAAAATTAACCACTTACCATCAGGGTAAGCTTGATTGCCACCGACGTAGCATACAAAAAGAACGAAGGAGTATAAAAATACCGTAAAATAATCACTTATTTGAAGACTGACTTATTTGCAGTCACCTGCATGATTAAACCGGTTTCTTCACGGTGTTCCTTCACCGAAAAGCTGAAATCAGAATATCAAACGATATGTAGTAGGTTCATAATGGTGCCTATGCCAAACCTTGGTATCAGGTGTCAAAGCGGACCCCGGGTTCCTTTAGGGCACAACTGGGAATAACGCGAGGAGGGTGATTTCGTAGGTAAGTACATAATTTTTTTTAAACCCACTGGAACGAGCCAGAATTCGGACCCAAGGATCTCTAGATTGCAAGCCTCGTACCATACTGCTGGCACTACATCAGTGGCTATACCCCGTGCCCCGAGAGGATTCCAAATATTTTTGGGCAGAATGTTAGGAGGACCATTTATTCCTGAAAAAATTACATTTAAAGTAAGCAAAGTCCAGCTCACCTTTATTTTTAATATTTAACTGGTCAAGCAAAAATCTGTAATATATGTAAAAAAATAAAAAACAGAGCTGAACTCAGCTTTATTTACACAAAAAAAATACTTCATCTTCCCGGCACCGTAATATATACAAGATGCTGGATCTAAATGAATATTATTTTAATCATATTTTTTTAATTCATCATCAGATGAATGAAGAAATTATCTAGTTAGAAGACGGCTCCGTGCGTTATACGTACCTCGCGGGTCGTCCGCGCCTCAGGTCAGCGCTGGAAAAACTTGCGAGTCGGACACGCGCCGATCGGGGCTTGCTCCGCGCAAACTGGACTACTATTCTCTTAACTAGTATTGCAATCTCACTTTACAACTAGCTGAGATTTAAAATATACTGGTGAGATATATAAGTTTTAATGAGATTATGAAGAGTAGTTTCGAGATAAACGGGTTTAGGTTTTAGTTTATTCTTGTACCTAATAGTATTTGACAACAGTGAATATAAATTGTTTAAATATTAGCAATAGATAAACATTACGAAAATACTCGCAAAGTATCAACTAACCTTAAAGTAGTGCCTCTGTATGCTGAAGAACTCGCGAGCCTTCTTTTCCAAAAAAATATTACACTAATAGGTACATATTGAACCTGCTCACAAACTGCGACTGACAAATGCGACCAACAGCGGCACAGACGCCGGACATACGAAAGAATTTTTGCCCACGCTGAAATTGAGAACTTCGTTTGCTGCACTCGCTCTTTCAATTAGTTTTACAAGAACGACATATTAAAGTAGCAGCCACGGCGAAAAAAAAAACAATCTTTAATAGTATTTACTCACTATAAAGCACTTAGAGCTACGGTAGCCTAGTGGTTCAGGCATGCGGCTGTCAAGCGGCGGTCGTGGGTTCGAATCCCAGCTCGTACCAATGAGTTTTTCGGAACTTATGTACGGAATATTTACCGTTAGCTTTTCGGTGAAGGAAAACATCGTGAGGAAACCGGTCTAATCCCAATAAGGTCTAGTTTTCCCTCTGGGTTGGAAGGTCAGATGGCAGTCGCTTTCGTAAAACTAGTGGCTATGCCAAATCTTGGGATTAGGTGTCAAAGCGGACCCCGGGCTCCTTTAGGGGCACAACCGGGAATAACGCTAGGAGGATGATGACTCACTATAAAGCACTTGCAATTAGTCGACAATGTACTCAGAATATTTTGAATTAGCCAAATTGGTTTGCTGGGGTCTCGTTTTCTTCATATAAGGAAGAGATCTTTGCAATTCAAATAGTTTCCAAGCTTTCTGGAATTCCTCTACTGATGATCTGTTACCATTAAAACCGTAAGCCATAGAAAATAATTAAAAGGACGTCAACTTAGAATACTCGTATATGATGCTGAATCAATCGACATCAAAATCAAAGTGATTTGTTAAGGTTTAGTTAGTGGAAACCGTTTGCTCCTGAAGTGGAAATTTCATCAAAAGAGTATCCTACTGCCAGTTGCGAGCTGCTGCAAAGCTGTTCTTCCCTTTGAAGGTGCTGATAGACATGAGCAATCAAATGTGCATTCCAGCGAATGTTACATTACAGGGAAAAGGTCACAAAATAACCAGGAGTGTTATAGTGAGCATTCTAGGGAGCGTTGGAGCGAACATTCTAGCAAGACGACAGTATATTTGCTTCTAGCTTTTTGACGAGCCGAGCAGTTTTGTTATTGTGCCGCCGTGCTCCCTCTCCGCCCGCACAGAGTAGAGCGTTCGTTAAATTGATCGTTAAAATGTTCGTAGATGTTTGGCTTTATGCTTCGCATTGTTCTGTGTGAAATAATAATGTATGGAATTCGACACGCATTGAAATCGCCAATTTCGGAACATAGAGAAATTCACGGAATGGGATATACATACACAAAGACAATTGGCACTGTCTATTGGGCATGGTCGCTGGTGTGGTAATAATATCACCTACAAATATTAATTCATTATCCATACTAAGTACCCTTCAACAGCCCAGCACCGCATTCTCTATTTATTTATTCAGCCCGTGTCTAACCACTGCTGAGTATAGGTCTCTTCTTTATTACGCGACTCCTCGGTCCTAAGACCCTACCGCGAAACGAAAACGAATTTCGTTTGTGTGTCTCTCTCTCTGTTGCACCTGCTAGTTCGAGCGACCGAGAGGGAGATATTCGAACGAAGTTCCTTTTCACTTCGCGGTAGCCCCTCTTACCCCGTATCATGGTCGGCCTTATCACGCGATAAGTGACAAGATAGGAGCGACGTCTCGTTCTATCGATCGGTGTCAGCCAGTGACGGTCGTGTGATAAGGCCGACCATCTTATACACTGCTTACTTCCTTGACGCTCTTGACGACCGCCTTAGCCTAGTTGGTAGTGACCCTGCCTACGAAGCAAGAGGTCCTGGGTTCGAATCCCGGTAAGGGCAAAACTTTGTGTGATGAGCATGAATATTTGTTTCTGAGTCATGGATATTTTCTATGTATTTAAGTATTTACGTCTATTATGTATATCGTCGTCTAGTACCCATAACACAAGCCTTACTGAGCTTACTATGGGACTAGGTCGATTTGTGTAAGATTGTCCCCTTATATTTATATTTATATATTTATATTTATAGACTTCCGGCAGATATCGTCTGACCATCAAGCAGGTAGTCTGCCTTGTCATCGTTTTGATGACCTTGAGCACCATTCAGTAGCCCGTTTCGTCCATCTTCCACCATTCCTCCTCGCAAGCGTCCTCGCACCACACTTCAATTATGTTATTCGTTTTCCGACGTTAGCTACTTTCGTGCGACGCCGAATTTTAGTATTTGGGACACCATCAACATGGGAGATCCCTTACATGGCTCGTTCCATGGCTCTCTGTGCCACGTTGATTACAAATTTCAAACTCATAGCTCGTTCACCTCGTCATTCCACCTCACGAAGTGTCCTGCCCCCTATTCTGTAACTGGTTTAAAGCTCACCTCAACGCTCACCGCCAAAAAATCTTGGCACCGCGACGCCTAGTAACTAAGCGTAGGTGATGTCTAGTTTCGTGACGGGTGACCGGCAGGGTGAGCCGCATTAGCGCGTAGCGAATAACAGCCGTGCGCACCACTTGAATTGTGTTATTCGTCGTCGTCAGCTACCTTCGTGCGACGCCGGATTTTAGTTTATGGGACACAGTCTACATGGGAGATTCCTAACATGGCTCGTTCCATGGCTGCCTGTGCCACGTTCACTTTAAGCACCGAATTACCGTAATTTTATTCCGTAATTGAAAACAAAACATTTATCTAACAGCACAAACCTCGTCGTAACGACTTCACAGCCGTATTATTTTCCCGCCCAAACGCAGGCGTCATGGGAGAGCGCGTGGCTACGGGACCATAAACCACCGGCCTGCTAATAAGTCTTGGAAAGGGTTCAAAGCTACTGCGACAACAATTATGGGCACTTATCTATACATGAAACTAATACTTTTGATACCAGATTGAACATGTTTTAAAAAAAATGCATTATGACACCTTCATCCGCTATTTAGATTTTTAACAGCATCCTAGGATTCTTTCGTCATCAACACGAATAAAGCTAACTAAATTCTCCAAAACTCTTATATAGAATAAAATATGAACCTTTTATCCCAAAGCTATCTCTGATGAGAGTGATGAGACATTTTATATTTCCAACCCAAACATTTCTTGTGGCCCCGAAGATTCTATAGTCACAATTTACATCTCTCGACAAATGCGTCAGGGTATTGGGTACATAGGTACTAGGGTGTGACAATTCTTTCTACGTACTTATTATTAAAAGTAAATGTAGAACTCTGACATGTAAAAGAGCCCTTGAGGCATTATTCCCGAAAAACATTTGAATTTTCAATTATTTACCCCCATGCAAATATACGTGTGAATAACATTACACTTCTTGGCAGTGGTATGGTAACAACTGCTCTTGTGTTGGTTTCAATGAGACAAAAAAAACCTGAAAGTAATTTATATCTGGTCTTTTAGTAACTACCCTGTAGCAGGTTAATTCTAGTATATGCATGTTAAACAGCAAGCATGAATTATCGTGGCATTTCGGTTATTTTTAAGTTCTAATAATTAAATAATGCGTAGTAATACTAACAGGCCGGGCGGCATCATTCGCGTTTTGCACGACAAGCAGGCAAATCCGCAGGATAGAATATAGCCATACCCATCCAAAAAGTCCATTCTTCACGCCGATGAAAGATTTTTGAATCCGGATTAACGGTTCCGAAGATTACCCATTACATAGGTTCAACGTAAGAAACTTTGGTGAGGACCAAATTCTTGGCCAGTAGTTAGCCCGGTTAGTCGGTAGTTAGCCATACAAACTGAAGAATTGAACAAAGTTCCGTCGTGACACAAAAATTAACCATAGAATTGCATGGTTAATTTTTGTGTTACAACGGAAAACTTTCATAGGAAATTTAATTGAGTGATTTAAACTGGCTAAGTATTTGGTCCTTACCCACTTACAAAGCAACAATCTCACAAACTTTTCCTCGTTATAAGTGACAATATTGACTCAATTCCAAATACAAACCTTTACAGAGAAGTCAATTGCAAATATAATTTGATTACCTTAAAGATATGAATTATGTTCCAAACAACGATAGCGTCTAATGGTTTATAAGTAAGTAAACTAGCAATTTTCAAACCAAAGATAAAATTCACAAGCATCAATCTACACATCCTGTCAAACGACGAGTCAAAGTTTAACACTTCAAGTAAAGCCAAAACATCTTACGCTAACATGACATAATGTTTGTCCAAACAGCATTCGCAAACAAACAGTAATCAGTTGTCTTGAGAAAATCAGGCTCGCCTGTTCTCACGAGCGTTGCCCATTCCGTCCGACACACTCGTAAATATGTGTCGGACATTGTTAACGATAGTCCTCACTATCGGCTGTGTCGGAGTGAGGATTAGAGGTTGAACCTGCGGGTAATAAAATAGCGGGGAGTTTGGATCGAACTTTATTGGGACTTGTGACACACTCAAGGTTAGCTGTGACACTTTAGGTTGTAACTCCGGAGTTCTGTACTCTACAGGGCTAGAGCTATTAATCGAGACCTTAAATACGCCTAGAACTCTTCAAAAACTATCACCATATCACATGCGAAGTTAGCATATCATTGGGTAAATTAATTAAAGAAAAAAAATTTTTTTTTTGCTAGAACTATGTATAAGAAGTATCAGGAACTATTGTGAACCTTGTATAAATACAGAATACTAATTATTAGCCCATTCAGAAGAAAGTGATATGCTACGCGAAGTTAGCATATCATTTGGTTGAAAACCATAGTACCAATTTTTTTTGGTGTGCGGCCAGAACTATTCCTAAAAAGTATCAGGAACTATAGAACTATGTTGGATGCGAATAGAACTCCAACAAAAACTTGATCTGCTGGAACTTGTTACGCTAACTTCACGGACATTGACAAAGGCCCAGACGGAGCGCTTTCGTATGCGGCGGAGGAGTGCTCGAGACTCTCGAAGAGTAACTGTAGTTTACCGTTTCTCGAGTTTGAAATTTTGATTTCTCAGAGTCTAACCACACATAGGTTAGGTCTGTTGCTAAAATTCGAGATATGGTGTGAGAAAGTCGGTTAGAACGAAGTTTATTCAAAGTCTAATAGTCGGGCCAACTCAACATAACGTAGCTACCCACGTATATTTCCTGCACCGCTGAACTTTATTTTTAGCCCAATGGTTTAAATTAAGTTCGCCAATTGTACTTTTATTTTTATATTGGTGCAATAAAGATTAAATAAATAAAACAAAAGAAATCATTTAATTAAAAATGAAAAGTTTAGTAACATCGTCTGGAAATTTAAAGTAAGTAGGTACAGAAGTTTAAAGCACATGACGGTTGAAATCGTACACTTTTTTGACTAACTCTTAATCTTAGTTCTAAAATATTACTGACAAATCCAACCTTCAAGGTTAATAACATAAGTTAAACGTCCGACACCCGTGTGGTGTCGGGTTAGAATTTCACCACCCCCTTTCTTCCCATGGGTGTCGTAAAAGTCGACTAAGGGACCAGGGTTGAAGTGTGTTGTGGGCGATAGGCTAGCAACCTATCACTGGAATATCACATTTTGTCGATATTTTATACCCACATTTATGCTAAAAGTGGCGCTGGAACATACGTTTCATGTGCTCTGCCTACCCCTTTTGGGAATAAAGGCGTGAATGTATACTGTATTTATGTAAGCGTCCGAGTGCTCGACGCTATACTAGTATATGGCATGGGCACTCTATGTCAAAGAAATATGGGTTAAACCCGAACTAATACAGCGTTGAGCACTTGGACGTTTACCTTAGTAATAGTCAACACAACATAACTGACACATGAACAAATGATCCCGTATACAACGTGTCCCAAAACTCAACGATAAGCCGGCACCAGAGGATGGAGCTGCTTATGATTAGTCGAGAAAAAATAAGGAAAAAATATATCTAAAAAAAAAAACATAAAAATAATAATAATAATAATAATATAAGAACTGTGTTAGATAGCAGGGCTACTTAAGTTTCCAAAAACAAAAAAAAAACAGTAATATTTTAATATTTGTAGACATGGTCGTTAAAAATACCATTAGGGATGTCGATTTTCGATGAATTTCATTTTTCTGTAATTTCTAAAATAATTGAGATATATTTTTTTCCTTATTTTTTCTCGACTAATCATAAGCAGCTCCATCCTCTGGTGCCGGCTTATCGTTGAGTTTTGGGACACATTGTATATACAATACTAAATGATTTTTTTATTTCGCATAACTACTGCGAAAGCAAATGGAGAACGCATTTTTTCTCCGTCCCCGTGATATATGCATTTACGCAAATTGCGCGCGTAATTGCTATATAGGACTGTGTTTTGTGAAAGTGCCGTCTTCCTGTGGGACAATACACAGCAAACACTTACTGTATAATACGTTCTTGGGCCTGGTTCTGAATAGGACTAGCTAAATAAATTGATTTGTTTTAAATGATTCTTGCAAGGCTATCGTTTCACATACTAAACGAAAATGTTTAGATAGTCATTGAGTATATATTATAAATATTTGGTAATCTACATTTTAACACCAACTTTTTTAAATAGCGGATTGTTCACATAAATAAATACGAAATGGTTTTAGATATTATCTGAAACAATTTCGTCCATTTTTGCTGTTTCTGGGTAAGTTTTCTAGAATAGGTTATTACACTATTATGCCTCTGCCTATTAAAGCTTCATAAGTCGACGGTGAAAAAATATAATATAATTTGGTTAAAAAACAAAGTTTTAACCGACTTCAATTTAGTACTCCGCCAAGCCACGAGAGCATTTCCTATTTTTTTTTACAATTTACCACGAACTGATTTCCGATAGCAAATATGCGTTGATTACTATAGAAAAAAACCGAATCGCTGTATGTGGGCCGATAATATTTGAGTACTTCCATCGATTCCCCAAGATCATCACCAATGGCACTTCATTAGTTCCTATTTCAACGGAATCTTATCAGAACCTGTGACGTACTTTTGCACTTTTAAGTACAAAATTGAGGAATTCGATAAGTCACCTGTGGTCGTGATGTAAATACACGAGTTATAACAGAAAATACCAAAATCACTACACGCGTGCCTAATAAAATTGAGGAGTCCCCTCAATTCCTCATGGATCCCATAATCTAACTGAATTTTGAAAAAAATGGGACCCACCTGGAAGTATATACATACGAACAAAAAAAACGAATCGGCTCATCAATGACGGAGTTCTGAGGTAACAAACATTGCAAAAAAAAAGATACAGCCGAATTGAGAAATTCCTTTTTTTTTAAGTCGGTTAAATATCATCTCATCACGCATAAGAAGCGGCGACACATGCATGCGCAGCCTTGTAACCCTGATGTCTTCAGCTTGTTAGAAATGATTTTATTTCTTCATGTCTAAATCGAATAACAATGGAAAGTAACAGTAACAATAGACTAATTCAGAAATGAAACTCACTTGTTTCAAACGTCCAAATCAAACCGACATTCGTCATAGTCAGTTAACCTAACTGTCGGGCACAGCGGCGTGTTGCCCGAATAATGAGTTGTGTAATAAAGATGTTGACAAGGCAAAGAGATTGTTAGCGACAGTACGTTAATTACCTTGTTTAACTGCTTAAATTTGTATTGAACGTTGCAAAGATTTATGTAAAATAGCTGTGACGTTGCAAAAAGATATAGGAGATCATAAGTTCAAAGTTCATTGAAAATATTAATGCGAATAATTCGGGAACAATCTTACTTTATCTTGCATAAATCGACCTAGCTCTAAACTTAGCATAAGCCAGTGGGTACTTTGGCTTGCTACATGACGAAATACATACTTTTATGGATAAATAAATACCTACTTACATACATGGAAAAGATAGGTAGGTTTTAAGTACTTTTGCGAATTATAAATTATGCTACGCCCTTACAGGGGTACCATGTATGAACTTATCTTGTTTGTAACCCCTTTGTAATAATGGTTTCTGCATTAAATAAATAAAATAAATAAATGAGTATGTGCCGTTGAACTTTTTCAGGCTATTCTACCGTGGTTGCGATGCAAATACGACTCAATCATCAGATTTCGTGGTTACATAGAGGGACACGATCATAATTAAGGTTTTATCAAGGTTAATTATGGCTTAAGGTGTTATCAAGTTTTGTATATTGATATGCATGTTAGTCTGTAAGGTATTTGTAAAAATGGCCTTTGCTGTCTCAACAAAAAATGGCTATCTACTAAACATTATTTACTTTAAAAACAAAGTTTTAACCGACTTCAATTTAGTATTCCGCCATGCCACAAGAACATTTCCACATTTATTTTCCAACCACATGAACAGATTTCCTAGGGCATATTATGCGTTGATTTTTAGAGAAAAAAACCCAATCGTTGTATGTGGCCCGATAATATTTGAGGACTTCCTTCGAATCCACAAGGATCACCTCTGGCACTTCATTAGTTGCTATTGCAACGGAATCTTATCAGAATCTGTGACGTGCTTTTGTACTTTTACGTACATAATTGAGGAATTCCATAAGTTATCTGTGGTCTTCATCATCAATTCCACTCCACCAAATTTATGTTTTCCGGGTATAAATAAATACACGAGTTACCTATAAAAGAAACTACCAAAATCACTACACGCGTGCCTAGTATAATAGAGGAGTTCCCTCAATTCCTCATGGATCCCATCATCGAACTGGATTTTTGAAAAAAATGGGAGCCATCTGGAAGCATACCATAGCGTATAGCATATAGTTTGGCTAGCGGCTCGCCGTGTGCCCAACTCTCTCCCCTCGCCCTCCTCTCCTCCCCGCCACTGGCCGCTTGGTTACCGAGTGCACTGCCGTGGCATCCCGACTTCTGGCCGCTTGGCTCCCGAGTGCACTGCCGAAATCTCCGCTCCCCTCGCCCCTTCCAGGCCGCTTGGTTTCCGAGTGTTGTGTTTCCGGCCAGTGGCGGGGAGGAGAGGAGGGGAGAGAGTTGGCCACACGGCGAGCCGCTAGCCAAACTAGCATACTATGCATACTAGCATAGTATAGCTAGCATACTACAACCCAAAAAAAATTTTACGAATCAGCTTATCAATGACGGAGTTCTGAGGTAACAAACATTGAAAAAATAAAATAAAAATTTCAACTGAATATGCTTTTTTTTTTAAGTCGGTTAAAAAACTACTCCTAATGCTTACCGTTTCTTATAGCGCATTACCCCAACGTAACGCGCGAATGCCTGTCACCCAAGTGACCCCAGTCCAGAACACCGGGAGCGAGTATAATTAAACCATGATCTACCCTACCGTGATTATGGTCGCAGGTCTGCCATTACGGCAAGTAAGGCACCGGATGCGACGCCCCAAGGTGTGCTATTCACCACTTACCTCCCTCTACCTCTCAGTATACTTTGACGCTGCGATTCGTAATAGAAACGTGCGGTGGGAGGTCTTTTTTGAACTGGTTTTCTTGAGGTGATTTGAAGTAACGTGAATGACAGCCACGGTTATATCGGGTCGCTGGCCAAGCTGTACACTGTCATTTTTTGTCAACCGTTAATCATGGTCTAGGGCATAATAAGTAAGTAGTTTCGATACAGTAGGTACGCTTCCGTTTGGAGATTTTTGAGGGTTCCGGTGACATGGTTATAGACTTTTAATAAAATATCTTATATGGTGTTTGACAACCGTCCAAATAAATTGTTTTTACATTATCAATAAAAAAACGTGCAATAATACTCGGAAAAAATTAAACATCAACTTATTTTGGTTGTTTTATAGATTTTTAAATTCGTATACATCGACCATACAATTTACTTTGGGTGGCCATAATCAATTGTGACATAGAACCTGCATATGTAATATACTTACCTTACAATTTACCTACCAAGTACGTTTCAAACCTTTCCTAAAAAGTGGCTGATTTCACTAGTACCTAGTCAACAAAGTATGAAGGAAAGATCGTGTATAAAGAGTGTCTATGCTCGAATGGGATGACCAATAGTTTATTCTTCATAAATACCTATACAAGATTCTAAAAAGATATCCATAAATAGAAAACCGAATTTGGCATATAATTGTCTCTATTTTTTAATTCTATTACTATGGAAAATCTTTTAGGAATTGTATCTAAACGCCATTTTAAAACAAGAATCCAAGAAATAAAATCAAATGCTAATTTCACATCACCGCCTCTGACCCCATCGTAGGGAACTCTAAACATTCTCAAGAAACCCTCCCCTAACAACTAAAACCCCGTTGACCCGGCGATACAGTCGACTGCGCACTCTATCGCCACGAGCGCATGTAATAAAGGTGAACAACTGTAATTGACTGTACGCCACGCGCCGGGCACGCGCTACGTATCCACTTTTTTGCCGTTTTTTTAGCCCAAGTGTACCGGAAGAGGTGGAAATGATGGGTAATAGTGTTTTCTTTATAGGTAATTTCTTATTTGCGGTAGAGTAAGTTAGTGATCGGCGTTTCCTGAAGTAATCTATAATTTATCATTATCATAGTGTTGACGTAGTTCACTGGCTTTGTAATAAACCTTTTATATAGCAAAGGAGAGTGTGTAACTATATTTTTTCGCGTTATAGCGCCTTTACAAGTTGTGCTGTTGTCACGTAAGTCGCATATTTGCGTTCTTCAGTTTCTATTTTAATTTAGGATTTTGTCCTTCCCCTCAAATTCGTAGCCGACTTCCCTGTCCCTAATTGGATCTGTATCAGATCTCAAGCCATGTCTAAGATTAAATATAACTTATAGGGCAATTTATATTCCTTAAATTATATCTGCCGCGCATAGGAGCGCGCTCGTCATTCAAGAGTGCCCGTTAACTCGGTATATCGGAAGACCTCCAGAAGACCCACTCAATTTAAACGACAAAGCCCTTAAGTGGATTAACGTTCTGGAGATTAATTTATAATTTTGCATTTGAATTTTGACTTGCCATATGAATAAATAAAGGAGCGCTTTGTTGAAAGAGTTTCGACGGAGGACCAGCGTCCACCACTACCTACTACCTACCAGCCACCACCACGGACTAGCGTAAAGTTAAATGGAGATCACTTCAATAAAGATTCGGGGTACACTTTGGGGTACATAATTCCGAAGAATCGTTTGTCCAAAAGTAAATTTTCCCGGTTTTCATAATTCCGAAAACTATGTTCCGTGTTTGATTTTTCCAGGATATAAATACTAACCTAACCTATTTACATATAGCATTAAATATTATGCGTCGATATTTTCGTTTAGCGGAAATTGGCTTTCGGAATTTTTAAATTCGGTATAGTGATGGTTATGGACTTAATTACTTTTCGCATTTTATCTCTTTCGAAAGATTTGAAATACTTGGCTCAATTCAGACATTAAGTTCCCATTTCTTAGTTTTCATAGTACTTAATTTCCTAAATATATATTTTTTTATCTTTTTGTATATGTGGGGGCAATTACTATGTGAATGTGATTCACTGTAACTTTAATTTGCACATGAAACTCAATTGCTCCTGGCCCGTGTGTTTAAGTATAAGTATAACAAACACAATATTCTTCTGAGAAAGTTTTAGTGCTGAAATGTAGTGCTTTAATGCTATATAGTAAGTATATCGTATCTGATTCTTGGACCAGTTATTTTGTAGAAGTAATTGATCTGAAAAAATCTGATCCTGTATATATCCTGAGACTACCCGTAGTACCCGTGCATTCAATGCACGGGGCATTCATATACTAAACCTTTAAAGTCAAAGGTTAAAATCAAGCACGTCTAACAAAAACACATGCATTAAACACACATAAAAAAAACAATATTATTGTTAAATGACTCGCTTCGATTCATTCATTAATAACCATCATAACATCCCTCATAATTACTGAGCACGCGCCATTTTTTCCCATCACAGGGGTCATATTCGGACTCGCAACACCACAGCGCAACAGGTAAGAAAACTAAACCAAGCCACATTAAACCTTAGTAAATGCTAATTGAATTCTAAACAGAGCGAGAGTGTTTCGAGTTGATTCTCTATTGTTTTACAGGTGTCGTGTTATCTCCATGCATTATCAGTAACTTTTTCTTGCCAAGGCGCGTGCGGCCGCGCCTGGGTGATTTTTATGCTATTCGATGTTCACAGAACGCAGTTTTACATTTTATTGCGCTTGCTTGCAACGGTGATTGCTTCTCGAGCGTGGCGGAAATAGTAAACTGATTTATTGATGTTTATTAGAGTAAATTAAATCTTGATGACGTTCAGGCTCGTGTGGAATTTGGTCGTTAATCATGTTAATAGATGCTACGTGTCAAGAATTCGCTGCGATTTAACTTTTGGCAGTGGGAAATTAAAAATAAAAGATAATAAATGTATAGAATAAATCGGTCTGATTAGTTCTGTTAATTTTAATTACTTTAATTTTAGCACCTTTTAAAATCATATTTACTACTTTTAATATTAAATCCAATGCATTTTTTTAGGAATTAGTACAGTTTTGAACTACGTTTTACGTAGACTGTATAGACTGCATTTTTTTACAATTGCACACTTTTTCAATGTAGTAACATCTATCAAACCGTGCCATTATTGATAATCCCAAAGAAACGCCGTTAACATCTGTTTGAAGTGACAGTGTGGAAAGTCGAAGTATAAAAGGTTATATTATATACGATAGGATCAAATTAGACAAGATTCGAGCGTCTACTAGTGCCTCTATACCAATACCAAATGCGTCGTGTTTATTTCCGTTCCGAATATCAGAACTACATTCTTAATCAAGGAATATTATTTTAAATCAAAAATCATGATTAGATTTATTTGAATAAGAATAAGTTATCTTCATTCAATTTTCTCACATAAGAATTAATATGCACGGCAAAATTATTTGAATAACTTTGACGTGAATAAAATCAACATGATTTTATTCATACGAATTCTTATTCAAATAATGATTTTATTCTTGAGTGCCCAACTCTGGGCATAGGTACCTAAACAGGGAATTCGTTAACAGAGAACCTTCTGTATGCAGTATTTATTCTGAGCCGTGGCCAAACTCAAACCCACTGGCCGTCGCGCATAAAGCATGCATGCAATTAATATCGCCGCTTCACACTCGATAATTGGGGACTCAGCACTACGCGTAGGGACACCACACGACCAGCGAAGCGTGTGAGGTCCTTGTTACATGACTCTATTTAACCATTTGGGCCCCCTGAGCACTTCAGACTGATGGCCCTAATTTAACAATGGCTGTGTTCTCAGGGGCCCTGCCCCTTCACGGCTTCGAGGCGGCGGTTATGGTTCACCCTCGTCCACCCTGGGCAAGGCCTCCGACTAAAATCCGAACGAACATCCGTAATCTTATCCGTTTTTTTTAAACCTGACTGTTGCTCTCCTCGGACCAACCCAATGAAGCGATCGGAATGAAGTGGAAGAGCAGTCTGGGGAAAACCCAGGGGAAACCTCCGGATACACGCGGTGATTGAATGATGTCTTATCCGAAAAGGTCCTGGTGACTAGGAGACCCCCATCAGTTGCGGTCCACTGGTGTCTTGCCCAGAGTGGGTAAAGCGTAACGTTTATCATCCTGAACACATTTTAAATCTTCTTATCGATGGATCAGTCGGAGTCTTTATTGCCTATTCTTCTTCGACTTGAGTTCCTGTTTAGACACCGCAGCAACGGCCTCATTCACCCGGCTTAATTAATTTAAGCTTTGCCCTCAAAATCCTTTAAAATCATGCCCTTCGAAATCTTGAAAAACTCTTGCTATTTTTTAGTCAAATTATACCATTACTTCCACTTGTTTGTTTCTCTGTCTAAACTGTCCTTCGTTCGTCAGTGTGCTGTAAGGCGAGATCCAGCCACGCGTTAAAGTTTTAGGATATTTCATACATCCACGCCCTTGTACTCAGTAGAGTTACCTGCAGGGCACATTAAAATTAGGCATTAGTACCACTTCCAGCAATAATGGTTTCAAGACAGAGCAAAATATTTTACGATGACAAGTCACCTACACCACACCTCTATCCGATTCTGTAGTAGCATTTTTAGGGAAGAAAGGGTAATTGTAACTCAACACCACAGGGGGGCCGTTTCAATTCGTAATGGATGTTTCAAGTCTGTTTTATTCATTGACGCTCTTGTTTTTGTGTAACCATCAGGCAAGTAAATAATTTAATTATTGAACTATATATACTTCAAGAGACCAGTCCACAGTTCCCATGCACAATGCAGCCCTTACTCGACACCTTACCACTATGCCCACTGGCCAACAATACCGAACGCAACCTGCAAATTGTTTACAATGAAGTAAATCAATTGCACAGATTATTAGCCGACCTGATTTATTGCAAGTATTGCAACCCCGACAACCACCCACAATAATACAAAACTACATTCAACCTTAGTGTCATAGACATAAAGTTGCAAGTAAAATTAGTAGTGCAAAGAGCATTGTTAGGTTACTACTTATTGGAAGAATTTAATTTCCTACTTCGATTGTTGGAAGGAGATAGACGGACGCTTTTTGATATATAGGCTAGTGCGTAGCGCGTGGTCACTACTAGTTAAACCCGCGTATTTGCCTGTTATAATTTTCTTTTCTACATCAGCAAACATAGCTAACGCATGCGAAATGGTCAACCGTCGAATTCGACTCGGCTGGGCAGCGTCCGGGAAGCGAGGCACATATTTCTGGCCAATATTCCGCAGTGTCTCAAGACACTGCCTTTGAGCAGTGATCGCTTACCTATGGGCCACATAAGAATTCAAAATCACCCAAAGGGCTAGAATACCTACAAATGTATGTCAATATCTGAAAGACTGTAACCGTGTGTATTGATGTAATAGGAATAAAACTTTATAAGGTGGATGTCACACTGCGACGCATCTCCGGACGGAGGTACGTTTCTCGTTGTATGCAATGTATGTATATAAATTCCGTGTGGTAGGACATGCTGCAACGCACCTCCGTCCGGCGAAATTTGTATGCAGCTCCGCACCTCCGTCCGTTGATGGGTCGCAGTGTGACGACTGCCTAACTCTTCCAACTGAATTGAAAAACCGATGAGTTTTAATGCCATTTTCAGAGGCAAACTAAAAAATATTTTTTTCTATAAACATGGCGCATGCTATTGACTAATTTCGTGATAAGCCCAGCTCATTCGTAACTAATAACCCTTAATTACACCGACATTTACAATGGCAATGAATAAATACATTTTAAGAAATATTGTAATGAAAAGTACCTTGACATTGAAGTGTAACTAATTTTTTTTTTTTTTTTTTAAATTCGTCCATTCGGACAGGCTAAGACCATGGGCCATACTGCCTAGTCTTCAGTAAGTATAATTTCATTTGATCGAATCCAGTAATAACGTCTTCAGTAGTTTCAAATCAGAAGTCTCTAGTCCAATAAATATGTCTTCAGTTATTTCCAATTCATATGAACAAATCTAGATATTAAGTCATCAGTATTATCAACATATGTGTCAAATCCAAAAAATAAGTCTTCAGTTATTCCAATCCAATTCATGAAGTCAAATCCAGTAATAAAGTCTTGAGTATGTTCCAATAAAAACGTCAAATCCAATATTCAGCTCTTCAAAAAAGCTTACACCTCATCCAGACATTCCAAAAAGTCATTTGACCAACAAAATATAGGTACAATGCTTCAATAAAAATATATACAATTTTAAGCAAGTTTTAAATTTAGCATCATATTTACAGCATACACACAGTATTATGTACAAAATTAAACAAAGGTAAATAAGTAGACGACTCCTTCAACAAATCAGTTACTGGGAGCGGGATTCGATTAGAAGCTCCATAAATCTCAAGCAACTCATCCATCAGCACTAGGCGCTGAATGCCAAAGGATGAGCAACTAAACAGAATGTGATCTATAGACTGAACCTCTTGCTTTTGACAATGATCGCAATAAGGGGAAGAGACAAAGTTTTTACGATGGAGATGAAAATTTAAACGACAATGACCAATGCGCATACGAGTAATTATGGTGTAAAACCTACGATGCATGTAAGTTTTAAACTTACAAAACCAAGGCTTACTATTAACTTGGTTATCTAACAAAGCATACAAATGAGCCTTATTCTCAACTTCTGTAAAATGATACCAATGTCTTCCCCAAAGAACAGTCATACGCTGTTTTAGATTACTTATAATATCAGAATATGGCAAGGTCACAGCTAAGTCCCTGCTGTCGGGAACCAGGGACAAGTCAGATGCATTAGCAATAGTTCTAGCTAGGTAGTCGGCGTTTTCATTACCAGAAACTCCTTTATGAGACGGAACCCATACAAAATCTATTTTAATACCAATTAAAGATAGTTCTAACCATAATTCTTTAATGGAAAAAATTAGATAGCAAGTGCTAGCATTCATTTTGTTACTCGATAAACTTATTAATACACTCATACTATCGCTTACTATGACCCATTCTTTACTATATTGATTATGTTCTTTAACATGTTTCAAAGCAAATAAGATGGCAGTTGCTTCAGCAGTAAAGATACTTGCATTTTTATTGATATTAAACCCAATACCTTTATTAATTTCAGGTTGATAAATTGCAAAGGAAACAGCATTATTATTTTTGGCACCATCCGTATAAATAAATTTACAATTAGACCATTCTGACAACAATAAATAAGCCTCCTCTTTGGAAGTTAGCTTTGAATCTATTACAATTTTTATATCGGGATATTTACTCTTAAAAGAGCCTGTGTAACAGGGAAGAAGGTCATTATCAAGATGTATATTTAACTCCTACAAAGAGTGAAAGAAAGAAGTAAAATCCTGAAGAACATACATGCGCCTTTGAAAAGGCGATGATTGGAAAGAAATCAAGTTGTGAAGAAGATCGTTCTTAGGCAAGCTGTATAACTTTAAAATAAATCTTTCTTTTAAATAACGAAATCTAATATGAATAGGAGGAAGATTCGATTCAATTTGCATAGCAGCGATAGGACTAGTTTTAAATGCACCCAGTATTGTCCGCATACATTTGTTTTGTATTTTATCTAATGAATTTACAATTTTATCATCTCCAGCAAAACATAGAAAACCATATTCAAAATGACTTCGAACTAGAGACTTATACAAGATTAACAAAATTTTGGGGTCTGCACCCCATGAAGTGGCGCACAGCGATTTTAACACATTGTATGCTTTGTTAGCTTTGGTTATAATACTGTCAGCATATTTTATCCAGGAAAGTTTTGAAGTAAATATAACACCTAAAAACTTTATTAGATCATATGAAATAGGCAGTGATATGTCATTGTACAAAACTGTGGGCAAACACATGCTTTTGCGACCAAAAATAAAAACTTTGGTTTTAGTCGAATTTACATCTAAGTTCAGATAAGCAAAGTATTTATGTAAGTTGATTAATGCCTCATTAATAGTCAAAGCTAATTGATTTAAATCAGATCCTGACACATAAACAACCAAATCATCTGCATACTGCAGATTTTTAACCTTTGTTCCTAGAATAAGATTTAGTCTCCTAATGTACAAAATAAAAATTAAAGGGGATAAGATACCTCCTTGACAAACCCCTAAAGAAGATAATCTTGGGCCATATAAGTGATTGTTAAATTTAACAAAAACCTTCCTGTTTGTTAAAAACATTTGTAAGAAATTTATTATTTTGCCAGGTAACCCTATCATTGACAGCTCTCTACATAAAACGGAAATATTGACACTGTTAAATGCACCTGCAATGTCAAAGAATACCGAAAGAAGATACTGATTATTATATATGCTGTTAAGTGCATCAAGTTGCAACTGACAAATACTCTCACGAGAAGACCGACCTTTACGAAAACCAAACTGATTGCAGGGTAACAGACCATTTTGTTCGACAAAAAATTCCAACCGTTGCTTTAGAAGCTGTTCAAAAACCTTTCCTACACAAGATGTGAGTGCTATAGGTCGATATGAGTCGGGTAACAATTTATCTTTATCAGGCTTTAAAATTGGGACCAAGCAATCTGTTTTCCAATCATCAGGAATTAAGTTTTCTTCCCACAGCTGATTTAATATGTTTAAAAAGGTCTTTAGATTTTGTGAACTTAAATTTTTCAGTAAAATATATGGTATTCCATCAAGACCAAAGGATGTATCTCTTCTTGAAAATAGGGCAGATTTAAGCTCTTGCAAAGAAAACGGTTCAGTAAGATACTTATCATTATCATTTTCTGTGTGAACATAATTTAAAGACTCATTAAGCACAAAATCAGGAGTGTATTTCTTAAGAAAATCTGATATCCAACTATTATTACTAGCGTGTTTTGAAATGAATGTTTTATTAAATTTCCGCATGTAATTCCATATTAATGTCAAAGGAGTGCACCGGTTAAATGAGTTACACAGATTTATCCAACTATTACGCCGTTCAGTCTTAAGAACAAGCTTTTTAAGGGCTCGAAGTCTTTTAAATTCTATATAATTCTCTTCACTAGGTTCACTTTTAAATTTTATATAAGCATGTTTTGAATTAAGTACAGCTTCTGAACACTTTTGATTCCACCAAGGCAGCCGGGGAAATTTCAAAGATTTTGGTGTACACGTATTAAAACTATTCAAAGACCTATGTCTAGGGATGGACTCTACAGCAGTAGATCGCAAAATATTACAAAACAGATTGAGCGCATCTATCGAAGACATATTTTCAAAATCAATATTAGCCAAACAAAAATCAACTGATTGCCTGTACATTTTCCAATTCACCTGTTTGTAATTTGGGTGAATGGGCAAATGTACATTATTACATATTGGATTACTTTGTGAGCTATTTTCATTACCAACTATCATTTTTATCATTACAGGCAAATGATAACTGCTGCCAAGAGGACAATCCATAACAGACCAATCACATGAAAGTGCCAATGATGGAGAAACGAAAGTTAAATCCAGAGCATTAGGACGCCAAGAAGAAGAACCAGTTGTAGTAGTTTGACCATTATTTAAAAGAACCAAGTCATTGCCATCAATAATATCTAAGACATCTCTACCTCGAGGCAATGTATCAACACAGCCCCATGACATATGATGAGCATTTAGATCGCCTCCAAAAAGCATTGGCTGCGGAATAGATTTTATCAAAGCATCAAATTTACTTTTATTAAATGGGGGATCAGAATTTGATGGACTATAAAAACTTACTACACTCAACTGCTTGTTGTTTATAATTATTTGTACACAGATATTTTGTAGAGCATTGTCAAAATAAGTTTGAATATTAGAATATACTATATTGTTATGAATAAGTATTGCTACACCATTATGTTTATTACCACAGTCATTTCTAATGACATTGTATCCTTTAATTGAAAATTTTTGATGTTGTTTTAACCAGGTTTCAGAAATTATTGCTATGTGAATGTTATTTTCATATAAGAATCTAGTAAAGATTAGCCTATTGCTTATTATACTCTGAGCATTCCACTGCACTATGTTCAATATGTCCATAAAGAAAAAAAATTAAGGTTGTTTCCTGAAAGTGTTTTTAAGTGTTTCTTTTATATTGTTAGAATTTATTGGCGTTTCTTTATCAGCACAAATTTTAACTATAGCTTCCACAAGTAGATCCATAAATCTGTCAGATTTGGTCAGATTACTTAGATGGGTGTCAATATATTTTGAGCCGAGCTGCGGAAATGCAACGTCACAAAACAAATCGGAATATTTAGCACTACGTGATTTTAACTTATTTTCCTCAATTTTCTGTTTTTTAATTGGACATGCAGCAGATATAGCCACGTGATCCCCACCACAGTTTTGTTTTAACCTTATTACAATTTTTGAAATTATGAGGTTCAGCACAAATTGAACATACTTCATTATTTTTACAATACTTTGCTATATGACTAAATTTCATGCAACGAAGGCATTGCTTTACTGGAGGAATATAGATCCCTACTTCGTGCCTCCAATGGTCAAGTGTTACATATTCAGGCAACTGTACAGAGGCAAAAGTCACGGCAACCGTCTGAGTTGGAACCATTGAGACGATACCCAGCGTGTCTTTTACCCGCCGCATAAACCGTCTTACGCTTATCACCTTTTTACTGGAAGCTATTAATTGGAAAATCTTCTGGTTCGAATAATCAATCGGCACTGAAGTGAGAACACCCGTAACCTCGGTCTCAGATGCTGGGATTGAAGCATTCATGTGAATTTCATTTAATAATTTTTCATTTTTTAGGAAGACATTGGCGTGATTTGGGAGATCGAACATAATCCCAACTTTGTATGCATTAATTGTTCTTAGATGCATCACGCCCGACACGCGATGCTTTCGGATTGCATTGGACAAAGCAAGTCTATCTTTGTCAGAAAATTTGTGGTCATCCTCTCTGTGATTCAGAAAAACAATAAATTCTTTCTTAGCTGAATTTTCGTCGTACAACCTGTAATAACTTTTGGCCCTGAAAGGAGTATACTTCTCTTTGTCATCTTCTTTAGTCTTCTTTTTTGCAGGTATGCGCTCCGAGGGCGCACCTGTATCCGCATCAGAACTACTTTCAGATTGAAGATCTGGCTCCGGCTCCAAGCCCTCCAACCGAGAACGCTTTCCCGTACGCTTCCCCATGACTGGGGAAGCGCACCAAACCGATAACCAAATCAACTATGAATTAAAATTAAAATTAAGACTAAATATGTACAAATTAACACCTAAAATTAATTTACAATAAAATATTTTATCAAACGCGCCTATCACTTTCAACGTTCCCGCCAAAAAAAATCCGCAAATCGTGTGCGCAGCAGGGGAGCGTTCAAAAACCAAATACGAAAAATTCAAAAAACTGATTGAGAACCGTAGCGATTTTAGCGATGAAATAAAACGCGATATATTAAATTCGATTGATAAGTTTAATAGTTATTCCTCAATCGCAACGGTTTATTTTGCCCCAAATAAAGAGGATATTCGACCTTACTTAAGGGTTAACGTAAATAATTTTGAGATTTACGGTTTGTTAGATTCGGGAGCCGGAATTTCTATTCTAGGTAACCAATCTCATTTGGATTTCATTAAGTTTGGGTTTAATTGAACCAAATGCACACGTCACCGAAGTGTAATGTGGCAAACGGAGTTGAGGTTGAGACAATAGGGTATATCTTTGTCCCCGTTACATTTAATAACATAACACATGTAATTAAGTTTATTGTGATACCCAGCATTGTCTCAAACGTTATTTTAGGAGTGGATTTTTGGCAGTCCTTTCATCTGGCACCGGAAATATTTAAAAATATTGATTATATGGCTTCACCTGAAACTTATTTTAATTGCAATGGGTTAGATGCAAGACAGGTGCACACAATACAATCATACGACCATTTGTCAACGGCCAAAAAGGAACTCGCGGATGCCGCAGTAGCTAAATTTAGGGAAATTTCGTTCGAGGAGAAAGGTCTAGGCCGAACCAGCTTGATAGAACATGTGATTGATACTGGCGACGCTTTACCTATCAAAACGAAACAATACCCCTTGTCAGCCGAGAAACGCGCAGTTTTAAGTTCCGAACTCGACCGTATGTTAGCTTTAGATGTAGTCACACCCTGCGAGAGTCCGTGGAGTAACCCGGCTTTATTAGTGAAAAAGTCTAACGGTGATTGGCGTTTTTGTCTAGACTGTAGGAGGTTAAATTCGGTGACGAAGGGGGATTCGTACTCCATCCCTTACATACCGCAAATTCTGGACAGATTAAAGGAGGCGAAATACCTGTCGTCGATCGATTTAAGCTCCTCTTTCTGGCAAATACCGTTAGCTGAGAGCTCGCAGGACAAAACTAGTTTTGTAGTAAATGGTCGAGGCTTATTCAAATTTAAAGTCATGCCTTTTGGTTTGTGTGGCGCGCCTGCTCGTCAACAGCGTCTCATGGACACGCTGATTGACCATAATTTAACCAGTGACGTAGAAAACGGTTTAGTCTTTTGTTACATAGACGACATCGTAATTTGTTCGTCAGACTACCAGACCCACTTGCTTTTATTGAACCGTGTGTTGGCGAAGTTGAAAATGGCAAATTTAACAATAAATTTTACCAAATCTACGTTCTTCAGGCAGTCGCTGAAATACCTCGGATATGTCGTAGACGAGTACGGCTTGCGTACTGATCCTGATAAGGTGGCTGCCATTTTGAACTTTCCAACACCAACGACTTCGCGTGAGGTAAAGATTTTTCTGGGCACGTGCTCGTGGTATCGTAGGTTTATTCGTGATTTTTCAACGATAGCCGCGCCCTTGAATAAACTCACGTCGAAGGGTAAAAACGCACCAGCCTTCAGGTGGTCTGAGGAAGCAGAGGAAGCGTTTAAATCCTTAAAGAACGCCCTAGTGACAGCCCCTATCTTGGCAGTTCCGGACTTTAGTAAGCCGTTCGCCGTACACTGTGATGCGTCTTCTTATGGGATCGGTGGAATGCTTTCTCAGACTATCGAAGGACGCGAGCATCCAATCGCGTATGTCAGTCGCTCCTTAAATAAAAGCGAGTGCAACTACAGCGCAACGGAGCGTGAGGCGTTGAGCGTATTATTTTCAATTGAGAAGTTTCAAGCGTATTTAGGGTCACGAAAATTTACAGTAATTACGGACCATGCGTCATTAAAATGGTTTATGAAACTTGAAAACCCGTCAGGTAGGTTAGCTCGTTGGGGTTGCAGACTGTCTCAATTTGATTTTGATATTGAGCACAGGAAGGGATCGCTTAACGTTGTGCCTGATGCACTGTCTAGGCTTATGACGGTTGACGCAGTAAACGTAACTAATGTGGTAAATGATGAGCCGGATGAATGGTATGACAGAATTAAAAGTGGATGCATAACTCATCCCGCAAATTTTCCAAATTTTTGCATGAAGGAGGGAAAGTTATTTAGACTTAGCCAGTCTAAGTATAACTAGTGATGGGTCGTTACCAGTAACTTACTCAAAGTGGGAATATTCCCGGTAATGCTACCAGTAATGTTACCCCAGATCGGTAACATTGAGAAACTTTGAAAAAAATATTAGAATTGTATACGTTTTATTGTATTAAATACTTAAATACATAATAATGCTATTATTTACAGTCGTAATACAGTCAAGGACTCTCTGAGAGAGTAAATTCCCAATGTTACCGGTAATATTCCCAATATTACCAGGTATTTTTCCAAAGTTACCGGGAACATTACTATCTGGAAATAATAATTAAAATAATGCTTAACTGTGTAAAATAAAAGAAAATATGTGTACAGATCATGAAAATCACAATCAACATTTATTATAGTAAAAAATGATCACAGTTTTATATAAATTAAATAACGCAGAAATTCCTTTTTGTGTGTCTTCTTCCGCGTAGATTTTTGATGATGACGAAGATATAAAATAGGTAAGTAAATTTTATTCTTAGTTAAAATTAAAATGGTCTAGCCATATATTTCAGACAGTGGCAGACACTGATATGCAATTGTTAAAGAATGTTTAAAGAATTTCCAATCAGATTACGGGAATTTTTGCAGAATGCTTAATACTTATTCCGTCAGTTACCTGATGTTTTAATCTGATTTTAATCTTTGGCAAAAATGACTCTGCAAGATATATATATATATATATATATATGCAAGGATTTGGAACTAGAAAATGGGGATCTTAGTTATTATGAGTGAGATTAAAAAAAAAGTTAGATATCGTAAGGCTGTTAAAACAATCTTTAACTCAGCACTGGAAATCGAGAAATGGAGACAGGTTAATGAAGAGTATATCTTTAAAAAATCCAGTGTTCCCCGTAACACAAAACCTCCAACCTCTTTTAACCCCCATTGGGATAGAATTTTCTTAAACGCTGAAATTATTTTTTTTTGTATTTTAATAAGTGAACTTTCTACAAAGTTTCAAGTCTCTTGTTCAAAAAATAATGTTTCCCCCATACAAACATTGCACCCCCATTAGACCCCCTTAGGGGTAGAATTTTCTAAAACGCTGAAATTAGTTTTTTTGTATCTTAGTAAGTAATTTTTCTACAAAGTTTCAAGTTTCTAGGTCCAAAGGAAAAGTTTCCCATACAAACTTTGCACCCCTATTTAACCCCCTTCGAGGTAGAATTTTTGAAAACGCTGCCTGCTGTTTTTTTGTATTCTAGTAAGTATTACTACAATGTTTCAAGTTTGTAGCTCAAAAAATAAAGTTCCCTCTTTGCATCCCTATTTAACCCTCTTAAGGGTAGAACTTTCTTAAATGCAGAAATTACTTTTTTTGTATTCTAATAAGTAATATTTCTACAAAGTTTCAAGTTCATAGTCTCTAGGTCAAAAGGAAAAGTTTCCCCCATACAAACATTGCACCCTTATTTAACCCCCTTAGGGGCGGAATTTTCTAGATGGCTGTAATTACTTTTTTTGTATCTTAATAAGTAATCTACAAAGTTTCAAGTCTCTAGCTCAAAAAAAAAGATTCCCCCATACAAACTTTGCACCCCTATTTGACCCCCTTAGGGAGGTATTTCCAAAAATCCCTTCTTATCCCTAGCCCACGTTATAAAAATATAACCTAAAGTACAAAACTCTAGTTTAAAAAATAATGTTTCCCCCATATAAATACTGCACCCCTAGTTAACCCCCTTAGGGGTGGAATTTTCTTAAAGGCAGACATTGTTTTTTTTGTATCCTAAATTCTAATGAGTAATCTTTCTACAAAGTTTCAAGTTCATAGTTCATAAATTAATGTTTCCCCCATACAAACATTGCACCTCTATTTAACCCCCTTAGGGGTGGAATTTTCTAAAACGCTGAAATTACTTTTTTTGTATCTTAATAAGTAATCTATAAAGTTTCAAGTCTCTAGCTCAAAAAAAAAGATTCCCCCATACAAACTTTGCACCCCTATTTGACCCCCTTAGGGAGGTATTTCCAAAAATCCCTTCTTATCCGTATTTCGAAAGTTGTACACAACACTGCAGAAGGTGCAAGTGAAACTAATTTTATTGTTTATATTATTTTCTGTAAAATGACTATACACTTGACTTTTGGGCTTCATTGTAACACATCCACTATCCGGTGTTGTATGTACTTCTCTAGTTATCACCAATAATACGTTCACTCTAACCCGTGTTTTAGATAAGACTAACCCCCTGAGCAGGGTTCCAGGTAGCAAATTGAGATAAGAAACAGATTGAGTGAAAGAGAAAACAGATGCCTAGCGTGAAAGATATATCTATGCATGTACCTATTGTACCAACATAACTTGTTGCGCTAAGAAAATGACTTTTAGACCTTATTTTATCTCATATAAATCATCACTATCATCAGTTTTGTATCTTACCATCTTTTGGGAATGTTACTGGTAACATTGGTAACTTACTAGTAATATTCCCAAATGGAAACTTACTGGTAGCGGGAATGTTCCCGCTGCCCATCACTAAGTATAACTTATTAAGAGAGTTTGATTGGAAGGAAGTGGTAAGAAAGGGTGACCGTAAAAGAGTTTTGCAGGAAAACCATTGCGAAGCAACTGCAGCTCATTTTGGTGTTTTTAAAACTCATCGCCGGCTGGCGTTAACATACTTTTGGCCGGGAATGTATAAGGATGTGGTCGAGTATGTAAAGGCTTGCGATACCTGTGCAGCCTATAAACACTCCCAAAAACCGACTGCAGGCCTGATGGGACAGCCAAAGGTATGTCATCGCCCATGGCAGGTAGTTAGCATCGATCTGGTGGGCCCACTTCCGCGCTCTCGAAGAGGTTTTACCTTTTTGTTTGTGGTAACATGTTGCTTTTCGAAATTCACACTGCTATTTCCGCTTCGCCGCGCCACAAGCGCTTTGGTGGCGAAGACTTTTGAAGAACACGTCATTTTAACACATGGTGTGCCTGAAACCGTAATCACTGATAACGGAGTGCAATTTACGGGATCAGAGTTTAAGCAGTTGATAAAACGATACAATATACCTAACCTATTTTACGGACCGCGGTATACCGCCCAAGTAAATTTAGTTGAACGGTACAATAAGACAGTGATGATTTCCGTAGCGTCCTACGTAGAGGACAATCACCGAACATGGGATGAAAAACTGCACCAGATTAGGTTTGCGATAAACAGTGCAGTAAACGAGTCCACAGGGTTTTCTCCATTTTTTTTAGTTCACGCTAGAGAACCAGTCATCAACGGGTCCTTTTATAAGGACACCGATCAAAAGTACACCACAGCTGTTCCTAGGGATGAGTACGCAGGTCAATTTGGAATATTGAAAGACATATTTGAGCAGGTTAGGTTACGTTTATTAAAAGCACATGCAATTAACGCAAAATATTACAATTTAAGACGCCGTTCGGCGAAGTTCTCGGTTGGGGAGATTGTTTGGAAGCGTACGTATGTACAAAGCGACGCTTCAAAGTTTAGAATGTCAAAACTTGCGCCCAAGTATGAAAAATGCAGGGTTAAAGCGGTTTTGTCTCCTTTAGTTTATGAGCTCGAAAGGATGGATGGTCATCCGATTGGCTCGTGGCATGTTAAAGATTTTAAGTAGGCAGTTGGTGTAGGGTTATAGGTGTGTAGTTGTCCCTGGACGTACGGCCTCGTGTTTGTGAGTGCGTCGCCGTGCCGCCAGGGCCAACAACCACGGACGCCTAGAGTAATGTTATCTCTGGACGTACGGCCCCGAGTTCAATACGAGCCGTCGCCGTGCCGCCAGAGTTAACTAATTATTACTGCCAAATGTGAACATCTTAGTTACGGTTATTAATCGCAAGTAGTGTTAAAAATATTTTGGAATATTTAATCACGAATTTTGGAAGGTACGTGGTGAACAGGAGCTTCTGTTTTACTACTCATGTGTGTTTAGATGACGAATGAATGATGTAAATGGGAATTTGACTGCGAAGTATGTTAGGTGCGATCAACCTGTGCTCAATACCAGGATCGGATTAATTAATCTTTAATATGACCTTATTCCCCTTTCATCCATGAGAGGAGGCCTGTGTGCACACTAGTGTCACATTTATAGGCTAGTTTATAAATGCTTGCACTATATCCTGTTACGTAATGTCGGTGACGTGTAGTCTCCTGCTTCGCCTCCTTTGATGAGTACCCAAGTGGTACAAATTCTTTTGCGCACTTGCTTTGTCTACGTGTGGTCAGGTGCCTGACAAGTGCCTAAATGGTGCTTGTTTTTTTTTTTTTTTGTTAGCTAACATATTTCTCTTTCGGCTGAGACTTGGAGACAAAGAGTTTTTTTTTTCATTCTTTTATACCCTATGCCCTAAATCTGGGACAGGGATATTTTCTCGGATATGGACTTTTGCCCGGGCAAGCGGAGATTGTGTTGAAGACTGCTGAACATAGGCCCTGGCAGTTTGAGTTAGCTTCTGCAGCACAACTTTAGGTTGTGATGCAAAGGCTAAAGGAATGTTTACCGGTATGAAGGCAAATAGGTTAGTTTAGGTTAACTTTCCCACTTATTCGTGGGTTCGATTGGATCCTTTGTGTTTTTTCTTTTAAATTGTTTTCTTAGTAACCCGACGGGTTGGTTTCTCTTTAGAAAAGAGACTGTGGTAACGTTTTGGGGTAGGTTAGTGATCCCCAGGGGATCAACCTCGGCCTTATGGGCCACATATATATATATATATATTTTTTTGGTTGTTTGAAGTTTAGGATAAGTAATTGGTCTTACCATTTCTCTAAATATTGGTTATTATTTTTTTAAGTTGTTGTGGCAGGTGCGGAAATTCGCTGAGGACAGCGAGCGGTTCACCTGCGTTGAACCTTTTCATCGGGGGGGGATGTATTGTAACGGCGTAATATTTTAATTTATTGGCATCGTGTAGCACTGCCTCTAAACATCAACACAGCATCTAAAAAGAAGTCTTAAACAGCTTTAATTGTGTTGTAATGAACCTGTGGTCTGTGTTGTCAGCTTAGGGAAAAATCCTATTTTTAAATATAAAATTGAGTTTTTAATGCAACTTGGTAGCAATCAAGATCTAGATAGGTATATAGAATTTTGTTAGTGAACTTACAAATTCCAAGTTTGAAAATGGGGCTAATTCTGAATTAAAGGAAATTACAAACAATTAGCAATCCCAAATTTAATTTTCATATAAATTAATAGTAGCAGGTTTCAATTAGGTGAGATAAAAAATTAAAAGACAGTATTCAGGATTGGATAATTTATTCCACTGCAATACCAGAGATAAGGCCTGAGGGCAAGTGGGTTTCCCAAGATGTTCATGGGGCCATTTTTGAATTCGCGGCTGACACAGCAGCATCAGGTTTCTGAAGAAATCTTATTTCTGACCCATTGGTGGTCACCATTTTGGGAGCTGATTCCGTACCGGTGTCCTGAAAGGGAGAAGAACCGTGAGTATTAATTGTGATGGATTGAGTGTAATTCCGCGTGGCGCGAAACACGAGGAATTAGGTAGTAATCTGTTCTCTGGTCTTTTCAGGAGAGGAATTCAGCGAGGAGGGAGTTTCGCGATAGGAGGAACTATGAAAGTTATATAGTTCACTATTGGTAAGATAAACTTACCCATTTTGTGAAGGTTTCATGTCGGCGTGTAGTAGGTACCCACCGTTCACTAATAAATCCAATTTAATTATTTTCAGTGAACGGGAAATTGAGAAAGAAGGAGAAGGATTAAGAAAGTGTTTGTTTGTTGGAAATGCTTCTTGTCTAGCAGCTTCGGCATCGGGTCCCTCTAGCGAGACGGAGGAAGCTACCCAGTTTCAAGGTCCGCCTGCTGTCCGGTCGCCTTCCACAGCAGTAAATTCAGGTGTGTTCGCTCCAGTTCGAAACAGGCGTACCTAAAATAAAGATATAATTGTGTAAATAATTATAGTTAGAAATTTTATCCCTGGTGCCAATCCATTGCCATATTAGTATTTAAGAAGTACAGTGTAATAAAGGTGTAACTTACTCATGGTAGAGATTCCAGTCCTTTGGACCTAGTGTTACACAACCCAGCTCTATCCTTAGCAATCGAAATAGGTCAGGATTCATAGATTGAAAGGTTGACTGGTCTCGCCATGACATGCAAATTGGTGTAAGATATATACAGCTTCCGTTACAGTTACGGTGCCTTCCTGTGAAATAAAGAGTATAATAGTATTTGGCAATTGTTTCTTTCATATCCAAAGCTTTCCCAGGGTTTTAGCTTCATTACTGACCTTATTAGTTCTTATTTTTTTCTTGACAATTTTCTGCGACAGTGTTTTGAAGGGGCACATAGCCGGAAGAAAGCACTTGTTACACTAAACGTTTACTGTACCTACTCTATTTTATATCTTGCCTGACATGTAAAATAATGTGCTATATCAATCAATTTTCCGATTTTTGACGGATATTCTCGCTTTATATATAGTTTACTCTCCTCCATCATCCGTCATCATGGTTAGCATTATTTCATCATAAATTGTGTGACTTGGAATACAAACTGCCCTAGTAAGCATGATTCAGTGAGCCTTCCTTTCTAGGTACTATTTTCTGTGATAAGGCACAGACACAAAATAGATATATAGTTACCTCAGAAAAGGCCCTATTCCCAATCTTAAGTTTATATTGCATATATAAAATAAAGCAAAACAGCGGCACGGCCGTACCATCCTTTTCTCGAAGCAGTTCAGGACATTTTTGACCCCCCTATAACTTCGTAATGTATAAAACTAGAAGGCTGTATTTTCAGTAACCAATTGTATAAACACGGTATACTCAAAATTTTGATTCAATTTGAACCAGTAGTTGTAGAATTATAACTAATCAAAGTTTCTTAATTGTATTTATGATACTTCTTACCGAATCATTTTTTTTTAGTTTCTTGGTAACTTAGCGTGGAATCAACACGATCATAGAGATAGAGAGGTCACAGGTTCGAGTCCTGTCTAGGGCTACAGACGATGTTGGTTTATTTTTCCATTATATTCGTTCTCTCTGTATCATATCGTTAAATTATAATGATCCCCAACGTTGCAGTTTCAAAAAAAATTGACAATGATTCGTACTTTTCATTTCCACCGATCAAGTGAAATTCAATATCACCTACCTACGTTAAGCCTTATGAAAAACTGTTCGTACTTTATCTACAGGTTACTTCGACTCACTGTCAAGTGAAGACATAAAGACTGCAAGAGCCGCGACGTCGCAAGAAACCGTGTTTCCTTCTACGGCCCGACGCCCATTTGCAACGTTTTTCAGAACACAGAGTCAATTTGGCTTAACACGTCGCATCACAATGTGGTTTCAATGAGGTTAAAGCAACTTAAACGTCAGGAGTCAGGAGTAGCCAACTAGCTGCTAACGTCGCGCGCGATTCAACGAGTCTCGTCTCACTCGCACGTTAATTGCCACGGGTATAGCGCGGAGGTTATGCCAGACTCGCACCGTCTAAAAACCCCCCGATGTTCCTCCTTGACGCATTTCGGGCGGCTTTGGGATTTCCTACGTAACGCACCATTGCCGCCGTAGCGTCATGCCTCTCCTACCTTTTTTTTCAACGATTGCAGCTCCCAACTATAAGTACTACCCCGAGGACCCCTTTCAGTCGCCTTGTATGAGAGGTCCGTGTTTATGAATAAGCGACGCGTGATCATTTCCATTGTTGCGCTCCGCGCTGCCAAAATGTACATAGTCAACAAAATCACATTATGTTTATGTTTGAGCGTCTTCCGATGCGACGCCGAACGCCCGATATGTCCATAAAACGCAGCCTAGCCATGTCGCAAAACCCAGTCCGATACTTAGGTAGGGTGCGGATCCTTAAGCAAACGCTTCAATCGAAATGAAAAGGCAATGTTTAATAGATTAGGCATCAAATATAATGACCACCAAAAAATGCTTTGATACCCTAAGCTGTTTTACCAAAAAAATATACTGAACACCAAAAATAATAATTCTATTACAATAGTACTAGCTGTTTTAGTAACGACGGCACGTTAAATTGTTTTCGAACACCAAATTTTGTATTTAAATGATCACCAAATCTTTGCGACCAAATTAATACAATACTTCTACCTAAATAACCCACTATGATTGCCATAAAATATATGAATATTACCAAATAAAGTATAATGATGCCAAATTTACAAGTGCTACCAAAACCCGAATCAGCCCACCCTACTTCCACGTGGTCTTGTCTGTCCTACCCCTAGAGTGTATATAAAAGCCCGCGGAGTCAGAAGCTCGCAAAGGAGGTCCTGAGTTCAACGGGGTGCACGAGGCCCAAGTGAAGCGAGTGGGGGAAGGTGGCAAGCCAAGCGAGCCGGCTACCTCCCGAGCGGAGCGTAGGGCCAATGATTTACCGTGTTGACAGGTGAATTCGATCTAGAAAAATAATCCGCACGTTACGTGTGTTGTTTTCTAAAAGTCAAAAACCAGAACGAGAGCTCGAACACATTGAAGTTCAATTGAGACGCAAAATGACAAAACAAATTGGTCGGAAGGAGATAAATTTGAAACCAATAGGCCTGACCGATTAAGGAGCGCTGGACCACGGTGTACATTACAAATTATTTTTAATTAAAGCAGCTACGAATGTCTTGGAAAGCAATAAATGTACTGGAAGTGTGTTACGCACGATTTAAAGTGACTTGGAGAAATACACTATACGATATACGTATTAGGATGTAGTTGTAGATAAAATCTCTATAATGAATATTAGGAATTTGTGAAGACATAATGACATAATGGGAAAAAACTACGTACAGTAAAAACATTGTAAATCTAAAAATATACAAAAGTCCTGCACAAATATACGGGCACCCAGCACGTGTACCCGGTTTTCAAGATCACAATACGTGTATAATAGTAAAAATAATGTCACATATAAGTAGTATACATAGACCCTGAAAACATTACACTCCTTTTCATGGAGCAGTCGTGTAATAAATTATGAAGTTTAGATACACCTTCATACATTGATGTACTTAATATAAATAATATAAAAAAGATGTAGATAGGTTATATTAAGCGCAGATTTGGTTGCCATTCTTAAAACACGGAATTTCGTATAGGCAACCTATGTATATCTCTTTTTAGGGTTCCGTAGCCAAATGGCAAAAAAGGAACCCTTATGAATTCGTCATGTGTCTGTCTGTCTGTCCGTATGTCACAGGCATTTTACTAAAAGACTACAAAAGTGTATTTGAATAAAATTTTGTGGATAGGTGTATTTTGTTAGCCGCTACATAGTTTTGTAATTAAGTTACGAAAAAAAATTTTTAGCGGTTTCATTGCAAGCCCACGTGTGGCACATCAATCGATAGGCCTTTCAAAATATCTTATCTTACGTCGTTCTTACTTAGCCGCTCACTTAATTTCGGTTTTTAAAAAAAGAAACCCGAATTGCTTCTAATTTTTCATAATAAATCAGACCATACTTTGCTTGGCAACTACAGTTGCCACAATCAGCTTAAGGGTCTGTGAAATTGGCACCTGGGGTTGCCAGAAGCAAGTGGTTGGCTACAGATAATATTAAGTATAATGTCCAATGGATACAAAAGTGAACATATTGATGTGGCATTAGAGAACAACACCTACTTAATAAGCTCATTCTAATCTTATGTAAATCGTAACTAGATCATTATATAGAATTTAAAAAGAAAACGGTTTCTCCTTAAACGTAGTACTGGCTGACCTCAAGCAAGAAATCGTAACGAGCCTCCGCACCGGACATGGCAGGTGCTACCAGGGTTCACGCGGGTTCACTCCCCGCTCCCAACCCCCCAACCCCCCAACCCCTCAGCATCCGTGCAAACCCGTTTCTCTAATAATATAACGTAGAAATGAAAGATTAATGAGAACAACCAGTGCACGCCTCTTTCACTTGTTTTAGTGGTGGCTGCTAGTGGTTATGAAAAATGTCGATATCGATTATAGTATTCAGTCAGAATTAGCTTTACCGCTGGGATGAAGCTTATCACAAAATTGGCTATACACGTGAAGTTATAAAAACCTCACACTATACAAATTAATTTACTTTCATTGTCCATATAAATATAGACTTTCACGTACTTAATAAAACTACTCAATTGTTGTCATACTTTTAAGGGTTCCTTTCAACAAGTTAATTATACAAAAGTGCACAAATGTTAAAAGTCCTTACAGAACCTGATAAATATGATTTACGTCTTCAATTGACAGTTGACACTTCAATAAACTGGGTGCGCCATGTTGTTAAATATCAATTAGGATTGTTCATTTTTTTAACCCCCCATTTACATTTTATTTTTCGAAAATATGTAATTCAAGAAACTAATTTCAATATTTTAGCAATTCATCGCTTCCTTTATTTTATATAATTTATTAAAAATATGAAATACAACTTCTCGTAAATTACATGTAGCGGCTGAATCTGTATAACACACGCCCCATATAGAAAAAAAGTTATAAATGTCAATAGATGGTTGATCTTAAATACGGTGGTTGACACTTGACAGCTAATCCTTGTTTGACTGACATGAACTTAGAATAATCTGGACATGCTATGGTAAATAATAATACCACGTGCGAGCGAGCTGGTAGCATACAAAATCTATAAATGTGACAGAAAGGGAAATATCATTCATTGTCCTTGTCATAGTTCCCCTTTTTTTTGTTTGCCACAACTGATTTAGTATTTAACATTATGTACTCTTGTAACATGTTTTTCTTATGTTGTGGTGCAATAAAGAATATATTATTATTATTATTATTATTATGAAGTTGTGGCACACACCATTACCCGTCCAAATTTAGTAGGTTGTTTAAGGCAAGTCATCAGCCATTTTAAGACGAGTTCTTTATTAAGCTACATAAGAGCTCTTCCGTCCCTCACTGTGATAACATGTACAGCCCGTCCATGGTATTCTAGGTCCATGTTGACTGACAGGCCCATGTCAAAGACAATGTAGACTTTCTACTTTATTTCTTTTTTGACACAAGTTATATTAACTTCAATGCCAAAACCATAGTGTCTATAAGGTCAAACTAAGATCAAACAAACATTTGTTAAAATATAGCTAGGATGAATGTATTTTTCAACCACAATTAGAAATACTTGTTGTTAAGCTCTATCCCTCGAAACGGTTTTCGAATTAGACTTCATTGTAGGTATATTTATAAGCGAAGCCAATTCAGTAATTCATATATTTTACAAATACAAAAAAAATGCAATATTAACTTCAGAAAAAATATTGCTCATAGACATTATTGTTTTGTGTTTGTATGTTACGTACAGTCGAGGACAAAGAGATGTACTCGTATACACTTTTGGACCTAATCGAATGCGGTCGCCTACAATTTGTAGGCGACCGCATTCGATTAGGTCCAAAAGTGTATACATCTCTTTGTCCTCGACTGTACCATGTCCTCGCTGGATGGACCCAACGTAATCTGACCAGCTTTGGCTGCAAAGCATAGGTCTTTTTTTCTTTTTTTGTCTTTTTCTTGTATTATTTTGTTGTATCACGAATAAATGTTTGTCTCTAGTTCTGATTCTGAAAAAGGCTGGAAACACTGGTTTGGTATAAAATATCGAAAACATCGATAAATCGCGGCCCGCTCGCGATCGCAATGAAGACCGCGAAGATAAAACATTAGCCGCGCCCGCGCCGGTAGCCGGGACACATCCTCGCTGTGACACTGCTTTAATTACCGGCTGTTGCACATTCTTATTCTTAACTAGCTTTTGCCCGCGGCTTCGCCCGCGTAGTAAAAGAAATTTTCCAATAATTGTTGAATTGCTACGCCGCCTACTAACCTACGACTACTAACTTCCCCTACTAATAACCCTTCGTCATAACCCATTATGGTAAATTAATTTTTATTTACTATTATATTTATGCCCGTGTGGTGGCGGGTTAGAATTTCACCACCCTCTTTCTTCCCGTGTGTGTCGTAAAAGTCGATTAAGAGAGCAGGGTTGAAGTGTGTTGTGGGTGATGGGCTAACAACCTAAGCAATATCACTTTTTGTCGATCTTTTATACCCACATTTATGCTAAAAGTGGCTCTGGAACATAAAGTTCATGTGCTCTGCCTGCCCCTTTTGGGAATAAAGGCGTCAATGTATGCATGTATGTACGTATTTCTGTTATTAAATTTACAATCATGATTAATGAGAATCTGTCCTCTGGAATAAAAGCTACTTTATGTTCATGAACTTTAATGTTGAAATACCAAAATATCTCCACGAATGTTAAGTCAAATTTGTGGCCTGGACATTGCTATAGGCTTGTTTCCTAAGATTTTTTTTCTATGCTTTTCGAACCAGTATTTAACATAAATACCCAAAAATTTGTTTTAATTTAACGGCGGCCAAAATGCTTAACATATTAAAAGTAAGCAGATCTTCGTGCAGCACCTTGAATGTACTTATTACGGATGCAGGCACTTTCCCAATGTCTCCTACCTAGTGATGGGTCGTTACCAGTAACTTACTCAAAGTGGGAATATTCCCGGTAATGCTACCAGTAATGTTACCCCAGATCGGTAACATTGAGAAACTTTGAAAAAAATATTAGAATTGTATACGTTTTATTGTATTAAATACTTAAATACATAATAATGCTATTATTTACAGTCGTAATACAGTCAAGGACTCTCTGAGAGAGTAAATTCCCAATGTTACCGGTAATATTCCCAATATTACCAGGTATTTTTCCAAAGTTACCGGGAACATTACTATCTGGAAATAATAATTAAAATAATGCTTAACTGTGTAAAATAAAAGAAAATATGTGTACAGATCATGAAAATCACAATCAACATTTATTATAGTAAAAAATGATCACAGTTTTATATAAATTAAATAACGCAGAAATTCCTTTTTGTGTGTCTTCTTCCGCGTAGATTTTTGATGATGACGAAGATATAAAATAGGTAAGTAAATTTTATTCTTAGTTAAAATTAAAATGGTCTAGCCATATATTTCAGACAGTGGCAGACACTGATATGCAATTGTTAAAGAATGTTTAAAGAATTTCCAATCAGATTACGGGAATTTTTGCAGAATGCTTAATACTTATTCCGTCAGTTACCTGATGTTTTAATCTGATTTTAATCTTTGGCAAAAATGACTCTGCAAGATATATATATATATATATATATATGCAAGGATTTGGAACTAGAAAATGGGGATCTTAGTTATTATGAGTGAGATTAAAAAAAAAGTTAGATATCGTAAGGCTGTTAAAACAATCTTTAACTCAGCACTGGAAATCGAGAAATGGAGACAGGTTAATGAAGAGTATATCTTTAAAAAATCCAGTGTTCCCCGTAACACAAAACCTCCAACCTCTTTTAACCCCCATTGGGATAGAATTTTCTTAAACGCTGAAATTATTTTTTTTTGTATTTTAATAAGTGAACTTTCTACAAAGTTTCAAGTCTCTTGTTCAAAAAATAATGTTTCCCCCATACAAACATTGCACCCCCATTAGACCCCCTTAGGGGTAGAATTTTCTAAAACGCTGAAATTAGTTTTTTTGTATCTTAGTAAGTAATTTTTCTACAAAGTTTCAAGTTTCTAGGTCCAAAGGAAAAGTTTCCCATACAAACTTTGCACCCCTATTTAACCCCCTTCGAGGTAGAATTTTTGAAAACGCTGCCTGCTGTTTTTTTGTATTCTAGTAAGTATTACTACAATGTTTCAAGTTTGTAGCTCAAAAAATAAAGTTCCCTCTTTGCATCCCTATTTAACCCTCTTAAGGGTAGAACTTTCTTAAATGCAGAAATTACTTTTTTTGTATTCTAATAAGTAATATTTCTACAAAGTTTCAAGTTCATAGTCTCTAGGTCAAAAGGAAAAGTTTCCCCCATACAAACATTGCACCCTTATTTAACCCCCTTAGGGGCGGAATTTTCTAGATGGCTGTAATTACTTTTTTTGTATCTTAATAAGTAATCTACAAAGTTTCAAGTCTCTAGCTCAAAAAAAAAGATTCCCCCATACAAACTTTGCACCCCTATTTGACCCCCTTAGGGAGGTATTTCCAAAAATCCCTTCTTATCCCTAGCCCACGTTATAAAAATATAACCTAAAGTACAAAACTCTAGTTTAAAAAATAATGTTTCCCCCATATAAATACTGCACCCCTAGTTAACCCCCTTAGGGGTGGAATTTTCTTAAAGGCAGACATTGTTTTTTTTGTATCCTAAATTCTAATGAGTAATCTTTCTACAAAGTTTCAAGTTCATAGTTCATAAATTAATGTTTCCCCCATACAAACATTGCACCTCTATTTAACCCCCTTAGGGGTGGAATTTTCTAAAACGCTGAAATTACTTTTTTTGTATCTTAATAAGTAATCTATAAAGTTTCAAGTCTCTAGCTCAAAAAAAAAGATTCCCCCATACAAACTTTGCACCCCTATTTGACCCCCTTAGGGAGGTATTTCCAAAAATCCCTTCTTATCCGTATTTCGAAAGTTGTACACAACACTGCAGAAGGTGCAAGTGAAACTAATTTTATTGTTTATATTATTTTCTGTAAAATGACTATACACTTGACTTTTGGGCTTCATTGTAACACATCCACTATCCGGTGTTGTATGTACTTCTCTAGTTATCACCAATAATACGTTCACTCTAACCCGTGTTTTAGATAAGACTAACCCCCTGAGCAGGGTTCCAGGTAGCAAATTGAGATAAGAAACAGATTGAGTGAAAGAGAAAACAGATGCCTAGCGTGAAAGATATATCTATGCATGTACCTATTGTACCAACATAACTTGTTGCGCTAAGAAAATGACTTTTAGACCTTATTTTATCTCATATAAATCATCACTATCATCAGTTTTGTATCTTACCATCTTTTGGGAATGTTACTGGTAACATTGGTAACTTACTAGTAATATTCCCAAATGGAAACTTACTGGTAGCGGGAATGTTCCCGCTGCCCATCACTACTCCTACCCTCCCGTCCCGCCGCGCCGCCCGCACTCGCCTAGGTACCGATTGCTGACGATCGAGATGGCACCGAATACAAACTTTAAAACCTATAACCCTATATAATGCGGGTCTCGTTCCATACCTCAAAAGCAAAAATAGAACCCTTTTTTATAGGATCACGTGTGGCTGTCTGTCAGTCCGTCTGTTACAACCGATTTGCTACGAAAAAAACTGGACCGATTGAATTGCAATTTGGCACAAATATTTTCATGAATTTTCATGTCCACAACATAACATTTCAAAATCTATGTGATTTTCGTTATCAACGTCCCAAAAAACCGTAATAACAACGCCCATATTGATATTTAGACGCCACGTTGGAATGTAAAATCGTTGTTGTTTTCCTAATCAGCGACCCGATAAACCATAGAAACAATAGATGCCGATGTTGATTTTCAGATTTTGTCACCACATGTCTCCTTTTAGGGGTTGAATTCTCAAAAAACCGGAAACACTTGTTTACTCATTTATCGTAAGGAATTATCCTGTGAATTCTCGAATAAAATTGTCTAACTAATCTTTTTTCTCCATACAAACTTTGGACCTCCTTTTTAACCCCTTTAGGTGTAATTATTTCAAAAACGCTGAAAGCACTTTATTTTAAAATTAATAAGTAATCTGTCCACAAAGTTTTAAGTACGTAGTAGCTAAAAATAAGTTTCCCTTATACAAAATTTGGACCCTCATTTAACCCTCTTAGCGGTGGAATTTTATAAAACGCTGAAATTACTTTTTTGTGTCCTAATAAGTTATCTTCCTACAAAGTCTCAAGTCTCTAGTTCAATAAATAATGTTTCCCCTCCACAAACATTGCATCCCTATTTAACCCCCTTAGGGGAAGAATTTTCTAAAACGCTGAAAGAACTTTTTTGTATCTTAATAATAATATTCTCACAAAGTTTCAAGTCTCTAGTACAAAAAAATATGTTTCTCCCATACAAACTTTGCACCCCTACTTAACCCCCTTAGGGATAGAATTTCCAAAAATCCCGTCTTATCCCTTGCCTACGTCATAAAATGAAGTTCTGGTGTAAATTTCAAGTTTCTAGTCCCAAGTAGCTTTGAATACGAACTTTGCACCCCCTAATTTTATATAACGCTAAACTTTTTTTGTATACTAATAAGTTAAATACCTACCAAGTTTTAAGTCTCTAGTTCAATAAATAATGTTTCCCTTATACAAACATTGCACCCCTAATAAACCCCCTTAAGGGTAGAATTTTCTAAAACGCTGAAAGAACTTTTTTGTATCTTTATAAGTAATATACCTACAAAGTTTCAAGTCTTTAGTACAAAAAATCATATTTCTCCCATACAAACTTTGCACCCCTTTTTAACCCCTTTGGGATAGGATTTCCAAAAGTCCCGTCTTATCCCTTGCCTACGTCATAAAAGGAAGTTCTGGTGTAAATTTCTTGTTTGTAGTCCCAGTTGTTTTTAATACAAACTTTGCACCCTTATTTAATCTCCTTAGGGGAGGAATTTTAAAAACTCTAAAGATATTTTTATTTGTATCCTAATAAGTAATCTTCGTACAAAGTTTCAAGTCTCTAGTTCAATAAATAATGTTTACCTCATACAAACATTGCCCCCTATTTGACCCCCTTAAGGGTAGAATTTTCCAAAACGCTGAAAGAACTTTTTTTGTATCTTAATAAGTAATATCCCTACAAAGTTTCAAGTCTCTAATACAAAAAATAATGTTTCTCCCATACAAACTTTGCACCCCTATTTAACACCCTTAAGGACAGAATTTCCAAAAATCCCGTCTTATCCCTTGCCTATGTCATAAAAGGAACATCTGGTGTAAATTTCAAGTTTCTAGATACAGTAGTTTTTAATTCAAATTTTGCACCCCTATTTAACCCCTTTAGGGGTAGAGTTTTAAAAAACGCCGAAAGTTCCTTTTTGGTATCAATAAGTAATCCTCCTACAAAGTTTTAAGTCTCCAGTTCAATAAATAATGTTCCCCCATACAAACTTTGGACCCCCATTTCACCCCCTTAGGGATAGCATTTCCAAAAATCCTGTTCTATCCCCTACCTACGTCATAAAAAGAAGTTCTGGTGTAATTTTCAAGTTCCTAGTCCCAGTAGTTTTGAATACAAAATTTGCACCCCTGTTTAATCCCCTTAGGGGTGGAATTTTCTAAAACGCTGGAAGAACTTTTTTTGTATCTTAATAAGTAATATCCCTACAAAGTTTCAAGTCTCTAGTACAAAAAATAATGTTTCACCCATACAAACTTTGCACCCCTATTTAACACCCTTAGGGATAGAATTTCAAAAAATCCCGTCTTATCCCTTGCCTACGTCATAAAAGGAAGGTCTGGTGTAAATTTCAAGTTCCTAGTCCCAGTAGTTTTGAATACAAAATTTGCACCCCTATTTAATCCCCTTAAGGGTGGAATTTTCTAAAACGCTGAAAGAACTTTTTTGTATCTTAATAAGTAATATCCCTACAAAGTTTCAAGTCTCTAGTACAAAAAATCATGTTTCACCCATACAAACTTTGCACCCCTATTTAACACCCTTAGGGATAGAATTTCAAAACATCCCGTCTTATCCCTTGCCTACGTCATAAAAGGAAGGTCTGGTGTAAATTTCAAGTTTGTAGTCCCAGTAGTTTTGAATACAAACTTTGCACCCCTATTTAACCCCCTTAGGGGTGGAATTTTGTAAAACGCTGAAAGTGCTTTTTTTGTATCTTAATAAGTAATCTTCCTACAAAGTTTTAAGTCTGTAGTTCAAAAAATAATGCTTCCCCCATACAAACTTTGGACCCCCGTTTTACCCCCTTAGGGGGTGAGTTTTGAAAAATCCTTTCTTAGTGCTCCCCTACACCTTAGAAGGAACCTACGTGCCAAATTTAGAATCCGTAGACCCAGCGGTTTGGGCTGTGCGTTGATATGTCAGTCAGTCAGTCAGTCAGTCAGTCAGTCAGTCAGCTTCTTCTTTTATATATTCTTAATAATAATAACTAGCATCTGCCCGCGACTTTGTCTGCAAGTCGTTTATACTTTCATCATCATCATCATCATCATATCAGCCGAAAGACATCCACTGCTGGACATAGGCCTCCCCCAAAGAGTGCCAAAGTGACCGGTCCTGCGCCACCCGCATCCAGCGGACTCCAGCAACCTTTACCAGGTTATCAGTCCACCTTGTGGGGGCCTACCCACGGCGCGCCTTCCGTTACGTGGTCGCCACTCGAGAACCTTTCCGCCCTTACAACCCCCCCCCCCCCCTTATGATATACGGAATGATTTCCGCGATAAACACACACACACACATCACATTTATCCGATCTTTTACCCACATTTATGCTAAAAGTGGCGCTGGCATGTGCTCTGCCTACCCCTTTTGGGAATAAAGGCGTGAATGTATGTATGTATGTATGTATGTTCCGCGATAAAAACACTATGCTTTCCCCGGGATACTACCTCCATATAAAATGTCATGTTAATTGGTTTAGTAGTGCGTGAAAAAGTAACAGTTACTTTCGCATTTATAATATTAGTATGAATGTACGTATCTACCTAAATAAATATTGTATATAATGTAGCGTTGTATGGAAGCGAAACGTGGACAATGACACAGCGTGACAGAGAACGATTGGAGGCCTTCGAAATGTGGTGCTGGAGGCGAATGGAGAGGATTAGTTGGAAGGATAAGAAGACGAATGAGGAGGTGCTTGAGAGAGTGAAAGAGAAAAGAACGTTGTTGAAGACCATTGAGAACAGGAGAGGCAGGATGTTGGGCCACTTGTTACGACACGATGATTTTATGAAAACCATAGTAGAAGGGAAGATAGAGGGAAAGAGGAAGAGAGGGAGACCAAGAAGATCTTTTATGGACCAAATAAAAGAAAAAGTAAACGGCGCGTCGTATCAAGAGGTCAAAACAATAGCTGAGAACAGAGAGGAATGGAAATTGCTCCACCGACAAGATTTTGAATCTTAAATATAATGAATGAATATAATATCATCAATATATTTATTATCTTCAATAATGTCTATTTGACAATATTTTTTTCGACATTTTAGAGTTCCCAATTTCCAACATTTCAGAATTACTTGAAATTGATTATTATGTTCCATCACCAGCTATAGAAGCTAAGCTAGTTCACGTATCGTATTTAGGTTCTGACACATTTATATCGAAACTAAATCCAATCAAAATGAATACAGAACCCTTTATGAATTAATAAATAAATAATAATAAAGGAATTGAATTGCCCCCACAGATAAAACATCATCAGTCAATACGTCATCTACCTGATCTTCCATTTCAATGATCTAGATCCTTTAATTGCAACGCTCTGTAACCTATCCCCAGTTAGCTGATATAATTGGGTACAATCGCGCCGCTCTTGCGCAGCTCTGCTCGATCCAAAATGGCGCATCAGCATGGTAAAAGGTGAAAATACGTTTGCAATTTTCAACTTTATCTCAATGCCATAAGATAAAAAATAGTACCGCTGTTTGTTACTAAGAAGGCTAAGATATGGGCACTTATGTCGTAATGTAATTGGATGATGAAGTGGTATCAAGGGAGGGTAATTGTTTTCTGTCAAGCGCCAGTACTGCCGACGCTCCTTCGTTCTTCCGGCTGCCCGCACAAACCGATATGAATTTTATTATATATAGAAAATTTAGAGCTGTTGAAAGTTAAAATGTCAGGTTTATATTATTAACTAGCTGCCCGGCCCGGCTTCGCACGGTTAGTTTTCCGTTTTCCCGAAGAATGAAGCATTTTCCCGGGGTAAAAAGTAGCCTATGTTCATCAGAGATAATGTCGGCTTCTAATTTTAAAATATTTTTTCAAACCGGTCCAGTAGTTTCAGAGCCTATTCTATACAAACAAACAAACAATCAAATATTTCCTCTTTATAATATTAGTGTAGATAGTGTACATGTAGATCATCGAAAATAGTTGAGAGATTAAATTAAATAAGATGAAATTAGATTCGATAAAGAGTTTGAGTTTGAGCTATAAATATTTTTTTGGGCCGCATGGCAGCGACCATGTGGCTAGTTTCTTTTTTATAATTAAGGCTGCGGTCTTTTGTAAAATGGAGGTATTTTCCAAAATACTGCTACTAAGTCCTCCAAATATAAGTGGAATTGGTAAAGCTAGAAACTATGTATATAATTTAGTTACATCTGTGCCCAATTTACTTTCCAATGTATACCCAAAATACTGTGTTCAGTATTTATTTATTTCCCCAAAATTACACATACCTCACAGACTAACATAAATATCAATATCCAAAACATAGCACAATAACACGCTAAGACGGCGAGGCGCGGCGCATGTTCTGGATGTCAAATAGCCGGCCTCGAAATCGCCGGGAAAGTACACCCTTCGGCCAGATCTCCTTCATGATGGTCGACAGCTTGTGAGTTGGTACTCTCACCACAAGGAATTGAAATTCACTTTGCCTCTCTCTCCAACCGCTCAACCCTGAGGGGTCTTCAAGAGTACACCCTTCGGCCAGATCTCCTTCATGATGTCGACAGCTTGTGAGTTTGTGGGTACCAACTCACAAGCTGTCGACCACAAAGAATGGAAATTCACTTTGCCTCTCTCTCCAACCGCTCGACCCTCAGGGTCTTCAAAAGCAAGTAGGTACTTGACGATCTTTTCGGCTATCGTCAAGTACTGCAGACGGGACACGTATAATATTGTCGTAATTATCCGTGTTTGCGTGTGGGCATCTAACCTGAAACACAGGCTACAAGTTTGTATTCTCTCTCGCGTGCTAATGCACGTTCTTGCCAAAATCCACGTTTAACCCTACCCATTTCCTAAGAGCCCACGAAGTCTATGCTCCACCGTCACAGCTCCCGCACCATAACTCACTCCAGATTCCCATTTTCACCGAAGCAAAATTATTTAAAACCTGACCACTATATTTCATCCACATTCCTCTACGGTCGGTTGGCTGCTCTAGTGGGCGGTCGTGTGCATCGATCTTTGCTTTTTACGCCATCTCGTATGTTAATTCGCAATTAATAATTTTTACGCTACATCTCTCCAGCTAACTGGGTGTACGGTTATCAGGGGTAGGTCATGTAGGAATGAGAGCGTGCTGAGTCGTTGACCGCTCTTTTTTCGCTCCAAGATCCGCTTAGATCTTAATTGCTGCTCACACAGCTTCACTTTATAACACGTGATCGATCAATCTTTGGATAAATTGGAATAAAAAGTGTTGTGACTGACTTGGCTCATTAGCACTTTCCTGCTGATATCGCAGTGGGATGGTTTCGTTTCTCAATTGGGGACAACCTTTGATCGATAAACAACTTGGTCGATTGTAGGATAGAGATATATGATCTAGAGAAATAACTATGGGAGTATGTATGTTCATAGGAGTATTCCTTTTTCCTTGCTGTATATAGCAAGGGATATTCTTGACGGGAGATATCTATACTCTATGACATATAGGCGATCCAATGAATTTAAGAATCATTTTGCGGACCACAGAGCACATGTACTATCGGTTAATCTAGTAAGATTATGACTGTGTATTTTTCCCCTTTTTTAATAATTATCATCATTCATTCACCCGTCTATATATATATATATATATATACATATATATATGTATATATATATATATATACATATATGTGTATATATATATATATATATATATATATATATATATATATATATATATATATATATATATTTATAATGATGAGTACTGGCCTCTCTTCGAGTAGGTATTCCACATATCCTTTTTTTTATCTGCTTTATAAGCAGAGTCTAGTAAAGCAATCAGAATGAATGGTGGGGGGGTAGCCTGGGGAAAATCCAGGGGAAATCATGACCTCGCGGCTTTCACAAACATCCCGGTCTGAAGCCAGCCTTAATCCAGGCCCTGAGACGTTGAACCCGCCTAGCTGGAGGACGATCGAAGAATTTAGTTGAATAATATTTAAAAATTAAGTTATCATCTACATAATAATTTTAGATACTGAACACCCTAATACAATACCCATTATATAATTTGCTTGATAATATTGTTGTGTACCTAATACCCATAACAAGCTTTACTGAGCTTATCCTATGAGCCTAGTTCGTTTTTAGCGTTCCGTACCCAACGGGTAAAACGGGACCCTATTACTATGACTTCGCTGTCTGTCCCTCCATCTGTCCGTCCGTCTGTCTGTCACCAGGCTTTATCTCAAGAACCGCGATATTAGCTAGACAGTTTAAATTTTCATAAATTATGTATTTCTATTGCCGCTATAACAATAAATACTCAAAACAAAATAAAATAAATATTTAAGGGGGGCTCCCATACAACAAACGTGATTTTTTTGGAGGTTTTATAGATAATGGCACGGAACCCTTCGTGCGCGAGTCCGACTCGCACTTGGCCGGTTCTTTAGTTTTATATGAGCTTTGCACGATTGAATAAACATCCTGACATCTGAACACTCATACTGTCACATTTAAATATACTTAAGTAGGATTGCCCTAAACCATGTACTCGTATTTACTTATCTCTAAAAAGTAGGTCTTATTTCACAAATAGTATCAAATCACCATAAATCTAGACTAGATTTCCACAAGCGTTGCCGACATTCACACTTGGTGCAAATTCTAGAGTGCGTAGACCATGAAAGCGTGACTATGGTCGTTACAATTAAAGATGGTACCGTTCTTGATAAGCCGTAGACAATAGGCTAAAGTCTAACTCTATCTCTGCCCTTGTGCATTGTATAAACTTGGAGGTCGATGAACTGGCTTTAGTGAGCATTTGTAATTACAGGAGTGCAAAGTGTACTTTACGGTGATTACCAATTGCATAAGTACATTTTATAACTTGGCCAAGAAAAGTTTACAGGTTTCAGTGAAATGTTAAACAATATACTTTACTTTAAAAACAATGTTTTAACCGACTTCAAATCGTCCTCCCTATAAAATTTGAAGTTCCCTCGATTTCTCCAGGAGCAGATCATCAAATCCTAACTTGATGACTACATATGGCATCACCTTGAAAGGATACCTATTTCGATGCTAGTGCGGAATATGTCATTACGTCACGAGTACCGAGATATCTTATCACGACCCGTAGGCGAGTGTAAAGAGTCGGGACGAGTGAAGAATGACATTTCCGCACGTGTACCGAACGACGTTTTTTTAATACAGTTGCGAAAAAATAAGAAAAACAATAAGTAAGGAATTCGCATCTTTTATAATAGTAACCCCTGACGCAAAGAGAGAGGTGTTATAAGTTTAACGTGTCTGTATATCTTTGTATCTGTGTGTCTGTTTATCTGGGAATCTGTCTGTGGTATCGTAGCTCTCAAATGGATAGACCGATTTGAATGCAGTTTTTTTGTGTCATAGATAATTATATCTCGAGTGTTCTAAGCTATGTTTCATGAAAATCTGTTCAGCCGTTTTTGAGATATTGAACTTTGAAATGAAAATGTCGGGGCTTTTCAACTTTTCTAAGTTTTAGTTATTAATTTCGTAACATCATTGTAATACAGTGGAAAAATAATGAAGTTGTTCAAAAATCAACTGTTTTAATACAGTTCTATCTTATTTATTTTTTATTGATTTAATAATTAATGGTACTATTATTGAGTGGGAAAAGTGAAAAAGCACTAGTTCGCGAAAACCAACTTTCCGTACGCTAAACAGCTACGTAAAGTAAAGTCAAGTAGAGGACATCACAAGCACCTACGTAGTGTTAAACTCAAGTTTTTTCCTTAGCCGAAAAGGAAAACACGCTCAACCCAGATCACTGAGAAATAATTTTACTAGCGAATGTATCATTACATCATCCTCCTAGCGTTATTCCCGGTTGTGCGCCTAAATGAACTCAGGGTCCGCTTTGACACCTAGGTAATCCCAAGATTTAGCATAAGCACTTGTTTTACGAAGGCGACTGCCATCTCATGATCCAAACCAGAGGGAAAACTAGACCTTATTGGAATTGTTTATACGGTTTCCTCATGATGTTTTCCGTCACCGAAAAGCTAACGGTAAATATTCCGTATATACGTTCCGAAAAACTAATTGGTACTAGCCGGGATTCGAACCCACGACCGCCGGACAGCCGCATGCCTGAACCACTAGGCTACCGTAGCTCCACAAACCTGTGAATGTATCATTACAACCTAACTGAAAAAAAAGATAATAAATCTCAGTTCGCGCACTGATTCATAATGATAACTCTTATGATACCCCTACAAGAAGGAGCATATATCAGTGTAAGACTTTCATTACTTAAGGCGTTAAGTTTCTAGCTGTATAGCGATCGCATAGTGGTCAAATTAATAGCCAGTCATTATGCTAAAGACGTCAGCCGTCAGGTGGTTGTGGTTACTTTAATTAGTGAAGCGAAAGTGTTTGTCTTTTGTTGCGTCAACGGGATGCAGTGTCAATGACTCTAATAACATACTGAAGTGGGTGTTTACAATGTTGTTATTGTGCATCTCCATTTTAACGTGGGAATAAATTATAAAACGAAAAATAAACATCGAGTTCTACAAAAGCAAAACCACATGACAGATAATTAACTTAAAAAACAACGTTTTAACCGACTTCAATTTAGTACTTTGCCTTGTTTGAAGGGTTGCCTCGATTTGTCCAAGATCCCATCATCAGATCCTGCCCTGATAACAATGGGACCTGCAGAGAATACCCTTCCACAAAAAAAATCCTAATCGATTCAGGCATGGTTCATAATAAAAGATTCCGAAGAATGGAGAACCTCCTTTTTAAGTCGGTTAATAATGGGCCCAAGTTAGTTTTTCCAGACGTTAGAAAAGCTCTATCTACAACCACAGATTTGAATTATAATATAATAATTGTTTACCGAACGCTAAACGCGGCGACCCACGTTTGCGCATAAACGGAGCAAGGTCCATTCGCGGCGAATATCGATCATTATAAATTTCTAGCAGCCGCTAACGGCGCAGGCGCACGCGACCTCGCGCAAAGACTATATTTCGCGGCTGGATGTAGAAAAGACTATTCGCCGCACACACTTATTTTTGTTGTAAAAGCCAGGGAATCAGGTTTTTGAAGTGAAAACTGAAAACTTCTTTAGCGGCGCTGTGCGCTTTTTGGGATGGGGAAAAATTGTTAAACTCGCCACCGGCACCCACGCAGTGCAACCCGGTCTTTTTTAGGGAAAGGTAGGTAATGAGGTATTTCTAACCAGATAAAACTTAGATAAACAATGATTAAGGATGATTGAATCATAGCCTGAGTCCTGGAAAAGGCCGTAGGATACTTTTATGCCCGAAATCATCATCTAAAGGTGTGAAGTGGCAAGCAAACATCGTACAAGGCGAATGCGACGATACGCTGGCAGAACCTTATAGTGTTACGAATACGAATGTTATCGAACGAACTAGTTCAATGCTTTAGCTTGGGCCGAAAATCGTTTGTATGTCCGTATGGTCCGCCGTCCCGCTGTTCACCGCTACAGGTCGCATTTCTCAACCGATTCTCGTGAAATTTTCAGGGCAGGTTCGATGTTTATATAGCTTTTATTTGTTGATTCAGTATTTGGAAATAAGCATAACAATAATAATTATTATTATTCAAAAATGACGGTCTTGCGATGTCTATAGCTAACATAAGCTATTAGTATTTGTGATGTTCCAAAACTTCAACGAGAAATTTTATTACAGCAAGTTTTAATTATTCTCTTATCAGAAATCACAGACGTCAACATTACCTCAGATAAAACTGTGAGTCATTAATATCCATATTGAGATTTGGCCAAAAGATAATTCAACATGACGTATGCCTACTATATCTGTGCGTGGATAAAAAGCTGAAAAAGTTGTGCAATATTTTGTCACTACCTATATTTTACTCGTATTTGATACCGGAAGGCGCGGCGTGGGTAGCCCCCTATTGCTGAAACTTCTGAAACAATTCTACTCTGTGCCACCATTACATAGCGCGTTCAGATTGCACCGTGCTCCGCGCGCCATCTATAGATCACTGCGCATGCTCTCTAAAACCATCCCATTTACAAAACGATCCATCTAACACTCCCACACTAATCAAATCTCAACTTTTAGTACACTTCTTAGGGCTGCTTTTCAGTTGAGAGCGCATAAAGAAATCAGTATTTTTTCGAGGATGCGGTGGTCGTAGTTGACTACCATTTGCCGTATTTCAGCGGCGCGCGCGCATAAATTCCAGCACTCTTGATTAACGCTATCGCGTCGGAAGTTAGGTCTTTCGACGTCAATTTATTAATTCATTAGTTAAATACTCGCTTATCCGGCGGAGCCAGACACGTTAATTGGATTACTGATTGACTGAACGCGATGTTTGGCAAACAACACAGATTCACATTTTAAAAAAGATGCGAAAAAAAACATATATTACATAGAATTAAAATATTAAATAAACTGGGGACATAACGCAAATCAAACATCTCAAACTAAGTAAAGCATCGATGACGATATACTGTTTAACATAGATAAAGTTACGTAAGATAGATGGATAGAGAAAACCTCCAATACTGGGGAACTCATGTTCATAACACAAATAAGTACCTAAATAGGTACCTTGGGATTCGAAAAATATATCCTGACGCCGCAATGCGTAGTATCTAAGCGTAGGTAAAGGTCTAGTTTCGTTAGACGTGACCCTGATCACACATCCATTGCTCCTGCTAGGATTTATTTATTTATTTATATAAGTACATCCACATCACATCTATTACATTATTGACTTAACTTAATTTTAAAAGGATCATCACTTTGCAGATAGGGGCACTTCCTACTAAGCTAAACTGGCATAAAGTACCTAATCAGTTACTCAAAGAAATATTAATTAACTAAACCCGTCCAAAACAACATGGGTAAATAAAATTTGCAGTAAATTTTCGTCAGTTTAGGCCATCCTTAATTTGCAATCTTAGAAAATTAATGGTATTATCGAACACTTAAGGTTGTTTTTACATTATACAAGCGAGTGAGACGCAAGATCCTGAAAGAGTGCATTGTATCATCGCTTGTGTGACGTCATTGTGTGAAGTACTGCACGCATGGAATGAATGGCAAATAATCGTTATCTTTGATTGCGATAATTCCTGTCAGTTCTAAGTGGACCTTTTATGACTTACTGTGCACTTTACATTAGATCGGCGCAATTTTATTTACAGGAAAATTGTGCGTGCTTTTTTTTTCGTAGCCTATAGAGTGTCCCACTGCTGGGGGCCTCCCCTCTCGACTTCCACTCGTCCCGGATTTGAGCAATCTCTGGTCAATCGCTACAAAATGCGTCCAGGCAGTCCCGCCATCTCCGTCTCGGCCTGTCACGTCGCCGCCGCCCATCGTGTGGCACCCACTCCATGGCTATTTTCGCCCACCTCTGTGGGTGCATGCGGCAGACGTGGCCAGTCCATTCCCATTTCAGCCTGGCGGTCTTAACTCCAACGTCGGCAATGCGGGTTTTTGAGCGCAGCGTAGAGTTTCGGACTCGCTCGATCCGTTTCATTCCCAGTTTGCTACGCTCCATAGCTCCATATTATTAATAATAATAATTTGTTCGACCTTCCCCCTGACACAGCCAACAAGCTTAGATCTCTGTCTTTTTATCATTGCCTATTTAATATGAGCCTTACGATTAAATGTATAATAGATAAGTACTTACTCAATTATTTCCGATAGCAAAGATCCATACATTATACAGAAAAATTATACGTAGTTCAAGTAACTTAAAAATTAAGTTAATTGGTACAAAACTCCCTAATCCTAGCGTTTTTTCCAGTATTGCTAAAACGAGCCAGCCCCCCCTACTCTGTAACTTGTTTTAAGCTCACCTCACCTCATCGCTCACCCACAAATATACCTTGACACCGCGATGCGTAGTAACCAAGCGTAGGTATAGAGGTCTAGTTTCGTGACGGGTGACCGACGGCGTGAGCCGCATTAGCGCGTTGCTTCTAACAGCCCAGCACGTCTATCATGGGACCGCCGCGACATACTCTCGATTTTTTTCGCACTATACCTCTTGTTCTAAATATTCTAATAAGAAAGTGACGGATAGTGCTATAAAAATCGAGTGAGCTCGCGCGCCGTCGCGTGTTATCTGAATGACATGGGCGATTAAAAAAAGTACCATCATAGGCGCCCTGCACGGCTATCACGCGACGGCGCGCGGGCTCTCTTGATTTTTCTCGTACTATCAGTCACTTTCTTATTAGAATACTTAGAACAAGAGGTATAGTGCGAGAAAAATCGAGAGTATGTCGCGACCGTCCCATAATAGACGTACTGATGGGTTCTACACCAGATCATTGTCTTTTAGAATGGTTTTTCAGTCTTAACACTCATCCACCGCATTCTGACATTAACATGGAGTTGGTCCCAGTACTTTCATTATGAGACATTGGTGGGAGGCTGTTGGGGCCCGGCGTTTTTAACGGACATGTTCAACACATAACCCTGCTATTGTTTTTACGTTACACAATGGTTTTTACCGCACGATTTTTCTAGTGTCATCTGGAAAGGTATACCCTATACCTAATGTCGGATTTTTAATTAGGCGAACTAACTTGACAGCTGAAAATGTTATCAGACATAGGAAAAAATAAATAGTGATAGGTTTATGTCGATACAAATACTTATGTCGATATAACGTTGTACCTACTATAAATCTGATTCTTTCAAATTGTATTTTATCAAGTAATCATAAGTCATGATAACTCTCACACTCAAACATACTTGCGTAATATTAGGGCTAAACGGTGTAAATCGGACATTTACAAGCCTCAAATTTGGTGTACAACGCAAAACGAATGCTGTTATTACATTACAGGCGATTGTGGCCACTTCCATTTAGGTTTAGTAAAAAATAAAAGAGTTTCGTCGTTGTCGTCGTCAACGTAAATTTAAGAGCCGGGCTCTTGACGGTGGAGTAATCGCCACTCTGTTCTTCTTTCAGCCACTGTTTTGAGCTCTTGATACGACATTACATTAACTTTCTCTTTAGCTTGGTCCATAAACGCACGTCTTGGTCTTCCCCTGCCTCTCCTTCCTTCTATCTTTCCTTCAATTATAGTTTTAATGTAGGTAATTGTCATGTCGTATCAGGTCAGGTGCCCCAACATGCCTAGGATTTCGGACGTTTTTAGTACACACTCATTTTTGTTAACGTATATATCGCCGGGCACGTCTTGAGTCATGATATCGAATTTTTCATTATATACGTGAGTACATTAACGATACACCATTATTTTTTCTGTGTCACTCAAGGGTCGAGCCTTTCGTTTACTTGGTGGTGATACTCTTGAGGTAGATGGCTGCGGCGTTGATTGGCGTCTCCTTGTGGAGTCTGGATCTTGGGGATCCATAATCCAGTTAGGAGTGATTACAACAAAACGATGTAACGTAACAAGATTAACAGAAACAAATAATAATATCTATGGGTTTTAATTAAGATTTCTGAATGACTTTCATACAATTATTATCTAAAATCTCTAGAGTTTTACTTTTTAATTTCACCCTTTTTTTAAATATCGAGGATGGTGCCAAATCATAGTAATAATGGAAAAGGTTTTATACAATAAGAAAAAAATCATGTTATAGACATCATGTAGGTATACATTGTTTAATAATATATCTATTTTATGTTGATAACTTAACTGGAGTTCACTGGATGCGGGTGGTGCAGGACCGGTCACTTTGGCACTCTTTGGGGGAGGCCTATGTCCAGCATTGGACGTCTTTCGGCTGATATAATGATGATGTTGATAACTTTACCAGAATCTACATATTGAATCGAATTTGAATTCATTAAGTAGGAACCTACCTTGCATATTCCGTCCACCAACCGTGTCAGTAGTAGAAAACGATTGTAAGAAATAAATAGAATTAGTCTCTCAGCTGCCTTCCAGTATCACGGATGGTGGATCAGAATATATAAATCTTATTCGTATTGGCAAATCATACAATAATAGCCCAAAGATCTCTTTAGAAACCAAATTTCTATCAAGCTATTATTTACAAAACTTTTACTAAAGTACAAGAATGAGGACAACACTAGTATACAGACTGCTTTTACTAAACCTCTTGTATAAACTGGATTTTTTAAATATCGACATTAACAGCACTAGCGAAACTGTAGCAACATTCATGTGCAATGAACTGTCAAGTTAGTTCGCCTAATTAAAAATCCTGCTTTAGTTAGCGATTATCCGCGGCAACATAGATCTCTATCTTTAACCTCCGATTGAATATAGGAAACCGCTTACACTGTTACATTCAATCCATTTCTGCATCCCATTCTTCCCTATACACTTAATTCCATATCATTTTTATTGTCCAGTAATCCACACTACCGGATTCTAGCGAACCATTTATCATTTAAACTAATCTGGACCTTAAAGTAACGGATTAGAGCTGGTTTTCTGTTGAAGGTGTGTCGTGCGCGTGCGCAGTGAAACTGCAACCGACACGCGCCGCCCATTAACCCCGGGCTCGTTAAAGAGACGCCTCTACACTCCTTGCTGTTTATGTTCGCTTGAAATAGCTAAAATAAGTGTGCAAATGTTCAGTTTTATTTTTGAGGGGTATTTTGAACCCTGACACTACGTCACAATTATTTAAAGTAACTCAGGAGATGTAATGTAAAGACTTAAAAGTATATTTAATCAGTTGCAATGATTTAAAGCAAATGCAAATGATTAAATTGAAGATACTCTGTATTCGGTTAAAGCTCTACTGAACATACCAATTAGAAAAAGCAGAGCACAATTTTGACATACGTTAATGTGTATTTGTGTCTTGTTCAAGTCGAGGGTCGAGTCACGTCAAGACAATCTTACACAAATCGACCTAGTCTCAAACTAAGCAAAGCTTGTACTATGGGTAGGTACAAGACTTCCGAGAAACTCCAGCTAGTGCCAGTATTCGAACCCGCATCACGAAGCTACCGAACCGTGAATAATGAATCAGGTATTATTAACACGACCCTATAACCCTTAACATTGCATGAATAAGACCGTAAATACGCTCAAGCCCAGCTCTAAAACAAGCATTTCCTCTTAAACAAACTAATTCAGAGCAGAAACATCGTGATCGCGCGATAGTGTATCAACGATCGCGCCATTGTTACCGAAGATTTAAGGCGTTGGTGCGCGAGACCGCCTAATTGCGCGCGTGCCCTTTTGTCTCGCAGTAATTACTTTTATAAATGTACTGAACGATTTGCATGCGTGTGATAACATCGAGCAAAGGGTACGATACGGTTCAAGGGGATTTGCTGGTCTACGCTTTGTATAGGTACTCTTACGTGACCGTAACGGGATTCCTACAGGCCTAAAATGGTTGCCAGTATATCACTCATAGTTGTGGATAAGACATGCTTGTCAGCGATATGTGATAAAATATCAACCATACTACGCTTGCTGCGAGCCTAAGATGACTGACTAGTTTCACTAGTTGATACGAGTGTGAGAGTGACGGATGTCTTATCGACGCCACGCTCGCTACCTATCTCAGCGCTGGTGGATACACACCCTTAAGCTACCGTTAATCGAGTCAGAAAGAGGTGAAAGTCCACTGAATTTTTTTCTGAAGGGGTTAAAATTTCCGGTATAAAACTTGTCTAACGGATTCAACTGTATTTATTTAGCAATCATTTACTCTCTAAATGTAGGATCGTGGTGATGATGATCACCATCCTAGCTTTCGACTGGATTTTGAGTTGGCAATTCGTCCTCAGGCTACGGTGTCTGTTTACCATCAGGCAGACCGTATTCTTGTGGCCACACTCGTAGTAAAAAATAATAATAACTTAGCATTTGCGCGCCCGGTGGTGTGTTGTTAGTTGTTATTCTTTATTTTAAGGTAGTATGTAGTTCGTATATAGTTTAGTAAGTTAAGGTTTCCTTTTTATGTTGCATATTTAGTTTTTCTGATATAATGTTTTTCTCCTGTGAGTGTTTTGTACCACAATTGTAATTGGCCAATAGTTGAGGGCCCTTCCGGTTCCAACTTAAGGAAGATATGTAGGAAAAAAACAAATGGCAGAGATACCACGTAACATAATATCTTGGAAGTAAAATACAATTGTTTCACCTTTAACCTAGTTAGTAATTGCTGCACTACAGTTACTTCCATACATTTTTGATTCCCCTAACTAGTTTAACTATGAGATTATTAGCTGGTTCCAAGTCCAACCTTACGTACGGGTATGAGCAATAGATTAGAACGTCGCTTTGAAATGTGTGCTCAAACGGTTGCATGTGGCGTTGCAGTTTCACGACATTTGCGTCCAGGCGGACGCTGTGCACGCGAGGCCCCATAACCCTTTACAACCGAGAAGTCGTGATTCTGCCAACTCAAAATGAACTTTATTGACACTTGTTGTTGAAGTTCAATGTAATAAAATATAATATGTAAAGGGGTAAAAAACGCATCGTTATTGACCAATCGAGGAGCGTTTCCACTTACTCCTCGGTTCCCCTACTGGTAGGAGCACGAGGTCTAATATTTCCTTATGCTCCTACTCGCTCGGCTCGCGCACTTAGGCTCACCATACAAGTACAACCAACACTCCTCCTCGCTTCGCTCGTCGTCGTACCTATACGGGCCTGTTAAAGTGTTATCTTTTTTTGAGTGGTGCGACCACGAGTAAAAGTAGTTACTGTGACAAAACGATGTGACCACGAGTCTGCCGCTATTTTTTTATTCTGTACTTAAGTGCACTAATTGCACATAAGGTCACGATAGGAGCATAAGAACATATTGGTCCTCGTGCTCTTACCAGTAGGAGAATTAAGTAGGAGCAAGTGGAAACGCCTCAATCGAGGGCCCAGCTATCCATTATTCTGGCACTCACTTTTGGCGTTGCGTGGTTGCCTCTTTCATTTGCTGTTAGGAAGGAAAAAGATGCAACACGAATATTTGGACAAATACCGCGAAGTGAAGTGCCACCATTACAATGAAGGTATTTTACACTTATATTATTTTATGGGTGTTATTTAATGGGATTAGGTCTGAAAGGAGACCTAAAGCTCGTTAGAGCACTATCGGGAATAACGCTAGGAGGATTATTATTTTATGGGACATTCGCGACTCACTCGGCTATTCTGCTACAGCCGTAATCAATGACTGACGTTTGTACTATTATCTATTCTGTGCTGACGTATATATTAGTAGCGTGCAATATATTATTAGAACCGGTAAAACGTCAGTTACACGCTTGAAACACGCTGGTGTCGGTCAATAGTAAATTTTACAGTAATTATCAAGTCTACTATTGTCCACCACCACAGGCCGCGCCAGTGTGATTCAGGCCTGAAACCATACGGCACTTCTTGACAAATTTACGGTCGAATAGACGTTAGGTTAGCTTTTTCTATTGAAGCTTTAGTTATTATCTCTTCACTGTTTTATAAATAGTATAGCTGCGAAAAGTGGGCAGTGAAATGTATCGACCACGTCACGAGTCACGAGCAGCAGCGGGCGGCTGGCGTGCTCCATACATTTCAATGTCTCCCTATCACAGGTCGTGCCAGTGTGGGGTCTTGGCCTTAGTCCGAAAATATATTTTAATCACATTCATCATTTCACTCACCTTTCATTTCGTTCTGACTCCTCAGCTGCTCAATGATGTTGGTCAGCCGATTCTCCCTCTGGCTGACCTTCGAGTCTCCATCATCACTTTCCACTTTCACCACTATCTTGTCATCACTTATGTCATCACATTTAAGACTATCATGGTAATACTCCTGAGCGTCAATGTTGCTGACTTGTTTGTTATTCGATTTCAATACACTTTCAGACATGATGTTCGGTTTTAGATAGTTATTTTAGAACTGTTCACGTAAATTATCTGTAATAACTAATTGAGGTATTGTAAAGAATTTAACTCAGACATTAATAATTATTGTACCTACTTCCTTATTGCTTTCGTAAAATTGTATTGACGTGATGAACGAAACGAAACATTTTATGTGAAAAACTACAGCGAAAATATGTGCTACTTTTCAGAAAAATAGACAGCATAATTGAAGAGACGATTTGATGAAAGACGAACTTACACCATCATCAATGTGTAGCAAATCTGCTATGAAAATACCTTAACAAATTACTTGAATGATCAAATGATTTACGTAAAATTGATCTTTTAATGCAGGTTCATTCCCTCAATAACTACTTTTTAGGTTACGCAGATGTCAATAAGAGGTTGTTTAGACAGCCATCAAACATTGACGGCGTAAGTGTTGTACTAAAAGATAATCAGTATCGCTCTTTAAATACATTCTACACACAATTACGATTCTCCGTGATCGATGGACGGCAAACTAATAAAACAATGATTTGCTTTTACATAAATTGCTCGAACCATCTGTCTTTGTGTTCAGGTCAGAGTATTAAGATGTATCTCCCTTTGTAAAGAATATGGTGACAATTACATCGAATTGAGCGAGCTTGTGACTCTGGGTTTTAACTATTTATCATTTTGATATTATATTTATTCAAACGTCATACAACATTAAAGCTCCGCACTATCAATCAAGACAAATACACTTAGGATACTGCACATATAAGAAATATTATTAATCGCATTAAAAATATGTATGCGTACTTTGATGCCGATTTCATGTTTGATATGACGAGCTAAGTTTGTAAGAATGCCAATACAATTGCTTAGGTACGAAACTACTTCGATTTTTTGCGAGAAAAATATTTTAGTATAGTGAGAATCGATTTACATATACTACAAACAAAATCGAGCAAAACGCTTCAACTTCGATACGAAACTCAAATCTACTGTTGTCGCAACAATTCAAAATCCTTACCAACCGCCGCGACTCCCGGAAAACACTTTTCTACCGATTTTAAATAAAAAAAGAACAGGTAAAAGGGTGAAAATCAACAGGTACACTGTGACAGCGCGTTGTTATCACAGCAAGCAACTGATAACTGAGGTGTCAGGTCAAACGAGCAAATGGGACGGCACCTGGGTACGTAGCCGGCTGATAAGAGCGATAACGGGCTCTTAACCTTCTGTGGCACCAGTGGAAACGATGTCACCGCTGAACTGTAGGGCTCAGTCAATTACATTATAATCGAAATGGGGAACAGAGTTTACATACGCCGTGGTCAAGTATTGACCTGTGTTGTCAACAAACTTTAATATCTATAAGGTCCAAGTCAGAAACGAATTACGAAACAATTAAATCCTTAAGAGATCTTTAAAAAATATCAAAAAACAACCCCCCTGAAATTAAATAAAGCACGAAAATAAACGGATGTTGACAGTACTTTTCTGGGAGGGTTAGTCTGACTAAACGTTTTATATTTAAATCATATTTACAGTCTACGCGCCCTCGATCAGACAGGATTGGCTTTCAATAAATTGCAAATGCTTTTTATGACGGAAGAATACGAGGGCACGAGAAATACCAAACTAATTTCGATTCACATATCATCAAATAGAACCCTGACCAGAGCAGGTATGAATCGTACGTCCTTTCAAATACGTGAACTACTAACTTGCAAGACCGACTGATCGCTAGGTGGTCGGAGTCACTTGGATGTAAGTGTCTCTTCTTGTTTGTCCTGCCCGTGTTTACCGCACATACCGAATCTCAGCTTCATCCGTTATAGATAGAGATAGAGATAAAATACTGTTAACAAATCCAGTTACCTGTCGAACCAAGATGCAATCTGCCCGTGATAAAAAAAAACTCAACATTTAAGAACACGAAGGTTTTCAACCATATATGTAAGTATGTTTCAAATAACCTATGAATTAATATGAACATCCTTAGAAATATAAATATGTATTACAAATATGGCTGGCTCGCTAGTCGTTTTCATTAGTTACTCAGCACTATACTACAAGGTTTAGTACCTCGTCACATTAAGTTATTGGACAAGCTGACAGGACATAACATAGCACGTATACATCATCGTACAAAGTTAATGTTGTAACAATGCAGACGGTAGAGTAACGAGAATTTTGAGGTCAAGAGTAAGGAGAATTGAGGAGGTCAAGTCAACTCGCATTGATGAATCACTGAACATTTTTTTATAGAATTTACCAATTATTAATCTGTCTCCATATCTACATGTACATCGACTAGGCAGTACTTGATAATTTCGCAGGCAACGTTACTAGCCGTACCTATGTAAATACTATCAATAACATGCTCTTAATATGTGCAATATATCAGCCGCTCCGCAACACCAATTTGCTTTTTCTTTCCCTTACCATAACACCCTAAACTACGGAAGATCTTCATCAACACATCGAGTTCACTCCGTGAAGGCTGAGGCTCAATTTCGAAGCGCTAATTTGGCATAAGTATTAAAGTTGTCTGAAATTCCTGTGCTCTCCCTTGTGTGAGGGGTATTATAACTAGAAAGATTTTGAATTAAATCAGTGGTCTGACCGTGTGCGGAGAAACCAGACGTATGTGGTTCTGGTAGAATTTGGCAGCTCTTCATCCCCAGCCGCCACCGCTACGCTAGCTGGCCTCATGCCCCTTCATTTCATAGTCATCATTATATCAGCCAAAAACGTCCACTCCAGGGCCGTTATTCGCTACGCGCTAAAGCAGCTCACCCCGCCGATCACCCGTCACGAAACTAGACCTCTGCCTTTGGTTGGTTACTACGCATTGCGGTGTCAAGATATATTTGTTGGTGAGCGTTGAGGTGAGCTTAAAACACGTTACAGAATAGGGGGGCTGGACATAAACCTCGCCTGAATAGTGTTACAACGACCGGTCCTGTGCCACCAGCATCCAGAGTACCCCCTTATAAAGAGAAGAGAACTAGAAATCTATTCAAAATGCATGTAAAAGCTTGCGCTGTATAGCGAGGCTTAAGCGCATCTCGAATGGATGTCCTCTATAGGTAAATAAGACGTTTAATAATTTTTGTTCCGATGAACGAATGGTTATCCGCTGTCAGACACGACCGGTCACGTCGTGACTTCTGATAAGGCGATAACAGCGATAGGCAATGCTCAGTTTGGAAAGGTAATAGGTATCATGAAATTTGTAGATCGATAGTTCGTTTTGAATTTGGAATGCGAGACAGCGGCGGACAAAGGAAAACGCGCGAAAACTGCACGTAACCTATTATTCTAGGGCTTGAGTCATCGTCATCGGAGTCCGGAGGAGTGACTAGATTCCGGAACATTTTAAGGAATTGAATAGACATTATGTATCTACTATCCTACTCGTATCTATATAGTAACTGTTATGTACAGGTAATATACGACGCCACATTTTTTTATGGTATAGTCAATGAGTGATTGATTATAGGTACAGTTTTTTTTAATGAGCCTCGTTTTTTCATTCTCACGTAAGCCATGCATTTGTGTACCTGCGACGTGGTATTAAGTAAGGTCCCCATACAATATAATTTTATCATCATCATTATCATATCAGCCGAAAGGCGTCCACTGCCACAGGCCCTCCCCAAAAAGTGCCAAGTGATCGCTCTTGCGCCACCCGCATCCAGTTAACTACCGCGAATCAAATATCTAGTATGCAAATGATACAATATCAGAAATGAGCCGATAATTAAATACTTATACCATATATAAATGCTACTGCCATAATGGCGAATGACTATAGCTAACTCGACTACGTACGGGCAGTTGGCAGGCACCTGCTAGGAGCTAATTTCGTCGCGCGAGGTCGTGACCCGTCGCCCTGCGTTCGCTCCCATACAGAGTTATAACCACAAATTGTAATTCAAAGTTCGAACGTTTACATCTCTGTCGCACTTGTGCTACGAGCGACAGAGATAGAAATATACGAACTCCATTAAATTTTCATGGTAGCACCGCAGAGCTGGGGGAGCTAAACTTTTAAGCGGTCGACTCTTTCGTCGTCATAAACTATGAAATGCTGTTTTGATATAACGATAGAAAATTTAAAATTCGAGCCTGAAGTCCACTTCGCTCCTATTCAATTATATCGGTGGAAAGTAAGTGCTTACAATTTGACACTACAATCGACAACTCGTAAAACTCGTACTTATTTAGTTTAGTTTTACGATTTTGGACATTCGACCGCTGCAGCAGCGCTCGAATGTCAAAAATCGGCCCCCTGCTGCCGCGAGCGCCCAAAAATTATATTTCGTATGTCTCTATCTCTATGACTTGAATGCAAGTGGGGTAGAGATGGAGATATTAGAAAAAATATATAGAACGGCGTGGCCGAATACAAAGGCAGTATTTCCAGAATCAGGACCGTAATGGTTATTTTACGCTAGTGATAATTTGACCACAGAATATTATTAGTATAATCGACACAGACTTGTTCTTAATCTAAGACAAAGTTTGGTTTGGGACTTGAGAGAGAGAAACGAATTAATTTCTTAGTTTTTCTTGAGTAGGTGAGTTTACATAACAAAGTAAGAAAACCTGTAAATGTGAATCCTAAATTGAACTTATCGTCAATAACAATAAGTGGGAAAAAAACTTAACATATTGTTTTCTTTCCCGATTCATCATTAGATAGGGCTGCCTACGCTTCATTGTTATTAGCAAATACCTAAAATAACTATTTCGTACGACAGCTAACTTGGCGCGAATAGCTAGCTATATTCCGCCCAAACAATAAAGACGCTGAATGCTATCATTTCCACAGAGCTATAAGACTTTCTTCTTACAAGAATATTTACATAATAATTACAAAAAAGCCAAATCGTAGTATATACACGCAGGCGCATAAGCTGTTGTTCTTTTGAATACGATATTACGTGCTCTGAAGAGATTTGGCGTGGCTCCATGTCTAGTGTATTTCAGGAGCCGACTCCTTGAGGTCATGACCCAGCCACCTTCGGCCCGGCGCCCCCGCTCGCGCGTGAGTCGTTCGAACGATGTATAGGAAACGGAACCCTATTGCAACGCAATTAAACTTGATATTTGATCGTGGAAAGCATGTGAATGTTGACAAGAGTGTACTGTTAAGAACCTAATTTCGAGTAGTTGGGCTTGATACAGCACTTTCCTGAAATGTGCGGCCGGCAACTATCGGCGTCTTGCTCTTACTTCCATTATATAGAAAAAGACGCATATAGTTGCTGCTAGGAGCACCTTCAGAAATAGATTATCTACATAAAATTAAAGACTTTATACTTACAGCTTATTACAGTCACAAACTCATGACTGTTCATTAATTTATTATAACCATCGACGAAGATATGCAGTAAGTACTGAAAAAATCCAACCAAAGTCAGAAAGAGCGCGTGAATCACATTAATGTTACAGCAACTTTTACAACTACAATATTGCGTCTCGCTATTCTATTGCCTTTTGTATGGTTGCCTGTAGTGTGATATTAACTTCTTGGACTAAATCTGTCCATCCCTTGGGCGCACGATCTCTATCTATTCATCCATACAAAAGACTCAAGATAGAACGGTCTAGAGGGCAGTGCTTGAAAGAGTCGCCCACGTCACACCGTCAGATAAGTATGAGAATACCACCAAGAAGAAGAAGATTCTAATGCAACACATGGAAGATCTCATTGCCATCATCAGCATTTTCAGTTCCCCTCTGCCCCGAGCTAAGGATTATCTTGTCCAGGAGCCATTTTCGATCTTTAATTGTCGACCCAACGAACTTAAATAATAATAAATCAGCCTATATAAGTCCCACTGCTGGGCACAGGCCTCCTCTCCTGGGTGAAAGGGAACTTATATTAAAGGAATAAAACAAGAAAAACAAGTAAAGTAAATATATACAAGTTCCAGCCCTATTTCCCAACGCGATAACCCTTATTAATGTTACAGAACCAAACAATAATGAGTGATGTAACATTGCTTGCACTAAGTGTACTACTTTTATTTTCAGCACGCTTAGGTAACGAAGAGAACAATAGAAACTAACTAAAGCCCTGGCCACTTGGCCTATTATACCAAAGAAACCTACACTCTCCTGCAAACCAGTTGATTACAAAATTATTAATATCAAACAGCAAGAGTAAAAACGAAAACATGAAAGTCGTAGTGGTAAGTACCTACATAATAGATAGCCAACCGATTTTTCCTCCAAGCCAGAACTTAGACGTGTTAGCGATTTATTACGAGGACGTGTCGAGAGTGACTACTGGCAACCAGAAAGGTGTCATTTACTCGGATGAGTTCATAGTGAGTTCTCATTTATCGACTTTTAATGTACAATAGGTATCGGTATCGATTGGATTTACGTACTTAACTTCAAAATCGGTATTGAGTATATAATTTTTGAAGATTGTATTAAGATCTATGTATATTTATCGCAGGCAATAATTTGTACTTACCTTCCGTTACAGATAATTGAGCAATCAGGGAGGTTTTTCATGGTATTTCTATATATTTTTCACTCGTGCGTAAAACGAAAGAGAGAGATACGTGGACGCCGGTTATTTAGCTGATCAATTAAGGGATGCTTTTAAATTTTATTTGCAGATTTTCATCATCGTCGCCCCTGGCCTCAGTCTACAGCAGCAATATCGCGTCCAGGGAGACAGCTGCAGCGGCGAACTGGAAGAGACCCGACGTTATAGTCACAAAAAACACACCAGTAGAGAAGAAATTGCGTCAGGTGAACTGGATGCTAGTAATGAAAAGTATACTAGGCGCTCCTCTTCTCACAAACGTAAAGATCATCTCAGAAGTCATAGAAAGAAATATTCCGGTAAGTGCTTCTGCGATTGCAGCAAGTGCGATGATCTTCAGCAATGCTGTCAACCTGATGCCTGTAGCAGAGAATGTGAGCAACAGGAACAGTATAACCAAGTCGAGCAGCCAGGACTCAGCCCAGGGAACTTAGTGTTTGTGCCATACCCGTACCCCTTAGTGGTTCCACCACCAGCACCCCCAATGCCCCTATTACCAATGTTCCCTCCCACTACAGTCAGGAGTATCACGACATCCACGGCGCTACCAAGTGACTACGACTACAGGAGAAGACATTCGGAACCCCTAGATAAGGATAGTTACTTGGATCTGCTACGGACCCTGAGAAACACGAAAGAATTGCCGTTCAGCAGAGATCGTTTGTCTAGTATGAGACCTGTGAAACGGTATATACCGCAGTACGGGATGATCTCTGACCACTTGATAGACCGACTGATGTCACAGGTTCGAAATGTTAAGGATATTCAGAGCACAATGGACTAAAAAGGGTGCCTTATGGGTGCTTGACATTTGATGTAATGTAACGAATCGCCGTGTCACGTCGAATTATCTACGTTTATATTTTTCCTATAGCATAAGATGTTTAGTTCCTACCCAATTTCGATACGAGTATGCGCCAGAGCGAGCGCTACCACTAGGTAACTACCTACGAATCTGTCGCACTTGCTAGTTCGAGCGACAAAGACGAAGTTCGTTATCGTTTCGCGGTAGGCCCTCAGGACGCATCGTATGGAAGTGAGAGTAGGTAAAGCTTATGTTTCTCCCCATTCCGTCATGACTTTTAATTATGTATATTGGTAACACAAAGTAGAACAATGTGTGTAATATTTGATACTTTTTTACGACTGTTTTTAATGTAAACGCTACTTAGCTAGGTAGGTACAACCGTGGACATAATGTTGAAACATTTACAATGTAAGTATAATAAAAAATTAAAATATTTATTCTATAGTTTTTATTTATACAAAGAGCTCAACTGAGACTACTTCACTCTCCCCTACTAATAAATACAAAATTATTTGTCGGAGGAGAAGCACAGAATAGTTGCATTTAACGACGGACCCATGGCAGGAACAATTGGTTTAAATATATAAGTAAGTACCTAACCATAAAATCCTTCTGCTTCATAAAATAGAGAACAACACGGGAGGTACCTATGCAAACAATTTACAGACAAATCTACATAGTTATATTGATCCCGTCGAAATGTTCTGAATGAACGCATGACCAGTGAACGCATCGCTGCACTTCTTACAGAATCAAAATGCGTCAGCAATTCCATTAGTACATGTACATGGTACGTCAGGGATTGTTTTTTGCCGTCAGCTAACGGTCAATGACGATTACTATTGATAAGAGTGTGAACTAATTTACAATGCCTACCGGTTAAATACGCAATCTTGTTTTCATCCGTGTTTTCACACGCACACACTGAAATCACCAAATACGAACACTTCACGGAATCGTCACTTTTAAAAAATCGCACCGTTGACGGACACAATTATATCGATAGATTAAATCGATATTTATCGTAATTTATGCGACACGGCATGTTCAGCGTGGTTTGACCTTTCAGAAGGCGGCACGACTGCGCGCGCGTCGCACGGGGTCACAAACGATGTATTTTTAGAGTTGAAAGTTCAAAATACGACGGTTCACGCATGTGAGTGCGCATGTTTCCGGTGATATGTCTTGATTGGATCAGATTGTTTGATAAGGGCTTCAGTGCTTATCAGCGTGCAAGAGTTGTTATTTAACTGCTGAGACAGTGCTTTAATGCCATTTTATCGCTCGTAGCTCTGATAATCGAAATTTTGGCGGTATACTTAAACCTACTGAAATGTGAGGTAATGCTCATATTTGCTTTAATTAGATTTCATTAGATTAAATTATTTATTTCATTGTATGTCAAACAATAAGATTTTTTATGATTTGTCGAAAACAGAGAAAAATAAAGATTATGATATTAAAAAAATGTCAACAAAGGTAAGAACACAACAACAAGGAAATAGAAAAACAAACCAAAAGCAAAAGAACACACTAGTAGATTGTTAACCAAGGGCTGAAAGGCACCCAGTTCTGACGAGATATTTTGGGGCTCGAACGAAGTGAGAGCGCCAATGGTTGAGTCAGAAATTGGTGACATTCACCCGAGTTAAACACTCTACTTTTCATATCGAATACGAGGAAAGTGAAAAAAACACAGACGGAAAATAAAACAATATGTTTCATCCGAGCCGAAAGAATAGTCCCATCTCACCTGTCCTAAAGAAAGAGGCAAATATCTGTCTCGCTCGCGTTTATGGTTATATAGTGTAACTCGGTCACGTGACATTCAGATAATACAACTACGATTTTAATTTTGAAAATGAAAATATTGCTCACGTTTTTATAACCAAATACCTAGTATTATATTCGTATTTCCTAAGTCAAAACTATATGAATAACATACTTTCATAATTTAATTGTGATAGACGAAAATAGTCTATTCAAATATTTTCCTACTATTTGTGTCTATTATTAGTATTAGTTGAAGAGTGGCTGTATGCGTTTCTGCCTTAGCTCACATGCACAACTTTGAGTTAAAAAAAAGCATTATGGGTGTATTCCGTTTATGACCACCTCATAGACCCTAGTGGATATTTTAGCTAAAATAAAAATAATGAATGTGTATACAACATAAACTTTTTTTTAATTAAGTAAAATAAATTCTATGAATTAATACCTAAGTATAAAAGTATTTCCCTTTGTCAGTGGCTGCGTAAGTATTGATATTTATTAGAATTTGTTCCCGGATAATGTTGATAAGGCGAGGACTAAGGGCGGGTTGCATCGACTTACGATTACAGTCCGATCAACGTTAAATATGGCGCTGACAGCTGTCAGTCCATAGAAACTTGTCAAACGTTCCATACATTCAGATTTGAACGAACACCGCTTACGATTACAGACGGTTTGGTGCAACTCACCCTAACTGGAATACACTACATTTCTGCACTAGAGCAGAAACGTATCACTTTCAGCACACTTTTTAGAACAACAACGACCCACTTTCAGAGCATGAGATATGAAAATATTATTTAAACGTTTCAGGATGTAAGGCTCTTACCAGATGATTGTTATTTGCACAGCCCCAGTACACAGCCCACAACCACTGGTAGGCACTGGTGGTAATTTCACTGGAAATGTGCAAATAATCTGGTAAGATCCTTACATTACGTTTAAATAGGCGAGGAGTTAGGTTAGTAGTGAAAAATATAAATAGGTACATTATAGGTATATGTAATTCTATTATAATTACGAGTATGTACACGTTATTGGGTTAAACGAGAGACGTCGATTTCAAATCAAGGACGTCCTAGAATCTTTTGTTTTGTTTTACTACAGGACGCCTGTAGGTACTACTAGGTATAATTGATTTCGTATCCGTCTGAATTAAACTTTAAGGCGCCGTAGGTTCATGGTCTTCTCTCCCTCTCACTGAGCATAAGCGTGAGCGAGATGAAAGTGCGTGCTCGGAAGCGCGGAAATCATGTTTTTTAATTTTTAATTTTTGGCCGTTTAAATAAGCAAAAAAGTAAACACTGAGTTCTCTCAAACATGATATTGCCGATTTTAAGAAGCCATTTGAATATTTTTAGCTTTTGTGCATAATTTGTAACAAATATTTTAAGTGTATTTCAGACCCTTTTAGATCTATGTTCGTGATTTTTTTCTATCGAGCGAAAATTCCCTGCAGAAAAGCCTCAAGATTATTATTCGTATTTTTTTAAAACCATATTATTATGAACATACGCATTATATTGTTTCAAAAACACTGTTCGCTTGACTTCGCTGAACCTACGGCGCCTTAAGTACCCAACCTAAACGTTTACGCCACGATGTTTTCAAACAAGCATGCGGTCTGATGGTAAGCTGACAACGTAGCCTAAATAAGGACATTTAAGACTCCGGAGAAGTCACAAGCGCAATGTCGACCCTTCATTGATTTGAGGATTACTTGTGTTGACATCTAGATGGTAAATGCAGGTACCTCCATTTCAAACATCATCATGGCAGCTGGCGACCCAACCCTCCACGCTCCTATGTTCCTGACATATCACCAATTAGGCAAAGAAAGTAAGGTGGAGTTGTGCTGTTCCAAATATGTGCGAGATGACGTAGCTACCCCTATGCCATAACTTTTTCATAGCACGTAGAACCGTTGGCCGTTGGGGCGGAAAGGTTCTCGAGTGGCGACCACGCACTGGAAGGTGAGCAAGGTGGACTGATGACCTGGTAAAGGTTGTGGGAGTCCGCTGGATGCGGGTGGCGCAGAACAGAACCGGTCACTCTGGCACGCTTTAGGAGGCCTATGTCCAGCAGGGGACGACTTCCGGCTGATAAGATGATGATAATACCTTTCTCAAATTGGGTCGTGATTTAAGCACGTTTAGCACTCTGAAAATCATCGAAGGAGCGAGCGAACCAAACGAAGTCCTATGCCTCAGCTTGGGCCGAAAATATATTTTACTTTATTTATATACAACGACGGTGGCAAACAAGCATACGGCCCGCCTGATCGTAAGCTGACACCGCAGCCTATAGACGCATGCAACTCCAAAGGAGTAATATGGGCCTTGCCGACCGTTGATATGTTTAAGGATTCACCGTATTCACAGCTGAGGGAACAAAATGCCCTCGCTCTCAACACAACGCATCCTCGGGAGCTCTGGCGAACTTGCTCACCTCCAGGAACACAACACTACTACAGAGCAAGTAGTAGTGTTATTATGGCTGTGGTCTACTGCAAGGCGCAGCTGTACTTCCCCAGTTGGGCTGCTCCACATTCGAGCGGGATGACATTTCACTGTGCACTACCTCACCAAATTTATACTCGCACTATTTGTACTCGTATGTCTCGCGGTTCTCCTCTACAGGTCGCATTTCTCAACCGATTATCTCGATATTTTGTGAGCAGTACGTCTAGCACAACTTGCTGATAAGCCGCTTGTCGCGCGACTGAGCGACCCCTGTCACACTCGCACCTCGCCCCGTGCAAATTAGAAAGACGAGGGTAGATCCTACTCGACTCTCGTCGTGGCGCGCCGTCAGTTGCGCTAGCCACCCAGGTTCGTAATTATATAGTTTAAGCGTTGGTCAGGGCTTAAACGCTTAAATATTTAAATAAAGACAAAACACAGATCAACTTATTATTTATTAAGAATTTAACAATAATTTGACTTATCTAATTTAATCGAATTTGACATAAAAAATAGTACAAACGCAAGTGGCATAAATTAGTGAGCAAATGGTGATACGAGCTCCTCACCCCACGAAGGCACAATGCAAAAAGAGAGCCTTCAGGGAGCGTCTTTCAGTTATAAAGGCTTCATGGCGGGGGGACGTGTCAATGACGTAGCAGGCAGGCTCATGGCGGGAGTAAACGGCAGTGACGTAGTAGACAAACGTCGTCTAGTTCCTTTTAATAGATTTTCTCACAGAGCCACCAGTATATATAAGAATAACACTTATTCTCGCTAAGCATTCGCCACAATCGCACTTGCAAACTTGTTTGAAAGCTTATCTATGTACCTACCTACGCATTTGAGTAGTTAGAATCAGCCAGGAATCTCAGTGTAAAAGGTAAAATATAAAATGGCGTTAACTCAAGACCGCAATGCGTTCCAGCTAACATCGATCTCAGGGAAAAAAGATGCGCTTACGTCACTATTAACGCTTCTATAATACGAATACGAATGCGACTAATGGACCAATGATTGGATTCTCGTCTCATCTGATGTTATATAATGGGTACCTACCTAAATCTCTCAAAATTCATGACCGGAATGCGTGTTGTTGAATACGACAGCAGAAATACTATTACTCACTTATTAGATTAAATATAACTAAGAGTAGGTGTTCGTTCTAATTTGTATATTTCGGTATCACCGTCCACAGGGCACAGGCGGGTCACTGGTGCTATTTGGAGATGTGGAACGACATTACTTTATTCGAAGTATTTTATTGGTTCACGTGTTTTGTTTGCTGTACCTGATTGTTGTGGCCGGGGCGTTGTTTATTATGTTACAGAGTTGCGTAAAATACGTCTCCGCCAGCACTCGATCTACTACAAAGTTCCCAACTCGTCTCTATTCCATACTTATCCGTATTCTCAAATACTGTTTTGGAAAAAAAACTAGATTTTTCTACAGAGGAACTATGGTAATAACTTGTCATAATTTCCTTACATTACAACCATTGCACCAAGCCGCCTGTAATCGTAAGCGGTGTTCGTTAAAAGCTAAATGTATGGAAAGTAGCCGGCCCCATATATAACGATGATCGGTCTGTAATCTTAGGTTGGTGTAACCCTTTACAATTCGTCGGTTCTTCGCTGTCGGTGCTACACGCTGGTTGCTCGCTAGTCTGATGGAGCCTTAATAAACTTAGTGCAATAAAAACTTACTGGTTCTAAAAAGCGCAACAGCCCATCTTTTGTTTTTGATTCCGTCGAAACGTCTCATACAAAAGATCTCTGTTTTCCTGACACTTTCACGCGCCTGAAACAAGTGAATAGCAAAGTTGTAAAGTTACAACAATTTGCGCCGATTTATTTCATTAGATTTATACCAGTTTTGCCCGCAACCTGGGGGTTACTTTACAGTTACAATAAAAATACAGTTGTTGTAAACACAATCCAGAAAAACGGAACGCATGTTGTAATAGTCATTGATATAGCTTGTGCTAATGACACGGTTTGAAACATGTCGAGCGATTGAGTCGCTCGACTATCTCTACCATGCCCCAGAATAAGAAATGTTTGTCTTAGAGATTTTTGTGTTTTTCAAATAGAGATTAGGACAAAAGAGATCATCTCTATTCTAATAGCGCGATAATTGGCCTCCACGACTTATAGAGAAGTTAATGGTTCACCTTTCTTCAGACTTTCATCGACTACATAATACTGGCTATCAGATGTGTGGTCGATAACTATATATCTTAACTTTAATCAGTAAGGCTGACGTTCGATCTCTTGCATTCCGGATCTGAAGACGGGTACACGGTAGGTACACCCTTTTAAAAAAGTAAGTCTAAGTCTCCTATTACCCGTGGTCCCAATGTTACTCATTGACATTAAGATACATGTTTGACGAGTAGGCTTTGGTCATTATAACTATTTATAACGTATGTCTGAAAAGGGTTGAATTATCAAAAATGGGTAGGTAAATAATGATTACGCAATCACACAACATGTAAACTTAACATATGTTTAATTCTTAAAATTTGAAGTACACAGCCATAATTGCCATATTCCACAATTATAATAAAGTTACGTAGATTGTCAAATCGTTCGTCCAACCAATTTTATCATCACCTCCAATATATTATTTAAATTCATAAAATAAATAAGTCACATAACATAACCATAACATACAATGTTAAAATATAAAGATTACAACACACTTCTCCAGAACGAAAAAGGTACTATTTAGCTGAAAATAATAACCTTAACTTTAAGTTACAATTTTTTTCTATTATTTTAATAATTGATTCTATTATGGAAGCACCATCAAACATTAATGTCTAAAATAATTATTTACAATATCAATATCTAGAGCTATCACTATTTATTTAATTTATTTAATAATATGTGGGTACAAAACCACTCGGAACTTCGTCCCGCAAATATTGATCTAAGAATAAAGCATTCAAAACTTTGTACTCAAAGTACCATCACAAGAATATATCATAAATGCACAATCGAAATCAGCTCTTAAGACAGAGGCCGACCTATCAAAATGCTGTGGCTGTTGGTAAATACTGAAACAGTAACGTCATACTTATCCAATACTAGCCAAACTGCCCAAATTTAGTGAAGCGGTTAGTAATTTAACCAATAAATTACAAAATTTAGTCATGGCATTCACTAAAATTCACTCCAAACCTATTTCAGTAGACACAATACTAAACTAGGTTTACGAGAACATTCAGCAGCAAAAGTCGCTAAGCGGGTCAAGTGCTCTAAATGACATACACACGACTCTAATGTAAAGAGGGTAAGGACTTTCTATATGATTTTGAGCGTGTTTTTGCGCAGCTACCTCTGTTGCTGACTGTACCTAATAACAAAACAAACTTGAATACTGGCTCAGTACAATATTTAATACACGGATCGCGGCGAATCTATCCCTATGACAGCTCCGTACAGACCGATCAACGTTAAATATGGCGCTGACAGCTGTCAGTCCATAGAAAGTTGTCAAACGTTCCATACATTCAGATTTTAACGAACACCGCTTACGATTACAGGCGGTTTGGTGCAACTCACCCTAAAACGTAAAATTGTACTCAGGTGAAAGCTGTCATAGGGATAGATTCGCCACGGTACGTATAAGTGAGAACTTGATTCTAAGATGTCATTCTAAAGTAGGTTTCAAGGTGATAGAGCTAAGGCACATTTTTCATTGCGCACATTGACCTAAAGGTAGGGTAATCACTTCGTCTGGAGGGTGAGCGAGGTGACAAGGTCTTGGAAGTCTGTGACGTACCAAGACGCCCTCTTTTTGACCTCCTCTCGCATCACATTGCCGCCAAAACCTGAGAATAATAGTTAGGAGTTAGGATATTGGGTGTTGAGAATGTTTCGATTAATTTCTAGTTATCAAATTGAGAATAAAAGGCGCACAAAATGAATCATCATCATCCTCCTAGCGTTATTCCCGGTAATGCCCCTAAGTGAGCCCGGGGTAGATTTGGCATTTGGCATAGGCACTAGTTTTACGAAAGCGACCGCCATCTGACCTTTCAACCCAGAGGGAAAACTACACCTTATTGGGATAAGACCGGTTTCCTAACGATGTTTTCCTTAACCGAAAAGCTAACGATAAATATTCCTTACAAAAGTTCCGAAAAACTCGAACCCACGACCGCCGCTTGACAGCCGCATGCCTGAACCACTAGGCTACTGTAGCTCAAATTGATTATGGTGTTTTTATGTGTAATAAGTAAGTACCCCGTGTGGTGTCGGGTTATAATAGCACCACCCCCTTTCTCCCTGTGGGTGTCTTAAGAGTCGTACTTAGGGAACATGGTTAAAATGTGTGGTGGGCGTTGGGCTAGCAACCTGTCACTGTGATATCACATTTAGTCTATATTTTATAACCACATTTATGCTAAAACTGTATGCTAAAAGTGTCATGTGCTCTGCCTACCCCTATTGGGAATGAAGGTGTGAATCTATGTATGTATGTAAGTAAGTAAGTAGTAAGTTTCGTATCATAGATTTAACTGAGAAGAACAGAGTCCACGAAGAATGCGCGGAAAATAGTATTTATATTATAAATTGAAATTGTAGAAAAAAAAAATATGCTCCTAGCTGGAACGAACCGAGGACCCTACAGGCATTCATAGCTCGTCGCTACTAACCAATTGAGCTATCGGAACAATCCATCTCGGCCACTAAATCAGTGCCTTCTTACAACCTTAGAGAGTATTTATATAGTAGTTACTAGCTTCTGCCCGCGTATATATCGTAGCTCCAAAAAAACAAACACTCGCTATTTTATTACACTATTGATAGGATTATTATTCAGGATAACATTTCTGTAACAAATATTTGAGCGAGAACATCCCGGGAGAGGCAAGCGAGTTTTTGAAAATCTTTGAATGCAGTTCTGTTTCTTTTTAAAAATAAAGGAATGTCTCCTTAAAGTAAAATGAGCCAACTTAAGGATTTACGGTTGTTTCCCTCCAGGGCCCGACTTATTATTCCACCCTGTATATATTTTTTTTATTTTGACACTTTGAGCCCTTATCCATCTCTAAGAAATAAGAATTTTCTTTCTCTTATTGTATCTGACATGTAAACTCTGATGTACTCATACTATTTTGAATCTATAGATAAACATTTTAACTTGTAAAAGTGCCCTCGTGGCCTATTTGCTGAATAAATATTTCGAATCGAAATCGATTCAGTGAAGAAGTGCAGACTAACAGACTGACAGACGGAGAGAAAGCACTTTTTCGCATTTATAATATTAGTATAGAATGATGGTATTCAATAAGATGTGAACTCACCAATGAACCCGTCAGCGGGCGGGCTGGCCTCCGCGTCGGTAGCTCCGTCCCCGATCATAACGACCCTCTGGTAGCCGTGCTGTTCCTTCAGCCGTCTGATCACCAGACCCTTGCCGCCCGACCGCGATGTGGGCTCGTTCTCGTCGAAACCAGCGTATTCACCTGGGACAAGGAAGAAAGGATTAATCAATACGGGTATACACTCAAAATGTACTCGTATTACTACTCCAAAAGAAAGAAGGCGAAATAATATGCCTAGTGGCGAAAACCCCATTCAGATATCTCAAAGAATAGGGGTACAAAATAAAATAAATAGGATTAAAAATGTAGTCAAATGGAGACAAAATAATGCAAAAGATTATATAATCACCGACGACCGCTTTAGCCTAGTTGGTCACTACCAACTAGGCTAGGCTAGGGTCACTACCCTGCCTACGAAGCAAGAGGTCCTGGGTTCGAATCCCGGTCAGAGCAAACATTTATGTGATGAGCATGAATATTTGTTTCTGAGTCATGGATATTTTCTATGTATTTAAGTATTTATATCTATTATATATATCGTCGTCTAGTACCCATAACACAAGCCTTACTGGGCTTACTATGGGACTAGGTCGATTTGTGTAAGATTGTCCCCTTATATATATTTATTTATTCATTATTTATTTATTTATTTTAATCACGAAGCTCGAAGTTATAAGTGTCCAAAGTTTTAAGAAGGGGTATCACATCACACATCATCCGCCTATATACGTCCCACTGCTGGGCACAGGCCTCCTCTCATGTATGAGAGGGAACGGGCAGTAGTCCCCACGCTGGCCCAGTGAGGATTGGCGACTTCACATACACCTTTAAATTTCTTCGCAGATGTATCCTCACGATGTGTTTCCTTCACCGAAAAGCTAACGGTAAATATGAAATCATATTCCGTACATAAGTTCCGAAAAACTCATTGGTACGAGCCGGGATTCGAACCCACGACCGCCGTTTGACAGCCGCATGCCTGAACCACTGGGCTACCGGAGCTTCGGGGGAAAGAAGGGGTATGTTCCGTCCATTTTTCGCAAAACGCAACTTCATATGAAACAATGACGCTGGAAGATTGTGACGTCACACTAATAGACGGCAACGCGCCGCGCCCCATCGTGTTCGACGCAGCCCCCGGCAGTATCTTGTAATGTGACGTCACACACTGTTTGCGTTTTCTCTCTCTAACTAGCAATATTAAACCGGTTGTAGCTTCGTAATTCTTTGACATATCTGAATGGGATTTTCGTCACTAGGCATATTTTTTGCCTTCTTTCATTTGGAGTAATAATAACAATTTAGGAGTCTACACCCCTTTTAAGAAGCTACAACCGTTTTAATATTGCTTGTTAGAGAGAGAAAACGCAAACAGTGTGTGACGTCACTAACGGCGAGCGTCGTAAATGACAATCGTTTCATATGAAAGCACGTTTTGCGGAAAAGGGACAAAATATACCCCCGCTTTAAACTTTGGACGCTTATAACTTTGTCATTATTTAACCTATTGCGTTACTTTTTTCTCCATTTGACTACATTTTAAATCCATTACCGAGAAAATATAGAATCATTGATTATTTTATTTTGTACCGGAACAATCCGGGGTTTGTATGTGAGTATAAATGTCTGTTCGCCAATAACTCGAGTATCGCTGGCCAGATTTAATGAGACAAAAAATGTTTGGGCTTCGAACATGAGCCAAATCGGTCAAGCGGTTGCCGAGATATAAGGGGGTTGTATGTTGAAGACATAATTTCTCTGAACACCACTAGATGGCGCTGGACCCACGAGTGCATCCCGTGTATACCTACGTGCTACGCGGTAGAGCGGGACGGCATGATTTTGAGTTGTCTAGTTTAAACATCGGCTTTGTTAGATAGAGGACCTTATACACTTAAGTACCTGCTATTACTTATTTTGCGGCTAGGAATAGATAAAAACGTGCGCTTCACCGAAGCGGCATTAGGAACCGTTGCAGATAGATAAATAACGCATTAATGACTAGTAGAATTATATAACACGAATATACCGAACTAATTAGCAACCAACTATACATATAAGGTTGATGCGATACGATATCAAGATTATTTCACTTCCTTGCAGTAATAGTCAATATGACAAAGGTCATATACACGTGTTGAGGCATGATAGGACGGCAACTTAATTTTATTCGGACAACCTATCATCTATATATGAAAAATCCCACCTAGTTTACATGCTAGATCAATAAACCAATAGGTCAGACTCAACGAACCGATCATAGATCGAGTCATAGTGATGTATGGCACGCGTTACTCTCGTGACCGATATGATAACACACAACTGCAAACACACTCCGTAGATAACAGTCTTCACGGTTGTATAGATCGATCGATCGATCGAAGATATCCAAATTATCCAACGCCAATCTCTGGGAACGGTGCAATGCGAGTTCGATCGAGCAGCAGATCACACGCCGCAAATGAAACTGGATTGGCCTGACACTCCGAAGGGACCCTGATCACATACTTCGGCAAACCTTGGTCTGGAATCCAGGTGGGCGTCTTAAGGGGCTCCACGCGCTATTTGGCTTGTTTTGACGAGTTTTGAGTTGATATTCCTCCGTCAAAACTATGGCACAAACACTTATCGGTTCTTCAATCCTTTATCTACATCTTCACGAGAGTTTTTTTGGTTTTTTTTTATGATTTATTCAAACATGGTCCAAAAAGGTCTGTTTTCGATACAAGTATGTTGTTTATGCACTTTTATATATGAAATCTAAAAAATAACTGTTCCTAACTGACGTCTCTACAAACCCACGAGAGTTTTCTTTAAGGCGCCGTAGGTTCATGGTCTTCTCTCCCTCTCACTGAGCATAAGCGTGAGCGAGATGGAAGTGCGTGCTCGGAAGCGCGGAAATCATGTTTTTTAATTTTAATTTTTTGGCCGTTTAAATAAATAAAAAAGTAAACACTGATTTCCCTCAAACATGATATTGCCGATTTTTAGAAGCCATTTTAATATTTTTAGCTTTTGTTCGTAATTTGTAACAAGTATTTTAAGTGTATTTTAGACCCTTTTAGACCTATGTTCGTTTTTTTTTCTATCGAGCGAAAAATGCTAAATCATGTTTCTAAACACTGATTTCCCTGCAGAAAAGCCTCAAGATTACTATTCGTATTTTTTTTAAACCATATTATTATAAACAGACGCATTATATTGTTTCAAAAACACTGTTCGCTTAACTTCGCTGAACCTACGGCGCCTTAAACAAATTTTCACAAAAGTTACTTCCATAAAACTGTCTTTTTTGGCCTGAAATTGCCAAAGTTTGGTGCCATATATCCCGAAAAATGTTAGTTTTATGTAAGTATGGGATACTATTTCGGTAAACCACGTTGTTGTTAATACGATAAGCCATAAAAAACACGAAAAAACAGACGGTTACAGATCGAAGGTTATTGGGAGCTAGGAGCCCCTTAAGCAGCCTTGGCCGCGGACGATCATTGCAGAAGCTAAAGCCAAAAAGACCTGGAGCGAAATGAAGCGTGAAACTCGAGAACCGATCAGGTCGGCTACGCATTGTGAACACTTTCTGCCCCACCCAGGAGATCGATCGATCGACGGATATGCGCTCCACATCTACTTAGACTAGGGACAAAACATACGCAATTAGGAATGTTGTGCTTCGTGAATTAAGCCATTGTATACGAATCATGTGATCTGATTACTGCAAGAACTGAGAGGAGCGAAGATAGACCTGATAGGGCGCTTGTTTAGACATCATGGAGCGAGAACAAACTCGTTTTGCAAACTCCTATGTGGAAGGCCTTGCCTAGTTGTGTGTAGTTTCCCACACTTCCCCAAATTTGAGTAATAACTGTAGAATAAGTTGGAAATCCACCGACGAGAGCCTGGCTTTTAAATATATGATGATGACTGCACAAGTATAACAGGCTTGTGACCTAAGAATTATTTACGATGCCACTCGAACCAGTTTTTGAAGAGGAACAAATGTTTGTACGGGAGAAACTACAATTAAAGAACATATATACCCAAAAAAAAAGTTAAAAACGGACCCGCTGGCGGCAATACTAATTGATGCTTAAGTATGACGTCACACTTTGTAATTCGTACTAATCGTTGTATGGAAAATGAAGTAAATGGTTGTTTCTGTCGCGAAATACTGCGGTTAGGTCCATGGCCGTCATACAAATATTTTATATATATAATAATAATCATACGTCGTTATCGCGGGGGCAAAAACGATTTGACAGTTCAGAAAGACTATGACAAACAAGCAATAACAGACGTGAAACTCATTTTGAGGACCATTTATGCCTACGAGTTTAAAATTTATCAAAATTATTTCTAATATCCGACCTCCAAACTTGAAATAGTGCGAATGGAATAAAAATATTTAAAAAGCTAAAACAAGTTTTGAAAAAAAAAAACTGGATTTGGCATAATTTAAAAATAATGAACAGATACAAGGGAAGGAAATCATACTTGAATCATCGTTACGAGTTTGTCACAGTAGATTACTTCTATCGTTTCTATTTCGCACCTACAACAACAGTTGATGTTGAAAGATCGTTCAGTCAATTGAAATGGATATTTTATGCACGACACCGCAAATTGACTATAGACTACTTATTAGATAAAATCTTTATAATCGAATCTATTACCAAAACCAAATAAAATACAAGTGAAAAATTCACGTTAGTAAAAATTACACAAATTGCTGTCTTATTATTTAAGTAGACGTGTTGCCTTCTGAGTAGGTAAAGCGTTTAATTAGTAGAAGATATTTTAATAGAACTTTTCTAGCGAAAACTCTCCAGATGTGAAGAACTTCTTAGGTGCATAGTATTTGTAGGCAGAATATGTCCGTTTCTACCAAATAGACATTCTTTTATATGTGTTCTTTATCTGATTTGTTATGGCCCCCCCCGATAACGACGTATGAGAATAATAAATCAGCCTATATACGTCCCACTGCTGGGCACAGGCCTCCTCTTATGGATGAGAGGGAACGGGCAGTAGTCCCCATGCTGGCCCAGTGCGGGTTGGGGACTTCACATACACCTTTGAACTTCTTCGTAGATGTATGCAGGTTTCCTCACGATGTTTTTCCTTCAGCGAAAAGCTATTTATTTTATTTCTATTTATTTATCATCATTCTCCTAGCGTTATTCCCGGTTGTGCCCCTAAAGGAGCCCAGGGTCCGCTTTGACACCTAATCCCAAGATTTGGCATAGGCACTAGTTTTACGAAAGCGACTGCCATCTGACCTTCCAACCCAGAGGGAGAACTAGACCTTATTGGGATTAGACCGGTTTCCTCACGATGTTTTCCTTCACCGAAAAGCTAACGGTAAATATTCCGTACATAAGTTCCGAGAAACTCATTGGTACGAGCCGGGATTCGAACCCACGACCGCCGCTTGACAGCCGCATGCCTGAACCACTAGGCTACCGTAGCTTCTATAATAATAATATAATACATTTAATAAAATTGAACTTTCAATATGTAATATCTTAGTACGTTATCAGTTATATTTTGTAATATATACTTTAAATTTAGTACAATAATTTGTTGATTTACTTGCCATTTAGCAACACTTCGTTATCAATTTAAACATGACGCAACTACCCTATTATGTATAGGCCGTATTATTTTTATCACCGGGGTTAAAGCACCCGTCTCGTTCTAAGAAGTACGCAGTGTGAACGTGTCGGGCACAACTTAACCACACGTGAACGACTTGATTATAGCCTTTCAGAAAAGGCTAGGCCATAATACTGGCGGGTAAAACCGCGGGGGTATATTTAATCTTAAGAACATAATTGATCTACAATAACTGATTCAGTTCTTATCGTCATTATATAGTTAGGTAAGAACATTGAAATGGTCAATCATACCTATCTAAAGCATACTTATCTTTATTATTTGATAGTAATTAATGCTTTTTACACCAACCTAACTTAATAGGCTAGTGCGCCGTCCAGATAACAACTGGATTTTCGGTAGCGGTAGTCCCATGTCACATTGAAACCTACGTAAAACCATTATCTTAATTGTTAACCTTTTAACAGCGAAGCGTTGAACAAAAATGACCTGTCACTGACGCCACGCTGTCGCATTTTGTTGAGCGAAATTGAACTTTACGGAATCCCCCATAGGTCCCTATTGCATTAACAAAACTGACGTCCGTGGCCGTCGTTGGCGTCCATGGCAGGACTTTCCGATGTCGGCTACAGCCGACATTGGCGCTCAAAGGGTTAATATGTATGTTTTAAGGTTTTTTATCCAGTGCTTTATGTCGGTCATAAACGCAATCATGCTACCAGTGCAGTGTACAAGAAAAGAGTACCTACTTTATCATCCATCAGTCACCTCAATGAGCGAACATCAAAGTTATCCAACCGCGACGCGAAGATAATTTATCAGGAAAAAGACAATTTATTGTCGTTCCCCTTTCAGATAATTTTAAGAACAAAAGTGCAGAGATATAATATCACTCAACAACAACATGGAACATTTGAAGGACTAATTTAAAATACAGAGATTAAAACCCCATGCACTTGTTTGTTGATTCCATTGTAATTTTTAAAGATATATTGTTATAAAAGTCGATCGATTTTCGTGTGCAATCTGAAGTGAGGCGGGGCGGGGTGTACGTTGGTATTTCCTTATCATGACGACGACGATGACGTTTCTAATGTAGTAAAATTAATTTTGAAGCAAGTAATAACATCGAATAATACTATTCACAACATCTACACACTTGCGCTAATATATGCCTTGTGACGGCAGCTACAGGGCAAGGGTTAAACACACCCACGGGACGAAAACAATCTGACGATAATCTAATATAAACCTTATTGAAAAGCAATTAAGGAACGTTATTGATCTAGCCCACGCTCACATCGATACATTAACTTGGAGGAAAAAAAATGGCATTATTACATAGCAGCATCATTCTTTGTAAATATTAAATATTATTAATGAACATTATTTTGATTTGTAATCACAGACAAAATAGACAAAGGTGTCGCTTACTGGCGTTAGTCCTATCATGTTGAAGCGTTTATTCATGTGGACAAAATTCAACAAGAAATCGATTCTATTTGGTTATAATTTTGAGTAGGCACAATTGCATTTTCACTAAATTCACATAGTGTAGCATTAACCTTGGTTCAATTTCAAAATTGTAATTTTAAGTGTTCGATTTTACATTTATACCGAATGAAAGTAAATGGTCGATCGTGTAAGAGTTTTTACAGTAAAAATAGCATACCACACCTTAGTGCAGCCAAATAATTGTATTGCGATCAATACCATGTCAAATTAAACTAAAAAAAAAAACGAATTAAAAAAATAGGACCAGCGACTGATAAATAAGTAATAAAGCAAACACTACTCTATTAAAATACATCAATGATGACGCACAACTGATAAAAAAACAAGTCGCGGGGGGCGAGTCGGATAGCAACAAGGTCAATATGATTATATCAGTTTCAGAACATACGCTATCTGCGGACGCACGATACCATCGTGAAAAACTATAAGTGCTTATTAAACAAAGATAAACAGTTCAAAAAAACCGTAGGCCGACTACCGGAAAACTAACTGAATAACTGCACTTAGAAAAGTTGAAAAACCCCCGACATTTTCATTTCAAAGTCCAATATCTCAAAAACGGCTGAACAAATTTTCATGAAACATGGCTAAGAACACTCAGGATGAAATTATCTATGACACAAAAAAAACCGCATTCAAATCGGTCCATCCGTTTGGGAGCTACAATACCACAAACAGATACACAGACACACAGATACACAGACAGAGACGTTAAACTTATAACACCCGTCTCTTTGCGTCGGGGCTTAAAAATGTCATCCGAAGCAGAATTACAAATCCTTAATCAATATCGGTTCAGGATTTTAAACGCCAGTGGAAAACACGTAAATACAAACTTGGACTGCTAAAAACATGACCCTTCCTATAGGCTCTGCCGTAGTCGGAAAAAAAAAAAAAAAAAAGCACATCGATCTGGTCAATATATTTAATCGTATGGCATACATTATTTTGGCCTTTAAAGTGTGCCACTTTTTAGTACCACCCACGTGCAGGGTTGTGGTAGGTAGCTCCTGCGGACGCGAGTGACAGTTGTCCCCCCTTTGTCAATTGAGTGGGCAACTCGACTGTTAGAAGTTCTTAAGCCGCCCGAAGGCCTCTAACTCGGCTTAACGACTATTGTCATAGACCGCAGCCATCTGGGCAATTGATCATACTTTAGCGAAAAGTAGCTTTGAAAAATATAATGATTATAAATATCACCATATTGTATGGCCAGACAGGGCATACTGAAAATTTATTTCTCCCATACCTTGTTACTATTAATCTGAGGATTTATATATTACCGTACTCAAAAATGTGACCATAAATCAAGGGAGCATCAACTTCCATCGATCGACCATACTCGTCTAGAAAGCGCAAAGGAAAAATTCCACCTCCTTTCATAGCAAACCTAGATTGGGAATATTGGTCATTATCCTCCTAGCGTTATTCCCGGTTGAAAATGAGCCCGTGGTCCGCTTTGACACATAATCCCAAGATTTGGCATAGACACTATTTTTATGAAAGCGACTGCCGTCTGAACTTCCAACCGAAAGGGAAAACTACACCTGGAAATATCGTCCTATTCACAAATAACTCAAATCAGTAATGATACCATTTAGATCGTAAATTCCATGACAAAACACTATCGCCACTGAAAAACAACTTGTTTGTATCCCTTCGACGACGAGTTATTTTCTCCGTATTTCAACGTTATCTGATTTATTTGCGTGTTCCTTTAAATCTATTTTTGCTACGAATAATATCACTTGTTAACTTTGAGAAACGAGAAAAAAATGTTGGAAGACTGTATGCTTCATAATCGTGGGAGTTAAATAGCAGTCAAGTTTTTTCAAAAATCGGTAGATTTCACGTGTTCACCCGGATGAACATTCTTAAAATTCGTAAAATATTTACAACTTACGACTGGAAACAATTATCAACTTCATCATTCTCCTAGCGTTATTGCAAGTTGTGCCCTAAAAGAGCCCGAGATCTGCTTTGACACCTAATCCCAAGATTAGGCATAGATACTAGTTTTACGAAAGCGACTGCCATCTGACCTTCCAACCTAGAGGGAAAACAACACCTTCTTGGGATTAGAACATACTCACGATGTTTATAATTTGAAACAATGTTGGAATATATTTTTTTGTTGACCGGCCTGTCATTTTGGAATCTCTGCGACCTAATTCCACATGTTGTCGAATTGGATTGTTTACATCTCGACAGAATTCGCGTAAATCAAAACGATAAGACGATGAGGACGCAAAGATTGCACTGATTTTAATCAGTCAAAAACCTTCGCAGATTACAAGATTGCATACGGTTATTGTTTCAAATGTTATCAGGTTCCCAAGGAGTTGTGTACGTACACGCTTGCAAGCGATTATGTCTGTTCAGAGAACATGTGCATATTTGTTTACCTAATGTTATTCTAGATTTTCAACAGATGGAGAATATTATTTCTAGCATTAAACGATAGGCGAACCGTATACTACGAACATTATTGAAACGAACGGGTTCGAATCCCGGTGAGGGCATTTATTTGTGTGATGAGCATGTATAAGTAACGTATATCGTTGTATATCGTTGTACCCATAGTAAAAGCTTTGCTTAGTTTGGGACTGGGTCGATTTGTCTAAGAATGTCCCCAAATATTAATATATATATTATCCGGCGCATTTGCTTGTGAAAGGTATGTGTAATACGCGGGCAGCCTATTACATTATGTTATGGAATAACTCACCATTGAAGTAGAATTTGAGTCTGTTGGCGTATATATTGGTCTTCGGTATGTTGAGCTGGCTGGCCACTGGCTCTATGAGACTCCGGAAACCGCCGGACACGAGGTACACCGCCACGCCGCGGTCCTGCAGCGACTTCACTACTTGTCTGGAAAAATGTACAACTCATTCAAACTTAGCGGTTAGAATGAGGATATGTTTCTGACAAAAATAGTACATTTCGATGCTAGGGCGGAAAGTATGTCATTACGTCACGAGAGCCTAGATAAAGCAAAAACAAGTAAGGAATTCGAAACTTTTATATTATGTAACATTAATTACATCATTGTAATACTGTTGAAATAATAATGAATGGTACAATTGTTGAGTGGGAAAACTGAAAAGCACTGGTTCGCGAAAACCAACTTTCCGCACGCTAAACAGCTACGTAAAGTAGCACTTTTTGAGAAACTGTATTAAATAGTTATTTGTGTCACAAGGGAGCAAAATAGTATATTTACGGCGAGGGCGGTGTATTGAATCCTGAACGTAGCGAGGGATCCTACAATAGAATCCTGAGCGTAGCGAGGGATTCTAACGTAGGATCCTGAGCGTAGTGAGGGATACAAGTGTTTACGCCCGAGACGAAAATAATTTTGCTACCGAGTGACACATACTATTTTTCACACCGACTATAAGGAAATTTAAAAAAAGCTATTTTTAAAATGTATCTAAATTATCTTAATTTTTATTACTAATTTTTAAATATAACGAAATATTTATAAATTTTTATACAACATTGTTATAGTTAAAACTTGAAATATGTTCGTTTTGAATCGACTACGATGAAATTACATTCGATTATTTTATTAACATCTATGTTCAATTGGCACATTGCGTACAAATGTTCCAATGCCAATGTATAAATTAAAAAAGTAGCTTGAACAGAAAAGTAGCGTTTTGGTCCCTCTCGTCGTGGAGCAAAACTTACTTTTCCGAATGAAAGGTGTGAAAAAAATATTTTTGGTATTAGCTTTTATTGCCAACTGTACTTTTCTGTATACCGTCATTATTTATCATTTCCATTAAGCTCATTGACGCGATTCTAACGTGTCCAAACTCAACTGGGTTACGTCGGTTAAGTACTGAATTCCCATGGCCACCTTCTGCCTCCATCAGATCAGCTCGATGGTACCATAATATTTTCCAAGGTTTGTCCCCTACTAACAAACAAACAAACGAACAGGTCAAGTTGTATAAAAGCTAGTAAACATTACAAGTCCAGTATACTATTATCAAATGCTCGCTGCACGCGGGAAATGTAGGAATGGGACGGCGCTGTTATTGCGCTCTCTGTTGCATTTAACTACCATGATTGGTGCGACAGAGAATACTACAATCAAGGGCACCAATATATAGGCACCACAAAGTCTCTAAAATATACACAGACCTTATTTCTGCAACAATAATGTCGTAGTACACATATTTAAGAAAATTTGAGTGAATACATATTGGTGCGGAACACCAATGAAATCACTCCCATCACAATACAGACAAGGGACTGTATTGTGATGGGAGTGATTTCATTGGCGTTCCGTATCGTGTTTCGGGTCGTTTCTGGTGAAAAAAATCCGTTACCGAAAGTAATTACTGGTCGGAACTAGACCGATAAAAGTCTGATGAAACGATGATTATTTTTAACCGACTTCAAAAAAAAAGGAGGAGGTTCTCAATTCGGCTATTTTTTATTATTATTATTATTTTCAATGTTTGTTACCTCAGAACTCCGTCATTGATGAGCCGATTCGAAAATATTTTTTTTGTTCGTATGTATATACTTCCAGGTGGGTCCCATTTTTTTCATAATTCAGTTAGATGATGGGATCCATGAGGAATTGATGGGATCGATGGAAGTCCTGAAATATTATCGGCCCACATACAGCGATTCGGTTTTTTCTATAGTAATCAACGCATTTGCTATCAGAAATCAGTTCATGTTGTAATTGCAATTGTAAAAAAAATATAGTATACCTATGTTCTCATGGCTTGGCGGAGTACTAAATTGAAGTCGGTTAAAACTTTGTTTTTAAAGTAAATTATTCAACATGCTCTTGACTTAAATATCTTTCACGGCCAAGGTAAGGCTGTAATACTTTCGAGACTTTAAAACCAATACCGAAATCCCAACAAAGTTTCTTAGGAAAATACCTACTCTAGATAGATTTGCGCAAATAAATTTAACAAACAAAGGAATTTAAATTACCCCATTACACATCAGAGAGGATTATATTATTACATATAACAACACGATAAGGAATCATTGCGTTTTATGGTTCAAATCATAAGAGATAAGATATTAATATTTTTGATTGCCGATAAATAGTAACCCAAAGTTCGTTCAATTGTCATCAAAATAACTTTACGAGTATTCAGCATAAAATATTGTTTCGAAAGGGCTATTTTACGTCCTTACTTTTAGCTTAATGATTTATTTTCTTTTGTAAGTAGGTAGCGAACAAAACATACATTACTTCACGTATGTTAATTCTACTTCTATTCGAAGCATTCATTATTGGCGTCATAGACAAGGAATCATTGTATGCTGTTGCTTGTATATTTACGCATCAAGACGGGATGTAAATATCTATCGCTTAGACCAAGGCTACATAACTGGCCACTAGAACGAGCTAGAATAAGAATAAAACCGGCCAAGTGCGCACGAAGGGTTCCGTACCATTATCTATAAAAACAGCAAAAAAAAGCGTTTGTTGTATGGGAGGCCCCTTAAATATTTATTTTATTTTGTTCTTGGTATTTATTGTTATAGCGGCAACAGAAATACATCATTTGTGAAAATTTCAACTGTCTAGCTTTCGCGGTTCTTCAGATACAGCCTGGTAACAAACACGAACAGACAGCGAAGTCTTAGTAATAGGGTCCCGTTTTTACCCTTTGGGTACGGAACCCTAAAAAGGAAGTATAAAAACTGTTGCCACGATGTCCATAAAGGGGTCGAACAACACGAAGCAGATTGAACTGGAAATTGTTATATGCGGCACGGGTTATATAGAACCGATTACTTACGTTGGCCTTTTGTATCGGGACTAAATAATTTCGTGACAAACATGAATAAGTTTGAATCGGTTTCGTTAATATGGTCCTCGTCTTTTGACCTACTTATAAGTAAGTTAGAGATAATGATATGTACCCCGCTATTTGTAAAACTTAACAAATCTCCGTTTGCTAAAATGTGTTTAGTACAGATGAAAGTCAAACGAATTTTCGCGGCATTTTAAGCAAAAGGATTGATTAACGTTCATAAACAGGTTAATAATCTTGCTTTAAAATTAGATAGCTGTGCTGTGCGGTTTAGACTCAGAAAAGTAACATAACCGTTAAATAAAATTTTAACAGAGCACAATTCAAGGGGTCTTAAAAGGAAATTCTATGTTATTCGTCACGTCACTGATGATGTTATTTTAATAAAAAATACAATATTAGCGGAATTTAAATTGCAAATTTTCAAGTTTGAACCTTAAAACTTGGGTGATGGTTTAAAACACAAAACTCGTTCTCGGCGAATAAATAAACATGTATTTACACTACCTACTTGACGTAAGCAAGCTTATGTTTATGTGGTAGTGGGTGTGCCTGTGGTGTGTTACTAAGCTACCTTATACAGGGTGTCCAAAAACATAGTCCACAAACATGTCGCATAGTTTTGGGACGGCCTGTCAAGAATATTTTTTTGAGGATATACATATTTCAATAAATGAATGCCAGTTTTTTAGCTGTTTGTTTTGAAAATACATATTTCAATCAATTCGAGCCGAATAATAGAGGCTGAGTCGATTAAGACTAGTAAGCCTTTGGCAGTCTTCAGAACTATTCACAGTAACTTTCTTTGAGAACGCATTAAAAGTATGATGACGATTATTTTTTAATTGTACATCAGGGTACTTAGAGTTAGAATAAATCAACAGACACTTACGACACTCCCGGTGTGAGATGGATGGGGAAAGTGTCTAGGAACTCTTTTATTTGGGCGACACTCGGTCTGATGATGTCCAGTCTCTTCTTCAAGGCTTCCTGGAACGTCATGCTACCTCCCATCGCTTCCGCTGTCCTGGAAAATAAATAAAAAAATTAACTAAACGTTAGGATACACCTATTATCGTCAGATCAGTTACTCTTTGAGAAACTGCACGGCTATCACGCGACGGCGCGCGAGCTCCCTCGATTGTTCTCTCACTATCCGTCGCTCTCTTATTAGAACACTTAGAACAAGAGGTATAGTGCGAGAAAAATCGAGAGTATGTCGCGTCCATCCCATGATAAACGTGCTGTAAGTAGAAGAATTCTCATGACGTAACTTTGACAGTTTTCCCATTTCTTTTAACCAAACCCTTTTAACTGCAGGGAGGGAGCATCATTAGATGCAAACTTGTACACTGTTCATCAAGGTTACACCTTATGAAATTATGCTAATTTAAAAAAAAAATAGATGCACTAAAGTAGTTCATAACATAATGAAACTGACACGACGTGCTTCAAGAAAAAAAAAACCACGTTCTTTGTCAATAAGCATTTTAGCTGGATTTCGATAGAAAAAAGTAAAAAGTAAGTTTTCTTGAACAGTGAAGCGAGAAGGTGAGATTCTATTACCAACATTGTAACTCCGATGAGGCCCTGAAATCTGACCTTTAAAACAGGTACCAGATATTTGTTTTGGCTAAATTTGGCAATCAGGCTATACAATGTTATGTCAAGGAATACGAAAACACAATCTCGTTCTCATGAAAAGAGACCTTAATGCGGTTCAGTTAGGTCCCTTTTCTTAGATACATACCTATATTACTATTGTGATACTGATGTAAGTTACACAAGACAGCATAATGCTGCCTCGGTTACACGCCTTGGTGCAAACAAATTATAAAAGATGATAAATTATGACAATTCTATATTTATCTCCTTATAAATTGTATCTGGTTGCCTGGGAATCAGACCGCGAAGATTATTAGGTCAAACATTAAATTCGTAATAACGTTTATATACAATAACATATCTTCGTATGCTTATCTGGTGCAGGCCGTAGCTATAGATTGATGTCTTTCAAGAGAAACAATAAACTTATATATATTTGTATACCTAGTTCCCTAGACATTAAAAGCAAAGCGCGGATTTAGTTTTAGTGTAGTTATTATATAAAAAAATCAATGGGTTCTTTTTCAACAAAGAAATGAATGACCATTTCTGAACTTCAATTTAATTTTATCTTTAATATTAAGGCAATAAGAAAAATTGATATAATATTAAAAAATAAGAATTGAGATCTCTTTGTTTTCCGCCGATAAAATTTTAAATCATTTATCACAAAGAACTTTTATGATAAATGATTGTATGTTGTTCCTAAGCAACATGTACTCGTAGAGCTTTAGATAAGCAATTATCATCAGTATCATCACGTTGGAAATAAAGATATGTGAAAGAACACACAATGTACATCATTGACAAACCTTATCGGTAGGATATCCATTATCATTTGGTAATGAACTTATTGTTTGATTATTGAAATTGAAAACTTAATTCTATGCATCTTTTAACCTAGCTGGGGTGGAAGTAGACATCGCAGGTATCGCAGCCCACGCAGATAAAGTCGCGGACCAAAGCTAGTTTTTTACGAATGGTAAAAGAAATATCGGATTTTTATATATGGTAAAAAAAAACAAAGTATCACATCCCAAACAATTTTTCTCAAATTATCATTTGGCAAAGAATCATTAGTCAAAACGACTAATCGCACTTTAACAGTAACTTAATTTTTATTTGGCAAATTATGGTTTAACTTGGTCATGTCATGCCATCAAAGACAAATGTATCGTTGGCCATAACATACTCTTCTCAAAATATTACATGGCATCGTATATAATGCACTGTGGATAGAACATCAATTTGTATAACGATCTCGTTCTATCATCATCATCATCATCATCATCATATCAGCCGAAAGACGTCCACTGCTGGACATAGGCCTCCCCCAAAGAGTGCCAAAGTGACCGATCCCGCGCCACCCGCATCCAGCGGACTCCCGCAACCTTTACCAGGTCATCAGTCCACCTTGTCGGGGGCCTACCCACGCTGCGCCTTCCGGTACGTGGTCGCCACTCGAGAACCTTTCCGCCCCAACGGCCATCGGTTCTACGTGCTATGTGCCCCGCCCACTGCCACTTAAGTTTAGCGATCCGGAGGGCTATATCGGTTACCTTGGTTCTGCTGCGGATAGCCTCATTTTTGATGCGGTCACGCAGAGAAACTCCCAACATGGCCCTCTCCATTGCCCTTTGGGTGACTTTGAGCCTTCTTATGAGGCCCATAGTAAGCGACCACGTTTCAGTGCCATATGTCATCACTGGCAACACACACTGATCAAAGACTTTCGTCTTGAGACACTGCGGAATATTGGACGAAAAGATTTGCCGTAGCTTCCCGAACGCTGCCCAGCCGAGTCGGATTCGACGATTGACCTCTTTCTCGAAGTTGGACCTACCTAACTGGATCGTCTGTCCTAGGTATACATAATCGTCTACAACTTCGAGCGTAAAGTGTCCGATTGTAATGGGAGTTGGTACTACATGGGCATTTGACATGATCTTCGTCTTATCCATGTTCATTCTTAGACCAACTCGCTCGGATGCTTTACTAAGGTCATCGAGCATCGTACTTAAGTCCTCCATGGTCTCAGCCAAGACTACTATATCGTCAGCAAACCGAAGGTGAGTGATGTACTCGCCGTTGATGCCGATGCCTAGCCTTCTCCAGTCCAGAGTCTTGAAAACGTCCTCCAGTGCAGCGGTGAACAGTTTTGGAGAAATAACATCCCCTTGCCTGACTCCCCGCTGCAGCGGAATAGGTTTCGAGTTCTGGTCCTGGAGTCGGATTGACATAGTGGCGCTCTCGTACAAATACTTCAGGACTTCGATATAGCGATAGTCAACTTGGCACCGCTGGAGAGACTGTAGTACAGCCCAGGTTTCAATCGAATCGAAGGCTTTTTCGTAGTCCACGAACGCTAAGCAGAGAGGCAGGTTATACTCCTCGGTCTTCTGTATAACCTGACGAAGCGTGTGGATGTGGTCTACGGTACTAAAGCCTCTTCGGAAACCGGCTTGTTCGGGAGGCTGGAAGTCATCTAGCCTGCGTACGAGACGGTTTGTAATGACCCTGGAAAACAGCTTATAGACATGGCTCAGAAGTGAGATGGGTCTGTAGTTCTTCAGCAGAGTGTTGTCACCCTTTTTGAAGAACAGCACCACCACACCTCTGTTCCATGCCTTTGGAGTTCTCCCTTCCAGTAAGACGGAACCGAACAACTTCTGAAGGGCCGTAAGGACCGGTTTTTCACCCGCCTTCAGAAGTTCGGCTGTTATTCCGTCTTCACCGGGTGCTCTGTTGTTCTTGAGCTGTTTCAGAGCCATTACAATCTCGCACAGGCTGATGTCCGGGATGTCGTCGGTGTAGTGTCGGGTTAGTCTAGCTCTAGGGTCTTCCGCCTGACTAACTTCGGGTCGTTCTATCATTTTCATTAAAAAAATATTATAAGCAGGGCCCGTAATTTTCATGCCGATGACATCAATTTGACGTCACGCTCCATATAGGGTGATCCCAAATAGTTTTATTGTAAATTAACAATCATTAGTCGTCAATCATTTTAATCATGTACAAATGATTTCAAAAGTATTATATTTACACGAGGAATAAATAATACATACTTGATACGTGAAACGTAAACAAAACTATTTGATTTGTTTTTATACATAAATTTTATTAAATAGTATTGTTAACACATTTCCATAATTGTAATTATAATAATAATAAACGTAGAAAACAGAATTCCTCTCTAACGTAAAGCACGCTATCCTTCTTGCATTAATTCCCATGCAAAGAAAATCTAAGTCATCTTAATTTGGGTTCATACGTAATGCAATATTCATAAAAACCCTTTTGTTATGTTGTGTTTGTGTGTCACACATTTGGTTAATTTTTCCAACTTTAGAATTGATGGACACATTTTTCTAAATTGTTTGAATGATTTCTAAATGATTGACGGCGTTTTCTAAATGATTGACGACTAATGATTAACAATTTACAATAAAATTATTTGGGATCACCCTATATGGAGCGTGACGTCAAATTGATGTCATCGGCATGAAAATTACGGGCCCTGATTATAAGACATTGAGTCGAGTCTAACTTACTCACTGTATAAGTAGTGTATACTAGAAAAATTGACTATACTTTTGTAGGTACTTACATAATATGTAATGTAAGTAAGTAATACAAAAAAAAACGGTTCTAGCGCTTCGCCGGCCGCTGCCGCGGCACGCTCGCATCGCTCGCCCGGCTCGCACGCTGTACGGTCACAGTTCTACCAAACACTCCTCCTTGCTTCACTCGTCGTCGTACCTAACTGAGCTCTTCCTGGTAGATTATGCTATACGTTGAAAGTGCCAAGTAACTATTTGAACAATTTTTTTGGAATAAAATTTTAGCCCAATGGCAGTAATGCTTAATGGAAAATTAGCTTAATTAAACTTGACTAAGTATAATGATGCCAAATGATAATTTGACCGAATGAAAACAATACGATATGGTAACGTGCTAAAGATTCGTTTGGGAAATGAAGCTACTGGAATAAGTTTTTGGGAGTTAAATAAAAGTTGGCAAAAAATATTTTTCCCAAACGGCAGTACGCCGGAAATATCACGTAATACTTATTGCATAAAGGACAACACGCGAAAGAAACTTTTACAAAAAAAAAAAAACAATTATAGAATGTGTTTGATCAGTATCCTACCCAATTTTTTTGTCACCTATTTGCGTTTTTTTAGGTACAATTTATGATCTCTAATTTATTTATTTCGCGGCGCGACCGAGGTTTTCTAATGCGGCGCGACCGAGGCTTGAACCTACTATTTTGTTAATCCACCACAGACGAAAGGTTAAGAACCAACAATCAAGGAATATCGGCAACGTTTTAATTTTACTTACCTGATACTCGTAGCGAAGGAGGGTGAAATTGTAGGACGCATAATAATGACTTTATACACTGCTTAGAAAAAATCCGTCTCGATGATATTTGGTCTGTCTAAAATGTGATACCTACCACGCATCTGTACATATTATGTTGTAACTTAATACACAAGCTACGTATGACATCTAGATAGACATTTGAAACATGATATAGTTACAATGTTGGACCAACACCACCTATTTGTTAAGTGAATTTATCCCGATCACCATTCCCTAACAAGGTTCCCCTTTACTTTCAATTTACTACAGAACGCGAGAGATATCGCGTGGGAAGTCTAACCCCTAATGGCCAAATACGCATTGCACAATATTAAACAACATCAAACCACGTTGTGGTTAGAGTAGTGACCGTCAAACGTGAGTTTATTATCATTTCCTGTCTGTTGACCTCACCTAACTTGCCGCAGAAGCTGCACGCTATTTCACCAACACCGCCATCGATGGAGAAGCAATCAGCAGTGTTAACACACATTATGTGTCAATTGTATTATATGTCTACTCCCTTTGTCTCTGCGTGTCTTTTGTGTAATAGTGAATAAATGTCTTCTTTCTTTCTTTCTTTTCAGTGAAGGGCAGTTCTTGCTCTTAATCTATGACAAGATTAAGAGCAAGAACTGCTGCGGGTCAGCCATCGAGGACTTGGTTATAACTAACCAAGTCCTCGATGGCTGGCCCGCAGGTTGTAACCGCGAGAAAGGGTATGAGGCTGCAGACTATCGAAACACAACTTACAATCTCTTAACTTAATCGCCTTTCCCACAGAATCGCACCCGCTCATCAATGCCCTTGTTCCTGATGCCGATGGAGTCCACATCGAATCACGAACGTCCTGCTATGGCTTTCATAAGCTGAAGACTATAGCAACACTTTTTTTTTATGTGATAGGAGGCAAACGAGCAGACAGATTACTTACAGTCTCTTAACTTCATCGCCCTTCCCACAGAACTGTGCTAGCTCATCAATACCCTCGTCCCTGATGACGGAGGAGTCCACATCGAACCACATGCTGAAGTCTACAGAAAATCCACTTTAAAGTCTCTTAACTTCATCGCGTTTCCCACAGAAACGGACCTCCTCATTGATGCCCTCGTTCCTTGATGACGGAGGAGGCCAGATCAAAGCAGAGGCAAACGGCATGGTCTACCTAGTGCTAAGGATATTTACCCATCCGCCGCCACGGCTTGAACTACACTTCGTCACTGATGCCACCCACTTCATACGAAGCCCAAAAACAATAGACTTTGCTTGGCCCAAGGGTGCGATTTTTTTCTGCGGCAGCGAAGGCGGACATAGTTAAGGTGTAGACTATTGTAACACTTACAGTCTCTTAACTTCATCGCCTTTCCCGCAGAACCGCGCGAGTTCATCAATGCCCTCGTCTCTGATGACGGTGGAGTCAACATCAAAGCAGACGCAGTCGGCAGTACGGAAGAGCTCTTGGACGCTCTGCTGGGGGGACATGACGCTGATGGAGACCAGAGAGAGGGTCTTCAGGGTCGCCAGCTGAAGGTTGTTCTTGATGCTGTGAGTTAAGTAAAATAGAGATAAATTCAAACGTCTTATCAGAACGGTCGTGGTCGTTATGAGAGCCGAGCAGATGTCACAAATACGTAAAAGTCGGAGCCATCTTATGTCATCATAATTCTTGGGCTATAGGTAGTTCATGTAGTTAGTAGCGTCATGTAGTTAGTATCAGCCAAGGTAGTCTTTATTACTGTAAGAATAAGGGTGTGTTACAAAATATTTGGCTACTCTGGCTGCTACTAACGACGCTGACTGTACACAGAAACGTAAGTTTTATTTTTCAGATTCAAGGAAGAGATGTATCCAAATTTTTATTTTATTTGGTTTCTACTTGATATAAGTAACACACGGTGTTTATTTTATGTAAACTTTAAATTATTCATGTGACGATAAAATGCAGTTAGTAACAAGATAGCTACGAGCTAATACATAGTATTTGTTATGATTTAAAAAAACTACAGATTTAATTATTGGGAAAATATTATTGGTTTGTAGAACGAGATTTAAATAAACGTTTATTATGTTACGGTTAAATATTGACTCAACATCATGTTTACAAACTGGGTAAATGATTAAGACCATGAAAATACCTTCACAATAAAATGCGAACTGACAACGCAGCTGGAAAATACACACTTTATAGGTACACCACTTGCGCACGACTCATTTGTGTGGTTAAATTGGATAATGACCGTTCGCAAAATGTGGTTTGCCATCATTCATATCGGCCCAATCAATCAATTGCGGTAATAATGACAATTCATTTATGTTGAATGATAAATTGACCGTATTTGCTTCAACGGTGACTGCGGAGTATCAATCTAACTACCTAGTCTAACTCAGATACGTATATGTATAGTGCATTCATGCATTACTAAAATAGAACGAAACAAACCTGTAAAGGGCCATGTCGAAAGTCTTCGAAGTTTCAAACGTAATGAACAGAAGTTGTTACACAGTTAATTAATCTTTCCGTAAAGGTCAGAGCAATGAAACAAACAGCACAATCGGGGATACCACGAACACGCCTCCACCAAGTGTGATATCACACAGTGCGGCCAGCCTTCTTTTATCGCCTTATATCCACAAGCTGTCCCGATAACGCGGTGATGCGAGCTACAGAACTACACTCTGAGAGCTACGTACTATGAATGACGTCACGGCCCCGTCTACATTCACAAGACATAGTGCCAGACACGACTCACATTTGAAGTAAGGGCGCGGAAACGCCGGCTGTCTCAGTCACTCGCGATAGAAGCGTATGGAATATTTGTGGAAGAACTTGTTTTGCGAATTGCGTCGAGTGCAAAAATGAAGAGCGTGAGTCGATGATAAATGAGAATGTTTTTGTTAAGAAAAAAATAATAAATATTTTTGGGCTCGATTAGTATGGGTAATGGGTGCATAGAAACAATAAACGTAGGCCTATTATTTGGACGACCGGTTAGCCTAGTGGGCGACGCTGCCTACGAAGCTGAAGGTCCTGGGATCGAAGCCCGGTCAGGGTAAATATTTGTGCATGCGCATGAATATTTGTTTACGAGTCTTGGATGTTTTCTATGTATTTATAACTATTAAATATTTTGTCATCTAGTACCCATAACACAAGCCTTATTGAGCTTACTATGGGGCTAGTTCAATTTGTGTAAGATTGTCCTCTCATATTTCTTTATATACCTGCCTTTATGAATTTCTACATAAGAAGGAATTCCCTTTCTATTAAAGCTAGTGGGGGGTAGTGTTATCAATCATTTATATGAATAAGCACTTCAACATGCACGCTTCAATAACAGGGTCAAGGAATGATGAAAGGAGTAAGACTAGTTACTAATGGAAGAAAATTGAAAAATATTACAGCAAGGTAATACATTTGATGACCACTTTAGCCTAGTTGGTAGTACCCCTACTTACGAAGCTAGTGCTCCTAAGTTCGGATCCCGGTAAGAGCAAATATTTGTGTGACGACCTGTCATCAGTTCAGCATGTTTTTTTTCCAAAAGGTTGCCATTGCATTATACATACATACCTTAAATTACCCGCCTAACTTGCAGAAAAGTTTGCTGGCGAGACTGAGCTGCTGGCTATTGTTTCGGAGTCTTGGATGGTTTTCTATGTACTTAAGTAGGGATATACATATTTATACCTGAAGAACAACTCCCGAAGAGTTCAAAACATGTCGCCCGTAGTGACATTTAATACGTGAGTTGAACCGTGTACTTATTAGAGTTGTAAAATTAAATCGAGAATTGTGATCTTAAAACCACTACTTTAATGTCTATAAGGCTTTTAGTATGAGCAAGGGCATTGTACAAAATCCAGGCCAATGCAATAAAGACTTAAGATACATTTTCCTACTTGCTAAGTACATTTTATGCAGCCTGTTGACCATTCAATTCTGCTGGAAATACCCTGACACTGTTTAATAGGAATACCCTGGCAGATTTTTTTTATTATAATAACCGTCTTATATTAACATTTAGTTAGTTATGTAGAACTACTATAAGACAGTTGGTACATTCTTTGGTTCTAAATAATAGTAAATTTTTAAAAAACCCAATGGATTTTGGATCATGGAGATGATTACTATTTATGAATTTTCATTTGTTAATATCAAATTTTACTGGGCTCTTTTCCGCAAGTCGACATCCAGTGTGCCTATTTTGCGTGTTAATATCATACAAAACAGACCAAACCCAGTCCCCGTATCATGGGCCGAATTATCATGCAATAAGTGACAGGATAGAGCATCCGTCTCAGGCTGACACCGTTCAATAGAATCTTGTCACTGATCATGTGATAATGTCGAGCATAATACGGGGCCAGCTAAAGGAGACTTTAAAGATTTCTATTAAGTATATATTTTGTGAGCACTTATTAAACCATTTTGATCTTTCTATAGGAACCAGGAACTTAAGAGGATAATCTGGACCCATGACGTATAATATACGTCGTATATTAAGGTAAATACATAAGTGATAAAGGGTAATTCATCACCATGGATTGATAAAAGCCACTGATTTAAATTAAATTTATGTACTTATTAAACACAAACGGAGTGTAATGTGTTGCGGGTGATGGGCTAGCAACCTATCACTGCGATATCACATTTTGTTGATCTTTGTTACCCACATTTATGCTAACTGGCACTGGACACAAGTTTCATGTGCTCTGCCTACCCCTTTTAGGAATAAAGGTGTTTATGTATGTATAAACACAAACATGTAGTATAAAGCGGTTTCCTATCAGTTTCATGTCAATACTATATTTTCGTTTTATGTCATCCCATTCGAAAAGAATTATCTCAAACCAGTTTGAAGAAGATTTTACCACATTGACTAAATGATTATAGCTCACATGACATGAAATTCTGCATTTCTTATCACCAAAACAAAACATTACAAAAGATGGAATTCAATATGGGGATATTTCAAAACTGGATGATATGTAGTTATATATTTTTTCTACCTTAACATGTCTGATTAGGTTCAGAATTTCACACCTTCTAGTTATCTTTTTGTATTTATTTTAAGAACAATCTTATTCACTGTATATGGTGCAACCAAGGCCCACGATTTTATTAACCCACCACATATGAAAGGTTAGTTAGTCTATGTAGATAAGAATTTAAATTGCTACATTTTACTGGGATTCCTAAATCATGTAAAAGTAGGTATGTAAAAGTTAAAATGTAAAACCTGTAAAAACTCATTTCATTATGGGTTAGTATACTATTTGAGTTTTACCATATAATAGACAACTTAGTGCTAGAAATTTCTATGGCGACCTTGCGCCTCAATTACCTGTGCCCTGTGCAAGTTAGATGGATTAATGCTGAATCACACTGACTAAAAACTGTGTTGCCGTAATAACCTTAAATTATCTCAATATTATTAATAAAACATTAACACTAGAATGAACAATATGCAGTTTACAAATAAATTCACACTTGCTAAACTCCAATAATTGCATTTCGTTCAAGGTTATATTATTAAATGTTAGAAATAGAATAAATTACCTTAGGACAGCACTCGTACTTTTTACTTGGCGTATAATTACACGACGTGTATATTTTAAAGAAATATAGAGAATACTTTTCTTTTATAAAACTTTGGACATTGGTTTTCAAATTACGTATAAAATACAAAATACTGGCGCTCACAGCGGGCTGGAGCGACGTGACAGTGACAGTGACAGAAGGTTTTGCATTACGAAGGGCGTTCCTAACCACTTTGTGATTGTGATCTAACACACAGATTGTGGCGATAATAAATTTTACAATATGTTCAAATTAAGAAAATATCAATAATGAGAAGAATACTACACTCACCATCTTATCGACTGATTCATATCGGAAAAGTATCCTTTAGATAGATTTATCAAGATTATATCAAGATTAAATACCTAGATTTTATCAAGGATAAATTACCTAGATTTTATCAAGGATCAGGTATATTCAAAACAATAACGTACTCTTAAAACTTAAGTCCAACAATCAGTTTTTTCGATTGAATTTGAATATACAAAAGAACTTTACTACTTGATTCTCATTATGTATTATAAATCATAATATAATAATATTTGTTTACAAAATTCTGCAAGTATTAGTATTGCTATTTAGTTATGCCTATTTTGACAGCAGAGATCCCAACGTTCAGTTCGGACTTGAAAGGCGCCAACCAAAGCGCTAAATAAAAAAGTTTTGAATACGTTTTCAGTCAGTCCGTCCGTAACTTAAAATGAATGTGGTACAAAGGGAAAATAACACAAATTACAACAAAAAAACGTCGAGAGCCAAAAATGAGCTAGTGCGAAAAGATTTTTCATGGGGTTAAGTCTTAAAACAAGTAGGAATATTATATGTATTCGTTGCATTCTTGACAGTTTTTATTTAATTGAATTTTTCCGTTACAGGAATTCGGGGAGGCTCATCATTACTACCCGCTAAAGCGTCAATTCAGAACAGTGCTCCTCGGTACCAATTTACAAGCAACAATGTGGAAAACTCAACAAAATCTAATAAATTATCGATGGGGCCTCCTCTGGAACCACCTAAAACTTTAAAACGCAGGTAAGACATTAACACGTTGAAAACGCATATGCCATGTTCTTTTGATAAAGGTGTGGTAAAAGTGATTTATATTTGGTAAAGAAAATAAAAAAGTCATTAAACTGATGTACCTACAATCCGCGCCGCTATCGGCAAATTGCCACGCGTATCTTACTTACATCATCCCGATCATTCGCTCGGCTAGTGATGCAGCCGCGGCCCGAGAAAACAAACAATAAGTAGCAATGTAGGTTCAATTTCGTCATTCATCTAATTTTAATTTCACGTGTTCTTGGTAGATGCACGACTTGTTCATGTCATCACATGTCATGTCATGTTATACATATATGTAATATGACTACGGTCGGTCGTTGACGGTATTGACAGACAAGACGTTATGAAAATAAAATCGAATAATAAATTTTGAAATGACCTCAAATCCTGACGAAAGAGGCGACACACTTTTTCATACCGTAGCCAACCTGTATATAACACTTGGGTATTAGCTATAGGTAATTCGTGCCCCATCGGGCATCGGGGCCCAAGTTAGAAAGATAGGAGTTCAGAAAAAACTTAGGTATTATGTACCTACACTAAACTATATAAAGGGGCCGGTGCCTTTGTAAAGAATTAAGGCCTTTCTCTTATTACAACCACCTTGATTTAGAGAAAGGGTCCCTAGATTTATTATTTCCGACTTCCGACTATAGTGAGAGGATACCGTAGCCTAAGGAGCTACAAAGGAGTCACATGCTCGTTCTCGACCCTTTGTTAATAGACTTTGCGTCATTGGTTAGCACGTGTTTCGATCAGGACACGTGCACTCTGAGCGAGCAGTCTGGCAAATGCTGTTTTGAGCTGCAAATAATCGCCCAGAGTGTACTTGACTATTGATTATTTTTTACGCACTGTATACAGTTTTGAGTTTGAGGTTTGAGAGAGTAACATTCCTGTCAGTCAGCTGCATTTATTTGCCATCGGTAATTTATCTCTTTAGACATGGCTCTCTCCTATTATAATACACAGATTGATACCCACCTCAAGCTCCACCAAGCCTGGATCGTCATCCAGTGATAAAGCGAAGGTCACAGTGCTCGCGAGTGACTCCGCCGCGGCCGATTCAGACTTTTGCACGCCAAGGAACAGGCCGCCAGCGCTTAGATACATCAGCAGTAGCAGCAGAGGTAACCTGAGGGGCTACCGCGAAACAAAAACGGACTTGGTTCGTGTATCGTCGTCTTTGTCGCTCGAACTAGCAGGTGCGAGAGAGAGGGAGATACTCGAACGAAGTTTGTTTTTACTTCGCGGTAGCCCCTCTGGCCAGATTTCTTACAGCGAATTTTGAAGGTAAACTCTTGGTTTACTCTATTGAGTCCGTTTGGCCGCGCAAAGGTCAGGGGAACAACCTAACAGAAGTTTCTAGCCAGACTAGATAGCACGCGACGTATGGTTTAATGAATGAAACGATGAAGGTTTCTATATGGGTGGAAAGGCTAATTTCACACGGCGCGGGAGCAGTCATTTCTTATTGTTTTATCTCGCTGGTAGAAAGTCAGGTTTGCAAATAAGCACACTGTAGCGTGTGCTGCCGATATTGGAGTATTGTTCTTTATTGCGATATCAAGCAAAACAATAACAAAGATGGATCGTAGCACTCGTAGGGAGCTTAGGCGTGTACTGGCGTTTTCAGCTGTAACCATTGTAGTATGATCCTATGACCAAGGCAATCCAAAGAGTTCGGTCTTATTCCGACCAGAGACACAGTCAGCCACTAATTTATAATTGTGCATGACTTTTGTATGGAAAATTGCTTCGTGAACAAATTAAGATTGTTAAAGTTTGGATGGAAGGCGTGTCAAGAGAACGAAAAACAAAATAGACACTTATTGTGTTAAATACTGTTCCCAAGCGATAACCCTACACGGAATATAACCACTATTACAACATATTAGCAAGCGATAATATATATATGTATAGCTACCTAAATATCGATTACCAGCATGTGTTAATTAATGTCGGTGTGGTTTGTCTTCAACTTTTTAATAAGAAGGCATGAGTTGTTCAGGATAAATTATTTCCCCACTATTTGGTCAGAAATGCCATATCATCCATGTCTTGCTATCAATTCGTGCTGAGCTTGAGTAAATTTAAACATTTCAAATTCAGCTTAAGAACCTACGAGACTGTTTTTCAGGTGGGTACAGCGGCACAAGATCAGCTCGTTCATCCAGCACAGCTGTCGAAGCTAGCGTCATTTTAGGTAAAACTTTTTTCTGAAATCATTTATATGAATAAAAATCCATAAGTATAAACATTCGCAGTACATGTCAATAATCATTGAAAAAACTGAAAGTAAGCATATAATTATCTAACATAACAACTGCCAAGTGCACATACCTACAACTTTCTAGTCATGATATTTCAGGCATAGGAGGGTATATGTAAACAGTTTTATCGTTAGATTAAATCTTTCCTATGGGGCTATACATATAGGTAAACACCTTTATCATTATTTTTCCAATGCTCTTAATAATACGCAGTTCCGCAAATTTCTAAGCAAGCTAAGGTGACTCAACATCAACAATGGTTATCATTGGAGATATCACTTGGCAATTTCACTTATCGTCCTTTAGTGCCGAATACAATCTCGCAGGTTGGTGGCACATTGTCAGTTAAGTACTTGTTATCTTGCAGCAATATCCGAAGGACGAGGGATGGCTAGAGGTGAGATTGGGATGGCTGCCGTCGACTTGAGACATCCCAATTTGGTGCTATGTCAATTCAGCGATTCGCTTCTTTACACCCACACCATGACTAAGATAAACTATTTCAATCCGATTGAAGTAAGTGGGCTAGTCGTTTTACTTATAGAATATTTTCTTCATTTTGTAACTACAAGTACTTCGCAAAAATATTCAATTTTTATTTTCCATAAGTATATTTCTAAGACGATGAAGTGGAGAAATACCTACCTATACTTACGCGCCATGAACGTTGAAAGCGGAAGAGATCGCACAGTTATTTACTTGAATACTATACGATAACAGACCTTAGGGAACTTTACTTTGCAAAAATAGCCATTTATACTACTCAACCGCCGTCAAACTGCAGGCAGAATTTTTAATAAAAGTTATTTCTCTGAGATGAAAAAACGTAATTAAGTAGGTATTACGCCATGGTACTTGAATGATGATTTATTTGAAATGCACAAAACAACAATAGTTAGCAATGCTTTAGCTGCATTCTGCAGACTTTACGCTTCGAGGATCAATGTTCTTTGACATTTTAGAGTCGTTTAATATCCTTGTCCTATTGCATCATTTTTAAAATCGAGTTTAAGTTACGTACTTTTATTATCAATCCGATAAGAAACAAACACTAATAGAAACGAATCTTCTATATACTATAATGACTCCATCTTTCCTCTGATAATTGTCCGAAAAAAGTAAGATCGACTGCATAGAAAGGCACCTAACTCCCCAGCGTAGAATAATCGATTTGTTCGTTTTGATAGGTTTATGTAGTGGTTTTGAATAGATAAAACCAAGGTATTATCCCACAAGGCTGTGTAAAGACATCTTTTTCTCCAGATAATAGTTCCGAACACATTCTGCGAGGGCGTGCAACCCAACCAACTGTATCAGCTGATTCGGGATCAGTACCCTATGTTGAACTTGACCACGGTGCAGCGAAGACATTTCAATGATGCAACAGGACGCCAGCAAATCCAGACGCTGTGTGCTCCACAATACAGTGCCGTGTATCTCCAGGTTATACATAAGTAAGGGGATTGACTTATCTAAGTACCTATATTTGCAATCTGGTGGTTGTTACCGGGTGATACTGGATTGGGTGAAATAACAATTATCGTGCCATGCGTGGTGGGTTCTTGGTTGCAACTATCGCTAAGCATCTATCACTGGTGAAGTGGACTGGGTCATATTTTTTGTATCCTACTTATTTCCAGGTTCTACGCTTTAACTGCAGCGGCCGCTGTCCTCAAATACGTGGAATATATCCAGTGTATTGTGTTTGCAAGAGAGTCATTGAAAATTCAGTACCATTCCTCTGAAAATACTATGATCATTGGTACGGTCACTTTATTAATTGTTTAGCTAAATAACTAAATATATAATAGTCCTAAAATATCCGTCTCTCCAACACTTTTAGGGTTCCGTACCAAAAAGGTAGGAACCCTTATGGTGTCCCGTCTGTCTGTCACAAAGTTCAGTCAAACAGTTTTTTTTTTATACATTGGTAAAATTTCGATCTATGAAGGAAAAAAAAGTAATACCCCCCCCCCTTATCTCGACATAGCGAAAATTTTTAAATTATTACTTGTGATTAAGATAAACGTAAATATTACTGGAAAAGTACCTATATTACTTTTTCTGTATCTAGATACAGAAATACGCTAGCGTATTTTTTGCTTTATGTTCAAAAATCATTTCCTAGTTAAGTTAGCAATTTAATCGACTTTATCAGTTTTTTTTTGTTTTGAAAGTCCTATAAGACTATAATAGTAGTACTTTCTTTCAAATAAAAAAATGATAATCGAGATCGGTTCACGTGATAAACAATAATCGCTAAAACACCAACATACATACCAAGCTGATTGCTTGGTAACGTGCAAGGGCACGTTAGTACCAAATGGGGCCGATAGATGGCGCTGACCCCATTACAACTTTGCGCTGTTAAGATTTTTCTAGAATTCATGGGATTGGGACGGATATGTTTCAATAGTAGGTCAAAAAAGATCGCCATGGGGTTGGCCGGGCGAAGGTATTTGCAGATGGCGCCAGCATAGGTTTTACCTGTCAGTCCTACAAAACTCTCAAATACTTACCTGTTTTTTTTTTCGGAATTTCCTTGTTTAGAATCAAGCCGTTTAATCCAAATCCCATAGAAAAAGGCTAGTGATTAGGTAAAACCTATGATGGCGCCATCTAGTCAAACATTTGACAGTTGCCAACCCCATTCAATTGTCTTGGTAGTTCGATGGTCTTGGTGTAAAAGTTATTCTTTGTTTGAAATTGAATTCCGTTAAGTTAAAATAAGTACCTAATTTAACAAACATTGGGACATTTACTTTACCTTGATTAATTGTTAGTTTGTTCGGAACCCTCGGTGCGCGAGTCAGACTCGCACTCGACCGGTTTTTTTTATCTGCCTAAACAATTTCCGAGTTTGTAGCAACCATTCCTATAAACAGAATCACGTTTTTAACAAAATAAAACCATATGATAATGACACCAACACCAAGGCAATTTTATTGTTGGGCAAGAAGAAACCTGAACTCAAGGCCATTTCTGTATCAGATGTAGGAACAGCAACTCAACTAGAGCTAGTGCAGCCTTTAGTTTCCTCTGCTGGAGCTACTTGCTGCCTATTGGGAGTGTTGGGCCCAACGTACACAGTCGGTGGAAACAGAGCTTTAAGGGCTGCCATACTACAGCCCTCGTGCAATAAGGAGGCAATTGAGAACCGGCTGGATGCCGTATACGATCTGATGGAGAATGAAGCAGGATTAATGGTGGGATTACAGGTAATGAACCTAAATCTCATCATCCTCACAGCAATTATTCAAATGTACATGATCATAAATTAATAGCGTTCGTTGGCACTAGTTTTTGCCGAGTCGATCTGTCTCTCAAAACTGGGGTCGAATGAATACCTATATAAACCTTTTATTTTTATCCCACATCTATGACAAACAAACATACGGCCCGCCATCAGGACCATCAGGTAAGCGATTACCGTAGCCTATGGATTGGCATGGCTTACAGCTTGACTTGCATGCGCGTTGCCGACACTTTAAAAATCTTGCACTCCTTTTTTGAAGAACTCCATACTGTTGTCCCACGGAAAACCGCGGCGGGGAGTTCATTCCACAGCTCTCATGGCAGGAAATTCTTCTGGAAACGTACCATGTGCGACCATATATATTCCAAGGTGTGAGGATAAACAATAAACAATTATCGGGGTAAAGCTCTCGAGCCCTCTAAATGGACTACCATAATTTTTTCGTGCCTTGTAAAGCATGGACAATCTCATATTAAACCCCTCACAGTGGCCGCCTATCAAGAAACAGGGTTGAAATTTACAAAATTATTCATAAGACTTGTTCTTAAATTTCCAAAAATAACAGTGGCTGTGTACGTTGTTTAGATACCTACCTACGAAAATACCTAGGCGATTATCTTATCGTCATTTATATTACGATTCATACAACGCGTGTTGATACAGAATGTTGTCAAGAAACTATCAGACATCGATAGGATATTGTTACTGTGCGTTGAACAACAAAATCAAAATATGGACAAGATTGGAGAAGCACAGCTCAACCAGACGCTGCTACTAAAGACTACTATGGAAATGGTACCAAAACTAGTGGAAGCGCTGCAAGCGGCAAACAGTGGCAGGCTAAAGAAAATGAAATTGGTAATAAAGTATAAGTATTACTTATCCACCATCATCTAAACTCGCAACCAAACCAACTCGGACTCTGCCATTCTAACATTTTTTTATAATTTATTTATTAAAAACTAAAATTAGACATGAGCATAAGGTACATTGCTCCACAAAACTATACATTGATAGTTTGACTGTGGAGGTTGTATTCTCTAGTTGAATCACTCGTCTAAGTAGTGATCTAGCTTTTGTATAAAACTGTACTCAATTTCTATTGGACATTTGGTAGGATTTTGAAAACCCCCACTACAACGAAATATCAGAAAGAATCAAGAACATAATCCAAGACGATGCTCATCTAGAGAAAGGTGCCATGGGAAGTCTGCAACGTTGTTTTGCAGTGAAGCCAGACATCAATGGCCTCTTAGGTAAATCAGGCATTTAACAATGCGCCTCTTATGCCATTCATCAAATTATCAGGCAGATGCTTTATATCGAAAACATACCATCTACATTATAATTATACAGATACACCTTAAGCTTGTAAGAGTAAGACAGACTCTCGGTTGTAATTTTTCAACTGCCGGCGGCAAAGGACAACTTCCACTTGGTTAACTAATTCGCTTCTTCATATACTTTTAGTTCTCTGACGTGGTACCTGTTAACATCCCCCTACGAACCTTTGACGCAAGATGTAATGTATTTAATGTTATCTTATTATATTTCCAGATGTTGCCCGAAGAACCTACTCGGAACTTATAGACGACATACAGAAGATAGTCGAGCAGCTGGGTGAATCCTACGACTTACCGATAAGACTGAACCAGAATATGATGAAAGGATTCCATATAGTTTTGACAATTGCTCCTAAAACTAGAAGGAACTTCAACGTTGAGGATTTACCTCCGATCTTTATTCAGGTATGTTGAGCCCATCAAGAAAGTAAATGACAAAAATGGGAGCTAAGTGCGATATGAAGAATATACATGCTATCGATTTCCGAAAGCAAAAGAAATTGTGATAAAATATTGCGAAGTAGATAATACTGAAAATTTCATTGGGCTTTACTAAATTAAACGTAATAAATAAATAAATAAATATAAGGGGACAATCTTACACAAATCGACCTAGTCCCATAGTAAGCTCAGTAAGGCTTGTGTTATGGGTACTAGACGACGATATATATAATAGATATAAATACTTAAATAGAAAATATCCATGACTCAGAAACAAATATTCATGCTCATCACATAAATGTTTGCCCTTACCGGGATTCGAACCCAGGACCTCTTGCTTCGTAGGCAGGGTCACTACGAACTAGGCTAAAGCGGTCGTCAAATAAATATGTGTGTGTGTGTGTATATAAATGACTAATGAAAAACAAATTGCAGGTGCAAAACAATGGTAGTAGAATCTCCATGACTACAGAGGAGTTGGTGGTACTTGATCAGCAGTCTAAAGAATCCCTCAACGAAATACAGAAGATGAGCAACATGTACACAATTCTATTTCTTTTTACTGTTACTCAGATAATCATTAACAAGCCATCAAAGTATAGCCTCTGGATTATTCTTTTCTCATATTTCAGCGTCATTGGGAGCCTTCTCAAGGACCTACGACCATTCATGGCCAGTCTTTATACTCTGTGTGAGAACGTCGCAGAGTTGGATATTCTTCTAGCTATGGCTCAAGTAAATATGATATCTGTCTTCATTTAAAACATTTTACTGAAACTTAGCTATATAAGTGACAAATAGAAAATCATACCTCAAGACTCAGCTAGAAATCGTCTGGACTGGATAGGAAAAATGACTCGGACATACAATTTTCTCTGTTTTGCAGGCTAGCTCCGTGGGATCATACATACGGCCGGATTTCAGTGATTGTCTGGACATACGCAATAGTATCCATCCACTTCTGGACTACAATAGCCAAACCATGCCCGTTGCTAATGATATCGTAAGAAACCTTGACTACCAATCTCTTGAAAAAGCAGGGCAATTAAAAAGATGATGTCTGTATGTTGTATAGGTATTCATTTAACAGGACAGAAAATAGTTAGATATAAAGATATCTAACTATTTTTACATGCTTTTGTTTAGTTTCACCTGTGCCGGTGATGCACTGCTGAAATCATGCAAGTTAAATTGGACGGAGAGCTAGCGACCAAATCGGTCATGCATGTGGCTTCAGCTGTATTGGAATTCCGTTAGCTACTTCCCTGAACAACCTTTTCCGATAATCTTCGTGCTGGCAGGCCGCGGGCAGCGGGTGCGGGTGTAGTGGGGTGGGGAAAAAAAGAAAACAAAAATGTGGGCTCATCGAGTTTATTTTTTTTTCAAACTGTTGCTCTGTACTCCTTGTGCACCCATAAAAAAAATAATTCAATCGGGTGGTGGGAAGGGTTTGCCAGCGTTAATTAAAAATACCAAAATAATAATAATTTTCATGTGGGCTCAGCTGTATTGGCTTTTTTTCTGACGCGAGATTAATTAATATGTAAGCCCCAAAAAAATTGCCATGCAAAAATATCGGTGGAAAGGTACCAAAAAAAAATGTTGAAATCGTTGGATTTCGTTCGAAAATGTGCTGCGGGGAAGGCAAAAGCGGACGTGGAGGGGATATCAACCGGCGAACGCGTCAGCGCGCTCACGGCGCGTCGATTGTGTTCGGTGTGGACTTAGCTTATAGTTTTGATGTCAATTCAATATTATGGGTTTTCTTTTTTTGGCGGGAACGTTGAAAGTGATAGGCGCGCTTGATAAAATATTTTATTGTAAATTAATTTTAGGTGTTAATTTGTACATATTTAGTCTTAATTTTAATTTAAATTCATAGTTGATTTGGTTATCGGTTTGGTGCGCTTCCCCAGTCATGGGGAAGCGTACGGGAAAGCGTTCTCGGTTGGAGGGCTTGGAGCCGGAGCCAGATCTTCAATCTGAAAGTAGTTCTGATGCGGATACAGGTGCGCCCTCGGAGCGCATACCTGCAAAAAAGAAGACTAAAGAAGATGACAAAGAGAAGTATACTCCTTTCAGGGCCAAAAGTTATTACAGGTTGTACGACGAAAATTCAGCTAAGAAAGAATTTATTGTTTTTCTGAATCACAGAGAGGATGACCACAAATTTTCTGACAAAGATAGACTTGCTTTGTCCAATGCAATCCGAAAGCATCGCGTGTCGGGCGTGATGCATCTAAGAACAATTAATGCATACAAAGTTGGGATTATGTTCGATCTCCCAAATCACGCCAATGTCTTCCTAAAAAATGAAAAATTATTAAATGAAATTCACATGAATGCTTCAATCCCAGCATCTGAGACCGAGGTTACGGGTGTTCTCACTTCAGTGCCGATTGATTATTGGAACCAGAAGATTTTCCAATTAATAGCTTCCAGTAAAAAGGTGATAAGCGTAAGACGGTTTATGCGGCGGGTAAAAGACACGCTGGGTATCGTCTCAATGGTTCCAACTCAGACGGTTGCCGTGACTTTTGCCTCTGTACAGTTGCCTGAATATGTAACACTTGACCATTGGAGGCACGAAGTAGGGATCTATATTCCTCCAGTAAAGCAATGCCTTCGTTGCATGAAATTTGGTCATATAGCAAAGTATTGTAAAAATAATGAAGTATGTTCAATTTGTGCTGAACCTCATAATTTCAAAAATTGTAATAAGGTTAAAACACAATGCGCAAACTGTGGTGGGGATCACGTCACCACGTGGCTATATCTGCTGCATGTCCAATTAAAAAACAGAAAATTGAGGAAAATAAGTTAAAATCACGTAGTGCTAAATATTCCGATTTGTTTTGTGACGTTGCATTTCCGCAGCTCGGCTCAAAATATATTGACACCCATCTATAAGTAATCTGACCAAATCTGACAGATTTATGAATCTACTTGTGGAAGCTATAGTTAAAATTTGTGCTGATAAAGAAACGCCAATAAATTCTAACAATATAAAAGAAACACTTAAAAACACTTTCAGGAAACAACCTTAATTTTTTTCTTTATGGACATATTGAACATAGTGCAGTGGAATGCTCAGAGTATAATAAGCAATAGGCTAATCTTTACTAGATTCTTATATGAAAATAACATTCACATAGCAATAATTTCTGAAACCTGGTTAAAACAACATCAAAAATTTTCAATTAAAGGATACAATGTCATTAGAAATGACTGTGGTAATAAACATAATGGTGTAGCAATACTTATTTATAACAATATAGTATATTCTAATATTAAAACTTATTTTGACAATGCTCTACAAAATATCTGTGTACAAATAATTATAAACAACAAGCAGTTGAGTGTAGTAAGTTTTTATAGTCCATCAAATTCTGATCCCCCATTTAATAAAAGTAAATTTGATGCTTTGATAAAATCTATTCCGCAGCCAATGCTTTTTGGAGGCAATCTAAATGCTCATCATATGTCATGGGGCTGTGTTGATACATTGCCTCGAGGTAGAGATGTCTTAGATATTATTGATGGCAATGACTTGGTTCTTTTAAATAATGGTCAAACTACTACAACTGGTTCTTCTTCTTGGCGTCCTAATGCTCTGGATTTAACTTTCGTTTCTCCATCATTGGCACTTTCATGTGATTGGTCTGTTATGGATTGTCCTCTTGGCAGCAGTTATCATTTGCCTGTAATGATAAAAATGATAGTTGGTAATGAAAATAGCTCACAAAGTAATCCAATATGTAATAATGTACATTTGCCCATTCACCCAAATTACAAACAGGTGAATTGGAAAATGTACAGGCAATCAGTTGATTTTTGTTTGGCTAATATTGATTTTGAAAATATGTCTTCGATAGATGCGCTCAATCTGTTTTGTAATATTTTGCGATCTACTGCTGTAGAGTCCATCCCTAGACATAGGTCTTTGAATAGTTCTAATACGTGTACACCAAAATCTTTGAAATTTCCCCGGCTGCCTTGGTGGAATCAAAAGTGTTCAGAAGCTGTACTTAATTCAAAACATGCTTATATAAAATTTAAAAGTGAACCTAGTGAAGAGAATTATATAGAATTTAAAAGACTTCGAGCCCTTAAAAAGCTTGTTCTTAAGACTGAACGGCGTAATAGTTGGATAAATCTGTGTAACTCATTTAACCGGTGCACTCCTTTGACATTAATATGGAATTACATGCGGAAATTTAATAAAACATTCATTTCAAAACACGCTAGTAATAATAGTTGGATATCAGATTTTCTTAAGAAATACACTCCTGATTTTGTGCTTAATGAGTCTTTAAATTATGTTCACACAGAAAATGATAATGATAAGTATCTTACTGAACCGTTTTCTTTGCAAGAGCTTATATCTGCCCTATTTTCAAGAAGAGATACATCCTTTGGTCTTGATGGAATACCATATATTTTACTGAAAAATTTAAGTTCACAAAATCTAAAGACCTTTTTAAACATATTAAATCAGCTGTGGGAAGAAAACTTAATTCCTGATGATAGGAAAACAGATTGCTTGGTCCCAATTTTAAAGCCTGATAAAGATAAATTGTTACCCGACTCATATCGACCTATGGCACTCACATCTTGTGTAGGAAAGGTTTTTGAACAGCTTCTAAAGCAACGGTTGGAATTTTTTGTCGAACAAAATGGTCTGTTACCCTGCAATCAGTTTGGTTTTCGTAAAGGTCGGTCTTCTCGTGAGAGTATTTGTCAGTTGCAACTTGATGCACTTAACAGTATATATAATAATCAGTATCTTCTTTCGGTATTCTTTGACATTGCAGGTGCATTTAACAGTGTCAATATTTCCGTTTTATCACAGACTAATAAGAATACTTGCGTTTTATGTAGAGAGCTGTCAATGATAGGGTTACCTGGCAAAATAATAAATTTCTTACAAATGTTTTTAACAAATAGGAAGGTTTTTGTTAAATTTAACAATCACTTATATGGCCCAAGATTATCTTCTTTAGGGGTTTGTCAAGGAGGTATCTTATCCCCTTTAATTTTTATTTTGTACATTAGGAGACTAAATCTTATTCTAGGAACAAAGGTTAAAAATCTGCAGTATGCAGATGATTTGGTTGTTTATGTGTCAGGATCTGATTTAAATCAATTAGCTTTGACTATTAATGAGGCATTAATCAACTTACATAAATACTTTGCTTATCTGAACTTAGATGTAAATTCGACTAAAACCAAAGTTTTTATTTTTGGTCGCAAAAGCATGTGTTTGCCCACAGTTTTGTACAATGACATATTACTGCCTATTTCATATGATCTAATAAAGTTTTTAGGTGTTATATTTACTTCAAAACTTTCCTGGATAAAATATGCTGACAGTATTATAACCAAAGCTAACAAAGCATACAATGTGTTAAAATCGCTGTGCGCCACTTCATGGGGTGCAGACCCCAAAATTTTGTTAATCTTGTATAAGTCTCTAGTTCGAAGTCATTTTGAATATGGTTTTCTATGTTTTGCTGGAGATGATAAAATTGTAAATTCATTAGATAAAATACAAAACAAATGTATGCGGACAATACTGGGTGCATTTAAAACTAGTCCTATCGCTGCTATGCAAATTGAATCGAATCTTCCTCCTATTCATATTAGATTTCGTTATTTAAAAGAAAGATTTATTTTAAAGTTATACAGCTTGCCTAAGAACGATCTTCTTCACAACTTGATTTCTTTCCAATCATCGCCTTTTCAAAGGCACATGTATGTTCTTCAGGATTTTACTTCTTTCTTTCACTCTTTGCAGGAGTTAAATTTACATCTTGATAATGACCTTCTTCCCTGTTACACAGGCTCTTTTAAGAGTAAATATCCCGATATAAAAATTGTAATAGATTCAAAGCTAACTTCCAAAGAGGAGGCTTATTTATTGTTGTCAGAATGGTCTAATTGTAAATTTATTTATACGGATGGTGCCAAAAATAATAATGCTGTTTCCTTTGCAATTTATCAACCTGAAATTAATAAAGGTATTGGGTTTAATATCAATAAAAATGCAAGTATCTTTACTGCTGAAGCAACTGCCATCTTATTTGCTTTGAAACATGTTAAAGAACATAATCAATATAGTAAAGAATGGGTCATAGTAAGCGATAGTATGAGTGTATTAATAAGTTTATCGAGTAACAAAATGAATGCTAGCACTTGCTATCTAATTTTTTCCATTAAAGAATTATGGTTAGAACTATCTTTAATTGGTATTAAAATAGATTTTGTATGGGTTCCGTCTCATAAAGGAGTTTCTGGTAATGAAAACGCCGACTACCTAGCTAGAACTATTGCTAATGCATCTGACTTGTCCCTGGTTCCCGACAGCAGGGACTTAGCTGTGACCTTGCCATATTCTGATATTATAAGTAATCTAAAACAGCGTATGACTGTTCTTTGGGGAAGACATTGGTATCATTTTACAGAAGTTGAGAATAAGGCTCATTTGTATGCTTTGTTAGATAACCAAGTTAATAGTAAGCCTTGGTTTTGTAAGTTTAAAACTTACATGCATCGTAGGTTTTACACCATAATTACTCGTATGCGCATTGGTCATTGTCGTTTAAATTTTCATCTCCATCGTAAAAACTTTGTCTCTTCCCCTTATTGCGATCATTGTCAAAAGCAAGAGGTTCAGTCTATAGATCACATTCTGTTTAGTTGCTCATCCTTTGGCATTCAGCGCCTAGTGCTGATGGATGAGTTGCTTGAGATTTATGGAGCTTCTAATCGAATCCCGCTTTCAGTAACTGATTTGTTGAAGGAGTCGTCTACTTATTTACCTTTGTTTAATTTTGTACATAATACTGTGTGTATGCTGTAAATATGATGCTAAATTTAAAACTTGCTTAAAATTGTATATATTTTTATTGAAGCATTGTACCTATATTTTGTTGGTCAAATGACTTTTTGGAATGTCTGGATGAGGTGTAAGCTTTTTTGAAGAGCTGAATATTGGATTTGACGTTTTTATTGGAACATACTCAAGACTTTATTACTGGATTTGACTTCATGAATTGGATTGGAATAACTGAAGACTTATTTTTTGGATTTGACACATATGTTGATAATACTGATGACTTAATATCTAGATTTGTTCATATGAATTGGAAATAACTGAAGACATATTTATTGGACTAGAGACTTCTGATTTGAAACTACTGAAGACGTTATTACTGGATTCGATCAAATGAAATTATACTTACTGAAGACTAGGCAGTATGGCCCATGGTCTTAGCCTGTCCGAATGGACGAAATTAAAAAAAAAATGAATATTATGGTACCACCTAGGTGATCTGATGACGGAGATAGAAGGGTGATGGCCATGGGAATCCAGTACAATCGAGTTTGGGCTCGTTACAATCGTCTCAATGAGTAGTTGATGACGGTATACAGAAAAGTACAGTCGGAATAATTAAAATAAGCTTGTTCAAATAATATTTTGTACATAAACTTGTTATATACTTGATACAGTTTCGTATGTACCTACGTACGTACTGTATTAAACATTTTATAATATACCTAAAGGTTTAATTATCTTGTTATTTTCCAGTACGCTAGTCCCGAACAGAATTTCATGATTATCACTGGGCCGAATATGGGTGGCAAAAGCATATACATAAAACAAATTGCTGTGTTACAAATCATGGCGCAGGTTCGTATAAAACTTGCATGTTCGTAATAGCTTTGATTTTTTTTCGTGTTCAAGTTTTGCAAATGCCACTGGTTTATAAATATATTTTTTTGGGGACAATCTTACACAAATCGACCTAGTCCCAAACTAAGCAAATATACATACGACGATATACATACTTATATAGATAAATAAATACTTAAATACATAGAAAACATCCGTGACTCAGGAACAAATATTCATGCTCACCACACAAATAAATGCCCTTACTGGGATTCGAACCCGGGACCTCCGGCTTCATAGGCAGGGTCACTACCAACTAGGCTACAGATGTAGTCTATGATTTTTTTTAATTCACTTCAATCATTTATATAAATCACCTTCAAAAATAAAAGTTTTGTAATACCTAGGATTTTGTTAATTCAGTTAAAATAATAAGTAGATTGTTTGTTAATTGTGTGATATTATTCCAGTTGGGCTGTTTCTTACCGGCAACGAATGCTGTTCTTAGAATCTGCGATCGCGTTTTCTCTCGGATAGGCTTCAATGACAGTGTCGAAATGAACGCTTCTACGTACGTCGTTGAGGTACCTAATTGATTGGTTCACTAACACCATCAGCACTAGAATCGAAGGGGGAAAATGATTGGTCATTTGATACGGCACGACAACTTCTTTAAAACCATAATGGAAGGAAAGATAGAAGGAAGGAGGGGCAGGGGAAGACCACTACGTAGTTATATAGACCAAATAAAGGAAAAAGCTGGTGTCGTGTCGTATCAACAAATCAAAGGGCTGGCGTACGACAGAGAGAAATGGAAAATACTCCACCGACAAGAGGATAACTCTTAAATTAATGATGATATGTAAATGTATCCACAAAGGTCCTAGCGGGAATAAAATTGTTTACCAATTGTATCGTTTAAGTATATGATTTCAGATGAAGGAAACCCAACACATCTTGAAAGGATTGACGCCATCAAGTTTGGTGATAATAGACGAACTCTGTAGGTGAGGTGTTTTTGTTTGAAATAAGTACTATTGTTTGTTTTATTTTGATATACAAGCTGAGAACTACATGACGTGATTTTTAGAGGAACATCGACAGAGGAAGGAACTTGTATAGCCTGGGCTATATGCGAAGAACTGCTCGCTAGTGATGCCTTTACTTTCTTTACGACACATTTTATGTATTTGACAAGATTGCAGGATTTATACTTCAATGTGGTCAAGTAAGTCGGCAAAGTTTTAAATACGCAATAAGCGTCGTATATAGATATCCTAAATGGGTGGATTAACTATTTTCTGTCACTAGTTGCTATGGTTACGTCTCCATCAGCCAGTTGTTAAAACTGCGTTTTATGGGCTTTACGACAAATGTGGGGTGTTCTTGTGACATTCGGACCCTTTTTGTATGGACCATCTTCTAGGCATGTTAGAGGTCCGTATTGTGAGGTGTTCGAGAGTGTTCTGCACTCGAAGCTATATAAACAGGTCGACCCTTACTTGGACGATGCACAACACGGGTTCAGGAGGGGCCGCTCTGTAAATACCAATCTGCTTTCACTTGTGAACCACGTCTCAAAGAAACTAGATGAGGGAGTGGTCTTTTGGGTTAGGTTAGGTTAGGTTAGGTGAGTGGTTAGTTGACGTGGTGTACCTTGATTTCCGGAAAGCGTTTGATCAGGTCGATAATGATGTCCTATTGCAGAAACTCTCCTCAATAGGATTTGCACCTCTACTCTTGCGATTGTTTTCCAGTTACTTGAAATACCGCAGGCAATTCGTTCGACTTGGATGTTTTGATTCGGATCCTTACCATACAAAGTCCGGTGTAAGTCAGGGTTCCATTCTCGGACCTTTTCTTTTCACGATAATGGTGAACGACCTTACCAGGTGTCTCTCTGCTGGTAGATCCTTATTGTATGCCGATGACATCAAAGTAGTAGTGGATATCAAGACTCCAGCAGATTGCCGGAAAATGCAGTGTAACTTGGATGCGATCCACCGGTGGAGTGTCGAAAATCGCCTGTATCTTAACGCTTCCAAGTGTTACATTATGAGTTTCACTCGATCAAAACAGGCTGTACTCGCTAGTTATTCTATCGATAAAATACCCCTCTCTAGAACTTATTCCATAAAAGATCTCGGCATAGTGTTCGATCATGAACTTACGTTTCATAGTCACATGCGCTCTCTAGTTGGTGAAGGTTTTAAGCGTCTGGGTTTTGTTTTCCGCAATTGCAAAGACTTCACACATGTTGGTGTTTTCAAGTTACTCTACTCGGCACTTGTAAGATCCAAACTAGAGGCTAGTTCGTGCGTTTAGAATCCGCACGAGTCGACCTATGCACTAATGCTTGAAAAGGTACAGAAGTGCTTCCTGCGCTATCTATTTAAGAAGTTGTACGGTTATTACCCCCTAATTTACCCTACCGCTTATCTGCAGGGCACCCTCGGATATAACTCGCTGGCAACGCGCAGATTGTTTGACCAGCTGATCACAACTCTTCGCATATTGCGTGGTCGTCTCGATTGTCCCAGCTTGCTCAATGAGGCCTGTCGCCTCTTTGTACCTGATGGACGTGTGCGTTTTCGAGCAGATCGTTTGCGGCTCTTTGCTGTCCCTTTCTCTCGTACGGTCGCGCATCGTAACTCTCCTGTTTGCCGCTCCCTGCATGCGCTCAATGAACTTAACGCGAAGCAACTCTCCTGCGATCTGTTTGCGGATGGCTGGACGGTTGTCGAAAGAGAGTGCTTGAAGTTGTGTGAGATGCTCACTTAGTTATTAGTGTTATTATTTGTTTTTAACTTGTAATGTACGTAATATACCCATGGTTTTATAAAAAAAATTGTAATGACCTAGGATTATTCCTGTAATGTAAATTTTTTTTGTTATTTTTTTTTTGTGTCTATAAATAAATAAATAAATAAATTGTAAAAAAACGAAGAAACTCTGTAATTTTGTCTCCTGGCTAACGGGACACAATAAAAACAAGAAATAGTTGATTGACCCAAATACGTTATTAATATTTTTAGCCTTCACACTGAAGTGAGAAAAGAAACAACAGGCTCACAAGAAATGATACAGAAAAGATTGATCTACGAGCATAAAATAAGTCCTGGAGTGACTAACATAGAGAATTACGGTTTATCGTTGGCAGCAAAAACAAACTTGCCTGAAGGGACTATCAATTTGGCCTGGGAACTGGCAGAACTCATCAATAGAAACAGAAAGGTATGACACGAAGTTAGTTTTGTCTGTTGACTAAGGTACCTATTCTTAAATATTTTCAACCCTTTTCCGCAACCTTATGTATCAATCTGGTCGTAGGTACCACCAAAAAGTAATTCCTTTGATAACAGCATTTTCCATGAAATTGGTCCTAAAAGCTATAATTATGATCTATTTTCAGCCGCAAGATGTAAATGCTCATACCAAAAGTGGCGATAGATTACTATATGAACTCAATGCTGAAATCAGGAAACAATCCAGACGACAACCAAATAATGATACCATCACCAATGATTTGAAGAACAAATTCAAAGAAGATAATCCTATTTTAATAGAAACGCTCAAAGCACAAAGAATTAGGGGACACCATACCGATGAAAACGCTAACAGACCTTCACTACCCACAAGACAAGAATCGTCAAACGAAGCTGTGTTCAGTAGAAATTCATACTCCTCCAGCAATGCAGCAATTCCAATATCGAATCATTTCATATCTAACAGATCTCGACCAATGTCAACGTCAAATGCAATTGAATATAGCAAGGTAGATGACGACAGAAATCGAGATACGATGATGCATAATAATCCGGAATATGGAGCTGGCGTCACCTCTTCAACTGAGCTGTTAAACACTATGATAAACCATGATAACAGTAATAATGTAATACCTGACGCCACTCTTGAAGATTTCGCCAATCAAGAAATGAATTTACAGAAAGACAATCTGATAGCAGATTTCTCTATTCATGATTTCGAAAGGGAAATAATGAATGCAGATGAACAAATAAACGAAATACCCAACGTAATTGTTGGAGATTTCAATGAAGCTGGAATGAATGCGGAGATAATCATAAATGCCCAATTTGACGACCCGAAAAGTACAAACCATATTGTCGATTATAATGAATCGGATAACATTTCTGACATTGATGGATTTAATGATAAAACGAATGACTCATGTAAAACGGGAAGACAGTCCGATGATTCTGTTTTTAATGATTCAGTTCTTGCTGATGCGATAACTCAAGTAATTGAATGTTCTAACATACAAGAAGATATAAGTAGTGCATCGAGCGAAAACTCGACGGACGAGGAATTATTGACTGAAACTGTGAATGAAATTAATATGGAATTGATCAACGGGATAGTTAGTTTACATAATTTGATTCTTACCCCTCCTCCAGCATTTAAAGACGATTTGTAGGTTATGCAAGGTTGTAAATTGTAAAATAAAACGATTATCTTACGCAAGTTGACCATTGAAATTTTATTATGATCCCGGAATCTTTGTATAACAACAGCCTGAACACAACCTACCTTTCCAAATAAATTGTACTTACAATTACATTTCGACTGTTCGTTTATTTTTGGGTGATTTTTGGAGTATGTATATTGTAGTCTTTGTTGTTGGATGGTTGGATGTGTTCACTGGTGTTCACTAACTAATTAAACGTAGTGGTTATATTCTCTTTCAACATGTCTTTGAAACAAAACTACGAAACTAATAAGACATTGGATGTGTTGGATGAAGTGTCAACGTCAAAAGAAACCGCCATTTTCGGGTGACACCACAGATTACAGAGAAAAGCAGATAGGCCCTAATAAATTGAACGTTTTCTATACATCCGATCTCTTCTCACTTACGTACTGAACGCCGAGTAAGAAAGGGATAGAACCATGTTATCTGACAGGTCTTCATACGTCATTGTCTCCGCTTTCTCGCTCGCACGATGTAATTCGCTCTCTCGCTCGCTCGAGATTTAGTGCACAGAAAGATATTTTCTAACAAGTTATCGATATCGATATTTACTGTTAATAAATTCGTAATATGCGATACTCGTAAGTAAATTGTATCTCTATCCATACTATGCAAAAATTAATATGGTACTTACCAAATAGAAAACAAAAACCATTACACGACTACGAATATAATAAACTGCATTCATGTTTCGTATGTTCGCTACAAATTAAATTATGCAAATACATAGGTAGTCAGACGAGTTACTTTTTATCTCTCACTATTTTGTGGATCTTTAGTGGAACACATTTATTTTTAACTGACTTCTGAATCGAATCAATTCCGCTGGCTCTTTATTTTTTTATGTATGTTCTTCGATTACTCTTAGACGCCTGGACCGATAAGAATGGTGTTTTGTTAGAAAAGGTGGTCCTAGGCAGGTCAGGATCTGAAGATGGGATCCTGGAGAAATCCAGGGCAATCTTCAAATCTTATTTTGAAACGATTTGGGTACTTTGAAATCGTGCATTTGCTTTCAGAAAGCAGTTCATGCGGTAATATGGAATGTGGCTTCGTGAAGTATTGATTTGAAGTCGATTAAAACTTTGTTTTTAAAGTAAGCTAACACAAAATAACAACGCAATTATATTCCTGAAAATATCTCATTTTAATAAGAAAGTTACATCTAATGCTTTAAATAATAAATATCCAATTATATAGAACTTTTTGCAATCAGTAAACTTGCATCACCTGAAGAGGCAATGCAGATGTCTTAGGTATTGTATCTGGTAGCCTTTCATTACTGCTCAGCATCATTTTGTTGTAGTTGCCTTCTAATTGTTGATCCTGGTGAGATCCCTGCATTAAATACAGTAACGAAAACATTATTATACAATATCTATCAGTTGAGCTACTTAAGTATGAACAGGTAAACAACAAACCGACACAGAGTTACTTTCGCATGTATAATACATATTATAGTAGTTATGGATATATAAAGAAAATCAATGTACTAATACAAATTCTTTGCATATACAAAACTTAAATGAAACGAACTCATCTGGAGGGACCTCAGAAATGTCAAGTAATAAAATAAATAAAACTCACTATACCAACTTACCTCAAGCGGCCTCTGAAAAACTGTAGGTATCGCATCTGGCAGCAAGTGTTTTATATTTTTAATAATAACGAAACAGTTAGTTTCGAAATGTTTCGAACATATTCTATGGTGTTTTTTCGGCGTCCAATTATTGCGCCCTACTGCGTCAATCCATTTTTTTCGAAGATTATTATTTACCGGAAACCTGAAGTTAACAGTTAAGACATGTAACATAAAAAGATTTTGTCTAAACGCCTACATGAATAATTCATGTCGACGAAATATCGATATATACATGGTAACAACACTACCCATGTTAACGACAATTGTATTTTTACTAAAAATCCCAAAAATATCAAGTTTGATCCATGTAAAAAGTACTTATCCGATAATATCAAGCATCTGCTGTAATCCCAGACCATTATATTGCGTAATGTACATGAAATATTTGAAAAACAACCAAATGATTCTTACCGATGAAATCCGATTGTTTCTCCGGTCTTTTTTAACAATCTAGCGTAACTTCGGCAGTACGGAACTGCACAAGCCATTGTGCCACTTCATACAACTTAAATCATTAACTTATTACAGAAATATTTAGTTTTTCAACACAATATTCTTGAAATAACCAACTTTCCTCAAGATTCACAAGAGATTTGACGTTGATTTGACTTTGACAGATTGTTTAGCATTTAACACCGTGGTTAACAGTTTTTTGAGACAAGTCGCCAATAGACTCAAAATACCATACTATTCGTCTCATTCTAACTCACATCAGCTGACCATAAGCAGTGACAGAGACAACTATATGAAACATTGTCTTGCTTTATACTGCGCGTCTGTATTCTTATTAGTCTGTGGGTGACACTGATACACCACTGATGCGGAAAGTTGCCCCAGTGTTGGCAACCTGTGTTGCCAGAATTACGTCTTATTTACCCTAAAATTACCGTATAATTTACCGTACGCATTTTATTAACAAAAAACTAATATATCTGCAGTTTTTAGGTAAATGCGCTGTTATTTTAGATGGTTTCTAACAACTAAAGTATGCGAAGGCTTTTGTCGTTTTGCGTGACTTCCTAAGCTGGTTATACACTGCCCTGCGGGCAGTCTGTTTGTTTTAACAAATCCACCAAAAACTAATATACTCATACTCATACTCATTTATTAATAAAATATAAAATTTTACATGTCAAAATAATATGGATTATTTATAATAGTTAATATGTCAAGATTATTTGATTTATCTAATTACTTAGGTCATAAAATTAATTAATTAAATTACACAATGTCAATGTTATACCATTAAAACTTATTATTATTACAAACATATTATCTTACAAATACTCGCTAATATTATAGAACGATTTGTCATACAGCCATTTTTTTAGTTTATTAAGAAATGTCACATCATTTTCTATTTCTTTCAATTCTGAGGGTAATTTATTGTAGATAACTGGCCCTACAACAGACATTGTTTTGGTTGACTTCATAAGTCGACAACATGTCGTGGCCAATGTGTTCTTATTAATCTGAGCAAGCCGCATACTTTTTGTTAACTTTATTGGAAATTGGTGCATATTACTTCTCACGTATTTAACAATGTAGAAAATGTATTGTGAGGTTAGGGTCATTAAAATAATTAGTGTTTAATGTTATATTGTATGTATGTTAGTCTGTAAGGTATTTGTAAATATGGGCCTTAGTTGCCTGAAATAAATGTTTTATTATTATTATATTATTATTATTACTTTGGTGTTTTTAAAAAGTTGCCGTGCAGGGGTGCCTGGCGGCGCATGTGAAATAATACGTATAGCTCGTTTCTGGAGTATGAAAACTCGTTGCCATTCAGCTGCTATTCCCCAAAGTTCTAGCCCGTAGCACATCACCGAGTGAAAAAGTGAAAAGTAACTCGATCTAAGTTGATGGTAGGGTAAAATACGTGCTAGTCTACTCAAAGCGAAACAAGCCCCTGACAATTTACCACAAACGACTTCTATATGCGCGTCCCATTTCAGCGCTGCATCCAAGGTGACGCCCAGAAACCTGGCGGCGCCTACCTGTGGTAGTACCTCTCCATCTACGCTGATAGCTAGGGGACGTGGGGGTCTACCACCGAGGTTTATGTGCATCACCTGGGTTTTGTGCAGATTTAGGACTAAGCCGTTTGCATTAAACCACCCTTGCAATCTAGATACTTCGGAGGATATAAGATTCTCAAGTGAAGAGATCGTGTCGGCTTTCAGTATGTCACAAGCATCGTCTGCAAATATGTACATGTCACCATCAGCTACTTGGGGTAAGTCGTTCACCTGGATTAGAAAGCACAGATTTGCCAGGAACGAACCCTGAGGTACGCCGATATCGATATCGCCGCTCAGCGATGTGGTTAGCCCATTGTTTAGCATAACACTTTGTTTCCGTAGATTTAAAAAGTCCAACATTAACTTAAGCGCGGGGCCACGAATACCGATGTGTTGAAACTTTATATCCAGTACACTATGGTTACAAAGGTCGAAAGCCCGTGTCATATCACATAATAGAATAGCAACTTGAGATTGACTCTCTTTTGCGGCCATTATATTTTTTAGGGTCTCGCGAATTACGGCTATACAAGATCTGTTTTGTCTGTACGCGTACTGTTTTTCGCTAATATAAACACTAGATTGATGATATGAAAAAAATCGCTTCCCACTAGACGGCTCTCAGAAAACCACTAAATTCGCTCATTATGAAAAAGAGTACAATTTTACCTACCAAATGTGAAGGCAAAACCACAGTGTTTTATACTACCGTATTTTTTGGAGGTTCTAGGTATTAATTTTGTTTTGAATTACCGTACATTTGTCGTAAGGTAATTGACTATCATACAAGGCATAAAATTACCGTATGAATACGGTAAATCCGGACGGTTGGCAATGCTGAGTTGCCCAGTTACAATTTTAAGTCTGGACTGGTAACACTGAGGCGCGTTAACCAATAGGAGACGCTACACGAGCGAAATCGGCAGGACTGCCTAGTGTAGTGGTTATATTCTCTTTGGTATTGCCAAGCAAGGTCACAGAAAATCTAGTATGTGTGGCGTGTGGCGTCTTCTTTTAAAGTTTATATACATGTATTGATTTGTTAACTCCAATTTATCAGTAGCTATTGCCAGACAATAGCTTCTGATGAATAATGAAGATAACAGATTAATAACAACTAGTAAGCTGTGTTGTAACTATTTTAAAGTTTGTATTCATCGACATTTTATCGGCGTGCATTTCATGTATTTCTAATCTCTGTCTCTCAAACTTACCAAACAGTTTGAGAGACAGAGACTGGAAATACAGATGTGAGTGAGCTGGAGGTTTATTTTGCTACTTCAGTGTACCTACCACATTAACAATACAATACAATACAAATACTCTTTATTGCACACCTCAAAACATGAATCAAATAAACATAATAACTTATTAAAAAATAGATGTTGATCAGGCGGTCTTATCGCTAAAGAGCGATCTCTTCCAGACAACCTAGCGGAGAAATAGCAACAAAAAATTACATAATAGGTAGGTGGCAAAATTGGAAGTAAACGAACTTCCAACATATACAATTACATCAATAATAAACATACACACATAAAGCATACAATAAAAATACATAAATTCCTACATAAATACATATAGTGTTAACCATAGAGACGGATTTAAAAACAATAATAATAAGAAAAATAGTATCTATGAGGAATCATGGCAGAGACAGATAGTGCTAAGAAGCGACTGATTTAGCTCGCCTCAAATCCACGGGCAGAGAATTCCAGAGTCGAATGGCTTTGAATGTAAACGAGCAATTATAGAATTTTGAAGAGGATGACGGAAGAGTGAGAAAAAAATTTGGGATGACCTGGCCGACTTGACGAAACTAAATCGTTCTTTGAGGCAGCGGGGTGTAGCGGGATAAAACAGAACATTATATAGAAGGGTCAGGACATGAGCGTTACGACGATAACGAATAGGTAGCCACTTAACTTAACTTTTGTATTGTTTATTTCAATAGCTAACTCAAACAATATACATTAGTATTACAGTTATTAAATACTTTTTAATTAGGTACATTTTAATATTTATTTAAAGTCTGTATCAAGTCTCAGAATCAGGACTTGTGTGGTTAAGTTAAGGGTTAATCGTTTTTGTCTTAATGTGGTAAATACCGTAAAGATAGTTTGTATAGTATGGAGATACAATTTATTTAGAAATGGCGCAGATGACGAATATGAACCGTTAATATGGATGTCGATAACTTGTAAATAAATCCTCTTTTGTTGCACTAAATCTCGAGCGAGCGAGCAATGGGAGAGCGAGATACATCCAGAAACTGGAGACTATGACTTATGGGGCATCCACATTAAGTGATTTGTCAGCCCCAATTCATCAGAATCTGACTAATTGCTATAGTGTGGATGCATGTTCCAACCGTCAAACGAGTTGTACGGACTAATTGCATGAAAATCACAATTTGGACCATGGAATTTGCATGATCTGCCAAATTTCTTTTTCTCACAAATTTCATAGAAATGAATTTAAACGATAATTAAAAAATATATGCTAAAGAACATTGTATTAATATTTTACCCTGTAATTTTTTTCTTTTTTAAACCGGTGTTTTGCAACTACAATTTCATTCAGTGTGGCCAGTTACAGTAAGAAAGCGAAAATTGCCGCATTCAAACGGTCCTGCGAAGCGGACTGCAAGATTGTTACTAACCGATGAGATAGGGCGAGACAGCACGTCGATCATGAGGTGGCCGTGACATACTCTCGATTTTTGTGTGCTGCACGGCTATTACGCGACGGCGCGCGAGCTCTCTCAATTTTTCTCGCACTATCCGTCTCTTTCTTATTAGGACATGCGAGAGAAATCGAGAGTATGTCGCGGCTGTGTGTTAGACGTGCTGTCTTGCCCTATCTCATCGGTTAGTAACAATCTTGCAGTCCGCTTCGCAGGACCGTTTGAATGCGCCAATTTTCGCTTTCCTTCTGTTAACTGGCCACACTGAATGAAATTGTAGTTGCAGTTGTTAAGTCTGTACGCTACACCCAATTCTGACTTCGACATGTTGTACTGACAAATTGGGGTATAATCACATAATGTGGATGGTCTATTAGCTACTACTACTATACTACTTTTTTTAGTAGTTATTTACACGCATTTATTAAATAAGTTTGTATTTTAAAAGTGTTATATTGCTAAAAAACATAGTTTATAGTCAGTTTGAGTCACACTTCGATGTTTCTATATTTTTTTTATCATCACGTTTGCATCTTACTGCAAGTAGCGATATCATAGGAAATGTAACGTCACAATTATGAGACATTACTTTCTTATGACAAAATATTATTTTTACTAATTAATACATAATACACGTGGTGGTTATATTCTCTTTCCATAATACAGGAGACAACTATTGGTAGGATCCCTAAATTGCCACAATTTGTCTAAAATAAGCATTGGCCAAATCAGAAGTGATAATTATGGTCTGTAGAGCTCTGTAACATTACCGTATGGTCTGTAGAGCCCTTGAACACGATCGATGCATGACATGACATGGCAATGGCATGGCAACACCACTGAATCAAAAAATAAAAAAAAACAATTTGCAAATGGCCGTAACCGCTGAGGAATTTATTCTCTTGGAGCATAGTGTTTTATTTGGTTTTTGTTCGTGAAATATGCTTCACAAACGTTATAATTGTATTGTTGTTTAAGTAAAATACAGTGTAAGTTATTATTTTCAGTATATAAAGTGATTTCATGGTTTCTTGTCACGCTTGTTTATAAGGACGCGTAGCATTTTATTGTGCGCCATGTGAGTTGTGTTTTTGTTGTAGAAGGCGGTTAGCCATGTCGCTGCCGCCTTATCTGCTGGGGCCGAACCCATGGGCCACGATGATGGCCCAGCAGCAGCTGGCCGCCGCGCAGCAAGCCGCCTTGCAGGCGCACGCCGCGGCCGCTGCTGCTGCGCCTCCTGTGCCGCCATCACAGCCCCCGAAGCCGCATCACATACCGGAGGAGAAAATAAAAGAAAAAGGTAAGTCCTGGTACAGTATCAGATATATTATATCGGAGCGGCCAAAGTGCTCACAAATATCTGAACAAGTCTATCGTCGAAGCATTAGAGACTTGTTCAGATGTTTGTGTGTAATTTGGCCGCTCCGATATATCTGACGGTGACTGCTTAGCCATTGCATATTATAGGTTATTTTTTCGAAGTATTGCGACCAAATCCATTGTAGTGTCCTTAAATGTGACCAGTAACTACTCTTTGGTAATTAGGTTATTTGTTCGTGTTGAAATTCATTCCTTGCATTGTATTGTGCAAATAGATCTAGTCTAGTTCATTGTGTCAGTAGCAAAGAAGCTGAAAACATAGTCTCATTTTCCAGATTATACATTGTGCTTTTTTGTATGCATTGCCCCCTTTCACAATGTTTTAAGACTCACCCTCACTATACTCACTCACAATAATGTCACCCTTATTTACTACCAAGCAATTGAAAGAATTTTCCAGACAAGATGCTACAGAAAATGCTGTAATTGCTAATATTTCTATTTTATGGTTTTATGGGGAATTCCATTTTTTTCAACCCCAGACGAAAATGAGAGGAGATATAAGTTTACAATGTTGTCGGCTAAAGTCACAAACCTGGTCACTCATTCTGATGAAATCAAAAACTTGTGAGGTTGTATAGTTATCATGTGGTACAAAAAGGTGTTACATTAGTGTAGGTTCACACATGAAGCCAGTTTGGGCACAGCAAGTATTTCTTAAAATTAAAGCTACTCTTTTGGCCAAAATAATGTATGCCATACGATTAAATAATAGTTTTTCTTACACTAGGGGGAGAAAGTGGTTAAATTTGTCTTGTCTCTAAAGGCATTAAACTACTCTTTGGCATGTAGGCTTTTCAAATCAAACTAACTTGCAATAAATATTTATGTGTACATGGATACTTTAGTCCTGGCTGATTGTGTCAACAGCAGAGAAGTTGAAAACATTGTCTAAAGGCGTGTACGGATTATGCGCGGCAATCATTCGAACGTTGGATCGTGCGGCGGCCGCGCGCAATGGAGACGGGATTTCCGTGCGCGGCAGCTCGAACATTGCCGCGCTCGAACGTGCCGCGCGGCGATCCGAGCGCTGTTGGTTTTTGAGCCCGCATCAAAGAAGCTTCAGTCGCTGGCGCGCGCGCAGTTTGGACGGCGCGCGCGCCAGCTACTGAAGTAATTGGCGCGCTGATCGAGCTGGATCGCTTGCCTCGCGCAGCCGTCGCGGTCTACCTAAATTCCATCGAACATTTGCCCCGCGAGCCAATGTTTACGCGAACAGTGGCTCACGCGGCTGCCGCGCATAATCTGTACACGGCTTTATTTGTTGTAACAATGCTTTAGATATGAGTGTCACAGCTTCACTCCAGTGAAGTGTAGGATTAGCCATAGTATACATTGACTTTTGTTGTTGTTTCCAATACCCTTTCACAAGGTTTTGTCATTAAGTTATTTGTCAAAACTATTTCCTTATGGGGTGACATTATTATAAGCAACAGATATAATTTTCCAGACAAGATTCTATGGAAAATGCTGTAGTTGCTAACATTTATTTAAACATAACAGATTAAAATAAAGGGCATTGGGTAAGTTTGTATGAAGAATATTGTCTTTTTTTTCGTCGGCCACGGATGATTTTTACATAGTTATTTAGAAAGACCCCTAAATACACATAGATATATATATAATTTGGTGTTTAATAAAATCGTAGCCCAGCTATTTAATATTTAAGTCTTTTTTAAATGGTTAGTTAACAATGTCTTAACATATTTATTATTATTGTGTCCAAGAAAACTGCCAGAGCAAGATTTTCTGGATGTCATCTCCATCCTAGATACCATATAATGGACATTGCGTGAGAATAACATCATAATGTTCGCTTTCCACAATGAACGACCAATAGTGGCCAATAATGGAATTTGTTCCAGTTGCACCTCTTTCTATTGATATATAAACATAATATATACCGTGAGAAATGTGTCGTGATTGGATTCTTCCCTTCCCTTTCCCTTATCATCCAAGGTTTAATACAATCCATGTACTTATTGGTTTCCAAACTCATTTGGGTCCCGATTAACGAATTAGGGCTGCTTTTTATACAATTACCAGACTGATAAAGGGTTTTTGAATATTCATCTTATCACAATAAGTCGTTACCCTAGTCTAGAGAGATCAAATTCAATTGTTTATTTTTCACTTAATTCTGACACTAATAACCATATAAAAATAAAAATAAGATAAAAGTATTGATAAAAATAAGGTGGGTAATTACTAAGTATGACTCTTTGATAGTATTTATATCACTCTTGACAATATCCATGAATGTTTAGTACATAAGCATCAATTCAACATAATCTTGGCAATAACAATCCGGTAACAGAACTCTTATATTATATATCTCTGTCAGCTCATTCTATCTAACGGAATGGTTTAGATTAACCTTACTCTAAATACTTGGTTTAGGATAGCACCACCCCTTTCTTCCTGTGGGTGTCATAGGAGTCGACTAAGGGATTCGGGTTCATGTGTGTTGTGGGCGATGGGCTAGCAACCAGTCACTACCCATCATATTTTGTCGATCTTACTTTAGTTCATATGCTCTGCTTGCCCCTTTTGGCTCATTTGGGCCTATAATACAGGCTTCAGAAAAAGTATCTATCTGGATTTTATAATATTTCTATGAAAATCTATATTAAGAATATCTCGGTTCTGATACACTTAGTATTACATGCTAATATACAAAATATGTTTAGTTTGAATAGATCTATCATAATTTACGACTTTAATGAGTGGCCGCTCAACTAAAAAGTGACAACACTTTTACCCAAACCCCATTAATATAAAGGTTGTTTGGAAGAGATAGCTTTTTAGCGATAATACCACTTGTTTGCCTCTACTTGTTATTTGTTGTTGATCTGTAATGCTTTTATAAATTGAGGTGTGCAATAAAGAGTATTTGTATTGTATTGTATAGCAAGGTTTCATGGGTCAATGCCCCAATGTTTTTGTAGAATGCTCAGAAGATCCCAAATAAAATGTGTTTATCAGTGTCACAAAGAGATATTTTTAGAGTGTTTAAACCTTGTAAAAATTAAAAGTTAGGTATTTCACATTACTTGTGACAAGTACAGACAAACTTTGGTTTTATACCTGAAAAAAATAATTCCTATAAAGTCACATTTTAGTCACAAGGTCTGCTATAACTTTAAAATAGCTGAGTTCTAAGTTACATTTGTATTACAGCACAGAAATGGCTTCAACTCCAGTCCAAGCGTTTCGCCGAAAAGCGCAAATTCGGCTTTGTCGATGCGCAGAAAGAAGACATGCCACCTGAGCACATTCGGAAAATCATCAGGGACCATGGAGATATGACTAGTCGCAAATACCGTCATGACAAGCGTGTCTATCTCGGGGCGCTCAAGTACATGCCTCACGCTGTCATGAAGCTGCTCGAAAACATGCCGATGCCTTGGGAGCAAATTAGAGATGTAAAAGTCTTATACCACATCACGGGTGCTATCACATTTGTGAATGAAATACCATGGGTTATTGAGCCTGTGTACATAGCTCAATGGGGCACCATGTGGATCATGATGCGAAGAGAAAAGAGAGACCGTAGGCATTTCAAACGAATGAGATTCCCACCCTTTGATGATGAGGAACCTCCTCTAGATTACGCTGATAATATATTAGATGTGGAGCCTCTAGAGCCTATTCAAATTGAGCTTGACGCTGACGAAGATGGGGCTGTAGCTTCCTGGTTCTACGACCACAAGCCCCTTTTAGGAACACGGCATGTGAATGGATCTACGTACAGACGCTGGAACCTTACACTGCCTCAAATGGCCACACTGTACAGATTGGCTAACCAGCTGTTGACAGACTTGGTAGACGACAATTACTTCTACCTCTTCGATTCAAAGAGCTTCTTCACCGCGAAGGCCCTGAACATGGCTATTCCTGGAGGGCCCAAGTTTGAGCCTCTCGTGAAAGACAGTTCCGCCGGAGATGAAGACTGGAATGAGTTCAATGACATCAACAAGATCATTATTCGGCAACCGATAAGGACAGAGTACAGGATTGCCTTTCCTTATCTGTATAACAACCTGCCGCACTTTGTTCAGCTGTCATGGTAAGTCATAATAATTTACTTTTCACCTCACCGGCTCGTAAAGGCTTGCTTTATCGCTCAAAATCTGCGCCCAAAAGTCCATTTTATCCGCTAGCGTGGAAAGAGTTTTTGAATTTGGAACGTGACGGTCGATCGCGAGACCCAACTTTTTTCTATACAGAATGAGAGGTGCGTTCAGAAACTGATGGTGTTATGCCAATAATAAATTGTTATTATTTTGATAAAATAAAATTAATAATACTTATTCTCTCTTAATTAAGTAGGTACATACGAAATATTACCATTTAGACTGACTTATAAGGATTAAATACGAATAAATAATTTTAAAATGTCGTTTTATTTTTCTAAGAATTTCGCTTCTTCCAAATTTGGAACGCACCGTTTGAAAAGTTAATTTAAGAAAAAACTCAATTAGGTACATTTAATTTTGTTTTGTTCTAAAGCCACAGACAGTAAAACCAAAATAATTGTGGTTATTTATAGATTTTAGTGCAGAAGATATACATATGTGAATTTTGATGCCTGCTAAGTTAGCGGAAAAAGTAAAATAAGCGTATTTAAGTCTTAGTTTAAACCGTGAGTACTCAACAATACTTTGACTTTTTTAGTGTAGGTAAGCGTGAGGTTATTTAAAGATGCAAAAATATTTATGTTATATTTAATAATTATAAAATGCTAGATCTTGATGAGATGTAAACAAACCTTTATTGAAAATGAGTATAAGGTCCAAATTACTTCCATTACATTTACTTACCTACAATTTTCCTCGCGGTGGTGAGGTGAAAAATTGTGTGTTTCGCTCGGCAGCAAAATTGTTTGGCGTCTCGTGCCTTGAAAGCCTCGCTATGCTCAGGATTGTACTTTTGAACCATTCGCTTCGCTCATGGTTCAATTTTACAATCCTTCGCTAGCTCGGCTTTCAATACTAAGCACTTGCGCCAAACAACAACTTTGCAGCCTTGCATAACAAATAAAATAACTATTAAAAACAATACACATGAACAAGCACAAGCAGTTTATGTGGTAAAGTGAAATGGAAACCACTACCACATGAACTGCTTTCTGATAGCAAATGCATTGATTATTACAAAAACCCATGTCCCTATATATATGGGCCGATAAATTTTAGGAGTTCCGTCGATTCCTCATGGATCTCGGAATCACCTTTCGCACTTCATTAGTTGCTACTTAAAAGGAATCATATCGGAATATATGACGTACTTTAAATAATTGGGAGTTCTATAAGTCATCTGTGGTCTACATCACCAATTCCACAACACCAAATTTGTGGTTCCGAGTATAAAATACATGAGTTCTAATAGAAAATACCACATTACTACACGCGTGAAAAAGCAATAATTAACTGAATTGAGCCTCCTCCATTTTTAGAAGTGTAAAAATAAATGGATGTTGAAAGTTAAATACTCAATTTAGAATACACATTGCTTCTGAAGGCACAGTAGATTACAATTTACAAGTTCAGCTTGTTTGAGCTTTCCACTGGTAACATTCAAAATACACTCAGGAATTCATATTTTTTAGGTACCACACACCAAATGTTATATACATCAAGACTGAGGATCCTGACCTTCCAGCTTTCTACTTTGACCCATTGATCAACCCAATATCTCACCGACATACGGTAAAGTCCTGTGACCCCATTCCAGATGAAGAGGAGTTTGTACTGCCAGAGGAGGTCACTCCATTCTTGCAAGAGACGGCTTTGTACACTGACAATACTGCAAACGGCATCGCTTTGCTGTGGGCCCCCAGGCCCTTTAACATGAGATCCGGTAAGCATTGTTGTCACATTTTTTGTCACCGGGTCTGTACATACATATTGTCAGCGGTGATTGGACATGTATGACTTTATTTTCTTCTTCGCAGGCCGCACGCGCCGCGCCATCGATGTTCCGATTGTGAAGACATGGTACAAGGAACATTGCCCTCCAGGCCAGCCTGTCAAAGTCAGGGTTTCATACCAGAAACTTTTGAAATACTATGTGCTGAATTCGTTGAAACACAGGCCGCCAAAGCCACAGAAAAAGAGGTAAGGCTATTCCTACAAATTTTATAGTTTAAATTCTCTGAAAATTGAAATTTTCGGAATGTAATGTGTAGCACGTGCGCGCGCGCGCGAAATATAGCGCTGATTCAGTTAAATTTAGTTGTAATAGAGAATTTAGAGGTATAAAACCTATTCATAATGATTGCAAGGCGGCATTTTAATGTAGTTTGTAAGTTGGTAAACTGACGGTAATGTAAAGAGTCTGGCACGCCCTTCCAAGAAAACTTTACTTTCAGGTATTTGTTCCGTTCATTCAAATCAACGAAGTTCTTCCAAACCACAACCCTGGACTGGGTTGAAGCGGGCCTGCAGGTCTGCCGGCAAGGGTACAACATGCTGAACCTGCTCATCCACCGCAAGAATCTCAATTACTTGCATTTGGACTACAACTTCAATTTGAAACCTGTCAAGACACTCACTACCAAGGAGAGAAAGAAGTCTCGTTTTGGAAATGGTAAGTTAATTAAATTATTTATTTATTTACTGGAAAACCAGCAGCTCACAAAACAGGTGAACATCAGAAATAATAATTAAATAAGCCTAAAGCCTTATAGAGTAGCAGTTCTCAGACTGTTTTGGCCTTCCACAATCTTAGTTCCTTGACGCATACCTTGATAACAGCAGCTTAGAGTGGTTTCACAGAATATTACAATGTTTTTATTCGTAATTATAATTAGACCAAGTACGAGGGCTGTTCCGATAATAGTTAGTCAACAGCGTACTATTAATCGTATTCATATAATTTTACTGTAGCTCAAAGGCAAATTTCATTACAAACTTTTTCGTGTAAATGTCACTGGCCAGTGACATTCCGTTATTTTTTCATGAAATCAGAAAAAAAACATGTCTGCCACTTTTTGCTCGCAAAAATGGAGCTAACGCGGGAAGCATTTCGTGCTATGATATATTATGATTATAAACGAGGGCTAACTTACAAGGATTCTCGTGAAAATTTAACTAGTGTTTTTGGGGCATTATCCCCATCTCTTGCCACTGTCAGTTACTGGTTCCGTGAATTTAAGCGTGGGCGGAGCGACGTCAAAGATGAGCCTAGACCGGGGCGACCGCCAACGGCAGTCACTCCAGAAAATGTTATCAAGGTGGAGTGGCTAATCAAGGAATCTCGAAACATTACCCACCGAGAGATTCAGGATGAACTGAAGATTGGATCACAGGCAGTTTCTACCATTTTGCATGACCACCTTCAAGTTCGGAAGGTTTCGTCTCGATGGATACCACATTTTCTCACACAGGAGCAAAAAGATAGACGTGTCGATTGGTGCAAATTTATGCTAAAAAAATTCGATAAAGGCGATTCACAACAAGTGAGCTACATTGTGACATCCGACGAATCTTGGATATATAGCTACGACCCATTTACAAAACAGCAATCCACGCAATGGGTCTTTGAAGAAGATGATTTACCTACTAAAGTAGTTCGCGGCCGAAGCGTCAACAAAAAAATGGTTGCTGTTTTTTTTCGACGTAGTGGACCGGTAGCCGTAATTCCACTTGAAGATCATAAAACAGTTACCAGCCAATGGTACAGTGAAGTTTGCTTGCCACAGGCCTTCCAGGAGCTGAACGTCAGCCGTCCAAGTACTGGAACCCGGGGCATAATTTTTCATCAAGATAATGCTCCGGCTCACACGGCTGCCAGAACCATGGATTTTTTTAGCAAATCAGGAGTGCAACTGCTACCACACCCTGCGTACAGCCCTGACCTGGCTCCGTGTGATTTTTTTCTGTTCCCCACGTTAAAAAAATCATTACGTGGGCGACGATTTTCGACGGCGGATGAAGCAGTAGACGAATTCAGGCGACTTTTTTTTGACCTTCCGCAAGAACAGTTTTTTTCCTGTTTTGAAAGTTGGTTCAGTCGAATGCATAAGTGCATAAATGTAGCAGGGGAATACTTTGACAAATTGTAATTAAAGTTTTATTATATTCCTTATAGTTTTTGTTTAACTAAAAATTTTCGGAACAGCCCTCGTAGTTATTTAATATCTCATGGTGTATTTACACAGCTGATGCAATAGGTCTGTTGATCATATTGTATTTACGTCTGAATGTTCAGGGTCTTAACAAAAAAGTTTCCGTTAGATCACAGAACATTGTCACACCAGAATTTCGTATTTATTGTCATTAATGGTTCATAGTAGTCATAATAAAATTCTAATTGATGTTTCCTAGGAACACACAACAATTCAGCACTCAATCAGCACTTCAACATTCTCCCTATTGTGTTTAAAGTAATTTATTTCTCATAAAGAATTACAGAATTCACTTACATGGGAAAGTTTATAATTTAGAATGAAATCTAAGCATACAGTGTTTACAATTGTTATAAAAATTATAGTGGGTAGACATGCATGAAGATACTTAATATAATATATTTATTTTGCTAATGTTCGGCCGCCAATGCTGCGGCGATAACTGTACTACAAATATAACGATGTATGAAGCTATGGTAAGATGGATGCGGCAAAGATGGCAATTGAAGTGTGCTCACTTTCGTAAGTGAGGTTTTATGACAAATTTTGTATTTTAACTGAGATATTAGGCATATTACCATTGTTTTTGTGTTATTCTGGTTGAAACACAAATAGTTCTACATATTGTTATAGCTATTTATATTTTAGCTTTAGTTAGATTTAATTTTCAATGTTCTATTCCAAGCTATTTCTAACCCCGAATAACTCAACAGCGTTCCACTTGTGCCGCGAGATCCTCCGGCTCACGAAGCTGATCGTGGACTCGCACGTGCAGTACCGGCTCAACAACGTGGACTCGTTCCAACTGGCCGACGGGCTGCAGTACATCTTCGCGCACGTCGGCCAGCTCACCGGCATGTACCGGTACAAGTACAAGCTGATGCGGCAGATCAGGATGTGCAAGGATCTGAAGCATCTCATCTACTACAGATTCAACACGGTTGGTTTTTGAGAGTGTTGTCTAACTTCTTACATATTCAGATAAAACATTTTTTTTTAAATCATTATATTAACTAACCAGTCCGAATATTTTCCCTATTAACGAAAATTACATGCGTTTTACCAAATCGCTAAACTTAAGTGGCAGTGGGCGGGCACATAGCACGTAGAACCGATGGCCGTTGGGGTGGAAAGGTTCTCGAGTGGCGACCAATGAAGGCGCGGCGTGGGTAGGCCCCCATCAAGGTGGACTGATGACCTGGTAAAGGTTGCGGAAGTTCACTGGATGAGAGTGGTGCAGGACCGGTCAATTTGGCACTCTTTGGGGGAGGCCTATGTCCAGCAGTGGACGTCTTTCGGCTGATATGATGATGACACGCGTTTTGAGTTCATGGTGGGATGAAATTGTGCCATGAAATATTCGTTCTTAAATAAATGCGTAAACATTTGAAATAAATTTGCAAGTCGCCCATATAGTGGACGAAATTATCAGTGTGGTGTATTTTGCCATGCTTGCTAAAACAAACAAGCTGCAAACAAACCTATTGGAACTATCTAGAAAACTCCCGTTAGTCTCAGACATATATAAATATAAACGCGACTCTCACCTCTTTATTTTGGAATTAAGAATTAATTCTAGACCTACGAAAGACTGAAAGACCACAAACAAGATTATTCCTATTAATGTCAATTTCCTTCTCATACAGGGACCAGTTTCTAAAGGCCCTGGCTGTGGCATCTGGGCGCCCGGCTGGCGAGTCTGGCTGTTCTTCATGAGGGGAATCACGCCTCTGCTAGAACGCTGGCTCGGAAACTTGCTGTCCAGGCAGTTTGAAGGACGACACTCGAAAGGTAACAAGGCGGACCAAAAAATTCAGCTGCTTTTGAAGTTGAGGTACAGGTCGACACATGTAAAAAGAACCCTGGCGGCCATACTTTTTATATGGCCGCCAGGGCTCTTTTTACGTGTGTCGACCTGTAACCACTCTCCTATGACCAGAGGACGGACATCTCGTGGGACTTTCGAGCTGTCGTAGGGACTTCTCATTTATTGACTTCCGATATTCATATTATATTGATACATTATATAACACAACATGAGTCACTTAACTTCAAACTCGGGTAATATTGGATTGGTTTGCTTCAGAGGCAACAAAAACAAAATGGAAAAAGTTTTATAGAAACCTTGATTATACCACAATGTGTGAATATTCTGAGGCGTTGCACGAAGAATGTGTGGACGATGAAAATTTAATAAACTACTATAAATATGCAATTTCACCTCTGCCGACGTAGAGCGTAATTTTCCCACATACAAATGGATATTTGACTGTAAAAGAAGTAATTAAAAAGCAGAGAATTGGGAAATAAATATTACTATTTCTTCTATAGAGAAACTACTGTTGAAACACTTGTTAGCACTAAAACAGACTTTGAACATGAAATTGATAAAACAATGAACTGAAGTTATTAAATGTGACAATTAACCTTTCATTCTTTTAGTTTGGTTGCATATACATATAATTAGCGATTACACCGCCTGTTGTATACCTCTACTTTCAATCTTCTTTAATATGTTGTGTTATATAATGTATCGATATAATATGAGTATCGGAAGGCGATAAATGAGAAGTCCCTATGATAGCTCGTAAGTGCCACGAGAATTCCGGCCTCTGCTTATGACAGAAACCACAAAATGACATTATATTTCACCTAAGTGTTGTTTAACCCCGTGAGGGGCAAATCAGTTACAAGATGTTCGAGACGAGCCCCTGCTGTGGCTGGTGTATTGCGGTTATATGCTTTTGGGTCTCCCAAACTCTGTTTTTTTTTTATCTTACCTTGATTATAAGCTGATAATGATGAAACTCTAACCTAATCATTTAACCCAGGTGTCGCGAAGACTGTGACCAAGCAGCGTGTGGAGTCACACTTCGACCTCGAGCTGCGGGCTTCTGTGATGCACGATATCGTCGACATGATGCCTGAAGGCATCAAGCAGAATAAGGCGAGGACGATTCTGCAGCATCTCTCTGAAGCCTGGAGGTGCTGGAAAGCCAATATCCCGTGGAAGGTACTAACACCTGCGATCTGGGGCATTCACGAATTCACCGACACCACCAACACCAACAGCACCAAGCAGGCTTAAATTCTCAATATACTGAAATCACTATAAGTTCTGTGGAGTCTAAGACCTTTACGGATCATGCGGACTTTGGAGCCCATAATCATAACACCGATCACGCAGGGACGAGCAAATAGCGTTATGCAGCTATTCGGTGAAAATTTTAATATTACCTTTTTTGGATATTGAATAGTAGCAATTATTGTTGTATTTATTTTTCCATAGGTCCCTGGACTACCGACCCCGATCGAGAACATGATTCTCCGCTACGTGAAGATGAAGGCGGACTGGTGGACAAACACTGCGCATTACAACCGCGAGCGTATCCGCCGCGGGGCCACCGTGGACAAGACTGTGTGCAAGAAAAACCTGGGACGTCTCACCAGGCTGTACCTGAAGGCTGAGCAGGAGAGGCAGCATAACTATTTGAAGGTAACAAAGTTCTATCACTAATGATGTTTTTTTTATACAACGACGATGGCAAACAAGCGTACGGCCCGCCTGATGGTAAGCGAACACCGCAGCCTATAGACGCATGCAACTTCAGAAGAGTAACATGGGCGTTGCCGACCCTTGATATGTTTGAGGATTTGCCGTGTCAACAGGTGAAAGAACAAATTGCCTCGCTCTCAACACAACACATCCTCGGGAGCTCTGGCGACCTTGCTCACCTCAGTAGTGTTATAATGGCTGTGGTCTTCTGCAAGGCGGAGGTACACGTAAAATGAGCTCTGCGCGCCTTTTTACGTGTGTCGACCTGTACTTCCCCAGTTGGGCTGCTCCAAATTCGAACGGGATGACATTTCGCTGTGCCCTACCTCACCATCGCTGTGCCCTACCTCACCAATGTTGAGGTTGTCTCATGTCATAGTTCCCTCTAATTCTTTCTTGTTAAAGCAAGCACTCAACAACACTCACTACAAACTCAACTGAAGGAGTTCAGACTGCAGAGAACAACAGTATTGGCTGGTATAGTTAGGACTTTAAATCAGCTAGGTGGCAAACCAATTATAAATGCATGAATGTAATTCTGCAGCAGAAGTGTATAATTTAATATTCAAGGGTAATCAAAATCTATCTATTTTTTATTGCTTTTTTATTGTAACTATAGTTTGAACAATTCAATTTCGATCACAGGACGGCCCATACATCTCTCCCGAAGAAGCCGTCGCCATTTACACAACGACAGTGCACTGGCTGGAGTCGCGTCGCTTCGCGCCCATTCCGTTCCCGCCGCTGTCATACAAGCACGACACAAAGCTGCTCATCTTGGCGTTGGAGCGGCTCAAGGAGGCCTACAGCGTCAAGTCTCGACTCAATCAGAGCCAGAGAGAGGAGCTTGGGCTGATTGAACAGGCGTATGACAATCCTCATGAAGCGCTCTCGAGGATCAAGCGTCATTTGTTGACTCAAAGAACTTTCAGAGAGGTATGTTAACTTTGGTATCTAGGTCTACAACGTAAAGTTGTGGCTCAACCGAAGCCAGGGAAACGAGTTGGGTATTATTGGGGAAGGCAACTTAACGTTGCAATGAGATGGCTTTTAGCTACCGTTTTGTCTCAAAGCAGTGCCCGGACTGTACATATTTAATACTAACCATTTTTTTGTTTATTACCTCAAAAATTGGAACTCTCATAACATTTTGCACTTTTTTCCATCTTGCTACAGCAGCCTAAGCAGCAGGACGAGATATAGTACATTGTTTAACGAGGGGCGTAAGTGGAATATAGCGAACAAGAGTCTATCTGAAGCCCGACGCCGGAGGCGGAGGGCTTTTGATGACTCGAGTTTGCAATATTCTTACGCCCGTGTTATACACCATGTTTTTCATCACATTTGCGAGGAAATAAATACATTTTAGATGAAATTAATAAAAATCGTAATAAAAACTGCTACATGTCAGTCGTCCATTTTGTTTAATTTGACGTGAGGCGCGTATGGCAAAGACTCTTCGGTATACAGCCACGATTTGAAAATACTTAAAAACATTATACATTCGAGCAAGTGTGATGAAAAATTCATTTGTAATAAATACTAAACATTAAATTGCAGTGAAATGTAATATAAGGATATGTTTTATACATATGAAAAGTTGGTTGTAGCAAACTTTTGAAGATATGAAATACCTACACCTTGGCTGATTGGAAACATCCTCAGTCCGAAGTGAAGTATGAGTGGGTTCTTTATTTTAAAACTAAACTTAACAGCCCGTGGGAGGTAAAACGGCTATAACTGCTCTGTACGCTCGTAAGTAATAACGCCATTGACGAGCAAGTGTGATGAAAAAACATGAACATTGGTACATGTTATACTAATCGCGTACCTTTCTTCAGGTGGGCATCGAGTTCATGGACCTATACTCCCACCTCGTGCCAGTGTACGACGTTGAGCCGCTGGAGAAGATCACTGACGCGTACTTGGACCAGTACCTGTGGTACGAGGCGGACAAGAGGCGGCTGTTGCCGCCGTGGGTCAAGCCCGCCGACACGGAGCCCTCGCCACTCCTCGTCTACAAGTGGTGCCAAGGTTAGTTTACATATCCTCTCACGGAGGAAAATCCAACTATATGTATCGTGAAAAAACCTTGTACACAGGCCAGGTCAAACTTGTGTCAATTTTATTTGGGCTGACGGGGAAAGACTTATTATCTCTGTTGATATTTTGGGTGTTAATGAAACACTGCTATGGCAGACGTTGTCCCCCTTCTTGACACTGCATGTACAGTCTGTAATAAACTTAAAGGCCATTGATTAATGAAATGGAGTTTTATTCCAAATGTTGCTTAAAGAACATGGGAGTATTTTGGTGATTAGTAAAAGTTTGATAGTTGGAAGTCAAGTAGTCAAAAGGTGAACTTTCATTACTACGGCCATATCCCATAAAATTTGCAATTGATAAGTGACATTTTGAGTACTTTTTAGAAATAGGGGCGCGGGTATTTCCGGTCATCAAGCTAGCTGTATCAATTATATTTGAGTGATATTGTTAATAATGCATTTTTACCTATGCGAATTCGAACGTTTTCGACGTCTGAAGAGATTCGGGAAGAAAGAAGACCTTGTAAGCGATTGCCCATAGTGTGCGTTGTGGCAAAGGAGATCATGGTTGTACCATCCCCTTGTTACAAACCTCACTTTGGTTGATCGCACTGTCGTCGGCAAGACAAGAAGAAAGTGTGCACTCTGCAAGAAGCTTTTATCACTATGTTTCTCTACTTCAACGATATACTTACATTTGAATTATTTCGCTAGCATACTTTTGTTTTCGTTATTGTGTTATGCTTGTCTGAGCAGAGGTTTCACATATATTTTATTGGCTTTTTGTATTGTGTGTGCTCAGACAGAGGTTAGCCAATTATTTTATTAGAATTGGCATGACATAATATCATTAGAAAAATCCTTTTTATTTATGTGATTATATTTTTAAGGCAATGGCTTCAGCCCTCTAAAGTCGCGTTATATATGCGTCTAAAGTCTTATGTTCGAGCAAAATATTTGAAAACTCCCATTCATTGGATTATACGAATCCAAACCTAAAATTGAAGAATATTATAGGCATCAACAACCTACAAGACGTCTGGGAAGTGGGCGAAGGCGAATGCAACGTGCTCCTAGAGTCTCGTTTCGAGAAACTGTACGAGAAAATCGACTTGACGCTCCTCAATCGGCTGCTCCGGCTGATCGTCGACCACAACATTGCTGACTACATGACTGCTAAGAACAACGTCGTCATCAATTACAAGGTTTGTGTCTTACTTACGCATTGAAATGCCTCAGTGACTTAAGGACCTTGTCATATAGAGTCTGGTACCCCAAAGATTGTAAAATGAGAAATTGAGTACCAGTATTTTTGTTTGAAAATAACACTGGCATACACTTCTTTTGAACACATGATGAACTGCGTAGGGGTCCTGAAACCAGAGGGTCCCTGTGCTCTGGGGGCGGCCCGAGACCTCGGCCGCGCTGATCGCGCGGACCGCCGCTCTGGCCGTCTGACAACGCGCTGTCTGATCATACAATACTAAGGCCCGGTTGCACCAACTTTACAGACCGATCAACGTTAATATAGCGCCGGCGGAAACTTGTCAAACATTCCATGCATTCAGATTTTAACCAACACCGCTTGTTACAGATAGTTTGGTGCACCCGCCCTTAGTAGAACAGTCGTCAACAATTTCCCTGTTCAACATCAACATCTTCCTTTGGACTGATCCGCTTTTGTTTCCCAGGACATGAACCACACGAACTCTTACGGTATAATACGAGGCCTGCAGTTCGCCTCGTTCATCGTGCAGTACTACGGTCTGGTATTGGATCTGCTCGTGCTCGGCCTGCAGCGCTCCAGCGAGATGGCAGGCCCGCCGCAGCTGCCGAACGACTTCTTGTCGTTCCAGGACAGGCAGACGGAGACCGCGCATCCGATAAGGCTGTACTGCCGATATGTCGACCGGATTCATATATACTTCAGGTTTGTGCGCTAGGATTGGAATCGGAGGATGTGCAGGCGCCTATAGATGCTGTTTTGTAAACAGCTTTCTAAGCCATGCAGTTCTACATAGTATCGTGTTGACTTGGTCCGACTGTAACGCGTGCTCTCCGCGCATGCATGGACATATTTTCGGGTTCGAATCCCTGTTCAATATTTGTTCTTGTGTCATGGATGTTTTCTATGCGTTTAAGTATTTATTTATCTATGTACGTATGTATATCGTCGTCTAGTACCCATAGTACAAGCTTTGCTTAGTTTGGGACTACGTCGATTTGTGTAAGATTGTCCCCAAACATTTGTTTATTCATTTGCTTGAAGATCGTGGATCAGAATTGGTCTCAAGATACTGTATCATCATAATCATGAGCAAATATACTAGTTAACACAGACTTCCTATTTCCTTTCCTGAATGAGAGGAAATGGATGCTTCTAAGAAGAAGCAGTGAGATTTCAGAACTTTTTTGCAGTAGGTTGCAGGCCGAGTTTTGCGTAGAGCCAAAGGTCTGAAGCATCCCTTCAGAGCGGGCTTTCCACACAAGCCCGAGGGCCAAAGGCCCGAAAGGCGAGTCCACGCGGACATTTTACTACTCCCCAGTGTATTAAAAGCAAACCTGAAGGCCGAAGGGTCCCTTCAAAGCGGGCTCTTCACGCAATCTGGAGAGCCAACGGCTCGAAGCGTGAGCCCATGCAGACACTTTACCTTATAAGTTATAATGGACTAAATTTTATATGACCATGATGCTGATTAAACGTTTCTGCACAGGTTCACAGCGGAAGAAGCGAGGGATCTGATCCAGCGCTACCTGACGGAGCACCCGGACCCCAACAACGAGAATATAGTCGGGTACAACAATAAAAAGTGCTGGCCGAGGGACGCGCGCATGCGCCTGATGAAGCACGACGTCAATCTGTAAGTCCTCTACCAATTCAGATACTACATGAAATAATAATAAAAAAAAAAAATTTACTCGGAGAAAAGTTCCAGACAAATTACCAGGGGTCCCTCCCTGCACTAACCTTCAGCAGCATCGCGGAGCATTTATTGAAACTGGCAACTGAAAACATTTAACTGCAGTTAACACTCTTTGACTTAAATCTACATGGTACATAATAAAAGTTATAGTTATAATTACATATATGATATCCTAAAATTGCTTCTGTCTCATCATAAGTAAGATTACGAATTAAGAAAGAAATTATCTTCATTTTAACTGCACTGTGAGACATCTATAAAACTATTTTGTTGAGTTTCTGGCTGGACTCTTCTTAGCTAGGCTAGATTTAGTGAGCCAGCGACTCCCAGTAGCTGGATTCGACTTGCACCCGATTCGATTTTCGACCGCCTGATTCTGGAGGTTTTCCCAAGGCTACTCTCTACCACCGTGCTTTCCGATCGCTTTACCGGGATCGGCCTATAAAGAAACAGTCTAGTTCAATTAAATTATTACCCGCTTATGCATTTCGTCTGTGTTGAACAACAGTTGAAAAAACCAAAATGCTTCCATTGTAACATAAAAAATGTCTTGATTATTTTGTCTATATTATAAATAATTTTCATTGTCAACAGTGGAAGAGCAGTGTTCTGGGACATAAAAAATCGCCTGCCCCGGTCCGTGACCACCATCCAATGGGAGAACAGTTTTGTCTCAGTTTATTCCAAGGATAACCCCAATTTGCTGTTCAACATGGCCGGATTTGAGTGCAGGATACTGCCCAAGGTAAGTTACTTAGAGCGTGTTGTAGCTCAAGAACCTTATTATGTACTGTATATAATCTATTTTTACATGATGAACCGCGTAGGGGTCCTGAAACCAGAGGGTCCCTGTGCTCTGGGGGCGGCCCGAGACCTCGGCCGCGCTGATCGCGCGGACCGCCGCTCTGGCCGTCTGACAATACGCTATCTGATCATATGCAACCCACAAACGAATGTAGCTCCTATTACTAGGCGCTAAAGTTAACTTTTCTTCACAGTGCCGTAGTCAAAACGAAGAATTATCGCATCGCGACGGCGTGTGGAATCTCCAAAACGAGGTGACGAAGGAGCGCACAGCGCAGTGCTACCTCCGCGTTGATGACGAGTCGCTCGCGCGGTTCCACAACAGGGTCCGACAGATCCTCATGGCTTCTGGCTCCACTACTTTCACCAAGATCGTCAATAAATGGAACACAGCGCTTATTGGTAAGGCTCGTTTCTTTAGGCTAGTTGCTAGCCAGTCCGGGCAAGTAACCTCATTGATTTGCCGCGGGTAAATGTTCTGATGGGGAAAAAATATCACAGGAGGTTCTCACATGAGGAAAGGCCGAGCTGGTAGCTGCACATTAAATCTCCGGCACCTTTGAGCAGAATAAACACCAATAGAAGAGGATGGCTTGGTCTCGGCACGTTTCACACAAGGATGAGCGTTCCTATGTTTTGGCCACAGATATACACTAGATAACTTAAAACACCTCAATCTGTATGAAAACCGACAGTGTCACTTTTTTCTATCTAAAGTGACGTCACACGGGCGAATTAGTGATGTGAATTCCCCGTTGTCCGCGCAAAATCGATCCTGCAATAAGGCATTTTCTTAATATTCACGGACAACCGGCCATCACAACAGACGCGCGCGGAATGTCAGTCGGAGTGCCAACTCGGAGACCGAATTCGGACACGCGAAGTACATGCAATTGCGTGATCTTTATCTTTTGTTTCGGCTAAGGAACGCTCAAATAATCGAATATTTGCTTTGCGAGTCTGCCTTCAAGGTTGCTTAGTCGGTCTAGACTCTAATAAATTCTCATATTGTAATTACGATACCTAAACACCACGTTGGAATTTGTTCACAGGTCTCATGACGTACTTCCGTGAGGCGGTGGTCAACACGCAAGAGCTCCTCGATTTGCTCGTAAAGTGTGAGAACAAGATCCAGACCCGTATCAAGATCGGTCTCAACTCCAAAATGCCCTCGCGCTTCCCGCCCGTGGTGTTCTACACGCCGAAAGAGTTGGGCGGGCTCGGCATGTTGTCTATGGGTCACGTTTTGATTCCTCAGGTAAGTCACACATCAGACTGTGTATGTACAGTCAAGTGCAAAAATATATATCGATAACATCCTCTTATAAATAAGTACTAAAACCTTAATCCGCTGACATAAGAGTTATGGGATATGTTTATGAGTAAGTTGTATGCACCCATATTTTTACACCTAACTGTATGTTAACCAATCTCACTGGAGCGCAAATTCTTGGTTTACAGTGTAGTAGCTACTGTCACCATACTCACGACTAGTCAGGCCCGTCCCATGGGGTAATAATTTTTTTAAAAAAACGACAGGTAAGATTGTTCGTTTTTACGGTTCCGTACCCAAGGGGTAAAAACGGGACCTTATTACTAAGGCTCCGCTGTCCGTCCGTCCATCCGTCTGTATCTCATGAACCTGAACTTCTGTGGCTGCTATAACAACAAATACAAAATAAAAGAATAAAATAAATATTTAAGGGGGCTGTTTTGCCGTGATTTTTTGCCGCTTTTATAGATAATGGTACGGAACCCTTCGTGCACGAGTCCGACTCGCACTTGGCCGATTTTTTAACCTGTCCTATCCCACAGGCTCAAGTTAGTGCCCAAAATAGATTTTCGCAAGCTCCCACGACCTCGAGCGCTTTACATTCCGCCAACTCCCATGGGCACAAATTTGTGCCCGCAATTTAGTACACCGTTGTCTCCCACGGCTCAAGTTTGTGCCCAAATTCTTCACTGGATTTGTAACTTTATTAGCAAACCCCGGATGACGGGAGCAAAAATGCACTTGTCACTAGTGCTTAGTTAAATATCGACTATTCTATCGACATCCATACGAACAAATTATTGAATCAGAAATTTATAGATCAAACTTATTATCTTACATGTCAGGTTGTTACACAATATTAGGTACATCAGCTAAGTATAGATACCATTTCAGTCAACTAATTACATTGGTACTATAATTATATCATACTCACGGGAACGATTTAAATATTTTGAATGATCTAAAATGGATAAACAGTGATTTGACAATAATACCTAGTACAATAAAACAATTACAAAATCAAAATTTAAGCCTGGAAGCCAGTTTAAATATAGTACACAAGTTGAAAGTGCACTTGTCAAGATTACGGTTACATCCTCAAGGTAAAGTTATTCACAACAAGTATCAGGATGTGTTGAAGAAAAACGTTGGCTTTTTAACTTTAAACATCTTAAATAATTTGATATCTGGTAAAGAAGTGGAAGTACGTTGTACAGAAGAAATCCATAACCACTATGAATTATTTAATTTTGCTCCGATTACTACAGTAGATTTAGAACGGTCCTTTAGTTGGATGAAATGGATTTTATCGCCGAGGCGAAGGAGTTTAAAATCAGAAAATTTAGAAAAAATGTAAATTGTATATTACGAAAACTATATAAAATACTGAAAAAATACAAACATTTCGTTTTAATTTTATTTTCAACAACAATTAATACTTCTGCATATCATAGCGGTAGTCCAGTAGGTACATCGTGGTTTTTATCGACATCGATTTAAATGATATAAAATGTGTGTCCTCGCACTATAAAGCTGTCAACGCATTTTTGCTCCCGTCATCCGGGGTTTGTTTATTAGTAAATACACACGATTTATATTCAATTGGGCTCACTTTCATTGGATTGCGAATGAACTAACCTAAAGATTGATACCAGACATTCACTCACTCACTATAGAACGAAAACGCGTTACGACCATTCAAAATTGGGATATCCAAACGTCAAATTCTGCTTACCGATAAGTGAATTTTGAAAACGATTTTCAGTTGTTTTTTTATATGAAAAGCTTCTAAGTATTATACATCATTAGAAAGTTTATTTTGTATTCTTTCATATTACTCAAATTATTAGTAATCGAGATCTACCGTTTGATTACAAATATCGCACAAAGGTTTCTCTTACTTTTTAGACGCGTTTGGATATTTTGGTATTGTTTTTACTATTTCTATTGATGTTTTCTACTTTTTAGCAATTTCTTATTCATCCTCTTCATAAAAACATACACTCCTCTTATCCAAGTATAAACAGTCAGCCCCACAAGCGATAAACACGTCATAAGTGGTATGCGCGTTCGGTGTCAAATTACGCGTGGGAAACACGGAGTCCAGACGTTGCCCAGGACCTTGGAAGCGGGGGTTTCGACATTTTGGGCACAAATTTGTGCCTCTGGGAGACAGCGGGGATAATAAGTGCGAGAGTCGTGGGATAGGACAGGTTAATTTGTTTATGCCTCTATCCAACTAAATAATAGTGTTTATAATTGTGTGTTCCATTGCCACATGATGATAGGGTACAAATAAGTCGAAGCTAGCGCAGGCGCGAATATACGACTCTGATCCAATCCCAAAACAGAGCTATAACCACGAACTTCGAAATTCGAAGTTCGGGTATCTCCATCTCTATCATGCTTATACTATTACTCGAGTGACAAGGATGCATGTATACGAACTTCGAGTTTCGATTTTCGTGGTAGCGCCGCAGGACCTATACTGCAATGACAGTGTACAAGTCATCAACATTTTTGGGTACATATACGATATGTAAGTGTATGTGATGTGTGGTAAATTGTACAAACTTGTAATGTCTCACTACGTTTATGTCAGTATCCATAGATATCAATGGTATAACTTTGTTCGCAGTCCGATCTCCGCTGGTCGAAGCAAACCGACGTCGGCATCACCCACTTCCGGTCGGGCATGTCGCACGACGAGGACCAGCTGATCCCCAACTTGTACCGCTACATCCAGCCGTGGGAGGCCGAGTTCGTGGACTCGCAGCGCGTCTGGGCCGAGTACGCGCTCAAGAGGCAGGAGGCCAACGCTCAGAACCGGTGAGTAGCGTCGTTAGCTACAGAATACAAGAACAGTCGGGCATGCCGCACGACGAGGACCAGCTGATCCCCAACTTGTACCGCTACATCCAGCCGTGGGAGGCAGAATTCGTGGAATCGCAGCGCGTCTAGGCCGAGTACGCGCTCAAGAGGCAGGAGGCCAACGCTCAGAACCGGTGAGTAGCGTCGTTAGCTACAGAATACAAGAACAGTCGGGCATGCCGCACGACGAGGACCAGCTGATCCCCAACTTGTACCGCTACATCCAGCCGTGGGAGGCCGAGTTCGTGGACTCGCAGCGCGTCTGGGCCGAGTACGCGCTCAAGAGGCAGGAGGCCAACGCTCAGAACCGGTGAGTAGCGTCGTTAGCTACAGAATACAAGAACAGTCGGGCATGCCGCACGACGAGGACCAGCTGATCCCCAACTTGTACCGCTACATCCAGCCGTGGGAGGCAGAATTCGTGGAATCGCAGCGCGTCTAGGCCGAGTACGCGCTCAAGAGGCAGGAGGCCAACGCTCAGTACCAGTGAGGCTTAGGAGTTATACAGTTGCAAGTCGCATGTTTCCGATAAAACGGACAGCGTCTCTTGCCAGATGGGTCAGAGTTATCACCCTACTTATTACAAATCCTCTATTATACATTTCATATCGCCGACAATTTTCAGACGTTTTTAGTTTTCTAACTTGTAGCGGTAAACTATTTTTATCAAAAACGTATGTTTATGGGCAAGCATAGTTTCCTACGCCTGTAATAAACTCTCCTATGTTCCAAATAACCGTAAAAACGAAACACGACAATTTCACTATATTTTTGCATTTTCTGTTAACGTGTACAGTCGCCATCACATATATATCTGAGCGGTCAACGTCCCAACGCTCTTCAACGTCACGACCTTATTGTCAAGGCCACAGAGGCTTCAGATATTTTTGAACACCCTAGAGTACAGATGTATGTGACGCTGGCTGTACCACCAACTGTAAAAATACTTCTGTTTTCTCAAACTGTGTACGATATACTATCTCATCGGGTACATTTCGTTTCGTAGACGACTGACGCTAGAAGACTTGGAAGACTCGTGGGACAGGGGTATACCGAGGATCAACACGCTCTTCCAGAAGGATCGGCACACGCTCGCCTACGACAAGGGCTGGCGTATCCGTACCGAATTCAAACAGTATCAGGTCAGAATACCCGCTAATATTTTATTTTCTTATAAGGCCTAGTAGCTGTAAGAAAATCACTTTATGTCTTATGTGCTGATGGTGGTAGGTTTCTTATGTATATTATTGTATTTTAACAACATAACATATGCTACATATGATCTGCCTACCCCTATTGGGAATGAAGGCGTGAATCTATGTATGTACAGTAGTACCACAAATATATATACACGATGTAGCTGTGCAGAAAGCATTTTCTAATTTTCAATCAAAAGGCAGCGCGTTTGGGCGGGTTAAATCTTCAACGCCCATTGGCCATAATTTTGTGGCCACGCCAGCTGCTCCGGCGCCCGCCATCTTGTCTGGCGCCATGAGCGGGACAGCACGACATCGCCTGTCTTGCATATGTTAACTTACGTATAGTGAAACAAGGTCTTTATTGAAATGGTCATACGTGCGATTTCATTCGGTATTATTATTTATTTATTATGTATTATTGTATTTTATTATTTTATTACCAAGGATTTCAACGTTTCACGAAGCTACATGTTACATTTTTACAATGCTAAACAGGCATGTGCGCTTGCGTTGCAGACGCGCTTGACCTATAACAGCAGGCTATTTTGATCTATGTTGCCAGCTTGGATAGAATCGTAACCTGTACTCTCGTTAAACGGGCTCCTGATGTAAAGGCGTCCATCACTTTGACATATGTGTGCACATACAATTCTGTAGAAGTTTCTATAGAAAATAAACAGAGGTTTTTTTTGTTTGATAGGTCCTAAAACAGAACCCGTTCTGGTGGACGCACCAGCGGCACGACGGCAAGCTGTGGAACCTGAACAACTACCGCACGGACATGATCCAGGCGCTCGGAGGAGTCGAGGGCATCCTCGAGCACACGCTCTTCAAGGGCACCTACTTCCCCACGTGGGAGGGTCTCTTCTGGTGAGCCTTAATACTTGGACAAGTCTTTAAACAGAATCACATGATCCAGGCGCTCGGCGGAGTGGAGGGCATCCTCGAGCAGACGCTCTTCAAAGGGACCTACTTCCCCACGTGGGAGGGTCTCTTCTGGTGAGCCTTTATACTTGGACAAGTCTTTAAACAGAATCACATGATCCAGGCGCACGGCGGAGTGGAGGGCATCCTCGAGCAGACGCTCTTCAAAGGGTCCTACTTCCCCACGTGGGAGGGTCTCTTCTGGTGAGCCTTTATACTTGGTCAAGTCTTTAAACAGAATCACATGATCCAGGCGCTCGGCGGAGTGGAGGGCATCCTCGAGCAGACGCTCTTCAAAGGGACCTACTTCCCCACGTGGGAGGGTCTCTTCTGGTGAGCCTTTATACTTGGACAAGTCTTTAAACATTATCACATGATCCAGGCGCTCGGCGCAGTGGAGGGCACACTCTCTTCAAGGGGACATACTTCCCCACGTGGGAGGGTATCTTCTGGTGAGCCTTCATACTTGGACAACTTGTGCGACAAGTCTTTAAACAGTGTTGGCCTACGCATCAAACATGGCAGCGAGCAGTGTGACCTGAAAAAGTACCACAGGGATGCGCACTTACTCCCTCACACTTTGCTCTCTCCTTGTGAGCCTATATATTTGTGGGACAAGTCTTTATTGTTCTAACGAGCATTTTCAATAATTCGTGCACCCAATTAGCGTGAGTTGTTAAACAAAAATTTGTAACGAAAATTAAGCATACAAATCATGTGAAAATTAACTTTTTTCACATTTAATTAACGTGTTTAGGCATATCATTCATAAATTAAACAGAAAAAGTTAGTTTATATACAAACTGAATGCTTAATTGCCGTTACAAAACTGACACCGAGTTAATTTTTATTTAACAATTCACGTTAATTGGGTGCACGAATTATTGAAAATGCCCTAACACAAGGACACAACCGAACGTGAAACAGTCCCAAATTGTACGACCGTAATTGTACGATTGTACTCGTTCATAAATGTGCGTCCTCCCTTGCCTCGATGCAGTCGGGAACTAACTTCACTCGGCAGGGACTGAGTTGAACGTTGAATACCGCTACAGCCGACACGGCCATAAACTAATTTGTTGTCGCAGAAACGAAACCGCCTGCACACATTTAAGCTGTTTAGGATTGGTTGGCCATTGGCCTGAAGCATTTCTTCTGTTCTAGTGTCTTATTCTGAAGTCTGCAAAGCCAAAACTCAATAAAAAAACGGATGTTTAGCATTGTTTGCCGATTTCCTGTTTACTAATTCGGTTGTCTTCATACAGGGAGAAGGCGTCAGGTTTCGAGGAGTCGATGAAGTACAAGAAGCTGACGAACGCCCAGCGTTCCGGTTTGAACCAGATCCCCAACCGTCGCTTCACGCTCTGGTGGTCACCAACGATCAACCGTGCCAACGTCTACGTCGGTTTCCAGGTAAACCTTTATTTATTTCTATGCGAAAGTGTAGAGTTTAGCTTGTCAATACTTGGCGCCTACAGCGCAGGGGTTTTATTGACGTTGCACAATCAATGTTTAGGAAAGTTACAGCTGTAATTTTAATGGCCGTGTAGGATTTCCACGGCACTGCACTGAAATTGCAAACATGAGATCATGACTTGATAACAACTCTTTGCATATAATCCCTTGCTGTTCCTGGCCGTCAACGACTGCAGGCGTCAACCTGTGTGTGTAACCTGGCTGACTGTATGCTCATAGCCCCATTGTTAATAATCCAACTATCTTCATTAACCCATTCGCCTTGTAGAGGTGTGTAAGTAGTGCCATTCAGGCACTGCCTCGACAACCTGTATTGATGTTTTACATGATGAACTGCGTAGGGGTCCTGAAACCAGAGGGTCCCTGTGCTCTGGGGGCGGCCCGAGACCTCGGCCGCGCTGATCGCGCGGACCGCCGCTCTGGCCGTCTGACAACGCGCTATCTGATCTCTAACATGATGCAATTTTATTCCTGTTTTGTAGAAAAATGTACCGATGTAACGCCAGTGTTTGTTGACAGGTGCAACTGGATTTGACCGGTATTTTTATGCACGGCAAGATCCCGACGCTCAAGATTTCGCTGATCCAGATCTTCAGGGCTCACTTGTGGCAGAAAGTCCACGAGTCCATCGTAATGGACTTGTGCCAGGTACGCACCGATACTGTAACCGTCTTGATGACGTTGATCAATTATAATAATCGTACGTTTATGTAATAGATCTAAGCATTTAATATGGGAAATGTCTTAATTAGAGGACCAGACTAGGAATCGCTTCGTCTTACTGTTCTTAAATTTAAAACATACGGTCATCTCAACAGCTAAAGCTTAGCGACAACTGTACGCAAATCAAAAGGGTGTATACTGCACTCATGTGTACCTATATTACACATTATACAAGATAAATTTTCAAACGTTTTTTGTTTTGGAGTATTGCATTGCAACATTGACAAAGTGATGTAAGTAATTGATTTGTCTGATCAGGTATTCGATCAAGAGCTCGATGCTCTGGAGATTGAAACGGTCCAGAAGGAGACGATCCATCCCCGAAAGTCGTACAAGATGAACTCGTCCTGCGCCGACATTCTGCTGTTCTCCGCGTACAAGTGGAACGTGTCCCGCCCTTCGCTCCTCGCTGATACCAAGTAAGTCAACAAACCTCTTTTCAATCTTGACAGAGTTGTCGAGGCCATTACGGAGTCGCATTCTTGGCAGTTAATTTAAGAAAAAAGGTTTAAATTGACACGTTCTGTTCGGTAGCATTTTGGAAATTAGCTCCCTGAACAAACCTCTGGTAAGTTAAACGTGTTTTGTCTCTTTCTCACAAAAATAAGTGTCAAAGTTACAATAAAAACAATTTACAATAAGCACGCGAGCAGCGCGCGGCGTGCCGCCTAGAGGCGGTGTTTTGCCTCAGTGTGCGTGCTCATGCCTCAGTGTGCGTGCCTCGCGCTACTCGGACGTGTATCCGATCGTGCCGCGGACAGAACGATGTAATTTGGTGAAGTTAATGTGCACCACATGAAGTACGATTTTTGTACTACTGTTTTATCAACCACCAAGGCGATCTTCTCTTTTTTTTGTTAATAATTCGGTGAATTACGATAAACGCAGCCGCGGCTGTCATCGTGTCCGACGCCATTTTGAACGACGCACGATGTCAGCACGCCGCCTCGCCCGCGCATGTTGATGTGCACCAAATTGGCTCGCGAGCAGCGTGCCGCGCGGGGCGAGCACGCTTCAGGCTGTGCCGCTCAAATTCGTACCCAGCTTAACAGACTGATTGTCCCACAGAGACACAATGGACAACACGACCACACAGAAGTACTGGCTGGACATCCAGCTCCGTTGGGGCGACTACGACTCGCACGACATCGAGCGCTACGCCCGCGCCAAGTTCCTCGACTACACCACCGACAACATGTCCATCTACCCGTCGCCCACGGGCCTGCTCATCGCCATCGACTTGGCTTACAACTTGCACAGGTAATTCTGACCTTGTGCGTTCCCTTAGCAGACTTCGTGACGCCCACACACCGATATACAAAGCCGTCCTCGCCTCGCCTCATGACTTGCATTGCATTTTATTTGAAAATGGTGTACTTTCAAGTAAAATATTCCATCCTATTCCAAGACAGTAAGAGGAATGAAGTCGCCAAATAAATTAATATAATATTATAATTTAAAATTCTCTAGAAAAAAAGCTACAAGAGAATAAATAGCAACATAGTTACAATTTTTTTATTTTTATTTGGGGTATATTGTGTCCCTTTCCCACAAAACGCGCCTTCATATAAATTTGCGATTGTCATGTACCTATGACACCTGAGGTTCATTACGTCACGGATCTCCAATTTATTATACTTAGATCTCATTGAACCTCGGATAACTTCCCAACGAAAGAAAGAAGCAAGGTCATTAGCGGCGCTAAATGGTTTTTCTCAAAAATCATCGGCAATGTTGACTTTATTGTTAAAAAATCAGGACGTGAAGTGCATAGTTTATGGTTAGTCAAAATTTAAAAAATAAAATACCTTGCCGGCTTTATTTTGCTCGACTACAATGTTGCATCCAAATTCCATTATTTGTCGTGGTAGAAACTTTTTAAAAAGTTGAAACCGCCATATAAATAAAAGGCGTAGGTCCTAAACAGCCAAAACGGAAGATCAGTAGCTGTTACTTATCGCGACTTTTTAGTTGCCTCAAATAACTTATGAGGTTTTCGAAAGAAAATTACACCTCCAACTTATTATTAAAAAAAAAAACAAAGGCGACAATGCAAAAAAATATTCTGTTTTAAAATACAGTGACTAATTGTTTTTACGGAAAAGATAGAAAATTGACGTGTAAATGATTCCAGATTTAAAAAAGCTGCAAGCTCAGTTATTGATTATTTGTTAAGTGTAAGTTGCAAAGCCAAAAGACATATATCAAAAGGCGTACGACAATTTCTTGCAGCGGCGAGAAGAAATGCATGCCTTATCATGTTATCATTTTCAGAAAGTACATTTTTGTTTTTTTCCAAATTTTTGAGAAAAGCACTATATTTGTCTCAGCTGGAAGGGCAATTGCTGGCTTCGTATTAAATTAAACGGACTCCCAAGGTCGTCCGTTTAAAATTAATACTCAGCCAGCAATTGCCTACTTCCCTTGCTTCGACAATAATGTACTATTGCGCCCTGGACCTATTTTAAACCCCCGCCGGAAAGAGTTGAGGTGTTATAAGTTTAAGTATCTGTCTGTGTAACGTAGCTCCCAAACCGATGGACCGATTTGAATGCGGTATTTTTGTGTCATACATAATTTTATCCCGAGTGTTCTTAGACATGTTTCATGAAAATCTGTTTAGCCGTTTTTGAGATATTGGACTTTGATGTTATGCTAATGTAACCTTTATTCCACAGCGCCTACGGCAACTGGTTCCCAGGCTGCAAGCCGTTAATCCAGCAGGCCATGGCTAAGATCATGAAGGCGAACCCCGCGCTCTACGTGTTACGCGAGCGAATTCGCAAGGCGCTGCAGCTCTACTCGTCCGAGCCTACGGAGCCTTATCTCTCCAGTCAGAACTACGGCGAGCTCTTCTCTAATCAGATCATTTGGTGAGTTTATCCTGTCTAATAGGCATGATGCCCCATGTTCAAATTGATAACGTAGTGATGCTAAATGGATAGTAAACCATAAAATTCTCGTAATAAAGTATAAATTATAAAATATAATTAATATCATAAAAAGATATGTCCTTTGAAAGTTTAGAAAATATATCCATTTTTTATTGTCCAACAGTAAATTTAAAGCTACCTATGGAAACCTTTCGCTTTTATAGAAACAAAATTGTACGACAACTATGTACTTAAACGCAGTATTTCGCGACCGAAACAACAATTTACCTGATTTTCCATACAACGATTAGTACAAATGTACAAATGTGACGTCATACCTGTGTGTCTACCAGTATGAAGCATTATGCGATGCCGCCAGCGAGGTCAATCTTTGTCTAATTTTTTTTGGTATTTATGTTCTTTAACTGTAGTTGCTCCCATACAAACATTTGTCCCAAAAATGGTGCGAATGACATCATAAAAAATCTTCTAGTCATCATCCCTATTGTAAAAATCGTCTGCCTGATTCGAAGTACAAGGCTAGTAGCCGACAGTGCGGTTGCTGCGCTTTTTAGAGGAAAATGGTTTGAACCAGCGCACACGCCTAGCGATTTCCTGGCACTTGGATTGTCGTGTGGTGTACCGCGGGCGCATAACTGACGCCGCGCCGCGACGCGAGTCGAAAAAGATTTGCACGTTGCAAGTGAGACGGGACGCTCAGTCGCACGCGAAGCGACTTGTCGGCAAGTTGTACTAGACGTACAGGTCCTGTTTAATGAAATGTATACCATTCTAAATTGTAAAAGAGTTGCATTGGTTTTGCATTGTTCGATTTTGAAAACAGAACTAGTCTACAGTTCATATTTTAAGCTGATTCAAATTTTATTGCCATTTTTCCTGGTAGGGAGGATACCACGCTGATTCAAATTTTATTGCCATTTTTCCTGGTACGGAGTACCACAAATTGCGTTAAATAGAACCGTTTAATTTTATTTTACACACGGAAAATAATTATTGTTTTACTAAAATCACGCAATAATATGGTTGGCATACATTCTTGATTATACTGTTGAGGTTGTATACGTAACCTCTACAGTGCTGGCTGGACAGCACTTTGTAGTCCTTCGGAGTTCAAATCAAGCTGTCTGGAAGTTATAAATAGAAGAGGAACCGAAGATGTCAAGGATTGGCCCCCGAGGCTTTCATCTAGCAAATTATAAAATAAATAAAAGATAAATATTCTAAATAAGACTTTACCTCTGAGTAACCACCCCTACAATACCTATTAGCTTAGGTGTGATTTCACGCGACAAACTCAGGAATGATCTTACTTATGAGTACAGTCAGCTTCATATAGTTAGCAGCAGCCAGAGTAGCCAAATATTTCGTAACACACCCTAATTCATACAGTAATAAAGACCGTTACCGAAATATTTGGCTACCTTGGCTGCTACTAACTATATGACGCTGACTGTACCAAGTAAAGTAAAGCAAAGTGGGATATGGCATTCTGCACCACAAACAAGTCGTGCCTAGTTACGCTGTGAAAGCCCTTACAGAGGCTCTAGTACAAGTTTTACCGAAACAAAACGTTACGACCGCGTTCGCGTTTAGCTGTCAAATCCCATACTTGAGGGTAAAAGGCAAACGAGATCGTAAAGTTTTGCTTCGGTAAAACTTATACTAGAGCCTCAGAGGACATCTTAGCCGACATTTAATGAGAAACGTTTCACTCAGGTTTGTGGACGACACAAACGTGTACCGCGTGACCATCCACAAGACGTTCGAGGGCAACTTGACCACGAAGCCCATCAACGGCGCCATCTTCATCTTCAACCCGCGCACCGGCCAGCTTTTCCTCAAGATCATCCACACCAGCGTGTGGGCCGGCCAGAAGCGTCTCGGACAGGTAACATTGCTGGAGATCTTTTTCACCTGGAAGTGAAAAAGAGTATTGTTTTGTTTGGAGACCTTTTACATACATCTCCAAGCTTTTTTTTACCAAGGGGCCCTTAACATTTACTTGTTATTTTTTGACCAAGGGGACCATTAACATCTCCTAGCTTTGGAATGGATCCGGAATGTATACATTACTCGGCAAATGTGTGCCCGGGGTTTTGTCTATGGTGCCAATGCACATACATTATGTCAATGTTAATGTATTTGTAAAACAATGTCATGTAAAAGAGCCCTTAAGGCCTACTTCCAGGATATTTTTTGAATTATGACATGACTTATTGGTGCAAGCAAGAGAGAACTGTTCCGTTGTCCGCTACGCAATTATCACAGCAGCATTCGAGCTATCTCTGGATTCATAAGGGAGATTTTAACAGTCCACAGTGTTCAAAACGCGACCTTTCGACCGTCTTGGACGCCTCACGATACGTGAGACATTTATTTCCACCTAAAAACTAGCCACTTAAATTTACTAAAAGTTCAACACTTACCGAGTGTGCCGGCGTTTCGCGCCAAGACGGTCAGTGTTAACTAACAATCAACAGTTAAAGTCAAGGGTCAAGTTAATGTCGCCCGCTGGGTTCTCGTGTGCAGAGGCCCGCCGCAACTTCGCTCCCTCGCGGGATCCAAACTCTACACGAACACCCCACTCGCGCCTAGCGTGTACAAATACTGAGATATCTGAGCAACTGGGTTTCCCAACAGATTTAACAATTATTTAAACAAATCTAACTGCGGCTATCAACGTTAGGTTCATGGATTCCCTGGACAGGCTATTCGTGTTGCCACAGTGAGTAGTATTAGCAAGAACTGGTCTTAAAATGGCTGATGACTTGCCATAAACAGCCAACTTAATTTGGATGGTTAATAGTTTATGTGCCACAACTTCATACTGAATCAGTTGTGGAAAATAAAAAAAGTGGAACTATGAGAAGGACAACGAATGATAGTTCCCTTTCTGTCACACTTATCGAGATTTGTATGCTACCAGCTCGCTCGCACGTGGTATTATTATTACCACAGCTTGTTCTGAGTATTATAGGTTCATGATTAGGTTAGGTACATTTTTCAAGTCCGTCGCAAAATTATTCTGTCCACAGCTGACGGCTGTCATTTATTTTTTACTTTCAATGCTAAGGCAAGTGGCCATGTGAATCATTCTTAGGGCCGTACACATGGCCCCAAACACACATAATTAAACAGTAGCAGCAGTTTATGATTTGATCAGCCCTTCTAAAAGTTCTAAACCATTCAAATCTTTCTCTCAAGAATGACCGACGTTATAAGAAGCCTGCGCCATAAGGATTAGGCTGTTAGGGATTATGTATGTGTAACAATATCATTTGTTCTGTAGCTCGCTAAATGGAAGACCGCCGAGGAAGTCGCGGCCCTGATTCGCTCGCTGCCCGTGGAAGAGCAGCCGAAACAGATCATTGTCACCAGGAAGGGAATGTTGGATCCTCTTGAGGTTTGTCACTCTACTGTTTATACAAATACAAATAATTTATTGTTCGAAAGTGAGTGATTATAATAGGTCTCAGTATGTTTATTGTTCGTCACAATCAGCCAGATTTTAGCACACAATATTTGATGAATTTATTCATTGCATGTTATTGAATTGAATGAATGTATTTTTAATGTAGGTAGGTATGCCAATATTAATAATAAAAGTACTTAAAACAAAATAAAAACATTGTCATAATGATAAGAAAAATTAAAATTAAAATGTCATGCTACGAACATATAATGATGCGATGTCAATTATCAGTTATGCAATACAATATAAATCAAAGTAATAAAAATAAGAAATTACAAGTCACAGGAAATGGTAATAAAAATTAGGTCACATACTAATCAGGAATTGTTAATTTCAAAATGTTCGTTAATCCTATAATACATTTTATTTAGGCACCAGTTAAATAACTTATTTTCGAATTCCGGTACATTCAGATTTTTTAGGTCATTTGGCAAATGGTTAAAGATTTTGACCGACATATACGATATACTTTTCTTAAAGTGAGTAGAGTTATGGCTCGGGTAACAGAGATTAAACCCATATTGCCTAGATGCTGTCCTTGTATTGGAGGGCATGATTTTATAGCTGTTTATATGGATTTTCACAAACAGACACATTTCAGATATATACAGAGTGGGCAATGGGAGTATCTTTAATTCCTTGAACAGCGGTACACATGAATCAGCATTATTTGCGCCACATATCGCTCTGACGTTTAGTTTATTCTTGTATTGGACCCGATTCTACAGTGGCCTCTAAACTTCTTAATTTTATTTAGGTGTCGCTAAAACACTTTGCTATTCTATGAGCAGTTGTCATAATCAAATGACCGCGCTAATTTTACTCTGACGTTTCTTATTTTAGGCGGTCTATACAACTTACTTAGCTGCCTAAATGCTATTCTAAATGTGTTGTTTTTAATCTGCCGCCTGAATTATGACTAAAAATTAGACAATTTAGTTTAAGGCTAGTTAAGTCATGTGCACGTAGAATCGCGTCCATTGTTTTAAGTTCAATTGTAATCATATAACGTTTAAAGTATTTTTTATTCATCTTTCACAGTTTAGAAACTATAGAATGTATTTACCCATTTTTGGTACACTAGGATCATGGTTTTTAAAAACTATTTTGGCTTGTATATAACACAAGTTAAATTTTCAGTGCCATTTCTGGTAATTGTAGGTTTAACGAGAGAAAATGTGAAATTGCAGTGATAGGTGTTGGAAGTGTTTTATATATTTTCTGTCCGCGACTCCGTCCGCGTGAAACTCGTTTATATCTTAGCTTCATACAAACTTTCACCCCCATTTCACCCCCATAGGGGATGAGTTCCGGGGTAACAACTATCCTATGTATCTAACCTTCCCCGGAATTCAAACAACATATCTCTATACCAAATATTCAGCCTGAAGAGATAACAGACAGTCAGACGGAAACATGTATCTAATTTGAGAATTTGCTCCAGGTCCACTTGCTCGACTTCCCCAACATCGTGATCAAGGGGTCGGAGCTGCAGCTGCCGTTCCAGGCGTGCCTCAAGGTGGAGAAGTTCGGCGACCTCATCCTCAAGGCCACGGAACCGCAGATGGTGCTCTTCAACCTGTACGACGACTGGCTCAAGACCATCTCCTCTTACACGGTTAGTAGTCTGACTGATGCCTGTTTCTTGAAATTTATTTCTTCTCGTGACTACTTTAACCATTTGAACAGCAATTGAACGCCACGTCTCTGTAGCTGGGTCATTTTACGGAAAGTTGTACACTCGACTTTGTTTTTTAATTTTGATATAATCGAGTTTTTTCTACTCAGTATCGAGAGCACTTTACTTTCCGTAAAATGGCCCAGCTGCTCCTACAGAGACGTGGCGCACTTTGAAGAAATGCAGTAACGTGTTTCATCGGCCAACATTTTGTGCAAAACAAAATGTTGGTTTCTTTTTATATTTGTATCATGACATAACTTTACTCACGGCTGCTGCCGACAATTTTGGAGTTCGATGTGCAATAATAAAATTGACATAAAAATGTACCGTCTGCCCCCTCGTGTCTGACCACTATATCTAACGTAACTTTATTCGCAACAGGCGTTCAGCCGTCTGATCCTCATCCTGCGAGCTCTCCACGTGAACACGGAGCGCACCAAGGTGCTCCTGAAGCCGGACAAGACGACCCTGACCGAGCCGCACCACATCTGGCCCACGCTGGCCGACGACGACTGGATCAAGGTGGAGGTGCAGCTCAAGGACCTCATCCTCGCGGACTACGGCAAGAAAAACAAGTAAGCATGATGATGATGATAATGTGTATGGCCGTCTGGGCGGAAACGGGCGGGCTGTCGATCTTTTGTCGCGTTCATTCAGCCCCTTTCCTTGAAGTTGGAGCTCAGGTTACTGGCCCAGCTCTACTCCCTCACGAAATTTTTGGTAGAGGTATGTATGCGCACTTTTCTTCCCTTCCATGTGACTGAATAGTATTCATTTAGGTTCTAGCATACGAAATTTTCAGTGCTCGATGATCGTCGATGCGACACAGTATGTATTGCAATCGTATTTGGGATTACGAAGTACGATTATGAAAGCAATGCACATGTATGTATTAAGAATAAGTTACAGTACAAATTGGTTTGATAACTGACCAGCATTTGCCATAGAACTTTTCCAGTTCACCTGAACTTTAAATCGACAAGGCCAATAACGTAAAAACTAATTAATTTTTTACGTGTGTCTAGACGCGGGCACGACGACATTTTCTGTACTACCCACCCTATCTACCTGGGCGCTTATTTATCACAATAAGGAATATGCATGGGACTTCTATTTTTAATAAATTGCACTCAATCGATGTGGGAATACGTAGAAATAATAAGTATCATACAACATAAATATTTATTAAAAAAAACTATTGTGTTAGTTTTATCTCACGTTAAAATCAAGTTATTTTTTTCTATAACATTACATAACAGTTAGGCAGAATATTGAATCAGAAATGATATTGTGTGTCAAGTATAGACATAAATTGCAAATCAATTGCTAACTCCATAGTAAACGCGTCGAGTATATGGATTGTGACATTTGCGACGTCATAGTCTATGCCCGTTTTCGGTGGGTGCCGCTGCCAGCACGTGTAGATTTCAAATGCCTTTAACATCAGAATAAAAACAACAAAGTTTTAATGCTAACATTTGTATGGATTATACTTGATATTCGTAATATCCCCAATTATCACTTACCTGAGCTATTACTTTAGCAAATTACGATGTCTGTATTGAAGGGTGGTAAATTATGGCTTGGGACCCAAGCTCCACACTCGCGTGACTCTGGGTTGGGCGTTAATACTTATAATGTGTTTATCGTGGTTGTAAAGTAATTAAATTCAAGTAAGTACTTTTTCGTGTAAATCTACTTGCACATGGCTTGAATTATAAAGTGGTTCGTTGTGAACCTACAATTATGAATTTCGTCATAGTTTTGTGAAAATGTTATACAATGCAGCATTTTCTGGTTACAAGGTTGCATAGCAATATTTGTTATTTACAACCTGTACTAGTAATATCCGTAATAAGGCGTCTTCTGGTAGTTTAACTCTATTTTGTATCCCATTTTACCAAAGGATAACCAACTGAAATTAGATTCAGTAGATCCTTAGGATCAAAACGCTACTGATATTGCTCATTAATCTCATTGAACAAGCGAGCGAAGTGAACGAGTTGTATAATGCTTCAGCTTTGGCCGAAAGTTGTTCGTCTGTCCGGTGTCATGTTATGTCGAAACAGTTTTTCGAAATTGAGCAATACATTTTTTTTTGTAAAAATGGCAGGCTCGCTAGTTCTACATCTCGCAGAGCCACTAGCTTTGACAGCTAGAAAATCCCAATATCATATATCGCGATCGGATGTATCGAAATCTCGGAAGCAGGGATGCCGCGGACACGATTTTGAATCACTAAAAAGCCTAAAAACAACGTCCATTTTTTGATATCACGTAATCATCAAACACGTTGAGACTAAATTACAATAATAGCGGACAAATAAAGGCGCGTCTGGTCTTGGTCACAGGCACGAAATGAAGTTTGTTTTTCTAATGGCGAAAATATTAGAAACGCGCGCGGTAAGCGATCTTGTCGAATGGATACGGATGTGAATGACTGCAACACCCCTGCTCGGAAGTGGCCAACAGGCCTGATACACACAAATGTGTCGACAGTTTGAAACAACGTCTAAATACACTAATTATTTCAGCGTGAACGTGGCCTCGTTGACCCAATCGGAGATTCGCGACATCATCCTCGGCATGGAGATATCCGCGCCCTCGGCGCAGCGGCAGCAGATCGCCGAGATCGAGAAGCAGAGCAAGGAGCAGAGCCAGCTCACCGCCACCACCACGCGCACCGTCAACAAGCACGGCGACGAGATCATCACCTCCACCACCAGCAACTACGAGTCGCAGACCTTCAGGTATGGATCGAGGAACAGAGCAAGGAGCAGAGCCAGCTCACCGCCACCACCACGCGCACCGTCAACAAGCACGGCGACGAGATCATCACCTCCACCACCAGCAACTACGAGTCGCAGACCTTCAGGTATGGATCGAGGAACAGAGCAAGGAGCAGAGCCAGCTCACCGCCACCACCACGCGCACCGTCAACAAGCACGGCGACGAGATCATCACCTCCACCACCAGCAACTACGAGTCGCAGACCTTCAGGTATGGATCGAGGAACAGAGCAAGGAGCAGAGCCAGCTCACCGCCACCACCACGCGCACCGTCAACAAGCACGGCGACGAGATCATCACCTCCACCACCAGCAACTACGAGTCGCAGACCTTCAGGTATGGATCGAGGAACAGAGCAAGGAGAAGAGCCAGCTCACCGCCACCACCACGCGCACCGTCAACAAGCACGGCGACGAGATCATCACCTCCACCACCAGCAACTACGAGTCGCAGACCTTCAGGTATGGATCGAGGAACAGAGCAAGGAGAAGAGCCAGCTCACCGCCACCACCACGCGCACCGTCAACAAGCACGGCGACGAGATCATCACCTCCACCACCAGCAACTACGAGTCGCAGACCTTCAGGTATGGATCGAGGAACAGAGCAAGGAGAAGAGCCAGCTCACCGCCACCACCACGCGCACCGTCAACAAGCACGGCGACGAGATCATCACCTCCACCACCAGCAACTACGAGTCGCAGACCTTCAGGTATGGATCGAGGAACAGAGCAAGGAGCAGAGCCAGCTCACCGCCACCACCACGCGCACCGTCAACAAGCACGGCGACGAGATCATCACCTCCACCACCAGCAACTACGAGTCGCAGACCTTCAGGTATGGATCGAGGAACAGAGCAAGGAGCAGAGCCAGCTCACCGCCACCACCACGCGCACCGTCAACAAGCACGGCGACGAGATCATCACCTCCACCACCAGCAACTACGAGTCGCAGACCTTCAGGTATGGATCGAGGAACAGAGCAAGGAGAAGAGCCAGCTCACCGCCACCACCACGCGCACCGTCAACAAGCACGGCGACGAGATCATCACCTCCACCACCAGCAACTACGAGTCGCAGACCTTCAGGTATGGATCGAGGAACAGAGCAAGGAGCAGAGCCAGCTCACCGCCACCACCACGCGCACCGTCAACAAACACGGCGACGAGATCATCACCTCCACCACCAGCAACTACGAGTCGCAGACCTTCAGGTATGGATCGAGGAACAGAGCAAGGAGCAGAGCCAGCTCACCGCCACCACCACGCGCACCGTCAACAAGCACGGCGACGAGATCATCACCTCCACCACCAGCAACTACGAGTCCCAGACCTTCAGGTATGGATCGAGGAACAGAGCAAGGAGCAGAGCCAGCTCACCGCCACCACCACGCGCACCGTCAACAAGCACGGCGACGAGATCATCACCTCCACCACCAGCAACTACGAGTCGCAGACCTTCAGGTATGGATCGAGGAACAGAGCAAGGAGAAGAGCCAGCTCACCGCCACCACCACGCGCACCGTCAACAAACACGGCGACGAGATCATCACCTCCACCACCAGCAACTACGAGTCGCTGACCTTCAGGTATGGATCGAGAAGGAGAGAAAGGAGCAGAGCCAGCTCACGGCCACCGCCACGCGCACCGTCAACAAACACGGCGACGAGATCATCACCTCCACCACCAGCAACTACGAGTCGCTGACCTTCAGGTATGGATCGAGAAGGAGAGAAAGGAGCAGAGCCAGCTCACCGCCACCACCACGCGCACCGTCAACAAACACGGCGACGAGATCATCACCTCCACCACCAGCAACTACGAGTCGCTGACCTTCAGGTATGGATCGAGAAGGAGAGAAAGGAGCAGAGCCAGCTCACGGCCACCACCACGCGCACCGTCAACAAACACGGCGACGAGATCATCACCTCCACCACCAGCAACTACGAGTCGCTGACCTTCAGGTATGGATCGAGAAGGAGAGAAAGGAGCAGAGCCAGCTCACCGCCACCACCACGCGCACCGTCAACAAACACGGCGACGAGATCATCACCTCCACCACCAGCAACTACGAGTCGCTGACCTTCAGGTATGGATCGAGAAGGAGAGAAAGGAGCAGAGCCAGCTCACCGCCACCACCACGCGCACCGTCAACAAGCACGGCGACGAGATCATCACCTCCACCACCAGCAACTACGAGTCCCAGACCTTCAGGTATGGATCGAGGAACAGAGCAAGGAGCAGAGCCAGCTCACCGCCACCACCACGCGCACCGTCAACAAGCACGGCGACGAGATCATCACCTCCACCACCAGCAACTACGAGTCGCAGACCTTCAGGTATGGATCGAGGAACAGAGCAAGGAGAAGAGCCAGCTCACCGCCACCACCACGCGCACCGTCAACAAACACGGCGACGAGATCATCACCTCCACCACCAGCAACTACGAGTCGCTGACCTTCAGGTATGGATCGAGAAGGAGAGAAAGGAGCAGAGCCAGCTCACGGCCACCGCCACGCGCACCGTCAACAAACACGGCGACGAGATCATCACCTCCACCACCAGCAACTACGAGTCGCTGACCTTCAGGTATGGATCGAGAAGGAGAGAAAGGAGCAGAGCCAGCTCACCGCCACCACCACGCGCACCGTCAACAAACACGGCGACGAGATCATCACCTCCACCACCAGCAACTACGAGTCGCTGACCTTCAGGTATGGATCGAGAAGGAGAGAAAGGAGCAGAGCCAGCTCACGGCCACCACCACGCGCACCGTCAACAAACACGGCGACGAGATCATCACCTCCACCACCAGCAACTACGAGTCGCTGACCTTCAGGTATGGATCGAGAAGGAGAGAAAGGAGCAGAGCCAGCTCACCGCCACCACCACGCGCACCGTCAACAAACACGGCGACGAGATCATCACCTCCACCACCAGCAACTACGAGTCGCTGACCTTCAGGTATGGATCGAGAAGGAGAGAAAGGAGCAGAGCCAGCTCACCGCCACCACCACGCGCACCGTCAACAAGCACGGCGACGAGATCATCACCTCCACCACCAGCAACTGCGAGTCGCAGACCTTCAGGTATGGATCGAAATGCAGAGCAAGGAGCAGAGCCAGCTCGACGAGATCATCACCTCCACCACCAGCAACTACCAGTCGCAGACCTTCTGGTATGGACCCGAGCTGATGGACACGTCTTACTAGCGCGCTATACGCCCATGAGCCTGCTAGGCGGGCAGTAGTATGAACTTACACGCCTAGCGAATTCTGTCGGTTTCTGGTGGATTGTTCCATTTTTAGTCCGCTTGCGAAAGTGTTAATCAATTGGGCCCTGGGCATTTGGGCTTCAGCCATAATAGGGGTGTAGATTCGAAAATTATTACTCCAAAAAAAGAAGGCAAAAAAATATGCCTAGTGACGAAAATCCCATTCAGATATCTCAAAGAATTACGGAGCTACAACCGTTTTAATATTGCTTGTTAGAGAGAGAAAACGCAAACAGTGTGATGTCACGTTACGGGAGGCTGCCGGGGGGCCGCGTCGACGGCGGCGCCACACTTGCCGTGCCGCTTTGGGCACTTATAACTTCGTCATTATTTAACCTTGTGCGTTGATTTTTTTCTCCATTTGACATTTTTAATTCTCTCGATAAAATATGACATTATTGATTATTTTATTTAGTGTCTACACCCCTACTGGGCCCTGGGTATTTAGGCTTCAGCCAGAATTCTAGTCCGTGAATTGGCAGGAGTGAGCGGGCACGTGAAGGTCCCAGCACCGGAGCTTCGCTGTGTCAGCAGTGATTAGTGTTCACACTTGCTATTCAGAGAATAGTCATTGTTGGCTTCAAATGAGGGACTGAAGTACGTTTCTTCCCTGCACGGGTATCACGAGACGGCTCGCGAGCTCTCTCGATTTTTCTCGCAATATCCGTCTCTCTCTTATTAGAACACTTAGAACAAGAGGTATAGTGCGAGAACAATCGATAGTATGTGGCGACCGTCTCATAATCGACGTGCTGATGTGAAAAATTGTATGCATCACTATCTATCTTCAATGGTTCACCAACCCAAAGTGGGTATTGGCCTCCGACACGAGCTGTCGCCACTTGACCCGATCCTGCGCCTTCTCCTTCCAGTTCATGGCTTTAAGGTTGCGCAGGTCTAGTTATGCATCACTCGGTAGTCAAATTATTTCCGTCCTTGGCATTCACTATTGAAACTCTTCTCTCTTTGAGATAGTATATTACGATCACGCCGATCCGCGATTTATGTAGTGAAGTCACGTCATGATTGGTATTCTTTGACTCCTGTTGCAGTCTTAGAGGTCTTTAAATCCTGCAAACAGTATCCACATCACATCATCAGCCTATATATACGTCCCACTGCTGGGCACAGGCCTCCTCTCGTGTATGAGAGGGAACGGGCAGTAGTCCCCACGCTGGCCCAGTGCGGATTGGGGACTCACAGTATGATCTCAAATTATTTAAGTATGTACTGATTAATTCATACAATTTTACAGCTCAAAGACAGAATGGCGCGTCCGAGCCATCTCCGCCACCAATCTGCATCTGCGCACGAACCACATCTACGTCAGCTCCGACGACATCAAGGAGAGTGGATACACATACATCCTTCCCAAGAATTTGCTCAAAAAATTTGTCACCATCTCTGATTTGAGGGCACAGGTAATATATAAATATATATCTCATTCTAGATATATAAATTGCACTAGCTTCTGCCCGCGACTCAGTCCGCGTGGAACTCGTTTATATCGTTATTCCGTACACTTTCACCCCCTATTTAGACCCCTTGGAGAATGATTTCCTGTAAGTGAGCTTGTAATATCAACTTATTGTAACGGAAGAGCACACAAAAGCTTATTATAAATATTGTATTGCCCCTATGTGTGAAAATAACATTAAAACTGCACCTGACGTGATATATTTTCATATGCCCAAAGATGCAAATATAAGAAAAAAGCGGTGTAAGGCGATGAGGAGAGATAATGTATCGTGCTTGAGTAGTTTATATTGTTGTGAAGATCATTTCGAAGTGAGTATTAAATATGTTTGTACCTAAAATCTTTTTTATTAGGACTCGCGAACAATATTAACAATAACCTAACCTAAAAATGACTTTACAAGTAGGTATACTTATTCATAAAACTATTCTGATTCCCAATTTTTTAGTTATTAATGTTACAAATATTATGATTGTTATTGATCAACCGTTGGCTACGTGTGTTGATTTTGATCACGAAACGTTTTAGCTAAGTTTCTTTGTTTTTACTGAGTGCCCTACACAAATTTGTTTTATTTATAACTCTTGACGAAAACAACCTAAGTTTGTTATATCCATAAAGATGTTCTCAACATGCAACATACCTAATACCTACATATCTTTTATTATATAATATAGATATGTACTAGTTTGTTATTACACTTATTTAAGAAAGACACCTCTACGAGGTACCTACGTACTTAGTCATCATAAACACATTAATTTTAGGCAGATTATCCGACTGTGCCTTGACAAAACCGCTTCCAGTCATTGTAGCGAGTCTTTTTTCACAAGGAGTCACTGCTTTCAGTTAATAATTCCCAATAAACACTGATTATTTATCATAAACAACGGCTAAACATTGCGAATAACTTTCAATAATCATACAAACGACCTGTTGACAGTAGACACCGAGTGTACGGTGACGTCACGATTCGCTCCGCCAATAGCGTTGCGTTTTGGAAATTTGCGAGAGAATTTGAAAATTACTACTTTTAAATAATTAAATTTGTTAATAGAAACATGATTATTTGTAAAAATAATCATGTGTGTATATTTACTAAGCAATAAAGATTACTCATGATTTTTTTCGTCCATTTCTGAATCACATTCATATTCCCTATTGTTTGTATTTCTCAGATCGCGTGCTACCTGTACGGCACGTCCCCGGCCGACAACCCCATGGTGCGCGAGGTGCACTGCGCCGTGCTGCCGCCGCAGTGGGGCACACACCAGCAGGTAACTACTCATTACAGTACTACCACCATAGTACATTGTTTAACGAGGGGCGTAAGTGGAATATTGATGACTCGAGTTTGAAATATCCTTACGCCCGTCATATACACAATGTTTTTCATAACATTTGCGAGGAAGCAAATACATTTTAAATGAAATTATGATCCAAAATTAAGTCATCCATTTTGTTAAATTTGGCGCGAGGCGCGTATGGCAAAGACCCTTCGGTATACAGCCACGATTTGAAAACACCTAAAAACATTTCACATATACACTAAAATAACTACATATTAAATCTGTATTTTTTTTCCGATAAACATGTTTTAGTAGTGTTTTTAAGTTTAAATTTATTTATACATACGTTTTCAAACATGTATTTGATATAAAACCTCTTTGCTTTGTAACTGCCGCATGAGTGATACAATTTAAGAAAAATACCATTACGCCCGTTCGCGTAACACAGGCTATTGTAGCTCTGTATGTCTGCGCATTATAAAGCCCTTTTCGAGCAAGTGTGATGAAAATATAAGTTACATCGGCAATCTTCGTCTACGCCGACGAGTGCTAACTAGTTCCGAATGAAATCGGACGTATCCCCATTTCAATAAAGACCTTAAGAGCCCGCAGTAAGCTCGGCCAAATTTCACCTTCCCATACAAAAGTAGTTACTCTCATTTTAAAACTACGTGTTGGATCTTAAATTCGCTGTATAATTTTTATTATGGTATCTGAAGCTACATAAATTAATTATGGACATAGATATACCTCATTTCATTGTATATGCAAAGTATCGTTACAATCCAACACGTAGTTTTAAAATGAGAGCGTAACTACGTTTGTATGGAGAATCGCGCTTACTGCGGACTCTTAAAGACCAACAAGGTTTATATTGTAATATGCAATGACAGGTGAACTCGTGCTTTCCCGCTCATGGCGCCAGACAAAATGGCGGGCGCCGGAGCTGCCGGCGTCCCGCGCAAAATTTCGGCCAATGGGCGTTTAAGATTTTAACCGCGCAAACGCGCTGCCTTCCCTTGTCATATTCAACGATCAATAGCATAGCCCAACCTCTTTTCCTCATTAGAATGTTTGTTCAGGTACACCTGCCGCGGCAGCTGCCGAAGCATCCGCAGCTGGCGCACTTGCAGCCACTCGGCTGGATGCACACGCAACCCAACGAGCTGCCACAGCTGTCGCCACAGGTATGTCGCAGCCTTAACCGGGTTACCCGAACCGTCCAAGAATAACTTTAACAGAAGGTTTTGCCTAGATGGGCCTTTATTTATTTATTTAATTGTATGGCGATCACCAGAATAGGTGAATATTTATGTGATATTTTTATAGGAGCGCCTATTTCGCTGAAAGTGTTGTGGCTGTATTGTAATGATAACATGTATTTAATAGTCTGTTGTTAAATAATAACTAAAAAAACCCTTACCACTCTTAGGTGTGCATATGTGCAAAATTAAGTATTTTTAACCCATACAATTTTTTTGTTACGGATAACACTTTAAAGTGTCACAAAAGTACCAAACAGAAAACAAAATGTATCACTGAAGCACTTTTTGGTGGAGTTGGCTACCTGAAAAAAAAAACACGGTGCCGTTTGAACCGGTTTTCTGAGTGGTTCAAATGTTTGTATGGGAGTGGTAATTTGAATAAGACAAAGATGGTCAAAGGCGGACCCTCTCCGGGACAGCTGTTATATAATAATAATATAATAATACAGCGGTTATCTCACGGTTCTAAAATAGGTACTCTGATTTGCCATACGATAAATAAATAAATAATAGTTGGTATACTCATATTAGTATTTGTATATTAAAGTGTAAGGATTCTCATGGTATCTTTAAAGAAGGGTAGGTACACGGAAATAACATGTCTACTGTCTAGTGACTTTGCTTTTTATGAGACTATTATCTCGACATTCCGAGCTCGGTATTGTCGTTACGCAATAGTACTTATAGTACATAATGAATGACATAAAACTCATTTATAAAAAAAGTAGCTAGACAAGTACCTTCCGTGTACCGTTCATTTGCTCTTGGTTGATATAAAAATATACATATATTTTCGTAACTTTCAAGTCTCACGTCTTATGTTTTTAATTATATTTTGTAATTTACACTTTGTGATATTAATTTGACGGTTGAATATCAATATAGCAGCACCAACCAATTTGGGTGAATCATTGCTGAAATGTCTTTTCAATAAATATAAAGTAGCAAACAAGTATACTGCACAAAGACTAGTCTGACTATTAGTAACTCGTAGTGACGTGCGCTGCTCCGTTTTCCCTAGTACGTTTGCCGATGATCTCATTATAAAGTTCCATATTACAGTTCTGATTAGACCCTGTCACAGTACAAAGGAATGAATCGAGTCGAAGAGTTCGGATCCCAAGCGTAATTATGATTCTAAAGTAGACTTACTCAAGACACGCTTGAAGTCCCAAATGTTTAAAATGTTAGACTGGCATGTACTAACCCAGATGCAGAAGAGTTCGTCAATTAGCAAAGAACTATCACATTAATTTTGATATGCCCGCAACTCCATACAAACTTTTACCCCCCATTTCACCCCCTTAGGGGATGAGTTAGGGGATAAAAACTATCTTATGTCACTCTCCATCCCTTCAACTATCTCCACTTAAAAAATCACGTCAATTCGTCGCTCCGTTTTGCACTGAAAGACGGACAAACAAACAAACACACACATACACGTTCCCATTTATTAGTATGCATTTATTACGCTTAGATCAAACGTCTAAGTACTACAAATAATAGTAATGTTTAATGCAGTTTATTTTTAGTAGAAACTTTATACGGCTTTTATTGTAGAAAATACGGGCTCATAAAAACTATTGTCCTAGTCAAATTGTCGTCTCTGACCACGCTCCTTGACTCATGGGCTCGAAGCAGAACTGTCAACATATAGCTATGCCGTGTCGCTTTCCCTAGCAATGGCCCTTTTTACGCCTGTTGAATTCGTAACCGAATTTAACGAAATAGAAAAAAAAAATTTTGTTACTGTGGAATATTTTTGAGCCAAATGGAACTATTATAAGTTTTATAACGCAAGTACGGTATTGAATTTTTATATAAAACATCATTTTCAATATTACAAATCAGAGAACTGCTCCGACTAAGCGAAATTTATGTATCGGGGCTAGTATTTATTTGTTTTCACACGTAGAATTAGCACACACGCTAAACCCAATGCGATTGTCGAAAATGTATAATCAAAATAATAATCAGACAATCAAATATTGTAAAAACCTAGCCTAAGCTTACTAAATGAGAACAGAGAGAATCATACATAACATACATTATTTTACACACAATATATCATTCTTTTCCTGTGCTGTAGTTTATAAATATCTATGCCTCGTCCATACCTATCGCTTGTGACTATTTATACCACATAGGGGGGAAATAGGAGCGCGTCTAATACTCACCTTAAATCTGAAACTAATTACAGACATAGTATACCTCATGTCATTGCATATGTAAAGTTTCGTCACAATCCAACACGTAGTTTTAAAATAAGAGCGTAACTACGTTTGTATGGGAAGGTGAAATTCGGCCGAGCTTACTGCGGACTCTTAATCTGCGTTATCGTTTCCGACTCGCAGGCGCCGCTAGGCTATGAGCGCTTCGGTTCGGTTCACGTTCGCATTTACAATATTAAAATGGATGTATCAAACTTAAGTAATGATTATCTCCCAGGACATAACGACCCACGCCAAAGTGATGTCCGAGAACCCTTCCTGGGACGGCGAGAAGACGATAATCATCACGTGCTCGTTCACGCCGGGCTCGTGCTCGCTCACGGCGTACAAGCTGACGCCGAGCGGGTACGAGTGGGGCGCGCGCAACACGGACCGCGGGAACAACCCCAAGGGCTACCTGCCGAGCCACTACGAGCGCGTGCAGATGCTGCTCTCCGACCGGTTCCTCGGGTACTTCATGGTGCCCTCGCAGGGCAGCTGGAACTACAATTTCATGGGTCAGTACTCTGTTCAACACGTTCGCAACCAAGAACCCGCCTAGACAGAGAAACATTAAGAGTGCCCGCACTCTTAGGGCGGGTTGCACCGACCTACGATTACAGACCGATCAACGTTAAATATTACGCTGACGCTGACAGCTCTCAGTCCATAGAAACTTGTCAAACGTTCCATACATTTCGATTTTAACGAACACCGCTTACGGAGACGGGCGTGAAGGCGTATGAACTTAAACGCCTAGCGAATTCTGTCGGTTTCTGGTGAATTGTTCCACTTTTAGTCTGGTTGCGAAAGTGTTAAACTTTGCTTTAGTCTAGGTTGACCGAAACGAGGTAAGGATAAATCTGACGTTGATAGTGATTGCAAAAATATATTGTATTATGAAAACATTGTTATGTTGTATTATATTTTGTTTGGTTTTCCTTGTGCAATCAGAAAATACAGTTTGTAGCGGAATGTTCTAGTTATTTTTATAATATCTAGATCATTCAAAGTTTACTTTACATTTTAAACCTACGTTTAACATAGTCAGTGGTCATGGACTTAAATCCTGTGTGTAAGCAAATATTTTTGGGACGTTTTCTCTCTCTATAAAACTCTAATATAAGTAGTGGGGTTAATTTATTTCTCTGCTGCCCAAGATTTATCTTTAAAAGACACTAAACTCAGGAGTATTCATAATTCATTGTGTAATTCTGTGGAGAAACTGCATTTATTGCACAATCGGCATGTGGTCAGAAATCAGCAAATGATTCATTGTCCCTTTTGAAATAAATATATTGCAATAGGGACAATGCCGCATTTGGCTGCATGCCGGAACCGCGTGATTAATGAGCAACTGTGTGTCCCCCCCCCCCAGGCGTGCGTCACGAGCCGAACATGAAGTACGGCGTGCAGCTCGGCAACCCGCGCGAGTTCTACCACGAGGTGCACCGGCCGGCGCACTTCATGAACTTCGCCGCCATGGAGGACGCCGCCGCGCCGCTGCTGGCCGCCGACCGCGAGGACCACTTCGCCTAGCCCTAGCCCGAGCCCTAGCCCTAGCCCTAGCCCTAGCCCTAGCCCTAGCCACCCCCGCCACCCTCACCCTCACCTGGCTGGCTGGCCGGCTCACCTGGCCCCGTATCATGGTGGTAAAGATAGCGTCCGTCTCGTCTAGGGTTGCCAACTTTTTTTGGGGAAATATCTCAATCTCTCAATTGCTTTGCATTGGTTAGCTGGAAGAGATTTCTTATAGGGATAAGTTCGCCTTTGTACTTTGATCTATTGTGTGATATGTATATTCCTTAAACTGTTATTGTGTACAATAAAGTGCTTACATACATACATTTTCCAGAAAAAAACGACAAAAACATAGTACACTGTAAAAAAAATGTATTTGACTGGGCAACATTACTATTTAGTAAAATTGAACTGAAACCTGGGCAATTTGAAGCACTTCGTAAGACCCCCCCAAAATATAATATTTTTGCGTACTTATATGTATCTTCAACAGTATATAAAGAGGCGAAATATAGTATAATACTATATAATATAGTACGGTTGGCAACCCTAGTCTCGTCCCATCGAACGGTGTCAGCCAGTGACGCACGCTCTATCTTGTCACTTGTCGCGTGATAAGGCCGACCATGATACGGGGTCTGGCCAGTACACATGTAGCCATTCACTGCCAACCGTTTCGTAGCGTTACGCTTGGAGCTCATGCCGTGCTTTTCAAGCCGCTTACGAACAGCTCGTTCACTTGAAAACTGTCAAGATGAAATGCTTTTTTGAAATTATCCTGCATTAGCAATTCGCGATTCTATTGTTATTTCTATTGCGACTGGAATACTGTCCATTAAGGTGTTAAGCTTAATGCTACGTAATTGACGTTGCATCGGTCCGCGTTCCGCGCATGTCCTGGGTAGAATTGGGTTTCAATGGAGCTAAGGTATTAAACGACCCAAAGTGAATCTTCGCCCTCAGCTGTCTACATTATCGCTAGCGCTATGAAATGGTTGGGTATTTATCAACTCGGCGCCCGAAATATCGCCTCAACCCGTGCCGTTTAGTAGTTTTAATTCTTAAACCCATGTTGCCAACTATCAGTAATGGAGCCTCGCCTCAAGCTCGCCTTCGTTGCCATGGTAACTCAGTCACCTCGATTAGCGCTTGGCTCTTTGCTGATGAGGCGACTAAACGGTGATACCGTATTTACGAACTTACGGCCGCTCGATCATTGGTTGATTGCTTTACATCTTTACTTTCGGTTGGCGGCGTTACGGTACCGGGTTGGTTATATGCCTCATTTACTGATTAATAGTGTTATATATAGCAACATGTTAAATACCACAATTTAATAAGGTATGTGGTCACGGAACTTTAAAGGGCAAACTGATATATTGATGACCAAATTTGAATTGATGCAGAAGTCGTTTTCCCTGATATCCAATTCCAGAAGTTTATACACGGGGCTGTTATAACAGTGTTTATTCTCTACCTCATTGCGTTTTGGGAACAAGGCATATATGTTAGGTATGGATGCTAAAATGAAGATATATCTATCCAAAGCGCTTTAAGAAACAAAATAAACACTTGTTACACTACTATTAGCGAATTTGGAAATATGATATTTTTTACCATTGAAATGAGACGTAGACTTCACATGTAAGCAAATTTTCTAATAAGGATAATAAATTGAATAATTTCATGACCAATGCCTATTATTAGTCCGATTGGACTCAAATAACTTCCGAAACTGAAATAGCGCAGTCCCCCAGGCATACCTACTTAGCTCAGGTCATGCTCAGGTATATACAATAGACGTCAGTTATGTATACATTTTTCGTCTTATTACAAAGGAATAAGGCGCACAAACGTAAATAAAGTCAGTTCGGGTAAGTGCGCCACCGGGTAACGTGCGCCCCCGGGTTAAGTGCTGATATTGATTTAAATGACTGATGGATGAGGCGCACTTTACCTGGCTGCACTTACCCGAACTGACCTGTCTGACGCCGCCAGTACACCCCTTGATAAGTATATGTTATGCGTACACCCACCCGTACTAGAATGGGGTTGGCAACTGTCAAATGTTTGATTAGATGGCGCCATCAAAGATTTCCCCCAATCAATAGCCTTTTCTATGGGATTTGGCTTAAACAGCTTGATTCTAAACAAGGAAATTCCGAAAAAAAAAACAAGAATTTGACAGTTTTGGTAGGACTGACAGGTAGAACGTGGGTACAGTGAGTATTATATTCTTTGGTGGGTACAACCTATGCTGGCGCCTAATTATGATTAGGTAGATACTTACTCAACCAACTACACTAACTATTATCATACCGCGATTAAAATGATATTACATGTGGCAGGTTTTGCCATATAACTACGTCATATACTATACGTTAAATACTGCCAGCTACCACATTCCCTGAGTCATCGCGCTCGTGTAATACAAGTGGATACTTGAGTACCGCTAGAGTAGATGAGTAATTATAACTACTTATAATTAAATATATGTATGAACTACTGAACGAGTGACGTGGCGCCTAGGGCATGCAATATCGGACCATTTTGAATCCCGGTATTGAAATTCGATATTGAGTTCCAATACCGGGATCACGGGATTAATACCGGGATTAAGAAATGTATTAAAAAAATCAGTCTTTATTGAGAATTTATTATTATTATATATTATATTGATTATTGTTGATTTTTATGCAAATGTCCATTTTGGACATTTGCATAAAAATCAACAATAATCAATATAAACTATACATGTAAAGCAAAGAAAACGCTAATTCAACAAAAATAAAATAATAGAATCAACAACTTCAAATAAAATCAACACCGTAAAATAATAATTATTTATTTTAAATGGCGACAGTCTTAATTAAGAATAAAATGGACATTTCCACAAAAATCAATAACATTCAAATTAAACTACAATTGTCAACTCATTTAAAGTGCATCAATGTTCTTAATAAAAAATAATGCAATATATCAGTATTTTCAGTGTTCAATTGTCTATTTATAGATAGATAATACTCGTTAGAATTACTTTTTCACACAAGATCCGGGCTTATGAATCATGTCCTTATCAAGGTTTACAATCCCGCGGTGTGGCACCGTCCGTTTCGATCGCGGATTTTTTCAAGGCATAAAGATTTTACATATTATCTTATTCGTCACAATACAGTGTAAAGTATCTAACGACGCTCAAGGGGCCTTGTATTTTATGACGAGAATGTAATTGTATTTACTTAAACCATTAAATTTTATGTCATTAATATGGCCAGTGACCAACCACTGACTTCAACTGACATTAATTTTATTAGACGGATAAGCTAATATATTAAGAAATAGAATAGAATAGAATAACCAACCACCATTTATTCGTGACATACACAATACAAACAAGAATAGAACACAAAAAAATAAATATGTACTTTCATTTTGCTCCGTTGTCGGCCACCTACACATTCACGAAAAGACATATCATACTTAGGTATATCACACAAGTAGAAAAAGTTAGCACCAACACCAACCAACTCGCGTAGGATCTTATTTACATTTTCGACTACGTACGTACTTTCGGTGATCGTGGCTATTTAGCAACTAATGCATGAAGTTTTGTCCTAATACTCTCTATACAAAAACAATTGATAACGATATGGACCAATCAGAGTTCTCCATGACTGCAAACCGTTTAAGATCTAAATCAATGGAATTTGCTAACTATGTCAACAAACTATGTATTGAAATTGTCATTTAATGTCAATTACAGTATGACGGTTTGTTTACATAGTTAGCAAATTCCATTGATTTAGATCTTACCTGCGGTGACCCGATTATCTGACGGGAATACCGAGTATTCATACATACTTACACAAATCAGGCGATACAAAGTGGGTAACAACAATAAATAAAGATATCTTTATAAAATAATTGTCGTGTATAGTTTAATTCCTTAGAAATCAGCTTAGAAAAGTGAATCCCGAGATCCCGATATTTCGATATCGGTCCTTTGAAATACCGGTATTGTAATATCGTAAAATTGGCCCGTGATCCCGGGATTTCGTGATCACGGGATCACGGATTGCATGCCCTAGTGGCGCCTACTTATACTTAAGGGGAAGTCGGCAGTAATTAAATGATTTGTTAACATTGACTTATATTATGCTAACATTTCCCTGCGACTTCAGGGATGATTTACGAGATAAAAACCATCCTATGTCCCGGGATTAAGCTACTTCCATACCACATTTCATCTCAATCGGTTGAGCGGTTTTTGTGATAGTGTTGTGAAATTGTGTTTCATATTGTAATTAGGAACTACATCTAGCGCCATCTAGTAACTAATAGATATATTACACACACACGCTGCTTGTTGGTCTCCATATAAAGTTTCATCCCCTTTTTCGTCCCTAAAAGAGATGTAATTTGACAAAGTTATTCTGATATATATAAGGTACATAACTGGAAAGTTTCATTAAAATTCGCCCAGTAGTTTTCGTTTTCGAATTTACATCCATACATCCAAACTTTCGCATTTATAATAGTAGTAGGATACCTAGACTGTCCAGTTAGGTACTCATAGGTCGAAATCCGACTCGACTCGGCTGGGCAGCATTCGGGAAGCTACGGCACATCTTTTCGTCCAATATTCCGCTCAAGATGAGAGTCTTTGACCTGTGTGTGTTGCTAGTGATTACGATGGCACGGAGACGTGGTCGTGTACTATGGACCTCATAAAAAGGCTCAGTCACCCAAAGGACTATGGCAATGGAGAGGGCTATGCTGGGAGTTTCTCTGCGCGATCGCATCTACAATGAGGCTATAGGCAGCAGAACCAAGGTAACCGATGTAGCCCTCCGAATCGCTAAACTTAAGTGGCAGTGGGCGGGGCACATTGCATGTAAAACCGATAGCCATTGGGGCAGAAAGGTTCTCGAGTGGCGACCACGTACTGGAAGGCGCAGCGTGGGTAGGCGCCTCCAGGAGATGGACTGATGTCCTGGTAAAGGTCGCGGGAGTCCGCTAGATGCGGTTGGCGCAGGACCGGTCATTGTGGCACTCTTTGGGGGAATCCTATGCCCAGCAGTGGAAGTCTTTTGGCTGATATGATGATGATGATGGCGCCTACTACGTTTGTATTTTGGAAATTAAATTTGCATGAAACAATTGCTGATGGAACATAATATATTATTATCAGTTTTAATAAATGCCCACGTGCAACAATGTTTACCAGTATAGGTAGGTGTATAAAGTGGACCTCGTGTCCAGAGGCGGCTCGTGACTAAATTGTATGGGTGTTCACTTGAAATAAAACAATGAAAATACATGACGTTCGCAGATTCCGGGATTCCGAAGACTCAACCGTGCACCCTTAAAGCAATTTGAAATGCACCATATAATACTACACAATCTGTTAACCTTCGTAAAATATGCCTGTTTTTGTCAACGCGGTCATTGAACTCGCGTATAGACTTTCGGTACTTACGTGGAATCTAGTGCCCTGCGAATACCCTGTAAAATAGTTTGTTACTCTCATTACAACCACACCACAGTGTTTTCACATATTGTTCGGATTTAAACACACGCGTAAATGTTTTGGTTTTCGTCGTTCATGTTTGCGTAAGGTCAAGGTCCCTTGTCCCTTAGCCTTCAATTCAAGCCGGATTTGTAACGTTTTTGCACACTTTTTAATGAACACTACATTATAATTATCCATTTTAACACTCACATGTAGTAACTGATAAGTACAGGCTATTTCAACACGTATTAAATGATTATTAATTGGAAAATACCCGAATTTGCATTCGCGCGCATGCATTTAAGTTGACCAGTGTTTGTTTATATAGGAGTGGCAACGTCGCGCGCAATCAAAGTCGCTGTTGCGCGGCAAAATTAACCGGCAACGTGGCGTGAGCGGCGCTCCGAATTTGGCAATTTTTTCATAGAAAATCTTCCGTTTCACGCGCAGGACTGTGGCGAACTTTCTCTTTCACTCTTATTGGATTTCGTATTAGGAAATGTACCGAGTCTTCTTTCATAGGAGCGCAATCGTGAGCGCTCCGCTTGGCGCGTTACCTATGAAATGATACGGTAGGATGATGGGTATAGCGCCTACCTATGATCTTGTAATGTGTAAAGGTAATTATTTTATTGGTATTGGTACAGTCGTATTTTAAGTGGATTTTAAATAGTAATGTAATATTAATAATGAGATTAATGAGTATAATTTAGTTATAATTATTTATGGGAGTTCACTGCACCAGCGCTCCTTAGGGCGAGCCGCCTCTGCTCGTGTCAGATATGTATGTGAATGCTGTGACTACGCAATTATTACCTACCTACTCTGTCTGTTACCTTTTCACACTTAAAAGGAGACTTTTTCTATTGTGCTTTCTTGTGTTGTTGCCAATTCTGGTTAAGATTCTTGCTGTCTAGATGTCGATGGCGGTAACACATTACATCTCTGCTTTTAAACTCGGTTAATAAACTGTGAGATTGTATCTACACTAATATTATAAAAAGAGGAAAGATTTGATTGATTGTTTGTATTGAATAAGCTCCGAAACTTCTGGACCGATTTGAAAAATTCTTTTACCATTAGCAGCCGACATTATCCCTGATCAACATAGGCTACTTTTTACCGCGGGAAAATGCTTCATTCTCATGGGCAAACGGGTAATCCATGCGAAGCCGGGCCGGCAGCTAGTAGCTATATTATTACGGTAAGTGAATTGTTTGTAACGGATAATCTCTGGAACCGCGATCGATTTCAAAATTTCTTTCTCCTGCGCATAGAATGGACTTTCTGGATGTTTATAGGCTATATTTTATCCCGCAGTTTTGCCCGGGTTCTTTGTAGTACGCGGGCGAACCCGCCTGGGCATCTAGTAGGTTTAGGTGTGAATTCGCCTTAAATATATTGTAGTCATTTACCGCATGGTTGTTGAGAATGCGATTGCATGAAATACAGCGCAGTACAGTGTTGACCGCGCGACGAAAAGGCCTTTTCAGCATGTCTGCCAGACCTCTGCTCCTCTGGTCTTTGACCTTCGGTCTATATTGTGTACAAGACGTTTCCAGTCTAGGAAAAACCTGCAACTCCAGCGATTGCATCGTAAAATGCTGCCCTAAAAACCAAATCTACGTCCATGAATATGGTGAACAGGATGAAAATGTGCGCTGTGTTGACAACTCCGAGTTGGTAAAAAAATTCAATGTTGAGAACCCAAATGTTTATTCTATCGACGTCCATAACAAGGACATTATTAAACATATACATAAAACGGGCAAAAAAATAAGTTCGTTTAAATTTGAATATGTCGCCAATTTCACCGACAGTGCTATAGAAATTGGGAGTATGAGTTCAAAGTCATTAAAAACGTATCTTTTGGAGGTAAGTAAGCTTTTTTTTATTATTAAGATTTCGTTTAATGTATGGTTTTTTTTTCAACAACTGCTTAATTGGCTACCCGAGGTTTTCATCGATTTTTGACAAGTTTTGAATTGTATCTCCTACTTTTGCACTACAGGTAGAAGTATAAATCAAACGGTTATCTTTTATCTCCATTTTGGTCCACTGAATATTGAAACAAATGAATACTTAATGTTGCAATTTGAGAAAACCGGTTTTTTTTGGCTTAATATTGTTTAACTTTGATGCCAAATATCTCGACAATCATCTCGTATATTATGGTTCTCATACCTTGCTTACTTATAAATTTCCTTCAAATTACGTATGTACATACTCGTACGTCACGGTACAAAATCATCTTGAACAGCACTAGTTATACAAGGCGTTACCGGCAATCAGGCTTTTTTTTCAAGCAGTGTAAATTAACGTTGTTCTTTTACTTAATGTATTAATACCTTAATTAATTCAAATAGGTATTTGACTCAAACAAAAATTAGGGCTTTAAACTCAAGTCAAGATTTTATTGTACTGTTTTTATTTATATACCCATGCCGAATCACAGTTTTCTAGTAGTAATGGTTACGGAGCTAAGCCGAAGACGGACAGACAGACGGACATAGCGAAACTGTAAGGGTTCCTTGTTGACTGCGGAACCCAAAAAAAGGTATCCAATGCTTGGGCTAAGGGACTAAGAGCACATCCACACGGTCCTCCAAATAAGATGAATGAACATGCTATTCTTGCTCTAAGAGCTTGCAGGACGGTGTGGCTATGCCTTTGCATTTAGCATGCATCAGCCCATGCCGCGCCGCACTGTTGCCATGGAAACGCGCGTCCCGCCCCACCTCACTTTACTACACCCAAAAGTTGACTATTATCGGTACTGATCCTAAATAGTTGTTAACTTGCCTTGATTATCCTTATTTGCTACGATCGTGGCAAACAAGAATACGGTCTGCCCTAGCCAATAGGGTAAGCAGACACCGTAACCAATGTTGCGTTGCCTACCCTTTATTGTTTTGAAGATTCGTTGTATTGATAGCTAGAGATGTACGCGGGTCTTTCACTCTCAACACGACACATCTTCCTTAGCTTTGGAGACCTAACGCACGACCAGGAATACATCACAATAATGGTATTATGTAGGTACCTACAGAGCAAATAGTGGCGTTCCTAGACCGAAAACAAGTAAACTTGATTACTTTCAAGTAATACACTGGCTTACTTTCAAGTAAATTTGATTACTTTCAAGTAAACTTGATTACTTTCAAATAAACTTGACTATTTTCAAGTAAACTCTTAATCAAGCGTAAATTAATCACTTTCAAGTAAATTTGATTAATTTCAAGTAAACTTGATTACTTTCAAATAAACTTGACTACTTTCAAGTAAACTCTTAATCAAGCGTAAATTAATCGCTTTCAAGTAAACTGGATTACTTTCAAGTAAACTTGATTACTTTAAAGTAAACTTGATCACTTTCAAGTAACCTTGATTAATTTCAAGAAATTTTTACTTCCCACTAAATAGTTACCTGCTTTGCTTTAATGTCGACTGACAGATAATGCCGCGTAGTATTAAGTCCGGTTTTTGTACTATAAGTTGGTACATCGTTCTCAATAAACATTAAATAACGCAAATTTAATAACTATGATGTTTGCAAGGGTGTTTTGATTTGAAGAGAATTTGAACCGTTACACGCCTAAACTATATCTACGGCTTATCTAGGTACATAAAAATAACATGTGTGGTTGCGATTATTTAACATGGCCGACTTTATTTATAAAACTGCCATTGGAATTGAAATCACCTTGAGCGGTAGAGTTTCTTTTAGAATGGAATGGCAATTAGGACTCAAATAATCTCAAGTATATACATAAGCTATAATAGGCATGATGACAGTAGTTGAAAATCACTAAAATATGGTATTTTCTTAGTGAAATTTTAATCATAGAATTCGAAAAATGCTCATTTTTTTATAAAGTAAGAGATTATTATTTATTTTCATAAAATAAAACTGAAAAATACGGACGCCCGCCATGACATGTTAAACACCAATCAGAGCGCATGACGTCACGTTTGTATAAACAAATACCCATAACGGCCAGATTACAGAGAAAACTTACGTACTGAACGAATAGTAAGACAGGGATAGAACCATGTTATCTGTCAGATCTTCATACGTCATTGTCCCGCTTTCTCGCTCGCACGGCCGCGCAAGACTTGTAAACTTTTTAATTTATATTCATTCAACAGAGATAATTGAGAAGCCTAGATCGCTATCTCTTTGGAAACGTCGTCGTAGTTCAGAAAGCATTTCGAGATGGCGCTACTAGGCTCTCAATGAAAAAAGGATCGATGAACCGTGAAAATATTGCATTTTAGTGTCCTAAATCATCATATTAATTAATAAGAAGGCATAAAATACACCTTTGTAACAAAATAACTCGGAAATAGCAAAATCAAAACAAAGCAATTTTAAGTCAGTCACTAGTTCCATTGATTGCAAGATTTTCTTAGCTGAATGGCTACGCACGTGTATTGCAGTCCGCTAGATGGCGCATATTTTAAAAACGCTTATAGTTATCGAAATTGCCCTGCTATTTAAAAAAGTATACTTAAACTTGAAATTGCTAAACAGTCACACACTTTGGTCACACACAAATTATATTTTTTAATTTGAACTGTTAGTAAAATATTCCTTCATTTTTTCTACTTTAATAATAAAAAATATATATAAAAGTAAAATCTCGTTTGTTATATATATTTTTTGTTTGATTATTTGTGCGTTTTTATATTTGCGAATTATAAGTACACACATCACACACCTTTTTATTTACACTTATAATAAATGTATTAAGTACTAGCTTCTGCCCGCGAGTCCTTCCACGGGTATGATTTCCGAGATAAAAGCTATCTTATGTTTTCCCCCGGGGTTCAAATTATCTCCATACCAATCTTGTACGGTTTAGCGATTTAAGCGTGAAGAGGCAACAGACACACTTTTGCATTTATAGTATTAGTATGGAATTGTGGATATGGATTATAACAGTCCCTAGACCGCATGAGGCCGTATCACGTCAATGGAATGCCCTGCTTACACAGTCTCACGTCTCTTCGTCAGGTACCTACTAGTGTACATAAAATCTATATAGTTAACAAAAAAATCATGAGAATCGGTAGAGAAATGCAACCTATAGAGGAAACAGCGGGACAGACCCCGGATAGACGAACGATTTTCAGAAGCAAGCATAGAACTTCGTTCGCTTCACTCGCTCATTCGATTATCGATCAAAGTCTCCACCATAACATAACCACGTAATCGAATACGTTTCTCAAATTTTATGTATAGATATATATTTATACACTAACAAGTAGTTCTGTACCTAAGCTATAGAATTTGCAACCATGACTTTTATTTGAAAATGATTTTTTTGTAATAAAAAATACTCGGCAAAAAGATATTTGCCATAATTTTCCTATAAGTAAGTATATATTTACACGGCATTACAGATAAACCAATTCGCCGAGAAACGAAATTACTTAACACATAAAAATATAGCTACCTATATTTTTATGTGTTAAGTAATTTCGTTTTTCGGCAGCGTAGCAATTGCACAGGGAATCAACTATATAAAGTAAGTACCTAGTAGATTGCCTAGCATCCATTACCTCGCAACTCACAAAAATTCAGACGTTCCTTGTATACAGCCATCCATCTCCATGCAAACAAATCACACTCAGGTGCTGAAGCCAGGAGAGCATTCAGTTCAGTAACGCCAGCGCACGGAGTAGAGATGGTGATTGTGGGATAAGGATAAGTTGGTAGAAAAAAATTGTAATAAGTAGTACTTTGATTTGATTCTCATAAAAATAATTGATGAACCTATTTTCCTAAAAATCGTATTGATTTTTGTTTAGAATTGCATATAAATACAATATAACTATCGGTAAAAATATTTATAGAACCAAATAGTGTCTAAATTTAATTGAACTATATAGATTATTAAAGTAGTACATGAATCTTACAGAAAAAAGGTTTATGTAAAGAATAATACACATTTGAATAGTCCTGTTTGATTCTACAATTGAAGTTGAACTCTTTCCCCGTGTGTTAACGATCACATTCGTTCGCAGCGGCGGCACGCAAGACGCGAATTAGATAGATAAGTACCTACGTTACCCACGCAGATTATTTGTAATATGTTTATCGTCTTGGACGATGTGCTAGTAGGAAAATGCGACTATTCACGGTGTAATAATGGCGTGAGCGGGAAGCGATTAATTAAATATACATATTTTAGCAAAAGCAAAGATTATTGAGAAAAAGGGAAGATTGCTAACTCCATACATTGCTACAAGGCACGCGTAAATCTTATTATCGTCGCCGGTACCTCGTAGTTCATCTTATTATTTTAGATGGCGTTGTTTGTCAGTCTACACTTGTGCCATCTATTGAGTTAGCGGTGAAGCACACTGTTGAGTAGTCGCCTCTAACATAAGATTTAAAATTTCGGGTCGCGGGGCTATTTGATTTTGGTCGAGTGGTTCAGGTGTTTGATTCACAAGTCTGAGTACTCCGGTTCGCGTCCCAACTCCTGTAACCTGTTTTTGTATTTTTTCTTGCCACGTGACACGTCGCGGCATCGGTTATGCTGGCCCCCGCTGCCCGTGACGCGTAAATTAAATTATAGCGTAGATAAGTACCTACTTTTCCGCGAGGCCATCACAACACAACTGACGCTGCGACGGTTGCGTTGCGTGTCGTGGCGAGAAAAATCTACTTATCTTTTTAATTTCTACAGTGCGAGTGAGACAGACGATTTTGATGATGAGTCGCGCGTGGGCGCGACGCGACTTTCTAGCTAGTTGTGCTAGAATTAAGTACAGCCAGTAAATAGTAATGTTATCTATCTATAAATCTACCTAAATAAAACAAAGTCGTGTTAGATGATACATCATTTAATCCCAGAGCGGCTGGACCAATTTTAAAGATGTTTGATGGTTTGGATTTGTCTCCGCTCCGAATAGCAGATTAGGTAACTATTAAAACATGGAATCATAATTATAACAAAATTATACTCATTAATTAATATCGTCATCAATATACTATTTAAAATCTATCGTCAAATCTACTGTACCAATACCAATCAAATTTACGCCCTATAATATACCCATAATCGCATACACGGAGAGCTAACGATTCCGCACCTATGAAACAAGATTCAGTACCTGTGTATAGATATACATTGCCTAATACGAAATTCAATAAGAGTGAAAGAGACATTTCGCCATAGTCCTACGCGTAAAACAAAAGATTTTCTATGAAATAATAGCAAAATTCGGAGCATCGCTCACGCAACGTTGCCGGTTCATTGTACCTGCCGCGTGACAGCGTTTGCGCGCGACGTTGCCACTCCAGGTCGACACACGTAAAAAGAGCTCTGCGCGCCATTTTAAATGTATAGCCGCCAGAGCTCTTTTTACGTGTGTCGACCTGTAATAGTACATTACGTAACTAGGGCGGTGAATTCGTAAATACCCCAGATCGCAGGTGTTTGTGGCCCGAACCGAAGGTGAGGACCATAAATATGCGCTCTGGGGCTTTACGAGTTACCGCCCGTGTTGCGTACAAAATTTCACGTCTTGACCTGGCCACAATGCGAGTTTTCCCGTACGCGCAGCGTGCAGTAAAACTCGCATTATGGCCAGGTGTGACGTAAACAAACTTTATCTCATCATGCATTTGCCCGCGAATGCAAATTCGGGTATTTTCTAATAAATAATAACCTTTACTTATCAGTTATTGCCTGTGAGGGATAAAATGGACAATTACTTATCAGTTATTGCCTGTGAGGGATAAAATGGACAATTATAATGTGGCGTTCATTTAAAAGTGTGAAAACACGTAATTCCGCGTAAGTACTAAAAGTCTATACGCGAGTTTAATGACCGTATTGACGAAAACAGACATATTTTACGAAGGTTAGGTTAAGTAGTATTTTGTGGTGCATTTCAAATTGCTTTAAGGGGGCACGATGAGTCTTCGGAATCTGCTAGAGCTATGTATTTTCATTGTTTTATTTCAAGTGAACCCATACAATTTTGTCACGAGCCGCCTCTGGTACTACTCCAGTCATTATATGGTCCGCTAGTATGGCGAAATGGAAATAATTTATAATAACTTTTTTTTCTGCTTAACCGATAAATTATAATTGTAGTAATAACGACGAGACTAAATCCGGCAAATAATTACTCATTTAGATATTTTAATAAATTATTGAAAATTTATAAATTCCTGTAAATTCGGTAAAAAAAACTAACAATTTTTTTTTCTTTGTTTTGATAAATTAATATTTCCTTTATAACTTTGATGATAAATCAGGCAAGAAATGTTTCCGAATATTACATTTCTATTCAGTTAGTCTCCAACATTTTTTTCATTTACCATATCTCCGTGTCTAAAAATAATAATTGGCTGTAGATTCCTACATTCCTTATTGAATGTAGTGGACACAAATATTAGAAAGCAATCCCACACTAAACAACAACGGAGGGGTTAGGGGTTAAATGTTGTTTAACAATTTAAAAAAATGCAAAGTGATCAATTAGTTTTGGGATTTTCATTATAAGCACTCTTTCATTGAATAATGTACGAATCGCCTTATAAAATACGTTGCAAGTAATGTTATTACAAACACCTGTTAAAGTAGCTTTAAAAATGCCGCGCGCGAGCCGCAGAGCTAACGTGATTGGCTGGTTGCCTACAGCGGGGTACGGGCACACCGCTGCGGCGCTGCCACGAAAACCGAATCTCGTAGATCGGATATCTCCGTCTCTAACGCACTTATGTTTTATGGTACTCGAACGACAGAGGTAGAGATATACGAACTTCGTGATTCGATTTTCGTTGTAGCGCTGCTGGCCGCCCGGTCGCCGCGTAGGAACTATAGGTACAACATAAGTAATAGGTACCGCCCGAATCTCAGCGATTCGCGACATGATCTAACGCGTCTAAGATCTATTAGTTGTTGATATCAGTTAAATTTTAATATACTCGTTGTGAAACAAATTCTGAAAATATTATTTTTATTTATTTATCAATGAGTGACACTGACAAGTGTGGGATGAAGATACGTATGCAATTTAACTTTCACGGGCGTGTAGATTGTATTGTAATAGAGCAAAATTCGTTAAAATAGTACCTAAACTAGAGGGATAATATACAGGGTGAAAAAATCTATGGGCCCTGAAGGGAAACCCTTAAAACAGCTCATTGTCTCGCTCTAATTTTCATGAAATAAACACTATTTTTAATTTAATTTACCTAGCCTTAGCCCTAATTACATGATGAATGAGGTAACCTAATTGCAATCACTCAAATTTATTGACCGAATATCTTTTGTCCAAAGAATTTTCGTATTTTTATAAGTTCTCTGAATATACAATTCATTACTTTTTAGGGTTCCGTAGCCAAATGGAAAAAAACCCTTATGGATTCGTCATGTCTGTCTGTCTGTCTGTCTGTCCGTCCGTCCGTATGTCACAGGCATTTTACTCGAAAACAATTAGATGTATTTGAATAACATTTTGAGGATAAGTGTATATTGTTAGCCGCTACATAGTTTTGTAATTAAATTACTCTAAAAAATCATATACATAGGGCTTATTAAATTCTTTCAGTGAAAATTGATTTGAACAAGATCGGTTCAAAGGTTTTCGAGATATTTAAAACAAACTGCCTTCCTTAAAGAAAAGGACGTAAGTGCTTTAAGATTTCAGTAACGATACGACCTTTTTAATAGGCACGGAATCCTTCATTGTGCGTGGTCCGACACGCACTTGGCCGCTTTTTTCATTTACCATTTGATGTTATTCAAATGTTTCAGTTGTCCGAGTTTTACCACTACGATCATTAGAGCTTTGGGTTGTTACAACTTTTGTTTCTCAGGCAATTTTTTACTTATCCAGCATTACTTTCCGCATTTCATTCGTTTAGTCAAATGGTCATTTTGAGTGAAATTCAAATTAGTCTTACGGAGACAAGCAGGTCGGTGCAGGTACGACGACGAGCGAAGCGAGGAAGAGTGTTAGATGAACTGCGACCCGAAATTTTAAATCTTATGTTAGAGGCGACTACTCAACAGCGTGGTACTTACACGAGAGGCGGCGTCACCCGACATCAAAGGCGTTTCACTATTGTAGGGAATATATATTATCGTAATACTGTGACAAAATGTTGTAATTATTTAGTTCCGTATTAAGGATAACATCTGTCCAATAAACATTTAGCCTTTAAAATAAAATTAAGTCTAAGGTGAAAAGCTTACGTGAACTGGACGTATCGTTATCCTTTACATTGATCCTATCGGTTAGTAAAAAAAATGTGTAGTAAATATGTACCTATTTTTACTGCTTAAGTTTGTTGATTCTCGGTAAAAGTATGTTTATTTATTGGTTACCTGTCACTAAACATTTTTGTCAATTACTATTCGACAAACTTCGTTTGCCTTTTTTTTCGTTTGACTGGCAGTGACACGACACAATCTACAGTGGTCCGGTGGTCCTGAGTGTAAACTGAGCTAATCTAAATCAGTGGCGCAGAGTTTTTAGACAGGGGGTAGGCAGAAAATTTTAAAGGTAGGTATTATTTATTATCTTACCTAAAATTTCCTTCTTCCTTTAATCACCGAACGAAAGAAACATTCAACATGACTACATTCTATATTCTGCTTATATTGGAATCCATAACGTTTTTTGTCCTATTTTCTTAATCCATCGATACCGCTGTCTGCCATAACGATAATTTATCCTAACGTTTTTGAAAGCCAAGGACCCTATTTATGATTCGCCTGATAAATTTTGGACGAAATTTGATTGTTCCCTAATATTATCTGTCATAATAATAATATATATTTTTTATTATAATATGGATGTAAGTGTTTGTAAAAAAAAGGTTCTGGCGCTTTGTCGGCCGTGCTTTGGCAGCCAAAGCGCCACGCGGATTCGCGTCCGCGGCATTAGGTTAACCCATTTCAAGGACGCGAAATCGCGTCCTCGGCATTACGATTACACATACACAGGACGTGAATTCGCGTCTTCGGCATCCGAGATAAGAATTATGAAAATTACAAATGCCCCCAATCCAAAAACAGTAACATTTTGGTATCAGCATTCAAGTACAGTTGTTTTCTAGCAAAAAAAAAACAAATATTTCGATTACACATACATGGGACGCGAATTTGCGTCGTCGGCATTGAATGAGTTAATGCTTGACTTGGTTCTACAAAATATTCTTTTTATTGTGGAAGAGTTTCGAAACTTGGGCTATTTAGGCATACGAGTTTACGGGTGCATTGTAATTACCCACCCTTACCCATCCCTAGCCGTGCCTCTTTCTTTTGCTCGATTTGGCAGGGGCACTACCATACCCCCAAATAGACTGTCTAGTGGCCTGACAGATGAAGCAAATTTTTAATTTTCGAATGTATTCATTGTGATTGTAACTAAATAAACAATATCACAGATTTGAGTAAAGTAGGCATTCTCTTTCTGCCTTGATGTAGTGCAAGCCACTGATGTTAAGGATTTACGGTGGTTTTCTTTCAGGGCTCATAGATTTTTCCACCCTGTATAGTTTAATGTGAGCTTAGTAGTATTTTAGCGGAGTTTTCTTTCTTACCCATACCAAAAATAAAGTACCTAAGTAACTACTTTCGTTACTACAATCATTTGTAGATAGATCTCGTACTACAAACTACTTATTCTTCTAAACGGACACTAAACTACTTTAAGTAGGAAATCATCTGTTAAATTTGTCGTCAGTGTTTTATAATGATGACATTTTATCATCATTATAAAACATTGAGACATCAAACATAGAAATTTATTTAATTCTTGACATGTTTTTGCTAAAATTATTATAATTATTATTATATATCGAGCCCATTATGTCCCACTGCTGAGCAAAGGCCTCCCCCCTCTAATTCCAATCATCGTGGTCTTGAGCAATGTCTGGCCAGTCTTTTAAAATGGAGTCCTAGTTTTCACGCCATGGCCGACGAGGTCTACCGCGTCTCCGTTTTGAGTTTTGCGGCTTCCTTTTGCTAAAATATGTATATTTAATTAATCGCTTCCCGCTCACGCCATTATTACACCGTGAATAGTCGCATTTTCCTACTAGCACATCGTCCAAGACGATAAACATATTACAAATAATCTGCGTGGGTAACGTAGGTACTTATCTATCTAATTCGCGTCTTGCGTGCCGCCGCTGCGAACGAATGTGATCGTTAACACACGGGGAAAGAGTTCAACTTCAATTGTAGAATCAAACAGGACTATTCAAATGTGTATTATTCTTTACATAAACCTTTTTTCTGTAAGATTCATGTACTACTTTAATAATCTATATAGTTCAATTAAATTTAGACACTATTTGGTTCTATAAATATTTTTACCGATAGTTATATTGTATTTATATGCAATTCTAAACAAAAATCAATACGATTTTTAGGAAAATAGGTTCATCAATTATTTTTATGAGAATCAAATCAAAGTACTACTTATTACAATTTTTTTCTACCAACTTATCCTTATCCCACAATCACCATCTCTACTCCGTGCGCTGGCGTTACTGAACTGAATGCTCTCCTGGCTTCAGCACCTGAGTGTGATTTGTTTGCATGGAGATGGATGGCTGTATACAAGGAACGTCTGAATTTTTGTGAGTTGCGAGGTAATGGATGCTAGGCAATCTACTAGGTACTTACTTTATATAGTTGATTCCCTGTGCAATTGCTACGCTGCCGAAAAACGAAATTACTTAACACATAAAAATATAGGTAGCTATATTTTTATGTGTTAAGTAATTTCGTTTCTCGGCGAATTGGTTTATCTGTAATGCCGTGTAAATATATACTTACTTATAGGAAAATTATGGCAAATATCTTTTTGCCGAGTATTTTTTATTACAAAAAAATCATTTTCAAATAAAAGTCATGGTTGCAAATTCTATAGCTTAGGTACAGAACTACTTGTTAGTGTATAAATATATATCTATACATAAAATTTGAGAAACGTATTCGATTACGTGGTTATGTTATGGTGGAGACTTTGATCGATAATCGAATGAGCGAGTGAAGCGAACGAAGTTCTATGCTTGCTTCTGAAAATCGTTCGTCTATCCGGGGTCTGTCCCGCTGTTTCCTCTATAGGTTGCATTTCTCTACCGATTCTCATGATTTTTTTGTTAACTATATAGATTTTATGTACACTAGTAGGTACCTGACGAAGAGACGTGAGACTGTGTAAGCAGGGCATTCCATTGACGTGATACGGCCTCATGCGGTCTAGGGACTGTTATAATCCATATCCACAATTCCATACTAATACTATAAATGCAAAAGTGTGTCTGTTGCCTCTTCACGCTTAAATCGCTAAACCGTACAAGATTGGTATGGAGATAATTTGAACCCCGGGGGAAAACATAAGATAGCTTTTATCTCGGAAATCATACCCGTGGAAGGACTCGCGGGCAGAAGCTAGTACTTAATACATTTATTATAAGTGTAAATAAAAAGGTGTGTGATGTGTGTACTTATAATTCGCAAATATAAAAACGCACAAATAATCAAACAAAAAATATATATAACAAACGAGATTTTACTTTTATATATATTTTTTATTATTAAAGTAGAAAAAATGAAGGAATATTTTACTAACAGTTCAAATTAAAAAATATAATTTGTGTGTGACCAAAGTGTGTGACTGTTTAGCAATTTCAAGTTTAAGTATACTTTTTTAAATAGCAGGGCAATTTCGATAACTATAAGCGTTTTTAAAATATGCGCCATCTAGCGGACTGCAATACACGTGCGTAGCCATTCAGCTAAGAAAATCTTGCAATCAATGGAACTAGTGACTGACTTAAAATTGCTTTGTTTTGATTTTGCTATTTCCGAGTTATTTTGTTACAAAGGTGTATTTTATGCCTTCTTATTAATTAATATGATGATTTAGGACACTAAAATGCAATATTTTCACGGGTTCATCGATCCTTTTTTCATTGAGAGCCTAGTAGCGCCATCTCGAAATGCTTTCTGAACTACGACGACGTTTCCAAAGAGATAGCGATCTAGGCTTCTCAATTATCTCTGGCAAAAGGAAGCCGCAAAACTCAAAACGGAGACGCGGTAGACCTCGTCGGCCATGGCGTGAAAACTAGGACTCCATTTTAAAAGACTGGCCAGACATTGCTCAAGACCACGATGATTGGAATTAGAGGGGGGAGGCCTTTGCTCAGCAGTGGGACATAATGGGCTCGATATATAATAATAATTATAATAATTTTAGCAAAAACATGTCAAGAATTAAATAAATTTCTATGTTTGATGTCTCAATGTTTTATAATGATGATAAAATGTCATCATTATAAAACACTGACGACAAATTTAACAGATGATTTCCTACTTAAAGTAGTTTAGTGTCCGTTTAGAAGAATAAGTAGTTTGTAGTACGAGATCTATCTACAAATGATTGTAGTAACGAAAGTAGTTACTTAGGTACTTTATTTTTGGTATGGGTAAGAAAGAAAACTCCGCTAAAATACTACTAAGCTCACATTAAACTATACAGGGTGGAAAAATCTATGAGCCCTGAAAGAAAACCACCGTAAATCCTTAACATCAGTGGCTTGCACTACATCAAGGCAGAAAGAGAATGCCTACTTTACTCAAATCTGTGATATTGTTTATTTAGTTACAATCACAATGAATACATTCGAAAATTAAAAATTTGCTTCATCTGTCAGGCCACTAGACAGTCTATTTGGGGGTATGGTAGTGCCCCTGCCAAATCGAGCAAAAGAAAGAGGCACGGCTAGGGATGGGTAAGGGTGGGTAATTACAATGCACCCGTAAACTCGTATGCCTAAATAGCCCAAGTTTCGAAACTCTTCCACAATAAAAAGAATATTTTGTAGAACCAAGTCAAGCATTAACTCATTCAATGCCGACGACGCAAATTCGCGTCCCATGTATGTGTAATCGAAATATTTGTTTTTTTTTTGCTAGAAAACAACTGTACTTGAATGCTGATACCAAAATGTTACTGTTTTTGGATTGGGGGCATTTGTAATTTTCATAATTCTTATCTCGGATGCCGAAGACGCGAATTCACGTCCTGTGTATGTGTAATCGTAATGCCGAGGACGCGATTTCGCGTCCTTGAAATGGGTTAACCTAATGCCGCGGACGCGAATCCGCGTGGCGCTTTGGCTGCCAAAGCACGGCCGACAAAGCGCCAGAACCTTTTTTTTACAAACACTTACATCCATATTATAATAAAAAATATATATTATTATTATGACAGATAATATTAGGGAACAATCAAATTTCGTCCAAAATTTATCAGGCGAATCATAAATAGGGTCCTTGGCTTTCAAAAACGTTAGGATAAATTATCGTTATGGCAGACAGCGGTATCGATGGATTAAGAAAATAGGACAAAAAACGTTATGGATTCCAATATAAGCAGAATATAGAATGTAGTCATGTTGAATGTTTCTTTCGTTCGGTGATTAAAGGAAGAAGGAAATTTTAGGTAAGATAATAAATAATACCTACCTTTAAAATTTTCTGCCTACCCCCTGTCTAAAAACTCTGCGCCACTGATTTAGATTAGCTCAGTTTACACTCAGGACCACCGGACCACTGTAGATTGTGTCGTGTCACTGCCAGTCAAACGAAAAAAAAGGCAAACGAAGTTTGTCGAATAGTAATTGACAAAAATGTTTAGTGACAGGTAACCAATAAATAAACATACTTTTACCGAGAATCAACAAACTTAAGCAGTAAAAATAGGTACATATTTACTACACATTTTTTTTACTAACCGATAGGATCAATGTAAAGGATAACGATACGTCCAGTTCACGTAAGCTTTTCACCTTAGACTTAATTTTATTTTAAAGGCTAAATGTTTATTGGATAGATGTTATCCTTAATACGGAACTAAATAATTACAACATTTTGTCACAGTATTACGATAATATATATTCCCTACAATAGTGAAACGCCTTTGATGTCGGGTGACGCCGCCTCTCGTGTAAGTACCACGCTGTTGAGTAGTCGCCTCTAACATAAGATTTAAAATTTCGGGTCGCAGTTCATCTAACACTCTTCCTCGCTTCGCTCGTCGTCGTACCTGCACCGACCTGCTTGTCTCCGTAAGACTAATTTGAATTTCACTCAAAATGACCATTTGACTAAACGAATGAAATGCGGAAAGTAATGCTGGATAAGTAAAAAATTGCCTGAGAAACAAAAGTTGTAACAACCCAAAGCTCTAATGATCGTAGTGGTAAAACTCGGACAACTGAAACATTTGAATAACATCAAATGGTAAATGAAAAAAGCGGCCAAGTGCGTGTCGGACCACGCACAATGAAGGATTCCGTGCCTATTAAAAAGGTCGTATCGTTACTGAAATCTTAAAGCACTTACGTCCTTTTCTTTAAGGAAGGCAGTTTGTTTTAAATATCTCGAAAACCTTTGAACCGATCTTGTTCAAATCAATTTTCACTGAAAGAATTTAATAAGCCCTATGTATATGATTTTTTAGAGTAATTTAATTACAAAACTATGTAGCGGCTAACAATATACACTTATCCTCAAAATGTTATTCAAATACATCTAATTGTTTTCGAGTAAAATGCCTGTGACATACGGACGGACGGACAGACAGACAGACAGACAGACATGACGAATCCATAAGGGTTTTTTTCCATTTGGCTACGGAACCCTAAAAAGTAATGAATTGTATATTCAGAGAACTTATAAAAATACGAAAATTCTTTGGACAAAAGATATTCGGTCAATAAATTTGAGTGATTGCAATTAGGTTACCTCATTCATCATGTAATTAGGGCTAAGGCTAGGTAAATTAAATTAAAAATAGTGTTTATTTCATGAAAATTAGAGCGAGACAATGAGCTGTTTTAAGGGTTTCCCTTCAGGGCCCATAGATTTTTTCACCCTGTATATTATCCCTCTAGTTTAGGTACTATTTTAACGAATTTTGCTCTATTACAATACAATCTACACGCCCGTGAAAGTTAAATTGCATACGTATCTTCATCCCACACTTGTCAGTGTCACTCATTGATAAATAAATAAAAATAATATTTTCAGAATTTGTTTCACAACGAGTATATTAAAATTTAACTGATATCAACAACTAATAGATCTTAGACGCGTTAGATCATGTCGCGAATCGCTGAGATTCGGGCGGTACCTATTACTTATGTTGTACCTATAGTTCCTACGCGGCGACCGGGCGGCCAGCAGCGCTACAACGAAAATCGAATCACGAAGTTCGTATATCTCTACCTCTGTCGTTCGAGTACCATAAAACATAAGTGCGTTAGAGACGGAGATATCCGATCTACGAGATTCGGTTTTCGTGGCAGCGCCGCAGCGGTGTGCCCGTACCCCGCTGTAGGCAACCAGCCAATCACGTTAGCTCTGCGGCTCGCGCGCGGCATTTTTAAAGCTACTTTAACAGGTGTTTGTAATAACATTACTTGCAACGTATTTTATAAGGCGATTCGTACATTATTCAATGAAAGAGTGCTTATAATGAAAATCCCAAAACTAATTGATCACTTTGCATTTTTTTAAATTGTTAAACAACATTTAACCCCTAACCCCTCCGTTGTTGTTTAGTGTGGGATTGCTTTCTAATATTTGTGTCCACTACATTCAATAAGGAATGTAGGAATCTACAGCCAATTATTATTTTTAGACACGGAGATATGGTAAATGAAAAAAATGTTGGAGACTAACTGAATAGAAATGTAATATTCGGAAACATTTCTTGCCTGATTTATCATCAAAGTTATAAAGGAAATATTAATTTATCAAAACAAAGAAAAAAAAATTGTTAGTTTTTTTTACCGAATTTACAGGAATTTATAAATTTTCAATAATTTATTAAAATATCTAAATGAGTAATTATTTGCCGGATTTAGTCTCGTCGTTATTACTACAATTATAATTTATCGGTTAAGCAGAAAAAAAAGTTATTATAAATTATTTCCATTTCGCCATACTAGCGGACCATATAATGACTGGAGTAGTACCAGAGGCGGCTCGTGACAAAATTGTATGGGTTCACTTGAAATAAAACAATGAAAATACATAGCTCTAGCAGATTCCGAAGACTCATCGTGCCCCCTTAAAGCAATTTGAAATGCACCACAAAATACTACTTAACCTAACCTTCGTAAAATATGTCTGTTTTCGTCAATACGGTCATTAAACTCGCGTATAGACTTTTAGTACTTACGCGGAATTACGTGTTTTCACACTTTTAAATGAACGCCACATTATAATTGTCCATTTTATCCCTCACAGGCAATAACTGATAAGTAATTGTCCATTTTATCCCTCACAGGCAATAACTGATAAGTAAAGGTTATTATTTATTAGAAAATACCCGAATTTGCATTCGCGGGCAAATGCATGATGAGATAAAGTTTGTTTACGTCACACCTGGCCATAATGCGAGTTTTACTGCACGCTGCGCGTACGGGAAAACTCGCATTGTGGCCAGGTCAAGACGTGAAATTTTGTACGCAACACGGGCGGTAACTCGTAAAGCCCCAGAGCGCATATTTATGGTCCTCACCTTCGGTTCGGGCCACAAACACCTGCGATCTGGGGTATTTACGAATTCACCGCCCTAGTTACGTAATGTACTATTACAGGTCGACACACGTAAAAAGAGCTCTGGCGGCTATACATTTAAAATGGCGCGCAGAGCTCTTTTTACGTGTGTCGACCTGGAGTGGCAACGTCGCGCGCAAACGCTGTCACGCGGCAGGTACAATGAACCGGCAACGTTGCGTGAGCGATGCTCCGAATTTTGCTATTATTTCATAGAAAATCTTTTGTTTTACGCGTAGGACTATGGCGAAATGTCTCTTTCACTCTTATTGAATTTCGTATTAGGCAATGTATATCTATACACAGGTACTGAATCTTGTTTCATAGGTGCGGAATCGTTAGCTCTCCGTGTATGCGATTATGGGTATATTATAGGGCGTAAATTTGATTGGTATTGGTACAGTAGATTTGACGATAGATTTTAAATAGTATATTGATGACGATATTAATTAATGAGTATAATTTTGTTATAATTATGATTCCATGTTTTAATAGTTACCTAATCTGCTATTCGGAGCGGAGACAAATCCAAACCATCAAACATCTTTAAAATTGGTCCAGCCGCTCTGGGATTAAATGATGTATCATCTAACACGACTTTGTTTTATTTAGGTAGATTTATAGATAGATAACATTACTATTTACTGGCTGTACTTAATTCTAGCACAACTAGCTAGAAAGTCGCGTCGCGCCCACGCGCGACTCATCATCAAAATCGTCTGTCTCACTCGCACTGTAGAAATTAAAAAGATAAGTAGATTTTTCTCGCCACGACACGCAACGCAACCGTCGCAGCGTCAGTTGTGTTGTGATGGCCTCGCGGAAAAGTAGGTACTTATCTACGCTATAATTTAATTTACGCGTCACGGGCAGCGGGGGCCAGCATAACCGATGCCGCGACGTGTCACGTGGCAAGAAAAAATACAAAAACAGGTTACAGGAGTTGGGACGCGAACCGGAGTACTCAGACTTGTGAATCAAACACCTGAACCACTCGACCAAAATCAAATAGCCCCGCGACCCGAAATTTTAAATCTTATGTTAGAGGCGACTACTCAACAGTGTGCTTCACCGCTAACTCAATAGATGGCACAAGTGTAGACTGACAAACAACGCCATCTAAAATAATAAGATGAACTACGAGGTACCGGCGACGATAATAAGATTTACGCGTGCCTTGTAGCAATGTATGGAGTTAGCAATCTTCCCTTTTTCTCAATAATCTTTGTCATTCAATGAGCAATTGAGCGATCTAGGTAGCAAACGGCAAAGGTCTGCGTTCTGTTATGGTTTATACAAACTCGGGACGCCATGATGCTGACAAGCGTTTTAGCGCCAATTTGAAATTTAAAAACTAAAATGCATTTTTTGCGACTTAACTGTTATATTCTCTTGAAAAATCTTATTCGTTGTACATAATAAATGTTTCTAAACATTATAGAACAGGTTTTCAAAATGTGTCATCATGCCTATTTATACGCGTAGGAAGTGCGGTCAGAACCTAGTACCAAATATTGCGCGTTGAAATTCCGCTGTGCCCTACCGCCCCTTTCAAATGTTTCAGGACGGTACATTCATGCTACGGCGTATTAACTACTGGAACCAATGGCTCCCTTTCGAACACGGCCAGTTCTGCCTCGAGCACGAGGTGATCTTGGAGGATGGGCAGCTGGAATCCCCCACTCCCGATGTCGTGGTGTGGGTGTTACCTGATTCCTCAGAGAAATCGCCTTCTAACTCACGAGCGTTGCTTAGTGCTTACGGTAAGTTTGTCTTCGGAAGTGCCATCGGATTTATTTTTCTGGTGTGTACTACGAATTAAATAGGTACCTACCTAGTAGGCGCTTACGCAGCGCGTGTAGACCCCCGCAAGGAAGGTGAAGTGATGACCTGGTAAAGGGTGCGGGAGTCCGCTGGATGTGGGTGACAGAGGACCGGTCACTTTGGCACTCTTTGGGGGAGACCTATGTCTTTCGACTGATATGATGATGATGCTGATGATGAAGAAGTAGTACCTACAGTACCTATACATATTATAATTAAAACAACGAAAGGCTGACAACCCGTTAAAGTATAAATGGAAGTCTAATTACAATTAAAAAAATGGTAAAGGAAGTACGTACTTCTCTTATACATGCTCCAGATTTAATTCCACCCTTCGCTTTTGTTGTACCTTACATACTTAGTGTAGGTATATATGTAAAAACCGTGAGGATGTATCAAGAATGTCATGAAAACAAGACGGGCATTCTCAGTCGGAGCGTTCTTTCGAAGTGTTCTTAATATAAAGGTTGGCTAAAAACGATGAAAAAACGCGAACTCTACTTCCAATTCGAAACAGTTATATTATTCACTTCACGGCTAAGGGGGATTCAAAGACACTTCAAATGATAAAAGGTATTTGACGACGTTTCACTGTGATATCGTAATGATAATGAAGATATCAGCAAACTGTATTCTCGCTCCGCTTAGGACGGGATACAGAGTCCGCATAAAACAATTGCAAATTATATGGACGCTGCTCACCCGCGGGCAGCACATGAGCGGTACATGTGGCCACAGAGTGGGGTTGTCCAGAAATGGGCATGCTCGGCTCGATGCGAATGTTACATTACAACTCGTAACGTTGGTACTGACCCAGCTTAATAATGATAATGTTCGTTTTCGAGGTTCGGAGCCACGGAAGATTCAAAGTTTCAAACTCTCATGTTCCAGGTCTGCTGGTGTCGTGCGTGTTCCTGGCGCTGGTGCTGGCGGTGTATGCGCTCCTGCCGGAGCTGCGCAACCTGGCGGGTCTCATACTGATGGCGTACATGTCCACCTACTTCGCGTTTTTCTTGACCAGGGTCGTACAGGTTTTCGGCAACGACGGCGAAGTATTGACTACGAACGAGTGCGTTGCTATAAGTATGTATTATCTTGCGGATGGGAAATCCCATTAAGCACACGCTTTTCCTCGCTACTTGTGACACATTTTAATATAAAGTCCAGCCACAATAAAGGTATTTAAAGAAAATGCAAACAGTGTTTGACGTCACAATCTACCTACAAGCGTCATCGTTTCATATGAATTTGCGTTTGCGAAAAAGCGACAGAACATACCCCTTCTTAAAACTTTAGACACTTATAACTTCGTGAAGTTCGTGATAATTTAACCTCTTGCGTTGATTTTTTCTCCATTTGACTACCTATTTAATCCCTTTTCTGCAAATAAAATCCTTTTTTTTGTACATAACAAGTGTCATGATATTCCAGTATGCCGTTTTAAAATGAGAACCAAACTACGTTTGTATGGAGTCGACTGTCGAGTTTCCTGGGGACTTTGATCCTAGATTTAGTTTTGACGAAAGACCGAAAATCACTTCCATCTGAACTATAACGCCAAAGCCAAAACTAGACCAAAGTTTTTGTATGAAGTTTTCTTTCACCCTTCAATCACGCTCACGGAGTAATTTTTTTAAGGGTTCCGTACCTTTGGGTAAAACGGGACCAATAGGGTCTGTAAGACTCTGCCGTCAGTCTGTCTGTATGTTTGTCTGTCCGTCTGTCACCAGGCTGTATCTCATGAACCGTGATAGACAGTTGAAATTTTCAAAAATGATGTATTTCTTTTGCCACTACAACAACTAATACTAAACAACAGCATAAAATAAATATTTAAGGGGGCTCCCATACAACAAACGTGTCTTTTCCGTTTTTATAGATAATGGCACGGAACCCTTCGTGCGCGAGTCCCACTCGCACTAGGCCGGTTTTATTGTATAGTGCCTAGAGTTAACGCTAACTATTCCTTCTGTTTCTTAGTTTTCTTACGCAAACAAATGTATTCTGTTTATTTCGTCCAAGACAATAGGTTACCTACTGAAAAACCTATTCATAATTGTGATACTTACGTATATACATAATATTACATTGAATAATTAAATCACAAATAGGGAATTCCGACTATTTTCCTGTATGACAGGTATTCACTGTATTCCATTATGACCTACGAACATAATAATTAATTATTTTCTATTATTGTTTGTGAGTAAATAGTTGTCTTATTTTTCAGCTATAATTTTCCATTATTTGATGCTGTCGACTTTTTGTTGGATGAATATCATGTCTTTTGACATCTGGTGGACTTTCAGGTATGACGAAATCCCAGATTTTTAAATGCTTATTAGTTCACATTTTTTTAAGAAAAGTGTAAGAGATACTATATGTTGACATTGAGAGAGCTTGGATAGCATTTAGCGCTACCTATTTAGTGTAACGGTTCGTAACCACTTCGAAGAGTTGGTGAATTTAAGTAAGTCTTGGAACAAGGCAAAGTCTGCGTTGCGGATATTTCTCTGGACCTAATCATTCTCATTTCTTATATGAAGATTCTTATAGAACAGATCTCCAAGTCCCTTACCCACGATCTGCGCCAATTCAATACAAATCGTATTGAAGAGGCCATCCAGCGTAATAAGGGCTCTAAAGTATTCTCGAGAGATCTATCTCGCGAGCCAGCTCGCGAAGTTAAATACTGAATATGGTAGAATCGTTTCCTCTAAACCTGAGATTCTGGGTGAGATAGAGCGCTTTTACGGACAGCTATATACACGTCAACGCGCAGACCCGAAGTTAGTCAGGCGGAAGACCCTAGAGCTAGACTAACCCGACACTATACCGACGACATCCCGGACATCAGCCTGTACGAGATCGTAATGGCTCTTAAACAGCTCAAGAACAACAAAGCACCCGGTGAAGACGGAATAACAGCCGAACTTCTGAAGGCGGGTGGAAAACCGGTCCTTACGGCCCTTCAGAAGTTATTCGATTCCGTCTTACTGGAAGGGAGAACTCCAAAGGCATGGAACAGAGGGGTGGTGGTGCTGTTCTTCAAAAAGGGTGAAAACACTGCTGAAGAACTATACAGACCCATCTCACTTCTGAGCCATGTCCATAAGCTGTTTTCGAGGGTCAATACAAATCGTCTCGTACGCAGGCTATATGACTTCCAGCCTCCCGAACAAGCCGGTTTCCGAAGAGGCTTTAGTACCGTAGACCACATCCACACGCTTCGTCCGTCCTTCGTCAAGACCGAGGAGTATAACCTGCCTCTCTGCTTAGCGTTCGTGGACTACGAAAAAGAATGTAGCCACGAGAACATTTCCACATCTCTTTTCCAATTTGAACTGATTTCCGAGAGCAAAATGCGATTAGAGAAAAATACCCAATCGCTGTATGTGGCCCGATAATATTTGAGGACTTCCGTCGATTCCACAAGGATTACCTTTGGCACTTCATGTTGCTATTTAAACGGAATCTTATCAGAATCTGTGACGTACTTTTGTACTTTTAAGTCCATCATTGAGGAATTCCATAAGTCATCTGGGGGTCTTCATCATCAATTCCACACCACCAAATTTATGATTTCCGGGTGTAAATACACGAGTTTCAACAGAAAATACCAAAATCACTACAGCCGTGCCTAATATAATTGAGGAGTTCCCTCAATTCCTCATGGATCCCATCACTCCAAATCAAATTACGAATCGGCTCATCAATCACAGAGCTCTTAGGTAACAAACATCGAAAAAATATATACAACCGAATTGAGATTTTTGAAGTCGGTTAAAAATACATACTAATATTATAAATGCGAAAGTGTATGTGTGTGTGTGTGTGTTTGTTTGTTTGTTTGTCCGTCTTTCACGGCAAAACGGAGCGACGAATTGACGTGATTTTCTAAGTGGAGTTAGTTGAAGGGATGGAGGGTGACATAGGATAGTTTTTATCCCCGAAATCATCCCCTAAGGGGTGAAATGGGGGGGTAAATGTTTGTATGGAGCTGCAATATAAACGAGTTCCACACGGTCGGAGTCGCGGGCAGAAGCTAGTAACAACATAATTGAAGTTTACGCATTTTGCAATGACTGCACTTTTCAGGCGCTTACGCAAAGCTTCGCAGACCCGGCGCCGCAGCGCGGTATCGAAGTTCAGGCGGTACTGCGCGTACGCATGGGGGCTGCCCCTGCTGCCCACGCTCTTCGTAGTCATAGTGGACCAGTTGGATCTCGCCCACCTGCCCAACTTCGTCAAGCCACACATATTCGACTCGTGTTACTTCGAACGTAATTTATTTCTTAATACTCATACTCATTTATTCATAATATTATCCCGGTAAGGACAAATATTTGTGTGATGAGCATGACTGTTTGTTTCTGAGTCTTGGATGTTTTCTATGTATTTAATTGGCATCAAATATAATGACCACCAAAAAATGCTTTGATACCCTAAGATCTTTTACCAAAAAAATATACTGAACACCAAAAATAATAATTCTACCATTACAATAGTACTAGCTGTTTTAATAAAAAGTGCACATTAAAATTTATTCGAACACCAAATTTACTAAATGATCACCAAATCTTTGCGACCAAATTAATACAATACTTTTACCTAAATAACCCACTATGATTGCCATAAACTATATGAGTATTACCAAATAAAGTATAGTGATGCCAAAACAAATGATACCAAAACCCGAATCAGCACACGCTACTTCCACGTGGACTTGTCTGTCCTACCCCTGGAGTGTATATGTCGTCGGCCGATAGTAAAATCCGCCAGATCACGAAATTCCTAGGCATATCGTAAAACGCTGCCATTTCATGATATGCCTAAAAGTTGGCCAGGCTTATCACGATGTGCCTCATAAACAATACGGCAGATCGATTAGAACAACGCATTTGTCGATATTCCTAGCTCTATACCGGGCACATTGTAAAATAGTTTCTTTCCTGGCCACTGGTGGCGCTGCGTATGCGATGGCGGCCGTGTTTATTGGGAGCCAATAATCAGGGCGGACAAAAATGGCTTGTCATAAGCGAACTTTGTCTTAGGTCGGTTAGGTTAGGGTTCACTTGTCCCCACTTGTGGACCAGAAATAGACACCCCGCTCAGCGGGGTGGCGTCTACTCGCTGCAGATTATCAGTCCGCACTCCTTTTTTTTTTCATTTATATACTTCAATTTTGGACACCCTACTTACGTATAACGGTGAGTATTGAACGATATGGCGGCGTTTCATGATATGCCTAGGAATTTCATGATCGGCCTAAACGTCTATAGGCAAATCGTTAAATGGTGAATTTTGAACGATATGGCGTATGTCACTCAGCCAAATCATGAAAGGGCGGCGTTTCACGATATGCCTGGGAATTTCATGATCTGGCGGATTTTATGATCGGCCGCCGACATATATAAAAGCTCGCGGAGCCAGAAGCTAGAGTTTCTGGCGGGAGCCCGGGCGCCGGGCGGACGGCGGGAGACTGAGTCCTAGAAACGAAAGCGGGGATGCGTCGAATTTAGGAAATTATTTTACTATTTCTAATTTAGCAACGATTTATTACGATATCATTTTCTTTAATAGGATAGTAAGATGTTATAATTTGGGTTATGTTTTCATATTAATAGGAGATACAATTTTGGTGATCACTTACTATTTTTGGGTTAGCAATGATTTTTTAGGATAGCGTTTTTTTAAATAGGATAGTAAGATGTTATTATTTGGGTTATTATTTCACATTAATAGGAGATAAAAATTTGGTGATCACTTAACTATTTTTGGATTAGCAATGATTTATTTGGATAGCATTTTCTTTAATAAGGTAGTGATATGTTATAATTTGGGTTACATTTCACATTAAAATGGAGATAAAATTTTGGTGATCATTTAGTCTTTTTGGCAGTAAAAAGTACTTTTTTGGCGTTATATTTTACTATATCTGGTGGTCCGTTAAACATATGCCTATTTAATTTAAGTATTTCTATCTATTAAATAAATCGTCGTCTAGTAGCCATAACACAAGCCTTATTGAGCTTACTATGGGACTAGGTCGAATTCTGTAAGATTGTCCCCCCCTAATATTTATATTTATTTATTTATATTTATTATATAATATAAATATTACATGTCACATATTATTAGAATCATAATTGCGTAGGTATATTATTATTTAAATTTAAAAAATGTTTAGGTACATATATTATTCAATATTATTATAAAAATCATTTAAATTATTAAAGCATTTATTCAAGCCATTTAATACAAACATAATATTAGAATAACAACAAGTATTGATCTATGATGACTTGAGAATAGTACGTTTTAACCATACTTTTCCGATATATATCCGCTTACAAGGAAATAGATCCACTCATTCAACAATAGGGTGTAATGACCTAATTTTTTTTTACTATAATGAAATAAGACAAATACCCATTTTTTTGTCAAAGAATGACCTCGCTGGCGCAGCCGAAACGCTCATACTAATTGACATAAAAGTATGACGCCAAAGTATGCTGATTCTAACTTCTCAATAATTTGATAATCAGTTTACTATCCGTTTAGCAATACTACGTTATCAATTTTAACATGAGTCTACATCCCTATTCCTTCTACACATAATTTGACTCTCGTTCTAAAGGAAAAGTACAGTGTTTTAACTTGGCTGTAATAAGCCAGCCTGAAATGGCTGACTTGTAATACTGGCTGTAATACTGGACTGGGACTGGGCTCGAAATATAAAAGAAAATACCTCGTCTGGAATGGGTGGCTAAGAACGACTGCTTAACTATCTACTATTACATTTCATTGGCAATGGTGTTTGTAATTAATAGGGTATTATCATGTGCACACTTTCACAGCTGTGGATGCTAATCAACCGAATTCAAAAAGTTAATTGATCCATTTATTTAGTATCTAAAATAAGTAAAATTAGTTGAACTAGCGTATTTATCTCAATAAATAATAAAATCCATACTAATCCATAAATTTGAAAGTCTGTCGGTCTGTTACTTCTTCACGCTTAAACCGCGGAACCGATTTGGATGTTTGTTTAAGATATAGTTTGTTTCCCGAGGAAGGACATATGATACTTTTTATTACGGAAATTATCACTTAAGGTTGAAAGTTTGTTTGGAGCTACGATATAAACGAGTTTCACGCGGAGGAAGTCGCGGGCAGAAGCTAGTGTTATAAATGCAAAGTGTGTCAGTCCGTCTGTTACCTCTTTAACCGCTAAACCGATTTAGATGAAATTTGATATTGAGATAGTTTGAGTCCTGGAGAAGGACATCGGATAGTTTTTATACCGCAAATTAAACCCTAAGGGGGTGAAATGGGGGTGAAAGTTTGTATATGTAGCTACGATATAAACGAGTTTCACGCGGACGGAGTCACGGGCAGAAGCTAGTGGGTATACAAATTAATCACGACGACAAAATGGTATAATAAAAGCTTGAATTTTTACAACATAGCTTCGAAAATAAAGCGTAAAATTATAGATGTTAGTGACATCCACGGCAAAGACCTTGTGCACAAAAAGAGAATACCCAAAATACCAGTTTCTCGTTAATTTCAGCGGAAATTCACTTGCTGTACGTCAGTATACCGATTTTAATACTGATTTGCGTCAACGTGGTGTTATTTCTACTGACCGCGTACAACATATGGGAAGTGAACCGCGGCCTTACCCTCAGCAAAGATAGTACCAACACCAAGAAGAAAGAATCACACAGGTATTATAATACGCACACTTTTTTTTCTTTTAACCGCCGAACTACGTCTATAAGTTACTCGCAATTTTCAACTAAGAACTCAAGGTGCTATTTACACTGTCAGTTGGTCCGATATGTCAGACGGCGGTTAAAGGGTTAGTATATACAGTTCAAACATTTTCAAGCAAAAGCTCAATTTATCTATATTCTAGATATTACGTTTTGGTAGTGTAGGACGATAGACCGTCCCGAAGCAATAAATAAGCAGCTAATCTGTGGAATGGATTGTCGCCTGCGGTATTTTCGGACCGATACGACCTTCAAACCTTCAAGAAAAGAGCGTACACCCACCCTCTGGTGTTGCAAGTGTCCATGGGCGGCGGTAATCGCTTACCATCAGGTGATCCGTCTGCTCGTTTGCCTCCTATCACATAAAATAAAATAAAAAACGTCATATCTAGAATATCAGTGACATTAAATTTGAACCTTAAAACTATGTCGATACCGTTTGATTTTCAATATGAATGTCCAAAATTTACTAGATAAATCATTTATTGCTAGAATAAATCATTTACTTCCATATGAATGTTGTTGTGGCGCGTGCGTACCGGTAGCTAGCGGCTATGCGATAATAGAGACAATGGCCTTTCTTCGAAGCGAAAAATTCACCTGGGAAGAGCCGTTCTATAAATTGAAATGATTGTACTTTATTGTACAATAAAGTTTAAATAAATAAATACATATTTTTACTTTTGATTATAATATTGACCAAATCTGGTCAATTCTATAACCAGATTTTGGTCAATTCTATGACCAGATTTTGGTCAACGAATAACTTAAAATAAAGATTTTAAATGAACGCAGTTGGAAACAATGATATAATTATTAAAGTAATTCGGGTATATTTTCTTCTAAAACCATAGACAAACCAAAACAACGAGTGCTACCACCGGAGGCGAGTTGCATTTATCCATTTTTGCACCTGCAGTGTTAGTGCAAAGAGTACATACTGCCAAAGATTATTGAGAAAAAGGGAAGATTGCTAACTCCATACATTGCTACAAGGCACGCGTAAATCTTATTATCGTCGCCGGTACCTCGTAGTTCATCTTATTATTTTAGATGGCGTTGTTTGTCAGTCTACACTTGTGCCATCTATTGAGTTAGCGGTGAAGCACACTGTTGAGTAGTCGCCTCTAACATAAGATTTAAAATTTCGGGTCGCGGGGCTATTTGATTTTGGTCGAGTGGTTCAGGTGTTTGATTCACAAGTCTGAGTACTCCGGTTCGCGTCCCAACTCCTGTAACCTGTTTTTGTATTTTTTCTTGCCACGTGACACGTCGCGGCATCGGTTATGCTGGCCCCCGCTGCCCGTGACGCGTAAATTAAATTATAGCGTAGATAAGTACCTACTTTTCCGCGAGGCCATCACAACACAACTGACGCTGCGACGGTTGCGTTGCGTGTCGTGGCGAGAAAAATCTACTTATCTTTTTAATTTCTACAGTGCGAGTGAGACAGACGATTTTGATGATGAGTCGCGCGTGGGCGCGACGCGACTTTCTAGCTAGTTGTGCTAGAATTAAGTACAGCCAGTAAATAGTAATGTTATCTATCTATAAATCTACCTAAATAAAACAAAGTCGTGTTAGATGATACATCATTTAATCCCAGAGCGGCTGGACCAATTTTAAAGATGTTTGATGGTTTGGATTTGTCTCCGCTCCGAATAGCAGATTAGGTAACTATTAAAACATGGAATCATAATTATAACAAAATTATACTCATTAATTAATATCGTCATCAATATACTATTTAAAATCTATCGTCAAATCTACTGTACCAATACCAATCAAATTTACGCCCTATAATATACCCATAATCGCATACACGGAGAGCTAACGATTCCGCACCTATGAAACAAGATTCAGTACCTGTGTATAGATATACATTGCCTAATACGAAATTCAATAAGAGTGAAAGAGACATTTCGCCATAGTCCTACGCGTAAAACAAAAGATTTTCTATGAAATAATAGCAAAATTCGGAGCATCGCTCACGCAACGTTGCCGGTTCATTGTACCTGCCGCGTGACAGCGTTTGCGCGCGACGTTGCCACTCCAGGTCGACACACGTAAAAAGAGCTCTGCGCGCCATTTTAAATGTATAGCCGCCAGAGCTCTTTTTACGTGTGTCGACCTGTAATAGTACATTACGTAACTAGGGCGGTGAATTCGTAAATACCCCAGATCGCAGGTGTTTGTGGCCCGAACCGAAGGTGAGGACCATAAATATGCGCTCTGGGGCTTTACGAGTTACCGCCCGTGTTGCGTACAAAATTTCACGTCTTGACCTGGCCACAATGCGAGTTTTCCCGTACGCGCAGCGTGCAGTAAAACTCGCATTATGGCCAGGTGTGACGTAAACAAACTTTATCTCATCATGCATTTGCCCGCGAATGCAAATTCGGGTATTTTCTAATAAATAATAACCTTTACTTATCAGTTATTGCCTGTGAGGGATAAAATGGACAATTACTTATCAGTTATTGCCTGTGAGGGATAAAATGGACAATTATAATGTGGCGTTCATTTAAAAGTGTGAAAACACGTAATTCCGCGTAAGTACTAAAAGTCTATACGCGAGTTTAATGACCGTATTGACGAAAACAGACATATTTTACGAAGGTTAGGTTAAGTAGTATTTTGTGGTGCATTTCAAATTGCTTTAAGGGGGCACGATGAGTCTTCGGAATCTGCTAGAGCTATGTATTTTCATTGTTTTATTTCAAGTGAACCCATACAATTTTGTCACGAGCCGCCTCTGGTACTACTCCAGTCATTATATGGTCCGCTAGTATGGCGAAATGGAAATAATTTATAATAACTTTTTTTTCTGCTTAACCGATAAATTATAATTGTAGTAATAACGACGAGACTAAATCCGGCAAATAATTACTCATTTAGATATTTTAATAAATTATTGAAAATTTATAAATTCCTGTAAATTCGGTAAAAAAAACTAACAATTTTTTTTTCTTTGTTTTGATAAATTAATATTTCCTTTATAACTTTGATGATAAATCAGGCAAGAAATGTTTCCGAATATTACATTTCTATTCAGTTAGTCTCCAACATTTTTTTCATTTACCATATCTCCGTGTCTAAAAATAATAATTGGCTGTAGATTCCTACATTCCTTATTGAATGTAGTGGACACAAATATTAGAAAGCAATCCCACACTAAACAACAACGGAGGGGTTAGGGGTTAAATGTTGTTTAACAATTTAAAAAAATGCAAAGTGATCAATTAGTTTTGGGATTTTCATTATAAGCACTCTTTCATTGAATAATGTACGAATCGCCTTATAAAATACGTTGCAAGTAATGTTATTACAAACACCTGTTAAAGTAGCTTTAAAAATGCCGCGCGCGAGCCGCAGAGCTAACGTGATTGGCTGGTTGCCTACAGCGGGGTACGGGCACACCGCTGCGGCGCTGCCACGAAAACCGAATCTCGTAGATCGGATATCTCCGTCTCTAACGCACTTATGTTTTATGGTACTCGAACGACAGAGGTAGAGATATACGAACTTCGTGATTCGATTTTCGTTGTAGCGCTGCTGGCCGCCCGGTCGCCGCGTAGGAACTATAGGTACAACATAAGTAATAGGTACCGCCCGAATCTCAGCGATTCGCGACATGATCTAACGCGTCTAAGATCTATTAGTTGTTGATATCAGTTAAATTTTAATATACTCGTTGTGAAACAAATTCTGAAAATATTATTTTTATTTATTTATCAATGAGTGACACTGACAAGTGTGGGATGAAGATACGTATGCAATTTAACTTTCACGGGCGTGTAGATTGTATTGTAATAGAGCAAAATTCGTTAAAATAGTACCTAAACTAGAGGGATAATATACAGGGTGAAAAAATCTATGGGCCCTGAAGGGAAACCCTTAAAACAGCTCATTGTCTCGCTCTAATTTTCATGAAATAAACACTATTTTTAATTTAATTTACCTAGCCTTAGCCCTAATTACATGATGAATGAGGTAACCTAATTGCAATCACTCAAATTTATTGACCGAATATCTTTTGTCCAAAGAATTTTCGTATTTTTATAAGTTCTCTGAATATACAATTCATTACTTTTTAGGGTTCCGTAGCCAAATGGAAAAAAACCCTTATGGATTCGTCATGTCTGTCTGTCTGTCTGTCTGTCCGTCCGTCCGTATGTCACAGGCATTTTACTCGAAAACAATTAGATGTATTTGAATAACATTTTGAGGATAAGTGTATATTGTTAGCCGCTACATAGTTTTGTAATTAAATTACTCTAAAAAATCATATACATAGGGCTTATTAAATTCTTTCAGTGAAAATTGATTTGAACAAGATCGGTTCAAAGGTTTTCGAGATATTTAAAACAAACTGCCTTCCTTAAAGAAAAGGACGTAAGTGCTTTAAGATTTCAGTAACGATACGACCTTTTTAATAGGCACGGAATCCTTCATTGTGCGTGGTCCGACACGCACTTGGCCGCTTTTTTCATTTACCATTTGATGTTATTCAAATGTTTCAGTTGTCCGAGTTTTACCACTACGATCATTAGAGCTTTGGGTTGTTACAACTTTTGTTTCTCAGGCAATTTTTTACTTATCCAGCATTACTTTCCGCATTTCATTCGTTTAGTCAAATGGTCATTTTGAGTGAAATTCAAATTAGTCTTACGGAGACAAGCAGGTCGGTGCAGGTACGACGACGAGCGAAGCGAGGAAGAGTGTTAGATGAACTGCGACCCGAAATTTTAAATCTTATGTTAGAGGCGACTACTCAACAGCGTGGTACTTACACGAGAGGCGGCGTCACCCGACATCAAAGGCGTTTCACTATTGTAGGGAATATATATTATCGTAATACTGTGACAAAATGTTGTAATTATTTAGTTCCGTATTAAGAATAACATCTATCCAATAAACATTTAGCCTTTAAAATAAAATTAAGTCTAAGGTGAAAAGCTTACGTGAACTGGACGTATCGTTATCCTTTACATTGATCCTATCGGTTAGTAAAAAAAATGTGTAGTAAATATGTACCTATTTTTACTGCTTAAGTTTGTTGATTCTCGGTAAAAGTATGTTTATTTATTGGTTACCTGTCACTAAACATTTTTGTCAATTACTATTCGACAAACTTCGTTTGCCTTTTTTTTCGTTTGACTGGCAGTGACACGACACAATCTACAGTGGTCCGGTGGTCCTGAGTGTAAACTGAGCTAATCTAAATCAGTGGCGCAGAGTTTTTAGACAGGGGGTAGGCAGAAAATTTTAAAGGTAGGTATTATTTATTATCTTACCTAAAATTTCCTTCTTCCTTTAATCACCGAACGAAAGAAACATTCAACATGACTACATTCTATATTCTGCTTATATTGGAATCCATAACGTTTTTTGTCCTATTTTCTTAATCCATCGATACCGCTGTCTGCCATAACGATAATTTATCCTAACGTTTTTGAAAGCCAAGGACCCTATTTATGATTCGCCTGATAAATTTTGGACGAAATTTGATTGTTCCCTAATATTATCTGTCATAATAATAATATATATTTTTTATTATAATATGGATGTAAGTGTTTGTAAAAAAAAGGTTCTGGCGCTTTGTCGGCCGTGCTTTGGCAGCCAAAGCGCCACGCGGATTCGCGTCCGCGGCATTAGGTTAACCCATTTCAAGGACGCGAAATCGCGTCCTCGGCATTACGATTACACATACACAGGACGTGAATTCGCGTCTTCGGCATCCGAGATAAGAATTATGAAAATTACAAATGCCCCCAATCCAAAAACAGTAACATTTTGGTATCAGCATTCAAGTACAGTTGTTTTCTAGCAAAAAAAAAACAAATATTTCGATTACACATACATGGGACGCGAATTTGCGTCGTCGGCATTGAATGAGTTAATGCTTGACTTGGTTCTACAAAATATTCTTTTTATTGTGGAAGAGTTTCGAAACTTGGGCTATTTAGGCATACGAGTTTACGGGTGCATTGTAATTACCCACCCTTACCCATCCCTAGCCGTGCCTCTTTCTTTTGCTCGATTTGGCAGGGGCACTACCATACCCCCAAATAGACTGTCTAGTGGCCTGACAGATGAAGCAAATTTTTAATTTTCGAATGTATTCATTGTGATTGTAACTAAATAAACAATATCACAGATTTGAGTAAAGTAGGCATTCTCTTTCTGCCTTGATGTAGTGCAAGCCACTGATGTTAAGGATTTACGGTGGTTTTCTTTCAGGGCTCATAGATTTTTCCACCCTGTATAGTTTAATGTGAGCTTAGTAGTATTTTAGCGGAGTTTTCTTTCTTACCCATACCAAAAATAAAGTACCTAAGTAACTACTTTCGTTACTACAATCATTTGTAGATAGATCTCGTACTACAAACTACTTATTCTTCTAAACGGACACTAAACTACTTTAAGTAGGAAATCATCTGTTAAATTTGTCGTCAGTGTTTTATAATGATGACATTTTATCATCATTATAAAACATTGAGACATCAAACATAGAAATTTATTTAATTCTTGACATGTTTTTGCTAAAATTATTATAATTATTATTATATATCGAGCCCATTATGTCCCACTGCTGAGCAAAGGCCTCCCCCCTCTAATTCCAATCATCGTGGTCTTGAGCAATGTCTGGCCAGTCTTTTAAAATGGAGTCCTAGTTTTCACGCCATGGCCGACGAGGTCTACCGCGTCTCCGTTTTGAGTTTTGCGGCTTCCTTTTGCCAGAGATAATTGAGAAGCCTAGATCGCTATCTCTTTGGAAACGTCGTCGTAGTTCAGAAAGCATTTCGAGATGGCGCTACTAGGCTCTCAATGAAAAAAGGATCGATGAACCCGTGAAAATATTGCATTTTAGTGTCCTAAATCATCATATTAATTAATAAGAAGGCATAAAATACACCTTTGTAACAAAATAACTCGGAAATAGCAAAATCAAAACAAAGCAATTTTAAGTCAGTCACTAGTTCCATTGATTGCAAGATTTTCTTAGCTGAATGGCTACGCACGTGTATTGCAGTCCGCTAGATGGCGCATATTTTAAAAACGCTTATAGTTATCGAAATTGCCCTGCTATTTAAAAAAGTATACTTAAACTTGAAATTGCTAAACAGTCACACACTTTGGTCACACACAAATTATATTTTTTAATTTGAACTGTTAGTAAAATATTCCTTCATTTTTTCTACTTTAATAATAAAAAATATATATAAAAGTAAAATCTCGTTTGTTATATATATTTTTTGTTTGATTATTTGTGCGTTTTTATATTTGCGAATTATAAGTACACACATCACACACCTTTTTATTTACACTTATAATAAATGTATTAAGTACTAGCTTCTGCCCGCGAGTCCTTCCACGGGTATGATTTCCGAGATAAAAGCTATCTTATGTTTTCCCCCGGGGTTCAAATTATCTCCATACCAATCTTGTACGGTTTAGCGATTTAAGCGTGAAGAGGCAACAGACACACTTTTGCATTTATAGTATTAGTATGGAATTGTGGATATGGATTATAACAGTCCCTAGACCGCATGAGGCCGTATCACGTCAATGGAATGCCCTGCTTACACAGTCTCACGTCTCTTCGTCAGGTACCTACTAGTGTACATAAAATCTATATAGTTAACAAAAAAATCATGAGAATCGGTAGAGAAATGCAACCTATAGAGGAAACAGCGGGACAGACCCCGGATAGACGAACGATTTTCAGAAGCAAGCATAGAACTTCGTTCGCTTCACTCGCTCATTCGATTATCGATCAAAGTCTCCACCATAACATAACCACGTAATCGAATACGTTTCTCAAATTTTATGTATAGATATATATTTATACACTAACAAGTAGTTCTGTACCTAAGCTATAGAATTTGCAACCATGACTTTTATTTGAAAATGATTTTTTTGTAATAAAAAATACTCGGCAAAAAGATATTTGCCATAATTTTCCTATAAGTAAGTATATATTTACACGGCATTACAGATAAACCAATTCGCCGAGAAACGAAATTACTTAACACATAAAAATATAGCTACCTATATTTTTATGTGTTAAGTAATTTCGTTTTTCGGCAGCGTAGCAATTGCACAGGGAATCAACTATATAAAGTAAGTACCTAGTAGATTGCCTAGCATCCATTACCTCGCAACTCACAAAAATTCAGACGTTCCTTGTATACAGCCATCCATCTCCATGCAAACAAATCACACTCAGGTGCTGAAGCCAGGAGAGCATTCAGTTCAGTAACGCCAGCGCACGGAGTAGAGATGGTGATTGTGGGATAAGGATAAGTTGGTAGAAAAAAATTGTAATAAGTAGTACTTTGATTTGATTCTCATAAAAATAATTGATGAACCTATTTTCCTAAAAATCGTATTGATTTTTGTTTAGAATTGCATATAAATACAATATAACTATCGGTAAAAATATTTATAGAACCAAATAGTGTCTAAATTTAATTGAACTATATAGATTATTAAAGTAGTACATGAATCTTACAGAAAAAAGGTTTATGTAAAGAATAATACACATTTGAATAGTCCTGTTTGATTCTACAATTGAAGTTGAACTCTTTCCCCGTGTGTTAACGATCACATTCGTTCGCAGCGGCGGCACGCAAGACGCGAATTAGATAGATAAGTACCTACGTTACCCACGCAGATTATTTGTAATATGTTTATCGTCTTGGACGATGTGCTAGTAGGAAAATGCGACTATTCACGGTGTAATAATGGCGTGAGCGGGAAGCGATTAATTAAATATACATATTTTAGCAAAAGGAAGCCGCAAAACTCAAAACGGAGACGCGGTAGACCTCGTCGGCCATGGCGTGAAAACTAGGACTCCATTTTAAAAGACTGGCCAGACATTGCTCAAGACCACGATGATTGGAATTAGAGGGGGGAGGCCTTTGCTCAGCAGTGGGACATAATGGGCTCGATATATAATAATAATTATAATAATTTTAGCAAAAACATGTCAAGAATTAAATAAATTTCTATGTTTGATGTCTCAATGTTTTATAATGATGATAAAATGTCATCATTATAAAACACTGACGACAAATTTAACAGATGATTTCCTACTTAAAGTAGTTTAGTGTCCGTTTAGAAGAATAAGTAGTTTGTAGTACGAGATCTATCTACAAATGATTGTAGTAACGAAAGTAGTTACTTAGGTACTTTATTTTTGGTATGGGTAAGAAAGAAAACTCCGCTAAAATACTACTAAGCTCACATTAAACTATACAGGGTGGAAAAATCTATGAGCCCTGAAAGAAAACCACCGTAAATCCTTAACATCAGTGGCTTGCACTACATCAAGGCAGAAAGAGAATGCCTACTTTACTCAAATCTGTGATATTGTTTATTTAGTTACAATCACAATGAATACATTCGAAAATTAAAAATTTGCTTCATCTGTCAGGCCACTAGACAGTCTATTTGGGGGTATGGTAGTGCCCCTGCCAAATCGAGCAAAAGAAAGAGGCACGGCTAGGGATGGGTAAGGGTGGGTAATTACAATGCACCCGTAAACTCGTATGCCTAAATAGCCCAAGTTTCGAAACTCTTCCACAATAAAAAGAATATTTTGTAGAACCAAGTCAAGCATTAACTCATTCAATGCCGACGACGCAAATTCGCGTCCCATGTATGTGTAATCGAAATATTTGTTTTTTTTTTGCTAGAAAACAACTGTACTTGAATGCTGATACCAAAATGTTACTGTTTTTGGATTGGGGGCATTTGTAATTTTCATAATTCTTATCTCGGATGCCGAAGACGCGAATTCACGTCCTGTGTATGTGTAATCGTAATGCCGAGGACGCGATTTCGCGTCCTTGAAATGGGTTAACCTAATGCCGCGGACGCGAATCCGCGTGGCGCTTTGGCTGCCAAAGCACGGCCGACAAAGCGCCAGAACCTTTTTTTTACAAACACTTACATCCATATTATAATAAAAAATATATATTATTATTATGACAGATAATATTAGGGAACAATCAAATTTCGTCCAAAATTTATCAGGCGAATCATAAATAGGGTCCTTGGCTTTCAAAAACGTTAGGATAAATTATCGTTATGGCAGACAGCGGTATCGATGGATTAAGAAAATAGGACAAAAAACGTTATGGATTCCAATATAAGCAGAATATAGAATGTAGTCATGTTGAATGTTTCTTTCGTTCGGTGATTAAAGGAAGAAGGAAATTTTAGGTAAGATAATAAATAATACCTACCTTTAAAATTTTCTGCCTACCCCCTGTCTAAAAACTCTGCGCCACTGATTTAGATTAGCTCAGTTTACACTCAGGACCACCGGACCACTGTAGATTGTGTCGTGTCACTGCCAGTCAAACGAAAAAAAAGGCAAACGAAGTTTGTCGAATAGTAATTGACAAAAATGTTTAGTGACAGGTAACCAATAAATAAACATACTTTTACCGAGAATCAACAAACTTAAGCAGTAAAAATAGGTACATATTTACTACACATTTTTTTTACTAACCGATAGGATCAATGTAAAGGATAACGATACGTCCAGTTCACGTAAGCTTTTCACCTTAGACTTAATTTTATTTTAAAGGCTAAATGTTTATTGGATAGATGTTATCCTTAATACGGAACTAAATAATTACAACATTTTGTCACAGTATTACGATAATATATATTCCCTACAATAGTGAAACGCCTTTGATGTCGGGTGACGCCGCCTCTCGTGTAAGTACCACGCTGTTGAGTAGTCGCCTCTAACATAAGATTTAAAATTTCGGGTCGCAGTTCATCTAACACTCTTCCTCGCTTCGCTCGTCGTCGTACCTGCACCGACCTGCTTGTCTCCGTAAGACTAATTTGAATTTCACTCAAAATGACCATTTGACTAAACGAATGAAATGCGGAAAGTAATGCTGGATAAGTAAAAAATTGCCTGAGAAACAAAAGTTGTAACAACCCAAAGCTCTAATGATCGTAGTGGTAAAACTCGGACAACTGAAACATTTGAATAACATCAAATGGTAAATGAAAAAAGCGGCCAAGTGCGTGTCGGACCACGCACAATGAAGGATTCCGTGCCTATTAAAAAGGTCGTATCGTTACTGAAATCTTAAAGCACTTACGTCCTTTTCTTTAAGGAAGGCAGTTTGTTTTAAATATCTCGAAAACCTTTGAACCGATCTTGTTCAAATCAATTTTCACTGAAAGAATTTAATAAGCCCTATGTATATGATTTTTTAGAGTAATTTAATTACAAAACTATGTAGCGGCTAACAATATACACTTATCCTCAAAATGTTATTCAAATACATCTAATTGTTTTCGAGTAAAATGCCTGTGACATACGGACGGACGGACAGACAGACAGACAGACAGACATGACGAATCCATAAGGGTTTTTTTCCATTTGGCTACGGAACCCTAAAAAGTAATGAATTGTATATTCAGAGAACTTATAAAAATACGAAAATTCTTTGGACAAAAGATATTCGGTCAATAAATTTGAGTGATTGCAATTAGGTTACCTCATTCATCATGTAATTAGGGCTAAGGCTAGGTAAATTAAATTAAAAATAGTGTTTATTTCATGAAAATTAGAGCGAGACAATGAGCTGTTTTAAGGGTTTCCCTTCAGGGCCCATAGATTTTTTCACCCTGTATATTATCCCTCTAGTTTAGGTACTATTTTAACGAATTTTGCTCTATTACAATACAATCTACACGCCCGTGAAAGTTAAATTGCATACGTATCTTCATCCCACACTTGTCAGTGTCACTCATTGATAAATAAATAAAAATAATATTTTCAGAATTTGTTTCACAACGAGTATATTAAAATTTAACTGATATCAACAACTAATAGATCTTAGACGCGTTAGATCATGTCGCGAATCGCTGAGATTCGGGCGGTACCTATTACTTATGTTGTACCTATAGTTCCTACGCGGCGACCGGGCGGCCAGCAGCGCTACAACGAAAATCGAATCACGAAGTTCGTATATCTCTACCTCTGTCGTTCGAGTACCATAAAACATAAGTGCGTTAGAGACGGAGATATCCGATCTACGAGATTCGGTTTTCGTGGCAGCGCCGCAGCGGTGTGCCCGTACCCCGCTGTAGGCAACCAGCCAATCACGTTAGCTCTGCGGCTCGCGCGCGGCATTTTTAAAGCTACTTTAACAGGTGTTTGTAATAACATTACTTGCAACGTATTTTATAAGGCGATTCGTACATTATTCAATGAAAGAGTGCTTATAATGAAAATCCCAAAACTAATTGATCACTTTGCATTTTTTTAAATTGTTAAACAACATTTAACCCCTAACCCCTCCGTTGTTGTTTAGTGTGGGATTGCTTTCTAATATTTGTGTCCACTACATTCAATAAGGAATGTAGGAATCTACAGCCAATTATTATTTTTAGACACGGAGATATGGTAAATGAAAAAAATGTTGGAGACTAACTGAATAGAAATGTAATATTCGGAAACATTTCTTGCCTGATTTATCATCAAAGTTATAAAGGAAATATTAATTTATCAAAACAAAGAAAAAAAAATTGTTAGTTTTTTTTACCGAATTTACAGGAATTTATAAATTTTCAATAATTTATTAAAATATCTAAATGAGTAATTATTTGCCGGATTTAGTCTCGTCGTTATTACTACAATTATAATTTATCGGTTAAGCAGAAAAAAAAGTTATTATAAATTATTTCCATTTCGCCATACTAGCGGACCATATAATGACTGGAGTAGTACCAGAGGCGGCTCGTGACAAAATTGTATGGGTTCACTTGAAATAAAACAATGAAAATACATAGCTCTAGCAGATTCCGAAGACTCATCGTGCCCCCTTAAAGCAATTTGAAATGCACCACAAAATACTACTTAACCTAACCTTCGTAAAATATGTCTGTTTTCGTCAATACGGTCATTAAACTCGCGTATAGACTTTTAGTACTTACGCGGAATTACGTGTTTTCACACTTTTAAATGAACGCCACATTATAATTGTCCATTTTATCCCTCACAGGCAATAACTGATAAGTAATTGTCCATTTTATCCCTCACAGGCAATAACTGATAAGTAAAGGTTATTATTTATTAGAAAATACCCGAATTTGCATTCGCGGGCAAATGCATGATGAGATAAAGTTTGTTTACGTCACACCTGGCCATAATGCGAGTTTTACTGCACGCTGCGCGTACGGGAAAACTCGCATTGTGGCCAGGTCAAGACGTGAAATTTTGTACGCAACACGGGCGGTAACTCGTAAAGCCCCAGAGCGCATATTTATGGTCCTCACCTTCGGTTCGGGCCACAAACACCTGCGATCTGGGGTATTTACGAATTCACCGCCCTAGTTACGTAATGTACTATTACAGGTCGACACACGTAAAAAGAGCTCTGGCGGCTATACATTTAAAATGGCGCGCAGAGCTCTTTTTACGTGTGTCGACCTGGAGTGGCAACGTCGCGCGCAAACGCTGTCACGCGGCAGGTACAATGAACCGGCAACGTTGCGTGAGCGATGCTCCGAATTTTGCTATTATTTCATAGAAAATCTTTTGTTTTACGCGTAGGACTATGGCGAAATGTCTCTTTCACTCTTATTGAATTTCGTATTAGGCAATGTATATCTATACACAGGTACTGAATCTTGTTTCATAGGTGCGGAATCGTTAGCTCTCCGTGTATGCGATTATGGGTATATTATAGGGCGTAAATTTGATTGGTATTGGTACAGTAGATTTGACGATAGATTTTAAATAGTATATTGATGACGATATTAATTAATGAGTATAATTTTGTTATAATTATGATTCCATGTTTTAATAGTTACCTAATCTGCTATTCGGAGCGGAGACAAATCCAAACCATCAAACATCTTTAAAATTGGTCCAGCCGCTCTGGGATTAAATGATGTATCATCTAACACGACTTTGTTTTATTTAGGTAGATTTATAGATAGATAACATTACTATTTACTGGCTGTACTTAATTCTAGCACAACTAGCTAGAAAGTCGCGTCGCGCCCACGCGCGACTCATCATCAAAATCGTCTGTCTCACTCGCACTGTAGAAATTAAAAAGATAAGTAGATTTTTCTCGCCACGACACGCAACGCAACCGTCGCAGCGTCAGTTGTGTTGTGATGGCCTCGCGGAAAAGTAGGTACTTATCTACGCTATAATTTAATTTACGCGTCACGGGCAGCGGGGGCCAGCATAACCGATGCCGCGACGTGTCACGTGGCAAGAAAAAATACAAAAACAGGTTACAGGAGTTGGGACGCGAACCGGAGTACTCAGACTTGTGAATCAAACACCTGAACCACTCGACCAAAATCAAATAGCCCCGCGACCCGAAATTTTAAATCTTATGTTAGAGGCGACTACTCAACAGTGTGCTTCACCGCTAACTCAATAGATGGCACAAGTGTAGACTGACAAACAACGCCATCTAAAATAATAAGATGAACTACGAGGTACCGGCGACGATAATAAGATTTACGCGTGCCTTGTAGCAATGTATGGAGTTAGCAATCTTCCCTTTTTCTCAATAATCTTTGCTTTTGCTAAAATATGTATATTTAATTAATCGCTTCCCGCTCACGCCATTATTACACCGTGAATAGTCGCATTTTCCTACTAGCACATCGTCCAAGACGATAAACATATTACAAATAATCTGCGTGGGTAACGTAGGTACTTATCTATCTAATTCGCGTCTTGCGTGCCGCCGCTGCGAACGAATGTGATCGTTAACACACGGGGAAAGAGTTCAACTTCAATTGTAGAATCAAACAGGACTATTCAAATGTGTATTATTCTTTACATAAACCTTTTTTCTGTAAGATTCATGTACTACTTTAATAATCTATATAGTTCAATTAAATTTAGACACTATTTGGTTCTATAAATATTTTTACCGATAGTTATATTGTATTTATATGCAATTCTAAACAAAAATCAATACGATTTTTAGGAAAATAGGTTCATCAATTATTTTTATGAGAATCAAATCAAAGTACTACTTATTACAATTTTTTTCTACCAACTTATCCTTATCCCACAATCACCATCTCTACTCCGTGCGCTGGCGTTACTGAACTGAATGCTCTCCTGGCTTCAGCACCTGAGTGTGATTTGTTTGCATGGAGATGGATGGCTGTATACAAGGAACGTCTGAATTTTTGTGAGTTGCGAGGTAATGGATGCTAGGCAATCTACTAGGTACTTACTTTATATAGTTGATTCCCTGTGCAATTGCTACGCTGCCGAAAAACGAAATTACTTAACACATAAAAATATAGGTAGCTATATTTTTATGTGTTAAGTAATTTCGTTTCTCGGCGAATTGGTTTATCTGTAATGCCGTGTAAATATATACTTACTTATAGGAAAATTATGGCAAATATCTTTTTGCCGAGTATTTTTTATTACAAAAAAATCATTTTCAAATAAAAGTCATGGTTGCAAATTCTATAGCTTAGGTACAGAACTACTTGTTAGTGTATAAATATATATCTATACATAAAATTTGAGAAACGTATTCGATTACGTGGTTATGTTATGGTGGAGACTTTGATCGATAATCGAATGAGCGAGTGAAGCGAACGAAGTTCTATGCTTGCTTCTGAAAATCGTTCGTCTATCCGGGGTCTGTCCCGCTGTTTCCTCTATAGGTTGCATTTCTCTACCGATTCTCATGATTTTTTTGTTAACTATATAGATTTTATGTACACTAGTAGGTACCTGACGAAGAGACGTGAGACTGTGTAAGCAGGGCATTCCATTGACGTGATACGGCCTCATGCGGTCTAGGGACTGTTATAATCCATATCCACAATTCCATACTAATACTATAAATGCAAAAGTGTGTCTGTTGCCTCTTCACGCTTAAATCGCTAAACCGTACAAGATTGGTATGGAGATAATTTGAACCCCGGGGGAAAACATAAGATAGCTTTTATCTCGGAAATCATACCCGTGGAAGGACTCGCGGGCAGAAGCTAGTACTTAATACATTTATTATAAGTGTAAATAAAAAGGTGTGTGATGTGTGTACTTATAATTCGCAAATATAAAAACGCACAAATAATCAAACAAAAAATATATATAACAAACGAGATTTTACTTTTATATATATTTTTTATTATTAAAGTAGAAAAAATGAAGGAATATTTTACTAACAGTTCAAATTAAAAAATATAATTTGTGTGTGACCAAAGTGTGTGACTGTTTAGCAATTTCAAGTTTAAGTATACTTTTTTAAATAGCAGGGCAATTTCGATAACTATAAGCGTTTTTAAAATATGCGCCATCTAGCGGACTGCAATACACGTGCGTAGCCATTCAGCTAAGAAAATCTTGCAATCAATGGAACTAGTGACTGACTTAAAATTGCTTTGTTTTGATTTTGCTATTTCCGAGTTATTTTGTTACAAAGGTGTATTTTATGCCTTCTTATTAATTAATATGATGATTTAGGACACTAAAATGCAATATTTTCACGGGTTCATCGATCCTTTTTTCATTGAGAGCCTAGTAGCGCCATCTCGAAATGCTTTCTGAACTACGACGACGTTTCCAAAGAGATAGCGATCTAGGCTTCTCAATTATCTCTGATACTGCTGAACTGAGCATTATTTATTTGTAAGTAGCTAAAACTACTATTAGTTAATTGGGCGTAACGAAACAGTTTTCGTAAACTAAACTTAAAATTGGTTGTACGTTGTTTCATATACTACATTTTCGTAGAATTTTTCTTCATATAAAATGTTTCTCATATTATCAATTCATAGAATGATCAATTTCTAGTGCACTTACTTTGTAGAAGCTGCATTTGTAGATTTTTTATAGTGTAGGTAGTATAATTGTACATTCACGTATTTAGGCGCACCCTTTTTTGAAAAGTACATCTACATATAAGGTAAACGTCTTAATGTTTGACATCTTAATGCCTAATTGACATCTATTGTCCTCCTCTAATCTTATGCATAAATTGAAAGTTTCAAGCTTGAGGGCAGTATCAAATACGTGGGACGTTTACCCTAGAAAGGATCACGGGAAATCACACTAAGGGTGGGTTGCACTAAAGCGGTGTTCGTTAAAATCTGACACTTTGGGTCACACTGTATGAACAGCATACAAACAAAACAAATTCTCTTCATTCTATTGATCCTTGGATGCCTCCCATTCATGGCCAAGAATCGCTACGCGCTACGCTCGTAGACGATCCCGTGTTTTTTCTCGTATGTAGCGGAAAGCGACTACGGCGGTCTGACGCATATGTGTCGTCATTGGCCCTGAATGGGTTAAAATTCAATTGTTTTTAAAGGAATCAAAGTATTTTGCTTTTCTTCATCAGGTTTTGGATGTACCTGAGACTTTCCCTGGTGATGGGCGTGTCCTGGATATTGGAAGTGATCAGCAACCTGGTGGACCCCGAGTCTCCGGTGTGGGGCATCTCCGACCTGTATAACGCCCTCGTCGGCCTTTTCATTTTCTTGCTGTTCGTGTGTAAAAAGAAGATCTTCCTACGGTTATGCATAAGGTAAAATATCTGTAAACATCGCTCTTAGCCCCCCCCCCCCCAATCATTGTCAATCATTATGTATTCACACGAATACCTCTTTGGGAATTCATATGAATACATAATGATTGACATAATGATATAAATATCTGTACAGACCCCGTATCATGGTCGGCCTTATCACACGACAAGTGATAGGATTAGAGCGTCCATCACTGGCTGTCACCGTTCGATAGAACGAGACGACGCTCCTATATTGCCACTGATCGCGTTATAAGGCCGACCATGATACGGGGTCAGGACTCTATTGTCATAAAGGCGTATATAGGTAATTTACTAGCTTCTGTTCTGCCTACGATTCCGTCCGCGTGGAACTCGCTTAGATCATAGCTCCATACCAAATTTAACGCCTCAGTTCACCTCCTTATGGGATGATTTCCGGGATAAAAACTATCCTTTGTCCTTCCCCGGGATTTAGACTATCTCCAATGTTAAAAAAAGGGATAGCGCATTGTTACTAACGATTCTCAATGTAACTTGAGACGTTGGTGCCGTTACAGAAGTTGTAATAACTCCGCGGTAGATGTCGCTACGAGCCTTCCTAAGGTGTAAATACAATAGTGGAAGGGATTAAAAGACTCGTCGCCATTAGCGGACCCACGGTAGCTCAATTGGGAGAGCGATGGACGGATTCCAGAGGTTGTGGGTTCAAATCCCGCTCATGGCAAATAATTTTTCAATTTTCCACTATGATTGAAATTTGGAATTTCCTTAGCGGACGTTTCTGCTTCATAAACATTTAATACTTTTGCCTACCTTTTACAATGAAACATTTAATTTAAAATACACATGGATTGGAGTTATCTTAGTATTTTTATTTATGGGCACAGCTTTTATAGGATATGTCTCACCTCGAGGACAAATATCTTTCTGAGGGGCAACAGCTATTGCTTACCTAGTCTATATTATCTGTGCGTCTGTGACATCGTAGTTTTCAAACAGGATATGCTAACTTCTGGCTTAGAATAATAAAATGATTTTTGCAATGCTATGAATTAATTAATCAGTTTATTTATACAAGGAGAACCAACCGATATACTTACACAGATTGCAACTTAATTAGTGATATAGAGCTAATTACAGGAACTCACTCACTAAATTATAGATATATTTTCCATTTTTACCTACATAAACCTAATTAAATTATTCTTGTATTTATGTACGTGAAAGAATACTCGTTTAACAATATGTAAGTATATTAATCAGTTGTTTCGTTACACATTGTACATTGCTTCTTACCAGCAGCACCAACAACATTTTACATGCTTTTATTAAACCTACATGAGGTATATTATGTTTGTACGGGTGGAATTTTGTAATTAAATTTTGAAGCAGATATCTTCAACGATTGAGCTGAAATTTCGGATTAAAGTATAGTTTGGATGACAATTCAATATTATGGTACCAATGGTACCATCGAGCTGATGAAGGTGGCCATGAGAATTCAGGCCTTAAGCCATTCAGGGCCTATGACGACACATATGCGTCAGACCGCCGTAGTCGCTTTCCGCTACATACGAGGAAGACCACGGGATCGGCTACGACGCTACGAGCGTAGCGCGTAGCGATTTTTGGTCCTGAATGGGCAGACGTAACCGCGTTGAGTTTGGGTTCGTTAGAATCGTCTAGTAACGAGTAGAGGACGGTATACAAAAAAGTACCTACATTCATATATTCACGCCTTTATTCCCAAAAGGGATAGGCAGAGCACATGAAACATGTGTTCCAGTGCCACTTTTAGCATAAATGTGTGTATAAAAGATCGACAAAATGTGATATAGCAGTGATAGGTTGCTAGCCCATCGCCCACAACACACTTCAACCCTGCTCCCTTAGTCGACTTTTACGACACCCACGGGGAAAAACGGGGTGGTGAAATTCTAACCCGACACCACACGGGGAGAAAAGTACAGTTGGCAATTAAAGCTTGTACCTGTACAAAAATACCACAAAAGACCAATACCTACTGTTATAATACTTGTAGAAAATGGGAGAAATAGACCAAGCAAAAAAAGTTTGTTGATCATTATTGTAAGTAGGTATTGGACCCGGTTCTTCGAGCACATGGCTTAAATAGCCTAAAACTAAATTGTCTAATTTTTAGACATAATTTAGGCGGCAGATTAAAAGCGACATGTTTAGAATAGCATTTTGGCAGCTAGGGTAAGTTGAATAGACTGACCAAAAACAAAAACATACAAAAAATACTTGCTCTATTGTAGTGTTGTGTTCCCGGAGGTGAGCAAGGTCGCCAGAGCTCCCGAGGATGCGTTGTGTTGAGAGCGAGGGCATTTGTTCCTTCAACTGTCAACACGGCGAATCCTCAAACATATCAAGGTTCGGCAACGCCCATGTTACTCCTTTGGAGTTGCATGCGTCTTTAGGCTGCGGTTTCCGCTTACCATCAGGCGGGCCGTACGTTTGTTTGCCACCGTTGTATAAAAAAGTCCTAAATTATGCATTATTACATGTTAAAGTCGATTGGGACTAAATTCTGTTAACAGATACGATTATATTTAGCAGGATTATTTAAGTGAATAATATTCGTTTCAACTGACGTCATAGTTGTTTCAACTGACCCCAACCTTAGTTTCATCCGACCAGGGTCATTTGAAACGTTTGCCGATGTCTTGTAAAATGCTTATTATTACAAAAACAATGAGCATAGCCAAATACCCTGGCTAGGGCTGAAACAATTAACTGAACAGACTCTATAAAAAATGAAGACATCATAGCTATTAATGACAAAATCAACCAATTGACCCCAGTCTCCCCTATTTGGTGGTAACTACTAGGAAAAAAAACGTTGTAGTTACCATATTTTTTTATTCCCTTTAGTTTCCACAGGTACAAGATGGGGAAAAAGTGACAAATTAGTGGTAACATGTGGGAATCACCTGTATTATGTGTGTACTTATAGACATTTTAGAAAGGTTGTCTGTATAGAAATTGCAAAACTCGACTGTACACTGAGCCGCGTGGCAATATATAGCCTATGTTCACCACGAAGATCCGATATCGTGTATCTATAAGAAAAAAGCAAGATTTTTTTTTAACGCGTTTTTTTTACTTCTACTATGGAGCAGTCCCCAGTGGTTTGGCGTTATTTTTATAACACCTTGTATATTTCCTCTGCTTATTGTGGGAACCAATAATGCACGGCCCAATAATGTACAGCATGATAATCCGCGTCCACTTTTTGTGGACTCGGATTATTGGGTCGTGCATTATCAGCCCAGACAAAAGTGGCTTCCAATTATTGCCCCGGACCAAGTTTGCTCAAGGTGATAATGTACGGCCCAATAATGTACAGCCTGATAATCGGCGTCCACTTTTTGTGGACGCGGATTATTGGGTCGTGCATTATCACCCCGGACAAAAGTGGCTTCCAATTATTGCCCCGGACCAAGTTTGCTCAAGGTGATAATGTACGGCCCAATAATGTACAGCCTGATAATCGGCGTCCACTTTTTGTGGACGCGGATTATTGGGCCGTGCATTATCAGGGCGGACAAAAATGGCTTGTCATAAGCCAATACTGTTTTAGGTCGGTTAGGTTAGGGTTCACTTGTGTCCCTCAGACTAGAAATAGACACCCCGCGCAGCGGGGTGGCGTCGACTCGCTGGAAATTTTCAGTCCGCATAGATAATGTACAGCCTGATAATCCAAAGCCACAGGGACTCGGATTATTGGGCCGTGCATTATCACCTCGTACAAAATTGGCTTCCAATTATTGCTCCCGACCAAGTTTGCTCAGGGTGATGTGATAATGCACAGCCCAATAATGTACAGCCTGATAATCCGCGTCCACTTTTTGTGGACTCGGATTATTGGGTCGTGCATTATCAGCCCGGAAGAAATTGGCTTCTAATTATTGCCCCGGACCAAGTTTGCTCAGGGTGATAATGCACGGCCCAATAATGTACAGCCTGATAATCCACGTACAGTATGGACGCGGATTATTGGGCTGTACATTATTTGGCCGTGCATTATCATGGCTGTACATTAACCGGAACCCTCATTGTTCCCGTTGTTCGAAGGCTCTCCATCGACAACAAGCTGGTGCGCTGGGTGCGCGCGCAAGAGGGCGACTCCCGCGCCGACACCAACACGAAGAGCTCCTCTAGTCAGCAGACCTTCGCGAGCGAGGTGGAACCCTGGATGCCCTCCAGCAAGGAAGTCAGAAACACGCCCCACGATATCTGATAGCCAAACTCTAGCGTGAAACACCAGTCAGTCTGGTTGGTAATTTTCCTAGCTTATGTCGTCTGCTGGGCAAAGGATACCCTTTGGTTACCATGTGTTCCGTAACTGCGCTTTGTTTCGGCCGATTGGCGAGGCTCGCATGTGAATCATCCCGCCATCTCCGTCTAGGCCTGCCGCGTCTGCGGCTTCCACTTTGTGGCTATACTAGTCCATCTATGCATAGACGCACGATGGACGTGACCGGCCTAGTCCCACTTGAGCCTGGCAGTTTTCTCGTTTAGGAGCTATTCATAAATGGGGCTGGAGCCATGCTGAAGAATGTGACTGTGGATTTGCGAAGCAAACAGTGCACCACATCGTGTTCGAATGCCCTCTAACCTCTGCCCTCGGACTTCAAAGACCTCACGAGCGACGCTGTAGACTATTTGAAAAATTGTAAATTTAAGTTGTAGTAATAAGTACTTACCTACTCGTAATTATCACAGTGTATATAATTTGCCATACAATAAATAAATAAATAAATAATTTACTTCATTTCTAAATTGGGGGAAGGGCGGGGGTTTTGGCCATTGGATGAAGATAGTCATTTTATTAGGCGGGGTTATTGATAATTTTTAAATTTTTTTGTGGTAAAACAGAGGTAACCCGTCTCGGGCAGAAGCTAGTTATATATAATCATAAGCCCTTATCTATTGAGCACTTAAAAGTTTTTTGTTTTATTTTCATTGATTTAAATTTACCATTCTAGAGACGAATTTTGCTTAGTCGCGCTCATGTCGACGGAGACCCGCTTCGCGGGGCCCCTTTTTCTGCTCTGAGGGACAAAAGGCAACTAACGAACCTATCTTATTTATCTAGATGTAGGTCGGGTCTGCACAGAGTTAAAACATAGTATAAAATTTAGAAAAAAAATAGTATAGGTGGTTTTGCTAATTTAATAATAGGCACAATAATTACTTTGACAATGAAAATTAGGACTATTGCTTTTTAGGTAATTCGATGTTCGAGTAATCAATATTAGGATAAAAATACTTTAGAACTTTTACTAAACCGACTAAGTGCAAGGTTAGTTGGACTCCCATATTTCACGTATTTGTATATGACACCTTACGACATTCCTATTTTTGTCGTATATGTCCGAGCTGCCCGGGCCGAGCACGAGCCGGGACCGGGCTGATGAACAGCGGAGCGTTGTGATAGATCAACGGGCCGCGTCCGGGCCGGGCCGGGACCGAGTGTCGTCCGAGCCTCGGCTGTAGGTAGATCGGCCGTCAAACGTTGGTGTGATATATGAGCGGCCGGGCCGTGCCGACACCGAGCCGCTTCCTAGCCTCGGCCGAGGCACGGCCGGGCTTGGACCGCGCAAAAACGCCGTCGTTTTTCTGAGAAAACGGCCCGGGCCGGACACGCCCCGTTCTAGCGTGACTCATCCTTAAATGTGTAAAATAAGTAGTATGCCACTCAACATTATGCCAAACATTCTCGGCCAAAAAATTTTAGGATTACATAATGTTGATCGTCCTAAAATTTTTTCGTTATCGCATAGCCGCTAGCTACCGGTAAGCACGCGCCACCACAACATGCATATTGAAAAACAAACGGTATCACCATAGTTTTAAGGTTCAAATTGAATGTCACTGATAGAAGAGACGTACCTCTGTGACCGGGCGGGGGAATCCGAAACGACATTTTTTTACGAAACCTCTTCTTGTTTTCTTTTGGCGTTTGCAATACTTATATTATGTGTATGGGTCTGATATGACGTAACTCGTTGATAGAGTGTTGGTGAAACATTCTTAAGATTAATTCAGGTACAGCACAAGTTACGTACTTTGAAATGAATGATGCAACCTCATGAAGCAAGGACTCGTGAAGTATGGGAGCGTCTTTTACCCATAACATTAAAATGAAACTGTTGCGCTCCACACGAGTGATATTCTCGTCTCCAAAAGTAATGTATTACTTTTCCAAGCGGCCCATCGGATGGCATAATGAAGTCCAACATGGATTCAAAACTTGTTCTCAATTAATCTAGAAGTGGAGACAGGATCTAGTGCATCTAGTGCAACTGATTCACTAATGCACTTGTTCGCTATTTCAGGACCATTAACTTCCTCAAGGTAATCCTAAGCCACGTGGTCCTACCGCTTCGTCCTACTGGGCGCCTACTCCCATCGTTATATCCGGCGAGTCAATACTCTTACAATTCTGTAACCGTCTTGTACCTGGCAGGAATTTAAAGCTACCATGAGATGTGCAATGCACCTGATAATTGCCACAGGAACGGGCGTGAAATACATTGTCTGGTACAGTCGACACACGTAAAAAGAGCTCTGGCGGCCATACATTTAATATGGCGCGCAGAGCTCTTTTTACGTGTGTCGACTTGTAACGGCTGACCTTGACTGGGCGGCTATATTTTATTAAACGTCTGTGGTAGCGGCGTTCTGAAAGTTACCTGTGGATTTTTATGAAATTTACCGGTTCAGCGATTCCGAAAATAAGTTTAGAATTAAATGTATATAGTTGTTATCTAATGTAGAATACACTAAAACATATAATATTACCATTATTTGTTTATTAAAAATGTACGGCAATTAAAATCTCAGTGTTCTATAGTATTTTGATGAGATAGGTTTGAACGCTTCCCGCCTCAGTCAAATTGACAATATTTTTTAAATATTTTTCAAATTCTTGTGTCTGACTGTCAACGTCATCATGTTTTGGTGAAAATTATAACAGTTATTTTTGGATTTCCGAAATTTTCATGGTAACCAGCGAGTTAAATTGAGTGAAGAACTCCACTGCTTTCGAGCGCGCGTGTGTATGTATTTTTGAGACACAGACTCGTTATTTTTCAGATAGAGACTCGTGTGTTCTGAGATAGGGACTAGAGATGGGTAATGTCGGCTCCGCGGAGTGATCTGAATCATTAAACCCGACTCCGCTATCGGTACCGACTCCGCTTATCGGCTCTTCGACTCCTTTGAATCCCTCCAACAAAATCAATGGAATCACAAGCAAGGAGGAAAAATGATACTTTTTATGCTGGAAATCATCACCTAAGGGACATGATTCGTGGTTTTATTTGCCGATATGTGCCTGTTATCAGATGTCAACTATTAGTATATAACACATTGTTCGTCTGTGACGATGATGATGAATAACATGCATAGAACTTTGGGGGAGGCCTATGTCCAGCAGTGGACGTCTTTCGGCTGATATGATGATGATGATGAATAACATGCATAGAACTTTGGGGTAGGCCAATGTCCAGCTGTGGACGTCTTTCGGCTGATATGATGATGATGATGAATAACATGCATAGAACTTTGGGGTAGGCCTATGTCCAGCTGTGGACGTCTTTCGGCTGATATGATGATGATGATGAATAACATGCATAGAACTTTGGGGTAGGCCTATGTCCAGCTGTGGACGTCTTTCGGCTGATATGATGATGATGATGAATAACATGCATAGAACTTTGGGGTAGGCCTATGTCCAGCAGTGGACGTCTTTCGGCTGATATGATGATGATGATGAATAACATGCATAGAACTTTGGGGTAGGCCTATGTCCAGCTGTGGACGTCTTTCGGCTGATATGATGATGATGATGAATAACATGGATAGAACTTTGGGGGAGGCCTATGTCCAGTAGTGGACGTCTTTCGGCTGATATGATGACGATGATGAATAACATGCATAGAACTTTGGGGTAGGCCTATGTCCAGCTGTGGACGTCTTTCGGCTGATATGATGATGATGATGAATAACATGGATAGAACTTTGGGGGAGGCCTATGTCCAGCAGTGGACGTCTTTCGGCTGATATGATGATGATGATGAATAACATGCATAGAACTTTGGGGGAGGCCTATGTCCAGTAGTGGACGTCTTTCAGCTGATATGATGATGATGATGAATAACATGCATAGAACTTTGGGGGAGGCCTATGTCCAGCTGTGGACGTCTTTCGGCTGATATGATGATGATGATGAATAACATGGATAGAACTTTGGGGGAGGCCTATGTCCAGCAGTGGACGTCTTTCGGCTGATATGATGATGATGATGAATAACATGCATAGAACTTTGGGGGAGGCCTATGTCCAGTAGTGGACGTCTTTCGGCTGATATGATGATGATGATGAATAACATGCATAGAACTTTGGGGGAGGCCTATGTTCAGCTGTGGACGTCTTTCGGCTGATATGATGATGATGATTCATTATATGCATAGAACTTTGGGGTAGGCCTATGTCCAGCTGTGGACGTCTTTCGGCTGATATGATGATGATGATGAATAACATGGATAGAACTTTGGGGGAGGCCTATGTCCAGCAGTGGACGTCTTTCGGCTGATATGATGATGATGATGAATAACATGGATAGAACTTTGGGGGAGGCCTATGTCCAGCAGTGGACGTCTTTCGGCTGATATGATGATGATGATGAATAACATGCATAGAACTTTGGGGGAGGCCTATGTCCAGTAGTGGACGTCTTTCGGCTGATATGATGATGATGATGAATAACATGCATAGAACTTTGGGGTAGGCCTATGTCCAGCTGTGGACGTCTTTCGGCTGATATGATGATGATGATGAATAACATGGATAGAACTTTGGGGGAGGCCTATGTCCAGCAGTGGACGTCTTTCGGCTGATATGATGATGATGATGAATAACATGCATAGAACTTTGGGGGAGGCCTATGTCCAGTAGTGGACGTCTTTCGGCTGATATGATGATGATGATGAATAACATGCATAGAACTTTGGGGGAGGCCTATGTTCAGCTGTGGACGTCTTTCGGCTGATATGATGATGATGATTCATTATATGCATAGAACTTTGGGGTAGGCCTATGTCCAGCTGTGGACGTCTTTCGGCTGATATGATGATGATGATGAATAACATGCATAGAACTTTGGGGGAGGCCTATGTCCAGCAGTGGACGTCTTTCGGCTGATATGATGATGATGATGAATAACATGCATAGAACTTTGGGGGAGGCCTATGTCCAGTAGTGGACGTCTTTCGGCTGATATGATGATGATGATGAATAACATGCATAGAACTTTGGGGGAGGCCTATGTTCAGCTGTGGACGTCTTTCGGCTGATATGATGATGATGATTCATAATATGCATAGAACTTTGGGGTAGGCCTATGTCCAGCAGTGGACGTCTTTCGGCTGATATGATGATGATGATTCATAATATGCATAGAACTTTGGGGTAGGCCTATGTCCAGCTGTGGACGTCTTTCGGCTGATATGATGATGATGATTCATAATATGCATAGAACTTTGGGGGAGGCCTATGTCCAGCAGTGGACGTCTTTCGGCTGATATGATGATGATGATGAATAACATGCATAGAACTTTGGGGGAGGCCTATGTCCAGTAGTGGACGTCTTTCGGCTGATATGATGATGATGATGAATAACATGCATAGAACTTTGGGGGAGGCCTATGTTCAGCTGTGGACGTCTTTCGGCTGATATGATGATGATGATTCATTATATGCATAGAACTTTGGGGTAGGCCTATGTCCAGCTGTGGACGTCTTTCGGCTGATATGATGATGATGATGAATAACATGCATAGAACTTTGGGGGAGGCCTATGTCCAGCAGTGGACGTCTTTCGGCTGATATGATGATGATGATGAATAACATGCATAGAACTTTGGGGGAGGCCTATGTCCAGTAGTGGACGTCTTTCGGCTGATATGATGATGATGATGAATAACATGCATAGAACTTTGGGGGAGGCCTATGTTCAGCTGTGGACGTCTTTCGGCTGATATGATGATGATGATTCATAATATGCATAGAACTTTGGGGTAGGCCTATGTCCAGCAGTGGACGTCTTTCGGCTGATATGATGATGATGATTCATAATATGCATAGAACTTTGGGGTAGGCCTATGTCCAGCTGTGGACGTCTTTCGGCTGATATGATGATGATGATTCATAATATGCATAGAACTTTGGGGTAGGCCTATGTCCAGCAGTGGACGTCTTTCGGCTGATATGATGATGATGATGATTCATAATATGCATAGAACTTTGGGGTAGGCCTATGTCCAGCAGTGGACGTCTTTCGGCTGATATGATGATGATGATTCATAATATGCATAGAACTTTGGGGTAGGGCTATGTCCAGCAGTGGACGTCTTTCGGCTGATATGATGATGATGATTCATAATATGCATAGAACTTTGGGGTAGGCCTATGTCCAGCTGTGGACGTCTTTCGGCTGATATGATGATGATGAATAATATGCATAGAAAAACAGCTGAATACTTACGTAATATATAAATCAAAATTGTGCTGGTGAGGGAAGAGTTATTTAAATATGATGCGCTAAAGACGGGACGGTATGGAAAGCAGCCTTCGTTCTAATTATCGTTATTATGTGCCACCCATCTGGACAATAGTTGTGGGTACTATGTCTGTGATGAGTTTGGATGTGACCCTAAACATCTGGTGAGATATTCTGATAAAGAGGTAAGTTTGAATCACAGGCAAGGAGATAGGATAGTTTTTATCCTGGAAATCATCACCAAAGGGATATGATTCGTGGTTTTATGTGCCGATATATGCCAGTTCTCTGATGTCTAGTGTTCGTCATATTTTTCGTCTATCCGTGTGTCTATGACCGTCCGTCTCCATGTCTGTGTCTATGTCCTGTGTATATGGTTCATTATTATACGCGTTCAGAGCAGAATATACTAAAACCAGCTAGATATACATTAACGATTTGCTGACCTTTTTTTGATTTGAGGTTACTTTTTTATCTTTGACGGTGTCAAACAAGCATACTGTCCGAGCGATGGTAAGCAGACACCGTAGCCTACGGACCTGTGGCGCATCACTACGAGCTGCCCACATCCCTAATTGTTGGCGCGTCAGTGTTAGTCGGTTCATGTTACTTTCCCATCGCGATCGCAAGCTTGCTCAACTTATTGTAATTATCTAATTCATTGTACATAATATAAATATTGATCCTACAGTCTTATCTCACTTGTATATGAAACATAAATAATATATAGCACCATCAGCGGTGCTAAAGTGGTGATCCCGACGTGACCATACTGGATGTTGGCTGCTCGTAGTGATGCGCCACAGACCCTTACGATTCCAGGAGAATCTTAAACGCATTTACGATCCTTTATTGATCTGAGGATTCGTTGTGTTCATGGATAGATACGAGACAAACGCGGCTCCCTCACTCAACACATCCTCGGGAGCTCTGCCGGCCTTCTCGTCACCACCAGGAACACAATATCACATACCTACAGAGAAAGTGCTGGCATTATTCTGGCTGCTTTGTTCTATGAGGTGGTAGGTTGAGCTGAGTTGAGCTGGTCTACTCTAAATATGAGCGAAATGACATTGCGCTGTGTTAGAGCAAAGCAACTACTAAGTACTACCCATTTGGTCCAGTGTACATTTTGTCATCCAGAATAAGTTCATACTACTGATCATAATTTTTCTAAAGTTTGTAATAGGTACCTATTCGTAGTATAGACGAGCCTAGTCTAATTGTTGATCTTATCAATCTTTTTATCTTAATTTTAGAAAAAACATAATATAATACCATCAACATGAGACGAAACATCATAGATGTGAGTGACGAGAACAACCTAGATGCATCCACCCTCGCCGCCCAGCGGCAGTAGTCAGAGCGTTTGGCGCGAGTGCAGTGACCAACAAGGAATAATCAGAGAGGTAACATCACAGTTTACTACATAGGCTATTGCCTCCAGGATATTTCTGATCCTTTGGGTTTCGTTTGGTCGTATTTGGCAGTGATAAATTCAAGCACTTAATAGAAATCTATCGAGAAATAAATAAATAGGCTTTGTACTGTAGCAATGAAATTTTATAAGTCTCTGATACTGAAATATGCTGAAATGATATATGGTATACTGTTTTGAAAAAAATATACCACGCCGAGGTTTTTACTGCTGGTTCTTCTCGAGGCAGAGGGTTTCTTTCTGAACCGTTGGTAGTTTATCGACAATCATAAGCCGTGTCCACACCGGACGCGCGGCTCGGACGAGCACGACTTACTTACCCTAACGTGCGCACTCAGTGTAGAGTAGACCGAGCCACGGCTTGCGCGAGCCGAGCGCGCCACAGCCTAATATGTGGACGGCTCTTTTGTTCGGCCGCCGGCCTAACCCTGCGTTGGCTATCTGACCGAGATCAAAGGCCCGGACATACGAGAGCATGTTTGCCCTATTAATATCGAACTCGCTCACAAATTTTACCACACATAACACGCTGCAAATGCGAGCCAAAGCCGTCAAGGTCGTCAGGGGTATAGATAAGCTTGAAGTAAAAGATTTGTCGCCAAGCAAGTGTAGAAACACCGAGTGTAGTAAGACACTGGAAGTCAGTTAGTGATCAGTAGGAAAATCACGAGATAGGCAGTACAATATTCGAATCCCAGAAAGAATATTTATTTTTTGTAATTTACACAAATGTTGTTCCTGAGTCATAGATTTTTTTTCTACGTATTAAAGCATTAACTACTTATATATTCTTGTCCGTCTGTCTTTTAAGACGCCTTATCTTGGGAACGAGTGGAGGAGGAATCGAGATGAATTTAAAACCATGTAACTTGACACCTTTTTCTAGAGAACAACAAATATATTTGTGTTATGTATGTATGTATGTTGGATGCATAACATATTACGCAGGAATATCCGATTGAACTTACTTTACGACGGTTTTTGTTTGACGTTAACATTAGATACTCGTAAAATATGTTTGTAAAACTAATTTCAGGTTATTTATGTAACAATGGATCGAGCCATTTTCTGCAGTCTACGAACAAACATTGATGATCGAATCTGTATAATAATGAAAACTGGTCAATTGGTACGTACCTGTTTAATTGCTTTCGATTATAAATATTAGGAACACCATATTGACAGTTTTTAGAAAGGAATTACTGCTAGGAAGGAACCTACTTAATATGGTTACATTAGCTAGAGTATGGAACGTGGAAAGAGTATAGGGCCGGTGGTCGCCGTAACATCCATACTAATATTATAAATGGAAAAGTGTATGTGTGTGTTTGTTTGTCCGTCTTTCACGGCAAAACGGACCGACGAATCGACGTGATTTTTTAAGTGGAGATAGTTGAAGGGATGGAGAGTGACATAGGATAGTTTTTATCACCGAAATCATTCCCTAAAGGGGTGAAATGGGGGGATAAAAGTATGTATGGAGCTGCGATATAAACGAGTTCAACGCGGACGTAGTCGCGGGCAGAAGCTAATTGCTTCGTAAATGTGTTATGCAATCATGGCAGGTAGAGACATTATTTAGAGGCCCATTCAACAATAAAATTAAATTAAATCAACAGCGTACACCAAGCAGATGCTGTCCCTACCCCTATCTACCCATGGCACCAGACACACAGTAACAGCACAAGTCACGGTATATAGAACCTAATGGTAACCTAACTTAATCTAGAACGACCTGGATGGAGTCGTAGAGAAAAATTACTCAAATTTTGAAATAATCTGGTATGTTTATTATAGGTATACGAGTATATATAACGTCTTCGTCGTCGTTAGTCCTGACTGATTGAGTTAAATCAACGCCCAGCCGAAACTCAGGGGTGAAAGTTTGTATGGAGATACGCTATAAACGAGTTTCACGCGAACGGAGTCGCAGGCAGAAGCTAGTAGGTACCCACTTGATAAGAGTTAAAAGTAAACAGAAAATTCTTCTTATTTTGAAGGCAGTTTAAAAGACCCTTGGAGATTGCAGAATAAATATTGTTACGCTGCTTTCCTCTCGATGTTTTTCATTGCCGCGAAATATCATATCGTAAATATCAAATGCTCAATTATTCCAAATAACTAATAGGTAGGTATGAGCCAGGGTTCATCATCATCATTATCATAGCAAACGAAAGACGTCCACTGCTGGACATAGGCCTCCCCCGGAGTGTCACTATAACCGTTCCTGTGCAACCCGCATCCAGCGGACTCCCGCGATCTTTATAACATGTCATCATTTGCCTTACGCGCTTCACATAAAAAAAAGACAAAATAAACGACGACAAAAACGGAACGCTCACATTGTTATCCGTCTGTCTGTCTGTCTGTCTGTCTGTCAAAACCCTTTGTCTCGAGAACGCCTGGAGGGATCGAGTTGAAATTATAACCATATACTCAGGTCTTCAGTCCCTTGAAGCTGTGAAGAAATCAAACTTCAAACTTAACGTAAAAAAACGTATGTTTCAACACTACACATTTGTAATTAAGTACGGAACCCGCGGTGAGCTAGTCCGACTCGCACTTGTCCGGTTTTTTTATTTGTGTTACAATATTTTCTGTTGTTTCAGATAATGCCGACATCTGAAATAAGTAAAGCAACCCAGGATTTTTGCTGCCGCTTTTTGTTAGGGTTAATCGCCAGTAACTGGCCACCGTTCAATAACTGACCACCTCATACTAAAAATGAACTCTATTCTCTATATATAATAAAATTAATTTTTATTATATGGTGTTAATTACTGCCCACATTTCAAAAACTAGCCACGTTGTACTAAATTGAATTTAGTTTGTAGGGCAACAGAGTTCATTTTTAGTATGAGGGGGGCAGTTTTTGAAGAATGACCAGTTACTGGCGATTTTCCCTTTATACTCGTACCATAATTATGCATAATATATAATACCGTGTGTACGTTACAAATCTAGTTTTCGCCTTAATTGTTTTAAGTCCACGGAATCACATCACACTTCTTCGTTCAAGGCTTTATAAATTGCAAGCATAGCTACGTACTGACTAGGCTACAATATAGCCTTCATTATGCCTATGGGTGTAATGTCTTTTTATTACCCGACTGCCCGAAGGAGAGAAGGAAGAAGATATGTATGTGGCATATACTTTGGCACGCCCTGTAGCCTAAACCGTTTGACGGATTTCGAATTTTCGACATAGTTAATCTCAAACTTTGGTTCGTCAAAAATAAATGTAATGCCTGCAATTTATTTAAAAGATCTTTAGAGTACATATGGTGCTACTTTCCCACACTATTGTTTAAAAGAGCACTTTTCGTGCATAAGTCGCAACTTTAAAGAGCCATAATGTACAGTAAAACGTTGTACGATACACGTGCAAATAGGAAATTCGCAACTCGTGTCGATTTAAAACACTCCCTTCGGTCGTGTTTGAATTTATCACCACTCTTTGTCAATTTCCTATTTTCGGCACTTGTATCGTAAATAACTATTACAAGCAAGTGCGATGAAAGGAAACAAACAGTTTTACAGTACATATGGTGCTATTTTCTGGCACGCGTGCGGTAATGATCACTTTCCGTCCATATGTCGAAACTTTAAAGAGCCAATATGTACTGTAAAACGTTGTAAGATACACGTGTGAATAGGTAATTCGCAACTCGTGTCAATTTAACGTTGGGTTTTAATTTTACACCACTCGTTGCGAATTTCCTGTTTTCTGCACGTGTATCTTAATAGTACTTTACGTAACTAGGGCGGTGAATTCGTGAATGCCCCAGATCGCTGGTGCCCCGAACCGAAGGTGAGGGCCATAAATATGCGCTCTGGGGCTTTACGAATTACCGCCCGTGTCGCGTACAAAATTTTACGTCTTCACCTGGCCACAATGCGAGTTTACCCGTACGCGCAGCGTGCAATAAAACTCTCATTATGGCCAGGTGTGACTTAATAGTTATTTACGTCACCACACACGGGCCACAAACACCTGCGATCTGGGGCATTCACGAATTCACCGCCCTAGTTACGTAATGTACTATAGTTCACTATGAACTTTATATCTATATATTTTAAGATTAAAACTTTGATGCTGCTCCATTTATTTCTTCTGTATCAAAAATGTATAGAGCCCAGCCTAGAGAACCCATAACAATATGTAATACGTCATTGAAAAGGTTTCATTTTATTCTACAACTATGTATACTTATGGCGGGAAATCTCAAATCACTGTAAAAAACAAGTTAAGGCTATCCATCGCCTAGTTTAGGGGCTGGGGGAAGATTTCCAAGATATTTAAAATAAGGCAGGTATTTTTCGTTGGTTAACAGAGTCTGTGTACCAATTTTTAGCTTCCTACCTTGAAAACTGCGAAAAGTCCCAAATAAAATTTCATCCCCTCTTTTAAAGAGTTGGGGGCAGATTTAAAAAAAAATGAAATAGTCCGCATACCAATTTTTAGCTTTCTACCTTGAAAATTGCGGAAAGCTCTATATAAACTTCCACCCCCCATTTTAGGGATGTGTAAAGAAATAAAAAGTAACCTATGTCACTCTTCATCCCTTCAACTATCTCCACTTAAAAAAATGCTTCAATTCGTCGCTCCGTTTTGCTGTGAAAGACGGACAAACAAACAAACAAACACATACACTTTCACATTTATAATATTAGTATGGATGGTTCTTTTTGATGACATTCAAAATTTGAACATATCATCTGTGAGAAACAAATCAATTTGATTTCACCTCAATTGTAGGTACCGAGTATTAGGTAGTAAATGTTGATTTTTAAACTGTATCATTTTTGTATTTGGAACCGCGCTTGTTTATGTCCGTGAGATTAAAAAAACACTTAGGCGAGAAGCAATTAACAAAACAAATATCATGCGAGGGCACATTAAGAAGATGTCATATTGTTTTAGTTTTAGTTAAAAGTAAAGAAGGGTATTTTAGTATTCAATGTAGCCACTCGGTTAAATGTACATGTACATTGTATTCACGCCATTACACTCCTTATTGACTGAATCTTAAAGCCTAGAATGGCATGCCTGCATTTGTATCACTCAGGTTTTTGGACCATAATTTTACCTCCGATTTCATCCCTTTGAGGGATGATTTCGAGGTAAAAACTATCCTATATTTTAAACCAGGCCATAAACTATATTCGTGCAAAATTTCATTCAAATCGGTTCAGCCGTTTAAGCGTGATTGAGTAACAAACATCCAAAGATCGAAACATCTAAACTTTCGCATTTATAATATTAGTAGGATGAAACTTATAGCTAACCGAATGTAATGATGTATACATTAGAAGAAAGAATGTAATGTAAAGAAAGAATTTCTGAAATCGGTGGTTCCGGAGATGACTCCCTACATCATCATCATCATCCTGTATCTATACGTCCCTGCTGAGCACAGGAATCCTAACTCTGATGAAACAGAGAGAAAGGGCAGTAGTGCCGAGACGCTGGCCCAGTGCGGGTTGGGGACTTCACATACGCCTTTGAATTTCTTTGCAAATCTATGCAGGTTTCCTCACGCTGTTTTTTCACAGAAAAGCTGACGGTAAATATCAAATGAAAAACCTCAATGATATGAGCCGGGATTCAAACCTGCTGTTTAGGTACAGCCGCATGCTTGAACCAATAGGCTACAATAGCTTATGTTCTTACTCGTACATACAGGGTGACATTTTAATCAGTGTCCAAATTTTTTGTAGGTTTTGGTATCACTAACAGACTCCATTTTTGAAAAAAAACTGGTAGGTATTTTTTTATTTATAAATTGTCTATCCCAAAAGAATTATCCGTACAGCGTGGTTACTGGGCATTCAGTACCGCGCGGAGCGGGGCGGGGCCGAGGGAGGGGAGGCGTGCCGTGCTCAAACCTTACTACCCGCTTTTTGGTATAACTAAGGTTTTTTTGATGTGATAACTTTAAGCAGCAATTACATTTTTTTTGTACTGAAAGATATGAAACAAAAAAAACGTATTTTATAATTTTGCTGAAGAATCTTAATACTTACTTGAATTTGGACACTGATTAAAATGTCACCCTGTATAAACGTACAATATTATTCATTCCTGTCACCATTTTTATGGAAAAGTATAATTGTTGAAAATCTCACATAATGAAAATATAGATACAACTTCAGTAAGATAGGTATTTATCGAAAATATAATAGTGAAATAGTCCGCATACCAATTTTTAGCTTTCTACCTTGAAAATTGCGGAAAGCTCTATATAAACTTCCACCCCCCATTTTAGGGATGTGTAAAGAAATAAAAAGTAACCTATGTCACTCTTCATCCCTTCAACTATCTCCACTTAAAAAAATGCTTCAATTCGTCGCTCCGTTTTGCTGTGAAAGACGGACAAACAAACAAACAAACACATACACTTTCACATTTATAATATTAGTATGGATGGTTCTTTTTGATGACATTCAAAATTTGAACATATCATCTGTGAGAAACAAATCAATTTGATTTCACCTCAATTGTAGGTACCGAGTATTAGGTAGTAAATGTTGATTTTTAAACTGTATCATTTTTGTATTTGGAACCGCGCTTGTTTATGTCCGTGAGATTAAAAAAACACTTAGGCGAGAAGCAATTAACAAAACAAATATCATGCGAGGGCACATTAAGAAGATGTCATATTGTTTTAGTTTTAGTTAAAAGTAAAGAAGGGTATTTTAGTATTCAATGTAGCCACTCGGTTAAATGTACATGTACATTGTATTCACGCCATTACACTCCTTATTGACTGAATCTTAAAGCCTAGAATGGCATGCCTGCATTTGTATCACTCAGGTTTTTGGACCATAATTTTACCTCCGATTTCATCCCTTTGAGGGATGATTTCGAGGTAAAAACTATCCTATATTTTAAACCAGGCCATAAACTATATTCGTGCAAAATTTCATTCAAATCGGTTCAGCCGTTTAAGCGTGATTGAGTAACAAACATCCAAAGATCGAAACATCTAAACTTTCGCATTTATAATATTAGTAGGATGAAACTTATAGCTAACCGAATGTAATGATGTATACATTAGAAGAAAGAATGTAATGTAAAGAAAGAATTTCTGAAATCGGTGGTTCCGGAGATGACTCCCTACATCATCATCATCATCCTGTATCTATACGTCCCTGCTGAGCACAGGAATCCTAACTCTGATGAAACAGAGAGAAAGGGCAGTAGTGCCGAGACGCTGGCCCAGTGCGGGTTGGGGACTTCACATACGCCTTTGAATTTCTTTGCAAATCTATGCAGGTTTCCTCACGCTGTTTTTTCACAGAAAAGCTGACGGTAAATATCAAATGAAAAACCTCAATGATATGAGCCGGGATTCAAACCTGCTGTTTAGGTACAGCCGCATGCTTGAACCAATAGGCTACAATAGCTTATGTTCTTACTCGTACATACAGGGTGACATTTTAATCAGTGTCCAAATTTTTTGTAGGTTTTGGTATCACTAACAGACTCCATTTTTGAAAAAAAACTGGTAGGTATTTTTTTATTTATAAATTGTCTATCCCAAAAGAATTATCCGTACAGCGTGGTTACTGGGCATTCAGTACCGCGCGGAGCGGGGCGGGGCCGAGGGAGGGGAGGCGTGCCGTGCTCAAACCTTACTACCCGCTTTTTGGTATAACTAAGGTTTTTTTGATGTGATAACTTTAAGCAGCAATTACATTTTTTTTGTACTGAAAGATATGAAACAAAAAAAACGTATTTTATAATTTTGCTGAAGAATCTTAATACTTACTTGAATTTGGACACTGATTAAAATGTCACCCTGTATAAACGTACAATATTATTCATTCCTGTCACCATTTTTATGGAAAAGTATAATTGTTGAAAATCTCACATAATGAAAATATAGATACAACTTCAGTAAGATAGGTATTTATCGAAAATTGTCCAAAAAAGTCATTCCCGAATAGTGTTGCATCTATTTTTTCGTGCACGGTAGGCATAAGCGTGTCTCTGTCAAGGGGGCGTGGTCAACTCGAATCAAGGCATCCCCTTAACGAACTGTTAACTTAGGTATTACCTACTCGGAATCAAAATGTAAATACTAATACAGTTGTCACAAGATCCAAATCAAAGCGTAGTTAAGCGTATCGGCATGCGGCAGCTGTGTTACTATTTTTCTAACATTCATTTATTCCTATTTTCTTCTACTTTACTGAAGTGAAAAGAATTACTATTAAATTAGTCATAAGATATTGTATTTAACCTAGGGCGAATAATAATGGGCGAATCTGTTTACTACCTCTTTATTCAGAGGTAGAGGGTTTTCTTTGTATTCAAAACTTCACCATGCAGCTAATGTAGCTATATGTTTTTATCTTATAACCATTGTAAAAGGAGTTCTAACATGTAAATTTTGACAGTAGATTCCGCTAACAACACTCAAAAATCTCTTAGGGCCTGAATGACGCTGTCAGGCCCTAAGGCTGCGTCAGTGTAATCCCGACCTTAAGCTGACCATTGCCATTGACGACCACTCCAACAATAGGAGACGCTACACGGGCCGATATAGGCAGGACTGCATGCCGGCCGACGCGTGATTCGGCCCGTGTGGATACGTGTCGGAAGCACGGCGGTAGCGTCGTGTAGCGTCTCCTAATCGGTCCATGAAAGTCAAAAATGTAGCGTTTAAAGATAGTTGACGCGGCCTGTTGAATATCCAACTCTCCACCAAAATGGAATAGTCGAAATGGAAATGTCAATATTCAACGTTCAAACATTGTCATCTAAAAACTACATGCTTTACATGTTATTATAGAAGTTGTAGGGCAAATCAGTTACTATAGGTAGACCGCTCAACTCAGTCCTCACCCGCGTGGCGCGCCCGTAAAGGTGGTTTTCCACCGGCGAGGCAAGGCGGGGCGTGGAGGGGCGAGAATTGAAATTAGTTAATTAGCGCACGCGCTGTGGAAATAGGTGGTAAGTCCCATACTAATTTCAATTCTCATCCCTTCACGCCCCACCTCGCCTTGCCGGTGGAAAACCACCTTAACCCGTTATCGTCCTACCCCCGCACCCGCGCGCTGCGCAGGCGTGAACTGAGTTAAGTCTAACCTAACCTATTTGATCTAATTATGTTAATTTGTATCGACGAACCCGGCCGAAGGGACTCTTATGAAAACCAGCGCAATACTTTGCACAAACTGAGACGGACACCCATTCCCCAGCCAAACATTGTTTAGTATTTAAGTTTTAATTTTAAGGTATTTCTAAGACTGTCTTAAATTATTATTTCTCTGGAAGTTAAACATATTTCGTGTTTAGTTTTAGCAATAAATTGGTTTTTACTTCGAACGGCAACGTAATTTGATTTGGATGCATCCATTTGCCACCGAGACAAATGGCGACCTAATTTGTAAATGTTGAAATTATACAACGAGTAAAAAGTGACGTAGGTAGCCGGTTAATGTACAGCCCGATAATCCGCGTCCATCTATCTTTATCTCTACTTTTTGCATGCGTTAAAAAGAAACACGAGATATAGTGGGCCGTACATTAACCGGTTCCCTACGTAGCACGCCCGAAATATTAGGTCCTTCCATTTGGCGCTGAGACAGACAGCGCTACGCGGCGCTAAGATGAATGCCTAGCTTTGGTCTGACATAATATCCTTAAATATTTCTACTGCTACCAATGACAAAGTGACCATTACACCGTTTTTTGCATGAATAAACGAAGTATTTACAGATCTCTTTTTTTTATTCGTAGCAAACATTACCATACACCCCATTTGCATTGCGTCAACTTGAACACTTATTTCATACAGAGGCGATTGTGATTGAAAGCTAGCCAGACATATGGGTGTTGATGTTGTGTTGGTGTTGTAGATTGACACGACCACCAAAGGAATAGTATACAAGGGGAATAGTACACAACTTACGTACGAATAGGTTAATATTCTCATAAAGCTTAATCCCATCCATAAATATTAAGTAATTTCATCGTTTACTACTAAAACGACTCACCTCCATCTATTGAAATCTCTTTAAAAACAGACTCCGTTACAGGAAACCGCAGGCAAATGATATGTCTTACTCTGTAGGTACGTAGAAATGTTTTCCTGGTGGTGAGTCCCGAGATCCCGCGGTGTCGAGAATAAGGGACTTCGCCTTGAGGGTGATATTCCACGGACACCAATCTCGGACAAGTTGAATACACCACCCTTAGCTATCAAAACCACGAATCGTCAAATCAATAAACACTGTGTTTCTTTAGCGTCTGAAAGGCTACAGTTGCCATCAGGCAGGCCGTACCTATGCTTGTTTGTCACCTCACAAAGTTCTGGATATATTTTCTTTTACTTATCAACAGTGCAGCATTAACTAAACGTAAACTATCATTAATCATATAAGTACGGTAGCCTAGTGGCGTAGGCACGCGGCTGCCAAACGGCGGTCGTGGGTTCGAACCCCGGCTGGAACGAACGCACTAAATAAGTTTTTAGATTTTCCGTACATGATATGTACGGGAAATATTTTATTTTTGATAGAAATAATATTTTCTCAAAAGCGTAATATTTCGATAGCAAATATACACAGTAAGTCATAAATTCGTAGCTTAATACCTACCTAACAATTCAATTAAAGCTACTCGGTATCAGCTTTTTCAGAATGGCTAATTTTGACGTAAGAAACGTGTATTATATTCGTCATGGTACGACTATTTCCATCCAACTTAAGCTGGCCGGATAAAGTCACGTGATCGTGACAAAGACCAATATTGAATGGATTTAAGACGCTCGTGATAGCCTTATTTCCATGCAAGTTCATTTTACGCCGTAAACAGCATGGAATTAACACCTCATGGTAGGACCACGTGAACTTTTTTTTCCTGTTGGTCCTACTGACTAATCGGACTACGCGGACTATTTATTTTTTAGGCCACATGGTCCCACCGATCGGACGACGTGCACTTTTGTATTCCGCGTAGTCCGATTAACTAATCGGACTACGGACATTGTCGTTTTGTTAGACCACGTGGTCCCACCGTGTGCTGCTCTGCGGCGGCGCCACCATAATGAAAATTAATGAATTATATGGTGATATGATGTACGTTGAACGTACATCATGTACTTACTTAGTGATTTTATATGATTTAATAATGCTGCGAATAATTACGATGGCGGGAGCGCAGGAAGGATTTATGTATCCATCTCGCTCACCCGCGCGCCACCGTTCAGGGGGAATGCGGAATCAATTAAATCATATAAAACCTCTCAGTAATTAATTATGATTATTTTGAATACGTACACAATAAACAGCACTCGTACATCAATTTCCATAAGAAAATAATATCTAATATAATTTCTATCTATGAGTTTTGAGTGGCGCCGCTACAGAGTATGCTCCCCAGCGGCGCCACAATGAATGCCCATTATTTCGTTCCCCTGTATACGTACATCTATAAACATCAGACGTACATGATGTACGTTCAACGTACATCATTTCACCATGTAATTCATTAATTTTCATTATGGTGGCGCCGCCGCAGAGCAGCACACGTCCCACCGAGTTCAGAGGCGTAGTCCCTGACACGGAAATTACGCAGAGGGCCAGATTTTCATTCGCAATTTACCTGCATTTACAAAAGGTGGGAATACATGTGTTTTTTTTCTACGTTTAAGACTTACGGCTTACGGCTTGACTTGAGGATAAGCAGAAATCGTAGCCCATTGACGCTCGACTTCAGAAAGCTTGTGATTAAGCGCGTTGCTGACTCTCTATTGATATGAGTATTCCCTGTGTTGACAGCTTCCACTTCTAGGAAATATGTAATATGCTGTGAAAAAAAAGGGATATTGCAGAATAAGGTTGCAAGTTTTGCTCCGAATCGCTAAACTTAAGTGGCAATGGGCGGGGCGTGACATTGCGCGTAGAACTGATGGCATGTGAATAGAATAAACGAATAGGTAAGTTGTATTATTTTAACAGTTACCTATTTAATTGTATCTTCGTGCGTGTAAAACGACTATGTGGAGCAAGCATTATTAATAATATTATAAATTATGGTACGGTATGGTATGGTACCACTACCACCACCTCACGGCAAGTAGCTGAACTATTTGAAATACTTGCTGCTTGAAGTTTAGTGTCTAATAATTTATCCTACCATGTACAAGATGTCACTCTCGTAAATATAATTCAGATTTATCTAATAATTTTATAATATTACAAATAAAACTGTTTTGACCGATTCACGTCTATCGTTGTATTGATTTGCGATTACTAGAGCTACTTCAATACTCGCTCTAGTTCACATCCAAAATCATTTAACCATTTTTTTGCGTGATGGAGTAACAAAATCTCCTAACATCTAAACATACAAACTTTTACATTTGTCATGTGAACAACATAACTTTAGCCCTCCGCGAGCACGCCTGCACAAAACTACGAGGGGTTTTAGCTCCATACTGGGACTGACCTGTTCCGAGCTTCCGAGTCACGGCGTAGTGCAAGACGTGCTACGACCTACGAGTACGCATTGCTAATAACTTGATAAGGTATTTATCGTGTGCCTGCCTTAATAATAATCTAGTTTCAACATTTACTTAAAGGGATTCAGGTGTTCAGTTGCGATTCGGAGCAAAACTTGCAACCTACTTCTCCAATATCACATTTTCTTCACCCTTAACATATAACAGGGAATCCTCATATCAAGAGAGAGTCAGTACTACGGTGTATTCATCTTCTTTTTTAAAGTGTCGTTTTGGTACTTATTAAAGTACTACTTTTAATGCTGCAGTAGAGTAGGTACTTAACAGTTCCTCGTAGTGCGGTTAATCGAACCAACAGGAAATAAAAGTCAGTAGTACTACGCGGAATTACAATTCCTTGTAGTCCGATTGATCGGACCACGAGGACCAATAAAGTTCATGTCGTCCGATCACTGCAAACAGTAGGACCATGTGGAATTACAATTCCGTGTAGTCCGATTAATCGGACCAGCAGGAAAAAAAAGTTCATGTGGTCCTACCAGTAGGACGAAGCGGTATTAGGACCACGTGGCCGGAGGGCATTCTGAAGGACGCATGGTGAGAAACCAGGTTGCTGGCCCGTACCTAGTGTTGTTTCTCGGTTTTTTTAAACCACTGGTTCAAATTCGATGAAATTTGAAATATATCGTGGTTATAAAATGCGTGTTTGGTTACTGATAATTCAGGCTTCTAGTTTTATGCACAATAAAGTTATAGGGGGGTCGAAAATGGCCTGAACTGCTTCGAGAAAAGGATGGTACGGCCGTGCTCGACTTGGCGGGGGCACTGCCCTGCCCCCAGATAAAGCACGAAGCACGAGGTATTTTATACAAGACACTTTATGCCACACAACACAACTGTCATGTATCTCAAACAGCAATTAAAAAAGCGGCCAAGTGCGTGTCGGACAACGCACAACCAGGGTTCCGTCCCTATTAAAAAGGTCATGTCAAATCCACCATACCCCCTAGCCATTTCCCTGGGGGTAGGGTGGACTGAACCATACCACCGTTAGTAGTGCTGGGATTTGATGGAAAAATAGAAAAAGAAATAGGTACAAAAATTTTAATTTCATTAAACTGAAAAAAACGAAAGCCGTTCTGGCCATTTTTTACCTTAGGCACTACTGCTTGGCACTGCCAGTAGTGTCATGGGTAAAAAAGAATTTCCTGTGACACTACAGTGGCCTTAGTAGTTTTCCCTTGGCACGCGGTGTATTATCTTATCTTCATACCTGTATCGTAACTGCCATACGTCCACGTTCATAACCAACCTATACTATAAGGCAGGCCGGTGTATAGATACGACGACGAGTGAAGCGAGGAGGAGTGTTAGGTGTACTGCGCCTCTGCGACCCTACAGCGCGCGAGCCGAGCGAGCGAATCGAGCGTGCCGCGGCTGCGGCCGGCGAAGCTCCAGACCTAACTTTATTCGAAAAAAATATCCGTAGTCAGTTCTGGCGCTTCGCCGGCCGGTGCCGCGGCACGCTCGCTTCGCTCGCTCGGCTCGCGCGCTGTAGGGTCGTAGTACACCTAACACCCGCCATCCCGCCAATCGCATCGGCCGGTTCTTTTGCGTTTAGTCAGGCGCGGGACACTCCGCGATTTATTACGTTCATCGCTACAAGTACATGCCGGTGCCCCAACGTTGGGGACGTCAGAGAGCCATAAATCTTAATGTTTTGGCTGAGAATAAAGCGCCTTTCGTAAAGATCAAAGGAGTGTCCTTTCTGTACATATACTATTATCTATTTTGTGGTTTAGTCTGGTTTCAACCGTGAGACTTGTTGGTTGTCAGTTATGTCGAAATGTTCAGTCAATAACTGCGTAAATACCAACAAAAAACTTGAAAAAAGATGGGATTTATTTCTTTAAATAATTTATTTTCATAACATAACGAAATTTGTGTAAACTCATTGTAATTTAATAGTTTTGAACATGTTTTAAATAATTATTTTTGTTAGTTCAAATGACAAAGTCGCGGAACATAAATCTAAGGAGTCGGTATACTTAGATACTTTTTTTATGATGTCGTTACCTACATAATTATGGTTTTCATTTTAAGATTTCCAAAAAATCCTCAGCGACGTGCAAAATGGGCTGCAGTCATAGCACGCGACAGCCGAGGTGTTTTTTTTTAAACCAAACGACTCGCGTGTCGTTTGTTCGGCTCATTTTAATGATTCGGTTATATTATAGGTTATACGACAAAAAATGGAAGAACAGGTTTACTAAAACTGCCACACCTCTCATGAACGTACCTAAGCCCATTTCTTTCCATTACATATTTTAATTTCAATTACTTCCAATATACTTAGCTTTATCTTCTGCCTTCTGGCAAAAGGTAATTAATAGCATTAATGAACTATAATAAAATTCTATAATACAATCCCAACACATCATTTGGAAATGCGCTAATTATTGCCAATTTTCATCATCATTCATTTTTGACCTTATGTCTCGTAATACTCGTTTTATACATGTCGGATGATCATGAGAGTGACGTTCAAAACCCATAGGATCGTTTTAATAAAATCGACAGCTGATCTCTACTTGACTGTACGCTTACATTACATCGGAAAAAAGAAAGTATTAAAAGTAAAGGCAGGTCGAAAATACAATTATTTAACAAACTGAATCTATTTCAAGGAAACTAAAATGACTTCTTTTTATGGACTCTGTCAGCTGTACTATATGTACTTATGGAAATCTCATCAATTGTTTTGTATATAATATTTGTACAAATATTTGAGACTGTTTATTCCCCACTTGCAAAATAAAGAAACCAGATTTATTTGTCCTTTCTGTTGAAATAAATAAAATTTATAACGCGACTCCATTCATTCGCTAAACGCTAACTAAAGTTTTGACGTGAGCAGTCAATTCACATTGTATGTCTCAATAAACTAAAAAGTATTTAATCTTTTGATGTTGGTTTGCTAATATGGTGCTTAATATTATTATATATATATATATTATTTTTTGATTTTGTTATTTTAATTTTCGATATTCAGTTCTAGAAAGGTTGCATATAATTAATAAAAAACCTAAAGAAGATACGATCGGTTTTTTGAAGTGAAAACTTCTTTAGTGGCGCACTTTTTGGGATGGGGAAAAATTGTTAAGAGGGCGTTCGAAAATTCGTCAGGAATAAGCGACAATTACGGAATTTTGACGGTCTAGATCTAAGAAACGGAAAGGTTTTTATAGATTCTGATTACTTATTTGGATAGGCCAAATCATTTTATTGTGCCTACCGGCCTCGTATTCAAGAAGAACTGAATATGTTAACCGAATATACCTACCCGATTACCGACAGTAGTTTTCGGAAAAGAGCGCAGAGCCATAAGTTTGACCGCCTAATACTCCATGATGTTACATGAAGGTGCCGGTTAATGTACAGCCATGATAATGCACGGCCAAATAATGTACAGCCCAATAATCCGCGTCCATACTGTACGTGGATTGTCAGGCTGTACATTATTGGGCCGTGCATTATCACCCTGAGCAAACTTGTCTAATTTTGTCCGGGCTGATAATGCACGACCCAATAATCCGAGGCCACAAAAAGTGGACGCGGATTATCAGGCTGTACATTATCTATACGGACTGAAAATTTCCAGCGAGTCGACGCCACCCCGCTGCGCGGGGTGTCTATTTCTAGTCTGAGAGACACAAGTGAACCTTAACCTAACCGACTTAAGACAGAGTTCGCTTATGACAAGCCATTTTTGTCCGCCCTGATAATGCACGGCCCAATAATCCGCGTCCACAAAAAGTGGACGCTGATTATCAGGCTGTACATTATTGGGCCGTATATTATCACCTTGAGCAAACTTGGTCCAGGGCAATAATTGGAAGCCACTTTTGTCCGGGGTGATAATGCACGACCCAATAATCCGCGTCCACAAAAAGTGGACGCGGATAATCAGGCTGTACATTATTGGGCCGTGCATTATTGGCTCTCCCTTACATGAAAACCTAGTTGTTTTTTTTTCTTTTCACTATCGTAATTTTCCTTATTTTTCACGTATGTATATGTAAATGGATCTCAATTACACCATATTTTTCTACAATATCGTACTGAAAACACAAGGATTTTTTCATTATTGTTGAATTATTAGTATATTTAATCTTAAATAACAGTAAAGTTCATACTTGTACCAACTCAATACAGGGAAAAAAAATGGGTTATGGTTAATGATTATAACCCCGCGATTTTGCTAACATGGAATGGCAATACAGACATTCAATATGTAGGTGAAAAAACCTCTATTTTAAATTAAATATTACATCACTAAATACCACCAAAAGCGAGGTAACTCACGTTTGTTTCAAGACATTAACTCTATAAAACCTTTAAGCAGCCGCCTGTTTAACATTTGCCTCGGAGTTTTATCTGGCAGAGAATGCGGCTCTTTAGAAGCCAGTGACACTCTACTTGGTATTACTTTGTACGATACCTACAGAATTGTATGAAAATTCGTTCAATTTCGCCAATCCAGCTATAAGTCATTCAACTAAGAGTTAAGTGAAAACTGGGTTTTTTAGATACCTTGCTATTCTGTTAAGTCAGTTTCGTGTCATAGGTATACACATTGTTGTATCTCTAAACTTATTCCTACAACTTTGCCAGGCACCGCCGTGTGTCCAGATAACGGTGTTTCGGGGAATTTACTAGGGTTTAACTTAGTCCCCTCGATGGTAAGTAAGTAGTGGTGATGTAAGGTAAGGTAGGTAGGTACCTTACCTTACAATACTTAATACCACATAAGTCATAACTATTAAAATGTAACTCACTATTCTTATGTACTCTGTCGGTGTTTCGTATAAAATAAATAAATAAATACTAAGTTTTGTATCGTTATTTACATGTCACCTGCTCAGCTAACAGGATAAGATTTTATGGTCAGTTCGTACGGCGCAAATGGCCCAAAACTTCACCGATACACAAAAATATACCAAAGTGACCAAAGGAAGGAAAATGTACGACGATATATTCATTAGTAGGTACCTATCCTATCATATTGCTTACTTATAATTAAGTGTTTGCGTTGGTGGGTATTACCTACCATGATAATAAGTGCCTACTCTACGTTTATAATTACGTAATACTTACATGACTAAACGGTCCAATGTAAAAACAAAATTCAATCCTTTAATGTAAGTACACGTATACTATGCTAAAAGTGGCGCTGGAGCACAAGTTTCATGTGCTCTGCCTATCTCGGAAAAAAGGCGTGAACGAAAAAAAGGGGTCAAGGAACATAAATACGTATGTATGTATTTATGTTCCTAGACCCTCTCAAGCAAATTTGGGAATTCTTATTCGTATATTGTGCACAAAAAAAAGAATATCATGATTTGGTGTCAAAATTATACCAACTATGGACTAAATTAGGTGCGACTGAGTCTATGTCGAATTAATTTTGTAGATCAAATCATACTGTTATCGTTCATAGTAGGGCTATATCTACTTTCGCGACATAAAGTAGTAAATACATAATTTTGCACTGGAACTGGAAAATAGGATAGTCATTCATTCCCCAGCGAGTTAATGTGTGCATTACATGCTGGTTTCAAGGTTAAATGCCAGTGGCATGCACCGGGCTAATTTCGTCCAATTAAGAAATAATATCATCATATCAGCTGAAAGACATCCACTGCTGGACATATGCCTCCCCAAACAGTGCGACAAAATATTTATCGGTCCTACGCCAACCGCATCCAGCGGACTCCCGCGACCAGGTCAGCAGTCCACCTTGTGGGAGGAAATAATATCGACGCCAGAAATTAGACATAGGATTTTAATCGAATTTTTTGGGGATCAAGTTATATAAGTTGCAGGGAAATGGTCAAAACAGAGATTTGATCAAATCTCTAAGGGATATGATCAAATCACGCAGGATGTTAAAATGGCGAATCCATTTTATCATTTGCCTATTACAAATCAGTCATTCGATCAAATCTCTGAATCTGTTTAGTGAAATGACGAAATCGGACTCGTTTTTTCATTTCACTAGACTTGTTTAGTGATTTGATAAAATCCCTGAAACGCGTCAGTGAGTGAAACTAACTCGCAGAGGGGGCGCGATTAAGTTTTTTCCGATCTTTTTTTTAAAAAAAATATATATAGTATACTTTGTCGACGGGGCATGTTGTATGCTTGGGTTACCGTATCACGTTCGATAAAAATCATTTCCTCTATCGCGTGACATATGATAGATTGGTGTGCTAAGCCCGCAGCGATTTCGAAGCACACTGGACATCCGACGCCACTGTCAGATTCTGATATATAATATTTTTTATACATAACAACCCAGGCACCGAAATCAAGGACCTCAAGCGCCGCAATTATGCCTCTCTAGGGCTATCACAAGACGGCGCGATCTCTCTCGAGTTCTCTTGCACAATCCGTCTCTCTCTTATTAGAAAACTTGGAAACAGACGGATGGTGCGGGATAGCCCGAGAAAGCTCGCTGATCGTGCAGTATTTGTATATTATCTGTGTGTGCGTTTGTGCCAGTTCATAATAGGGTACTTTTAGTTGTAATTTGTGACCGTGAGATTAAACGATTTCGGTACAATTTTGTGAAACATACTTACGCTTATTTGCATTAACTACCTACTCTGAAGAAACTTGTAATTCCTACATTATAATTATGACAAACACGTACGAATTAATTATTATTAAAAGAACGTGACGTGTTGATTTTGTTTTATTTCTGAAGTGTACCAAAATGGGCTGCGAAAGACTGTAACTTTGTGCTAGCAACATTTCTTTATGCGAACTACATTTCAAGTGACATCATGACATAATTATTGTTCCCAACAGGTGCACTTTTCACATGTAATTGATTAGTATGTTTTAGAATCACGCACTTAGGGGGCGGAGCGGGAGCGTCCCGCCCTAGTAAAAATTTAGTTTGCCCAGTGGCATACAACGAGTGTAATGGTGTAGCTGGTGTCTCGGAGTCGTATTAATATTAAATTTGGAAAATTATTCTTTGATAGCCAACCACACAAAAAACTAAATAGGTATAAATAATATAATTCATCGACTTGTTCATGAGTTTTTATGTCCAAGGTTTATTAGTAGGTATTTTGGTGTAAGTAGTTTCTTTGAGTCGCATTAAAATTTGAAATTTATCCTGTCATACCAAATAGAAAACAATATAATCGGTTTATTAATGTTTTTTGTGTTAAAGGTGATTGAAGGTAGGTAGCCGTGTCACTTATTCAATAACCCTCCTGTCCTTCGGCTGTCGGGTAATAACGCCCGCTTCCATAATATCATTGAAACGTGACAATCACATGAAGTTACCACAGACAAGCTCAACTATGGTTCAAAAGTAAGCATGTTCATTTCTATCGATACCAATTTTGTAGTAGTGATTTAAATTTGTGTTAATTAGGTATATTGCCTGTGTAAGAGTTCACCCATATCATAATAGTACATTACGTAACTAGGGCGGTGAATTCGTGAATGCCCCAGATCGCAGGTGTTTGTGGCCCGAACCGAAGGTGAGGGCCATAATTATGCGCTCTGGGGCTTTACGAATTCAGATCAGATCAGATCTATTGAAACTAAGGGTTGTCGTCATAGGATTGTCGCACAATATTTATATTCTTGTCAATGTGATATAAGGTGTATTAAAAACGTTTTTGTCACAAACATATGTTTACGGATTTGTAGGTAGGTACTTTATTATTCGTTTTCTGAATCAGTTTTTCTATATTTCTATTTCGTCTATTGTTGTAGATCCATTTTAAATATGAAAAAGATCGCTCCACTTCTCCAGATTTAAGTAATTGGTAAATAATAAGTCACGTTATTGCACAATCACCGGTTATGGAGTTTAAAACAAAGTAGCACCTCTTTTAAACTTACAATATTTAAATGCATACATACTTATACGTAGACAACGTTATCTTGTCGCACTGACATTGCTTTTCCATAGAGCGCGAATGTTTTTTTTTTATCGAACATCTAAATGTCTATAGTGTAGTACTTAGAGTTATATGTCACTGTAGTCAACTGACAAGGAGTCACTAGATACCATCGAATATAAATATATATGATAAAAAATAAGAACTAAAAGTCGATTAAATTAAACTGTACTTGATTTGCTTTTTAGTTTTTTTTGAATCTATGTTTTTTTGTATGGTGTCTCTTTTTAGAACTATTCGTAAATTGCACTAAGTATGTACAAAACAATTCGTTTTCAACGTTAGTCAAACAGTCAACATCGTTAGTGTAATTTGTTTTTAAATCTTCAATTGTGACATAGTAATATGTATTACGCAATTAAATAAACTCCACGTCAATATTAAACAAACACTATTACAAAGAACTGCAAGGGATTGCGGCTGTCAATGTGACATGCAGTTGCAAATAGGTAAATCATTTATCTAAGCAAAGTTATCTCTTCACGATTGAAAATAAGTTTTTTAACTTGATTAAAAATAAGTAGAACCTCATTGGTCTTACCAATGAGGTTCTACCTATTTTTAATCAAGAAGTTTTTATTTAAAAGGCGAAAATTCAATCGTATTGTTGCATTATATAAACATCGATATCGAGATGGTCGATAAAAAAAACATTCACGCTCTACGGAAAAGCTATGTCAGTGCGACAAGATAACAGGGTCTACTTATAATTTAACTAGCTTCTGCCCGCGACTCCGTCCGCGTAGAACTCGTTTATATCGCAGCTCCAAACAAACTTTCACCCCCTTAAGGAATGACTTCGGGGATAAAAACTATCCTATGTCCTTCCCCGGGACTCAAACTATCTCTATGCCAAATTTCATCTAAATCGCTTCAGCGGTTTAAGCGTGAAAAGGTAACAGACAGACAGACAGACAGACAGACAGACACACTTTCGCATTTATAACATTATTATGGATGGATTGTGAAGTTTACATCGAATTGACCAGACATGTTAAAATTATGTGCAGTGACAACCCTAGCGTTGTCAATGATTACGCAACACCACGGCTACACTGAGGAGGGGCTTTGTAAATTACTTACTTTTATATTTATCATTATTCAAACAAAGGCAATCAAAGTGTTCTCTAAAACTATTTTAGGTAGTTAAAAATAATTGTTCAATGCGAAAGAAATTCGTTTTTTGGTAAAGAAATCGTGGATAATAATTGTAAATTTTCAATTTAACCAATAAAAGAAATCTAAAAACCAAGTATTTACCTAAGTACATAAGTAGGTACTTACACTTTTAAAAACATAGTGTTGACGTGTACCTTAAGCACAACTCTTGTTTATTATATTATTGTCAATCTACCCAAGTTATTTTTCGACACCAGATTCTAATTTTATATTTTTGTTAACATTTTGTAAATTCAAATTATGAATCTTGATCAACCCATCTTTAGTATTGTAAAATTTGAAGTACCTACATTGTATATATATTTTTTAAAACCCTTTGCCTTGTTTAACTACTCCAAGTTTTTTAGTAGCGTAGTTTTAAAGATCTAAGCATACATAGGGACAGACAGCGGGAAGCGACTTAGTTTTTTACTTTTAAAACTTTACTTGTCAAATAACAGTAAGTACATTTATACTTAGATTATGCTTGCCTTATGGCATTAAGTCCGTCATTTATACCTTATCCGGGTTCGAATCCCGGTAAGGGCATTTACTTGAGTGATGAGCACGAATATTTGTGCCCGAGTCATGGATGTGGTCTAAGTATTTAAGTATTTATTTATCAATATAGTTAAGTAAGTATGTTTATCGTCGTCTAGTACCCATAGTACAAGCTTTGCTTAGTTTGGGACTAGGTCGATGTGTGTAAGATTGTCCCCAAATATTTATTTATTTATTTATCTTGTATTGTGCAACAATAATATGTTCTCCATATCCTCTCATTTCAAAAACGTAAATGAATATGTTTCAGGCATCATCATCGTAATATGAAACAATAAAAGGCTGGAGCCCTACATGTGTAGTTTGCGATGTCTGAGCGCCCTGAGCTTGTGCTGCTCTCTGATATACCTGGTTCATGCAACATTTGACGTTGACGTAGAGACATGCCCACCAGACGTTCAATATGCAGACACCAACAGAGCAATTAATATTACTGAATCGTGCAATGAGAAAGCGTGCATAGCGGAGTGTTGCTTCGGGAAACAATCTATATTCTGGAACCAGAGTTATGGTCGGAGCTGCGATGACGACACCAATTTAACACAAACATACAACATAATTGGCCTAGATGAATATCCGGAGCTTGACATTTATAACAAAAATATAGAACGAGAGATAATGAACACTACGACAAGCATTAAGAAATTTATACGTATTTTCATTTATAATTTTCTTTACAAGAAAGAGTGTAAAACTCGTGATTTGAAAAAAGTTTACCCGTACCCGTCGTATTTACATTATGTTTTGGAGGTAGGTAATTGTAGTAGGTATGTATTTTTCATTTCTAAAAAAAAAAAAATTTCTCAAGGCTCAAACTACTTGGTCGACCAATGATTCTTATCCTGTTGGAGTTGGCCTTCAATTATGGTTTGGAGACAGTTTTGAAGACGCCGAACAAAATAATGGAAAATGGAGGACCTTGGCGAGGAAACATACGAAAGGTGGAAAATACAAATTTTTGGATGAAGCCATGGTCGCCTTTTAAAACCTAATTAAAACGTTACCTTTGTCAATTTTGAGTATTTTCTAACCTAACCTAACAGTTAAATTGCCAAATTTATTTTGTAGAATGGAAGTTTAGTGATAAGGCGTACAAATTACTTCCACCAATGGGTGAGAGAGTACTCACCAGGCCAGTTTTGTGTGGAACATAAGGTTGTTCTAAGCACAGATGGCAAAGTTTATACTGAGTTAGTATATCTCCTACTGACTGAGAAGAATTCTGGGGACGACTTCGATCAGAAAAACACGCTAACTGCGTATGGTAAGTGCAACAGCCATACTTTAGTTAAATTATTGCTATCGGATAACCAAGATAGGTTAGTCTTATTAATCGCACAAAAACAAGTTAATCTACGAGTTTTTAAGTTGATTTACTGACCTTGATACGGGTGTTAACGCAGTGGTTAGAGACATAGGTAGTTTGTTTAGCGTTATTCCCGATTACCGTTGGAACGAAAAAAACATACTTGCATAATACTAGGCATAACAAATCACGACGAACCTAACGAGGTCACGAGCTATAGGGGCATTTGTTATAAATGATACGAGTGTTTTCTTGAAGCTTCCGCGGCCACTGTTCATTCAGTAAGAGAGGCATTGGGTTGGAGATTAGGTATTTGAGGAAGCGCCAGACTAGTCTGAAAAAGCTCCCGAAACGTATCTGTCGGCTGGTGTCAACATATAAAAAAAACCGGTCAAGTGCGAGTCCGACTCGCGCACCGACGGTTCCGTACAAACTAGCAATTAACTCAAGGTAAAGGTAAATGTCCCAGTATTTGTTAAATTATTTACTTATTTTAACCCAACATAACAGAATTCAATTTAAAACAACGAGTAACTTTTACACCAACACCATCAAACTACCAAGACAATTGAATCGCGATTTTTTTTGACCTGCTATTTAAATATACCCGTCCCAACTCCATTCATTCTAGAAAAATCTTAACAACGCGAATGGGGTCAGCGCCGTCTATCGGCCCCATTTGGTACTAACGTGCAAGGGCAATCAGCTTAGTATGTATGTTGGTGTTTTAGCGATTATTGTTTATCACGTGTACCGATCTCGATTATTATTTTTTTATTTGAAATAAGGGTATTTCTATTATAGTCTTATAGGAATTTCAAAACAAAAAAATACTTATAAAGTTGATTAAATTGCAAACTTAACTAGGAAATGATTTTTGTAAATAAAACAAAAAATATGCTAGATACAGAAAAACAAAAACATTTCCCGTAATATTTATGTTTATCTTAATCAAAAGTAATTATTTCAAATTTTTCGCTTGAATAACTTCGGAGATAAGGGAGGGGGGGGGGATGGTATTTTTTTTACATTTTCCTTCATATATCAAAATTTTCCCCGTGTAGAAAAAAAAGAAAAACTGTTTCAAAATGTGCAACTCAAGCCCTTTCAAATGATACCCCACTTGACCCAATAGTTGAATTTTTTACCGGTGTGAAGTTAGCGGCCAAAAGTTGGCGGCTAATACGCTGCCAACATTGGCCGCCAACTTTTGGCCGCTAACTTCACAGTTTTAAAAAAACCAACCAAATTAAGAAGTCCTCATAAAAACTGTTTAAACTTCTCTACTGTCTTTAATAAAAAAACCTATTCAGATCAGCTTCTAGTAGAGCTGTATCTCGTTTGGTATGGGCGTTATTAATTACCATTATTTTAATTCTATATCATATTTTTTTGTTATTTTTCAGGGTAACAGAAATAAGTTAAAGTATACGCATATTATTAGAACTTTTAAAAGCCTACTAAGATCAGCTTTTAAAAGAGCTCTACCTCGTTTAGTTCGGGCGTTATGATTTACCGGCCGAAGTTATATAATTCACTCTTTACAAATATATTTTTTTGCATTATTTGTAGATGGATGAATGGGTTTTCACTATGCGCATGTTATTACGCATCCAAAAGGCTACTCAGATCATATTTTAGTAGAGCTCTACCTCGTTTAGTTTGGGCGTTATGATGAAGCGGCCGAAATTAACGTAGTTTCCTTTTCACAAATTATTTTTTCTGCATAACTTGTAGATCGATGAATGGGGTTTCACTATGCGCATGATATTACGCATCAAATAGGCTACTCAGATTATATTTTAGTAGAGCTTTACCTCGTTTAGTTTGGGCGTTATGATGAAGCGAAATTAACGTAGTTCACTATTAACAAATACTTTTTTCTGCATAACTTGTAGATCGATGAATGGGGTTTCACTATGCGCATGTTATTACGCATGTTATTACGCATCCAAAAGGCTACTCAGATCATATTTTAGTAGAGCTCTGCCTCGTTTAGTTTGGGCGTTAAGATGAAGCGGCCGAAATTAACGTAGTTCCCTTTTCACAAATTATTTTTTCTGCATAACTTGTAGATCGATGAATGGGAATTCACTATACGCATGATATTACGCATCAAATAGGCTACTCAGATTATATTTTAGTAGAGCTTTACCTCGTTTAGTTTGGGCGTTATGATGAAGCGAAATTAACGTAGTTCACTATTAACAAATATTTTTTTCTGCATAACTTGTAGATCGATGAATGGGGTTTCACTATACGCATGTTATTACGCATCCAAAAGGCTACTCAGATCATATTTTAGTAGAGCTCTACCTCGTTTAGTTTGGGCGTTATGATGAAGCGGCCGAAATAAACGTAGTTCCCTTTTCACAAATTATTTTTTCTGCATCATTTATAGATCGATGAATGGGGTTTCACTATGCGCATGATAATACGCATCCAAAAGGCTACTCAGATCATATTTTAGTAGAGCTCTACCTCGTTTAGTTTGGGCGTTATGATGAAGCGAAATTAACGTAGTTAACTATTTACAAATATTTTTTTCTGCATTACTTGTAGATCGATGAATGGGATTTCACTATGCGCATGTTAATAAGCATCCAAAAGGCTACCTAGTTCATATTTTGGTAGAGCTCTACCTCGTTTAGTTTGGGCGTTATGATTTACCGGCCGAAAATATTGCAGTACACTGTATTAACAAATCTTTTTTTCTGCATTAGTTCTAGATCGATGAATGGGGTTTCACTATGCGCATGATATTACGCATCCAAGAAGCTACTCAGATTATATTTTAGAAGAGCTCTACCTCGTTTAGTTTGGGCGTTATGATGAAGCAGCAGAAATTAACGTAGTTCCCTTTTCACAAATTATTTTTTCTGCATCATTTATAGATCGATGAATGGGATTTCACTATGCGCATGATATTACGCATCCAGAAGCCTACTCAGATTATATTTTAGTAGAGCTCTACCTCGTTTAGTTTGGGCGTTATGATGAAGCGAAATTAACGTAGTTCACTATTTACAAATATTTTTTTCTGCATAACTTGTAGATTGATAAATGGGGTTTCACTATGCGCATATTATTACGCATCCAAAAGGCTACTCAGATCATATTTTAGTAGAGCTCTACCTTGTTTAGTTTGGGCGTTATGATGAAGCGGCCGAAATTAACGTAGTTCCCTTTTCACAAATTATTTTTTCTGCATCATTTATAGATCGATGAATGGGGTTTCACTATGCGCATAGTATTACGCATCCACAAGGCTACTCAGATTATATTTTAGTAGAGCTCTACTACGTTTAGTTTGGGCATTATGATGAAGCGAAATTAACGTAGTTCACTATTTACAAATATTTATTTCTGCATAACTTGTAGATCGATGAATGGGATTTCACTATACGCATAGTATTACGCATCTAAAAGGCTACTCAGATTATATTTTACAAAGCTCTATCTCGTTTAGTTTGGGCGTTATGATGAAGCGAAATTAACGTAGTCCACTATTGACAAATATTTTTTTCTGCATAACTTGTAGATCGATGAATGGAGTTTCACTATGCGCATGTTATAACGCATTCAAAAGGCTCTCCAGATTATATTTTAGTAGAGCTCTATCTCGTTTAGTTTAGGCGTTATGATTTACCGACCGAAATGATTATAAATTACTATTTACACATATTTTTTTCTGCATAACTTGTAGATCGATGAATGGGGTTTCACTATGCGCATGTTATTACGCATCCAAAAGGCTACTCAGATCATATTTTAGTAGAGCTTTACCTCGTTTAGTTTGGGCGTTATGATGAAGCGAAATTAACGTAGTTCACTATTAACAAATATTTTTTTCTGCATAACTTGCAGATCGAGGAATGGGGTTTCACTATGCGCATGTTATTACGCATCCAAAAGGCTACTCAGATCATATTTTAGTAGAGCTCTACCTCGTTTAGTTTGGGCGTTATGATGAAGCGGCCTAAATAAACGTAGTTCCCTTTTCACAAATTATTTTTTCTGCATAACTTGTAGATCGATGAATGGGAATTCACTATGCGCATGATATTACGCATCAAATAGGCTACTCAGATTATATTTTAGTAGAGCTTTACCTCGTTTAGTTTGGGCGTTATGGTGAAGCGAAATTAACGTAGTTCACTATTAACAAATATTTTTTTCTGCATAACTTGTAGATCGATGAATGGGGTTTCACTACGCGCATGTTATTACGCATCCAAAAGGCTACTCAGATCATATTTTAGTACAGCTCTACCTCGTTTAGTTTGGGCGTTATGATGAAGCGGCCGAAATAAACGTAGTTCCCTTTTCACAAATTATTTTTTCTGCATCATTTATAGATCGATGAATGGGGTTTCACTATGCGCATGATAATACGCATCCAAAAGGCTACTCAGATCATATTTTAGTAGAGCTCTACCTCGTATAGTTTGGGCGTTATGATGAAGCGAAATTAAAGTAGTTAACTATTTACAAATATTTTTTTCTGCATTACTTGTAGATCGATGAATAGGATTTCACTATGCGCATGTTATTACGCATCCAAAAGGCTACCCAGTTCTTATTTTAGTAGAGCTCTACCTTGTTTAGTTTGGGCGTTATGATTTACCGGCCGAAAATATTGCAGTACACTGTATTAACAAATCTTTTTTTCTGCATTATTTGTAGATCGATGAATAGGGTTTCACTATGCGCATGATATTACGCATCCAAGAGGCTACTCAGATTATATTTTAGTAGAGCTCTACCTCGTTTAGTTTGGGCGTTATGATGAAGCAGCCGAAATTAACGTAGTTCTCTTTTCACAAATTATTTTTTCTGCATCATTTATAGAACGATGAATGGGAATTCACTATGCGCATGGTATTACGCATCCACAAGGCTACTCAGATTATATTTTAGTAGAGCTTTACCTCGTTTAGTTTGGGCATTATGATGAAGCGAAATTAACGTAGTTCACTATTTACAAATATTTATTTCTGCATAACTTGTAGATCGATGAATGGGATTTCACTATACGCATGGTAATACGCATCCACAAGGCTACTCAGATTATATTTTAGTAGAGCTCTACCTCGTTTAGTTTGGGCGTTATGATGAAGCGGCCGAAATAAACGTAGTTCCCTTTTCACAAATTATTTTTTCTGCATCATTTGTATATCGATGAATGGGGTTTCACTATGCGCATGTTATTACGCATCCAAAAGGCTACTCAGATCATATTTTAGTAGAGCTTTACCTTGTTTAGTTTGGGCGTTATGATGAAGCGAAATTAACGTAGTTCACTATTAACAAATATTTTTTTCTGCATAACTTGTAGATCGATAAATGGGGTTTCACTATGCGCATGTAATTACGCATCCAAAAGGCTACTCAGATCATATTTTAGTAGAGCTCTACCTCGTTTAGTTTGGGCGTTATGATGAAGCGGCCGAAATAAACGTAGTTCCCTTTTCACAAATTATTTTTTCTGCATCATTTATAGATCGATAAATGGGGTTTCAATATGCGCATGATAATACGCATCTAAAAGGCTACTCAGATCATATTTTAGTAGAGCTCTACCTCGTTTAGTTTGGGCGTTATGATCAAGCGAAATTAACGTAGTTAACTATTTACAAATATTTTTTTCTGCATTACTTGTAGATCGATGAATGGGGTTTCACTATGAGCATGTTATTACGCATTCAAAAGTCTACCTAGTTCATATTTTAGTAGAGCTCTACCTCGTTTAGTTTGGGCGTTATGATTTACCTGCCGAAAATATTGCAGTACACTGTATTAACAAATCTTTTTTTCTGCATTATTTCTAGATCGATGAATGGGGTTTCACTATGCGCATGATATTACGCATCCAAGAGGCTACTCAGATAATATTTTAGTAGAGCTCTACCTCGTTTAGTTTGGGCGTTATGATGAAGCAGCCGAAATTAACGTAGTTCCCTTTTCACAAATTATTTTTTCTGCATCATTTATAGATCGATGAATGGGGTTTCACTACGCGAATGATATTACGCATCCAGAAGGCTACTCAGATTATATTTTAGTAGAGCTCTACCTCGTTTAGTTTGGGCGTTATGATGAAGCGAAATTAACGTAGTTCACTATTTACAAATATTTTTTTCTGCATAACTTGTAGATCGATGAATGGGGTTTCACTATACGCATGTTATTACGCATCCAAAAGGCTACTCAGATCATATTTTAGTAGAGCTCTACCTCGTTTAGTTTGGGCGTTATGATGAAGCGGCCGAAATAAACGTAGTTCCCTTTTCACAAATTATTTTTTCTGCATCATTTATAGATCGATGAATGGGGTTTCACTATGCGCATGATAATACGCATCCAAAAGGCTACTCAGATCATATTTTAGTAGAGCTCTACCTCGTTTAGTTTGGGCGTTATGATGAAGCGAAATTAACGTAGTTAACTATTTACAAATATTTTTTTCTGCATTACTTGTAGATCGATGATTGGGATTTCACTATGCGCATGTTAATAAGCATCCAAAAGGCTACCTAGTTCATATTTTGGTAGAGCTCTACCTCGTTTAGTTTGGGCGTTATGATTTACCGGCCGAAAATATTGCAGTACACTGTATTAACAAATCTTTTTTTCTGCATTAGTTCTAGATCGATGAATGGGGTTTCACTATGCGCATGATATTACGCATCCAAGAAGCTACTCAGATTATATTTTAGAAGAGCTCTACCTCGTTTAGTTTGGGCGTTATGATGAAGCAGCAGAAATTAACGTAGTTCCCTTTTCACAAATTATTTTTTCTGCATCATTTATATATCGATGAATGGGATTTCACTATGCGCATGATATTACGCATCCAGAAGCCTACTCAGATTATATTTTAGTAGAGCTCTACCTCGTTTAGTTTGGGCGTTATGATGAAGCGAAATTAACGTAGTTCACTATTTACAAATATTTTTTTCTGCATAACTTGTAGATTGATAAATGGGGTTTCACTATGCGCATATTATTACGCATCCAAAAGGCTACTCAGATCATATTTTAGTAGAGCTCTACCTTGTTTAGTTTGGGCGTTATGATGAAGCGGCCGAAATTAACGTAGTTCCCTTTTCACAAATTATTTTTTCTGCATCATTTATAGATCGATGAATGGGGTTTCACTATGCGCATAGTATTACGCATCCACAAGGCTACTCAGATTATATTTTAGTAGAGCTCTACTACGTTTAGTTTGGGCATTATGATGAAGCGAAATTAACGTAGTTCACTATTTACAAATATTTATTTCTGCATAACTTGTAGATCGATGAATGGGATTTCACTATACGCATAGTATTACGCATCTAAAAGGCTACTCAGATTATATTTTACAAAGCTCTATCTCGTTTAGTTTGGGCGTTATGATGAAGCGAAATTAACGTAGTCCACTATTGACAAATATTTTTTTCTGCATAACTTGTAGATCGATGAATGGAGTTTCACTATGCGCATGTTATAACGCATTCAAAAGGCTCTCCAGATTATATTTTAGTAGAGCTCTATCTCGTTTAGTTTAGGCGTTATGATTTACCGACCGAAATGATTATAAATTACTATTTACACATATTTTTTTCTGCATAACTTGTAGTTCGATGAATGGGGTTTCACTATGCGCATGTTATTACGCATCCAAAAGGCTACTCAGATCATATTTTAGTAGAGCTTTACCTCGTTTAGTTTGGGCGTTATGATGAAGCGAAATTAACGTAGTTCACTATTAACAAATATTTTTTTCTGCATAACTTGCAGATCGAGGAATGGGGTTTCACTATGCGCATGTTATTACGCATCCAAAAGGCTACTCAGATCATATTTTAGTAGAGCTCTACCTCGTTTAGTTTGGGCGTTATGATGAAGCGGCCTAAATAAACGTAGTTCCCTTTTCACAAATTATTTTTTCTGCATAACTTGTAGATCGATGAATGGGAATTCACTATGCGCATGATATTACGCATCAAATAGGCTACTCAGATTATATTTTAGTAGAGCTTTACCTCGTTTAGTTTGGGCGTTATGGTGAAGCGAAATTAACGTAGTTCACTATTAACAAATATTTTTTTCTGCATAACTTGTAGATCGATGAATGGGGTTTCACTACGCGCATGTTATTACGCATCCAAAAGGCTACTCAGATCATATTTTAGTACAGCTCTACCTCGTTTAGTTTGGGCGTTATGATGAAGCGGCCGAAATAAACGTAGTTCCCTTTTCACAAATTATTTTTTCTGCATCATTTATAGATCGATGAATGGGGTTTCACTATGCGCATGATAATACGCATCCAAAAGGCTACTCAGATCATATTTTAGTAGAGCTCTACCTCGTATAGTTTGGGCGTTATGATGAAGCGAAATTAAAGTAGTTAACTATTTACAAATATTTTTTTCTGCATTACTTGTAGATCGATGAATAGGATTTCACTATGCGCATGTTATTACGCATCCAAAAGGCTACCCAGTTCTTATTTTAGTAGAGCTCTACCTTGTTTAGTTTGGGCGTTATGATTTACCGGCCGAAAATATTGCAGTACACTGTATTAACAAATCTTTTTTTCTGCATTATTTGTAGATCGATGAATAGGGTTTCACTATGCGCATGATATTACGCATCCAAGAGGCTACTCAGATTATATTTTAGTAGAGCTCTACCTCGTTTAGTTTGGGCGTTATGATGAAGCAGCCGAAATTAACGTAGTTCTCTTTTCACAAATTATTTTTTCTGCATCATTTATAGAACGATGAATGGGAATTCACTATGCGCATGGTATTACGCATCCACAAGGCTACTCAGATTATATTTTAGTAGAGCTTTACCTCGTTTAGTTTGGGCATTATGATGAAGCGAAATTAACGTAGTTCACTATTAACAAATATTTATTTCTGCATAACTTGTAGATCGATGAATGGGATTTCACTATACGCATGGTAATACGCATCCACAAGGCTACTCAGATTATATTTTAGTAGAGCTCTACCTCGTTTAGTTTGGGCGTTATGATGAAGCGGCCGAAATAAACGTAGTTCCCTTTTCACAAATTATTTTTTCTGCATCATTTGTATATCGATGAATGGGGTTTCACTATGCGAATGTTATTACGCATCCAAAAGGCTACTCAGATCATATTTTAGTAGAGCTTTACCTTGTTTAGTTTGGGCGTTATGATGAAGCGAAATTAACGTAGTTCACTATTAACAAATATTTTTTTCTGCATAACTTGTAGATCGATAAATGGGGTTTCACTATGCGCATGTAATTACGCATCCAAAAGGCTACTCAGATCATATTTTAGTAGAGCTCTACCTCGTTTAGTTTGGGCGTTATGATGAAGCGGCCGAAATAAACGTAGTTCCCTTTTCACAAATTATTTTTTCTGCATCATTTATAGATCGATAAATGGGGTTTCAATATGCGCATGATAATACGCATCTAAAAGGCTACTCAGATCATATTTTAGTAGAGCTCTACCTCGTTTAGTTTGGGCGTTATGATCAAGCGAAATTAACGTAGTTAACTATTTACAAATATTTTTTTCTGCATTACTTGTAGATCGATGAACGGGGTTTCACTATGAGCATGTTATTACGCATTCAAAAGTCTACCTAGTTCATATTTTAGTAGAGCTCTACCTCGTTTAGTTTGGGCGTTATGATTTACCTGCCGAAAATATTGCAGTACACTGTATTAACAAATCTTTTTTTCTGCATTATTTCTAGATCGATGAATGGGGTTTCACTATGCGCATGATATTACGCATCCAAGAGGCTACTCAGATAATATTTTAGTAGAGCTCTACCTCGTTTAGTTTGGGCGTTATGATGAAGCAGCAGAAATTAACGTAGTTCCCTTTTCACAAATTATTTTTTCTGCATCATTTATAGATCGATGAATGGGGTTTCACTACGCGAATGATATTACGCATCCAGAAGGCTACTCAGATTATATTTTAGTAGAGCTCTACCTCGTTTAGTTTGGGCGTTATGATGAAGCGAAATTAACGTAGTTCACTATTTACAAATATTTTTTTCTGCATAACTTGTTGATTGATAAATGGAGTTTCACTATGCGCATATTATTACGCATCCAAAAGGCTACTTAGATCATATTTTAGTAGAGCTCTATCTTGTTTAGTTTGGGCGTTATGATGAAGCGGCCGAAATTAACGTAGTTCCCTTTTCACAAATTATTTTTTCTGCATTATTTATAGATTAATGAATGGGGTTTCACTATGCGCATGATAATACGCATCCAAAAGGCTACTCAGATCATATTTTAGTAGAGCTCTACCTCGTTTAGTTTGGGCGTTATGATCAAGCGAAATTAACGTAGTTAACTATTTACAAATATTTTTTTCTGCATTACTTGTAGATCGATGAATGGGGTTTTACTATGCGCATGTTATTACGCATCCAAAAGGCTACCCAGTTCATATTTTAGTAGAGCTCTACCTCGTTTAGTTTGGGCGTTATGATTTACCGGCCGAAAATATTGCAGTACACTGTTTTAACAAATCTTTTTTTCTGCATTATTTCTAGATCGATGAATGGGGTTTCACTATGCGCATATTATTACGCATCTAAAAGGCTACTCAGATCATATTTTAGTAGAGCTCTATCTTGTTTAGTTTGGGCGTTATGATGAAGCGGCCGAAATTAACGTAGTTCCCTTTTCACAAATTATTTTTTCTGCATCATTTATAGATCGATGAATGGGGTTTTACTATGCGCATGATATTACGCATCCAAAAGGCTACTCAGTTTATATTTTAGTAGAGCTCTACCTCGTTTAGTTTGGGCGTTATGATGAAGCGAAATTAACGTAGTTAACTATTTACAAATATTTTTTTCTGCAAAACTTGTAGATCGATGAATGGGGTTTCACTATGCGCATGTTATTACGCATCCAAAAGGCAACTCAGATTATATTTAAGTAGAGCTCTACCTAGTTTAGTTTAGGCGTTATGATTTACCGACCGAAATGATTATAAATTACTATTTACAAATCATTTTTTCTGCATTATTTCTAGATCGATGAATGGAGTTTCACTATGCGCATGATATTACGCATCTAAAAGGCTACTCAGAATATTATTTAGTAGATCTCTACCTCGTATAGTTTGGGCGTTATGATGAAGCGGCCAAAATTAACGTAGTTCCCTTTTCACAAATTATTTTTTCTGCATCATTTATAGATCGATGAATGGGGTTTTACTATGCGCATAGTATTACGCATCCACAAGTATACTCAGATTATATTTTAGTAGAGCTCTACCTCGTTTAGTTTGGGCGTTATGATGAAGCGAAATTAACGTAGTTCACTATTTACAAATATTTTTTTCTGCATAACTTGTAGATCGATGAATGGGGTTTCACTATGCGCATGTTATTACGCATCCAAAAGGCAACTCAGATTATATTTAAAAAGAGCTCTACCTTGTTTAGTTTAGGCGTTATGATTTACCGACCGAAATGATTATAAATTACTATTTACAAATCATTTTTTCTGCATTATTTCTAGATCGATGAATGAAGTTTCACTATGCGCATGATATTACGCATCCAAAAGGCTACTCAGAATATATTTTAGTAGATCTCTACCTCGTTTAGTTTGGGCGTTATGATGAAGCGGCCAAAATTAACGTAGTTCCCTTTTCACAAATTATTTTTTTCTGCATCATTTATAGATCGATGAATGGGGTTTCACTATGCGCATGGTATTACGCATCCAGAAGGCTACTCAGATTATATTTTAAAAGAGCTCTACCTCGTTTAGTTTGGGCATTATGATGAAGCGAAATTAACGTAGTTCACTATTTACAAATATTTATTTCTGCATAACTTGTAGATCGATGAATGGGATTTCACTATACGCATGTTATTACGCATCCAAAAGGCTACTCAGAATTTATTTTAGTAGATCTCTACCTCGTTTAGTTTGGGCGTTATGATGAAGCGGCCAAAATGAACATAGTTCCCTTTTCACAAATTATTTTTTTCTGCATCATTTATAGATCGATGAATGGGGTTTCACTATGCGCATGGTATTACGCATCCAGAAGGCTACTCAGATTATATTTTTCTAGAGCTCTATCTTGTTTAGTTTGGGCGTTATGATGAAGCGAAATTAACGTAGTCCACTATTGACAAATATTTTTTTCTCCATAACTTGTAGATCGATGAATGGGGTTTCGCTATGCGCATGTTATTACGCATCTAAAAGGCTACTCAGATTATATTTTAGTAGAGCTCTACCTCGTTTAGTTTGGGCGTTATGATGAAGCGAAATTAACGTAGTTCACTATTTACAAATATTTTTTTCTGCATAACTTGTAGATCGATGAATGGGGTTTCACTATGCGTATGTTATTACACGTCCAAAAGACTACTCAGATCATATTTTAGTAGAGCTCTACCTCGTTTAGTTTGGGCGTTATGATGAAGCGAAATTAACGTAGTTAACTATTTACAAATTATTTTTTTCTGCATCATTTATAGATCGATGAATGGGGTTTCACTATACGCATGTTATTACGCATCCAAAAGGCTACTCAGATCATATTTTAGTAGAGCTCTATCTTGTTTAGTTTGGGTGTTATGATGAAGCGAAATTAACGTAGTCCACTATTGCAAATATTTTTTTCTGCATAACTTATAGATCGATGAATGGGGTTTCGGTATGCGCATGTTTTTACGCATCGAAAAGGCTACTCAGATTATATTTTAATAGAGCTTTACCTCGTTTAGTTTGGGCGTTATGATGAAGCGAAATTAACGTAGTTCACTATTTACAAATATTTTTTTCTACATAACTTGTAGATCGATGAATGGGGTTTCACTATGCGAATGTTATTACACGTCCAAAAGACTACTCAGATCATATTTTAGTAGAGCTCTACCTCGTTTAGTTTGGGCGTTATGATGAAGCGAAATTAACGTAGTTAACTATTTACAAATATTTTTTTCTGCATTACTTGTAGATCGATGAATGGAGTTTCACTATGCGCATGTTATTACGCATCCAAAAAGCCACTCAGATCATAGTTTAGTAGAGCTTTACCTAGTTTAGTTTGGGCGTTATGATGAAGCGAAATTAACGTAGTCCACTATTGACAAATATTTTTTTCTGCATAACTTGTAGATCGATGAATGGGGTTTCGCTATGCACATGTTATTACGCATCTAAAAGGCTACTCAGATTATATTTTAGTAGAGCTCTACCTCGTTTAGTTTGGGCGTTATGATGAAGCGAAATTAACGTAGTTCACTATTTACAAATATTTTTTTCTGCATAACTTGTAGATCGATGAATGGGGTTCCACTATGCGTATGTTATTACACGTCCAAAAGACTACTCAAATCATATTTTAGTAGAGCTCTACCTCGTTTAGTTTGGGCGTTATGATGAAGCGAAATTAACGTAGTTAACTATTTACAAATTATTTTTTTCTGCATCATTTATAGATCGATGAATGGGGTTTCACTATACGCATGTTATTACGCATCCAAAAGGCTACTCAGATCATATTTTAGTAGAGCTCTATCTCGTTTAGTTTGGGTGTTATGATGAAGCGAAATTAACGTAGTCCACTATTGACAAATATTTTTTTCTGCATAACTTATAGATCGATGAATGGGGTTTCGGTATGCGCATGTTATTACGCATCCAAAAGGCTACTCAGAATTTATTTTAGTAGATCTCTACCTCGTTTAGTTTGGGCGTTATGATGAAGCGGCCAAAATGAACATAGTTCCCTTTTCACAAATTATTTTTTTCTGCATCATTTATAGATCGATGAATGGGGTTTCACTATGCGCATGGTATTACGCATCCAGAAGGCTACTCAGATTATATTTTTCTAGAGCTCTATCTTGTTTAGTTTGGGCGTTATGATGAAGCGAAATTAACGTAGTCCACTATTGACAAATATTTTTTTCTCCATAACTTTTAGATCGATGAATGGGGTTTCGCTGTGCGCATGTTATTACGCATCTAAAAGGCTACTCAGATTATATTTTAGTAGAGCTCTACCTCGTTTAGTTTGGGCGTTATGATGAAGCGAAATTAACGTAGTTCACTATTTACAAATATTTTTTTCTGCATAACTTGTAGATCGATGAATGGGGTTTTACTATGCGTATGTTATTACACGTCCAAAAGACTACTCAGATCATATTTTAGTAGAGCTCTACCTCGTTTAGTTTGGGCGTTATGATGAAGCGAAATTAACGTAGTTAACTATTTACAAATTATTTTTTTCTGCATCATTTATAGATCGATGAATGGGGTTTCACTATACGCATGTTATTACGCATCCAAAAGGCTACTCAGATCATATTTTAGTAGAGCTCTATCTCGTTTAGTTTGGGTGTTATGATGAAGCGAAATTAACGTAGTCCACTATTGACAAATATTTTTTTCTGCATAACTTATAGATCGATGAATGGGGTTTCGGTATGCGCATGTTATTACGCATCGAAAAGGCTACTCAGATTATATTTTGATAGAGCTTTACCTCGTTTAGTTTGGGCGTTATGATGAAGCGAAATTAACGTAGTTCACTATTTACAAATATTTTTTTCTACATAACTTGTAGATCGATGAATGGGGTTTCACTATGCGAATAATATTACACGTCCAAAAGACTACTCAGATCATATTTTAGTAGAGCTCTACCTCGTTTAGTTTGGGCGTTATGATGAAGCGAAATTAACGTAGTTAACTATTTACAAATATTTTTTTCTGCATTACTTGTAGATCGATGAATGGAGTTTCCCTATGCGCATGTTATTACGCATCCAAAAAGCCACTCAGATCATAGTTTAGTAGAGCTTTACCTCGTTTAGTTTGGGCGTTATGATGAAGCGAAATTAACGTAGTCCACTATTGACAAATATTTTTTTCTGCATAACTTGTAGATCGATGAATGGGGTTTCGCTATGCACATGTTATTACGCATCTAAAAGGCTACTCAGATTATATTTTAGTAGAGCTCTACCTCGTTTAGTTTGGGCGTTATGATGAAGCGAAATTAACGTAGTTCACTATTTACAAATATTTTTTTCTGCATAACTTGTAGATCGATGAATGGGGTTCCACTATGCGTATGTTATTACACGTCCAAAAGACTACTCAAATCATATTTTAGTAGAGCTCTACCTCGTTTAGTTTGGGCGTTATGATGAAGCGAAATTAACGTAGTTAACTATTTACAAATAATTTTTTTCTGCATCATTTATAGATCGATCAATGGGGTTTCACTATACGCATGTTATTACGCATCCAAAAGGCTACTCAGATCATATTTTAGTAGAGCTCTATCTCGTTTAGTTTGGGTGTTATGATGAAGCGAAATTAACGTAGTCCACTATTGACAAATATTTTTTTCTGCATATTTTGTAGATCGATGAATGGGGTTTCGCTATACGCATGTTATTATGCATCGAAAAGGCTACTCAGATTATATTTTAATAGAGCTTTACCTCGTTTAGTTTGGGCGTTATGATGAAGCGAAATTAACGTAGTTCACTATTTACAAATATTTTTTTCTGCATAACTTGTAGATCGATGAATGGGGTTTCACTATGCGAATGTTATTACACGTCCAAAAAACTACTCAGATCATATTTTGGTAGAGCTCTACCTCGTTTAGTTTGGGCGTTATGATGAAGCGAAATTAACGTAGTTAACTATTTTTGCTACGAGACACCTAGAGGGTTCTTGGATTAAACTCAAGCAAACCCCAGCAGCCAAACTAACATGATTTAATAACTACATTATATAGGCAATAATACGAATCTAAAATCATTGCACCTTGGAGTGGCCTATATTGTCAAAAGTTACCTCGAAGGTTTGTAGTATTAAAAATTGAGTAGAATAATTGGTCACGTGTAGACCCCTGACCACCATATGTTATCAATAAAATACCATGGAAACAATGAAATATAATAATAATACATTCCTTTATCAACAATGTCTATAATGATGCAATAGATAACAAATCAACATAATCTGAGAAATATGTCGTGAAAAATCTTTCACTTTTGTGTTACTGATACCGCTTATTACTCGTGGCTGATGTGCTCACTTCAAAGGTCTGAAAAATAATGATAAGTACACTTAATTTGGGAAACATATATAGTCTAGGAAGGTATGGCTATTAGTTAATGATTTCGCATAGGTAATTTGTATTCAAGTCACTGTCGATTTGTTGGACATATGGCCTAGAACGGAACCACCGTGCGCTTGACTTTGTGAAGGTGCGAAAACCCCACATTAATCATTTTTCTACTGGAATCAAACGCACGAAAAAATCGGATCTTTAATTTTGTGGGAAACAATAGAGACCCACTTCTTATCGATCTATCTATGAAAGGCTTTTCACCTTGAGACTCTTTGAGAAATCGTCGAAAATGTGAAATTAATAATGTGTAAATAATAAACTTCGTAATTTTATGTGTCCCTATTACAAGGAAATCCGAGGGCTGTATGTGTACAATGCACCTTTTTTAGTGAAATTACTGTTTAGTGACAGGTAACATGTGCAATTATATCAACTGTTTTATTTGAAAATATGTTTATATCGAACTACCTTTTACAGGTAATGTTAAGTTCTAAACACTCAATAAACTAAGTAATCCGCTTCATCATACCGCCCAAACTAAACAAGGTAGAGCTCTACTAAAATATGATCTGAGTAGCCTTTTGGATGCCCAATATCATGCGCATAGTAAAACCCCATTCATCGATCTATAAATGATGCAGAAAAAATAATTTGTGAAAAGGGAACTACGTTAATTTCAGCTGCTTCATCATAACGCCAAAACTAAACGAGGTAGAGCTCTATTGAAATATGATCTGAGTAGCCTTTTGGATGCGTAATATTATGCGGTTAGTAAAACCACATTCATCGATCTATAAATGATGCAGAAAAAATAATTTGTGAAAAGGGAACTACGCTAATTTCAGCCGCTTCATCATAACGCCCAAACTAAACGAGGTTGAGCTCTACTAAAATATGACATGAGTAGCCTTTTGGATGCGTAACAATATGCGCATAGTGAAACCCCATTCATCGATCTACAAGTAATGCAGAAAAAAATATTTGTAAATAGTTAACTACGTTAATTTCGCATCATCATAACGCCCAAACTAAACGAGGTAGAGCTCTACTAAAATATAATCTGAGTAGCCTTTTAGACGCGTAATATCATGCGCATAGTGAAACCCCATTCATCGATCTATAAATGATGCAGAAAAAATAATTTGTGAAAAGGGAACTACGTTAATTTCGGCTGCTTCATCATAACGCCCAAACTAAACGAGGTAGAGCTCTACTAAAATATGATCTGAGTAGCCTTTTGGATGCGTAATATCATGCGCATAGTAAAACCCCATTCATCGATCTATAAATGATACAGAAAAAATAATTTGTGAAAAGGGAACTACGTTAATTTCGGCTGCTTCATCATAACACCCAAACTAAACGAGGTAGAGCTCTACTAAAATATGATCTGAGTAGCCTTTTGGATGCGTAATAACATGCGCATAGTAAAACCCCTTTCATCGATCTACAAGTTATGCAGAAAAAAATATTTGTAAATAGTTAACTACGTTATATTTCGCATCACCCCCCCCCCCCCCCCCCGTGTGGTGTCGGGTTAGAATTTCACCACCCCCTTTCTTCCCGTAGGAACAGGGTTGAAGTGTGTAGTGGGCGATGGGCTAGCAACCTGTCACTGCAATATCAAATTTTGTCGATCTTTTATAGCCCACATTTATGCTAAAAGTGGCGCTGGAACATAAGTTTCATGTGCTCTGCCTACCCCTTTTAGGGATAAAGGCGTGAATGAATGTATGTATGTGTATTTCGCATCATCATAACGCCCAAACAAAACAAGGTAGAGCTCTACTAAAATATAATCTGAGTAGCCTTTTAGATGCGTAATATCATGCGCATAGTGAAACCCCATTCATCGATCTATAAATGACGCAGAAAAAATAATTTGTGAAAAGGGAACTACGTTAATTTCGGCTGCTTCATCATAACGCCCAAACTAAAAGATGTAGAGCTCTACTCAAACATGATCTGAGTAGCCTTTTGGATGCGTAATATTATGCGCATAGTGAAACCCCATTCATCGATCTAGAAGAAATGCAGAAAAAATGATTTGTAAATAGTAATTTATAATCATTTCGGTCGGTAAATCATAACGCCTAAACTAAACAAGGTAGAGCTCTATTAAAATATAATCTGAGTAGCCTTTTCGATGCGTAATAACATGCGCATAGTGAAACCCCATTCATCGATCTACAAGTTATGCAGAAAAAAATATTTGTAAATAGTGAACTACGTTAATTTCGCTTCATCATAACGCCCAAAATAAACGAGGTAGAGCTCTAGTAAAATATAATCTGAGTAGCCTTTTGGATGCGTAATAACACGCGCATAGTGAAACCCCATTCATCGATCTATAAATGATGCAGAAAAAAATATTTGTGAAAAGGGAACTACGCTAATTTCGGCCGCTTCATCATAACGCCCAAACTAAACGAGGTAGAGCTCTACTAAAATATGATCTGAGTAGCCTTTTGGATGCGTAATAACATGCGCATAGCGAAACCCCATTCATCGATCTACAAGTTATGCAGAAAAAAATATTTGTCAATAGTGGACTACGTTAATTTCGCTTCATCATAACGCCGAAACTAAACAAGGTAGAGCTTTAGTAAAATATAATCTAACTAGCCTTTTAGATGCGTAATAACATGCGTATAGTGAAACCCCATTCATCGATCTACAAGTTATGCAGAAATTAATATTTGTAAATAGTGAACTACGTTAATTTCGCTTAATCATAATGCCTAAACTAAACGAGGTAGAGCTCTTCTAAAATATATACTGAGTAGCCTTGTGGATGCGTAATACCATGCGCATAGTGAAACCCCATTCATCGATCTATAAATGATGCAGAAAAAATGATTTGTAAATAGTAATTTATAATCATTTCGGTCGGTAAATCATAACGCCTAAACTAAACGAGGTAGAGCTCTATTAAAATATAGTCTGAGTAGCCTTTTGGATGCGTAATAACATGCGCATAGTGAAACGCCATTCATCGATCTACAAGTAATGCAGAAAAAAACATTTGTAAATAGTTAACTACGTTAATTTCGCTTCATCATAACGCCCAAACTAAACGAAGTAGAGCTCTAGTAAAATATAATCTGAGTAGCCTTTTGAATGCATAATAACACGCGCATAGTGAAACCCCATTCATCGATCTATAAATGATGCAGAAAAAAATGTTTGTGAAAAGGGAACTACGCTAATTTCGGCCGCTTCATCATAACGCCCAAACTAAACGAGGTAGAGCTCTACTAAAATATGATCTGAGTGGCTTTTTGGATGTGTAATAACATGCGGATAGTGAAACCCCATTCATCGATCTACAAGTTATGCAGAAAAAAATATTTGTAAATAGTGAACTACGTTAATTTCGCTTCATCATAACGCCAAAACTAAACGAGGTAAAGCTCTACTAAAATATGATCTGAGTAGCCTTTTGGATGCGTAATAACACGCGCATAGTGAAACCCCATTCATCGATCTATAAATGATGCAGAAAAAATTATTTGTGAAAAGGGAACTACGCTGATTTCGGCCGCTTCATCATAACGCCCAAACTAAACGAGGTAGAGCTCTACTAAAATATGATCTGAGTAGCCTCTTGGATGCGTAATAACATACGCATAGCGAAACCCCACTCATCGATCTACAAGTTATGCAGAAAAAAATATTTGTCAATAGTGGACTACGTTAAATAGTAATTTATAATCATTTCGGTCGGTAAATCATAACGCCTAAACTAAACGAGGTAGAGCTCTATTAAAATATAATCTGAGTAGCCTTTTGGATGCGTAATAACATGCGCATAGTGAAACCCCATTCATCGATCTACAAGTAATGCAGAAAAAAACATTTGTAAATAGTGTAAATAGTTAACTACGTTAATTTCGCTTCATCATAACGCCCAAACTAAACGAGGTAGAGCTCTAGAAAAATATAATCTGAGTAGCCTCCTGGATGCGTAATACCATGCGCATAGTGAAACCCCATTCATCGATCTATAAATGATGCACAAAAAATAATTTGTGAAAAGGGAACTACGCTAATTTCAGCCGCTTCATCATAACGCCCAAACTAAACGAAGTAAAGCTCTACTAAAATATAATCTGAGTAGCCTTCTGGATGCGTAATATCATGCGCATAGTGAAACCCCATTCATCGATCTATAAATGATGCAGAAAAAATAATTTGTGAGAAGGGAACTACGCTAATTTCAGCCGCTTCATCATAACGCCCAAACTAAACAAGGTAGAGCTCTACTAAAATATGATCTGAGTAGCCTTTTGGATGCGTAATAATATGCGCATAGTGAAACCCCATTTATCAATCTACAAGTTATGTAGAAAAAAATATTTGTAAATAGTGAACTACGTTAATTTCGCTTCATAATAATGCCCAAACTAAACAAGGTAGAGCTCTACTAAAATATAATCTGAGTAGCCTTTTGGATGCGTAATATCATGCGCATAGTGAAACCCCATTCATCGATCTAGAAGTAATGCAGAAAAAATGATTTGTAAATAGTAAATTATAATCATTTCGGTCGGTAAATCATAACGCCTAAACTAAACGAGGTAGAGCTCTACTAAAATATAATCTGAGTAGCCTTTTAGATGCGTAATAACATGTGCATAGTGAAACCCCATTCATCGATCTACAAGTTATGCAGAAAAAAATATTTGTAAATAGTGAACTACGTTAATTTCGCTTCATCATAACGCCCAAACTAAATGAGGTAGAGCTCTAGTAAAATATAATCTAAGTAGCCTTTTGGATGCGTAATAACACGAGCATAGTGAAACCCCATTCTTCGATCTATAAATGATGCAGAAAAAAATATTTGTGAAAAGGGAACTACGCTATTTTCGGCCGCTTCATCATAACACCCAAACTAAACGAGGTAGAGCTCTACTAAAATATGATCGAAATAGCCTTTTAGATGCATAAGAACATGCGCATAGTGAAACCCCATTCTTCGATCTACAAGTAATGCAGAAAAAAATATTTGTAAATAGTTAACTACGTTAATTTCGCTTCATCATAACGCCCAAACTAAACAAGGTAGAGCTCTACTAAAATATGATCTGAGTAGTCTTTTGGACGTGTAATAACATTCGCATAGTGAAACCCCATTCATCGATCTACAAGTTATGCAGAAAAAAATATTTGTAAATAGTGAACTACGTTAATTTCGCTTCATCATAACGCCCAAACTATACGAGGTAAAGCTCTACTAAAATATAATCTGAGTAGCCTTTTAGATGTGTAATACTATGCGCATAGTGAAACCCCATTCATCGATCTATAAATGATGCAGAAAAAAATAATTTGTGAAGAGGGAACTACGTTAATTTTAGCCGCTTCATCATAACGCCCAAACTAAACGAGTTAGAGCTCTACTAAAATATATTCTGAGTAGCCTTTTAGATGCGTAATATCATGCGCATAGTGAATTTCCATTCATCGATCTAGAAATAATGCAGAAAAAATGATTTGTAAATAGTAATTTATAATCATTTCGGTCGGTAAATCATAACGCCTAAACTAAACAAGGTAGAGCTCTACTAAAATATAATCTGAGTTGCCTTTTGGATGCGTAATAACATGCGCATAGTGAAACCCCATTCATCGATCTACAAGTTATGCAGAAAAAAATATTTGTAAATAGTGAACTACGTTAATTTCGCTTCATCATAACGCCCAAACTATACGAGGTAAAGCTCTACTAAAATATGATCTGAGTACCTTTTAGATGTGTGATACCATGCGCATTGTGAAACCCCATTCATCGATCTATAAATGATGCAGAAAAAAATAATTTGTGAAAAGGGAACTACGTTAATTTTGGCCGCTTCATCATAACGCCCAAACTAAACGAGGTACAGCTCTACTAAAATATATTCTGAGTAGCCTTTTTGATGCGTAATATCATGCGCATAGTGAATTTCCATTCATCGATCTAGAAATAATGCAGAAAAAATGATTTGTAAATAGTAATTTATAATCATTTCGGTCGGTAAATCATAACGCCTAAACTAAACAAGGTAGAGCTCTACTAAAATATAATCTGAGTTGCCTTTTGGATGCGTTATAACATGCGCATAGTGAAACCCCATTCATCGCCCTTCAAGTTATGCAGAAAAAAATATTTGTAAATAGTGAACTACGTTAATTTCGCTTCATCATAACGCCCAAACTAAACGAGGTAGAGCTCTACTAAAATATAATCTGAGTAATCTTTTGGATGCGTAATAACACGCGCATAGTGAAACCCCATTCATCGATCTATAAATGATGCAGAAAAAATTATTTGTGAAAAGGGAACTACGCTATTTTCGGCCTCTTCATCATAACACCCAAACTAAACGAGGTAGAGCTCTACTAAAATATAATGTGAGTAGCCTTTTGGATGCGTAATAACATGCGCATAGTGAAACCCCATTCATCGATCTACAAGTTATGCAGAAAAAAATATTTGTAAATAGTGAACTACGTTAATTTCGCTTCATCATAACGCCCAAACTATACGAGGTAAAGCTCTACTAAAATATGATCTGAGTAGCCTTTTAGATGTGTAATACCATGCGCATAGTGAAACCCCATTCATCGATCTATAAATGATGCAGAAAAAAATAATTTGTGAAAAGGGAACTACGTTAATTTTGGCCGCTTCATCATAACGCCCAAACTAAACGAGGTAGAGCTCTACTAAAATATATTCTGAGTAGCCTTTTTGATGGGTAATATCATGCGCATAGTGAATTTCCAATCATCGATCTAGAAATAATGCAGAAAAAATGATTTGTAAATAGTAATTTATAATCATTTCGGTCGGTATATCATAACGCCTAAACTAAACAAGGTAGAGCTCTACTAAAATATAATCTGAGTTGCCTTTTGGATGCGTTATAACATGCGCATAGTGAAACCCCATTCATCGCCCTACAAGTTATGCAGAAAAAAATATTTGTAAATAGTGGACTACATTAATTTCGCTTCATCATAACGGCCAAACTAAACAAGGTAGAGCTCTAGTAAAATTAAAATCTGAGTAATCTTTTGGATGCGTAATAACACGCGCATAGTGAAACCCCATTCATCGATCTATAAATGATGCAGAAAAAATTATTTGTGAAAAGGGAACTACGCTATTTTCGGCCTCTTCATCATAACACCCAAACTAAACGAGGTAGAGCTCTACTAAAATATGATCTGAGTAGCCTTTTGGATGCGTAATAACATGCGCATAGTGAAACCCCATCATCGATCTACAAGTAATGCAGAAAAAAATATTTGTAAATAGTGAACTACGTTAATTTCGCTTCATCATAACGCCAAAACTAAACGAGGTAAAGCTCTACTAAAATATAATCTGAGTAGCCTTTTGGATGCGTAATAACACGCGCATAGTGAAACCCCATTCATCGATCTATAAATGATGCAGAAAAAATTATTTGTGAAAAGGGAACTACGCTGATTTCGGCCGCTTCATCATAACGCCCAAACTAAACGAGGTAGAGCTCTACTAAAATATGATCTGAGTAGCCTTTTGGATGCGTAATAACATACGCATAGCGAAACCCCACTCATCGATCTACAAGTTATGCAGAAAAAAATATTTGTCAATAGTGGACTACGTTAAATAGTAATTTATAATCATTTCGGTCGGTAAATCATAACGCCTAAACTAAACGAGGTAGAGCTCTATTAAAATATAATCTGAGTAGCCTTTTGGATGCGTAATAACATGCGCATAGTGAAACCCCATTCATCGATCTACAAGTAATGCAGAAAAAAACATTTGTAAATAGTGTAAATAGTTAACTACGTTAATTTCGCTTCATCATAACGCCCAAACTAAACGAGGTTGAGCTCTAGAAAAATATAATCTGAGTAGCCTCCTGGATGCGTAATACCATGCGCATAGTGAAACCCCATTCATCGATCTATAAATGATGCACAAAAAATAATTTGTGAAAAGGGAACTACGCTAATTTCAGCCGCTTCATCATAACGCCCAAACTAAACAAGGTAGAGCTCTACTAAAATATGATCTGAGTAGCCTTTTGGATGCGTAATAATATGCGCATAGTGAAACCCCATTTATCAATCTACAAGTTATGTAGAAAAAAATATTTGTAAATAGTGAACTACGTTAATTTCGCTTCATAATAATGCCCAAACTAAACAAGGTAGAGCTCTACTAAAATATAATCTGAGTAGCCTTTTGGATGCGTAATATCATGCGCATAGTGAAACCCCATTCATCGATCTAGAAGTAATGCAGAAAAAATGATTTGTAAATAGTAAATTATAATCATTTCGGTCGGTAAATCATAACGCCTAAACTAAACGAGGTAGAGCTCTACTAAAATATAATCTGAGTAGCCTTTTAGATGCGTAATAACATGTGCATAGTGAAACCCCATTCATCGATCTACAAGTTATGCAGAAAAAAATATTTGTAAATAGTGAACTACGTTAATTTCGCTTCATCATAACGCCCAAACTAAATGAGGTAGAGCTCTAGTAAAATATAATCTAAGTAGCCTTTTGGATGCGTAATAACACGAGCATAGTGAAACCCCATTCTTCGATCTATAAATGATGCAGAAAAAAATATTTGTGAAAAGGGAACTACGCTATTTTCGGCCGCTTCATCATAACACCCAAACTAAACGAGGTAGAGCTCTACTAAAATATGATCGAAATAGCCTTTTAGATGCATAAGAACATGCGCATAGTGAAACCCCATTCTTCGATCTACAAGTAATGCAGAAAAAAATATTTGTAAATAGTTAACTACGTTAATTTCGCTTCATCATAACGCCCAAACTAAACAAGGTAGAGCTCTACTAAAATATGATCTGAGTAGTCTTTTGGACGTGTAATAACATTCGCATAGTGAAACCCCATTCATCGATCTACAAGTTATGCAGAAAAAAATATTTGTAAATAGTGAACTACGTTAATTTCGCTTCATCATAACGCCCAAACTATACGAGGTAAAGCTCTACTAAAATATAATCTGAGTAGCCTTTTAGATGTGTAATACTATGCGCATAGTGAAACCCCATTCATCGATCTATAAATGATGCAGAAAAAAATAATTTGTGAAGAGGGAACTACGTTAATTTTAGCCGCTTCATCATAACGCCCAAACTAAACGAGTTAGAGCTCTACTAAAATATATTCTGAGTAGCCTTTTAGATGCGTAATATCATGCGCATAGTGAATTTCCATTCATCGATCTAGAAATAATGCAGAAAAAATGATTTGTAAATAGTAATTTATAATCATTTCGGTCGGTAAATCATAACGCCTAAACTAAACAAGGTAGAGCTCTACTAAAATATAATCTGAGTTGCCTTTTGGATGCGTAATAACATGCGCATAGTGAAACCCCATTCATCGATCTACAAGTTATGCAGAAAAAAATATTTGTAAATAGTGAACTACGTTAATTTCGCTTCATCATAACGCCCAAACTATACGAGGTAAAGCTCTACTAAAATATGATCTGAGTACCTTTTAGATGTGTAATACCATGCGCATTGTGAAACCCCATTCATCGATCTATAAATGATGCAGAAAAAAATAATTTGTGAAAAGGGAACTACGTTAATTTTGGCCGCTTCATCATAACGCCCAAACTAAACGAGGTACAGCTCTACTAAAATATATTCTGAGTAGCCTTTTTGATGCGTAATATCATGCGCATAGTGAATTTCCATTCATCGATCTAGAAATAATGCAGAAAAAATGATTTGTAAATAGTAATTTATAATCATTTCGGTCGGTAAATCATAACGCCTAAACTAAACAAGGTAGAGCTCTACTAAAATATAATCTGAGTTGCCTTTTGGATGCGTTATAACATGCGCATAGTGAAACCCCATTCATCGCCCTTCAAGTTATGCAGAAAAAAATATTTGTAAATAGTGAACTACGTTAATTTCGCTTCATCATAACGCCCAAACTAAACGAGGTAGAGCTCTACTAAAATATAATCTGAGTAATCTTTTGGATGCGTAATAACACGCGCATAGTGAAACCCCATTCATCGATCTATAAATGATGCAGAAAAAATTATTTGTGAAAAGGGAACTACGCTATTTTCGGCCTCTTCATCATAACACCCAAACTAAACGAGGTAGAGCTCTACTAAAATATAATGTGAGTAGCCTTTTGGATGCGTAATAACATGCGCATAGTGAAACCCCATTCATCGATCTACAAGTTATGCAGAAAAAAATATTTGTAAATAGTGAACTACGTTAATTTCGCTTCATCATAACGCCCAAACTATACGAGGTAAAGCTCTACTAAAATATGATCTGAGTAGCCTTTTAGATGTGTAATACCATGCGCATAGTGAAACCCCATTCATCGATCTATAAATGATGCAGAAAAAAATAATTTGTGAAAAGGGAACTACGTTAATTTTGGCCGCTTCATCATAACGCCCAAACTAAACGAGGTAGAGCTCTACTAAAATATATTCTGAGTAGCCTTTTTGATGGGTAATATCATGCGCATAGTGAATTTCCAATCATCGATCTAGAAATAATGCAGAAAAAATGATTTGTAAATAGTAATTTATAATCATTTCGGTCGGTATATCATAACGCCTAAACTAAACAAGGTAGAGCTCTACTAAAATATAATCTGAGTTGCCTTTTGGATGCGTTATAACATGCGCATAGTGAAACCCCATTCATCGCCCTACAAGTTATGCAGAAAAAAATATTTGTAAATAGTGGACTACATTAATTTCGCTTCATCATAACGGCCAAACTAAACAAGGTAGAGCTCTAGTAAAATTAAAATCTGAGTAATCTTTTGGATGCGTAATAACACGCGCATAGTGAAACCCCATTCATCGATCTATAAATGATGCAGAAAAAATTATTTGTGAAAAGGGAACTACGCTATTTTCGGCCTCTTCATCATAACACCCAAACTAAACGAGGTAGAGCTCTACTAAAATATGATCTGAGTAGCCTTTTGGATGCGTAATAACATGCGCATAGTGAAACCCCATTCATCGATCTACAAGTAATGCAGAAAAAAATATTTGTAAATAGTGAACTACGTTAATTTCGCTTCATCATAACGCCAAAACTAAACGAGGTAAAGCTCTACTAAAATATAATCTGAGTAGCCTTTTGGATGCGTAATAACACGCGCATAGTGAAACCCCATTCATCGATCTATAAATGATGCAGAAAAAATTATTTGTGAAAAGGGAACTACGCTGATTTCGGCCGCTTCATCATAACGCCCAAACTAAACGAGGTAGAGCTCTACTAAAATATGATCTGAGTAGCCTTTTGGATGCGTAATAACATACGCATAGCGAAACCCCACTCATCGATCTACAAGTTATGCAGAAAAAAATATTTGTCAATAGTGGACTACGTTAAATAGTAATTTATAATCATTTCGGTCGGTAAATCATAACGCCTAAACTAAACGAGGTAGAGCTCTATTAAAATATAATCTGAGTAGCCTTTTGGATGCGTAATAACATGCGCATAGTGAAACCCCATTCATCGATCTACAAGTAATGCAGAAAAAAACATTTGTAAATAGTGTAAATAGTTAACTACGTTAATTTCGCTTCATCATAACGCCCAAACTAAACGAGGTTGAGCTCTAGAAAAATATAATCTGAGTAGCCTCCTGGATGCGTAATACCATGCGCATAGTGAAACCCCATTCATCGATCTATAAATGATGCACAAAAAATAATTTGTGAAAAGGGAACTACGCTAATTTCAGCCGCTTCATCATAACGCCCAAACTAAACAAGGTAGAGCTCTACTAAAATATGATCTGAGTAGCCTTTTGGATGCGTAATAATATGCGCATAGTGAAACCCCATTTATCAATCTACAAGTTATGCATAAAAAAATATTTGTAAATAGTGAACTACGTTAATTTCGCTTCATAATAATGCCCAAACTAAACAAGGTAGAGCTCTACTAAAATATAATCTGAGTAGCCTTTTGGATGCGTAATATCATGCGCATAGTGAAACCCCATTCATCGATCTAGAAATAATGCAGAAAAAATGATTTGTAAATAGTAAATTATAATCATTTCGGTCGGTAAATCATAACGCCTAAACTAAACGAGGTAGAGCTCTACTAAAATATAATCTGAGTAGCCTTTTAGATGCGTAATAACATGTGCATAGTGAAACCCCATTCATCGATCTACAAGTTATGCAGAAAAAAATATTTGTAAATAGTGAACTACGTTAATTTCGCTTCATCATAACGCCCAAACTAAATGAGGTAGAGCTCTAGTAAAATATAATCTAAGTAGCCTTTTGGATGCGTAATAACACGAGCATAGTGAAACCCCATTCTTCGATCTATAAATGATGCAGAAAAAAATATTTGTGAAAAGGGAACTACGCTATTTTCGGCCGCTTCATCATAACACCCAAACTAAACGAGGTAGAGCTCTACTAAAATATGATCGAAATAGCCTTTTAGATGCGTAAGAACATGCGCATAGTGAAACCCCATTCTTCGATCTACAAGTAATGCAGAAAAAAATATTTGTAAATAGTTAACTACGTTAATTTCGCTTCATCATAACGCCCAAACTAAACCAGGTAGAGCTCTACTAAAATATGATCTGAGTAGTCTTTTGGACGTGTAATAACATTCGCATAGTGAAACCCCATTCATCGATCTACAAGTTATGCAGAAAAAAATATTTGTAAATAGTGAACTACGTTAATTTCGCTTCATCATAACGCCCAAACTATACGAGGTAAAGCTCTACTAAAATATAATCTGAGTAGCCTTTTAGATGTGTAATACCATGCGCATAGTGAAACCCCATTCATCGATCTATAAATGATGCAGAAAAAAATAATTTGTGAAGAGGGAACTACGTTAATTTTAGCCGCTTCATCATAACGCCCAAACTAAACGAGTTAGAGCTCTACTAAAATATATTCTGAGTAGCCTTTTAGATGCGTAATATCATGCGCATAGTGAATTTCCATTCATCGATCTAGAAATAATGCAGAAAAAATGATTTGTAAATAGTAATTTATAATCATTTCGGTCGGTAAATCATAACGCCTAAACTAAACAAGGTAGAGCTCTACTAAAATATAATCTGAGTTGCCTTTTGGATGCGTAATAACATGCGCATAGTGAAACCCCATTCATCGATCTACAAGTTATGCAGAAAAAAATATTTGTAAATAGTGAACTACGTTAATTTCGCTTCATCATAACGCCCAAACTATACGAGGTAAAGCTCTACTAAAATATGATCTGAGTAGCCTTTTAGATGTGTAATACCATGCGCATTGTGAAACCCCATTCATCGATCTATAAATGATGCAGAAAAAAATAATTTGTGAAAAGGGAACTACGTTAATTTTGGCCGCTTCATCATAACGCCCAAACTAAACGAGGTACAGCTCTACTAAAAAATATTCTGAGTAGCCTTTTTGATGCGTAATATCATGCGCATAGTGAATTTCCATTCATCGATCTAGAAATAATGCAGAAAAAATGATTTGTAAATAGTAATTTATAATCATTTCGGTCGGTAAATCATAACGCCTAAACTAAACAAGGTAGAGCTCTACTAAAATATAATCTGAGTTGCCTTTTGGATGCGTTATAACATGCGCATAGTGAAACCCCATTCATCGCCCTACAAGTTATGCAGAAAAAAATATTTGTAAATAGTGAACTACGTTAATTTCGCTTCATCATAACGGCCAAACTAAACAAGGTAGAGCTCTAGTAAAATTAAAATCTGAGTAATCTTTTGGATGCGTAATAACACGCGCATAGTGAAACCCCATTCATCGATCTATAAATGATGCAGAAAAAATTATTTGTGAAAAGGGAACTACGCTATTTTCGGCCTCTTCATCATAACACCCAAACTAAACGAGGTAGAGCTCTACTAAAATATGATCTGAGTAGCCTTTTGGATGCGTAATAACATGCGCATAGTGAAACCCCATTCATCGATCTACAAGTAATGCAGAAAAAAATATTTGTAAATAGTGAACTACGTTAATTTCGCTTCATCATAACGCCCAAACTATACGAGGTAAAGCTCTACTAAAATATGATCTGAGTAGCCTTTTAGATGTGTAATACCATGCGCATAGTGAAACCCCATTCATCGATCTATAAATGATGCAGAAAAAATAATTTGTGAAAAGGGAACTACGTTAATTTTGGCCGCTTCATCATAACGCCCAAACTAAACAAGGTAGAGCTCTACTAAAATATGTTCTGAGTAGCCTTTTTGATGCGTAATATCATGCGCATAGTGAATTTCCATTCATCGATCTAGAAATAATGCAGAAAAAATGATTTGTAAATAGTAATTTATAATCATTTCGGTCGGTAAATCATAACGCCTAAACTAAACAAGGTAGAGCTCTACTAAAATATAATCTGAGTTGCCTTTTGGATGCGTTATAACATGCGCATAGTGAAACCCCATTCATCGCCCTACAAGTTATGCAGAAAAAAATATTTGTAAATAGTGAACTACGTTAATTTCGCTTCATCATAACGCCCAAACTAAACAAGGTAGAGCTCTAGTAAAATAAAATCTGAGTAGCCTTTTGGATGCGTAATAACACGCGCATAGTGAAACCCCATTCATCGATCTATAAATGATGCAGAAAAAATTATTTGTGAAAAGAGAACTACGCTATTTTCGGCCGCTTCATCATAACACCCAAACTAAACGAGGTAGAGCTCTACTAAAATATGATCTGAGTAGCCTTTTGGATGCGTAATAACATGCGCATAGTGAAACCCCATTCATCGATCTACAAGTAATGCAGAAAAAAATATTTGTAAATAGTTAACTACGTTAATTTCGCTTCATCATAACGCCCAAATTAAACGAGGTAGAGCTCTACTAAAATATGATCTGAGTAGTCTTTTGGACGTGTAATAACATACGCATAGTGAAACCCCATTCATCGATCTACAAGTTATGCAGAAAAAAATATTTGTAAATAGTGAACTACGTTAATTTCGCTTCATCATAACGCCCAAACTATACGAGGTAAAGCTCTACTAAAATATAATCTGAGTAGCCTTTTAGATGCGTAATAATATGCGCATAGCGAAACCCCATTCATCGATCTACAAGTTATGCAAAAAAAAATATTTGTCAATAGTGGACTACGTTAATTTCGCTTCATCATAACGCCCAAACTAAACGAGGTAGAGCTCTAGAAAAATATAATCTGAGTAGCCTCCTGGATGCGTAATACCATGCGCATAGTGAAACCCCATTCATCGATCTATAAATGATGCAGAAAAAAATAATTTGTGAAAAGGGAACTACGTTAATTTTGGCCGCTTCATCATAACGCCCAAACTAAACGAGGTAGAGATCTACTAAAATATATTCTGAGTAGCTTTTTGGATGCGTAATAACATGCGTATAGTGAAACCCCATTCATCGATCTGCAAGTTATGCAGAAATAAATATTTGTTAATAGTGAACTACGTTAATTTCGCTTCATCATAATGCCCAAACTAAACGAGGTAGAGCTCTACTAAAATATAATCTGAGTAGCCTTCTGGATGCGTAATACCATGCGCATAGTGAAACCCCATTCATCGATCTATAAATGATGCAGAAAAAAATAATTTGTGAAAAGGGAACTACGTTAATTTTGGCCGCTTCATCATAACGCCCAAACTAAACGAGGTAGAGATCTACTAAAATATATTCTGAGTAGCCTTGTGGATGCGTAATATCATGCGCATAGTGAAACTCCATTCATCGATCTAGAAATAATGCAGAGAAAATGATTTGTAAATAGTAATTTATAATCATTTCGGTCGGTAAATCATAACGCCTAAACTAAACAAGGTAGAGCTCTACTAAAATATAATCTGAGTTGCCTTTTGGATGCGTTATAACATGCGCATAGTGAAACCCCATTCATCGCCCTACAAGTTATGCAGAAAAAAATATTTGTAAATAGTGAACTACATTAATTTCGCTTCATCATAACGGCCAAACTAAACGAGGTAGAAAAGAAAGTTCTGATAATATGCGCATAGCTTAACTTATTTCTGTTACCCTGAAAAATAACAAAAAAATATGATATAGAATTAAAATAATGGTAATTAATAACGCCCATACCAAACGAGATACAGCTCTACTAGAAGCTGATCTGAATAGTTTTTTTATAAAAGACAGTAGAGAAGTTTAAACAGTTTTTATGAGGACTTCTTAATTTGGTTGGTTTTTTTAAAACTGTGAAGTTAGCGGCCAAAAGTTGGCGGCCAATGTTGGCAGCGTATTAGCCGCCAACTTTTGGCCGCTAACTTCACACCGGTGAATTTTTTTTGCCCCCTCCTCATTGTCGTAAGATTTTATGGAAAATTAAAATATATATTCAAATTTTTCATTTTCCATGCACGTGGATGACTCTCATTAAAAACCATTCCAAATTTCAAATTGATACCTTAAGTAGTTCGTGAAATATTTCACTTTGTGACAGACAGACAGACGGACGGAGTCGCACCATAAGGGTTCCTTTAGTACCTTTTTTGGTACGGAACCCTAAAAAAAGAGGTAGATATTAGATATGTTGTCCACACGAAATACCGTGTTTAAGAACTACAACTTAGAAAAGTTGAAGAACCCCCGACATTTTCATTTCAAAGTCCAATATGTCAAAAACGGCTGAACAGATTTTGATGAAACATGGCTATGACATGGGTAAAATTATCTATGACAGAAAAAAACCGCATTTAAATCGGTCCATCCGTTTGGCAGCTACGATACCACAGACAGATACACAGACAGACACGTTCAACTTATAACACCCCTCTTTTTTCGTCGGGGGTTAAAGGCCGAGCCACACCGACCGCGTGTGCAGCACGTACACCGCTGCGTTGTAATGTATGATTCCTCATACGACATGACACACCGGATGCATCTGCGTGCACGTCTACGCAGACTATTTAGTGTCATCATCAACACTATCCTGGCCGATTTCGAAAACGGCGATTGGATAAATGCCTAATTGGAGCGTCGTTCGTGAGCTAGTGTAGACAAAGTGCAAACACACGTCTCAATTTAAGAGTTGCCAGAACGCTCGGCTCTTTATACTTACAAACGTAGTTTAGTGCTCATTTTAAAACCGCTTACTGTAATAGCATAACTTGGGTGTGAACATCGTGTCAAAATATAGGTAGGTAACCATAAAAGTAATCCGATTTTATAGCAATTTGGTTGATATATTATAACATCTATCTATCTTTGAGATCCTGTAATTGGCTTGTTTTATTGCTGTTGGTTCTCCTTAAAATAAATAAATATATAAACATACGCGACTTTGTAAAGTGCGGTAAAATTACGAAACCACCCAAAATGGCCGATGCCACTCCACTGATATTCACGCCAGATGGCGCCACTCGACGCATTATTGAAGGCATGCCACTCGAAGGGCTAATAACTCTAATAAGTCAAGATGCGGAATGATATTAAACATAACGTTGTTTTTATCTGGATGAAAGTAGGTACGCGATTTATTTATCGATTGCATCATATTATCAGACCCCGTATCATGGTCGGCCTGCGGGTGCCGGTTAATGTACAGCCATGATAATGCACGGCCAAAATAATGTACAGCCCAATAATCCGCGTCCATATTACTGTACATGGATTATCAGGCTGTACATTGGGGCCGATCATTATCACCCTGAGCAAACTTGGTCCGGGGCAATAATTGGAAGCCAATTTTGTCCGGGCTGATAAAGTACGACTACTGCCAGCGTGGGGACTACTGCCCATTCCCTCTCATACATGAGAGGAGGCCTGTGCCCAGCAGTGGGACGTATATAGGCTGATGATGTGTGATGATGATGATAAAGTACGACCCAATAATCCGATTCCACAAAAAGTGGACGCGGATTATCAGGCTGTACATTATTGGGCCGTGCATTATCACCCTGAGCAAACTTGATACGGGGCAATAATTGGAAGCCAATTTTGTACGAGGTGATAATCCACGGCCCAATAATCCGAGTCCCTGTGGCTTCGGATTATCGGGCTGTCTGTGCGGACTAAAAATTTCCAGCGCGTCAACGCCACCCTGCTCTATTTCTGGTCTGAGGGCCACAAGTGAACCCTAACCTATCCAACCTAAGATAGAGTTCGCTTATGACAAGCCATTTTTATCCGCCCTGATAATGCACGACCCAATAATCCACGTCCACAAAAAGTGGACGCCAATAATGTACAGCCTGATGGCTGCACATTATTGGGCCGTACATTATCACCTTGAGCAAAGTTGGTACGGGGCAATAATTGGAAGCCACTTTTGTCCGGGCTGATAATGCACGACCCAATAATACGAGTCCACAAAAAGTGGACGCGGATTATCAGGCTGTACATTATTACGTACGGGTACGGGCCGTGAATTATTGACTCCCCTTATTGCGTGATACGGCCGACCATGATACAGGGCCAGAATCGTACATTGGTTAACGAGGGGCGGGGCGTAAGGCCTTCTGATAGACTCTTGTTCGCAATATTCTTACGACCGTGTTATACATAATGTTTTTCGTCACATTTGCAAGGAAATAAATACGTTTTAGATGAAATTAATACAAATTGTAATAAAAACTGCAACGTGTCAGTCGTCCATTTTGTTGAATTTGACGTGAGGTGCGTATCATATGTATCATCAAAGACCCTCCGGTATACAGCCACGGTTTGAAAACACTGAAAAACATTTTTTGTACTCGACGATTAAAATCTGTGTATTAAGATTTCATAGAGAATACTGCAACGTCACTCTTTTCATCGTTGAATAGTCTTCGTTACTTCCGAAACAACCGAAATAACTGTTTCGATACGCTCTAGACAACCGAAAAATTTTTGGAAATAGTACTTCGTATTTCGATGATATGTGTCCTTGTTTAAGGAGACTCGATCAGATTCAAAATTGCCTATCTATGGCGTTTCGGAACATAGCAGCGTCGCGTCATCTGTCAAAAATCTACTTAAACTTGCTGCTGTATCCAAGGCATGAAAAAGAAACTACACTTTGTAATTGGCCAATCACAGCACAGTACTGCAACATTACGGATGCCGGTGGTTTGATTATCTATGGATAATCTTGTATAAAAGAAGTCGGATAGTAGAACTAGACAATATAATACTTACGATATTTCGTTTTCGTATTAATGACTTAAATTATTAATTTTAATGAACTCGTACAAAAAGTAGGTATTGTTCACAATACTGTCATAATCAAACTTTTTAATCTCGTACCTTACTTAGTCCACTCGGCAAGCTTCGTGGCCTAAACACGGTACTCGACTAAAAAGCTCTCTATTATAACACGATTGTGAAAAATACAATTACATAGACACTAAATAACTACATATTAAATCTGTAAATAATCTGTGGACTGGTAGAGAATGCCTTAAGGCATTAAGTCCGCTATTTGTACTTCTTATTTGTGCAATAAAGTTTAAATAAATAAGTAAATAATTCTGTTAAGCATGTTAAAGTAGTTTTTTAAGTTTAAATTTATTTATAAATACGTTTTCAGACATCGTATTTGATATAAAACCTCTTTGCTTTGTAACTGTCTCATGAGTGACAGATACAATATAAGAAAAAACCATTACGCCCGTGGGCGTAACACAGGCTATTGTAGCTCTGTATGTCTGCACATTATGAAGCTCTTTTCGAACAAGTGTGATGAAAAGGTGGTTTTCAGCTGGAAGTGTGAAGATGTAATGGTTTCCAGGGCTGCTGGTGTCGTGCGTGTTCCTGGCGCTGGTGCTGGCGGTGTATGCGCTCCTGCCGGAGCTGCGCAACCTGGCGGGCCTCATAGTGATGGCTTACGTTGCCACTCTCATCGCAGCATTTGTGTCCAGAGCCGTGCTGGTTCTTACTCACGATTACAACCTTCTAGGTCCGACCGAGTGTTTATATATAGGTAAGGTTAAGTTTTAGTCACAAATTAATTTTAGTATGTAGGTACGTACCTGTGGAATTAGTTGTCATATTTTCAATTTTTCAACTCTTATTATTTAAGTCAATGTAGTATCCACACTAATATTATAAGTGCGACAGTATGTCTGTCTCCTACCTCTTCACGCTTAAACCGCTGAACCGATCTAGATGAAATTTCGTATAAAGATAGTTCCCGTCCGGGAAAGAAAAGTTTCAAAGGATAGTTTTTATCCCAGAATTCATCCTAAGGGGGTGAAAGTTTGTATGGAGCTACGGTATAAACGAGTTCCACGCAGACGGATTTGCGGGCAGAGGCTAGGGCATTACAACGCCATCTTACGGGAAGAATTATCTTCAAATGGCGAGAAGAGAGACTAATATCAGTACAATAATTTACTTTAAAACAAAGTTTTAACCGCCTTCAATTTAGTACTCCGCCAAGCCACGAGAACATTTCCTTATTTTTTACAATTTACCACATGAACTGATTTCCGATAGCAAATGCGTTGATTACAATAGAAAAAAACCGAATCGCTGTATGTGGGCCGATAATATTTGAGGACTTCCATCGATTCCCCAAGATCATCACCAATGGCACTTCATTAGTTCCTATTTCAACGAAATCTTATCAGAACATGTGACGGACTTTAGCACTTTTAAGTACATAATTGAGGAATTCGATAAGTCATCTGTGGTCTTCATCATCAATTCGGGAGCCAATAATGCACGGCCCAATAATGTACAGCCTGATAATCCGCGTCCACTTTTTGTGGACTCGTATTATTGGGTCGTGCATTATCAGCCCGGACAAAAGTGGCTTCCAATTATTGCCCCGTACCAACTTTGCTCAAGGTGATAATGTACGGCCCAATAATGTGCAGCCATCAGGCTGTACATTATTGGCGTCCACTTTTTGTGGACGTGGATTATTGGGTCGTGCATTATCAGGGCGAACAAAAATGGCTTATCACAAGCGAACTCTGTCTTAGGTCGGTTAGGTTAGGGTTCACTTGTGTCCCTCAGACTAGAAATAGTCACCCCGCGCAGCGGGGTGGCGTCGACTCCCTGGAAATTTTCAGTCCGCATAGATAATGTATAGCCTGATAATCCGAAGCCACAGGGACTCGGATTATTGGGCCGTGCATTATCACCCGTGCATTAACGCCCAATAATCCGCGTCCATACTGTACGTAGATTATCAGGCTGCACATTATTTGGCCGTACATTATCATGGCTGTACATTAACCGGCACCATCAATTCCTAGCCACCAAATTTATGATTCCGGATGTAAATACACGAGTTATAACAGAAAATACCAAAATCACTACACGTGTGCCTAATAAAATTGAGGAGTTCCCTCAATTCCTCATGTATCCCATCACCTAACTGAATTTGGAAAAAAATGGGACCCACCTGGAAGTATATACAAACGAACAAAAAAAAAATTTTCGATTCGGCTCATCAATGACGGAGTTCTGAGGTAAGAATCATTGAAAATAATAATAAAAAAAATACAGCCGAATTTAGAACCTCCTCCTTTTTTTTGAAGTCGTTTAAAAACCGGCCAAGTGCGAGTTGGACTCGCGCACGAAGGGTTTCGTAATTTTATCTATAAAAACAGTTTAAAAAAAAAGTTTGTTGTATGGGAGCCCTCCTTAAATATTTATTTTATTTTGTTCTTATTATTTGTTGTTATAGCGGCAACAGAAATACATAATCTGTGAAAATTTCAACTGTCTAGCTATCACGGTTCTTGAGTTACAGCCTGGTGACAGACAGACAGACGGACAGCGAAGTCTTATTAATAGGGTCCCGTTTTTACCCTTTGGGTACGGAACCCTAAAAAGCCTATAACTTACGTACTAATGTTATTTACATTCAAGAGCAAAAAATGGGTACACTTTGCATCAGCTCATGAGTGTATGCAAGTGATATATGTATAAATATGGGTACCTACATTATATATTAGTTGTAATGGGTTCTTGGTGTGTTTTAATAGTATAGTTTATGCGACTGATCCATAATGAGAGGCCTTAAAATACGAGTGTGGTTTTATGAAACGAGCGTCAGCGAGTTTCATAATAGGATCACACGAGTGTTTTAAGGCCTAATTATGTACAGTTGCATACACTACTTTATCTACACACATATCATATAATAATAACAGCAAAAAAACCAACAATAAAATCACAACAGCAATGGCGGCAATTCGATCATCCGTCATGTATGGTTTGTATTAAAAAACGTACTGAATTGACGTTTCGTATCGATAACTGTTTTAAATAATATCTATGGATACTAGAATAGAGACCCACTTGAGTTTTGACAGCTGTTCCAAATGTAAACTCATAACGATATAAATTTATCAAAAATCGGTACTGTAATGACATTACAGTACAGATTTTACCTACTACCACAGACAAGAAAGTTCTCATAGTAAAATCGGTTGTAGTAATGCTGGTCATTTCCTACGGTTTCTGAACGCATTTTAGAGCACTAATGATATGTGCGTATATAAAACAACATTCTGAACTACATGTTTAAGTAATATTCATTTTTTGCAGGTTTTATACAATATTATACCATTTTGGCGAGTTTTACTTGGATGAATGTTATGTCATTCGACATCTGGTGGTCGGTGAGGTGAGAACTGTACAATAAATTAAGTATTTAAGTTTATAAATTAGTAATTAAACTCAGACAATTTTTTATGTGATACTTATAGATATTTAATTTAGACTTAAAACTAGGCGCTTAAAACTAATAAGAGAAAACATTTGCATGAAATGGAATTGCAGGCGTCTGAATTTAAATTAAGAATAGTTTACACAGCATCTGAAACGCGGTCTTACCAGTCTACCTAAAGTTACCGGATCCTACCACGAACGAAAGTACCATTTTAGGCATTTTCAGTAAAAAAATATACCTATATGATTTGGGCCAATTTTTTTATTTATAATTTATCTTAAATAATGCTAGTTTCTAATTTAGTGTTTAGTATTTTACTTTAAGATATATCATGTTTTTCTTGTTTTTACACCAATATGAAGGCAAATAGTTATTCACCACAAGCCTCTAAATACTTAATATTGTTTAACTGTTTTAGAGTTCTGTAACTTTTGTGCTGTACCTCAAAAGGAAACAAAGAACCCTTCTTTGTCGTTATCCGTCTGTAAGCTAAAATACCCTTTTCTCGATTTCGTCATAAAGTAGAAAACACATTACTCCCCTTTTCGTTCAGCAGTGTAAATGAATATCAAATACTCAGATCTGCAGCCCCTTAGTGCAATAAAAAGTCAAACTTTTTTCAAAAGATCTTTGTACGTTTTCAGAATTATTAGGAACAAATATCCAGAAACTCTGGTAATTGACACTCACATTTGACGCTTTGTTTTAAAAAAACTATCTACTTAGTTCCTTTTATCTTGTTCTGATGGCGAAACGTCACGACCGCCATGATTCTTTAAAGTGGTCGCTAATAGGCGGTGTATTGGTTAACTGGGGTCCATATTGGCTGCCATAAAATTCGTGATCCTAATTTTTTTTGTACTAACGTATTGTAGCCATAATCATCGCTAGTCTTAATTTTTTTCGTCGTAACTTTTTTGTTCCTGAATTTCTGCCACTATCATTGGAAGTCGTAATGATCAGTTGTCCTAAAAAATTTCTTCCTAATTTCATTACTAAGAACTTGCTTGAAGTCATAATTTTGTTAATCATAACATTTTTCTTCATAACGGACATACATCATAATTTTGTTAGTCCTAATATCATAACTAAGAACATACTTTAACTCCTAATTTTGTTTTTCCTAATGAATAAAAGCTTTCGCTAAGTAAATTGAAATAAAAAATCGGTTCCGGCGCTTCGCCGGCCGCTGCCGCGGCACGCTCGCTTCGCTCGCTCGGCTCGCGCGCGTAGGGTCGCAGTACAACTAACACTCCTCCTCGCTTCGCTCGTCGTCGTACCTACACGGACCTGCCTTAGGCTACGTCCGCACAGACAGGCGGCTAGAGTCTGTAGAGTCGATGTAGAGCGAATATGTAGAGTCTATGTAGAGTCTATATGTAGAGTTGATGTAGAGTTGATGTAGAGTTAATGTAGAGTCGATGTAGAGTCAATATGTAGAGTCGATGTAGAGTCGATGTAGAGTCTATATGTAGAGTCAATGTAGAGTCGATATGTAGATTCGATGTAGAGTCTATATGTAGAGTCGATGTAGAGTCAATGTAGAGTCGATGTGTCAATGTAGAGACGTCTAGCTAGTCTTGTGACCTCGTCTTGTACCTAGCGATAAAAAACCACACGTTTATTTACTTCGATAACGCCAAGTAACATTTATGATGAGAAATATTATGAAAAACAAATTTAGGATTATAAAATGTATGACTAGTGTCATTATGAATTGAAATAAAACGGGCAAGTGAGTGTTATGATGAAAAAAATAAGGAAAATAAAAATTAGGACCTGTGAAACTTATGATTACTGTCAGTATGACTTCGAATGGTTATGACTTACGATCGTTAGGATCAAGAATTATTAGGACTAACGATTATTATGGCGTAAAATTTTATGACGAACATTTTCGGACTTCCAATAATAGGACTTAAAAAAATAGGTGAAACAAAGCGCCCCCGGTTAACTGATTAGCGCGAGTTGGTTTAACTCCCCTCTCCAGTTAGTGCACTGCATTTAGCCAGGTCTAAAGCCCACTTTAGTAGTCGTCAGGACGATTGATATCTATCCGAGAGAGGTAGGTATTATTTACGTTACTTTTCGAACGAGGGTTATACAACTCAACTGTCAACAGGAGTCGGTCACAGGTAGTTTTTCATTGTGCCCCACGTCTGTAACTGATTAGCTCCAGCTATTATAGAACTGCGGGAGTCCGCTGGATGCGGGTGGCGCGGGATCGGTCACTTTGGCACTCTTTGGGGGAGGCCTATGTCCAGCAGTGGACGTCTTTCGGCTGATATGATGATGATGATGATGGTGTGATGGTGGTGTGGATGGATGTGGGTGTGGTGAGAACTGTGGGTAAACTAGAACGTTTTCAGGGATTTCCGCGAGCTGCGGCAGGCCCACTGGCGCGGAGTGCCGGTCAAGCTGTGCTGGTACGGGCTCTACGGCTGGGGAGCGCCGCTGCTGCCCGTCGCCTTGATGGTTATCGTGGAGAACATCGACATGACGCACCTGCCTGACTTCGTCACACCTCACTACTCGGACCGGGCGTACTGCTTCCTGCGAGGTAAAAAAGGACAACTGACTGGTAGAGTGCCGTCTGCCCACCGTTAGGCTCTAGCTCGCCCATAATATTATGGTTAGCCAAATCCCTGACGTCAGTGCCTACATTAATATAAATAAAAAATATTTATATTTATTTATTCAGGTTAGTTGACCTATAATTTTAAATGCCGTTAGGAATGAATTCGTTATTAGTGTTCCCAACCCTTATAGTTTCGCCATGTCCGTCCTTCCATCTACGGATTAGCCCAGTGACCATTGCCAATAGAAAGCTGTAATTCGGCATGGGTATGTAAATCAATCGGGCCAATATTGATTTATTTTTCTTGGTTTACTTACCTCTACCTCCCCTACACATACTATAGAAATAGGTAACTAAGTTATATTTCTCGGTAAACCTATACACTTATTCCGACACGCAATTGGCCGGATTATAAATATACTAGTACAAGTGTGATAACTTTTGAGATGGTGGCCAAATAGGTACTGGGTCACCGCACCGATAAGGAGCAGGCCGGCCATGCTTTTACACTTTGCTTAGCTCGATCAGTTTTTCTGGCACACGGCTAATCTTTTGTTCCATTATGTATATTTCAATAATTTAAATTTTGACCATTCTAGAAGACGAAAGGCTGTTGTACATGAATGGACCGATATTAATAACGACCTGCATCAACTTAACGCTGTTCGTGATGACGGCGTACAACATATGGCGCATCAAACGCGGCGTGGCCCAGCACAGCACCGGGGACAGCAGGAGGAATAAGAGCGATGAAACTAGGTACAGTTTTATTTTTATTTATACAACTACGGTGGCAAACAAGCGTACGGCCCGCTTGATGCTAAGCGGACACCGCAGCCTATAGACGCATGCAACTCCAAAGGAGTAACATGGGCGTTGTCGACCCATGCATGATATGTTTGAGGATTCGCCGTGTTGACAGCGGAAGGAACAAATGCCCTCGCTCTCAACAAAACGCATCCTCAAGAGCTCTGGCGACCTTGCTCACCATCAGGAACACAACACTACTACAGGGCAAGTAATAGTAGTGTTATTATGGCTGTAGTCTTCTGCAAGGCGGAAGTACTTCCCCAGTTGGGCTGCTCCAAATTCGAGCGGGATGACATTTCGCTGTGCCGTACCTCACCAGACCGACCACCAGTTTAATTCTTAACATTGTAGTAAATGGACCACAACACGACCGTCACTTTGGCACTCTTTGGGAGTGGCCTATGCTCAGTAGTGGACGTTGTTCGGCTGATATGATGATGATGATATCATCGACCTATTAGCGTTATTCCCGGTTGTGCCCCTAAAGGAGCCCATGGTCCATGGAAGATTTGGCTTAGTTACTATAGTTTTAAGAGAGCGACTGTCATCTGACCTTCCAACCCAGATGGAAAACTAGACCTTTTTGTAATTCTGAATTCCTCACGATGTTTTCCTTCACCGAAAAGCTAACGGTGAATATTCCGTACATAAGTTCCGAAAAACTCATTGGTACGAGCTGAGATGACCGCACCAAACAGAGACAACCTATTTTCTATTGCCGCGCCAAACGAAAGGCTGATATACGAGTCAAAATAGGCTTGTACCGTAAGCTGAAACTTATATGAGCTAGCCATGGAAGTTAGTTAGTAGTAACTCTACATTAAATATTTTTGGGTGGATCTAACTTTTCCATTTCTACGCTCGTGCTCTTATATGTTCTTTACTTGACCAGGTTTGGAATCTACCTGAAACTATTCCTCGTCATGGGTGTCAACTGGGTCCTGGAAGTGGTGGGCTCGGTCTACAAAACGGAGTCACTGTGGTGGTTCGTCCCGGACGCGTTCAATTCGCTAATAGGCCTGTTCATTTTCATCATATTCGTCTGCAAGAAGAAAATTGTCGTGCTTTTGTGCAAAAAGTACTTACTTATTTTTATTCATCGAACGAAAAAATATAGAAGTCTAAGTAGCGCCGCAAAATGGCCCCACAGAATGGTTGCCATTGCCATTATGGCCATAATTGGCGCAGGGTGGTTCGCTGTTTTTATTACCCACAAGAGCTAAATCGCTCGACTCAAACCAATTGCCTTTCTAGTCACACATCATAAATATAAATCTAATACAGAACATACTCTTAAAAGTAGAGGTCAACAACAGGCAATGTTATCGCTAAAGAGCGTAGTTTTCCACTCCCTTTTGAGACTTGTACATATGATCGGAACATAAGATAAATTTACCGAAACCATTAACTATTACTGTATTATTAGGTATCTACAGGAAATACTCGTTCTTTAATTCCTGACTCTGACCAAGAATATACTCTTTTTGATGGCACTTTGTTACTGATAATCAGTAGTTCGCAAGTCCCTAGATTACGACCTACAGGTAGCCAAATTTTGTTTACAGTTAACCAATTTCTTTTTTCAGTGTGGATAAATAATCCATTTACTCGCCACTGCTCAGAAATATAGCAAAAGTTGGCCAGAATTCAGGTTCCAAAACTGTGGTTTGCTGGACGTCGCTCGAACAGGCCTTCTATGAATTCAAACTGCCCAACAATATTTTTGTAGTTCCGTTTGAACAGCAATTGGAAAAATTATCACGAGCCGCGGCCGTGGATGCACTCTTTCGTTCAGTATTAATACATCTTTAATTAGGTACTTAATTTTGATTTATCATAACCATTCGCAATTTCCTCGCAGTGAAAAGCACTGTGTAAAGCTGATTTTCCACCGGAGGGGCGAGACGAGACGAGAATTGAAATGTATATGGCACTTACTAATTTCACCGAAGATGCGCGATTACAAAATTTCCATACGAATTTCAATTCTCGCCTCGTCTCGTCTCGCCCCTCCGGTGGAAAATCAGCTTAATTTTTGCCAAAAGTGTCATAGATGGACTCGTCTCCTCCCGAGGTCCTCACCTTCGCCCTTTTGCTCAGACATTGAACCCACTCGTCATATAGGCCTACTTTCTAGCCTATACGACAATTTACTTTTGTTTTGCAGATTCTCTATTGGAAACAAGCTGGTTCTAAGACTCCTGTCCGTAGACTCCACGCGCACCGAGAGCGTGCGACGGAATGAGAGGAAATCTCAGCTAACTAACCCACTTGCTGTGTTACATTGAATGGAAATATAAATATTTATTTACTGGAATACATTACAATTAGATCTCAAGTAAAATATTTACGGAACCAGTATTCAGTCGACATAAAATTCAACATGCAAAATATTGTTTTAAATTAGATTACAAACAATAATCGTAAACTAAAGAATCCAATGAAACAATATGTCAATGCAAATAAAATTAATGGATACGTTGAACTACTTTTAAAATAGCAATGTGTAGCTTTAAGTTAATTACGTAATTGTATTGCTTACGAAAAATGATATACGACATACATCAAACGGTTACATGTGTTACAATCGCTAGTACGATAAACGATGTATATCTCGATGTTTAGTCACGTTGTGGTTTTATCGTTAGGTGTTTTCTGTTTTTGTATACCTTAATGTTTTGTATTGGATAAATAAAATGACATGTTTATTATTTTCGAGACTCGAAGTTTTATTACCTTCACTTAGGTTGGTAATGTTGGTACTTATGAGGTGCTGTGATATACGGACGGCGAGCACCTATTATCTGTCAAACATCTTCAAACAACGTGTATTACTATATTTTACAGAAAAGCTGCTGTAGGTATATTATCAAAATTATTATTATTATTAATCATTTATTCATGAAGGACACATTTATGTTTACAAATTATAGTATACTGCCAAACTGCATGACAGTTTGTTGGCAGTGCATTAATTACTCTATTATTTAATGTATAGCAAAGTTTAGCATTTATTAAAAAAACTAGCTTCCGCCCACGACTTCGTCTGCGTGAACCGGGGATAAAAACTATTCCATATTTTAATCTAGGCTATAAACTATTTCCGTGCGACATTTCATTCATTTTTTTATTTTTATTTAATAAGAAAACAAACAGTCATACATAAATCTTGAGTAAGATAATGAACAGAAAGATAGACCTATAAATTCCTGAAAGTACTAGAATAAAGAATACGTGGCTAATATATTAAGCGTAATATGACAACATAGCAAACATAAACTATATTATAGTTATAGATAATTTAACAAATAAAATAAGAGTTTAAGTGTGCAGTAGCAGGTGTATGATAAAATTGGGAGAAAAACATATCTGTAAACAGAAACTAAATTATTCATTCCGAATACAATTATCCTTAATTCTATTTGAAAAAATAGGTTGAGCATTCAAATCGGTTGAGCGCGTGATTGAGTAACAAAGTGGTAACAAATATCCAAACATCTAGACATCTAAACATCCCAATCATTTTTCACATTTATAATATCATAAGACTTTCTTATCATAAGACCTTAATGTACACACAATTGCATTGAATAAATGAAATGAAATGAATATTAGTAGGATTCATAAACTCGGCAAGCAAAATAGTTGTAGTAATCTTGCAATAGCAGCTTAGAGTTTTACTTTAGTCCGCTGTTTGGTTTAATTTTTAATTTTTTATAGACTAGTACATAAGTAATATTAGTATTGTTTTTTGGAAAGAACGTGAATATTTAATAATATTTTATGTATCGTTTGAATGTCATTTATGTACCTATCCTTTATCAATGTTGCCGCAGATAGGAGCGCTCTCTTGTAAGGGTATCCACGGAAGATCAGCGTCAAGGTATTTACATGGTACCTTGTCATTAAGCTGAGTGGAGTCCTTTTCTCTGACGCTTTTGTTACATTAACATTTCGCAATAGTTTTAAAACACAAAAATGTTTAAGTATTATCCATGTCTTAGTCTAAGTAGCGTCTTGAATAAATATATATTATTTCTTTCTTTCTTTCTTTCCTAAAACGACACTCCGACAAACCTAAGTGAAACCCCGATTTACGCCGTGCAATCCCCACATTGTCCCAGAATCTTAAAAAAACCGGTCAAGTGCGAGTCTGACTCGCGCACCGAGGGTTCCGTGCAAACTAACAATTAACTCAAGGTAAAGTAAAAGTCCCAATATATTTGTTAAATTACTTATTTTAACCCAACACAATAGAATTCAATTTCAAACAACGAGTAACTTTTACACCAAGACAATTGAATCGCCATCTTTTTTTGACCTGCTATTGAAAATAAATATACGCGTCCCAATCCCAACCCCATTAATTCTAGAAAAATCTTAACAGCGCGAATGGGGTCAGCGCCATCTATCGGCCCCATTTGGTACTAACGTGCAAGGGCAATCGGCTTAGTATGTATGTTAGTTTTATAGGAAATTCAAAACAAAAATAAACTTATAAAGTTGATTAAATTGCAAATCTAACTAGGAAATGATTTTTGTAAATAAAACAAAAAATAGACCAAATTATACCAATTTATAGAAAATAAAAAAAACTTTTCCCGTAATATATATGTTTATCTTAATCACAAGTAATTATTTCAAATTTTTCGCTTGAATAACTTCGGAGATAAGGTATTTTTTGGGGGGAATGGTATTTTTTTTTACATTTTCCTTCATAGATCAAAATTTTCCGAGAATAGAAAAAAAAAGAAAAGGTGTTTCAAAAAGTACAACTCAAGCCCTTTCGAATGATAATTGATACGATGATTGACCCTATAGTTGAGTATTTTTTTTTGCCCCCTCATATTCGTAAGATTTTATAGAAAAATTAAATGTATATTTAAATTTTTCATTTTCCATGCACGCGGATAACTCTCATTTATAACCATTCCAAGTTTCAAGTTGATAGCTTGAATAGTTCGTGAGATATTTCACTTTGTGACAGACAGACAGACGGACGGAGTCGCACCATAAGGGTTCCTTTGTTACCATTTTTGGTACGGAACCCTAAAAAGGAATACGACACATCCGATCATTCAAAGGTGTTAACGTTACCATAACAACTGAGTCACGTTTCCTCGGTAGTTATATCAGCGAAGGAAAAGAAACCTTTGTCAACAAAAAAGTCGACCAAACTTACTAGGAGTTGTAACTTCTCTTGAAGCCGACTTAGGTTCTTTACCAGTTCACAAAGGCGGGTTAGCCATCCCTGACCTTTCTAACATGACAAACTTAATTTATAATAACTCCAAAAAAGACTGCTACTTACATCCAGCGGACCGATTTTTGACTTTCGAGCGCTCGACTCTTTCACTCGAATACTGCCAAAAATTATGAAATACTATTTTGAAATAGCGATAGAGAATTTAAAAACGAGTGGTACTCGTATTGACCACTCGTATTCAATTCTATTGGTAGAAAGTAAGTGCCGGCCATTTTGACACTACAAACGTATTTAATTTTATTTCATTTTCGAGCGCTCGAAAGTCAAAAATTGGTCCCCAGTCATCCGCTTTACTCGAAAATAAACGCTTTTCTTTTCATTTATTTAGGTCAACAAACTATCGCTACATGGTTGCTTAGTTGAGAAATTATGAAATAAATACAAATATGCGCGATCCACACCGTTAATCACCAATTAACATTATAATGTTGCAAGTAAACAAGAATTTTACAAAGTATTATTAAGTTCTTGAATTTTACAAAAATCCGGTGACGAAGCGTATGTGTAAGCCACATTTAAGACTAAAATAAAAATAAAAACAAAAAAAGAGACATTTAAGGGAGTATTAAGTGCTACTTTCAGAGAGTAAATCTATTACGTATTGTCTAAATAAGGAAGTCGTCAGGATGCGGTGGATAAGTGAAGAACCATTTGACTGTTTTCAAAAGAAAATGATCTTGTGTAGAACCCATCAGGTTATAATGGTACTTTTTAATCGCACATCATGGCATCTGATGGCGACAGTGGCGACTGTAGTTCATGCGAATCATGCGCACAGTATCTACTAATTAATTACATAGCTTAAAGCACTGTGATGTGTGTGAATGTGTGTGTGTGTAAGACTAATCCATACAAACGTCCGAACCAACGCACTCGCACAAACACGCCTCGCTATAGCGCTCTTTCCGCCTTTCCTAGCAGAAAAGCTACGGGATCGACTACGAGCGTAGCGTAAGCGCTACGATTAATACAAGGACATATTTTTAAGCATAAATTGAAGGACTGGTTATTGGTCAATTCTTATTATGGTCGCTTAGCGATTCTTGGCAGTGAATGTGAAGTGTAAGTCAGGGTACCTGGTCGGCGGTACATTGTGTGTGTACTGCGTACTTACTGGTTTAAAATTGAAATAGAGCGCAGAGGGGTACGAGTATATAGATCAATCAACCAATATCATTTATTTGCCAGAATACAGAACGTATATAATACAGATGTCAATAAGATTTCACACCACAGTGTATTCAGCCCACATGCAGGCATGCAAATGTCTTGAGTTTCGTTACAAAGGTGCATAATTAATGCATTAGAAAAAGTCAAAATTTCACAACACAATATAAAACAATGTCAAAATAATAATAATCCTAATAACCTATTGCTATTTAAGAACTCCTTTACACTATAATAAGAATTGACCAATCACCAGTCCTTCAATTTATGCTTAAAAATATGTTCTTGTATTAATTTTATGTAATTTGTTATACGGTTGTATATTTCAATACACATGTTATAAGGTAATCACGTAACAGGACAATGCAACTGCCATATTTCTATGTATATAAAAATTGTCATTTAGATCTACCTAACGTACGTACGTACAATGTGTTAAGTGACGTAGTGACCTGCAGGATGTAAGTAGCTCTTGAGAGTATTCAGACTCTAGTTGAGCGATTTTAAAGTGCATAAGTATGTAGGCATCGTGGGCGTTATTAACTTATACATATATCCTTAACTTACTCATAACAGTCGTTATAAACGATACATACATTTGGAGAATATTGTCATCGCAATTGAAATTAAATTCTAAGTTATCCTGTATTGGGCAAACGTTTAATTTGAATATCAGTTACGTCTGGATAGTTAAAGTTTTACTATGTGTGTTGTTGCATTGTGGCTGTGGTGTTCAGTGGTATACTCGTATCTATAGTTCATGCTCAAAGTAATTCTAGTACTTTAACATTTAATTACGCCGATACAAACAATACCATGAACATAAGCGAGTTTTGTAAAGCGAAATAAGCGTGCACGACCAAATGTTGCCCAGAAAACAAAGCGTTCTCCAACTCTTTTAAGCTTGACTCTTGCATTGATAGCAAGAATTTAACCCGTTACCCATTCATAATCTAGACGACTATTCGCAAATCGCTAATTACGACAAAAATATTAGACAAGAAGTAAAGAAGGCTATAAAGTCGTGGAAGTCTTTCTAGATCAAAAATGATCGTTGAGTGCAACTCTAGTTTTTCCGCCCTAACGTATCAGCTGTATATTTTGCCAGTCTCAAAAGAGTATATCAGCAAAACTAAAAGCACCGAGCAACCGGGATTCGAACCCCGGAGCATCAGGTTTGTACGCAGGGTTACTCTAAAATATCTATCCTAGATATAACTACTAAGACATATCTGGTTACCCTTTGCTACAACTTGTATATTTATCTCATGTGAATTTTAAAATAAAATACAAAAAACAGACATTATCTATATAAACTCTTCAGGTCCAGTACAAATCGTCCTTTAAATATTTGCTCATATTGGATTTTGTTGCTGCATTTTGTACATGAGCATAATAAAGACCGCTTTACTCTTACAAGGATAAAATTAATTAACAAGGAAAAAATTGTAAATAAGGATATAATATTCTTAACCTCATAAGTGGGTGTCCATTTTCAGACATAGTTAACCCTAGACCGCGATTCGCATGCCTCGCAATGTTCGTGGTTGCTCTATATCTGTGCACAGTGCTACATAGCGTACTCAGTGATAATGCTACTAATTATGTCTCAGGTTTTCGATACGTGAATAATGACTATCATATTAACGTCACGGAGTCTTGCAATGAAATATCACCTTGCATTGGCAAATGTTGTCCAGCGAACCAAATCTTGGTATTAAATAAATCGAACGCTAATCTATTATGCGTTGACAACACAAAATTAACTCATACCTACAACTTAACTAGCCTCAGAGTTTTATAAAAGTGACATTGTTAACTATGTAGAAAAGTCCACGAAAAAATGCAGCAGTTTATTCAATTCTATAGTGAGGACTTTATTGACGTCGAGTGTTCAGTGGATATTACACCTCATTTTAAACCACCAGCGTATAAAATGTATCTGTTGGAGGTAAGTGCGATAATGAAACAAAGTGAAAATCAATCAGAAAGTATCTAGAAAAGAGACTCAGGTGAGATAATTATGGTATATGTATAAGTATATCGTTTATCGCGGCGAATAAAACATCTGCCACAGTAAATGAGAAAAATTGGCAAACCCCCGACAATTTTCATTTCAAAGCGCAATATCTCAAAACCAGCTGAACCGATTTTGTTGAAAAATAAGAGCCATCTCGATCACATCAGCTTTCGGACAAAAAAACGCATTCAAATCGGACCTACGATTCGTTTAGGAGCTACGATGCAACCACGGAATAAAGAAGTGGATGCAACCGACAAACACACAGACACACAGATACGTCAAACCACCCCTCTTTTTGCATTGGGGGTTAAATTTTAAAACAAGTTGCGCGGGAACTTGATAAAGGTTATTGACATAGGTATACTCGCTATTTCAGGATTATGTTTAGGAAGGTGCCTAGATATTATTGATTTCCTCGCATTTTTGGACAAAAGCACTATATCTGCTTCGGCGGGAATGACATTCGTGGATTCGTAACTATTGTCGTATTCAGCTCCGCTTCATAGAATCAAACACATCCATGAATAGCAATTTCCCGCCCCCTCCAATACCTAATATAGGTAGGTAGTTAACTATGTTACTCACTTAGAGTGGTAAAACAATAATTTACTTTAAAAACAAAGTTTTAACCGTCTTCAATTTAGTACTCCGCCAAGCCACGAGAACATTTCCTATTTTTTTTACAATTTACCACATGAACTGATTTCCGATAGCAAATGCGTTGATTACTATAGAAAAAAACCGAATCGCTGTATGTGGGCCGATAATATTTGAGGACTTTCATCGATTCCCCAAGATTATCACCAATGGCACTTCATTAGTTCCTATTTCAACGGAATCTTATCAGAACCTGTGACGTACTTTTGCGCTTTTAATTATATAATTGAGGAATTCGATAAGTCATCTGTGGTCTTCATCATCAATTCCTCGCCACCAAATTTATGATTCCGGATGTAAACACGAGTTATAATAGAAAATACCAAAATCACTACACGCGTGCCTAATAAAATTGAGAAGTTCCTTCAATTCCTCATGGATCCCATCATCTAACTGAATTTTGAAAAAAATGGTACCCACCTGGAGGTATATACATACGAACAAAAAAAAATTTTCGAATCGGCTCATCAATGACGGAGTTCTGAGGTAACAAACGTTGAAAAAAAGAAAAGAAAAAATACAGCCGAATTGAGATTTTACGTCTTCCTCTGGCCAGGAAGTGGGGGTTTCCGCCCCCGTCCGGGCCAGTAATTGCCACTTTATGGTCATATACGCCGTAAAAACATTTTTATTTGTTTCATAGAATGGTTCTTCAGTAATACGACGCCTAAACACTATGAAACAATGGATCTCCCATACGCCACCGGGTGGGTTTTGTGTGGAGCGTCAGATTGTGTTGGATAATGGGACGGTCTCAAAACCAGAGTTGGTAATCAGAGCGCTGTTTGCCGGTAGTGGAGACAATTCTGATAAGGCTACCAGAAATAAACTTCTCACATTAGGTAAGTGAAGGCATATCCATATTTATAAGCGTCACTTATCTATAAATATGAAAGTAACTGTATGCTATTACCTGAAACTATTTTGATGGCCATGTCAAAAGTTGAAGCCCATGAACATACCTTATACGCTGTTTAATTTATTGAAATCCACCTTGTGGTAGGTAGTTGATATGTCGCAGTGGAATGGTATAATCCGGCGTTTTACATAACAGCGCTGTTTCGTGAAACGGCTAGCTGTTATTTTATTTTATTTATTTGACACTAGCTGTACCTGCGACTTCGTTTGCATGGTAATGTGGTGGGAGTTAACGAATTTCTTATTTTGGACATAGGACACATGCAGTTCTAATTTAACCTTTCAAGTAAAACGTTGAACAAACCTATTTTAGCTAAAATGCCGTTAAAATTCTTTTCTTTGATGTTTAAATTAGTAAGAAAGGGACAAAACTCGTTTTATGGGGTAATAGTTTAGTAGATGTTTGTGGCCATAGATCCAACAGGTAGGACACAGGCTGCAGCATTAAATTTTTATATATCTTCTTCTCTACATATTTATATTATAACACTGTTTTATATTAAATAAATACAAACGTGATGACTGAAATCATCTTGAGTCACTCCGACTCTCAGGTAAAGATGTGTATAGAATTAATAAATAGATTAAAGGATGACTCACGCTAGAACGGGCCGTGACGGGCCCGGGCCGTTATCGTGACGAGCCGTCAAAGACCTTATTTGCTTGTCATATTTCACCAACGTGCCGTGTCCGAGCCTACACCGAGCCGAGCCTCGTCCGCACCTCGGCCACCGGGCCGGTAAATCACGCAAACGACATGTCACCGAGCTCGCACCGGGCTGGGCCGACACCGGGCCGCGGCCGGGCCGCTTACGAGCGTTGCGTGCCAATCACGACGGGCAGCGAACGGGCCGCGAACGGGCCGCTTCCGCAATTTAATGTCATTAACAAAGACATTGACACTGTCATTGCCATTTGTTCGAGAACTGCAACCTAATCCATACTAATAATCATCATAAAAATCTTATAAATACATATCCAATAAATAAAATGTCGCGAGTGTCTGATTTTGATGTTATATGTGCTGTTGCAACAATTCAAGACGAAGAAGAAGATTTGGCACCATGTTCTTCGAGACAATTTGGCGTGCATCCGCTTTGGCGCTCCCGTGACGAAAGAGGAGAATTCAACATTTTGTGTAAAGATCTTTGGACCTATGATGACAAATTTTATGATTATTTTCACATGACACAAGATTCTTTCCGTGCTATCCATGAAAAAGTTAAGCACTGTTTGGAAAAGAAAATTACAAGGTTCCAGAAACCCATATCCTCCGAACATCGACTAGCTCTTTGTAAGGTAAGCAATATTGATTAAATAATCGAATAAAATTTGAGTAGGTATGTGCTATGAGAGTGTGAGTGTGAATTTTTCTCCAGGCCCGCTATTATGTTTCTTATTTTATGCTCACTCACAGATATATCCTGACGCCGCGATTCGCCTAAGCATAATCAGAAGTCTAAATTAATGGTTGAGAACACGCTTGTTATACTACAGAAGTTGCACGAATCCATAGGCTATGGTGTCTGTGTTTGTGTACGTTCAGGAGGGCAGATCCTAAATTGTTTGTGTGACTGTGCAGCAAACGCGTTGAAATTTTGTGAAAACATAAACGTGCACGTTATTATTATTTGAATGTATTATTATTTGAAGCGGGAGCTCACGACGCAATGGTGCTTCGGACCTTTGGGAGGCGTGCGCGACGGTCGACTCGCCAGTGTGAGTGGAGAATGTCGATAGATTTAGTTGAAGGGAAATCGTGAGGAAACTTGCAGAGTTGCTGCGAAGATGTTCAAAGGTGTAAGAAAAGTGTTCAAGCAGCACTGGGCCAGTTTGTTCCTTAGTCTATTCTCATCCACAAGAACATAATCTTTGCCCCATAGTATAGGACTAATAGCACGTTTGGGTATATAAGTTGACGATGATAATATTTATAAGTGTTTGGTAGGTAAAGTCAATCGCTCGGTGTTGACGCTTGCTTAAGGTGAAGTTATCTACTTCAAAACAAATTAAATGACAAAATTAAATTAAGAAATGCTTCTGCTACCCAATAAATAAGTACGTACTGATCTATAATACATACATACATATATTCACGCCTTTATTTCCAAAAGGGGTAGGCAGAGCACATGAAACGTATGTTCCAGCGCCACTTTTAGCATAAATGTGGGTATAAAATATCGACAAAATCTGATCTATAATATGTACATCTATTGAGCCCTTATTTTTATTTGTAATGATAAGATAAGATAAGATAAGATTTATTTGCAACCAAGTACTTAAAACTAAGATACATGGACCCTGGAAGGGTGTAGCAACAATCAGGTAACTTATCACATGTACATCATTTTTATCTAATGATGATAAATGTTTTCTTTCTTTCTTTCTTTCTTTCTAATGAAATAGGCTATGTGTATAAATTATTTAATTAAAGTAAATAAGTAATTTCGAGTGCGTTCCGTAGCGGCAAGCAGTATCCACTAAACAACAAGCAACAGTAGACCGTTTTAAGTCGGCCAACCGGTATGTATAGTTAAAATGATATGAACATAAGCTACTTTTTACAGCGGGAAAATGCTTCATTCCTACGGGAAAACGGAAAACTAACCGTGTGACGCCGGGCCGGGCAGCTAGTAATATAATAAAGAGGTTTTTACCTGTCTGTGTGATAGTAGCTTTGTAAGATTTAAAGTTTGTATGTGGGGGGTAATATCCGGAACCATTTACCCGAGGAAGAAGTTCTCTTTTTGTCTTTTTCGGGTTCTGTAGGTACCCAAGTTACTCAGGCTCCGTCCGTCTGTTACTTGGTATTAACGTTTGATGATATGCCGAGAGAGATTATAATTGATAGCTTTGGAAGTATTTTTTATATTAAGTGGGTGGCTAACAGGCATATGGCCAGTCTGATGGTAAATACACTGTACCCTATGGACGCGTGCGATTCCAGATGAATCACAAGCGCGTGGCGGACCCTTTATTGATTTGAGAATTCGTTGTGTTGATATGTTGAGACGATGCCGGGTTCCATACCCAAAGGGTAAAACAGGACCCTATTACTAAGACTCCTCTGTCCGTACGTCTGTCAGTCTGTCTGTCTGTCTGTCTGTCTGTCCGTGTGTCCGTCTGCCTGTCCGTCTGCCTATCCGTCTGCCTGTCCATCTGTCTGTCTGTCTGTCTGTCCGCCTGTCTGTCCATCCGTCTGTCTGTCTGTCTGTCTGTCCGTCTGTCGCTAGGCTGTATCTCATGAACCGTGGTAGTTAGACAGTTTAGATTTTGATTCAGAGACTTCATATGATGTAGGTATTTTTGCTGCCGCTATAACAACAAATACTAAAAAACCTTCCCATACCACAAACGTGATTTTTTGCCGTTTTTATAGATAATGGTACGGAACCCTTCGTGCGCGATGCCGACTCGCACTTGGCCGGTTTTTTAATACTATGATAGTGGATAACAATAATCGGCCGGCAGATACCGTGGTTTGTGAATGCTTACGAGTCCAGAACAGTCGCTGCCGACCCTTTATATTAGATTTGAGGATTCGTTGTGTTTACAGCTGGAGACAAACGCGCTCTCACTCTCAGAACCACACTCCTCCGGAGGTCTGGCGACCTTACTCGTCACCAGGAGCACACACCACATACTTACTGAGCAAGTAATGGAGTAATTATAGCTGTGCTACTTAAATACTTTATCATCATCATCATCATCATATCAGCCGAAAGACGTTCACTGCTGGACATAGGCTTTCCCCAAAGACTGCCACAATGACCGGTCCTGTACCACCCGCATCCAGCGGACTCTTGCAACTTTCACCAGGTCATCAGTCCACCTTGTGTGGGGTCTACCCACGCTGCGCTTTCCGGTACGTGCTCGCCAATGGAGAACCTTTCCGCACCAACGGCAAAAGCCATCGTTTCTACGTGCAATGTTCCCACCCATTGCCACTTAAGTTTGGCGATTCGGGGGGCAATATCGGTTACCTTGGTTAAGCCTCATTTCTGATGCGAAATACTTCATAATAATTTACTAAAACATAGTATTGTAGGATACCTACGAGTAGATATAATTGCAAATAATAGGTTTAGCTACTCTTTCCGGAAGTAGCGTCATAACTTAGGTATATCTATTGTATTTCGATATTGTATACCTATAGCTGATATTATAAAATATTCATTCACGTACGGTTATTTAAATCCTACAGTTTTATCTTTTTTATAGCTTATCGCGTAGTCCTGCTATATGGAGTTATGATTGTGAAAAGCATCCTAAAAATTTAAATTAAAGAACTGTGTTATGATTTAATTCATCAAATAAAACTTTATTTTGTAACTATATTTACTGATAGCTTGGGTAATTTTCTTTCTCCTGTAGTTGGACGTTTTATTTCTTGTTACATGTACGAGCAAGACGAGCAGGTCTAGATGATACAATACTGCAGCCACAACAGGCTACTAGCTGGAGCAGTCCGAACGAGCTGGTCTTCGTTCCATGCGGTCGCATTGCATTCGGTCTTTCCTTCATGGCATGCCGGGAAGAAGATGCCCAATCGGATGCCATCACTTCTCTGTCAGCGTACGGACCAAACTGCTTCAACCACAGAACTATATCAAGATAGAAGGAAAGTCCGCGTCGATTAGTATGGGAACCGAGCGTGTAACATTTTGCGTAGGTATTTTGACGTCACGATCGTAATTTAGTGACGGGAAACATAAACCGCGCGACATCGATTCGTCAACATCGATTCGCACGCGGTAGTTGTAATAACTTGTAGGTTTATTTTGTATCGATTCAAAATATCGATAAGAACCGACAGAGGAAATGAAAATTAGATTCAACAGAGGAAATTATACATAGTCTTAGTTTTTTTTAACAGTATACGAGTAGAAGGAAAGAACTCGAGACTGTCAATCATTTTGTACCAATTCCGGATAGTGCCAGGATGTGGCAAGCTTAAATTGAAAACCTTTCTAACGTAGTTATATGCTTTGCTCGAATAATAGTGTAACGTTAATGCAAAACTCCGTAGTGTTGGTGAGTATTTTGATGTTGTGACTGATCCTTTTGTATTCTTCATTTGTCTAGAATAAAGTTCATTACTCAGTCGTAACATTTGTTTTTTTTAAGTGTCAGCTTCTTCGTCACTGATCAAGGTATTCTTTTTTAAGTACCCCAATAATGCCACTAGGGTAAGTATTCTTTTTACTTTTCGACGGTTTTGTTCCTTCAGGCGTTTAATTTGTTTGTCTTTCTGTTTTATCATTTGCCTGGCATTGTCAGTTGCTTTAATATTTTTTTCTTCCTTGGCGTATGTATTGGAATCTCGTCTGATGTGGATGGTTCATTAATATCCTGTAATACATGTTAAAATATAATATTCAATACAAAAGCGAAGATGACAAACACAATTTTAAAAACAAAATATCTTCTGATAACGTATAAATAACACTCACCATTTCGAGCTTTCTCTTCCGGGGCGTATTGTTCTTAGAGTCCTTCTCTGAAGAAGATTGACCTTTTATTTGTAGCACAAATTGTATTAAATTAATTACACTACTCACACACATACAAGCACGCACGCAGTCACATTTAAAAAAAAAAAATATTTATCCTTACGTAAATAATGGGTAGGTACCTTTTCATCACTACATAAATAGTCGGATAAGCTTTACTGATCAGTCGTCGGTACTTCGATGGGAGTCTTCGTGGAAATGTACTGAACAAATCCGACTATTTTTTTGAAAACCATTGTTTACGACCCGTTGCTTCAATCCATTTATTTTTAACCAGAGGATCATTCAGGAAACTGAAATAAAATTGCAATATAGAAGCAACCATAACCTGTTTGTTAATAATATTTGCTTTTCACTACGTAGCTACATAATAATATAAAAACGTAATTATCATTTCCTCAAGTTTCAAATTCGATTTTAATCGAGTTAGAAAATCGCAGCGTACAGCAATGAGGAACATCACTATTATTACGTTTGACCAGAGATAATTGAGAAGCCTAGATCGCTATCTCTTTGGAAACGTCGTCGTAGTTCAGAAAGCATTTCGAGATGGCGCTACTAGGCTCTCAATGAAAAAAGGATCGATGAACCCGTGAAAATATTGCATTTTAGTGTCCTAAATCATCATATTAATTAATAAGAAGGCATAAAATACACCTTTGTAACAAAATAACTCGGAAATAGCAAAATCAAAACAAAGCAATTTTAAGTCAGTCACTAGTTCCATTGATTGCAAGATTTTCTTAGCTGAATGGCTACGCACGTGTATTGCAGTCCGCTAGATGGCGCATATTTTAAAAACGCTTATAGTTATCGAAATTGCCCTGCTATTTAAAAAAGTATACTTAAACTTGAAATTGCTAAACAGTCACACACTTTGGTCACACACAAATTATATTTTTTAATTTGAACTATTAGTAAAATATTCCTTCATTTTTTCTACTTTAATAATAAAAAATATATATAAAAGTAAAATCTCGTTTGTTATATATATTTTTTGTTTGATTATTTGTGCGTTTTTATATTTGCGAATTATAAGTACACACATCACACACCTTTTTATTTACACTTATAATAAATGTATTAAGTACTAGCTTCTGCCCGCGAGTCCTTCCACGGGTATGATTTCCGAGATAAAAGCTATCTTATGTTTTCCCCCGGGGTTCAAATTATCTCCATACCAATCTTGTACGGTTTAGCGATTTAAGCGTGAAGAGGCAACAGACACACTTTTGCATTTATAGTATTAGTATGGAATTGTGGATATGGATTATAACAGTCCCTAGACCGCATGAGGCCGTATCACGTCAATGGAATGCCCTGCTTACACAGTCTCACGTCTCTTCGTCAGGTACCTACTAGTGTACATAAAATCTATATAGTTAACAAAAAAATCATGAGAATCGGTAGAGAAATGCAACCTATAGAGGAAACAGCGGGACAGACCCCGGATAGACGAACGATTTTCAGAAGCAAGCATAGAACTTCGTTCGCTTCACTCGCTCATTCGATTATCGATCAAAGTCTCCACCATAACATAACCACGTAATCGAATACGTTTCTCAAATTTTATGTATAGATATATATTTATACACTACCAAGTAGTTCTGTACCTAAGCTATAGAATTTGCAACCATGACTTTTATTTGAAAATGATTTTTTTGTAATAAAAAATACTCGGCAAAAAGATATTTGCCATAATTTTCCTATAAGTAAGTATATATTTACACGGCATTACAGATAAACCAATTCGCCGAGAAACGAAATTACTTAACACATAAAAATATAGCTACCTATATTTTTATGTGTTAAGTAATTTCGTTTTTCGGCAGCGTAGCAATTGCACAGGGAATCAACTATATAAAGTAAGTACCTAGTAGATTGCCTAGCATCCATTACCTCGCAACTCACAAAAATTCAGACGTTCCTTGTATACAGCCATCCATCTCCATGCAAACAAATCACACTCAGGTGCTGAAGCCAGGAGAGCATTCAGTTCAGTAACGCCAGCGCACGGAGTAGAGATGGTGATTGTGGGATAAGGATAAGTTGGTAGAAAAAAATTGTAATAAGTAGTACTTTGATTTGATTCTCATAAAAATAATTGATGAACCTATTTTCCTAAAAATCGTATTGATTTTTGTTTAGAATTGCATATAAATACAATATAACTATCGGTAAAAATATTTATAGAACCAAATAGTGTCTAAATTTAATTGAACTATATAGATTATTAAAGTAGTACATGAATCTTACAGAAAAAAGGTTTATGTAAAGAATAATACACATTTGAATAGTCCTGTTTGATTCTACAATTGAAGTTGAACTCTTTCCCCGTGTGTTAACGATCACATTCGTTCGCAGCGGCGGCACGCAAGACGCGAATTAGATAGATAAGTACCTACGTTACCCACGCAGATTATTTGTAATATGTATATCGTCTTGGACGATGTGCTAGTAGGAAAATGCGACTATTCACGGTCAAAGATTATTGAGAAAAAGGGAAGATTGCTAACTCCATACATTGCTACAAGGCACGCGTAAATCTTATTATCGTCGCCGGTACCTCGTAGTTCATCTTATTATTTTAGATGGCGTTGTTTGTCAGTCTACACTTGTGCCATCTATTAAACCTTATCTCGAGTTATCTCATCCACAGAACGCAAACCGTAGTTATTAATAAAATTCAGTCGGAAAAGGCTCCTATTAGACTAGGAGTACCTCAGGGATCCATTTTAGGACCTTTCCTTTTCTTAGTCTATATAAACGACTTACCAAGTATTGTAAAAGACGCTTGTGAAATTGTATTATTCGCAGATGACACATCCTTAATTTTTAAAGTCAATCGACATTCTGATAATTATAATGACATAAACAATACCCTTGACAAAATTTTGAATTGGTTTACTGTGAATAATCTGTTACTGAATTCTAAAAAAACAAAATGTGTTAGATTTACTCTACCCAATGTAAAGCCGGTTAGTGGTAACATTTATATTAATGAGGAATGTTTAGAAATAGTAGACAAAACTTTATTTTTAGGTTTAACTCTTGATAAACATTTGCAATGGAGTCCACATATATCTACTCTAGCAAATAGACTTAGCTCAGCAGCTTATGCAATCAGAAGGATTAGACAACTGACTAACGTAGAAACTGCCCGAATAGTGTATTTCAGCTACTTCCACAGTGTAATGGCATACGGAATTTTACTTTGGGGCAAAGCTGCTGATATACAAACCATCTTCGTTTTGCAAAAACGAGCAATACGGTCTATATACAATATGGGCTCACGTGTATCACTGAGCGAACATTTCAAAAACATACATATATTAACAATGGCATCACAGTACATTTATGATGCCATTATGTATGCTCTAAAAAATGTAGACACGTTCCGTAAAATGCGTAGTGCGAGACATAAACACAAAATTGCAATAACCAAGTTTCGAGTTAGGAAAGTCAGTAAATCCTTTTTTGGTCAATGCATTCATTTCTATAATAAACTACCAAAGGAAGCACTAAAGTTACCCTTTCCTAGGTTAAAAACATATTTAAAGACTTTTCTACTGAAAAAGGCATACTATACCGTTGAAGAGTTTTTAAATGATAAAGATGACTGGCCTCTTATAGGACTACGTAAAGACCATGATAACAATTGAAACAGACATACATTGACATTGAATTACTTAGAATTAGGTGACATGTTAATTATTTTAATTTATGTGTGTTTGTATAGTAGAATGGTAATATTCGGTGATAAAACGGATAGATAAAATGTAATCTTTGACGATGCAAAAGTGATTATGAAATCCTACTTGAATAAATGATTTTTTATCTTTATCTTTATCTTTATTGAGTTAGCGGTGAAGCACACTGTTGAGTAGTCGCCTCTAACATAAGATTTAAAATTTCGGGTCGCGGGGCTATTTGATTTTGGTCGAGTGGTTCAGGTGTTTGATTCACAAGTCTGAGTACTCCGGTTCGCGTCCCAACTCCTGTAACCTGTTTTTGTATTTTTTCTTGCCACGTGACACGTCGCGGCATCGGTTATGCTGGCCCCCGCTGCCCGTGACGCGTAAATTAAATTATAGCGTAGATAAGTACCTACTTTTCCGCGAGGCCATCACAACACAACTGACGCTGCGACGGTTGCGTTGCGTGTCGTGGCGAGAAAAATCTACTTATCTTTTTAATTTCTACAGTGCGAGTGAGACAGACGATTTTGATGATGAGTCGCGCGTGGGCGCGACGCGACTTTCTAGCTAGTTGTGCTAGAATTAAGTACAGCCAGTAAATAGTAATGTTATCTATCTATAAATCTACCTAAATAAAACAAAGTCGTGTTAGATGATACATCATTTAATCCCAGAGCGGCTGGACCAATTTTAAAGATGTTTGATGGTTTGGATTTGTCTCCGCTCCGAATAGCAGATTAGGTAACTATTAAAACATGGAATCATAATTATAACAAAATTATACTCATTAATTAATATCGTCATCAATATACTATTTAAAATCTATCGTCAAATCTACTGTACCAATACCAATCAAATTTACGCCCTATAATATACCCATAATCGCATACACGGAGAGCTAACGATTCCGCACCTATGAAACAAGATTCAGTACCTGTGTATAGATATACATTGCCTAATACGAAATTCAATAAGAGTGAAAGAGACATTTCGCCATAGTCCTACGCGTAAAACAAAAGATTTTCTATGAAATAATAGCAAAATTCGGAGCATCGCTCACGCAACGTTGCCGGTTCATTGTACCTGCCGCGTGACAGCGTTTGCGCGCGACGTTGCCACTCCAGGTCGACACACGTAAAAAGAGCTCTGCGCGCCATTTTAAATGTATAGCCGCCAGAGCTCTTTTTACGTGTGTCGACCTGTAATAGTACATTACGTAACTAGGGCGGTGAATTCGTAAATACCCCAGATCGCAGGTGTTTGTGGCCCGAACCGAAGGTGAGGACCATAAATATGCGCTCTGGGGCTTTACGAGTTACCGCCCGTGTTGCGTACAAAATTTCACGTCTTGACCTGGCCACAATGCGAGTTTTCCCGTACGCGCAGCGTGCAGTAAAACTCGCATTATGGCCAGGTGTGACGTAAACAAACTTTATCTCATCATGCATTTGCCCGCGAATGCAAATTCGGGTATTTTCTAATAAATAATAACCTTTACTTATCAGTTATTGCCTGTGAGGGATAAAATGGACAATTACTTATCAGTTATTGCCTGTGAGGGATAAAATGGACAATTATAATGTGGCGTTCATTTAAAAGTGTGAAAACACGTAATTCCGCGTAAGTACTAAAAGTCTATACGCGAGTTCAATGACCGTATTGACGAAAACAGACATATTTTACGAAGGTTAGGTTAAGTAGTATTTTGTGGTGCATTTCAAATTGCTTTAAGGGGGCACGATGAGTCTTCGGAATCTGCTAGAGCTATGTATTTTCATTGTTTTATTTCAAGTGAACCCATACAATTTTGTCACGAGCCGCCTCTGGTACTACTCCAGTCATTATATGGTCCGCTAGTATGGCGAAATGGAAATAATTTATAATAACTTTTTTTTCTGCTTAACCGATAAATTATAATTGTAGTAATAACGACGAGACTAAATCCGGCAAATAATTACTCATTTAGATATTTTAATAAATTATTGAAAATTTATAAATTCCTGTAAATTCGGTAAAAAAAACTAACAATTTTTTTTTCTTTGTTTTGATAAATTAATATTTCCTTTATAACTTTGATGATAAATCAGGCAAGAAATGTTTCCGAATATTACATTTCTATTCAGTTAGTCTCCAACATTTTTTTCATTTACCATATCTCCGTGTCTAAAAATAATAATTGGCTGTAGATTCCTACATTCCTTATTGAATGTAGTGGACACAAATATTAGAAAGCAATCCCACACTAAACAACAACGGAGGGGTTAGGGGTTAAATGTTGTTTAACAATTTAAAAAAATGCAAAGTGATCAATTAGTTTTGGGATTTTCATTATAAGCACTCTTTCATTGAATAATGTACGAATCGCCTTATAAAATACGTTGCAAGTAATGTTATTACAAACACCTGTTAAAGTAGCTTTAAAAATGCCGCGCGCGAGCCGCAGAGCTAACGTGATTGGCTGGTTGCCTACAGCGGGGTACGGGCACACCGCTGCGGCGCTGCCACGAAAACCGAATCTCGTAGATCGGATATCTCCGTCTCTAACGCACTTATGTTTTATGGTACTCGAACGACAGAGGTAGAGATATACGAACTTCGTGATTCGATTTTCGTTGTAGCGCTGCTGGCCGCCCGGTCGCCGCGTAGGAACTATAGGTACAACATAAGTAATAGGTACCGCCCGAATCTCAGCGATTCGCGACATGATCTAACGCGTCTAAGATCTATTAGTTGTTGATATCAGTTAAATTTTAATATACTCGTTGTGAAACAAATTCTGAAAATATTATTTTTATTTATTTATCAATGAGTGACACTGACAAGTGTGGGATGAAGATACGTATGCAATTTAACTTTCACGGGCGTGTAGATTGTATTGTAATAGAGCAAAATTCGTTAAAATAGTACCTAAACTAGAGGGATAATATACAGGGTGAAAAAATCTATGGGCCCTGAAGGGAAACCCTTAAAACAGCTCATTGTCTCGCTCTAATTTTCATGAAATAAACACTATTTTTAATTTAATTTACCTAGCCTTAGCCCTAATTACATGATGAATGAGGTAACCTAATTGCAATCACTCAAATTTATTGACCGAATATCTTTTGTCCAAAGAATTTTCGTATTTTTATAAGTTCTCTGAATATACAATTCATTACTTTTTAGGGTTCCGTAGCCAAATGGAAAAAAACCCTTATGGATTCGTCATGTCTGTCTGTCTGTCTGTCTGTCCGTCCGTCCGTATGTCACAGGCATTTTACTCGAAAACAATTAGATGTATTTGAATAACATTTTGAGGATAAGTGTATATTGTTAGCCGCTACATAGTTTTGTAATTAAATTACTCTAAAAAATCATATACATAGGGCTTATTAAATTCTTTCAGTGAAAATTGATTTGAACAAGATCGGTTCAAAGGTTTTCGAGATATTTAAAACAAACTGCCTTCCTTAAAGAAAAGGACGTAAGTGCTTTAAGATTTCAGTAACGATACGACCTTTTTAATAGGCACGGAATCCTTCATTGTGCGTGGTCCGACACGCACTTGGCCGCTTTTTTCATTTACCATTTGATGTTATTCAAATGTTTCAGTTGTCCGAGTTTTACCACTACGATCATTAGAGCTTTGGGTTGTTACAACTTTTGTTTCTCAGGCAATTTTTTACTTATCCAGCATTACTTTCCGCATTTCATTCGTTTAGTCAAATGGTCATTTTGAGTGAAATTCAAATTAGTCTTACGGAGACAAGCAGGTCGGTGCAGGTACGACGACGAGCGAAGCGAGGAAGAGTGTTAGATGAACTGCGACCCGAAATTTTAAATCTTATGTTAGAGGCGACTACTCAACAGCGTGGTACTTACACGAGAGGCGGCGTCACCCGACATCAAAGGCGTTTCACTATTGTAGGGAATATATATTATCGTAATACTGTGACAAAATGTTGTAATTATTTAGTTCCGTATTAAGGATAACATCTATCCAATAAACATTTAGCCTTTAAAATAAAATTAAGTCTAAGGTGAAAAGCTTACGTGAACTGGACGTATCGTTATCCTTTACATTGATCCTATCGGTTAGTAAAAAAAATGTGTAGTAAATATGTACCTATTTTTACTGCTTAAGTTTGTTGATTCTCGGTAAAAGTATGTTTATTTATTGGTTACCTGTCACTAAACATTTTTGTCAATTACTATTCGACAAACTTCGTTTGCCTTTTTTTTCGTTTGACTGGCAGTGACACGACACAATCTACAGTGGTCCGGTGGTCCTGAGTGTAAACTGAGCTAATCTAAATCAGTGGCGCAGAGTTTTTAGACAGGGGGTAGGCAGAAAATTTTAAAGGTAGGTATTATTTATTATCTTACCTAAAATTTCCTTCTTCCTTTAATCACCGAACGAAAGAAACATTCAACATGACTACATTCTATATTCTGCTTATATTGGAATCCATAACGTTTTTTGTCCTATTTTCTTAATCCATCGATACCGCTGTCTGCCATAACGATAATTTATCCTAACGTTTTTGAAAGCCAAGGACCCTATTTATGATTCGCCTGATAAATTTTGGACGAAATTTGATTGTTCCCTAATATTATCTGTCATAATAATAATATATATTTTTTATTATAATATGGATGTAAGTGTTTGTAAAAAAAAGGTTCTGGCGCTTTGTCGGCCGTGCTTTGGCAGCCAAAGCGCCACGCGGATTCGCGTCCGCGGCATTAGGTTAACCCATTTCAAGGACGCGAAATCGCGTCCTCGGCATTACGATTACACATACACAGGACGTGAATTCGCGTCTTCGGCATCCGAGATAAGAATTATGAAAATTACAAATGCCCCCAATCCAAAAACAGTAACATTTTGGTATCAGCATTCAAGTACAGTTGTTTTCTAGCAAAAAAAAAACAAATATTTCGATTACACATACATGGGACGCGAATTTGCGTCGTCGGCATTGAATGAGTTAATGCTTGACTTGGTTCTACAAAATATTCTTTTTATTGTGGAAGAGTTTCGAAACTTGGGCTATTTAGGTATACGAGTTTACGGGTGCATTGTAATTACCCACCCTTACCCATCCCTAGCCGTGCCTCTTTCTTTTGCTCGATTTGGCAGGGGCACTACCATACCCCCAAATAGACTGTCTAGTGGCCTGACAGATGAAGCAAATTTTTAATTTTCGAATGTATTCATTGTGATTGTAACTAAATAAACAATATCACAGATTTGAGTAAAGTAGGCATTCTCTTTCTGCCTTGATGTAGTGCAAGCCACTGATGTTAAGGATTTACGGTGGTTTTCTTTCAGGGCTCATAGATTTTTCCACCCTGTATAGTTTAATGTGAGCTTAGTAGTATTTTAGCGGAGTTTTCTTTCTTACCCATACCAAAAATAAAGTACCTAAGTAACTACTTTCGTTACTACAATCATTTGTAGATAGATCTCGTACTACAAACTACTTATTCTTCTAAACGGACACTAAACTACTTTAAGTAGGAAATCATCTGTTAAATTTGTCGTCAGTGTTTTATAATGATGACATTTTATCATCATTATAAAACATTGAGACATCAAACATAGAAATTTATTTAATTCTTGACATGTTTTTGCTAAAATTATTATAATTATTATTATATATCGAGCCCATTATGTCCCACTGCTGAGCAAAGGCCTCCCCCCTCTAATTCCAATCATCGTGGTCTTGAGCAATGTCTGGCCAGTCTTTTAAAATGGAGTCCTAGTTTTCACGCCATGGCCGACGAGGTCTACCGCGTCTCCGTTTTGAGTTTTGCGGCTTCCTTTTGCTAAAATATGTATATTTAATTAATCGCTTCCCGCTCACGCCATTATTACACCGTGAATAGTCGCATTTTCCTACTAGCACATCGTCCAAGACGATATACATATTACAAATAATCTGCGTGGGTAACGTAGGTACTTATCTATCTAATTCGCGTCTTGCGTGCCGCCGCTGCGAACGAATGTGATCGTTAACACACGGGGAAAGAGTTCAACTTCAATTGTAGAATCAAACAGGACTATTCAAATGTGTATTATTCTTTACATAAACCTTTTTTCTGTAAGATTCATGTACTACTTTAATAATCTATATAGTTCAATTAAATTTAGACACTATTTGGTTCTATAAATATTTTTACCGATAGTTATATTGTATTTATATGCAATTCTAAACAAAAATCAATACGATTTTTAGGAAAATAGGTTCATCAATTATTTTTATGAGAATCAAATCAAAGTACTACTTATTACAATTTTTTTCTACCAACTTATCCTTATCCCACAATCACCATCTCTACTCCGTGCGCTGGCGTTACTGAACTGAATGCTCTCCTGGCTTCAGCACCTGAGTGTGATTTGTTTGCATGGAGATGGATGGCTGTATACAAGGAACGTCTGAATTTTTGTGAGTTGCGAGGTAATGGATGCTAGGCAATCTACTAGGTACTTACTTTATATAGTTGATTCCCTGTGCAATTGCTACGCTGCCGAAAAACGAAATTACTTAACACATAAAAATATAGGTAGCTATATTTTTATGTGTTAAGTAATTTCGTTTCTCGGCGAATTGGTTTATCTGTAATGCCGTGTAAATATATACTTACTTATAGGAAAATTATGGCAAATATCTTTTTGCCGAGTATTTTTTATTACAAAAAAATCATTTTCAAATAAAAGTCATGGTTGCAAATTCTATAGCTTAGGTACAGAACTACTTGGTAGTGTATAAATATATATCTATACATAAAATTTGAGAAACGTATTCGATTACGTGGTTATGTTATGGTGGAGACTTTGATCGATAATCGAATGAGCGAGTGAAGCGAACGAAGTTCTATGCTTGCTTCTGAAAATCGTTCGTCTATCCGGGGTCTGTCCCGCTGTTTCCTCTATAGGTTGCATTTCTCTACCGATTCTCATGATTTTTTTGTTAACTATATAGATTTTATGTACACTAGTAGGTACCTGACGAAGAGACGTGAGACTGTGTAAGCAGGGCATTCCATTGACGTGATACGGCCTCATGCGGTCTAGGGACTGTTATAATCCATATCCACAATTCCATACTAATACTATAAATGCAAAAGTGTGTCTGTTGCCTCTTCACGCTTAAATCGCTAAACCGTACAAGATTGGTATGGAGATAATTTGAACCCCGGGGGAAAACATAAGATAGCTTTTATCTCGGAAATCATACCCGTGGAAGGACTCGCGGGCAGAAGCTAGTACTTAATACATTTATTATAAGTGTAAATAAAAAGGTGTGTGATGTGTGTACTTATAATTCGCAAATATAAAAACGCACAAATAATCAAACAAAAAATATATATAACAAACGAGATTTTACTTTTATATATATTTTTTATTATTAAAGTAGAAAAAATGAAGGAATATTTTACTAATAGTTCAAATTAAAAAATATAATTTGTGTGTGACCAAAGTGTGTGACTGTTTAGCAATTTCAAGTTTAAGTATACTTTTTTAAATAGCAGGGCAATTTCGATAACTATAAGCGTTTTTAAAATATGCGCCATCTAGCGGACTGCAATACACGTGCGTAGCCATTCAGCTAAGAAAATCTTGCAATCAATGGAACTAGTGACTGACTTAAAATTGCTTTGTTTTGATTTTGCTATTTCCGAGTTATTTTGTTACAAAGGTGTATTTTATGCCTTCTTATTAATTAATATGATGATTTAGGACACTAAAATGCAATATTTTCACGGGTTCATCGATCCTTTTTTCATTGAGAGCCTAGTAGCGCCATCTCGAAATGCTTTCTGAACTACGACGACGTTTCCAAAGAGATAGCGATCTAGGCTTCTCAATTATCTCTGTCACGGTGTAATAATGGCGTGAGCGGGAAGCGATTAATTAAATATACATATTTTAGCAAAAGGAAGCCGCAAAACTCAAAACGGAGACGCGGTGGTGGTTCAGGTGTTTGATTCACAAGTCTGAGTACTCCGGTTCGCGTCCCAACTCCTGTAACCTGTTTTTGTATTTTTTCTTGCCACGTGACACGTCGCGGCATCGGTTATGCTGGCCCCCGCTGCCCGTGACGCGTAAATTAAATTATAGCGTAGATAAGTACCTACTTTTCCGCGAGGCCATCACAACACAACTGACGCTGCGACGGTTGCGTTGCGTGTCGTGGCGAGAAAAATCTACTTATCTTTTTAATTTCTACAGTGCGAGTGAGACAGACGATTTTGATGATGAGTCGCGCGTGGGCGCGACGCGACTTTCTAGCTAGTTGTGCTAGAATTAAGTACAGCCAGTAAATAGTAATGTTATCTATCTATAAATCTACCTAAATAAAACAAAGTCGTGTTAGATGATACATCATTTAATCCCAGAGCGGCTGGACCAATTTTAAAGATGTTTGATGGTTTGGATTTGTCTCCGCTCCGAATAGCAGATTAGGTAACTATTAAAACATGGAATCATAATTATAACAAAATTATACTCATTAATTAATATCGTCATCAATATACTATTTAAAATCTATCGTCAAATCTACTGTACCAATACCAATCAAATTTACGCCCTATAATATACCCATAATCGCATACACGGAGAGCTAACGATTCCGCACCTATGAAACAAGATTCAGTACCTGTGTATAGATATACATTGCCTAATACGAAATTCAATAAGAGTGAAAGAGACATTTCGCCATAGTCCTACGCGTAAAACAAAAGATTTTCTATGAAATAATAGCAAAATTCGGAGCATCGCTCACGCAACGTTGCCGGTTCATTGTACCTGCCGCGTGACAGCGTTTGCGCGCGACGTTGCCACTCCAGGTCGACACACGTAAAAAGAGCTCTGCGCGCCATTTTAAATGTATAGCCGCCAGAGCTCTTTTTACGTGTGTCGACCTGTAATAGTACATTACGTAACTAGGGCGGTGAATTCGTAAATACCCCAGATCGCAGGTGTTTGTGGCCCGAACCGAAGGTGAGGACCATAAATATGCGCTCTGGGGCTTTACGAGTTACCGCCCGTGTTGCGTACAAAATTTCACGTCTTGACCTGGCCACAATGCGAGTTTTCCCGTACGCGCAGCGTGCAGTAAAACTCGCATTATGGCCAGGTGTGACGTAAACAAACTTTATCTCATCATGCATTTGCCCGCGAATGCAAATTCGGGTATTTTCTAATAAATAATAACCTTTACTTATCAGTTATTGCCTGTGAGGGATAAAATGGACAATTACTTATCAGTTATTGCCTGTGAGGGATAAAATGGACAATTATAATGTGGCGTTCATTTAAAAGTGTGAAAACACGTAATTCCGCGTAAGTACTAAAAGTCTATACGCGAGTTCAATGACCGTATTGACGAAAACAGACATATTTTACGAAGGTTAGGTTAAGTAGTATTTTGTGGTGCATTTCAAATTGCTTTAAGGGGGCACGATGAGTCTTCGGAATCTGCTAGAGCTATGTATTTTCATTGTTTTATTTCAAGTGAACCCATACAATTTTGTCACGAGCCGCCTCTGGTACTACTCCAGTCATTATATGGTCCGCTAGTATGGCGAAATGGAAATAATTTATAATAACTTTTTTTTCTGCTTAACCGATAAATTATAATTGTAGTAATAACGACGAGACTAAATCCGGCAAATAATTACTCATTTAGATATTTTAATAAATTATTGAAAATTTATAAATTCCTGTAAATTCGGTAAAAAAAACTAACAATTTTTTTTTCTTTGTTTTGATAAATTAATATTTCCTTTATAACTTTGATGATAAATCAGGCAAGAAATGTTTCCGAATATTACATTTCTATTCAGTTAGTCTCCAACATTTTTTTCATTTACCATATCTCCGTGTCTAAAAATAATAATTGGCTGTAGATTCCTACATTCCTTATTGAATGTAGTGGACACAAATATTAGAAAGCAATCCCACACTAAACAACAACGGAGGGGTTAGGGGTTAAATGTTGTTTAACAATTTAAAAAAATGCAAAGTGATCAATTAGTTTTGGGATTTTCATTATAAGCACTCTTTCATTGAATAATGTACGAATCGCCTTATAAAATACGTTGCAAGTAATGTTATTACAAACACCTGTTAAAGTAGCTTTAAAAATGCCGCGCGCGAGCCGCAGAGCTAACGTGATTGGCTGGTTGCCTACAGCGGGGTACGGGCACACCGCTGCGGCGCTGCCACGAAAACCGAATCTCGTAGATCGGATATCTCCGTCTCTAACGCACTTATGTTTTATGGTACTCGAACGACAGAGGTAGAGATATACGAACTTCGTGATTCGATTTTCGTTGTAGCGCTGCTGGCCGCCCGGTCGCCGCGTAGGAACTATAGGTACAACATAAGTAATAGGTACCGCCCGAATCTCAGCGATTCGCGACATGATCTAACGCGTCTAAGATCTATTAGTTGTTGATATCAGTTAAATTTTAATATACTCGTTGTGAAACAAATTCTGAAAATATTATTTTTATTTATTTATCAATGAGTGACACTGACAAGTGTGGGATGAAGATACGTATGCAATTTAACTTTCACGGGCGTGTAGATTGTATTGTAATAGAGCAAAATTCGTTAAAATAGTACCTAAACTAGAGGGATAATATACAGGGTGAAAAAATCTATGGGCCCTGAAGGGAAACCCTTAAAACAGCTCATTGTCTCGCTCTAATTTTCATGAAATAAACACTATTTTTAATTTAATTTACCTAGCCTTAGCCCTAATTACATGATGAATGAGGTAACCTAATTGCAATCACTCAAATTTATTGACCGAATATCTTTTGTCCAAAGAATTTTCGTATTTTTATAAGTTCTCTGAATATACAATTCATTACTTTTTAGGGTTCCGTAGCCAAATGGAAAAAAACCCTTATGGATTCGTCATGTCTGTCTGTCTGTCTGTCTGTCCGTCCGTCCGTATGTCACAGGCATTTTACTCGAAAACAATTAGATGTATTTGAATAACATTTTGAGGATAAGTGTATATTGTTAGCCGCTACATAGTTTTGTAATTAAATTACTCTAAAAAATCATATACATAGGGCTTATTAAATTCTTTCAGTGAAAATTGATTTGAACAAGATCGGTTCAAAGGTTTTCGAGATATTTAAAACAAACTGCCTTCCTTAAAGAAAAGGACGTAAGTGCTTTAAGATTTCAGTAACGATACGACCTTTTTAATAGGCACGGAATCCTTCATTGTGCGTGGTCCGACACGCACTTGGCCGCTTTTTTCATTTACCATTTGATGTTATTCAAATGTTTCAGTTGTCCGAGTTTTACCACTACGATCATTAGAGCTTTGGGTTGTTACAACTTTTGTTTCTCAGGCAATTTTTTACTTATCCAGCATTACTTTCCGCATTTCATTCGTTTAGTCAAATGGTCATTTTGAGTGAAATTCAAATTAGTCTTACGGAGACAAGCAGGTCGGTGCAGGTACGACGACGAGCGAAGCGAGGAAGAGTGTTAGATGAACTGCGACCCGAAATTTTAAATCTTATGTTAGAGGCGACTACTCAACAGCGTGGTACTTACACGAGAGGCGGCGTCACCCGACATCAAAGGCGTTTCACTATTGTAGGGAATATATATTATCGTAATACTGTGACAAAATGTTGTAATTATTTAGTTCCGTATTAAGGATAACATCTATCCAATAAACATTTAGCCTTTAAAATAAAATTAAGTCTAAGGTGAAAAGCTTACGTGAACTGGACGTATCGTTATCCTTTACATTGATCCTATCGGTTAGTAAAAAAAATGTGTAGTAAATATGTACCTATTTTTACTGCTTAAGTTTGTTGATTCTCGGTAAAAGTATGTTTATTTATTGGTTACCTGTCACTAAACATTTTTGTCAATTACTATTCGACAAACTTCGTTTGCCTTTTTTTTCGTTTGACTGGCAGTGACACGACACAATCTACAGTGGTCCGGTGGTCCTGAGTGTAAACTGAGCTAATCTAAATCAGTGGCGCAGAGTTTTTAGACAGGGGGTAGGCAGAAAATTTTAAAGGTAGGTATTATTTATTATCTTACCTAAAATTTCCTTCTTCCTTTAATCACCGAACGAAAGAAACATTCAACATGACTACATTCTATATTCTGCTTATATTGGAATCCATAACGTTTTTTGTCCTATTTTCTTAATCCATCGATACCGCTGTCTGCCATAACGATAATTTATCCTAACGTTTTTGAAAGCCAAGGACCCTATTTATGATTCGCCTGATAAATTTTGGACGAAATTTGATTGTTCCCTAATATTATCTGTCATAATAATAATATATATTTTTTATTATAATATGGATGTAAGTGTTTGTAAAAAAAAGGTTCTGGCGCTTTGTCGGCCGTGCTTTGGCAGCCAAAGCGCCACGCGGATTCGCGTCCGCGGCATTAGGTTAACCCATTTCAAGGACGCGAAATCGCGTCCTCGGCATTACGATTACACATACACAGGACGTGAATTCGCGTCTTCGGCATCCGAGATAAGAATTATGAAAATTACAAATGCCCCCAATCCAAAAACAGTAACATTTTGGTATCAGCATTCAAGTACAGTTGTTTTCTAGCAAAAAAAAAACAAATATTTCGATTACACATACATGGGACGCGAATTTGCGTCGTCGGCATTGAATGAGTTAATGCTTGACTTGGTTCTACAAAATATTCTTTTTATTGTGGAAGAGTTTCGAAACTTGGGCTATTTAGGTATACGAGTTTACGGGTGCATTGTAATTACCCACCCTTACCCATCCCTAGCCGTGCCTCTTTCTTTTGCTCGATTTGGCAGGGGCACTACCATACCCCCAAATAGACTGTCTAGTGGCCTGACAGATGAAGCAAATTTTTAATTTTCGAATGTATTCATTGTGATTGTAACTAAATAAACAATATCACAGATTTGAGTAAAGTAGGCATTCTCTTTCTGCCTTGATGTAGTGCAAGCCACTGATGTTAAGGATTTACGGTGGTTTTCTTTCAGGGCTCATAGATTTTTCCACCCTGTATAGTTTAATGTGAGCTTAGTAGTATTTTAGCGGAGTTTTCTTTCTTACCCATACCAAAAATAAAGTACCTAAGTAACTACTTTCGTTACTACAATCATTTGTAGATAGATCTCGTACTACAAACTACTTATTCTTCTAAACGGACACTAAACTACTTTAAGTAGGAAATCATCTGTTAAATTTGTCGTCAGTGTTTTATAATGATGACATTTTATCATCATTATAAAACATTGAGACATCAAACATAGAAATTTATTTAATTCTTGACATGTTTTTGCTAAAATTATTATAATTATTATTATATATCGAGCCCATTATGTCCCACTGCTGAGCAAAGGCCTCCCCCCTCTAATTCCAATCATCGTGGTCTTGAGCAATGTCTGGCCAGTCTTTTAAAATGGAGTCCTAGTTTTCACGCCATGGCCGACGAGGTCTACCGCGTCTCCGTTTTGAGTTTTGCGGCTTCCTTTTGCTAAAATATGTATATTTAATTAATCGCTTCCCGCTCACGCCATTATTACACCGTGAATAGTCGCATTTTCCTACTAGCACATCGTCCAAGACGATATACATATTACAAATAATCTGCGTGGGTAACGTAGGTACTTATCTATCTAATTCGCGTCTTGCGTGCCGCCGCTGCGAACGAATGTGATCGTTAACACACGGGGAAAGAGTTCAACTTCAATTGTAGAATCAAACAGGACTATTCAAATGTGTATTATTCTTTACATAAACCTTTTTTCTGTAAGATTCATGTACTACTTTAATAATCTATATAGTTCAATTAAATTTAGACACTATTTGGTTCTATAAATATTTTTACCGATAGTTATATTGTATTTATATGCAATTCTAAACAAAAATCAATACGATTTTTAGGAAAATAGGTTCATCAATTATTTTTATGAGAATCAAATCAAAGTACTACTTATTACAATTTTTTTCTACCAACTTATCCTTATCCCACAATCACCATCTCTACTCCGTGCGCTGGCGTTACTGAACTGAATGCTCTCCTGGCTTCAGCACCTGAGTGTGATTTGTTTGCATGGAGATGGATGGCTGTATACAAGGAACGTCTGAATTTTTGTGAGTTGCGAGGTAATGGATGCTAGGCAATCTACTAGGTACTTACTTTATATAGTTGATTCCCTGTGCAATTGCTACGCTGCCGAAAAACGAAATTACTTAACACATAAAAATATAGGTAGCTATATTTTTATGTGTTAAGTAATTTCGTTTCTCGGCGAATTGGTTTATCTGTAATGCCGTGTAAATATATACTTACTTATAGGAAAATTATGGCAAATATCTTTTTGCCGAGTATTTTTTATTACAAAAAAATCATTTTCAAATAAAAGTCATGGTTGCAAATTCTATAGCTTAGGTACAGAACTACTTGGTAGTGTATAAATATATATCTATACATAAAATTTGAGAAACGTATTCGATTACGTGGTTATGTTATGGTGGAGACTTTGATCGATAATCGAATGAGCGAGTGAAGCGAACGAAGTTCTATGCTTGCTTCTGAAAATCGTTCGTCTATCCGGGGTCTGTCCCGCTGTTTCCTCTATAGGTTGCATTTCTCTACCGATTCTCATGATTTTTTTGTTAACTATATAGATTTTATGTACACTAGTAGGTACCTGACGAAGAGACGTGAGACTGTGTAAGCAGGGCATTCCATTGACGTGATACGGCCTCATGCGGTCTAGGGACTGTTATAATCCATATCCACAATTCCATACTAATACTATAAATGCAAAAGTGTGTCTGTTGCCTCTTCACGCTTAAATCGCTAAACCGTACAAGATTGGTATGGAGATAATTTGAACCCCGGGGGAAAACATAAGATAGCTTTTATCTCGGAAATCATACCCGTGGAAGGACTCGCGGGCAGAAGCTAGTACTTAATACATTTATTATAAGTGTAAATAAAAAGGTGTGTGATGTGTGTACTTATAATTCGCAAATATAAAAACGCACAAATAATCAAACAAAAAATATATATAACAAACGAGATTTTACTTTTATATATATTTTTTATTATTAAAGTAGAAAAAATGAAGGAATATTTTACTAATAGTTCAAATTAAAAAATATAATTTGTGTGTGACCAAAGTGTGTGACTGTTTAGCAATTTCAAGTTTAAGTATACTTTTTTAAATAGCAGGGCAATTTCGATAACTATAAGCGTTTTTAAAATATGCGCCATCTAGCGGACTGCAATACACGTGCGTAGCCATTCAGCTAAGAAAATCTTGCAATCAATGGAACTAGTGACTGACTTAAAATTGCTTTGTTTTGATTTTGCTATTTCCGAGTTATTTTGTTACAAAGGTGTATTTTATGCCTTCTTATTAATTAATATGATGATTTAGGACACTAAAATGCAATATTTTCACGGGTTCATCGATCCTTTTTTCATTGAGAGCCTAGTAGCGCCATCTCGAAATGCTTTCTGAACTACGACGACGTTTCCAAAGAGATAGCGATCTAGGCTTCTCAATTATCTCTGTCACGGTGTAATAATGGCGTGAGCGGGAAGCGATTAATTAAATATACATATTTTAGCAAAAGGAAGCCGCAAAACTCAAAACGGAGACGCGGTAGACCTCGTCGGCCATGGCGTGAAAACTAGGACTCCATTTTAAAAGACTGGCCAGACATTGCTCAAGACCACGATGATTGGAATTAGAGGGGGGAGGCCTTTGCTCAGCAGTGGGACATAATGGGCTCGATATATAATAATAATTATAATAATTTTAGCAAAAACATGTCAAGAATTAAATAAATTTCTATGTTTGATGTCTCAATGTTTTATAATGATGATAAAATGTCATCATTATAAAACACTGACGACAAATTTAACAGATGATTTCCTACTTAAAGTAGTTTAGTGTCCGTTTAGAAGAATAAGTAGTTTGTAGTACGAGATCTATCTACAAATGATTGTAGTAACGAAAGTAGTTACTTAGGTACTTTATTTTTGGTATGGGTAAGAAAGAAAACTTTGCTAAAATACTACTAAGCTCACATTAAACTATACAGGGTAGAAAAATCTATGAGCCCTGAAAGAAAACCACCGTAAATCCTTAACATCAGTGGCTTGCACTACATCAAGGCAGAAAGAGAATGCCTACTTTACTCAAATCTGTGATATTGTTTATTTAGTTACAATCACAATGAATACATTCGAAAATTAAAAATTTGCTTCATCTGTCAGGCCACTAGACAGTCTATTTGGGGGTATGGTAGTGCCCCTGCCAAATCGAGCAAAAGAAAGAGGCACGGCTAGGGATGGGTAAGGGTGGGTAATTACAATGCACCCGTAAACTCGTATACCTAAATAGCCCAAGTTTCGAAACTCTTCCACAATAAAAAGAATATTTTGTAGAACCAAGTCAAGCATTAACTCATTCAATGCCGACGACGCAAATTCGCGTCCCATGTATGTGTAATCGAAATATTTGTTTTTTTTTTGCTAGAAAACAACTGTACTTGAATGCTGATACCAAAATGTTACTGTTTTTGGATTGGGGGCATTTGTAATTTTCATAATTCTTATCTCGGATGCCGAAGACGCGAATTCACGTCCTGTGTATGTGTAATCGTAATGCCGAGGACGCGATTTCGCGTCCTTGAAATGGGTTAACCTAATGCCGCGGACGCGAATCCGCGTGGCGCTTTGGCTGCCAAAGCACGGCCGACAAAGCGCCAGAACCTTTTTTTTACAAACACTTACATCCATATTATAATAAAAAATATATATTATTATTATGACAGATAATATTAGGGAACAATCAAATTTCGTCCAAAATTTATCAGGCGAATCATAAATAGGGTCCTTGGCTTTCAAAAACGTTAGGATAAATTATCGTTATGGCAGACAGCGGTATCGATGGATTAAGAAAATAGGACAAAAAACGTTATGGATTCCAATATAAGCAGAATATAGAATGTAGTCATGTTGAATGTTTCTTTCGTTCGGTGATTAAAGGAAGAAGGAAATTTTAGGTAAGATAATAAATAATACCTACCTTTAAAATTTTCTGCCTACCCCCTGTCTAAAAACTCTGCGCCACTGATTTAGATTAGCTCAGTTTACACTCAGGACCACCGGACCACTGTAGATTGTGTCGTGTCACTGCCAGTCAAACGAAAAAAAAGGCAAACGAAGTTTGTCGAATAGTAATTGACAAAAATGTTTAGTGACAGGTAACCAATAAATAAACATACTTTTACCGAGAATCAACAAACTTAAGCAGTAAAAATAGGTACATATTTACTACACATTTTTTTTACTAACCGATAGGATCAATGTAAAGGATAACGATACGTCCAGTTCACGTAAGCTTTTCACCTTAGACTTAATTTTATTTTAAAGGCTAAATGTTTATTGGATAGATGTTATCCTTAATACGGAACTAAATAATTACAACATTTTGTCACAGTATTACGATAATATATATTCCCTACAATAGTGAAACGCCTTTGATGTCGGGTGACGCCGCCTCTCGTGTAAGTACCACGCTGTTGAGTAGTCGCCTCTAACATAAGATTTAAAATTTCGGGTCGCAGTTCATCTAACACTCTTCCTCGCTTCGCTCGTCGTCGTACCTGCACCGACCTGCTTGTCTCCGTAAGACTAATTTGAATTTCACTCAAAATGACCATTTGACTAAACGAATGAAATGCGGAAAGTAATGCTGGATAAGTAAAAAATTGCCTGAGAAACAAAAGTTGTAACAACCCAAAGCTCTAATGATCGTAGTGGTAAAACTCGGACAACTGAAACATTTGAATAACATCAAATGGTAAATGAAAAAAGCGGCCAAGTGCGTGTCGGACCACGCACAATGAAGGATTCCGTGCCTATTAAAAAGGTCGTATCGTTACTGAAATCTTAAAGCACTTACGTCCTTTTCTTTAAGGAAGGCAGTTTGTTTTAAATATCTCGAAAACCTTTGAACCGATCTTGTTCAAATCAATTTTCACTGAAAGAATTTAATAAGCCCTATGTATATGATTTTTTAGAGTAATTTAATTACAAAACTATGTAGCGGCTAACAATATACACTTATCCTCAAAATGTTATTCAAATACATCTAATTGTTTTCGAGTAAAATGCCTGTGACATACGGACGGATGGACAGACAGACAGACAGACAGACATGACGAATCCATAAGGGTTTTTTTCCATTTGGCTACGGAACCCTAAAAAGTAATGAATTGTATATTCAGAGAACTTATAAAAATACGAAAATTCTTTGGACAAAAGATATTCGGTCAATAAATTTGAGTGATTGCAATTAGGTTACCTCATTCATCATGTAATTAGGGCTAAGGCTAGGTAAATTAAATTAAAAATAGTGTTTATTTCATGAAAATTAGAGCGAGACAATGAGCTGTTTTAAGGGTTTCCCTTCAGGGCCCATAGATTTTTTCACCCTGTATATTATCCCTCTAGTTTAGGTACTATTTTAACGAATTTTGCTCTATTACAATACAATCTACACGCCCGTGAAAGTTAAATTGCATACGTATCTTCATCCCACACTTGTCAGTGTCACTCATTGATAAATAAATAAAAATAATATTTTCAGAATTTGTTTCACAACGAGTATATTAAAATTTAACTGATATCAACAACTAATAGATCTTAGACGCGTTAGATCATGTCGCGAATCGCTGAGATTCGGGCGGTACCTATTACTTATGTTGTACCTATAGTTCCTACGCGGCGACCGGGCGGCCAGCAGCGCTACAACGAAAATCGAATCACGAAGTTCGTATATCTCTACCTCTGTCGTTCGAGTACCATAAAACATAAGTGCGTTAGAGACGGAGATATCCGATCTACGAGATTCGGTTTTCGTGGCAGCGCCGCAGCGGTGTGCCCGTACCCCGCTGTAGGCAACCAGCCAATCACGTTAGCTCTGCGGCTCGCGCGCGGCATTTTTAAAGCTACTTTAACAGGTGTTTGTAATAACATTACTTGCAACGTATTTTATAAGGCGATTCGTACATTATTCAATGAAAGAGTGCTTATAATGAAAATCCCAAAACTAATTGATCACTTTGCATTTTTTTAAATTGTTAAACAACATTTAACCCCTAACCCCTCCGTTGTTGTTTAGTGTGGGATTGCTTTCTAATATTTGTGTCCACTACATTCAATAAGGAATGTAGGAATCTACAGCCAATTATTATTTTTAGACACGGAGATATGGTAAATGAAAAAAATGTTGGAGACTAACTGAATAGAAATGTAATATTCGGAAACATTTCTTGCCTGATTTATCATCAAAGTTATAAAGGAAATATTAATTTATCAAAACAAAGAAAAAAAAAATGTTAGTTTTTTTTACCGAATTTACAGGAATTTATAAATTTTCAATAATTTATTAAAATATCTAAATGAGTAATTATTTGCCGGATTTAGTCTCGTCGTTATTACTACAATTATAATTTATCGGTTAAGCAGAAAAAAAAGTTATTATAAATTATTTCCATTTCGCCATACTAGCGGACCATATAATGACTGGAGTAGTACCAGAGGCGGCTCGTGACAAAATTGTATGGGTTCACTTGAAATAAAACAATGAAAATACATAGCTCTAGCAGATTCCGAAGACTCATCGTGCCCCCTTAAAGCAATTTGAAATGCACCACAAAATACTACTTAACCTAACCTTCGTAAAATATGTCTGTTTTCGTCAATACGGTCATTGAACTCGCGTATAGACTTTTAGTACTTACGCGGAATTACGTGTTTTCACACTTTTAAATGAACGCCACATTATAATTGTCCATTTTATCCCTCACAGGCAATAACTGATAAGTAATTGTCCATTTTATCCCTCACAGGCAATAACTGATAAGTAAAGGTTATTATTTATTAGAAAATACCCGAATTTGCATTCGCGGGCAAATGCATGATGAGATAAAGTTTGTTTACGTCACACCTGGCCATAATGCGAGTTTTACTGCACGCTGCGCGTACGGGAAAACTCGCATTGTGGCCAGGTCAAGACGTGAAATTTTGTACGCAACACGGGCGGTAACTCGTAAAGCCCCAGAGCGCATATTTATGGTCCTCACCTTCGGTTCGGGCCACAAACACCTGCGATCTGGGGTATTTACGAATTCACCGCCCTAGTTACGTAATGTACTATTACAGGTCGACACACGTAAAAAGAGCTCTGGCGGCTATACATTTAAAATGGCGCGCAGAGCTCTTTTTACGTGTGTCGACCTGGAGTGGCAACGTCGCGCGCAAACGCTGTCACGCGGCAGGTACAATGAACCGGCAACGTTGCGTGAGCGATGCTCCGAATTTTGCTATTATTTCATAGAAAATCTTTTGTTTTACGCGTAGGACTATGGCGAAATGTCTCTTTCACTCTTATTGAATTTCGTATTAGGCAATGTATATCTATACACAGGTACTGAATCTTGTTTCATAGGTGCGGAATCGTTAGCTCTCCGTGTATGCGATTATGGGTATATTATAGGGCGTAAATTTGATTGGTATTGGTACAGTAGATTTGACGATAGATTTTAAATAGTATATTGATGACGATATTAATTAATGAGTATAATTTTGTTATAATTATGATTCCATGTTTTAATAGTTACCTAATCTGCTATTCGGAGCGGAGACAAATCCAAACCATCAAACATCTTTAAAATTGGTCCAGCCGCTCTGGGATTAAATGATGTATCATCTAACACGACTTTGTTTTATTTAGGTAGATTTATAGATAGATAACATTACTATTTACTGGCTGTACTTAATTCTAGCACAACTAGCTAGAAAGTCGCGTCGCGCCCACGCGCGACTCATCATCAAAATCGTCTGTCTCACTCGCACTGTAGAAATTAAAAAGATAAGTAGATTTTTCTCGCCACGACACGCAACGCAACCGTCGCAGCGTCAGTTGTGTTGTGATGGCCTCGCGGAAAAGTAGGTACTTATCTACGCTATAATTTAATTTACGCGTCACGGGCAGCGGGGGCCAGCATAACCGATGCCGCGACGTGTCACGTGGCAAGAAAAAATACAAAAACAGGTTACAGGAGTTGGGACGCGAACCGGAGTACTCAGACTTGTGAATCAAACACCTGAACCACTCGACCAAAATCAAATAGCCCCGCGACCCGAAATTTTAAATCTTATGTTAGAGGCGACTACTCAACAGTGTGCTTCACCGCTAACTCAATAGATGGCACAAGTGTAGACTGACAAACAACGCCATCTAAAATAATAAGATGAACTACGAGGTACCGGCGACGATAATAAGATTTACGCGTGCCTTGTAGCAATGTATGGAGTTAGCAATCTTCCCTTTTTCTCAATAATCTTTGGTTTGACAGAAAAAATGAGAAATCGACCTCGAACGCGACTCGACAGTTTGAATAGCTTAGATTTACATCGCTTGTTTTGAACGCACGCCAAGTCTGTCTCGTCAAATTAAAGCCGCAATGGAAAACTAGCGTTGGACACAATCTGTGTTGATGAAAGTAATACAGAGTAATAAATAAATTGTTTTTTAAATTATTAACAGGTATTTTAGGACAAATAGTACTTACCGATGAAAGGAAATCTCACGATTAACTGCCTCACCTTTATCGGAGGTGTTCAAACAATTCACTATCGCACAACGAGTCATTTTGTTTCTTTAACCTGACTTCTCACGCGGGCCGCGGTCGGGAGCGGACTAATGTTCGCGGCGAGCAAAGAAGCCGTTTCGGCTTCTTTTCGCCACGCGAAGTACATACACTCTTTCCTTCTATCTTGATATAGTTCTGTGGCTTCAACATAACACGGCGGAAAGAAAATGACTTCTCCGTCAGCGTGCAGCCAATTGCAGTCAATCATCTACTCCATAAGTTTACCTATTATACTTCATTATTCAATGTTACAAATAAAAATTATGGCGTTCTTTTTTTATTCCAACGGCAAATTGGATTACAGCTGTCAAAGTCAGGTGAAATCTATTCATGACATTTGACTTTGACATCTAGTCATGGGTATTGAGAAGACTTAGCTGCCGTTTTATAATGCCGTTTTTTGTTATTCGGTAACCGAGGTTAAGGTTAGTTCACATGCATGATAATATTGATAATCAGACTAGCAAAAGCGGAAATCTGAAATCACCAATTTTTCTGAACGCAACGTACGAGTTTCATAAACTATATACTCGTACTTATCTGCATTTACGTCTACGTAGCATATCGGTCATTAGGTATGTCTTTTTTTGGCAGTTAGACCTCTCACAGACTGGCGCAGCCACGGCGCAGCCTGGCCGCGGCGGTCAATAGTAAACTTGTTATTAGCTGTCAAATTAACTATTGACCGCCACCCATGAACGTAGAATAATCTGGACAGGCTATGGTAATAATAGTGCGAGCGGGCTGGTAGCATACAAATCTCGATAAGTGTGACAGAAAGGGAAATATCATTCATTGTCCTTGTCATAGTTCCACTTTTTTTTGTTGGGCACAACTGATTTATTATGAAGTGGTGTCCAACAAACCATTACCCGTCCAAATTTAGTAGGTTGTTTATGGCAAGTCATTAGCCATTTTAGGACCGGTTCTTAATTTAGCTGCATAAGACCTTTTCCGTCCCTCATTGTGGCAGTACATGTTGCCATTCCATAGTATTCTAGGTTCATGCCGCCACCGCAGGCCGCGCCAGTGTGTGGCAGGACTAACGCCTGCAAATAGCTGAACATTAAAAAACTATTAGCTAGTTGTGTGTTTATACAAAACCATGTAAACTCAGGTGATTTTCTAAGATTAGTATAAATAAAGAAATATACCTAGTCCTGTTTTATTATTGTATTTTGAATATACAGTTAGAAAACCAGTAGCTACTTCTGCTTATTCTGTTTGAACATATTAAGTTTAAAGTCTTTACTATAATATTATAACTGAGAAAGCTCTGTCAATATGTATGTCTGTGTGTTACCATTTCACGCTTAAATCGCTGAAACGATTGAGATGAAAGTTGATATGGTGATAGATTAAATCATTTTGAAGGACATAGGTAGGTTAGTTTTATAGAAAGAGAAATGGGGACGAATTTTGGATGCAGCTACGTTATAAAAGATTTTCAGACAAACGAAGTAAGTCAGACAGAAGCTAGTCACTCATAATTAAATAATATCCAACCCTGACTGGTGTTTGCTAAAACAACGGATATATCCTATCCTGAACGTTCTCGGAAAATGCTCTAACGATTCCGTTTACATTTTGAATAAGAGGTTTATGGGGGCGAGCAATCGAGTTAGCTAGGCCTCATGTCTGAGAAATTCGTTTTCACCATATTTTCACCCAAGCTGAGCTCGGTCACCCAGGCACTATCTATTTTAAGTAGGTGGTAGGTACCTATTAGAACAAACAGACAATTTGTTTCGTCTTAATAAGATGCTTCGTAAGAAAATATCATATAATGTACAATAGCCCTAAAAATTCTGTCAGTACATCGTTGTAATAAACCTTTGTGGTAAACGACTTTTTAATGAGCTCAATATCAATTAATGTAAACCGACTAAGTGCAAGGTTAGTTGGACTCCCATATTTCACGTATTCGTATATGACACCTTACGACCTTCCTATTTTTGTCGTATATGTCCGAGCCGCCCGGGCCGAGCACGAGCCGGGACCGGGCTGATGAACAGCGGAGCGTTGTGATAGATCAACGGGCCGCGTCCGGGCCGGGCCGGGACCGAGTGTCGTCCGAGCCTCGGTTGTAGGTAGATCGGCCGTCAAACGTTGATGAGCGGCCGGGCCGTGCCGACACCGAGCCGCTTCCGAGCCTCGGCCGTGGCACGGCCGGGCTTGGACCGCGCAAAAACGCCGTCGTTTTTCTGAGAAAACGGCCCGGGCCGGACACGACCCGTTCTAGCGTGAATCATCCTTAAAGGATTACTCATACAAGGATAAAATTAATTAACAAGGAAAAATTTGTAAATAAGGATATAATATTCTTAACCTCATAAGTGGGTGTCCATTTTCAGACATAGTTAACCCTAGACCGCGATTCGCATGCCTCGCAATGTTCGTGGTTGCTCTATATCTGTGCACAGTGCTACATAGCGTACTCAGTGATAATGCTACTAATTATGTCTCAGGTTTTCGATACGTGAATAATGACTATCCTATTAACGTCACGGAGTCTTGCAATGAAATATCACCTTGCATTGGCAAATGTTGTCCAGCGAACCAAATCTTGGTATTAAATAAATCGAACGCTAATCTATTATGCGTTGACAACAAAAAATTAACTCATACCTACAACTTAACTAGCCTCAATGATTATTCGGAAGTAGAGTTTTATAAAAGTGACATTGTTAACTATGTAGAAAAGTCCACGAAAAAAATGCAGCAGTTTATTCAATTCTATAGTGAGGACTTTATTGACATCGAGTGTTCAGTGGATATTACACCTCATTTTAAACCACCAGCGTATAAAATGTATCTGTTGGAGGTAAGTGCGATAATGAAACAAAGTGAAAATCAATCAGAAAGTATCTAGAAAAGAGACTCAGGTGAGATATTTATGGTATATGTATAAGTATATCGTTTATCGCGGCGAATAAAACATCTGCCACAGTAAATGAGAAAAAATTGGCAAACCCCCGACAATTTTCATTTCAAAGCGCAATATCTCAAAACCAGCTGAACCGATTTTGTTGAAAAATAAGAGCCATCTCGATCACCTACCTACGATTCGTTTAGGAGCTACGATGCAACCACGGAATAAAGAAGTGGATGCAACCGACAAACACACAGACACACAGATACGTCAAACCACCCCTCTTTTTGCATTGGGGGTTAAATTTTAAAACAAGTTGCGCGGGAACTTGATAAAGGTTATTGACATAGGTATACTCGCTATTTCAGGATTATGTTTAGGAAGGTGCCTAGATATTATTGATTTCCTCGCATTTTTGGACAAAAGCACTATATCTGCTTCGGCGGGAATGACATTCGTGGATTCTTATCTATTGTCGTATTCAGCTCCACTTCATCAAATCAAGCACATCCATGAATAGCAATTTCCCGCCCCCTCCAATACCTAATATAGGTAGGTAGTTAACTATGTTACTCACTTAGAGTGGTAAAACAATAATTTACTTTAAAAACAAAGTTTTAACCGTCTTCAATTTAGTACTCCGCCAAGCCACGAGAACATTTCCTATTTTTTTACAATTTACCACATGAACTGATTTCCGATAGCAAATGCGTTGATTACTATAGAAAAAAACCGAATCGCTGTATGTGGGCCGATAATATTTGAGGACTTTCATCGATTCCCCAAGATTATCACCAATGGCACTTCATTAGTTCCTATTTCAACGGAATCTTATCAGAACCTGTGATGTACTTTTGCGCTTTTAATTATATAATTGAGGAATTCGATAAGTCATCTGTGGTCTTCATCATCAATTCCTCGCCACCAAATTTATGATTCCGGATGTAAACACTAGTTGGCATTTTCACTAAAAAAGCCATAATTATTCTAAAATAAAATAAATATAAATTTAAATTTAAATACTTTAAAAAGTATATTATAATACATTTTTCTTCGTTAAAAATAAAAAAAATATAATAGAAAATACCAAAATCACTACACGCGTGCCTAATAAAATTGAGAAGTTCCTTCAATTCCTCATGGATCCCATCATCTAACTGAATTTTGAAAAAAATGGTACCCACCTGGAGGTATATACATACGAACAAAAAAAAATTTTCGAATCGGCTCATCAATGTCGGAGTTCTGAGGTAACAAACGTTGAAAAAAAGAAAAGAAAAAATACAGCCGAATTGAGATTTTACGTCTTCCTCTGGCCAGGAAGTGGGGGTTTCCGCCCCCGTCCGGGCCAGTAATTGCCACTTTATGGTCATATACGCCGTAAAAACATTTTTATTTGTTTCATAGAATGGTTCTTCAGTAATACGACGCCTAAACACTATGAAACAATGGATCTCCCATACGCCACCGGGTGGGTTTTGTGTGGAGCGTCAGATTGTGTTGGATAATGGGACGGTCTCAAAACCAGAGTTGGTAATCAGAGCGCTGTTTGCCGGTAGTGGAGACAATTCTGATAAGGCTACCAGAAATAAACTTCTCACATTAGGTAAGTGAAGGCATATCCATATTAATAAGCGTCACTTATCTATAAATATGAAAGTAACTGTATGCTATTACCTGAAACAATTTTGATGGACATGTCAAAAGTTGAAGCCCATGAACATACCTTATACGCTGTTTAATTTATTGAAATCCACCTTGTGGTAGGTAGTTGATATGTCGCAGTGGAATGGTATAATCCGGCGTTTTACATAACAGCGCTGTTTCGTGAAACGGCTAGCTGTTATTTTATTTTATTTATTTGACACTAGCTGTACCTGCGACTTCGTTTGCATGGTAATGTGGTGGGAGTTAACGAATTTCTTATTTTGGACATAGGACACATGCAGTTCTAATTTAACCTTTCAAGTAAAACGTTGAACAAACCTATTTTAGCTAAAATGCCGTTAAAATTCTTTTCTTTGATGTTTAAATTAGTAAGAAAGGGACAAAACTCGTTTTATGGGGTAATAGTTTAGTAGATGTTTGTGGCCATAGATCCAACAGGTTGGACACAGGCTGCAGCATTAAATTTTTATATATCTTCTTCTCTACATATTTATAATATAACACTGTTTTATCTAAATATATATAAGAAGAAGCTGACTGACTGACTGACTGACTGACTGACTGACTGACTGACTGACTGACTGACATATCAACGCACAGCCCAAACCGCTGGGTCTACGGATTCCAAATTTGGCAAGTAGGTTCCTTATAAGGTGAAGGGGAGCACTAAGAAAGGATTTTTCAAAACTCACACCCTAAGGGGGTAAAACGGGGGTCCAAAGTTTGTATGGGGGAAGCATTATTTTTTGAACTAGAGACTTAAAACTTTGTAGGAAGATTACTTATTAAGATACAAAAAAAGAACTTTCAGCGTTTTACAAAATTCCACCCCTAAAGGGGTTAAATAGGGGTGCAAAGTTTGTATTCAAAACTACTGGGACTACAAACTTGAAATTTACACCAGACCTTCCTTTTATGACGTAAGCAATGGATAAGACGGGATTTTTGGAAATGCTACCCCTAAGGGGGTGAAATGGGGGAACATTATTTATTGAACTGGAGACTTAGAACTTTGTAGGAAGATTACTTATTGATACCAAAAAAGTACTTTCGGCGTTTTATAAAATTCTACCCCTAAGAGGGTTAAATAGGGGTGCAAAGTTTAATTAAAAACTACTGTGTCTAGAAACTTGAAATTTACACCAGATTTTCCTTTTATGACATAGGCAAGGGATAAGACGGGATTTTTGGAAATTCTATCCCTAAGGGTGTTAAATAGGGGTGCAAAGTTTGTATGGAAGAAACATTATTTTTTGTACAGTCAACATCAAAATTAGATGATCATTTTAGTACTTTGTCGCACTAAACGTAACAATACTGCGACACTTGGAACGCGTCTAAGTAGTGAAAGTGACAAGGTACTAAAATGATCATCTACTTTTGCTGTTGACTATACTAGAGACTTGAAACTTTCTAGGGATATTACTTATTAAGATACAAAAAAAGTTCTTTCAGCGTTTTAGAAAATTCTACCCCAAAGGGGTATCAAATAGGGGTGCAATGTTTGTATGAGGTAAACATTATTTGTTGCACTAGATACTTGAAACTTGACTTTGTAGGAAGATTACTTATTAGGATACAAATAAAAATATCCTTAGTATTTTTAAAATTCCACCCCTAAGGAGATGAAATAGGGTGCAAAGTTTGTATTCAAAACTACTGGGCTACAAAGTTTGTAGTACAAACTTGAAATTTACACATGAACTTCCTTTTATGACGTAGGCAAGGGATAAGACGGGACTTTTGGAAATCTTATCCCAAAGGGGGTTAAGAAGGGGTGCAAAGTTTGTATAGGAGAAATATGTTTTTTTGTACTAGAGACTTGAAACTTTGTAGGAATATTACTTATAAAGATACAAAAAAAAATCTTACAGCGTTTTAGAAAATTCTACCCCTAAGGGGGTTTATTAGGGGTGCAATGTTTGTATAAGGGAAACATTATTTATTGAACTAGAAACTTGACACTTAGTAAGAATTTTACTTATTAGGATACAAAAAAAAGTATTTTCAGCGTTATATAAAATTCCACCCCTAAGGGGGTAAAATAGTGGTGCAAAGTTCGTATCCAAAGCTACTGGGACTAAAAACTTGAAATTTACACCAGAACTTCATTTTATGACGTAGGCAAGGGATAAGACGGGATTTTTGGAAATTCTATCCCTAAGGGGGTTAAGTAGGAGTGCAAAGTTTGTATGGGAGAATCATATTTTTTTGTACTAGAGACTTGAAACTTTGTAGGAATATTATTATTAAGATACAAAAAGTACTTTCAGCGTTTTATAAAATTCTTCCCCTAAGGGGATTAAATAGGGATGCAATGTTTGTGGGGGGGAAACATTATTTATTGAACTAGAGACTTGAGACTTTGCAGGAAGATAACTTATTAGGATACAAAAAAAGTAATTTCAGCGTTTTATAAAATTCCACCCCTAAGGGGGTTAAATGAGGGTCCAAATATTGTATAAGGGAAACTTATTTTTAGCTACTACGTACTTAAAACTTTGTGGACAGATTACTTATTCATTTACAAATAAAGTGCTTTCAGCGTTTTGGAAATAATTAAACCTAAAGGGGTTAAAAAGGAGGTCCAAAGTTTGTATGGAGAAAAAAGATTAGTTAGACAATTTTATTCGAGAATTCACAGGATAATTCCTAACGGTAAATGAGTAAACAAGTGTTTCCGGTTTTTTGAGAATTCAACCCCTAAAAGGAGACATGTGGTGACAAAATCTGAAAATCAACATCGGCATCTATTATTTCTATGGTTTATCGGGTCGCTGATTAGGAAAACAACAACGATTTTACATTCCAACGTGGCGTCTAAATATCAATATGGGCGTTGTTATTACGGTTTTTTGGGACTTTAATAACGAAAATCACATAGATTTTGAAATGTAATGTTGTGGACATGAAAATTCATGAAAATATTTGTGCCAAATTGCAATTCAATCGGTCCAGTTTTTTTCGTAGGTCGGTTGTAACAGACGGACTGACAGACAGCCACACGTGATCCTATAAATAAGAGTTCTATTTTTGCTTTTGAAGTATGGAACGAGACCCGCGTTATATAGGGTTATAGGTTTTAAAGTTTGTATTTGGTGCCATCTCGATCGTCAGCAATCGGTACCGGGAGACGGGAGGGTAGGAGACATTGGGAAAGTGCCTGCATCCGTAATAAGTACATTCAAGGTGCTGCACGAAGATCTGCTTAATTTTTATAAGTTAAGCATTTTGGCCGCCGTTAAATTAAAACAAATTTTTGGGTATTTATGTTAAATACTGGTTCGAAAAGCATTGAAAAAAAATCTTAAGAAACAAGCCTATAGCAATGTCCAGGCCACAAATTTGACTTGACATTCGTGGAGATATTTTGGTATTTCAACATTATCATGAACATAAAGTAGCTTTTATTCCAGAGGACAGATTCTCATTAATCATGATTGTAAATTTAATAACAGAAATACGTACATACATACGTACATTCACGCCTTTATTCCCAAAAGGGGCAGGCAGAGCACATGAACTTTATGTTCCAGCGCCACTTTAGCATAAATGTAGGTATAAAAGATCGACTAAAAGTGATATTGCTTAGGTTGTTAGCCCGTTACCCACAACACACTTCAACCCTGCTCTCTTAATCGACTTTTACGACACACACGGAAAGAAAGAGGGTGGTGAAATTCTAACCCGCCACCACACGGGCATAAAAATAATAGTAAATAAAAATTAATTTACCATGACGAAGGGTTATTCGTAGTGCAAGTTAGTAGTAGTAGGTTAGTAGGCGGCGTAGCAATTCTACAATTATTGGAAAATTACTTTTACTACGCGGGCGAAGCCGCGGGCAAAAGCTAGTATTAAATAAATACAAACGTGATGACTGAAATCATCTTGAGTCACTCCGACTCTCAGGTAAAGATGTGTATAGAATTAATAAATAGATTTAATAATCCTTTCGAGTACCCGGAGTAGGTACCCATTGACCGGTAAGTGTTTACGCGGAACAAAAGATCTCTTTTTTAACGTCTGAATTTATATTTTCCAAGCTATACCTAACCACTAACTAAGTTCTAGAACCATAATGCGAGTCCGAGTCCCTTTCTATTAAAGGTAATTAATGTAATTATTAAAAATATTAAAGTAATATGTTTATTTTTTCATATTGCAATGTTTCAGATCGCACTATCACATTCTGCCGATCTTCTGTATGTTCCCGCCATTGTCAACTTAAGGAATGTGTATTGCAGACTTTATGATAAAAGTTTTATCTGTATGTTGGCCGATTCTTGTGGCTCTATATAGGCTGAATGTCAACTTGAAGGCGCGAAGTACGAAGTAAAATACCGCCTTAATACCTACTGACGCGCTTGATAATTAATGTTTTTTTTTAAAAAAGGGGCCCGTTCTTTACTGATTTAATATAGTTTTACTGTTTATTGCTGATAAATATAAATACTGACAAACCAGCACGGCTATCACAAGACGGCGCACGAGCTCTCTCTATTTTTCTCGAACTATCCGTCTCTCTCGTAATATACAACTTAGAAAGAGACGTATAGTGCGAGAAAAATCGAGAGAGATCCCGCGCCATCTTGTGATAGCCGTTAAGTATCGTGACAAATACTCAGCGTGTAATCTTGCAGAAACTCATAAACCTAGACGTTTTGGCTGAACGCGAGACAACGCTAGGCCATGCCATTAAAAAAAAAGGAAGAGTCAGACTTTTGACGTTATTTTGTTGAAATTTGTTGATACATTTATTGAAATTACGCCTCAATACGAATTTAGCGCGTATAAGTTTCCATATCAGAATCGATTATTTTTTTATGCTTTAGAATTTAATATGCGTTTTGTGAAGGTCTATCACAACACCGGATCGAAATTATTACTGTTAGTTAGATATGGCAAGTCCGCCATTTTGACGTCACTGACAGTTGAGTTGACGGATATGATTTCAAGAAGAAGAACTGAATAATTTAATGAGGTCAAATGTTTCCGAAAATTAATTAAGTGTCGCAGTTGGATAAAAACTATCCTAAACGCAAGCTAGAGTAATAAACTACTTATGAAAAAATCTACATTTTTTTCCGTTCATGGGAAGCCGAGATCATTCGGGACACGTAAATGCTTAGTTTGATACTGGCTGATTCCATTTTCAAATTAGAGATTTATTATAAGTGAGAGATAATAGTACATTACGTAACTAGGGCGGTGAATTCGTGAATGCCCCAGATCGCAGGTGTTTGTAGCCCGAACCGAAGGTGAGGGCCATAAATATGCGCTCTGGGGCTTTACGAATTACCGCCCGTGTTGAGTACAAAATTTTACGTCTTCATCTGGCCACAATGCGAGTTTTCGGTTCTGGCCACAAACACCTGCGATCTGGGGCATTCACGAATTCACCGCCCTAGTTAACTACGTAATGTACTATTACACGGCATTACAGGCGTCTCTAGCCCATGTCGAGGCGAGTGGCTCGGCTCCCCCTTGGACCGTGCGCCCGGGTGCAATGCACCCCCTGCACCATAGGGTAAAGCCGCCCCTAATGCTACATATACGCTGAGAAACTAAAACAAGAGAAACGAGTTATTGTAAAACGGCGGATTATACAATATGTCTGCGATAGATATAGACCGAGTACGAACGCAGTCGCGGGTAAATATACATATAATGTACACTACTATACCTATTAGTATATACACAGAGAATGTACGTCATTGTTTTTATTTTTGCCACTGACCACTGACGTTGCGAGTCGAAGTCGAAAAACAAAACGGAAAATCTTAGCACTCAAACACGTGTTTCATATCAGTCATATGACCAAGAATTATCTTTTCACGCCACTGCTCGCAAATGTGGCAAAAGACGGTCAGAAAACAGGCTTCAAAGCTGGGGTTAGTTGGACATCACACGAACAAGCAAACAATGAGTTCAAACTGTCCAACAATGTTATATTGTTGGACAGTTTGAACAGCGATTCGCGCAATCACAGCTGGGATAGCTGCCGCGATGAAGTGTTTCATATTATGATCTTTAATTAGGTACTTAATTTTACTTATAATTATAATTATTTGCAATTTCCTTGAAGTGGGCGTGAAAAACACTATGTAATGTCTCAGCCAAAAGTGCAATAGATGGACTCGTCTCCTTCGAAGTCCTCACCTAGTGGCTCGGACCTCGAACCCACTCGTGCATCTATTGCCTACTTTCTAGCCTTTACAACAATGTTTTATTGTGTGATGCAGGATTGCTGGTGTCGTGCGTATTCCTGGCGTTGGTGTTGGCGGCGTACACGGTTTTACCGCAGTTGCGCAACATGGCTGGAATGATACTGATGGCTTACGTGGCAACTCTCATGGCCGCGTTCATATTTAGAGCGGCTCAGGTTCTTGCTCCTTCCACTAACAACCACCTACCCAAGAACACGTGTATGTGGTTAGGTATGATTGTACGATCATAATAAAATGTGTGTGTCTGTTCGTGAACTTTGAGTCGGACCTTTTATTGGACCACTATAATAAAATTATCGTAATTTTACAGGTCTCATGGCTATCTATAGTCTAGTGGCGAGCTTTACTTGGATGAATGTGATGTCGTTCGATATCTGGTGGTCAATGAGGTGAGTATATCGTATAAGTAGTAATAGTGGTAGCAGTAGTAGTAGTACAACAAAGTCAAGTTCTATGTTTTTTTTTTTGCCTCGCCCCTCACCTACGAGATAGTATACGTTCCCGTGAGGGCTCGCTTGCCTCGCCGCTCATCTTCGGTACTTTGGCCACAGGTTTCGCTTGCAAGACACCTAGGGATTGTAAGTGTCTATGGAGGCTTTGCCTTTTCGGGTCTTCGGCCCTCGAGCTCGTCTAGGGAGCGGTCTCTAAAAGCATGCTATAGGCTTTTAATTCCTACGAAAAGCTCAGCCTTCAGCTTCACTTGCCTCCCCTTACCTTCATGAATTTGGGCCTCAGGTTTCGCTTGCAAGACACCCGAAAATAATGAGTGTCCGTAGGGGCTCGCATTGAGAGTGCTCTCTAAAGGGATGCTTTGGAACTTTTATTTCAATGTAAAGCTCGGCCTTTGGCCTTCCTGCCACCTGGGAATAGTAAGTGGCCTTCAGCCCCCGAGCGCTTTCTTAAGGCTACATAGTTTGAACCTTTCATTGTTACGAAAAGCTCGACCTTTGGTATCCAGTTTTGCTTGCAAGCCACCTGGGAGTAGTAAGTGTCCGTGGGGGCTCACCCACGGGCCTTCAGCCCCCGAGCTCGCATAGCGACCGCTCTCTAAAAGGATAGTTTGGACATCTAGGTATAAAATATTATCGACCAAGATTATGAGGGTGTTTATTTATATTCGAAGAGAACTTGAACTGTCATACGCAGTCAGTGTTAGTATGGTTAAACATAAGAATATCATGTAAACCATAACTCGACAGTTTTGTGGGACCCTGTTAATTATCAAGTTTATATACTCTGTTTCCACGTCTTGTACAGCCGCTCAGCCCCTTCCCTCGGGGCAATCTGTCACGAACCTAACATGTATTTCGCCTTCAGGGGTTTCCGCAAGCTGCGCCAGATCCACCGACGCGGGGTACTGGTCAAGCTGGGCTGGTACGCTCTCTACGGCTGGGGTGCCCCCCTCGTACTGGTCATCTTCATGATTGTGGTCGAGAACCTCGACCTGTCGCACATACCCGACTTCATCAAATCTCAGTACTCCGATCCGGGCCACTGTTTTATTGAAAGTAAAATACATTTCTTTTTTATCATTTACCTATACTAAACTCATTTCATATAACATAAAAACCGCTTCGTAAGTAATGTTTGTTTGTCGAGGCTATCAAATGAAAATATTGGGTGGTGTTCAAACATACCAATGTTTTTGCGTTTCAAAATGGTTCTCCATGAAATCGCATGACGTTTAATGCACGAGTTTTCTAATCTTATTTATGTAATGGGGTATAGATATGCTGAAGCTTGTATCACTATAAATAGTACCTTCTGCAATGAAAACAGATCTGATAAAACGCTTGCCGCACCGCTATTCGCGCAATGTCGTAGCAATTAATTAATTTTTCTACTCCTGTACTTTTATCTGTCATTTACATAGTCCCGAACACTAATATAAAGACATACAAAATAAGTCTGCAGAAAAGTCTATACTCTATTTCCCATAACAGTACGGCACAACCGTGCTGTTTTGTCGCCAAAACGATACGCTTAGCAGCCATACGCTTCTAAACCTGGGTAGTGCTACATTGTGCCACGGCCTACTAGACACGATCGAGTAGGCCGCGACGCGACTAATCTAGAGGGCCATGCCGAAACATAAAATACATTAGGTACTACCAACTTAACAAACCACTGAATGTATTTACTTCAAATAAATTATTGTACTAAAGGCATTGCTGCCAACTTAAGAATAACCTTGGTCTTAATATGACAGTACTGGCAAGTTGAATTAAGAACAAAACAGACCATAAACAAGAGGTGTCAATGTGTCATGTTTCCAATTTCCCACCAAAGTTCCAGTTCAAAATTAAAAGACGAAATATGTCAAATATGATAACTATTCGTTATTAATAACTTCTTAAGATTTGATTCGTGTTTGTGAAGTGAAGAAAAATGTGTACGTTGCTTTTAAAATGGACGAAGAAGAAAATAACTGCACCGCTGATGAAATTGCGTGAGTAGTAATAGAACTAACGGAAAACTTACTGCCTGGAAAGTCCAATTATGCTATTTATTTAAAATAGTCGTAGAAAAAAATATTGTATGCAACGGTGTATAAGTTGGTCTTAAAACGCTCGTGGCGTCTTTAATTGCGATGCTCGCCAAGGCTCGCATCGCAACTCACGACACTCGCTTTTTAAGACCCTACTTATACAACAGTTGCATAAAATACTATAATAAAACTCTGATTATTTTAGGCGAACTGCCGTTTTATCTATTTGCGCCGATTGTAATAACGACCTTCATCAACTTGACACTGTTCGTGATGACGGCTTCCAACATATGGCGCATCAAACGCGGCGTGGCCCAGCACAGCACCGGGGACAGCAGGAGGAATAAAAATGATGAAACTAGGTAATATATTTCCTCATCATCGTCCTGCTAGCGTTATTTTTATTTAATTGTGTCCTTAAGGAGCCTGGGGTCTGCATTGACACCTTATCTTATCTTATCTAGATGAGGGCCCTTTTGGATACACTTGGACTCGGTAGGATCTTTTGTGCATTTGCCCTCTCCTTTATGCCTACTCCCTAGCTCGCTTCATCATTTCCACAAAAAGGATGATGCACCTCAGCAGAAGCACCTTGAGTAGCTTTGGTTGCGGATAGCCGTTACCAAATCTGCATTGACGCCTTATAGGTTTTAGGTTTTTCTAGTGAATTTAATTGTGTGGTGATGTATGAATGATGGGTATTTTTATGAAGTATACAGGGTGTATTATTAAAACGGGGCAGTGAGAGGAAATCTGAAACTACAAGAATAAGGTTTGTGGATTTTAGAAAAATTGTATACTGCATTCAAACATTTAAAAAAAATCGGCCAAGTGCGAGTCGGACTCGCGCACGAAGGGTTGCGTACTTATCTATAAAAACGGCAAAAAACACGTTTGTTGTATGGGAGCCCCCTTAAATATATTTTTTCTGTTTTTTAGTAGGTATTTGTTGTTATAACGGCAAAAGAAATTATCATCTGTGAAAATTTCAACTGTCTATCACGGTTCATGAGATACAGCCTGGTGACAGACGGACGGACGGACATCGGAGCCTTAGTAATAGGGTCCCGTTTTTACCCTTTGGGTATGGAACCCTAAAAAGCCTCACACACGGCCGCTAAAATCGCCCCGGACAAATTAGCGAGTTCGTTGTTTTTACCAAAAGTAATACTGCTGAATGTAAGGCACAATTGTTGCTAATGATTCTTTATTATACGGTATTTTATAGGATAATTGTTCCTTAGATCTAATACTTAATTTACTCAAAAAACGACGTCTGGTTTATAGCCTGATTTGACCGGGTTCGATTCCCGGCCATGTAAAAGGGGTTTGAATATATTTGAATGCAGTTTTAATTTTGCCCTAAAATCAGTCTCGTGAATCCTAAAAGCAAATTTCCGTGTCTTTTGTAATTTCAGATTTATCCACACTGCCTCGTATGTATAATACATCCTGTATAGGGTTATTGGTAATTCGTCGTATTCCTGCCTTAGGTTTAATAGAGGAGGTTGAAAGCTTTTTTGCATTCATATGCAAATGTGAACCAATTTGGAGACAAGTTTATTCACTATCATATTTTCTTAAAATTGATACTTAGCTAAGCAAATTACTAATTAACAATACTAATTGGTAAAAACAACAACGAAAATTCAGTAATTGAATAGTAGATTATACACCAAGGGGATAAAGCACTGTTTTATGTCACGGGAGCGAATTGAATCCCGAACGTAACGAAGGACTCATAATTTAACTCCTGAGCGTAGCGAGGGAGTTATAAGTTAATTCCTGAGCGAAGCGAGGGAATTAAGACTGAGTCCTGAGTGCAGTGAGGGGTTCAACCGTCCAAGACTAAAACAGTCTTATCCCCGAGGTGTATACTCTACTTTTCACACCTTATGCGAGACAAAAAAACAGGCTCAGTAGATAAATAATGTTTATTTAGCAAATTAAAAGTACATAGTAACATTAGACACGTTAGTCAAATTATGGAAAGATAAGGTAATGTTTTTATTTGGTACGTTTATTGAGGTTGAGTTGTCTAATTTGATAAACTCAGGAGTCAAAACACTTTCATCACTCGACATTTTCAATATTATTATTGAAATTAAATCTTCTATAGGCACCTACAAGAACTCGATTTGTTCGTCACGCGTGAACAAATGAAGGCGCGCGACGTTCCAAATTCGAAAGCACAAGCCGTGGTCCTAGATTCGAAATTCGAATTTCGAACACCGCGCTCCTCCGGACCGGGGTTCACACGGAGGCAAACTTCGTTTATTTTGTCAAATCAAGTAGGCCATGGCCTAGGACAAATTGTGTTTAGCAAAATTAAACTTTATGCATATAGTAATAAGAATTATGAAAAGTGAAATCATATTATTAACCAGCGGGTTATAATGAAATTCAGTACAACATTATAACCCGGCTAATACCAAGGGATTTAATGTCTTGCTTTCGGTAGGGTTTACATGACCTATAATTCGGCATTGACGGCCGCGACATACTCTCGATTTTTCTCGCACTATACCTCTTGTTCCGAGCGTTCTAATAAGAGAGAGACGGATAGTGCGAGAAAAATCGAGAGAGCTCGCGCGCTGTCGCGTGATAGCCGTGCTGAAAGTATTAGTTTTGAGTGTGTTTTCGTGTAAAGTGACGATTTACAGTTCGGCTTTTAACTTTTTCTCATTTTGTTTACAGATTTGGTTTCTATCTTAAACTATCACTTGTGATGGGAATCAACTGGATTTTAGAGTTAGTGGGTACATTCTGTGAACCAGAATCACCGTGGTGGTATGCCCCAGACGTTTTTAACTCGCTTACCGGACTATTCATCTTCATCATATTCATCTGCAAAAAAAGTATTATAGTGCTTTTGTGTAAAAGGTAGGTATTTTTTTACCATTATTATAAAAAAATCTCGCGCCATCCATTGAAATCGCCTAATTTAATCACCCTTATTGATTACATTGAACACTGTCTTTATCTGTGGCCTGTCTGTTGGCCACTATGTGTTACACGATGTATCAGGCCATTACAATCTAATACTAGTGGCTCTGTGAGCTGTAGACCTCGCGAGTTTGTTTCAAAACGGTTGAATTTAGTAATTTTATACCTTATTAACCCATGGGGGAATTGAAATTGTGGCCATTATCAAAAAAACGTCGAAATGTCGAGGTAATTAAATAAACACATTTTTGAACGCGATTAAGTCCGATTTTATTACAATAATGTGTAAAAATCGTGGCCATTTGAAAAAAAAATGAAAATTTATGTGAAAAAAAGGAATAATTATACCTAAAAATTATTGAACCTGCTTACAAAATTTCATGAAAATCGGTGGAGAATTGCAGCCTGTACTAACTGTAAAACGTAAAGTAACTGTAACTGCGGGACATTCGGACATCCAAACCTACGAAAGATCGATTTTGGGCCAAGCAGGAACGGACCGGCTTCGGTCAATAGTCTCGATTGGTTTGTTCCGCCAATCTGCTTAGTCTCTTTTCCTCTTCAACTCGTAGAAAAAGAAGTTTCATGGCTCTGATTCTGGTTAAACGATCAAAATTAAAGGGTTCCAGAATTAAGTCTGTCAGTCTTTGAACTCGTAAAAGTGCAACATATGAGCAACCCACAGCAAGTTCTCTAGACCCACGGTCAACCACTACCCTTGGTAACGTCAAGCCCTGCGACTTATGAATGGTGACTGCCCATGCTAATATAAGCGGAAACTGAGTACTAGAACATGTGAGCTCCTTGGAACGCCAAGTTCTCGTGACGGCGGCGATAGGACTGATCCCATTATGGTTGGGCCATTGTAGTTGTCAAATCTGACCATTACTACCAAAGGGTGGTGCACGATTAGGTGGATAGGTACACCATGGGAATCGAAGAGAAAATACTCCCCGTCCAGTTTCCAGACGCCCACCATCTGCGTCAGTAAAGGCCTCTCGTAAGGCCATCGAAGCCTCATTCTGTAATGTTCCATCTCCATGGGATTTGGTAATTTCATCTGCCTAATCACATTTTTCTACATTGAATACCTTGCCTAAGATATCAATGGGTGATAATAAATTGTCGGAACATAGCTGTTCATGTCCATTCGTGCTCTGCATCTTTAGTACCTAGACATGACCTATAATAGGTGTCGCCGAAGTAAACAATATCCACATCAAAATTATCAAAATCAATGCCACGAGACAGACGTACCGTAAATTACCGCTGCAACAGCCATCCCGAAACATTGCTGCTGGGGTTGGCGAAAACGTTAGAAAATTGACTAAGTTTCCCTCGTTTTGATATGAAATTCATTTTGTTAGCCGCTAAACCAAATTACGTATTAAGTATACCTCTGTTCCCTGAATATTTTAAATATTCCAACCAATAAGCACCAAAGTCCTTCTAGAAAAGCCAAAATCATTTACCTAGATAAATTCAAATATAAACATACCAAAGTTTTGATATTTTCGAAATTTAAAAATGGAACGCAAATTTATTTGTTGTTTTAGGGCGGGTTGCACCGACTTCAGATTACAGATCGATCGATTTTTATTTTAATGAATCCTGTCCAGTGGGACAATTATGCCAGCGTCAAGGTTGGAAGCTACACGAAGTATCTTGAAAATCAGTCCAAAGGGTGATTTGACCAGTTGAAAGATCTAAAACAAAAGACAACACAATGTTAGGCAAACTACAACACACACAGGATTAGTTTTTTTTTTCAGATTACAGACGATCAACGTTAAATATGACGCTGGCAGCTGTCAGTCCATAGAAACTTGTCAAACGTTCCATTTATACGACTGGTTAGATCATTTTCCCAAAATCGTTATTTACCTGTAGCGTAATTTCTATTCGCGTTTTTCCCCATTCGTGAATTTTGCCACACGTATTTATTCCTCTTTTTTTCCTTTCGCAGATTTCCCCATTTGTGAATTTTACCGGACGCAAAATTTTACACTGGCAAAATTCTATACATTCGTAGATATCTTATAGTATATTTACTTTCAAGCATTTTTTTTCAGGAGTGTTAGGTGTACTGCGACCCTACAGCGCGGGAGCCGAGCGAGCGAAGCGAGCGTGCCGCGGCAGCTGCCGGCGAAGCGCCAGAACCGACTTTACGGATATTTTTTTTCGAATAAATTCGGTTCTGGCGCTTCGCCGGCCGCTACCGCGGCACGCTCGCTTCACTCGCTCGGCTCGCGCGCTGGTAGGGTCGCAGTACACCGAACACTCGCTTCGCTCGTCGTCGTACCTACACCGAACAATATATGAACGAACTATATTAAGTGATGTTTGTTCTATCTATTCAACGTTTGATATAGGGTGTGGACATTTGTTTAAAAAAAAATGCTTGATAGTAAATATAGGTACTATAAGAAAACTACGAATGTATAGTATTTTGCTTGTGTAAAATTTTGCGTCCGGTAAAATTCACAAATGGGGAAATCTGCGAAAGGAAAAAAAAGAGAGGAATAAATAAGTATGGCAAAATTCACGAATGGGGAAAAACGCGAATAGAAATTACACTACAGGTAAATAACGATTTTGGAAAAATGATCTAACCACCCATTTAGGTATACATTCAAATTTTAGCGAACACCGCTTACGATTACAGACAGTTTGGTGAACTCACCCTTAGAGATTATTTATTTGAAATTCGAACATAGGAAACCATCATTATACGATGCCTTAGTTCACACTCGTACATACTAATTACAATTTTTTTGCCGTTGTTTCAGAGCCGTATCACAAAAAAACGCGTAACTATAAGTTTTTATCATCAAAATTACATAGCCTTTCAATCGTTTTTTTTAATAACAACTTGTTGGTAAAATTATTTTGATATCTCTTTTAGAATATAAGCAATACGATTTTTTGATAATCGTATTACTGATTTAGTAATGATTTTTCTTCATCGGCATGTTTCAGCAAAATCTCGTTGGAGACCTCATTTAGGAGCGATATTTGGTCAATTAAATTAAATAGTATCCATAAATAAAGAATACAGTTACATGACAAGTACCCTGTAGTCCAATCTAAACAAGACACAATATTTTTTTATGCCTCAATGTGCTGAGAAAAAGAATCTGAAACGAATTACATTTTGTACCGAAAACTCTCAAAATCAAGACGTAATTTCTCAAAATCCCTGCATTATCTTAACGTTATTCTGATACAAAAATGGTACCCAGTATTTGCTTGATTTAAAACATAAATTTTGTAAGTTTAAATTACCACCATTTATTTTTGACAAATTATTTAACAATACTTGTTTTGCTTTAAAACTGAGGCCACGGGCAGTCTCACGCTCAGCTCATAACCGCGTAGTATCTCTATATAGTTTGTGTAACCGCGCCAGCGCCCGTCGAGGTAGGACCTATGTTCGACGGCTCCGCACACCTAGCAACGTCGCTATGCGTGACATGCTGGTGTGCGTCGGACGGCGTGTAGGGGCATGAAATATTGTTAGTGTGTGCGCGTATAGTACGACAGTATCGAATTGATGGTTGTTTGTAGGGAGTGTCTACATAAAGTCATCTAAGATTGGTGTTACATATTTTTTATGTTTAACTGATTTTACTTAGGTATACTTGCTAGGGGTATTTGCGTCTCTCATTTTGCTTAAAGAGTGAGTGAGACGCGATGCACATTTAGGGCTTCCATTCCGTTCTTACGTAATTACGGACGATTTTTGGGCTTTTTATAATTACGTTTTTCATATATCTAATTCCGTAATTCCGTAACGTTGCACGTTTAAGGCGCCGTAGGTTCATGGTCTTCTCTCCCTCTCACTGAGTATAAGCTTGAGCAAGATGGAAGTGCGTGCTCCGAAGCGCGGATATTATGTTTTTTGATTTTATTTTTTTGGCCGTTCAAATAAATAAAAAAGTAATCACTGATTTCTCTCCAGCATTATATTGCCGATTTTTAGAAGCCAGTTTAATATTTTTAGCTTTTGTGCATAATTTGTTACGAATGTTTGTTATAATGTGTCTTTTAGTCCCTTTTAGACCAATGTTCGTGATTTTTCTCTATTGAGCGAAGATTACTTATGTTTCGAATCACTGATCTCCTTGCAGAAATACGCATCAAAATTACTACTCGTATTTTTTTGATCCCATATTATTATAAACAGACGCATTCTATTGTTTCAAAAACTCTGTTCACTTAACTTCGCTGAACCTACGGCGCCCTTCGCTCGCTGCTGCTGTCTATCTACAGTGCCTTGTTTTGTTTTGCATTCTGTAACTTGTTTTAAGCTCACCTCAACGCTCACCCACAAATATATCTTGACACCGCGATGCGTAGTAACTAAGCGTAGGTAGAGAGTAGAGGTCTAGTTGCGTGACGGGCGTTACGGGTGACTGGGTGAGCGTTGAGGTGAGTTTAATAGTACATTATGATACAAGTGTGGTATGTTGGTCATTACACTCGAGTCGGTTTTTAAGCCTGAGCCGAAGGCGAAGACTTAATGGAGACGAGAAGTGTAATGACCAATGCTCACGTGTTTCATACGACGTTTTTCAACACACTTGCAAGGAAAAGTAAATAAAAGTTCACATTTATTTAAAAACTTTAATTATTGAAACAGTTATTAAAAGTACAATTATTGAAATGATATGCTACCGCCTTATGAGGCATTTGTACTGTATGTTTAATTGTATTATTAATTATTTCATTGCTTTGTTCTTGGGTAACTGTAAATGTCGGTGATAATGCAACATTCTGAAAGGAGGTAGAAGAACATTGCGTTTCATCATTAGCAAACGTATGAAATCCCAAATCATCATTGGCATATGAGGTGGAAGGACGCGGTTCAGGGCAGAACTTCTTGGATTGCGGCTCCAAATGGATTGCTTGTGTTATTTTGGCACTTATGTCGGCTTTATTTTGGATGGAGTCCTCAATATATGACTCGGCGACATTATTAGATCGCCATCCCCCATGGCGTTTTAAAGTCAATATATCGGCTCCTGAATTAGCCAGCAATGTAGCTGAAGTCCGCCTAAAACTGTGTCCGGTGTAAGCGTCAGCCTGTGGTAAGCCTAAAAACTTGGCAATTTCTCTAGGCATCGATCCAAATTTGTTCACTCCGATAGGCTGACTCGTGCATTTGCCGTTTTGAAAATTTTGGAAGAACCGGTCAGATTTTCCTTTTGTTGAACGTAAAGTTTCATATTTTTTCACTATTTCATAAAATGGTCCGTGAATAGTAAATGACCGAGGAATTTTATTTTTAGTGTTCGGAATTTTGACAAGTAGCATCTCTCCGTGATTCTCTATATCTTTTGTTGTAATGTTGTTTAATTCCTGACGCCTACAGGCACCAGTAATTCCGAATATTAATGCGACCTGAAAATAAATAAAATCATAATTAAGTTATAATAATCGTACTTAGTTCCTATTATATCAACACTCACAATACCGCCTATAAATATTATAATAATGAATACAAAACTAAATAGTGGAACTGACCTTTGTCGCTAGATATTGATTATCCGGGGCTTCTTTAATGAACTTCTCCACTTCATTAGGTGTTAAAACCTTGGATTTTCGACTGTAAAAGCCGTCTGAACGTCTTTTCAAGAATGCAGTTAGATTGGTGTACGCTTTGATGTCAATTGCATTTTTATTCTGCACGGTACTCTTCAACATAGAATATATACACCAAAGCGAACTAGGTTTATACCTCTTCGCCAGTTCACTAAAGTAAGCCATGAACACGTTCTCTGAGAAAGAGCTTGCATTTTTGCTATTTTTCCATTGAATGAAATTTGCGTAGGCTTGCATGTATTTATCTTTTGATTTTGAGGGCAAAAGACTATCACTCGCATTTTGCGCTTCAACTATGATATCTGGCGGCGTGCACTCGATAAGTAATTCTTCGTTATCTAAATTCGACATTTTACAAAACAACACTAACGAAATGCAATACTGTGAATAAACTTAACAAACAGAAACCCATTTAAAAGATGGCGGCCGTAATTTTATTTTTTCGCGCGCTCAGCGCTGCATGCGCGCGCAAGTCTGAGATACTCGTAAGGGCACCGGCAAAGTAGCTAATCAGCCACATATTTATAAATTTTGAAATTGGGTATTTATAGGTAAAAATACACCGTCAAAATATAAATACCAACAAGCTAACAAGCAGTTTCATGAAATTCTTTAATTATTTATCACATTTTGAATTGAATTTTATATTTACGCAAATAACTACTTAGCTGTTTTCGAAACATTAATACTTCTTGCTAATATTTAAAAAGATATGTAATGAAAAGGCACTAGTGCGATAATGTAATGTAAAAGGCACGGCATGGGTAATATTCTGCATTATCAGTGTAAATACGCTGTAATAAGACCTACTTTACGAGCAGGTGTGTTGAAAAACAAGTTACAAAATAGGGGGCTGAGGTGAGGCAATACCTAGCAACGGGGGCGGCGAGGGGTGTGCATGTTATCCGAGCACATCGTGGTTCTTAGGTGCCGGGTACTAATACAATACTGATAATAAAACTGGGGTATGGACAATTCCACCAAAAGTGTCCATTGTGTGACGTTATGTTTCTTAATTTTGATTAAGTTGACTAATGGCTACAGCTCATATACTTAATTTTGGTGTTCGGTAACGTTAAGGCTGGATTTTGTGCTTGACTGATGGTACGCGCAACGTAAACTGATAACACAACACAAACACAAGTACAAATAGTACAATGAAATTTTGTTATGTACATTATACTGAGACGATTGCATGGTTCTTGTTGTTGTTGCCCACAAATAAATCACAGTCGACGATTCTGATGGCACCCGCTAGTTTTAAGTTCACTTTCGTAATTTTTAGACATAGGTTCATGCCTTTTATGAAATTGTTTAGTTTTGTTTAGTTTAGTTATAGTTATATTTATTTTTGGGGCTCTCACTGAAAACCAGCGTCATGGCCCCCGTGAAAACATGCTGAGTGAGGCTCCCGTTTAGCACATTACATTAGGTTACCTTTTTGATTGTATTTTCTTTTTTTTCCGTGTTGTGTGCCAAATAAATAAATTCTTATTCTTATAGACTGCTCGCAACGGTCAGAAATGCAACTCCCACTGCCAGATTTACGGCTACTAGATGTAACTGTACATTAATTATTATTGTTATTACTGTTTACTCATTTGACTTGTATCTATGATGTTACTAATAAAGTAGTGTATTGTATTTGATACAAAGTACCACGTTCAGGCCACCGTTAGCGCGATACACGTCAGTCGACCACTAAATCCGCTTCTGATGAGAAATGCAGATTTTATAATACAAAAGCAGGGTTCAAGGCTACCACAAAAACATCTGAATTGGCTTCAGTGTACTATGAAATAATTGTAACATAATTTGCAGGTTCTCAATTGGACACGAATTAGTTCGAAAATGGCACAATGAGGAGTCCAAATGCACGACCAGTGCGAGATCAAATGGCAGAAAGAAAATGGACTCGGTGACGGACACAAGCGATGTGTACGAGCATCAGAAAAGTAATAAACAATAAGAGTACGCTCCACCGCGACGGCGCACGCGCGATGCGAAACTTTAAAAAAAATATTGGAAAACAAACTTTTAACCGACTCTATCTAGCGAGTTTGGTCCACATCCCAGCGATAGATTGAGGTGAAATTTTGGGCAGAGGTATAGTTTTGGATGAGAGCAGGTATAGCTGATCTGAACGAATGAATCTTTAATATGTGTCTTTAAATGTATGTTTATTTATTTATCGTATGGCAAATTAGTATTTTGAACCAGAGATCTTGAAAAGACAGTACGGTTGCCAGGTTGTTGCAATGTATGTTTAAGATTACTAATAAATAAGTTAATTAGTTACGTGTATATTTATTCGTTAAGAGTAAATTTGCTATTGATGGAATGTTTCACTTTTAATAAAAATGTTATAAAAATAAAATTTACTTATGGTTTCGTGTATAGTTTATAACATATCAACGTCAAATGGTCAAATTGTGAACTGAGATTAAATTGTCATGTTACATTATGTAACGATGAGCGTAAACGATGAATAAGTATGTACGCTATTTAATTGACTAATTATTTTCAGGCCGCTCCCTAAGCCGGATATGCAAAAATACCCCAAAAATAATCCTATTTTTCTACGAAACGATGATTTTTCTAGACCTGGGAAAAATATATATCATTCTTGATTATATTATCTCCAATAACACAGCTTTCGATTAACGATTCGTAACACTTCGCTCGATACAATTCATTCCCAAAGTAACCTCCAATTCGAATTTTTATTCGAACTTTGCTTGGTTTTTTATTATTTGACACTATGAAACAAAACAAGGAACAAAATCAATCAAACTAAAATAATAATTTGACAGCTTCCGAATTTCAATAATTTGAGGCAATAAGGTAAAAGTGCGCGTGGTAAGAATTTATTTACTTTCGTAATTCTATACACGACTAATAGTTAGCAGAGACTTACCTGTAGGTAAGTGCTTTGACTTTAATATACAATGATTGTAGAAATTTAAGTTACTTAGTAATTTAATTTATTGATTTTTATTAGAAAAAGACAATAAGTTTGGCATACCTACTTATCATGTTTGCCGATGACACCACTTTAATAGTTAAAGGAAATGAAATGACATATCACATTTTAATATACTTTTTATACTTACATTGTAATATATAATAAAGATTTACTGTGTACTATTATTTAAATTTCCTTTTATTTAACAATTGAGTGCCTTTATCCTACATCGCATAACTACGAGTATAATAATATAGGTATTATTGTTGTGGGTAATCGGTTTTCCCCTCCCACTGGCAGTCAACGATACAGATTAATTAGTACCTACTTAACAATATTATATATATATGTGTAAGCAACTATTTGCCTCGAATTCATAATAATAGGTATATTAGGAAGCGTTATCGAGCTTGCCTATAGACTCAGATTTGTATCTTATAGTGAAAACATGAAACGACTCGAATTCGTCTAAAATACCTTCTTTAGTCTTTCATCATCCTCCTAGTAGCCTACTGTACCCTAAAAGAGCCAGTGTCAGCATTTAATGCCACCAACAGTCCCAAGATTTGGCGTAGGCATTAATTTTACAAAAACGACTGTCTTTTGATCTTTGAAACCAAGGGAAAACTAGACCATGGTAGGATTAAACCCGGATTAAACCCTCACGATGTTTTCCTTCAACGTTTTATTGGAAAACCCCAGTGAGGCGAGCCTTTTCAGGACTCCGTAGTCAACAAGGAACCCTTATAGTATCGCCATGTCCGTCTGTCTGTCTACGGCTTAGCTCTGCGACCCTTACTACTAGAAAGCTGTTATTCGGCATGGGTTTATAAATCAATCACGCCAACAAAATGGTAGAATATTTTTTTTCTCGTTAAACCCATATCGTAAAACGGGGTGAGTAGGGTCAAAACTGACATTCAAACCTCGATAAACTTATATATTTTTACATATGCAAACTGAAAGTTGTTTATAATAAGTGTTCCGGTCGTTTTTATTTTAGTGTTCTTATGATTTTGGGTAGGTAGTTCCATTTCATAAATTTAACGATAAATTTTAAATTTTAAATTGGAAGACATTATTTAGTTTAGGTAGTAGTAGCCTTAAAATCCCATCTCCCCCCCCCCCCCCCTTTCATCCCTTCTCTCCCCATTCATAACCCAACTCTCCTCGCGATCACTACTCACCCCATTTTATGGTAGTGTGGGGTATCGTTGGATAGCTCGTTCATAAATATTATGGGTCTCTAAATATATGGTATTGACGCCCAAATTTTTGTTAGAGTCAAGTGTTCCCACCCCCTGCCGGATAAATCGCTGCTACTGGGAATGTGAAAAAATCCTGACAGTAGTACTTATAATGCCTCAAAAAGTGAAACTATCACGGCTGAGAAGACATTACTAGTTACCGAGCAATAGTCGAACAAATTAAACTGTACTTGAAAACGCCAACTTTCGTACGAATTCGGCCGACGCACTGTGGCCTGTGAAAATCGGTTTTCATAGAAATAGAAACCGAAGTAAAAATAGTTTTTTTTTCTTGTAATCGCATTAGGTAAGTCATGATCATACTACAAAATGAGCCTGAGGTAATTTGGACTTGTTGTTATTTTTTTATAGACATCTGAATAAAAATATGTATGGAGAATAAAGGTAAAACAGTTGAAGCTCGGAAAGTGCATGTTCAACACAAATATCCTTGAATATGCGTAAAATAACAATTATTCATGATTTTTTTTATAACCTATTGGAATTTCTCCTTTCTTTCTGAGGTAGCAAAGCGCCGCGAATTCATGGGTCTCTCTCTCACAGACCAGCAGCATTTGTTTGCGGCCTTTGCAGTCGAGACTCGGGCCGTGGAGTCCAGATGCCCACCAACTGGTCAGGACGCTGTGCCAAAAGCTTGTTCAGGCCACTGGGAACCACAGAGCTGGCTCGTTCCTCACTCAGGGGATCAGCATAGCGATCCAGAGGGGGAACGCAGCCAGCCTAATGGGGACCCTGCCGCTGGGGCCTGATCTGGGAGACATCAATTAAGTAGTTTTAGTTTGATTGTAATTTTTATTTTATTTTTTGTATCTCCTTCAATGTACCTCCATTTAAAATGTGAAAATCGTATATGACGTATTACTTAATTAAATTTATTTAATGAAAAAAGAATGATTAAGGCCCATAAGATATCCGCAACGCAGGCTTCGTCAATTGCGTACAATTGCGCCTGCATCCCCCAGGCACTTAACTAACAAGGATAGAATCCGCAACAGGCTTCGTCAATAACACGTTATAACCTAAACTGTCAAAAAGGACCGCCCCGGATCGCTGGTGGCCCAAAAGTTCCCGTGGCGGCGTTGCCACGCTGAATGGCCAAAGAAATCTGTTGAACCAGGAACGATCCGGATCGAGGATCTTATATCGCAAATAACCAACTGCAACAACTAACTACAATAGTACATTACGTAACTAGGGCGGTGAATTCGTGAATGCCCCAGATCGCAGGTCGGTTCGGGCTAGAGATGGGTAGGGGTGGGTAAATACCGGGTAAATACCCGGTATTTACCCAATGAACCCGGTAAATACCCGTATCTACCCAAATTGGTGGGTATAAACTATTTCGAATGGATTTTTTCAAAAAGTGACATTTTAGGGCCGAGTTTTTTTTAATGAAATATTTAAAGCCTTCTGAACAACTTTTGTTATTGCAAAATATCCATTATGATGCATAGTTTATGAGAAAAAAAATGTTTGCTAGTAAAAATAACACATGCATTATTTTTCGAAATAAGATCAAGTTAAAACGGGAGCCACTACCAGAAAAGTAACTATAAGCCTTAACAAAATGTAAGAAAAATATTGAAATAGTGTTGCCTTCTACTTATTGGACAAGAAATCATCATCTTGCTAGGCCTTTTTCCCATTTACTTGGGGTCGGCCTTCCCTGTTCTTTTTCTCCATTCTGCACTTCGGCGCAAAGATTGAGTGCAAGGTCGGCGTCTATATTAAGATCTTTCAGGTCTCGCTGAACCGTTGTCAGCCAGGTGGCAGGTGGTCTTCCGCGTCCTAGCTTCGTCGTTGGAATATCGAGCGCTACCTTAACCATGTAGTCTACTGGGCGCCCCTGTACATGACCGTACCACCTCAGACGTTTTTCCGTCAGCTTTTCTGTTATTGGCGCTGCTTTAAAACTACCCCGGATATACACGTTTCTTATCTTGTCCATCATGGTGACACCCGCTGACCAGCGTAACATGCGCATCTCAGTGGTGTGGAGCTTGTTCAGGTGGGGTTTATTTGTAGCCCAGTACTCGGATCCGTACAACATCGCTGGTCTTACTACTGTCTTATATACATGACCCTTCACCTTTAGAGGCATTTTTCTATCGCATAGGATGCCTGTGAGTTCTTGCCATTTCATCCAGTCTGTCTGAGTTCTATGGACTACATCGCTGTCAATCTTTCCGTCGTTGCTGAGTACGGAGCTTAAACTTTGTAACAGTTGGCAGGCGATCATTACCTATATAGAATTTGTCATTTTCTGGGTTATTAGCCGTTTTGTCGAACAGAAAGGCCATGTGTTCGATCTTCTTCCGACTGATTTTTAGGCCTTCTACCGCTTCCATCCAGCTATTCAAAGCGCGTTGAAGGTCAGTCTCAGTCTCTGCTATTAAGGCCACATTATCGGCATATAGAAGGTGCCAGGGTACAGCCCGTTTGCATTTTCGTGTGAGGTAATCCATCGTGACATTAAAGAGAAGTGGACTAAGTGTGGAACCCTGGTGTACACCGACCTTGAGCTTGAAGCTGTCACTCGCACCTGCTGAGCAAATCACCTGTGTAGAGACGTCTGTGTACATGACCATAATAAGATCTATATACGACTCTGGGATAAGCTGGGCGCGAAGAGCCTCCCATATAAGGTCGCGTGGTACATGGTCAAACGCCTTCTCAAGGTCGATGAATATCATATGCAGGTTTGTGTAGTTGACTTTGGCTTTCTCAATCAGGATTCTTATAGCCTGAGTAGCGTCAGAGGTGCCCTTTCCATTTACAAACCCTCACTGATTGGGTGTGAGCTTCACGATACCATTAAGTCTGCTGTTGATTATCCTCTCCCATAGTTTAAAGGTATGATCCATGAGCTTTATTGCTCGGTAATTCCCACAGTCACGTATGTCGCCTTTTCCTTTGTAAAACGGTATTAAATGACTTCTTTTCCAAGCATCTGGTATTTTCTGTCCTGCCATAAATCTGTTAAACAACTCGCTTAGCCAGCCGATGCCAGAGTGCCCTATTATGTTTCCAGATCTATTGTAATCTCGGCTGGACCTTGGGCTTTGTTGTTTTTCAACTTTCTGATCTCTTTGATGATTTCCTCCGTTGTAACTGCTGTTATTGCTTGGTTTAACTTTCGGGGATTCGTAACATTAAGCAAATGGCGGTAGTACTCTGCCCATCTTTTTCTTATATCATTGTCTTCTGTTAATAGTTTATTGTTTTTATTTGTGATATATTTGGCTGAAGTTATATCTTTGCTGTTATTATTTCGAGCTTTTGCGACTTGATGGATATTGATTTCTGTAGTGGAAGATTCTAATTCTTTGTAAAAGTTAGCATCGGCTTTGGCTCGTGCGCTTGGCACTTCACTTTTTGCGTTGGATTTCTCTCTGTTGTAGTCTGCTTTATCCGCATCATTACCGGTTTCTTTGTGTTTTCTTAAATGCAAACTTCTTGGCCTGTACAACATCCTTGACAGATTGTTGCCACCATTTAGTCTCTTTAAAGAAAGAAAGAAAAACATTTATTTATGACAAACACATATAACAACAGAGAAATACAAAAAATAGGACGAACACTGCTTGTCACAAAAGCAGCAAACAGCGTGAAGAGGGCTCTCTTACTCCTGGTTCTCCCTAAATGTGTTTCTGCGGATTTTCTACAGAATATTTCTAAATCGTTCCACATATCGTTTTCGGTTTCTACCTTTGAAATGTCTTCTGTGCCAAAGTACGTTTCTATGTTTTGAACGAATCTTGATCCCGCGGCGGTTTTCAGGGATTTTAACTTAATTTTAGGTATCTGCTTGTTGCTGCACTTAACAGGTTTGGGCAATTCAACAACCAATAAGATCAGCCCTAACTGGCAGGTAGCGACGTCGCGATCGTGCCATCTGCGACGCGCGAATATTACACCGCATCCGACCCGGCCAATTAATGTTTATCAGTTGCCTGGTTGAGACGCCTATTGTGCGTTAAGTGCCACGTGTGGATATTTGATCCATGCTTTAAATGTCAATTTTGTTTTGTTTGAGGTAAAAGCTCACGTTATTGAAATTTGTTTGGATGGCGGTACAATAATAATATAATATACTTACCTACAACTTTCATTTTTCCATCCTAAAGTTATATATAAACTCACTAAGTAATTAATACACTTCTCGCTGAGCTCGGATGATTGTAAATACAAACATTTAATTTATTTTTATTTATTTTATTAACAGCATGCATAATGTCCATGAGAACAACGTTTATACATTCCTGCATAACTTGAAAACATTTTCATTATAATATTTGACTTAAGAAACGCATCAAAAGAGTTTATACCCACCTTTTTGGGAAGAAACGGGTAAATACGGGTAGATTGGGTAAATACCGGGTAAATACCCGGTATTTACCCACGGGTTTTTACCCACTACCCATCTCTAGTTCGGGCCATAAATATGCGCTCTGGGGCTTTACGAATTACCGCCCTAGGTACGTAATGTACTATTACCAACTGGAAGGTCGCCAGGCACCATGACATCTGGAGGAAGACTGTGGAGGAGGCCAAGACCCACAAAGGGTTGTAGCGCCAACGGAAGTAAGTAATATATTGTAAATAAAATACAGAGTACTTAACTGATAGCATATTATGTACCTTTGCGTTACTCTACAGTATACTTTTTATTCCCTCTACTCCTCCATATCTCAAAGAGCGTTTTAATCGTCTCACTTCCATCAGATCTTCCCAAAACCATCTTCTTGCCCCACCACCTTCATCTACCAAATTTTATAATGGCTCATTTACCTTTCGGGCTGTTCGGTTGTGGAATGCTTTGCCGTTGCATATAAGGTGTGCAAAATCTCTTCCTATTTTCAAAAATCTGTTGAAACAATATTACCTGTCTCTCCCTTAAGTTGCCTTTTATGTATTGTATGTATGTATGTATGTATGTATGGTTGTATATATGTCTGTGTATTTATTAATTTATTAGGTATGTATTTTTTTTTCAAGTGTCCTGTTTAGAAATATTTGAAAGATTGATGTGTTAGTTTACTCTTCATGATGAATTCCTGCACTACCTGTTAAAAATTCTAGTTTAAATGTTTCCTGCTGTACAAAGGTTGTCTGGAAGAGATCGCTTTAAAGCGATAAGACCGCCTGTTGTGTACATTATTTATTAAGCAATTTTTTTGTAACCTGTTTGTCTTTCTTGTTGTGGTGCAATAAAGAGTATTTATTATTATTATTATTATGTAAAAATGCGAATTATCGAGCAAGCGAGGCCGTTGTGACCTAAGCTAAAACCACGAAAATCTAATTACGAAGTTCGGATATCTCGTCGTCTTATACTTTATGGTACTCGAACGTACAGAGACAGATATACGAACTTCGAGATTCGATTTTCGTGGTAGCGCCGCTGTCCTATCGATCATTGTGCCGCTGTGGCAGCGATGTGGTTCCACTATGTTGGCCCTCAGACGGAAACCAACAGCCAGCAGAAAACTAGCCAGATACAAAATGTTCCCGTACGCAGTTGGCAGACGGATAGGCATGAAGTGTGGTGTGGCAATATATGGGATAAGTGTTTCGGTCACGGAAGAAAAAAACCATTAATGGTCATTGACGTGTACCTATAGGGAAAATTTAAATAGGCACATACGATATTAAGTACGATATTAATATGTATTATTCCGTGTTTCAGTGTAGACATTCGTGTATTTAGTTTGAATTAATATTGTAACGCAAATCAAAATGCTTGTGACTGCCCTGTGGCTGTGGGCTTTATGCTATTTAGTACATGCAGACAACGGTACATCTTGTGAGTTAGACTATCGATATATCGGCAGTAATGAAACATTTAATATATCGGCTTGTACAATATTACCGTGTATAACCAAATGCTGTCCGGCGAATCACGTCTATCTCAAACATGAAGCGCTTGGTACGACAGATTGTTTTGACAGCGTTAACTTAACATTAACATTCAACGTAAGCAACCTAGACGACTATTCCAAAGTTCCCATTTACAAGAAACTTGGCAAAAGAAACGTAGTCCAGACGACGAGAACAATTGAAAATTTTACTCTCATCTACAGCGAAAACTTTCTTCATTCATCGAATTGTTCTTTACAAATAGAACAAGATTTTATGTACATATTGCAGGTAAGTAAACAAGCAACTGCGGTAAGCAAGCAATGCAGCTTCTTTAACCACTCACTTGATTTCGAATTTTAAAAAAGGTAGCCTAAATTGCCTTAATTTTTTCTTTATCATAGAAGCCCATACTTACCACAGTTGCCACCATCAGTTTAGGGATGCGCGAAATTGGCAACTGTGGTTGCCACAAGCATAAGTGAGTGGTGAAATTGTCATTTTTGCACTCTCTACTTAATTGTCACTTACAAATTAATAGGTCAGCGACTAATTTTCATCAAAAAATAACACGATTTATGAATTTAGTTGGTGTATAATTATGTGCGACGCTCTTCGTAGAGGCTAGATTTTGATTTTATTAGTAGACAGATGTTAAATCTGTAAAATTAATATAGTAGCTGACGTACAATATTAATCGCAGAGTTATTACTTTAGAAGATAATATATTTCATCGGAGGCTGAGATTTGTTTATTGTTGTTTGTAAACTGGCGCTGGATTTTTCATATTCTGTTGGAATAGTAAAGATGGCGCGTGGCGTACCTACCTATTAGTTTAATAGAAGCTGTTCTATTAACCCATGCCTTACATACAAAAAAAGACGTTACGTGGTGCATTTAAGACAGGTGCTATAATAAAAACTTAAGTAGCTGCTCTTATAAATTCCCTAAAAAATCCCCTTGTGTGATTGCCAAGGCACAAAATTTTATTTAGCTAGCAAATAAAAATTAATAAGAACGTCTGAGACTTCTCTCTACGAAATTTGTCACAACTTTTACGGTGGAAGAATTCAAAGATTCAAAGATTCAAAATATTTATTTGCTCTGAATACAGTAAGCTTAGGTGGTAAAATACAATGCGTGCTGTGTATTCAGCCTGCGTACAAGCATGCAAACATTTGCAGGGGCGATGCTAAATAATACATGTTAAAGACAAAATAATAAATACAATAGTCAAAGTTAAAAAGTCAATTGAAATAGTTATATAGTAATAAAAATAAAACAAGCAAACAATTAATTATTATGAAATGTCAGTTAGGTATAAATGTCATAATCTAAATATTTTTTAACGCTATAAAAACATTTGTCCAAGAGCCAGGCAGTCAATTTTGATTTAAAACTATTTCCTTTTAGTAATTTAATGTCCTTAGGTAGTTTATTATATATAACTATGCACATATTAAACACATTTTTGCCGTAAATCATTTTATGAACACGTGGCTTAAAAAGTAAATTCATAATGGTCTGTCGGGTCTGTCTGTCCAGTACTTCTGCTCGTTTTTTAAATAGATGTCGGTGGGTGTCAACGAAGATACATATTTCCTTTATATAGAGACAGGGTAACGGGAGAATACGTAGTTTTTTAAATAAGGGGACGCAAGAATCATCAGACCAAGCATTACAGATCACACGGATACATTTTTTTTGGATAATGAGGACTCTCTCTACATCGACCGAGTTGCCCCACAAGATTAGGCCATAACGAAGCACCGACGACACATATCCATGATATGCCGTTAACGCGGCCTCCACTGACACTGTGTCTCTCAGTCTCCGTAGAGCAAAAACAAATCGGTTGAGTCTGTTACATACTTGCTCAATGTGGTCCTTTCAGTGTATGTGTTTGTCTAGCGTAAAGCCAAGAAACTTGATGGAGGATGATTCCTCTACTTTCTCATTTTCGTATTCGATTGTCATCGGTAATCTATTTGAATTATAGGATTGTATTTGCATAAATTTAGTCTTACTAATATTAATTTTTAAATCATTCATGTCCATCCAATTAATTATGTCATATAAAGAATTATTGATATCTTGATTGAATGTCAAAGAGTTATCACATTTTACCATAATGGTGGTATCGTCGGCAAACATGACCACTTTATGACGGGTGGCATTTGGTAGATCGTTAATATAGATAACAAAGAGGAGCGGTCCTAAAATGCTACCTTGAGGGACACCAGTATGATTAACTTTAGGCTGAGATCTAAATACTTGTTTGACGGCGGTATTATTTGCTAGAGTTAATCTGCTGATCTCTGTGCACTGTACCCTGTTGGTCAAGTAACTTCTGATCCAGTCATGCGCTCGGCCTCTAATACCGTAACGTTCAAGCTTAATTAGAAGTTTCGAGTGGTTGACAAAATCAAATGCTTTTGTCATGTCTAGGAAAAGCGTCGCGACAGGGGTACCTCCATTAATACTCTCTGTGATATATTTAATAAACTCGAAACCGGCATGTGTCGTAGATTTCTTGTCACGAAAACCAAATTGTTCAGGACATAGTATGTTGAATCTTGTTAAGAAGTTACTCAGCCGAATATAGAATGTCTTCTCAAATATTTTGGACATAACCGGTATCAATGCAATAGGTTTGTAATTGCTTGGGTCTTGCCTATCACCTTTTTTGTACAGTGGTTTAACTAATGATAATTTTAATTCATCGGGAAACACACCTTCGACAAATGACAAATTAACAACATGAGTCAGTGGTATACATATATAAATGGCACACAGTTTTAAAATTTTAGTCTAAATTTCGAGACTTGGCTTCTTTGTTTCCATGGAATGTTATTTTCTTTGGGATCTCGCTACTTTTTGTAGGTTATTGTGTTATCAATACATAAAATTTTGAAACACTAAAGTGTTCTAAATTTTAAGCTTCTATGTCTGCTAGAAGTGCTGAGTCTTAATGATCGGTCAGTGAGTGAGGTGTCAAAATTAGGAAACTTTTGACTAGTTATAACCAGTCAAAGTTCCTTAATTATAATTCTTAAACTACTGGTTCAAATTGAATTAAATTTGAAATATACCGTGTTCATACAATGCCTGCTTAGTTACTGAAATTTCAGGCTTCTAGTTTTATCCACAACGAAGCTAATAGGGAGGTCGAAAATGGCCTGAAATGCTTCGCGAAAAGGATGGTACAGCCGTGTCGCTGTTTTGCTCGACTTGGCGGGGGCATTACCGTGCCCCCAGATACCACTTGCTTGCAATTTGTTGCGTTACTTACAGTTTGAACGGACGGAAAATAGAAAAAATATGGAGAAAACATTTTTTTCGATATTCCATATTTCATGAATGTTGTGTTGTTGTTGTGTGCATGTTTAAAGCCGTTTTTGAGAACACGAATACAAATATATACACAAGTAGGTACATACAAATATTGCTCGTTTATGGGATAAAGGCGATTTGAGGACATATATATCCTGTTATTCCATTTCTGACTCCACGGTACCTATTTAGGTACTTATATACACCAACTTACCTGTAATTTCTTTTTAGAATGGATATTTAGTAACGAGAAGGTTGAATTATTACAATCAATGGGTCGATGAAACGGCGCCGGGTGAGTTTTGCGTGGAGCATCAGGTTGTTTTGGACGCTGGTGGCGCCTTATCGAAACCGCAGTTGGTCATAAAGTTCCTGATAGATTATGTAGAAGATGAAGATAAAACCAAAAACCTCGCCTACGGTAAGTAATCAAGACCAATCATTTATGTTACACATGTACATGTTTTACGGACATTATATCAAACAAACTGAGAAAATTCATCAAAGTTTATATTACACGTTTTACGGACATTCTATCAAACAAACTGAGAAAATTAATCAAAGTAAATGTTTAATATCTTTAACCTGTTAAGAAAATTGAAAATTGTACAAAATATTGTACGGCGGGGCGTACAATATTTTGTATAAATTTCAAAATTGACTTTGTACTTTTAGTGAATGTCAAAAAGTACCAAATATACAAAAGCATAGGTACCTACCTTGGGTCTCAGGAGGCATAATATTGTCTTCAGTTTCCGCGATTATTACTCACTAGCTTCTGCCCGCGACTTCGTACGCGCATAAATTATGGTTTACTGCATGGTATTCTTATGTTTAACCATACTAGTTACATACTGAAATTAAAGATTTCATTTCCATATATTGTGTGTGTAACAGTTCAAATTCTCTTGGAATCTAAATAAACACCCTCATGAACTTGGTCGCCAATAATGTTATAAAGATGCCCAACCCAAAGTATCCTTTTAGAGTGCGCTCCCTATGCAAGTCCCAGGTCCGAAGACCTAGGGCGAGCCCGACGGACACTCACTATCCTAAGGTGTCTTGCAAGCGAGACCTGCGGCCAAAGTGCCGAGCAGAGAGGTAAGAGAAGCCGAAGGCCGAGCTTTTCATTGCAATTAAAGGCCTAAACCAATCCTTCAGAGAGGTCTCAATGCGAGCTCGAGGGCCTAAGGCCCGATCCCCCACGGATACTCGTTATCTCCGAGTAACTTGCAAGCGAAACCTGAGGACCGAAGTTCTGGAGGTAAACGGGAAGGCAAGCGGAGCCGAATTCTGAGTTTTTCGTAGGAATGACAGGCCCTAAGCATGCTTTTAGAGAGCTGTCACTATGTGAGCTCGGGGGCTGAAGGCCCGTGGGTGAGCCCCCACGGACACTTACTATCCCCAGGTGTCTTCGTATCCGGAGTATCCGTAGACCACTGTCCAGAAGGTGAGCGGCCAGGGAACTTTTCGTAAGAATGAAAGATCCAAATCAAGCCTTAACACTTGGGGGCTGAAGGTCACTTATATTATAATATATAAGTATCCCAGGGTGGCAGCGAGGCCAAAGGCCGAGCTTTACGTTGGAATATAAGGCCCACAACATCCCTTAGAGAGCACTCTCAATGCGAGCGCCTACGCCACTCATTATCTTCGGGTGTCTTGCAAGCGAAACCTGAGGCCCAAATTTCCGAAGATAAAAGGGGAGCCAAGCGAAGCCGAAAGCTGAGCTTTTCGTAGGAATTAAAGGCCTATAGCATGCTTTTAGAGACCGCTACCTAGGCGAGCTCGAGGACCGAAAACCCCAAGGCAAGCCACTACGGTTACTTACAATCTCTAGGTGTCTTTGCAAGCGAAAGCTGTGGCCAAAGTACCGAAGATGAACGGTTCAAAATGATTACTTAATGTTTTTTTCAGCAATTTTTCATTCCTAACAATAACACCTAGTTTGTTAACAATGTTAATAGTAGGTAGGTACATTGTTGTAAAGGCTAGAAAGTAGGCAATAGATGGACGAGTGGGTTCGAGGGATGTGAGGACCTCGAAGGAGACGAGTCCATCTATTGCACTTTTGGCCGAGACATTACATAGTGCTTTTCACGCCTACTGCGAGGAAATTGCAAATTATTATAAGTCAAAATTAAGTACCTTATTAAAGATAATAATATGAAACACTATAGCTAGGCTTTGCAATTCGAATATTCGAATATTCATATTATTCGAATATTCGCCATGAAAATTATTCGAATACCACAAGGTCTACTATTCGAATAAAATGAATATTTCGAATAGTATAGAAATACATAATTTTCCATATACATTCAATAAAAATCACTTATGTACGAGTAGGAGGCTACATAACAAAAACAGTGAATAAGATTGAACACTGGTGGCGTTACACCAATTGCCAGCCATGATTAAACGGGTCGCAAGAACTTTCTGGCGGTGATTGTCCTCTCAATCCTGGGTTCAACACTACAAAAGAATACATGACATACATGATTTCGAGGGTACAGACTCTTGACAAATCAAATGGTAAAACAATTTCGCAGTAAGTCTATCTTGGGAAAGGCTAGTTCAATTTCAGTAAATTTGTCCCCTAATATTTATTTATTTATCTTACGGATGAGTATCCACCAATGCTGTGTGAGGCGGTGGAGCGGTTTGTGGAAATCAGCCACCTATATAGCATCCTTATTCTGTTCTTCAGCTCTTCCTATTGGTGTATTTTTTCCTTGCGAACCTCTACGCTGCTTCGCACAGCTGTGGTGGATCACATCAGCCTAATCGTTTACAGCATGAAAGAGCCGCTCTCCTCAAGTCATATGTCCACCTGGCCGGAGGGCGCCCAACACTACGTTTGCCAAGCCGCGGCCTCAATTCGAGAACCTGCTTGCTTACTCCACCGTTCATCGGTTATGCGACAGATGTAACCAGCCCACTGCTACTTCAATTTGTTACACTTTTGAGCTATGTCAGTCACTTTGGTTTTCAGTCGGACAATCTTGTTTGGGACTTTGTCCATCAGCAAGAGCCCGAGCGCAGACCTTTCCAAAGCTCTCCGAGGGACATGTAGTCGGTGGGCTAGCTCCACCGTCAGGTTCCATCTCGGCTCAGCTTCGTACGTCAAGACTGGTAGGAAGCATTGATTGAACACCTTGGTCTTTAGGAATTGTGGCAGTGATTGGTAAAATTTGTGAAATACGACAACGACCTTTTGTTTAATAATCGCGCGCCTGAGTGACACTACACTACGCTACCGGAACTTCAATAAATACAGATGTAGATTATTTTACACTATTTGTTACTGTTAAATTTAAGAAATGTTTGTTTATAATGATTTTCAGGTTTTTTTAATATTTTAACACAGTGTTCTTTATTACTTTGGTTTAATATGGCAAGTATTCGAAATTATTCGAAATATTCGAATATTCGAATAATGGAAAATTTAATATTCATATTATTCGAATACTAAAAATGGACGAATATTGCAAACCCTAACTACTCGCATGTCGGGGGGCACCGCGCCGGGGCTTTTTTTGACTTGTTCGCGTGCAGCAGCCTGAAGGGCTGTAGCTGCGAGTCTTGGCTGGCCTGTGGGTAGTCGCAACTAAGGGGCTACCCGACTGCCGAAAAGCCCCGCGCCGGGACGCCCCGCGCGGTTCCCCCCGCCACGCAAGCGGGGTGATTGAGCGAATCGCTGTTGAAACAATATTATTGTTGGACAGTTTGAACTCATAGTTGGCCTGTTAATGCGATGTCCAACTATAACCCCGGCTTTGAAGCCTGTTTTCTGACCATCTTTTGCCACATTTCCGAGCAGTGGCGTGAAATAGTAGATTATACACTAAGGGGATAAAGCACTCTTTTATTTCACGGGAGCGAATTGAATCCCGAACGTAACGAAGGACTCATAATTTAACTCCTGAGCGTAGCGAGGGAGTTATAAGTTAATTCCTGAGCGAAGCGAGGGAATTAAGACTGAGTCCTGAGTGCAGTGAGGGGTTCAACCGCCCAAGACTAAAACAGTCTTATCCCCGAGGTGTATACTCTACTTTTCACACCTTATGCGAGACAAAAAAACAGGCTCAGTAGATAAATAATGTTTATTTAGCAAATTAAAAGTACATAGTAACATTAGACACGTTAGTCCAATTATGGAAAGATAAGGTAATGTTTTTATTTGGTACGTTTATTGAGGTTGAGTTGGAGTTTATTTGAGTTGCGTTCATAGCTTCGGATACTTGCGTCTGAGGGTCGAGATGTACCGTAAAGGTTGGGGAAGGTGGATTTTCAGGCAGTGAGCTTGATGTGGATGGGATGTGTTTTGAGGAAGATGGCTGTGGTGGCAGAGGTGTCCAAGGATCATCAATACTAGACGATGGTTTCAAAAGTATTTTTTCACCAATACGATAGCTCGTTCTTTCTTTATTTTTTATAGAATTTTCTATGTAGCCCTCTGCTACAGCGTCAGACTTCCAGCCACCGTGTCTTTTTATTTGGGCCATGTCTGCTCCTGAATCAGCCAATAGGCTCGCCGATGTTCTTCTAAAACAGTGGCCTGTGTAGAGCTCGGGATTTTCCAATTTCAGGTATTTAGCAATGTCTCTTGGCATGCCACTAATTTTGTTTTTGCCAATGACTTGCCTGGTACATTTGCCATTGTTGTAGCCTACAAAAAATCTGTTGGTGTTTATATTAGCAGGGCGTAGTGCTTGGTACTTTTGGACTATTTTGGCATCTCTCTCTTCTCAGTCGTACACTCTTGGCAGAGTGGTCGTGGTTGCTTCGATGTTACTAGGAGGTTACGTCGTCGGTCTTCTTAGCATCAATTGCCTTCCTGGCAATGGTTTTCCATTTCAGGCGGTTCATTGCGTTGCGAGAACACTCAGTCATTGAGTTTTGCGTGATTGTTTTTATAATGTCCGTCCATCGGGTAGGTGATCGACCTCTGGATCTCCTGCCTTCCACGTGGCCCTGAACCACCAGCCTCTCGATCGAGCGCTCGTTTCTAGTTATGTGGCCAAAGAACTTCAGTATTCGCAGTTGGACAGTTGACGAAAGCCGTTCCTTAACCTTGAGCTCCTTGAGGATGGAGTTGTTTGTGCGGAAAGCGGTCCAAGGGATCTTCAGCATACGCCTACAGCACCACATCTCCAAAGCGTCGATTTTCCGGCGGTCTTGTATAGGCAGGGACCAAGTTTCAGCTCCATATAGAAAGATTGGAAAGACAAGACATTTCATAAGTCGAACCTTTGTATTTTTGGTTATCCTCTTATCTTTCCAAATCTTGTTGAGCTTTTCAACCGCAGATCGAGTAATAGCGCATCTTCTCTTGATTTCTTGCTCGCAGCCGCCTAAATTGGATATGTTGGATCCGAGGTATATATAGTTTTGTACAACATCACAGTTGGCTATACTGGAAATGTCCATTTGATTTTGTCCAGCTCGGTCCACAATCATCATTTTGGTCTTGTCCCTGTTGATGGCTAGGCCAAATTCAAGACTTTTGACTTCCAAACGCGATAACAAGTCTTCAATATCTTCTCTTGACTGTGCAAGAAGTGTAGTGTCATCAGCATATCGTAAGTTATTTATCAGCCGACCTCCAATAGACACGCCCTTTTCCCAGTCTTCTAGAATTATTTTGGCATGGTCTTCACGAATTACGAATGACCGTTCTCTATTTGTTTTTGTATCCAAAATTGCCGGATACACATAAAGCGAGACTGCGAGAGAAGCGATAACTTGTCTGTACAATTCTTATAACACACCATTCAAGGTGCCTTAGAGTTTGTATTTTTTTGTTACAAAGATAGGTAGGAAACAGTTCCAAATTCGATATTTGTATGAAAAATACAGGACTGGTCTCAACACTTTTGGCCAAGGCTGTATATGTTTTAACGATTAAATATGTAGGTAGTAGACTCGAATTTAATTTTTCAACTGCGTAACATAAAATGAGAAATACTTAGTGTAGAGATAAATTCAATCAACAATTAGGTTCATAGGTTGTACTCACTTTTATAGCAAGAAAACTGTGGTCGGGGGCTTCATTCAAGAAAGTCTCCACGTTTTGTGTCGTAAGTATCTTTGATTTCTTTGCTCGATGTCCATCCGATTTCCTTTTTAAAAAGGCCAATAACTTGGCATATGTATTAATTTGTATGTCATGTTTGACACTTATTGTTGCCCTCAGCATCGAATATATACACCACAGGCTACTTGGCTTCTTTGTAGCTGACAAATATTCAAAATAGACCAGAAGCACTGATTCAGACACAGACTTTACGCCTTTTACAGCTTTCCATTTGTCAAAATCGTTGTAGGCTTTTAGGTATTTTTCCTTTGACTTCTCTGGCAGCAGATTGTTGACAATGCCTATGGCATCTAATTTGATAAACTCAGGAGTCAAAACACTTTCATCACTCGACATTTTCAATATTATTTTTGAAATTAAATCTTCTATAGGCACCTACAAGAACTCGATTTGTTCGTCACGCGTGAACAAATGAAGGCGCGCGACGTTCCAAATTCGAAAGCACAAGCCGTGGTCCTAGATTCGAAATTCGAATTTCGAACACCGCGCTCCTCCGGACCGGGGTTCACACGGGGGCAAACTTCATTTATTTTGTCAAATCAAGTAGGCCATGGCCTAGGACAAATTGTGTTTAGCAAAATTAAACTTTATGCATATAGTAATAAGAATTATGAAAAGTGAAATCATATTATTAACCAGCGGGTTATAATGAAATTCAGTACAACATTATAACCCGGCTAATACCAAGGGATTTAATGTCTTGCTTTCGGTAGGGTTTACATGACCTATAATTCGGCATTGTCGAGCACGTGGTTTGAAAAAGATCTTAATGGCCTGCAGGACTGGTGGTGTCCTGCGTGTTCCTGGCGCTGGTGCTGGCGGTGTATGCACTCCTGCCGGAGCTGCGCAACCTGGCGGGCCTCATACTGATGGCATACGTTGCCACTTTGTTTTCCGCATTCTTAATCCGAATCGTGGTAACTTTGAGCGACCGGCCGGGGAAGACCGCATGCATATGGCTGGGTATGAATAAACTAACTAAGACTTTTCTATAGATGATAGATAGATGATTATGACAACATCACTTTATTGTGTGTAACAATTGTTCATTTGTTAACAGGCTTGATTTCTTACTATGCGATACTGGCGTATTTTTCTTGGATGAATGTCATGTCGTTCGATATCTGGTGGGCAATGAGGTAAGTTTTTATACAGTGTGTATTTTTAATATTACCTCAAATTGTAACCAGAGGCTGGTGTTTATTATTATTATTATTATTTTTATATTTATTTATTGTTTATTAAGAACCAAACGGTTGTATACATTTACAGTAAACAGAACTAGGTATATGTTAATAAATTTAAACCTACAGTTTCCTTAATTAAAGATACGATAGCTAAGTAAATTACTTTTTAATTTTAACTAAAAAGATCTGAGCTGTAGCTACCTTCGTTCGAGCACAGTTGAGCTCAAAAAACGGGTTAACATTGAATAAGGTAAACATTAATAAATGTATTTATCAGTTAAACTGTACTATACCTCACTATCATAAGTTACTACAATTAAACATTAGTAACATTAAAATTACACATTTATCCATTTTTAGGTTAGAGAAGGAGAAGAGAACTTATTACTATTAAAAAATGCTTTCTTTACGTCATATATTGAGCAATTAAATATATCGACTACAGACAGTTTAGAATTATCATTAAATAACCTACAAGCACGAATGACATAATTATTACGCGCATAACACGTTCTAGTGTTAGGTATTACAAATAGCTCCTTTTTGCGACACATACGTTGTCTTCTGTGAGGCACTTTGAACAAAATCCCTTGAAGTAACACAGGAACATCTAAATGTGAGTGAAGTATCTTGTACAGAATAACAGCATTATTACAATCGCGTCGATCACTTAGCTTCTGCATATTGTGATGGATAAGGGAGTCGTCATAATTTACATAGGTATGGCCAGTTCTAAAATCTAGTGCTTTAACATTTTTTTTCTGTAGCCTCTCAATTCTATCTATATGGATGGCAAAATAAGGTTTCCACACCGCGCACGCAAATTCAAGATGGCTTCGAACAACATTCCGGAATGGCTTCCCTACGCGTAATATAAAACCTTGTTGCTTTAAAGTTAAGTGTTAAGAACCGATATTGCAATTTTTTTTCTTAACCACAATCTTTATTTTTTTCATATAAAATAATTCAGCACGCAATGGATCACTACTTAGTCTTACTGACGTTATGTCACAATAAATTGTCACATGTCACCCGATTCTTCCATTGCATGTGTCATCATGTCACAGTGTACGCAATACATTGCCGGTCGATACATTTTCGAAAACTAATTACGCTTTTGTAGTTAAGCCTAATTTAAAATTTTCTTGAAAATATCGGTTCATAGCCCTAACACGTACCTCTGGTTACAATTTGAGGTAATATTAAAAATTTCACAAAAGTCACGCAGTATTTAGTATTTTTTAACGATAATATATCTTTTATAATGAACTAGCCGCCCGCACGGCTCCGCCCGGGAATAGAGAACCCAGCCGCAAGAAAATATAGCCTACAAGTATGTCCGTCTTGAAGGTCTATTTTATATACGTACTGACTTAACTGCCCGTTCTATGTTACTCCCCCCGTCCCCGACTATGTTCGCGTGGAACCCGTTTATATCGTAGCTCTAAACAAACTTTCTCCCCCCATTTCACATCCTTAGGGGATGATTTCCGGGATTAAAACTATCTTATGTCCTTCCCCGGAATTCAACCTATCTCCATAGAAAATTTCATTCCAATCAGTCCAGTGGTTTAAGCTTGAAGAGGTAACAAACAGACAGACAGACAGATACACTCGCATTTATAATATTAGCATGGAAAGGTGTGGATTAGTATGTATTTGTGAGTTAATGAAATTGGAAGAATAGTTCCTTAGAAACTAACTTACAAAAGTGTTACCATAAGAGCGCTAGCACGTTACAGTGGCGGCCTCTAGTGGCTTTAAACCTAACCTAAAGGCTATCGTCTATATGTTGCAGGGAAATGGTCAAAACAAAGATTTGATCAAATCTCTAAGGGATATGATCAAATCACGCAGGATGTTAAAATGGCCAATTCATTTTATCATTTACCTAATACAAATCAGTAATTTGATCAAATCTCTGAATCTGTTTAGTGAAATGACGAAATCGGACAAAAAAGGCCACTTGTTTTTTCATTTCACTAGACTTGTTTAGTGATTTGATAAAATTCTCCATTTTAACATCCTGCGTGATTTGATTATATCCCTTAGGGATTTGTTCAAATCTCTGTTTTGACCATTTCACTGCGACATATATACTATACAGGGCGTCCCAAACTTATGGGACATGAAGGGGAAGTACCTTGAATATCGTAGATAGGGTATTTTGCTGAAAGAAGACCTTATGTTATTTTTGAAAGTTAGTAATCCTGCAATCAAAGTTTTTCGAAAAATTACTTGCTTTGTCTGGGAATCGAACCGCCTTAAATGGGAAAAAAAACACCCCTACTTTTACAATGCCAATGGAAAGAATAGCTACAAAATAATAACTCTTCTTTAGTAGCACATTATTTTAAAAGAAAGGAACAACGTGAAATTAATCATTTTAATCAAATTTAAAACATATTTATTTCGAGTTACATGTGACGAGTTCCAGCTACTGCTCAGCTATACTAAATATACGAACTATTTCCGCGTCGCAATCAGTTTATTTCCAATTTCGCCATCAACTCCGTTTTAAACTGAGAAAATTCAGCACGAAGATCCAGAAAATTCATATTGTTACTAAATAATATTTTGTCAAAATAAAATAAATGACGACTATAAGTACCTACCTACCTATTATGGAGTTTGAAAATCAAAGGAAAACTTGTTCAAGCTCATTGGCTCAACATAATGTCAGATGTTAACATCAAATTCTACAGGTTATAATTTACTTTAAAAACAAAGTTTTAACCGACTTCAATTTAGTACTCCGCCAAGCCACGAGAACATTTCCTATTTTTTTTACAACATGAACCGATTTCCGATAGCTAATAATGCGTTGATTACTATAGAAAAAAACCGAATCGCTGTATGTGGGCCGATAATATTAGAGGACTTCCATCGATTCCCCAAGATCATCACCAATGGCACTTCATTAGTTCCCATTTCATCGGAATCTTATCAGAACCTGAGACGTACTTTTGCACTTTTAAGTACATAATTGAGGAATTCGATAAGTCATCTGTGGTCTTCATCATCAATTCCTCGCCACCAAATTTATGATTCCGGATGTAAATACACGAGTTATAACAGAAAATACCAAAATCACTACACGCCTGCCTAATAAAATTGAGAAATTCCCTCAATTCCTCATGGATCCCATCATCTAACTGAATTTTGAAAAAAATGGGACCCTCCTGGAAGTATATACATACGAACAAAAAAAAATTCGGGTCGGCTCATCAATGACGGAGTTCTGAGGTAACAAACTTTGAAAAAAAAATACAGCCGAATTGAGAACCTCCTCCTTTTTTTGAAGTCAGTTAAAAATAATAATGTAGATAATAATTATGTGCAGTGCCAGCCCGAGTATTATCAATAAATTTTCACCGCTGAACGGGGTCTGCGTTAGAAATGTGAATAGCCGAGTTTGCAATTAAAGCACAGAACCATTAATTATGTAATTAACTGCTGTCAGCCTGTCACCAATAACAATCGATACAGAAATAGCCGCCACCCTGGGAATTCAGTACTATTTAGAGACCGCCGACCAGCCTGAATATGCAATCCCATGTAATGAGCTTAGTTTACCATGCGCAAATTTGTGGTAGGGGGGAGGCTACTCTATCTACACAAAGATTTGTTTGTTTGTTTGTTTGTTTTTTTGTTTGTTTGTTTGTCTGTTTGTCTGTTTGTCTGTTTGTCTGTTTGTCTGTTTGTCTGTTTGTCTGTTTGGCTGTTTGTCTGTTTGTCTGTTTGCCTGTTTGCCTGTTTGCCTGTTTGTCTGTTTGTCTGTTCGTTCGTTCGTTCGTTCGTTCGTTCGTTCGTTCGTTCGTTCGTTCGTTCGTTCGTTCGTTCGTTCGTTCGTTCGTTCGTTCGTTCGTTCGTTCGTTCGTTCGTTCGTTCGTTCGTTCGTTCGTTCGTTCGTTCGTTCGTTCGGTTGTTTGTTAGTTTTTTGGTTGTTTGATTGTTTTTGTTTGTATTCAATAGGCTCCGAAACTACTGGACCGATTTGAAAAATTATTTTACCTTTAGAAGCCGACATAATCCCTGATGAACATAGGCTACTTTTTACCGCGCAAATTGCTTCATTCCTACGGGAAAACGGATTATCCGTGCGAATCCGGGCCGGGCAGCTAGTATTAAATAAAACCATGGTCGTAGGGGTTTCCGCAAGCTCCGCCAGACCCACCGGCGCGGAGGGCTGGTCAAGCTGTGCTGGTACGGGCTCTACGGCTGGGGCGCGCCGCTGCTGCCCCTCGTATTCATGATCGTCGTCGAGAACACCGACATGACGCACCTGCCTGACTTCGTCACACCTCATTACTCTAACCCCAACCGTTGTTTTATGGAAGGTAATGTTTCTCACGAGTTTGCTCCGTATCATATATGCATCATAAAACTGGGAACAAATTATCGGCCGCGACTGATAAATGCGCGGCTGACAAAAACATTCTGCGCTACTGACTTCTGTTGGACGTCCGAACGCTCAAGGTCAGCACAAGGTTACGTCCACGGCTTATCTCCGATACTTATCACAATCCAGTGCATATTCATTCAATCATTTGGTACCTACCCTAATAAGTCGCTGCTGTGAGCCGCGTCCGTGAGCCGCGTCCGATAATTTGTTCCCCTTACTCGTGCAGATTTAGTTGAGTGTTAAACCTAGCGGAATTTCTAAGTACGTCAATTCCTCCTTAATCAAATGACAATATGCGAGGATACTATTTTGGCAAGTATCAAGTAGTAGGTACCTATGCAGAAGCAGAAACTTATAAATTTAAATTAAAGGAAAAAATAAAAATTGAATGCTCTTAGCCGGATTCGAACAGGCGCCCACAGGCATTCATGGCCCGTCGCTCACCAACTGAGCTATCGGAACAATCTGTCTCGGTCACTAAATTATTCAATCAGCTCCTTCTTACAACTAGATATTTTGTTTTGTATAGGTGAAAGGTCCTTCCAAACCTTGTCTAACAAGTTGATTGACCCTCAGCTTTTTGGACCCTCTGACTGATATTTCATTCAAAACTATCGTCCTTTGATAATGAGCGAGTCTTGAAGCGTGTTTCTGATAATGTGTGTCATTCGTACATTTTAACGTTGAACTATTGCTAAGTTTTCTGATTGCAGAGGATGAAAGGCAATTGTACATGAATGGGCCGATACTAATAACTCTCTGTATCAACATAACGTTGTTCTTGATGACGGCGTACAACATATGGAAGATCAAACGCGGCGTCTCCCAGCACAGTGCTGGGGACAGCAGGAGGAATGAGAGCGATCAAACCAGGTATAACTTTTATTCTTCCTAACATAGCTATATAAATAATCTAAACACCTGTGGTGAATTTTTAAGTCAGTCAACGTCAAAAGATCTTAAAACACAATATTTCTTGCATGACGCCCCAGAACAACACCGAACAACAAATTACACCGAAGTGTCCAACAATAACAGTTTGAACTCATAGTTGGCCTGTTCGTGCGATGTCCAACTAACTCCAGCTTTGAAGCCTTTATTCCGACCATCTTTTGCCACATTTCAGAGCAGTGACGTGAAAAAGTTTTTTTGTTCGTTCCAGGTTTGGCCTCTACCTCAAATTAGCACTCGTCATGGGCATAAACTGGATCATGGAAATAGTGAGCTCACTCTACGAAGAACACTATCCCTCACGGTGGTGGTACATCCCAGATTTTTTCAACTCCTTCACCGGAGTCTTCATTTTCATTATATTCATTTGCAAAAGTAACGTTTTTGCGCTTCTGTGTAAAAGGTAATTTTTTATTTGTCCTTGCTAAGGTCTATAACTATGTTTAGCAATTTTATCTTGACTTACTTACTTACATGATGGTCAGCACAGGTGAAGTTTCTTCATTGTGTTTTTGTTCGCATCGCGTTCATACATAATTACATCAACAGTAAAAAAAGCATCTCAATTAAGGAATACAATCAACGCTAACTCTACAACTTTTAAGTGATATCGACTGAACTGAAATGTTACTTTGCAGATTCTCAGCAGGGGACGAGCTGGTTCGAAAATGGCAGCCCGTAGATTCCAAATGCTTCGAGGATTCGAGAGTAAATAACAGAAGGAAAATACAGGATTCTGTCACTGAAACAAGCGATGTCGAGGACCTAGGAAAGGGTCCGTGAAATCAATCTGAGACTAAGTTCAAGCCATAGACTGATATTACCATTACCACATTTAGAACACTCCAAGAAGCAAGCGCGTTAAAAATTAGTATATACATTTGATAATCTACTAGGTACTTACATTTATCTTCATTGAACCCCCTATTGTGATTGTGACGCATTACTCACTGTATTTGTTCAAAGTTTTAATGTTTGTTAGAACTTAGAAGTAACTTGTTGACACCAAACTCAAACTCAAACTCAAAATTATATTTATTCAAGTAGGCCCAGTAACAAGCACTTTCAAATCGTCAGGTAGAAACATAATCTTAAGCTAATTACTTCGAGTAATTTATTAAACATAAAAAATAACAGTTAAATGAAATATTTAAAATTTTATATAAAAAAATACTAGTCTAGAATGTTTCTAGAAAGACAATCTAATGTCAAAAAATAAATAAAACGAGAATAATTAATTAAAAACACAATGTCAAATTTTTCCAAACGGAATAAATAAATTATAAATCCAGTCAAAATTAGTCCCAAGAAGTTTTATCATTCATGTAGTCTTGTGCGCTATAATAAGCTTTAGAAATAAGTTTACGTTTCACATAGTTTTTGAATTTATTAATAGATAACTCAGTTACGTTTCCAGGAAGTTTGTTATAAAACCTTACACAATTACCCATGAATGATTTTTTTATTTTTTGGAGCCGAGTGGTGGGCACCGCGAGCTTATGCTTATTTCTAGTATTAATATTATGTATGTCACAGTTTCTCCTAAAATTGACAATGTTTTTATGTACATACACAATATTTTCATAGATATATTGACAATGCAATGTCATGATATTAATATTTTTAAACTTATCCCTAAGTGAGTGTCTCTGTTTCAATCTATATATCGCCCGAATAGCCCGTTTCTGCAGAACAAAAATGGAATGAATGTCCGAGGCACTGCCCCACAATAAAATACCATATGACATAATGCTATGGAAGTAGCTAAAATATACTAATCGAGCTGTTTTCACGTCTGTTAATTGACGGATCTTACTCACTGCAAATGCTGCAGAACTCAGTCTATTCGAGAGATTAGCAATATGGGGACCCCATTGAAGCTTAGAATCTAACGTTAAACCAAGAAAAACTGTGCTATCAACTAGTTCCAATTCCTCATCTTTCACAAAGACACTCCCTTGCTCGTGTTCAACGTGATTCGTGACAAATTTAATACATTTAGTCTTCTTCTCATTTAACAATAAATTATTAATATTAAACCAATTTACTACTTTAGAAATAGCATTGTTTACGTCATTGCAAGCTTTTTGCTGTCTTATAAGTTTGAAAATAAGTGAGGTGTCATCAGCAAATAATACTATATCATGGTGGGTCTTTACGAGATATGGCAAGTCATTTATGTAGATAAGGAACAGGAAAGGTCCCAATATTGATCCCTGCGGTACACCCATCGAGACCAATGACCCCGGTGATCGCTGTCCATTCACTTCGACCCTTTGTATTCTACCATGTAAGTATGACTTTAGTAAATTCAGTGCTGATCCTCTGACTCCATAGTAGTCGAGTTTCCTGATCAATGTTTCATGACAAACGCAGTCGAAGGCCTTGGATAAATCACAGAAGATACCTAAAGCATCTTGTGATTCCTCCCAGGCATCGAAAATGTGTTTAATCAGCTCGACACCAGCGTCGGTTGTCGAGCGACCCCGGGTAAATCCAAATTGCATGTTATGCATCAAATTGTTTATATTAAAATGCTTTATTAATTGCGACAAAACTAATTTTTCAAAAATTTTGCTAAATGTTGGGAGCACAGATATTGGTCTGAAGTTAGTGGGGTCAGTAGTGCTACCCGATTTGAATAACGGAGTGATTTTACTATGTTTCATTAGATCAGGAAACTCGCCGCAATCGACACTGTTGTTAAATATAACTGCCAAATCAGGCGCTATGATTTCTATAATGCATTTGAGTGCATGAACAGAAACTCCCCAGAGGTCACTAGTTTTTTTGACATTAATCGATTTAAACGCCTTTACTACATCTGAGAAACTAACGTGTTCAAAATGGAGGTTTGTATTACATTCTGGGGCGTTTTCTTTCAACAATGTAACGGCAGAGGAAGGTGATGAATTTAAATACTTAGTTGTGGAGACTGGTATCTCACTAAAGAAATATTCAAATTCAGTAGCTACTTCCAAACTAGAATCTACAATTCTGCCATCAATTTTTATTTTAAGATCAGTCGGTGTGTTTTTCGATCTGCCAGTCTCCATGTTTATTACTTTCCAGGTTGTTTTAATAATGTCAGAGCTATTTTTTATTTTCTGAGATAAATAATTACGCTTGGCAACATGACAATCTATTTTAAATTGCTTCGAATATTGCTTGACATGTTCTTTAAATTCATCACTCGTATTAAACCGCCGTTCCTCATATAAGGCATACAGTACTTGTCTACGTTTATGTAAGTCCGCAGTAGCCCACTCACTAAAAACTGGTGCACTAGTAACCACGGCCGATTTGCGAGTAAATACCGCATTATAAAGTGCCATAAAAGTATGGAAGAATGAATTGTACATGTTATTAGGGCTCATATCGGAAGACAGAAAGGGTAGCGCCTGAGCTAGACTATGTTTCATTCTTTCCACACGATCTGTGGTTACTGGTACAAAAGTTATTTGTTTTTTCACGATATTTTTCCTTAATGTCTCAAATACCATGAGTTGGCCTAAGTGATCTGATTCTAATTTGCTGATTATACTTTTGTTACTAGGAAAAATATTAGTGAAAATGTTATCTATACATGTTGAGCTAGTAGCAGTCACTCTAGTAGGCTCCATAAATACGTGGTTGAGATTACCAGATTTGAAAAGACTCAACAATCTGACACTTATTGTTGAATTTTCCAAAATATTTACATTGTAGTCGCCGCATATAAGTAATTTCTTTCTAGAACGCGATATTTTAAGAAGCACAGATTCCATTATGTTTTCAAAGAGTTCAAAATTACTTACTGGCGGCCTATATACACAAACAACGATAAATTGCTCAAATTCTACTGCACTCAGTTCTATGGTCCGTTCAACAGAGAAGGATACAATGTCCTTGCGTTCCTTAAATTTTAATTTATTATTTAATATAATTAACGACCCACCATGTATGGAATGAAGTCTGGTGAACGAACTACCCACCTGGTGATTATTAAATTGAGGCATTAATTCATTACTGGTTAACCAATGTTCAGTTATACATAGAATATCAATATTGCAATCATTCAAAAAAAGTTCAATTTGTAAATCTTTCCCTCTAATACACTGAATGTTTTGATGTACCAGGTGGATATAATTTTTATACTTATTTAAAACTAAATTGCCAGAGACAGAGTACTCTTTTGTCTTAAGGTTTAATTTAAATTATTAGTTAAGATTGGAACCAATTCCAAGTTAACATTGGGCTGCTCAATAGGAGCTGAGTTATGTGCCAAATTCTTGGCATAAATGTCAAGTAAATAGGATAGCGACAGAGCTATTTGTCTCATACAATAATTGGAAAGGTAAAACTTACCTTCAGTCAAAAACAACATAGGCAAATGTTTTTTACTAACATATTTGTTCATGTCAATTATACTAAACTTATTACTATATGTACAACAGTTATATAGAGATATATTTAATTTATATCTAGTGTCATTCTCCACTTTTGACATTTGACTACTATATGGGAATGTGAACAAAATAATCTTTTTCACTATAAGAGTGTTTAACTTTTCCAAGAATTCAATTAAATCAGTTTTGTTCACATTACCCCTGTTTCCCATAAGAACTAGCAGTGTTGTTTCTGAATGAATATTCTTGTCGTTAAGAATTTGATTTAACATGTTATCTAGGCTACTATATGGCAGACAATTGCTAATTGTGCTAAACCAGTCAGTCACCTAAAACAGTCCCACGTCGCCTTGGCACTGGCAGGCAAAAACCCGTGTGTCATTGGTCCGCCATTTAACGAGCGCCTACCCCAAGCAAAAAAAAATAAACTTGTAATGACATACTTAAGAGTCGACTTAGAAACTTTTTATTTGAGAATCCATTACATGACATCACTAATAAGATTTATTAAAAAATCACCAAATTTTTGGATTTGGCTGTTTAAGCGTGATTGGGTAACAAACATCCAAACATCTAAACATCCAAACACCCTAACTTTCGCATTTATAATATTAGTAGGAATTGACGTGTAAAACAATGCTTTTAACAATAAATGAATTGAATTGGATTGAGATGTATCTTTATTGACATCAAAATTGTATACTCATTTGATTTGTGTAGGTATTTTCAGATCATTGACGACCACTGTACGAGTGGTGATTATACTTAAGTTATAATTGATATCCTAATCTCAAATTGGTATCCTGCTGTTTCGGCAAAATATTTTTCGCCAAATTTCACTTCCCACAAAACTTATGGCAGTAGTTTCATTTCCCAAACGAACAAATAGCACATTTTTGTTTCGCATTTTGTTCATTTGGTCAAAATATCATTTGGCATAATTTTGCTTTGTCAAATGTTATTAAGACAAAAGTTTATTAAGCAAACACTTTGTTCGGGCTAATATTGTTTTCCAAACAAAACATTTGTTCAAATTTTCGTTTCGCACATTAGGTACCAGGGTGGAAAAAATGGCTTGTCATAAGCGAACTCTGTTTTTGGTCGGTTAGGTTAGGGTTCACTTGTGTCCCTCAGACCAGAAATAGACACCCCGCGCAGCGGGGTGGCGTCGATTCGCTGGAGACTCTCGATGAAAAGGGCGAAACCGACTCGGGACTTGCTTGCATGCATGCTGCTTATTTGGATTATAATATATTGTTACCTAAGTACCTATAGTACAAAAGAACATAAACTTACCTGTAAATTATTTACTTTTGTTTTTTACAAACTACCCGCTTAGCAAAATTATGTAATCTCACTCAAATAGATTTCGTATGCACCACACAATTAGGATCTAAATCATATGCCATGCAATAATTTGGAAAAAGAAACTTGACCATGTAAAACTTTGCCAAACAATAATTTGCGAAGTAATATTTTGCCATAGGAGATATTGCCAAGTGATATAATGCGAAACAATAATTTGACTAGTGTTTTTTTGCCAAATGATCATTTGGGAAACATTTTTTGGGAAGTGACACTTTGGGAAATGATTTTTGCCCATACAATAGAGAACCTCTCAAATTATCATTTTGTAACTTGTTGACCAGAGCTATGTACTTAGTTACATCATTACCTTTAAAATATTTTGTCATTGTAATTTAACATATTTGTTTAAATAATTGAAATCAAATCAAATCAAAACATTTATTCGTGACACACAACACAACTCAGATAATAAAAGAAAAAAAAACACATTTTTCTTTGCCACTAAATGGGTAGCTCAGCATGTTGCTAGCTTTGCAGCCAGCGCTGGGGGCCTAGACAAGGTTACTATCGACAAGCGCTAACGCCAATAAAATGTATGGGAATAACAGATGTTAACGAAAAGTCTTTCGTCGGCATCTGTCATTCCCATAGGGCAGATGCCCCAGTTCTGGCCACTTTAAGTCTGATTGTCTATTCAAGCGTCCGTAATTTTTTGTCAATATGGAACTATGTCACTCTTTATGTTCTAGGTAATTGAGAATATATTACTGTAGTCATACATATCTTCGCTTTTAATATTCTGACATTCGTTTTTTTAATATACAATTAAATGTCAGAAAAGAGCAAGCGAGCCACTTTTGGGCACCTTTTTACCCATTTGTGGCCACACGTATGTGCCAGTATGTGTAAGTTACATTTTGAACATTGAAACTAATCTCTGCCAAGATATATAATTTGTCTTTGGCTAGTTTTTTTTGTTACGTATATATAGGTACGCATTTGACCACTATCTCACCTGATGGTAAGTGATGATGAGGTTGAGGGTGTTACATGCATACCTAAATAGTGCCTATTCACTCAGTTAGAGTCTTAATCAATGTTAGGTAATAAGTAGTTCCTAGTGAGATCTTCTAGTAGGTATTTTGTACTAACTCAGGTAGAAAACTCCCTATACTTTTCAATTTCTAGTCTCTGCGTGAAAAACATTCAATTTTGTACGATTTTTGGGACAGATACCTAAGTGGCCAGAACTAGGTTAGTATGTGAACCAGTTATGGCCATGTACATGGCCACAAAAGGAGAAATCCCAATATCAAGTCGCCAGTTTTGGCCACTGGGCATAGCGCAAAAATAACCTTAAATATCCTTAGACAATACTTTTGCCATGCGATGTTAAACAATAAACTCAACGATAATATAGAAGGACTCCAAAAATGATGATGTATTACTCCCCTTCCAACCTTGTTGTTTTAATTAACAATTTAGCAATATACACGTGGCGCGACAAAACAGTGCTCCTGTCAACTGAATGACAAGTAACACATGAAAGATAACAGCGTCATCTGTTTTGCTATGATTTACTCTTGTATCTACTATAAACCATAGACTTGTAAAGTTTTCTGTTCCTTAGTAAAATCAATTTAAATTTGAAAATGGCCAAAACCGGCACAGTGGCCAGAACCGGGGCATCTGCCCTACATTTTATTATTATACGTCACACCTGGCCATAATGCGAGTTTTACTGCACGCTGCGCGTACGGGAAAACTCGCATTATGGCCAGGTGAAGACGTAAAATTTTGTACTCAACACGGGTGGTAATTCTTAAAGCCCCAGAGCGCATATTTATGGCCTTCGCCTTCGGTTCGGGCCACAGACACCTGCGATCTGGGGCATTCACGAATTCATCGCCCTAGTTACGTAATGTACTATTCTATTCGCGTTAGCGCTTGTCGATTGTAACCTTGTCTACGGCCCCTGGTCTTCCGCAGGGTCCATTCGGTGAGGGCACGGAAAGTAACAAACAAAAAAATTAAAAGGAAATTGCATCCGACTCCTCTAAAGTTAACACGGTAAAATAATCAATGACGGAGTTCTGAGGTAACAAACATTGCAAAAAAAAAGAATACAGCCGAATTGAGAAACTCCTCCGTTTTTTTGAAGTCGGTTAAACACCATGTTTGACGACCGCTTTACCCTGCCTACGAAGCAAGAGGTCCTGGGTTCGAATCCCGGTAAGGGCAATTATTTGTGTGATGAGCACAAATATTTTTGTTCCTGAGTCATGGATGTTTTCTATGTGTTTAAGTATTTATTTGTCTATTTAAAGTATGTTTATCGTCGTCTAGTACCCATAGTACAAGCTTTGCTTAGTTTGGGACTAGGTCGATTTGTGTAAGATTGTCCCCTAATATTTAATATTTTATTTTATTTATTTATGTGTCTTTTCCAAGTTTCCTACAATGTTGTTCTTCTCCATCATCAGACCCTCTACAGTTTATGTACCGAAGCTACTTGGCAAGCACTACCTATAGAACCCAAACACAGTAATATAAATATACGCCTTCTGAAAATTCACTACGATGCTGTTCTGCTCCATTTTCAGACCTCAACAGTACAAGTCCTACAGAAGCTACTTGGAAACCACTAACAGTAGAATCCATACACAGTAGAATTGTTATGTTCCTTCTCGGAGTTCCCCACGATGTTGTCTTGCTCCATCATCAGCTCATGTTCAGAAGCTACTCGGCAAACACTGTCAAAAGAACCCAAACATGGCATAAATCGTTAAAGCCGTATTGGAGATAATTGGGATCATTCGTGTAAAATATTCACTACAACGCCCCCTGGTAAGCAAACATCATAATTAAAATGTAAGAACCATCCCTGATAAGCCACAAACTCATCTCCGAAAATTGCATAGAAATCGGTCAAGCTGTTTTTGAGATAATTGAGAAAATTCATTTAAAACATTTACTACAGCGCCCCCTGGTGACTAAACATCAAAACATCTATCTAAGAACCACTCCTGATGAACCACGCATCTATTTCTGAAAATCGCATCTAAATCGGTCAAGCCGTTTTGGAAATAAATGGGAACAATGGTGTACACATGCAAACTAAAAAACAAACAAACAGCCTCTCTCTCACCCTAAATGCATATACCTTCTCCGTTGATACCAAATCAGTTGTGCCCAAAAAAAAAGTGGGACTATGACAAGGACAATGAATGATATTTCCCTTTCTGTCACATCGACAATACGGTTTTCGTAGAGGCCGCTCGGCTGGTGATAGTGGTGATCTTCTAGTCTACCTGACACATCGTTGGGCACAGGCGATCGAGACTAAGGGTGAAGCATTGGCTGTTAGTTTGGATATTGCGAAGGCCCTTGATCGGGTTTGGCACAAAGCACTTCTTTCAAAGCTACCATCCTACGGGCTTCCCGAGAGATTATGTGTATGGGTCAGTAGCTTTCTAGCAGACAGAAGCTTTAAGGTCGTAGTTGACGGTGAATGCTCCGACTCCATGTCTGTGAATGCTGGTGTCCCTCAAGGCTGTGTGCTATCACCCACGCTATTCCTTATGCATATCAATGACATGCTGCAAATCAGCGGAATTCATTGTTATGCTGATGATAGTACAGGTGATGCCTTTTACACCATCCGTACCAACATCTCTCGGGAAATCGTCATCGAGAGCCGGAACAAACTTGTGTCTGAAATTGAGACTTCCCTAAGTGAAATCTCTGAATGGGGTCGACTTAACTGAGTCCGTTTTAACCCTACCAAGACACAGGTTTGCGCGTTTACCGCGAAAAAGTTAAAGTTTGTCGTGTCACCTCGTTTTGACAGCACTCCCCTGACTGCCGCAGCCGGTATCGGAATCCTTGGCGTCGACATTTCGAGTGAAGTCCAGTTCCGCGGGCATTTAGAGGGTAAGGCCAAATTAGCCTCAAAAAAGCTCGGTGTGCTCAACAGATCGAGACAGTATTTCACACCGGCCCACCGCCTGCAGCTTTATAAGTCGCAGGTCCGCCCACACTTGGAATACTGTTCTCATCTATGGGCAGGGGCACTCCAATACCAGCTTCTCCCTCTGGATCGCATCCAACGGTGAGCAACTCGAATTGTCGACTGCCGGCATATTTCGGATCGGCTTGACTCCTTGGCGCTGCGTAGAGATGTGGCCTCGCTCTACATTTTCTACCGCATGTACCTATAACGGGGAGTGCTCCGAGGAATTGTTCGGATTAGTCCCTACCGCCTCTTTTCGCCATCGTTCAACGCGACAACATTACCATCCTCACCACTTAGATGGTTGGCAGTCCTCAACTGTGCGCTTCTCCAGAAACTTTCTGCCTCGCACATCAGCTAATCTGTGGAATGGATTGTCGCCTGCGGTATTTCCGGACCGATACGACCTTCAAACCAGCATGCTAGTTATTCAGCGCGGTCGTGCGTTGAACGGGTTCTGGCTTCGATAACTTTGGGTCCGCCACCACGCGGCATAGACGACCCAAACCACAGGCACGGCGACACGCCTTCGCTAGCCACGGCGTACCGAGGCAGTTGGAGAGTGAGGGAGAAAGTGAGACCTCTTCTATTCGGTCGCACTTTCTCTAGGAGTGGAATCCGCAGGACGGAAAGAGAAAACAATAATCTCTGGTTCTCAGGGCTTGATGGTGAGGGAGATGGCTAGATGTTTTCGGCTCGAGTTGCAGGTGATGAATGGAATTGATATCGGGAGCCATTTTTTATATATATAGCCAATTCGCTTACCATGAAGTGATCAACTTTTATTTTCCAAAATAGGTAATGCATTACATCATTTTCATTATCGATTTAGTGCTTACGTCTTAACACTAATTATATCTAATTATCTCAAAATGCTGTGTTGCATTTTTATAATACAGAATTACGTGAGGAATGACAAGATATAAGTTATATGTATATAATTCAATTCTATTTCGAGAAATTACCATGTGAATGTCCAATTTAGGAGAAAGTATGAACAATTAAGATTTTAATATTGATACTGAGACTAACAGCGGGCTTACAGACTAGGTTTTACTATGTTAATAGTTATGTATAGTGATGCAGAATTACAATTTAATAAAATCTTTTAGCTACAGTTAATTGTTAGTTATTTATTTACGTGTGAACCTGATTACATAAGTAAGTTTTACGAATACTAGTACAAATATGAGTATGAACGAACGGTTTTCGATATGACGAAATGTCTTTCAGACATGTCAACTTAACTAGGGGTAGGCGCAGTGCCTTTGAAACAGAATTACTAAAGAGATTGACGTGAAGCTACTACAAAAACAAGGTTAAATAAATCTACGTTAAAAACAATGTGGGTCAATCTGTGTGAAAACTAAATTGCGGTCTGGTTGGGTTTGTGCCGACTTACACAGCAGGCTATGCAAGCCTAAGCACGACCTGATAAGGGTGGTCAACCCAGAGTCACTATTCAGGTATTATCTTTAGGTAGGCTATTCAAATGTGCGTTCCTCGGGAACGCACATGACCTAAGGCGTGCAATGTTACATTTTATTTGGATACAGGGTATCTTGTTTGCAGCCTGATAACGTGTTAACGTTATGATGTCAAATCCGGTGTTATGAATGGCTAGTAAACTATACCTATTCGTTATCTAAAGATGTTGTTATCGGATAGACGATTCGTATGACATAAGTAGACATACGTAGCAGAGAGAGCTATTTCCAGGTGGTAACTAAGTATGGGAAAGAAATAGTCAGGATTGACGGGTGTTCCAAACAGTCCCCCCCACGTACGCAAGTACTAACATATGCTAACCAAACTAGTCAATCTATCGAGATAAGTCTAATCAGTCTATCAAGATGAGTCTAGAGGTCGGGCGACGTATGAGTCCAGCAATTGTTCTCACTTCTGTGACGCGCACCTTGCCGTCGGGTCCGGGATAAACTTTCTCTATGAGCCCGCGGGGCCAAGTTCCTCTCGGCAGGGTACTGTCTACTATTAAGACGACGTCGTCGGGTTTCTAGTTCGGTTGATCTGTGGCCCGTTTGCGTAGTAGCAAAACGGGTTTTAAATATCTTCAGTCGTTTTTTCCAAAGCCTGCAGACGAGTTGTTGAACTATTTGCCAAGTGTTTTTTGAAGGCTTTTTATTGCTGAGGGGCTTGAGAAGTTGAATTGTGTCTGGCTCCAATAGAATGTCTTCGTTTGATGCTTTTTCATTCATTCGACATGTGGTGTTCTTAGCTAATCTCATTTTACACTTTTTCTTGTGAATTGCCGGGAAATGTCGTAGAAAGTATACGCGTGACGAGTCGAGGTTCGTGTCTATCTTTTCGGCGGAGTTTTGGTCCAAGAAGTCTTTCATTTGTTTATTGTATTCGTCCTTAAGTGCAGAATCGCTATTTAACCCTTTTTCTAACGAGCGTAGCCGTTTTGACGCGAGAGTCCTGTTTTCGGGTAGCGCTTCGTTGTCCGTTTTCCATAACAATCCTGCCTTAATTTGTTCTTGTCCGGGTAATTGTTCGCACGTTCTTTCTAGTATCTGTATGGCTCTGTCCTCGGGGTCGTTTGTTCGCTCGCGCGGTTCGGTACCTAGTGATTTCGTACTAAAATGCTCGCACGTCGAGGTCAGAGTAGGATCTTGGTTATCGTTAATGTGATTGACGGAATCGTCTGTTCTGCGAGGCTTTTCATTCAGGCCGTGCATAACCCAACCTAGTTGAGTTAGAGACGCGCAGGGTTGTTGTTTACCGCCCTCACATATTTGTCTGGATACTATTAAGTGTGGTGAGTCCTGTCCTATTAGTAACGTGGGTTGTGCCGATTCGTAGCACAATTCGTCTTGTAAGTGTCTTAAGTGATCGCACTTGCTCACGACGGTCCTTTCTACGCTTTGTGATGCTAAATTTAATCTATCGACCGTGTGTGCCGTGAGATCGTGAAATTCACTGCTGGACGTACCGCGAATGCTAAGTTTGACACGAGAGGAGTCGTGGTCGACGACCTCGTGCCCTCCTACTCCTTCGAAAGAGAGGGTTTCTCGCTTACCGGGGTTTGTTACTTCGTTAGCCACGTCTTTTTGAATCAATGAAAGCGTCGCGCCTTCGTCCATCAATGCGTACGTAGATACCGAACCTTTAGGACCGCTTAATTCTACCGGAATTATCTTTAAATACGCTTGTGATTGGTTGGTGTAATTTACTGAGCTAACGTGTTCCCTAACCGCGATAGTGTTCTCTTTCGGATTTAAGTTACTTCTGCCGTGTAGTGCGTTGTGGTGAGCTGCTTCACAGCCACCCTTGCCGCAGGCTTTGTAGCGACACCTACTCGAATTAGATCGATGCGTATCGCCTAGACATTTGAAACATAACTTAAATCGTTTCACCGTTTCCCATCGGTCGGTGATGTTTTGTTTAAGAAAATCGGCGCAATTAACTATCGAATGACTGCCGGAGCATATTATGCATTTATTTTGCCGATTGTCATCGTTTTTTCTAACGAAATTACTACTCTTTTCCGGTTGTGGTTTAGGTTTCCTATCACTACCGCCCTTGGTGCGCTTATCGCGAGTCGCGCGCCTATTCGCTGTCGCGATGTAGTGTCGTTCCGATTCAGACTCGCTTTCGGTTTCGTAACTTACGTTCCTATGTCTACGTGACTCGGATGCGCGGAGGTCGCGGCTTGATACGGAGTTATCGTCGTAGAAGTCGCTTTGATCCCCTGCGTCCTGGGACGACGTAGAGCTTTCTCTTGTCCTAAAATTGCGTTTAGTGTTAACATTATTAACCTGGCGAGATCGCCCGTGCGATTTCTGTTTTGCCTGCTCGTACGCGAACATAGAGTTGAAATTAACACTTAATTCTTTTAAAAACCGGGACAGAGCGAGTAGTTCTGGTACGTTTTCGTGACCAGATTTATACCTATACCATTCGAATTTGACGATGTTATTTAATTTTTCTACTATACGACTGACCAATTCGGGTGCGTATAAGTACTGCGGTTTGTTCAGCGCAGTTATGGACGAGACTACGTTACACACGCGGTTGCTAAATTCCGTAATATTGCGGCCGTCTTCGCTCATACGCGGCATTTTTTTTACGTTTTGAATTTCCGCTAATATTATTACGTCTGGCTTCCCGTAGGATCTATCTAACGCATCTATTACTTCGTACGGGTTGCTACACGTGTGTAAGATAGCTCTTATCGAGTCGCGTGCTTGGCCCTTCACGGCTTTACGAAGGCGACCCATATTTGCTATGTCCGAGAAAGCGTTCTCGGTGTCTAAGTATACTTTTTTAAAAGATATCCAATCCGAGGGATTGCCGTCAAAGAAAGGTAAGTCTCCTATGTACTTATTTGACGTTTGCGTCGGTTGGGGCGAAGAGTGACTGTCAGTCCTATTCATACTGATAGCTTGCACTATAGCGTCGCGCAGAGCGCTTATTTCGCTCGTCGAAGTGTTCGATTCGCGATTCCTATCGGTCGTATGGGGCTCTCTCCGCGGTGAGATATTACGAGCGGGCTTTTCCCTTTCGGGTAAGGCGTTAGGCGCATTGGGTTGACTATTAAAAGTGGGTGACGGCGTATGCCTAGCCGAACGATGGCTCTCCGCTAGCACTAACTCGTACCTAGCGGCGGCGTACGACGCTGCGGCCCTAGCCTGATCCAACTGTGACGCACGGAAATCTGCCTCCGCGCGCAACCTAACTAACCTCTCATCTTCGGCCCTAGAGTGCTCCTCCATATTAATACCTAACCCGGATGAAATTCGATCGTGCCCTTCCTCAACTGGACCGACTCTGGAAACACTACGCGGAAAAAATTCCTCAAATGCGGCGCCCGCGTTGTTTGCGCCTACGGCTTTGTCGCGTGAGGTGCTCGTACCTCCTAAATTCGCGTCGGCGGCTTGACTGCGTGGGGCGGCCGGGCCCCCTAAATTCGCATCGGTATCTTTGTCGCGTGAGGCGTCCGAACCTCCTAAATTCGCGTCGGCGGCTTGGCTGCGTGGGGCGGCCGGACCCCCTAAATTCGCATCGGTATCTTTGTCGCGTGAGGCGTCCGAACCTCCTAAATTCGCGTCGGCGGCTTGGCTGCGTGGGGCGGCCGGACCCCCTAAATTCGCATCTACTTGTTCGGCCGCGAACGTATTATGCCTAGGAACGCCTACTGGATACGCACCTAATCCGTTCGCGCCTACGGCTTGCACGCGTGAGGGCGCCGTGCCTCCTAAACTCGCGTTAACTGCTTCGATCGCGCCTATCTTTTGACCGTTGACTAATGAAACGGGAATCCCGCGCGCGTCTGCACCCGTGTTGCCTAACTCGTTATCTAACGGAAAACTATGGTCCGTATCGCTTGAACACGCCGGTGTGTTCAACGATGCCGTGTTGGTCGTCTGCTCCGCGGTGTTGGTTCCATGGCTCCAGGTATTCGTTTCTTGCGATGTAGTGGTGCCGTACGACGACGTGTCGCCGGTACCTCCGGATCCTTCGCCGCTGGTGCTCTGCTCCTCTTCTGAGTCCATCTTCTTTTGCTTGCCCGACCTCGTGACTGGCCCTACCCCCTTTCCTGACATCCTACCTACCTAACACTAACGGCCCTAGCTGCTCGCTCGGCGTACTACCGTAGTGATGCCGATTGAGAATAGGAATGTAGGGAAATTGGATGGGTAAAGGTACCGTCTGGCAGAGGAATACTATGCGCTGTTAATGCTCTATGACGTGGGGGATAGTCACGCCCTTCAGCTTGCCAACCTGTGGCTTAACAACACATAGCAACATACCAGCCACGGCCGAGTACTTATAAACGCTCTGAAAAGTGCGCTGCGATACCGACTCGATATACCGCACTAAGACGTGTTTACGCTCTGGTTGACACCGTTAGGCCAGAGCCACGCCACCTGCCAGTATGCATCGAAGATCGACAAAATTCGGCACTTAACAGGATTTAAAATTACTCACACGACGGCTTGTTTCTTCGACTTCGAAGTTTTCGCAGCACTAAGTCCCGTTCGGGATTTTTCTTTCTTGAGGTTTCTTTGGCCTTTGGAAGGCTTTTCTTTTTTGAGAATTCTTGCTTCCTTATCCCTGTTGAGGGCTCTTCTTTCTTGAGGCTTCTTTGGCCTTTGGAAGGCTTTTCTTTTTTGAGAATTCTTGCTTCCTTATCCGTTATTCTTTACTTGTGATCCTTATTATTTACGTGTGAACCTGATTACATAAGTAAGTTTTACGAATACTAGTACAAATATGAGTATGAACGAACGGTTTTCGATATGACGAAATGTCTTTCAGACATGTCAACTTAACTAGGGGTAGGCGCAGTGCCTTTGAAACAGAATTACTAAAGAGATTGACGTGAAGCTACTACAAAAACAAGGTTAAATAAATCTACGTTAAAAACAATGTGGGTCAATCTGTGTGAAAACTAAATTGCGGTCTGGTTGGGTTTGTGCCGACTTACACAGCAGGCTATGCAAGCCTAAGCACGACCTGATAAGGGTGGTCAACCCAGAGTCACTATTCAGGTATTATCTTTAGGTAGGCTATTCAAATGTGCGTTCCTCGGGAACGCACATGACCTAAGGCGTGCAATGTTACATTTTATTTGGATACAGGGTATCTTGTTTGCAGCCTGATAACGTGTTAACGTTATGATGTCAAATCCGGTGTTATGAATGGCTAGTAAACTATACCTATTCGTTATCTAAAGATGTTGTTATCGGATAGACGATTCGTATGACATAAGTAGACATACGTAGCAGAGAGAGCTATTTCCAGGTGGTAACTAAGTATGGGAAAGAAATAGTCAGGATTGACGGGTGTTCCAAACACTAGTATTACTCAATACAAATAGCAGAATAAGATACTTATTGTCATATAACAGCTAAGGACACCGATGTACCTACTTATTCTAAGCAAATAAAGATTCTATTCTATTCTATTCTAAAAAAAAACCTTCAAGAAAAGAGCGTACACCCATCTTAAAGGCCGGCAACGCACTCACAACACCTCTGGTGTTGCAGGTGTCCATGGGCGGCGGTAATCGCTTACCATCAGGTAAAGGTCCGTCTGCTCGTTTGCCTCCTATCACATAAAAAAAAACTTAACGAGATTTGTATGCTACCAGCTCGCTCGCACGTGGTATTATTATTACCATAGCCTGTCCAGATTATTCTACGTTCATGGTCGTGAGTAATAATATAATAATATAAAAATAGCATTAAATATAGTCACAAACCCATATCACTAATGGGCATGGCACGTCATTTCGCGGTATTTGCCCATATACACGTGTTGCATCTTTTACCTTCCTCCAGCAAATGAAAGAGAAGCAACCACGCCACGCGAACACGCAAAGCCAAGTGAAGTACCAGCATAAGTTCAATAATTCTACACGGTTTCATATGCCGCGGTAAAAAAACTTTATATATAACTTTATATTTCTGAACGTACCAAGCCGGTGTCTCAATTTGACACTCTGAAGACTAGGCAGTATGGCCCATGGTCTTAGCCTGTCCGAATGGACGAATTTAAAAAAAAAAAAAAAACAATTTGACACTTGAGTCACTTGGCATAGGTACATTTTTGACAGAAACGTCAGAACTCAGAAGGAAAAAGCAAAGCAACCTTCAAGGCTTCAAGTTTAGTATTCCAACTGCCTTAAAAAGTCGCGGTTTTCTATTGCATATAAAATTTTGAGTTTCACCTACTATTTCTCAAATCATATTAAACCAGCAAGAAAATGGGTGACCACGACGACTTTGAAGATAGCCAATATCCGGACAATGACGAGTTTGTTCCATATGTAACAGCCGGCAATCTGACACAAAGGAATGGCGCGAAAGTGACTGTTTGGGGCAAAATCACGAGAGTATCAGCGAGCGAAGGCTTTTACATCAAGACCGTGGACGACCAAGAAGTACTTATCAAGTTGAGGAAGCCCTTGGCAGAGTCTCTTGAAGGGTGGTACGAGATTTTTGGGGTGTCTCAGGGGAAGAGTATTCTATGCGACGAGTACGTTCCCTTTAGTGAAGAAATGTCGAAGAACATTGATATCGAGGGACACAAAGGCTTGGCGAGACTGTTAGCAGCTCTTGACGACCCGTGGAACCTGGGGGATGAAGGATCTAACGGTCTAAATGGAGTGGTTCCAATGGAATGATTGCAGCTTTAAAGAGAGGTTTAGTATGTAAGTTTGTTAAGTATATCATTATCTTCATAAATAAAAATCACACAAGAACTTTCACATTTTTATTTACATAATATATTATATTCCTCAGCAAATCAGTTTCTTAGTTCTTCACACAATTTTGCAGCATAGTTTATAATCTGACTTGTGACATTATAAACCCTTAGGTAAATTAGCTTAAAATCTTAGGTGTAAAAGCTAATGATGTTCACAATTTTTTGCCATTTTTTTACAATTTATTTGTATAACAGTTCATCACTGTAGCATGATCCATTAAATTAGTATTTATCCTTAATAATAGGACACAAGATGTATAGTAAGTATGATAATGATAATGTAATTGTAGTGTTACAAAGCAAACAATGATATTTGTTAATACAACTCTAATTAGCATACATTTACACACTCCAACCGTTCTAACATGAACGGACCATGCGTCAAAATGGTCCTGAAACCAACAGCACTGAGAGTTATGTAATTAAATAGGTCTTTAAATCTACTTTATTTCATTCTATGGGCACAAAGTCGAATTCCATTGCAGAACGCAGATATTCATATTATAGCCACAGTCAGTAGTACAAGCTATGAAAAAACACATTCGGAGAATATTCATATTGAGTATTCTGGAGGGTAGTTATGACAAAATGTACTAATGATGAAGGCACATCGAGGGTGGAATATATTAGTATTTTATTAATTAAACAATTAATTAGCTACAAAAAACATGTTTATTTTTACCCTAACCTTACCCTAATAATTCTGAATATGTATTCACTGAGAGAACCCGTTTTCTCATAGATCATAATCACTTTAACTTAAATATGAATATCTCAGTTCTGCAATAGAATTCAACTTAGTGCCTATAGAACGAATTGAAGTAGTTTTAAAGACCTATTTAATGACCTAAGTTTCAGCTTTGTTGGATTCAGGACCAGGCTCCATACAAAGTTGCCCATGGTCCTTTTTTATCGGTATGTTGTATGTGTCGTTTCAGTAATTTCCGCCGTAAAACGCGATGATAAAACCTATTGTGTTTAGGCATCAACATTGCTTTAACAAACTTCATCAGTTCTCCGCCAAGCCACATACATGAACATATCCATATTAAACTGAGTGCTAATCTGTTGAATTTCAATAATTTAGTATGATTTAATTTAATTTCGTGTCATTTATTAAGAGGGTTAATTAGGGTAAAGCCACATCGGGATGTCATCTCACTTACTAGCACCTATTTGGCGGCTCAACTGGGGAAGTCCATCCGCCTTACAGGAGACCGCTGTTATAATACCACTACTTACTTTGTGGATATTTGGTGTTGTGTGCCTGTTGTTGAGTAAGGTCACCAGAGCTCCTGAGAATGTCCTATGTTAAGAGTGTGCCTCATCCTCAAATCATTAAGAGTCCGCAGTAAGCTCGATTCTCCATACAAACGTAGTTACGCTGTAATTCTAAAACTACTTGTTGGATTGTAGCGAAACTTTGCATGTACAATGACATGAGGTATATCTATGTCTGTAATTAGTTTATGTAGGTTCAGATACCATAGTAAAAAAAATACAGCAAATTTAAGTTTTTCATACAAAACTTGTTTTTGCTGTATATAAACCATATAAACTAATTACAGACGTAGATATACTTCATGTCATTGTATGTGCAAAGTTTCGTCACATTCCAACACGTAGCTTTAAAATGAGAGCGTAACTACGTTTGTATGGGAAGGTGAAATTCTGTCAAGCTTACTCCGGACTCTTAAAGGGTTGGTAGCGCACTTGTGTTTCTTCTAATGTTGTAAGCGTCCAGGCGACATTGTCTGCATACCATAGATATATATATTACTTCGTAAAGATAGGCCCAACGCCCACGAGTAATACGTCCAATGCGGTGGCCCGCCACGGGCAATCGCGGACCACCGTGCCTTAGTCTTCAGCTGTCACAGTGTGTCACAGTATGTTAAGAGGCCGCAGTAAGCTCGGCCGAATTTCACCTTCCCATACAAACGTAGTTACGCTCTCATTTTAAAACCACGTGTTAGATTGTGACGAAACTTTGCATATACAATGACATGAGGCATATCTATGTCTGTAATTAGTTTATACGGTTCCAATTTATAAAACAAAGTAAATACAGCAAAAACTAGTTTTGTATGAAAAACTTAAATTCGCTGTATTTTTTTTATTATGGTATCTGAAGCTACATAAACTAATTACAGACATAGATATACCTCATTTCATTGAACATGCAAAGTTTCGCTACAATCCAACTCGTAGTTTTAAAATGAGAGCGTAACTACGTTTGTATGGAGAATCGAGCTTACTGCGGACTCTTAAGCGAATATTGTTCGGACAGGCGTATCTTTACTTTCGATGTCATTGCTGCATACCATTAGGGAAGCTTGTTTCCAACCGTTGTAGTATAAAAAATGTCCCCAGAATGTCTAACAAGCGTTATCAATCCAGCATTGGACGCGAGGGAACGCCCGCATGGCGTTTTCCTTGGTCTTCCGGGCCTGCAGCATCATTCTCTTCTCATGAAGCACAGCATTAGACAGGGCTCCTTCCACGCAGGTGACCGGACGGTTCCTGCAATAACATGAGTACGAGGTAATCAGTATTAGCAGGTTGTTAACTAAAGCTTTATGAGTTTTATGACCTAGTTAGCATAATACACTGTTCTGCGGTCTGACATAAACGTGATCAGGCTAGCTAGGCTGGTGACATGTTAAAAAATAATTAATCATCTTTAAGTATAGCACCACAACATGAGGGAAACATGTTCTAAGAGTTTACTAAATAGATAATGGTAACGATAGGCAGTGTTATCGCTATAAAGAGATCGCTTCCACACAACCTTTGGGTAGCCGGAAACATTTCAACAAGAGCACCAACCGCTTACTACTTAAGTAAGCAGTTGGTGCAGAAATCAAGAAAATCACAGTAATTCATATAAATAAACAAATAAATAAAATAAAAAGCCTTTTATTTCCCTTCTTTTTTTACATTTGTGCTCTTTTAAATATAGGTATGTTTAACTTATTCTATATATATATATATATATATATATATATATATATATATATATGTAATTATAATTATAATTGTATGTCTTTCCCGTTCACGGGACAACGATCTCCCGGACCTTTGGGAGGCGTGCGTGGAGCTAGGTACCTACAAAGTACCAACTGAGCCAACACGTAGAGGCCCTTTTGACAATTTAATGAAATGCAAGGAGTACACCGAGCGGATGCTGTCCCTGATGCCCGTGTCATGGGACGCACACAGAGACAGCACCCGCTGGGGTGTATAGGGACTATTGATGGTTGATGGAATCTAAATGAAACGGGTTATTGGGTTGAAATGATGGACTAGTGGCTGGGCTATTGGGTGAAACATCGGACGCCTGCCTAATAAAACTGTTTCAATCTTTATCTCTGGCAGACGGTGACTCGCTAACTGCTAGATGGGCCCCTATTAATAGCGACATTAAAAAATGGCCTAAGGGCAACACCGGTCAGAGAGCTGGGGGGTAGAGAGGTGGCACTGGACTTAAAACATATAGCCAACTCGCCACTTAGGTGTCCACATCTACCCTCGAGCAACAGCTCTTGCGACTCCACTCTGGACGGCCAATAAAGGCAAGCCAGAGGCGGAGGGCCTGTCCAACCAACCACCCGATCGGCTCAGCCTGACCACAGGACACCCCCAGGAGCACTCAGGTACGTAGGGTCGCTACTCCCTAACAGCCCGCCACAAGCTGCCTTACGTTGACTGATTGCACCAGAAATCTGGTGGGCGATGGGGCCGTCACATCCCTACGCCATAATTATTATTATTATTATTTATGTTTTTCATTTTTTTTTCTCTCCAAGTGGAGGAAGCTTTAATTCCATACTCGCGGGCTTTTGGCCAAACGAGTACGGAATGGTAGATCCTACTGTTCTAAAGCTAGAAATTTACGCACTAATCGACATGTGTTCATGATCACTGCTTTTTGTAGAAGGATATACGTGAGAGAGTGAATGTCAAGGGTTTTCAAGCTGGTGTGCAGAGTGCGAGGGATAACTCCTGTAGACGAAATGACGATCGGAATTGTCTTTACTGTGTTCACCTTCCACTGAGCTTTAATTTCTATGGATAAGTCAGTGTATTTGCTAATTTTTTCAGTGTGGGTGGATGCAAGGTTGTGCGTGTTGGGTATGGCTACGTCGATAAGATATACAGTCTTTGCTGCTTTGTCGTGGAGTGTAATATCAGGTCTATTGTGATGAACTGTTTTGTCGGTAATGATAGTTCTATCCCAGTAAAGTTTGTATTCTGTCGACTCTAAAATGATCGGTGGTGAGTATTTATAATAGGAGGTCCTAGTTTCTATGAGGCGAAATTTAAATGCAAGATATTGATGTAAGATGGCTGCAACTTGGTCATGTCGATGTTTGTAATCAGTCTGGGTTATGGATCGGCAGGCTCCTGTTATGTGTTGTATGGTTTCTGAAGCAGCATTATTATTATTTTATTAGATGTGGTAGAATATATCAGGAACCCCTCTCAGGTAAAGGCCTCTTCCAAAGATTGCCATTTGTGACGGTCTTGAGCGTCAAGTTTCCAATTTGGTCCCGCATTTTTTTTAATCTCGTCCTCCCAGCGTGAGTATGGTCTTCCTGGTCTACGTTTGCCCTGTGGGCCTTTCCATGATGTAACTATTTTTGTCCATCTATGATCTTTAAGGCGCGCTACGTGTCCAGCCCATCTCCACTTCAGTTTTAGTGCTTGTTCGAGCGCGTCCGTAGTGTTCAACTTTTCTCTTATTTTTGTAAGTCTAATTTTTTCAATTTTTTTAATATTTAACATGCTTCTTTCCATTCCCCTTTGGCACGTAATTAATTTATTTTTGATGGAGTTAGTTAAATTCCACGTTTGGCACGCATATGTTAGACTGCAATGAAATAATAGCTGCGATACGAAAACTAAAATCGGATAAAAGTCCAGGCTCTGATAACATTACAAACGACGTTTTAAAAATCGCCCAAGAAGAACTAGCCGCGCCGCTCGCACATTTATTCAATCTTATTATGGAAACAGCAGAAACGCCATGACAGTGGTCCGAATCTATAATTATTTTACTATATAAAAAAGGAGATCCTGAAGAAATCGGCAACTACAGACCTATAAGCCTGCTTCCATCTATATACAAACTTTTTTCGACCATTATAAACCATAGAATAAGCACGTCATTAGAAAATAATCAACCGATCGAACAAGCCGGTTTTAGGAAAGAATTCATGCAGCACTATCGACCACATACACACTCTTCAGCAGGTAATCGAAAAGTTCCAGGAGCAACAACGACCATTATACATAGCATTTGTCGACTACCAGAAGGCTTTCGACACCGTTTCACACGAAAGTATATGGGAATCATTACAAACTCATAATGTAGATATGAAGTACATAAAAATACTAAAAAGCATATACTCAGAAAGCTCAAGTAAAGTGAAGTTAGAAACTATTGGTCCGAGCTTCCCGGTTAAAAGAGGAGTACGACAGGGCGACCCGCTTTCTCCTAGAATTTTTATTGCAATTTTAGAAAATGTTGTAAGCAAACTTGATTGGCAAAAACAAGCTCTACAAATCGGAGACAAATACCTGAGTCATCTCAGATTTGCAGATGACATCGTGCTACTAGCAGAAACTGGACCACATCTACAATACATGGTTAAAACTCTCCAAGACGCTAGCAAGCAGGTGGGTCTCGAAATGAACAAGTCGAAAACAAAAATCATAACTAACTATAAAAAATCTAAAATAGAAATTGATAATGAACCACTAGAATACGTCGATCAATATATCTATTTGGGTAAGCAAATTGGATTCCAGGGCAACTCTAACGAATTAGAAGTCAAAAGAAGAATAAACAATACATGGAAAAAATACTGGAGTCTCAAAGATATATTCAAGAGCAACATGCAAGTAAAAGTGAAAAAGTAATTCATATAACGCGCGCAAATTAAGAATGGATCTGAAAATGGCGTCCCGCTCGCATGCTATCTCGCTCACACCCTATCGCTGTCTATACTGACACTTATAACTGTGGGAGTGTAGACAGCGATAGGGTGTGAGCGAGATAGCATGGGGGTCATTCATAAATTCCGTCATTTCAAAAAAGGGGGGAGTGGCCATTGGATGACGATAGTCATTTTATTAGGCGGGGAAGGTCCATTTCAAGGGATAACAGGATGATGATAGGGGGGGGGGGTCAAAAATCGTCAAAAAAAATTACGTAATTTATGAATGGCTCCATGCGAGCTGACGCCATTTTCGGATTAATTCTTTATCTGCGCGCGTTATACATCCACATTGTACGACAGTTACACAAAAACAGATTATCTCTTTCACGTCCCTCTCTCACTTATAGCTAGTAAAGGACCAATGCTGCATCCAACTTATCCGCGATAATGCTAACTAGGCTGGGGTATTCTTTACGCGCTGATGCGCCCAGGGACCGGAACCGGTTACCATTAAATGGTTTTGGATCGGGTATTTGATAGAATTGTTTTTCAAAACCCTATCAATTCGGTAAGCATATCGATCGACTTACCGAAACGATAGTGTAACCAAATTGATAGAGTTAATTCAGGTACTTAGGTACCTAAGCGCTTACCAACATTAAAACCCCTTCATAAGTGTTTTTCGAAAACAATCAAGCAATTTTAATCTCTGCACGCTTAATCGCGTGATGGTCGCTTGCAAACCCATTGGCTCTTTAATCGAGATTTATTATTGCAATCCTATTATGTTTTCGATGTAAAGCTTATTCTTGCGTCTTAGAGTCTATTATTAGGTAATTCACGCGCAAACGAATCATCACGAAATGCCCTATAGTTACTTAAATATCGTACTCGCTCACAAAATTTCACGAGAATCCGTAGATACTTGAGAGATGCGACCTATAGAGGGGGCAGCCGGACAGCCAGTCATACGAAAACATTTTTGCCCTAAAGTTATATATCGAACTCGCTCACAAAATTTCACTCGTTTCCATTATAAAATCGTCACACTTTTAAACGCAGCTGCACTACTGATACGAGTATACTGCATAGGTAACGCTGACGTTATGTACGTGAATAATCAACGAAGAGAGAACTGACTCTCTTTGACTATTCACTGACAATACTGACAACTAACCATCAAATCAAGACGTGAAGAGGTAAGACTATATTCTCAAAAATCATCGGCAATGTTGACTTTATTGGTAAAAAATCAGAACGTGAAGTGCATAGTTTATGGTTAATCAAAATTTAAAAAATAAAAAACCTTGCTGGCTCGATTTTGCTCGACTACAATGTTGCATACAAATTCCCTTATTTGTCGTGGTACAAACTTTTTAAAAAGTTGAAACCGCCATATAAATAAAAGGCATAGGTCCTAAACAGCCAAAACGGAAGATCAGTATAGCTGTTACTTATCGCGACTTTTTAGTTGCCTCAAATAACCTATGGGGTTTTCTAAAGAAAAATACACTTCCAACTTATTATAAAAAAAATTAAAAGGCGGCAATGCAAAAAGTATTTTTTTTTAACATACAGTGGCTAATTGTTTTTACGGAAAAGATAGAAAATTGACGTGTAAATGATTCCAGATTTAAAAAAGCTGCAAGCTCAGTTATTGATTATTTGTTAAGTGTAAGTTGCAAAGCCAAAAGACAAATATCAAAAGGCGTACGACAATTTATTGAAGCGGCGAGAAGAAATGCATGCCTTATCATTTTCAGAAAGTACATTTTTGATTTCTTCCAAATTTTTGAGAAAAGCACTATATTTGTCTCAGCTGGAAGGGCAATTGCTGGCTTCGTATTAAATTAAACGGACTCCCAAGGTCGTCCGTTTAAAATTAATACTCAGCCAGCAATTGCCTACTTCCCTTGCTTCGACAATAATGTACTATTAATGGTAAGCGGTAAATATTCACCCTATTCGACTTGGTAACCACTTTGGAAACGGTTACCCTGTTCAAAACGGTATCCATAATGATAGGCTAACACAATTGATAGGGAAACCATATCGTTTGGGTAATCATTTGATAGTGTTACCCTATCGAAAGGCTTAATCAAATGAAAGGGTTTTCCGGTCCCAGGATGCGCCTCACTCCACCCGTCACACCTAACGAAACTAGACCTCTACCTACGCTTCGTTACTACGAAAGATACATTTGTGAGTGAGCGTTGAGGTGAGCTTAAAACAAGTTGAAGAATAGTTGGGCTGGTGTCTAAAGATTTATGGTGGGTACTTACGAGGCTTTCCCAGCGTCCATTTTCTTCTTCGCCGGCAAGGAGACGCTCAGCGGCCTAGTCTTTGTGCCCTTGAGAGCCAGCTCGGTCAAGAACCTCTTGATATAATTTTTGAGCTGCACGTTCTCTTTGGCAAGTTTGTTTTTCTCGGCTCTGAGGCAAATCGTTTGGACTTCGACTTTATTCATTTTTAGCATCAACTTCTCCATCTTGCTGTATTCTTTGTATTCGTCCTAAAACATAGAAGTATTGCTTCTAAATTATCATTAAGTAGCGACCACACCGGTGTGTTACGCTGCGTATACGCGTTGACGTGTCGTATGCGTCACGTATTCTTCATACATTTTGCTGCGTTTACGGTGCGTTAGCGTATTTCGAGCTCTTATTAGAAAACAACTCCGTCATTGATGAGCCGAGTCGAAAAATTTTTTTTTGTTTGTATGTATATGCTTCCAGGTGGGTCCCATTTTTTTTTAATTCAGATAGATTATGGGATCCATGAGGAATTGAGGGAACTCCTCAATATTTTAGGCACGCGTGTAGTAATTTTGGTATTTTCTATTATAACTCGTGTATATACATCCGAAAATCATAAATTTGGTGGCGAGGAATTGATGATGAAGATCAAAGACTTCTCGAATTCCTCAATTATGTAAGTAGGTACTTAAAAGTGCAAAAGTACCTACGTCACAGGTTCTGATAAGATTCCGTTGAAATAGGAACGAATGAAGTGCCATTGGTGATGCTGATGATCTTGGGGAATCGACGGAAGTCCTCAAGTATTATAGGCCCACATACAGCGATTCGGTTTTTTTCTATAGTAATCAACGCATTTGCTATCGGAAATCAGTTCATGAGGTAAATTGTAAAAAAATGTGGTAATATTCTCGTGGCTTGGCGGAGTACTACGGAGTAGGTACTACTCCGCCAAGCCACGAGACACGGAGTACTTCAAACTTTGTTTTTAAAGTAAATTATGGCTGAGCTGGTTTTTATGCAGTTTCAAAACGATATTATTAATTCTGGTATGATAAGTTGATAAGTAAGTATTTATATGGGTGTTCTGCCTTTTCGCAGAATTTCCTTTCGTCAAACATCACTTGCCAACCAACATTTCGAAAATGATTCACTTTGACAACTAACCATTACCAACTTTTTGTATGACAACCTGACACTTGGTCGAATTTTTATAAAGCAGAATATCACAATGACTAAAAATGTTTGGAAAACTTTATCAGTTGCCAACTATTTCACTAGGACAAACAACTATTGAACGAACAACGTTTCGTCAGTGCAATAGTTACGTTTTAACATATAAGCCAACTTAAAAGTTACGATGAATTATCAATAGATCAATGAATCGTCACGTGCGTATCTTTTGGCGAAATCCATCTGTTGAACTTGCCTGAAACAAAGAACAGTTTCGTGATAAGTATAGCAACAGAAATAATAACTGTGACAGAGTCCAGATAGGTGCGACGACGAGCGAAGCGAGGAGGAGCGTGTTAGGTTAACCGCGATCTTACAGTGCACGAAACCGAGCGAGCGAAGCGAGCGTGCCGCGGCAGCGGCCGGCGAGTGCCAAAATCGCCTTATTGAATATTCAAAATAAGTATTGAACTTATCGCTAATAAGTCAGTTTATTCTTACTCACCCACAAAGTTATTAAAAGAAGTGAGCAGTTGCGCTTACCCACATTGTAATAGTAGATTGTATGACAAGGGTCTAAAGTAAGCCATATTACCACGAGATGGATATTTTCCCGAACGAAGTGAGGGGAAATAGTTCGAGGGGTAATATGGCTTTTAGACCAGAGTTATACACTCTACTTTTCACTTCGAATGCGAGAAAATAGTAAAAACAAAGATTATCCATCCACAATCAACAATTATACCAAGGCGAAAAGATTGTTCAATTTGGCGCCATTCTTTTTTATAAACTGTTTTGACACAGATAAAAAATATTCACAAGACGAATAAACGCCTCTGACCGTCTAATAGCGGCGTAGTCTATCCCGCTCAATCTTCATAGCTTATGTCATGTAATTACATCCACCAATCACAACTCTTTAAAATAACATTAGTATTTGCTGTCTACTAATCAGAATACAGCTAGAAATTAAAATCGACCAATCAGGAAACAGAATTCAATTCAAACATTAGGAGTTTTTCATTCCCTAATTTACAATAATTAAAAAAATAAACGCCTCTGACCGACTATAGCTGCATCCAAACGTTCAAGCGTGGTTAACTGCATACATGACTCATGTATGCAGTTAACCACGCTTGAAAAACACCCAATGTTTGAATTGAATTCTGTTTCCTGATTGGTCGATTTTAATGTCTATCTGTATTCTGGTTAGTAGATAGCAAATACTAATGTTTTTTTAAAGAGTTGTGATTGGTGGATGTAATATTGAACTGTTGTGAGTGGTCAAATTAAAATGTTTTATAAATCATAAATATGTATACATATTTTACCTAGGGGCTAAATGTACTACTTTAGCCCCGCTTGCCAAGTCTAATATGATGCACTTTTTGAGCATGAGAAGTGAAAATTATATTACATAGTAACTGTACGAACCCTACTGCGTGAAACATTTGGGAAACGTTATACAACGAAATTACTATTGAGCCAACTAAAACATTCTGTTAAGTTAAACGATTTTTGGCATTTTGAAAGTTTACTTTATAATCATCAGACCAAACGTACAGTTGGCAACTGTGAGGTTGGGAAACGAAACGAAATCTTATGACGAGTTGGCAAGTGATTATTTGGCGAAATAATATTCTGCGAAACGTTGGTTGGGAACTAATAATTGGCCAAACAATTTTCTGCGAAAAATAAGAGAACCATTTATATGTTATAACAAAATCAGTAGGTAAACCGGTTTACCTACTGATTTGGTTATAATTATAACGAACATTTTCAACACTAACGGAATAATATCGTTTGATATCGCTTTTTTTTCATAACTGGTTCGGACTATAATTTTTAGTAGGCGGTATACAACATTATCCTAGAGAGGCGTCCTGTGCCTAGCAGTGTGACGTAAGGCATAGGTAGTAAAGCGGCAATTACACTGCGTCGTTCACCTAATTCATTTTAAACTACTGTAGGCCAACAAACGTCGTCTTTACATTAGTCTGTCCGCCTACTACTAAGCGTTGGCAGCCTGTCGATCGCCGAATGCGGTCGACTAACGTGTTCTTTACACTTTCGTGCGGCGAACGACGAAGTGTAATTGTCGCTTTAGGCTGCGGGCGTAGCACGGTTGCCATTTTATCAGTTTTATCACTTGTCGTCGTGGATAAGGCATCCGTCACTCTCGCACTCGCATACTTGTCAGAGCGTGATGGACGTCTTTACCACAACGATAAGTGATAAAACGGCAACCGTGCTACGCCTTCTGATGTTGATAATACAACTTGTGTAAGGACCACTTATCAGGATATCAAACTCCGCGAATTTCCGAATACCGGCCTCTCGCATTACATTGCCGTTACAGGCTTTGACATCCCACGCCCCTAATTGTAAAGAGACTCGTGGTCTCCGTTTGTCAACACAGGCTACGTAAAGTGCCAACATAGGTACTTATATGAAGTGCAGTGCAGCTATATTTCTTTAGAACGAGGTGCTGTACCTTACCTACGGTGTCAACCCCACACCGCGGCCTGTGGCACTTACGATCATGGCTCCGTCCAAGTGATCAAATTCCTCAATGTCCCCGCCCCCTTCGCTCTGCACCACGTCGTTATCCCCCTCCACCTCGTACTTGCGGCAAATCTCTGCCATCTGGAGTATCTTGTCTAGCTTCTCTTTTACATCCTCAAGGCGCTGAAATGTATACCTACCTATAGTCAGCCCACACAGTGTAGGTAATAAAATCTCCGTTTGCGGACGGCATCGGCAGAGGGGCTATCGCGAAACGAATACGGACTTCGTTCATGTATCTCCGTTTCTGTCGCACTTGCGCATTCGAGCGACAGAGACGGAGATACACGAACGAACTTCGTTTTCGTTTCGCGGTAGGCCCTCAGGGCATTTTATTGTCACACTTCGAAACCTAAGGGCCTTACCACACTTGCGATTTGTGAGCGAGTTGAAAGCGAAGCGAGTGCGCAGCGAGTTCGCCGCGAGTGCGCAGCGATTTCTCCGGGAGCGCGCAGCGAGTTCGCCGCGTCTAGTATGAGAGAATTTCTCAGCGAGTACACGCTCGCTTTACTTTCAACTCGCTCGCAAATCGCAAGTGTGATCAGGCCCTAAGTATACCTACCATATTTTTCTTTATTACGATATAAAATCTCACCGCAGTGGCGTCCTGACTAGCGTCTACCATCGCTGCCAGGTATTCTTCGGTCTTGCTCCGTTGTATCTTTGCGTCCCGTTTCATCTGCCAGTACTTTTTTGCTAAATCCTCTTTGTGCGCAGTCATTCGGTTTAGCTTGGCTGCCATGGTGTTTGTCGACTTCACCCATTCCTTTTGCAACGTTAACATTAGTTCCTGCAATAGGTCCAATACCTCGTATAGAATTTTCCTTGTAGTTAATGGTGTGCAATGGATAATAATACCTACAGTCAACTACAAAATATCCTTTACCAATCCTTCTCTACCCTAGTGTGATCCTAGGCACTATTTTCTGCGGAAGCGATTACTATCTGACCTTCCAACCCAAATTGGCGTTGTCGACCCTTGATATGTTTGAAGATTCGCCGTGTTGACAGCTGAAGGAACAAATTCCCTCTCGCTCTCAACACAACGCATCCTCGGGACTCGGGAGCTCTGATGGCAACCTTCCTCACCTCCAGGAACACAACACTAGGTACTACAGAGAAATTAGTAGTTTTATAACGGCTGATGTGGTCTTCTGCAAGGCGGAGGTACCTACTTCCCCATTTGGGCTGCTCCAAATTCGAGCAGGATGACATTTCGCTGTGCCCTACCTCACCATCACTCGAATTGCCCACTCAAGCGCGTGGGCAATTCGACTGTTATTTATTTTTTATTTTTTTATTTATTATCTCAAAAATTTACTTATGTGGTAGGTATACAACAAATTTCGCCAAACTGTGATCAGTTTGTTGGCGAATAGTGCGCTCACAAATAAAACGGTGTTTGTTATACCTACTGATGTGACACTTAAACTTCTTATCTAATATTACTACTAATCTACTTATGTTCATGCAAGAATGCGTGCACATTTAAACACTATTTAACACTATTTAAGGTGCAGCAGAACCTCTGAGTATCTACCCTCTTCATCCCACGAAGGCAATGACCTTGACCTATATTATAAAGAGCCTAGGAGTGTTATATTTCACTGAGTAGGTCAGCTTCGTGAGTTGAAGTGGATATTCATGCCAATACCTTATAACTAATAGATATATATTATTATTACATTACATTATTCATCTATACTATCTAAAAGTGTTTCTTTTAGTCTTTTTTTGAAAACTTCTTTACTACTACATTCTTCTATTGTTGGGCTAATTCGGTTAAAAATCTTAGGTATCATGTTTTTCCGAGTTCTCTGGCCATAGTAATTGTTAGTATTATATTCTACATATCTTCTTTTTGTATTTGGCCTAAGGTTACGTAACGATTTTTTACGTGTTTTAAATCTGTCATGGCCATAGTTTTCTAGGTATATTAAATATTTAACTTTGTCATGAACTGGTAAGATTTTTTACCCTTTTATAGAGTAATTTATAGTTCTGTTTACAACTCATTTTAGTATTTTTATCCACCAATATATTTTTAATAATTCTAATTTGTATACTATATATCTTATCAAGGTAAGTTTTAAAAGTAAGCCCGTATGCATTTAAGCCGTAACTAATTACTGACTCGGCTAGCGAGTGGTATAAGGTGTGCATTATTTTTCTGTTAACAATATTTTTCAAACTATACAGTTTAACCATAATTGCCCGTAGTTTATTGCATACTATATCTATGTGGTTGGCCCAGCTGAACTTGGTATCAATGGTCAAACCTAAATATTTATATTCGTTTACAAATTCAATACTAGCACATTTACAGTTTAATTGGTTGTTATGTAAACAGTCGTATGTGTGTCCTATTATGTTAATATTTTGGCTCGGGACTCGTAGGTACGGTGATTTAATTAACATACATTTTGTTTTTTCTATGTTTAGAATAATCCCATTGTCATGCGACCATTTAATTATGTTTACAAAATCAGTCTGGACACATTGTTCTAGATTTTTTATGTCCCTGTCTGCATATACTATACATGTGTCGTCAGCATACATATATGTCGAGCAATTCTTGACCACATTGCTCATGCTGTTCACATGCATAATATAGCCTACTGGGCCATAAATAGAACCGGTAGGCACGCCATAGATCACCTTGGCTTCGTCCCCGCTCCGTCCGTCGATGACAGTGGTTAGTGTCCAGTACGCTTACCATGAGTTTGACAATGACGGCTTACGCTAACGAGTATCGAGTTTTCTATCTGTGCATCTCTATTGCACTTTGTCAGTACGAGCGGGATGCACAGATAGAAAACTCGATACTCGTTAGCGTAAGCCGTCATTGTCAAACTCATGGTAAGCGTACTGTTCGATAAGTAGCTTCTGAGCCACTCGAGCGCCGAACCACGAACACCACATTCTTGCATGGCAACAATGAGCTGCTCGTGATCCAGCGTGTCGAATGCTTTTTTGAAGTCTATGTATAAGGTGAGTACATACTTTTGATTATTTAAGTGGTCATTAACCTCATCTGTGAACTCAGATAGTGCGGTTGCAGTGCTGCGCATACGCCTAAATCCGTGCTGGGTGTCAGATATTATGTTGTTTTTCTCTAAGTATTTACTAATCTGTGATACAATAACTTTTTCCACTATTTTATTTATGACTGATAGTATGGCTATGGGCCTATAGTTTGTGTACTCAGAGTGACTACCCTGTTTGTATATAGGTCGGATTATTGATTTTTTCAACAGTTCCGGGTAGGTACCTGATGAAACGCAGTTATTTACAAATTTTGCCAAAATAGGACTTACACTTGGTTTTATAATTTTTAGATCTTTACATCTTATACCATCAAACCCCGGCGATTTTCTACTGCTTAATTTATCTATTATATTTTCTATATCCGTGTTCGACACCTTTTGATAACGGAATGAGACATCGCTCACATTTACATAGTTTTCTCGAATTAAGAATTTTTTATTACAGTTATGTTTAATGTTTTGAATTTCGGAGGTAAATGTTTTGGCAAAGTTTGTACACACCGTTTCAATAGAAGTATTTTTACTTTTACATAAATATTTATTTATCACCTCGTCTAAGTTTGGTTTCACATTGCCAAGCCATTTATTTATTGTAGCCCACAGTTTTCTCAAATCATTCTCACAGTTTTTAATTTCCGTTTGCATGTGGTTTTGCTTCGCTAAGAATATACATTTATTTGCTAGATTTCTAAATCTCGTATAATCTAATCTATACGTTACATTTTTAGGGCTAGACTTCCACTTTTTAAACAGTTCATCTCTTACGTATTAACATATTTTCTAGATTTCTAGTTATCCAAGGTTGGGTGATTCTATTATTATTATACAATTTAACTTCTTTAGATTTATTATATATTGTGCTAAAGATTAGGTGGATTTTTTCGTACATCATTTTCGGGCATTGAATTTTATACACTTCCGACCAGTCTACTTTTTGTAATTCCGCTTTAACTAATCTATTATTGAGTACTTCGCGCGTACGGCGTTCCATGCCGGTTCCATTTCTAATTGGTCTGACTGTACCGGTCGCTGCACTCGTAGATATGCTGACGCCGACGAGATAGTGGTCCGACAGCTTGCACGTGAGCATGTGTGCACCGGCCGCCCGTAGGTCCCCGGCCGCGCGCACCCACACATGGTCGAGGCACGACTGCCCGTCCAGTATCTCCTCCCGCGTGCATTCGTTGATAACGCATTCTAGGGCGCGATCACACAGGACGGTTTTGTAGTTTTCTGTTATGTTATCATTTAATAGTATGTTTATATTTATGTCGCCTATTATGATGATGTTGTCCGTCCGTGGTATATTTCCTAATATACCATCCAGCTCCTGTATAAAACCAGTTTTGCTAGCACTTGGTGGTCTATATATTGCCAATATATGAAGTGGGTTCCGGAAGTTTCTAGTCATTATGTGTAATATTTCCGATGTACGTCCACGAGTGTTTAGCTTTTCTATGTATAGTAAATTTACAAACTTGTCACCTGTATGGCTTCAACCTAGTACTATTTATTTCGGAAAAACTGATTTCCAAAATAATGGCAATATACTTAACTACAGGGGAAAATACAAGTTAGCGCAATGTCTAAACAAAATATTAAGATGTGTAAACGAAGCATTCTATAATAATAATAGTAATAATTGTACTTTTTTATAAATAACCACCGTCAGATGTCAAATAATCCGTGTATTAATAGGAATGCAAAAAATGAACTCGTTACCTACAGTAAAATATATGTTCTTCATCAAAATATAAATGGAATTATAAACAAAGCAAACATATTGTGTGTTCATTTACAAGAGTTCATGGAAACTGGAAAACAAATCGACGCTATCTGTATAACAGAGCATAATATGAAGTCGGGTGACGAGGTACATTTGACCATTCCAAAATATAGATTAGCATCTTGCTTCACTAGAGAAAATAGGAATGGGGGATCTTGCATATTAATACGAAATGGCCTAAAATTCAATATTTTAAACGAAGTCAACAAAACCTCAATCTCAAATGTTATGGAGTGCACATGCATTGAATTGACTGATCATGGTATTATTTTACTCTGTATCTATAGAATCCCTAATAACTGTTCAAGGGCAATCAATCTTTTTCTAAATAAACTAGAATATATATTAAATAAAATTTGTTATACCAGGAAAAAGATAATAGTATGTGGCGATTTCAACATTGATACCCTCAAAAGAAATACGCACTGTAAGGATTTTGAAAATCTCTTACTTAGCTATAACTTGAAATTAGGTATATCTCAACCGACCCGACTGTGTAGTGGAACATGTATTGATAATATTATCCACAATATCAGAGGAAGCAAGACAGAAGTATTGGAACTTGCTCTCTCGGACCACACAGCACAATTACTTAAATGTCCGGTAAAGAAAACTTGTTCTCTCACTCATTGGTATATAAAAAAAGTAGATATGTGTGATGAAAATATTAAGAAATTTATAAATTGTATCGACAATCTAAATTTTTATGATGTTTTTGCTACAAATGACCCAAATGAAGCGTTTAATAGTTTTATCACATCATTTACATTATTCTACAGGCTGTGTTTTCCAATTAAGAAAGTAAAAATTACTAATACCTGTAAGCCTAAATGGATTACAAAAGGGATCAGACTCTGCTGTAGACGAAAAAGACAAATGTTGTGGAAATATAGACTGTCATCAGATCCTGATAGTAAGATGTTATTTAAATGTTATTCCAAGCGACTGGCAAAAATAATTAATTTGACCCAAAGGGCACAGAATGACCATTATATAAATACATCCAATAATAAGACAAAAGCAACTTGGAAAATTATTAATAATTCTAAAGCTAAGCAGCCTGTAGAAAACATTGAACAAATAACATTTAATGGTAATGTTATAACACACCCAAAACGCATTGCAGAAGCTTTTAATAATTATTACATTGACCAAGTATATCGATTTAATCAGTCTAGTGACAACCAAAATTACAATAGAATGAATACAATGACATCCAATAGCAATTCAATGTTTATGCAACCCACTACTCCGGATGACATACAATTAATAATACAGGGCCTTAAAAGTACGAATAGTGTCGGTTATGATGGGATCCATACAAAAATCATAAAAAGAGCATGTCAAGTTCTTTCTCCTGTACTCAGCTATATTATTAACCTATGTATAGAACATGGCACATTTCCTGCATATCTTAAGATTTCTGTTATAAGACCCCTTCACAAAAAAGATGACAAAAATAACATTGCTAATTATAGGCCCATTGCGTTGTTATCTATATTTTCTAAAATCATTGAAAAAGTTATATACAATCGTTTATATACATACTTCGAGTGTCAAAATTTGTTTTGTGTTGAACAAAAAGGATTTCGTAAGAAAAAAACCATCAACATGGCTATATTTGATTTGCTGCAAAGTGTAATAATAAATATGGATAAAAAAGTCCCTGTGTGTGCTTTATACATGGACATGTCTAAAGCATTTGACTTTGTTGATCATAATATTCTTGTAGACAAACTGTATACTTATGGAATACGTGGCAATGTTTATAGTTTAATAAAATCCTACTTAAGTAATCGACAACAAATGACACAAATAAAAAGATTGTCTTTAGAAACAAAAACAGAATTAATCTACACATCTAGTCGCAGAGACGTTCTCTACGGAGTGCCACAGGGAAGGGCCTTTATTGTTTTTGATTTACATAAATGATTTACCAAGAGCTATCGAACATCCCATGGTTCTCTTCGCTGACGATAGTACAGTGGTATTCGCAGCAAAAAATTTAGAAACATATGAAGCAGACATAAATAAAACATTAGACATTATTATACAATGGTTGACAACGAATAATTTGAAAATTAATCTGGATAAGACGAATATAATGACATTTAGACAAAAATTGCAGCCAACTAGTTTAAATATAGCTTATAAAGGACATAGAATAAATGAAACTAATGTTAGTCGTTTTTTAGGGCTTAGCGTAGATAATAAGTTGACGTGGAAAAACCACATTGACATTATATGTAAAAAACTTAGTTCATTTTCATATGCCTTATACAATCTTAAAAAAGTGTCCAATCAGGCATCTTTACTAACGGCGTACCACGCATATGTTACATCCACATTGAGATATGGTATCCTTTTTTGGGGTAATTCCACAAATCGGGAAAATGCATTTAAAGCCCAAAAAAAATGTCTGCGTTCAATCTGTGGAATCAAACAGCGTGACTCATGCAAACCACACTTTATTAGGTTAAAAATACTCACATTACCTTGTTTGTACATATATGAAATAGTAAATTTTGTGATCCAAAATCGAAACCAATTTGGTAAATACAAAAGTGCCCGCCTTCAGAATAAATTAAAAGCAATTTCAAGTAGTACAGCGTTATTACAAAAAAGCATAATTGGAATGGCCCACAAGATTTTTAATAAACTACCACAGACTATTGTTGGAACTGGTGAAAATGATGTTGATATGAAACTATTAAAAGAATTTCTATTAAAAAAAGCTTATTACTCAATTAATCAATTTTTAGCTGACATATGTACTTAATTCCAATTACTCTATTCTTTATATTTTTAATAATGCTGACTACATCATATTTTATATTTCATTTTAACGGACTTTTAACTTAAATTTGTATTTATATATATATATTGTGATATGTTGACTACCTAATGTAAATTATTTGTGAAGCATGCTGCATGCAGAAGCATGTTACAAAAATATAACTATTTTCGTATGCCGCAAGGCGCCACATAGTGATACTGGAAAAATGTAATACCTAATAACTACCTATGTTGGACAAATAAATCTTTGAATCTTTGAATCTGTCAATAGTTCAGGTTTCGTATATATTAATAGCCCGCCGCCTCTTCTATCTTCTCGCGTTCGAGTGTATATATTATATCCTTCCAAATTATATAAAAAAAGTTCTTCCTTCTTGATGTTAATCTCACTTAATATTATTATGTCTAGTAAGCTATTACAGGCCTTGATCATGCATTGAAATTCACCAAATTTTTTTCTCAGGGATCTGATGTTTAAGTGTATTATTTTTAGTTCATTATTCGTATTAGTTATACATGTACTCCAGCTATGTGTATCCTGAAATTTTCTATATCTTGTTGTATTTTCATCTATGTTACTTAGTATATCGTTGAATGTAAGGCTTTAGGGAAATCACGTAGTGTGTAAGGGCCCACTAACGTGTGTGTTTATTATCATTACTTCAACCATTAACAGTTTGTGCAGATAATAATCTCCATATGTCCGCATCCGATTTAATGTGGTGTATTTTCGCCTTATCGTCTTTCTTGACTAACACTCTATGATTTTGTACCCAGATATACTTATATGTAGTCTTCAGGGAAGTTTTAGTATTCCAGAATAGAATACGCATTTGTCTCGTCATGTTTTCGTTTATATAAACCGTCTGCTCGTTTTCAACTGACAGCAGGTCTTTGTTGGTGTACCTTGTCTTTCTCTTGCTGAGCCATTCATCTTTAGCCTGTCTGGACGCGAGCGTTACCACGACAGGGCGCGGGCGCGGCCGCGCGCCGGCCCCGCCGTCCACTTTTTCTCGCCCTACCCTCTTTGCGTTTTCTATTTTACTTGGATTTAGTTCCAGCTTCTCAGCAATTTTCATAACTGTTTTCTTCGTATCTTCCTTTTCTTCTTGTTGTAATCCTATAATCTCAATTTCATTCTCAATTTCCTTAGTTTCTAGTTGTGCGATTCTCTCTTCTAGGTTTTCATTCATTTTTTGTAGGTGGGTATTTTTATTCTCCAACGCCACGATCCTCTTATGAGCACTCTCTTTAAATTCCAACATCTCTTGATATTGCTCTGAGTAGAAATCAACGGTATTCGTCAGTTCTTCTAGTTGACTACTCAGGTTGAAGATAATTTCAAGTTTTTTGTTCACCTCGCTGAGGACCGATTCCACCGTAGCCTTGTTCACGTCGATGGCCAGCTTAGGAGGTTGAGGTTTGGGACTATTTTCTCCTCGAGCACATTTTTCACAAATTTCACTGGTTATAAACTGGTTCAGGTTAGGGACACATTTTTTGTGGTAGTAGCCACCACATCGTCCTTTACATTGTATGACATCATCCTTTTTTGGCGAAACAAAAAGTTTACATTGTTTGCACTGCACCATTTTTAACACTTTATACCTAACTAGGTCAATCGAGTATAGTATAACATAAGCGCATCGACACGACCGCACGCCGAGCGCATTCGCGCGGAATCTTCCGCTAGAAGTTCTCAAGCAGGTCCAATCCAAGCCACCATCTAACTTGACTCAGCAGCTACTACTGATGTCATAGGTATGTAACTTCCGGGATCAACGGCTTAACGGCTTGATGTGCTTTATCAGATCGATGCAACTTGCAGGTACCGATACCCAGGTATAGGCACAGAATAGATAATAGTACAAGTACAGAAGGGACAACCCTTTGATTTCAACAAAAGGCGCTTTTTTCTCAGCCAAAACATTAAGATTTATGGCCCTCTGACGTCGTCGACGTTCATCGCTACAAGTACATACCGGTTCCGCAACGTTGGGGCACCGGCATGTACTTGTAGCGATGAACGTAAATCGCGGAGTGTCCTGCGCCTGGTAGGTATAGGTATAGGCCAAGATTGTCTTCACTACTTAGTTACTTACCTACTAACACGCTCAAATTCGACTCAGTTCTGCCATATTATACCTACTGACTTACTAGAAAACTGTAATTCGGCATATACGTAAATCAATCACGCCGACAAAACAGAAGAATTTATTCTTGTAAAAAAGTCCTGCTCCATGCTGGCTAGTTACCGAGTAGTCAAATAGTCGACCAACTGAAAATGTAGGTACTTAGAAAGGTCAACTCAAAATCTTAATCATGCTCTGGTATCTCTGTGTCAATATTCGAATGTCAGAGACGACAAGGCGGACATTTCTGTGACATCGCCGGTAAAATACCGCCAAGATAATCTCTGGCCTATAAAGTGTGGATTACTCACTGATGCTTGATGAATTTGGACCTCATTCCTACTAATGTCCTTCTGATAGAAGTCGTCCTTCTCTCGCAGGCTGTGATAGTGGCTCAAGATAGGGTCGAACCGCTCGAAATAAGAGTTGTACACGTCTCGTAGCAAGTTCCAGTACATCTCTATTTGCAGCTTCTTCGGACGGCAGATACTTCTCATCTCTTCCTCGTGCTGAAAATGAGAACTGGTGAACTGGTGTCAGAGGCGGATTATCCATACAGGCAAACTATAGGCACATGCCTAGGGGCGCGGCATTCATACTGAAATTTGGAATGAGAGTTATCCACGTGCATGGAAAATGAGAAATTTAAATATACATTTTAATTTTCTATGAAAAATTACAAATATAAGCGAGAGGGAAAAAAAAACAACTATTAGGTCAAGTAGGGTATCATACTTAGGTATATATTGAAACTTGAAAACGAAACTTCTTGAAGCAGTTTTTCTTTTATTTCTACATTGGTAAAATGATGATCTATGAAGGAAAATGTTAAAATAAATACCCCCCCCTCACTTATCGCCGAAGTTATCTAAGCGAAAAATTTGAAATTATTACTAGTGATAAACATAAATATTACTGGAAAAGTTCATAACTTTTTCTGTATCTAGCGCGTTAGTACCAAATGGGCCGATAGAGAGCGCTGACCCCTTCCTACTTCGCACTGTTAAGATTTTTGTAGAATTAAAGAGGTTGGGGTTGGGGCGGGTATATTTAAATACTTACTTGCCTTAGCTATTTCATATTGGTATAGTGCGTTCAATATTAGTTGGCGTGATTCCACTTGAGACCGTCATTAGCAATAACAATAGGCTTAAGTCGCGGCGAGCCCATTTTTTGTAAACATTTGCTAAACACGTGCGGCCGGCATTGCTTAAAACGATGTTGATACTCTTCCTGTTACCTTTCCCGCCTTTCCGTTTAGCAAAATTAACACAGCTCAGTTGTTGTTTAAGAAGGATTTTTAATACAACATGTTACAACATTATAATAAATGTCGAAAGTGACTCTGACACTGAACGTACCGAAGATAATTCAGAAACAGAAGACATGTCATCATAAAATCATAACTGGAAAACCACGTATTTTAATTTGTTACTTTATAAATAAATAATTTATGTATACCATGATATTGTATTTTATTTAACATAGGTACCTGAACGTAGCTGTTTGAAAATTATTCTATTACTTAATAATATTTAAAAGTATCAAGACCTGTTCGTTTGCACCAAAACAGGTAAAACCGAACCGGTTTCCTTTAAAATGTTTTTTGGCTTCTACGAGTGTTTGGTTTATTGCCTGTACTGTTTGCGTTCAAGTGGAATCACGCCAACTAATATTGAACGCACTATAAGATTATAAAAGTTGTGCGTTACTTAATCGTCATGCGTCTTCAAGGAAAGCAAAATCGAAACGTAATAATAATTGTAGTGCTAATAATGTTTGAAATGTAACGACTGATCTGAATTAGTGTGCTTAACTTCTTATAATAATAAAAAAAAAACTTAAAATACCTACCTAGTCCATGTGTTATTCTGGTATTCATTTGGAAGAAAAATGCAACAAACAAACATAAAAATTGGATCAGCCGTTTTTACGTTATAAATGGTGTAACTAACACGTCTAATTTTAATATATATAAAAAATAGAAGATAAAGAAGATTGTGAATTTATACATATATCCTTTGAGGAAGAATTTATGGAGGTTGAGTTAATGTTTGTATTTTGATAAATGTAGCTACGTAAACATTCAATCAACCCAAAGTTGCCACTGCGCCACACTTCACCCGTCACGCCTAACAAAATTAGACTTATAGGCTGTTGTTCGGAACGCGCAATTGCACCTTACCTCACCCGTCACGCCTAACGAAACTAGATCTCTGATTACGGTTAGTTACTACAAAATGCGGCGTCAAGATATTACCACCTCAACGTTCAACGTTCTCCTACATTCGTGGGTGAACGTTGAACGTGAGGTGAGGTTAAAAATAAGTTACAGAATAGCGGAGCATGACGCTGGGTTATCTCACTGTGTGAGAACTCAACTCAAATGACAAAGTACATCTATTCAACAAATTCTTGGGAATTTGACACAGACCACTTCTTGCCTTATCACCACTTAGTACGTTACGCGAACACTGTAATTTGTCGTCAAACTAACATAACTCCCAAGTTTGTTTTTTTTGTTATCAGCGAGAGTACATTAAGTACTAACAGCGAAAAATATTTTCTAGCAGTTTTTGATTTTGGTTTTCGAATAATTAACTTATTTGTAAGGAACACTTGTAAAACTTTGCAAAGATTATACAAGTTATTGTTTTTTCCTATAATTCATCGCATTTGATTATTCAAACCTTACATATCGTTTTCTAGTAGTTTTGTCAAGAGATTACGTTAGCAAAACCGGAAATGATTTAAAATATTATAAATCTCCTAAAAGAATATTCAAGTGACTAGTGGCTACTAAAGTGTATTCAAAAGTATTTTAAAAAATGGCCCCATTAATTTCTAACATATTTATAAATAGCATTTTTTTAAATTAGGAATAATATCTTGAAACCATTCTCCTTACCATAAAAGAAATCTCATAAATTCTCAAGTCGGTGTAATTCATTTTAGTTCTATCGAAGAATATATAAACACAAATTCTAACGGATTCGTCAATAGCTCTAAATTGTATTAGCTTATCAGTTATTATCCGTAATTTAAATCTTTCGCGCGCGACTCGTGCGATTCGTGTGCAGCGTGCTACCTCGCCAAGGCCGAGCGTACGCTCAAACTTGTAGGTACAAACTTTAAGTACTTGATTGTACATTGTATTTAGTTACTTAGTAGTTGTTTTTCGGTTGAAATGACATAAATATCTATTTTATTTAACCAATAATAGCAGGTAAAGAAAGTTATATAGGGTTATTAGTATTAAACTTTCTTTAACTTTAATTTTATTTGTAGACTGAGAGTTGTTTTACTTATTTACTAGAGGTTTTCCAGGTCCCGATGTCATAATGATCTGGGGCCCGTTTCATGAAGCAACAAGTTACAAATTACAAACGGAAGTCTCTTTCTATCAAAAGAATTTGTAACTTGTTGCTTCATGAAACGGGCCCCTGATGTTACTAATATGAAGAAAGTACAGAAAGTATAAACAGGGTTATTAGTTAGCTGTCTAATAGTAGTAGTAGGCAGTTAAATTAGGGTGCAGGTTGGGGGTAATCTCCGAAAATAGGTACCTTACCTACTCATTCGATTTCAAAGAATCTTTCAAATTCCGATTGGGGCCTAACATTAAATTATTGAATTACCAATAACCCTCAGAAAAGTAGTTTTTCATCGATGTGGAAGAGGACTTTTTTTATTAATTAAAACAAAAATCCGGAGTTACGTAAACGCTTTCTTTTAGTTTTGCCTGTTAAGTTTAAATTCACGTTGGATCATATTAAGGCGAAACTTTCTCTTTTATCATATTTAAGGCCAACCTTACCAAATATAATAACAAAACTAAATGGATTTAATATGATTACATACGAATCGCTGCTAGGCAGATCATCTCGCATCTAGGCAGATGTCGGTACACGCCTCTCTAAGGCCTTGTAAGAATGAACTGATTGATAAAAAAGGTGACCGAGGTGGATTGTTCCGATAGCTCAGTTGATTGAGAGTAGGGAATGCAAAACTGGTTTTAAACGAAATCTAAGAAACCCGTTATAACCGACTGTAAGAAAGCAGGCCGTGGGTCGGCTAGAGATCTGAGGGGTAGTCACGTAATGTTTCGAACGTGCGTTAGGACAATTCAGCTGTCGTTTTTCATATAAAAAAATGACATTTACATCTACATAGCGTACGTTACGTAGTATAGTGCGTAATGCGTTACTTGATCGACATACCGGTCACTCATGGGTGGTTGAAAAGGTTCAACCTAGCTTGATTGAATAAGTAATTACATAAGTACGTTGATAGGTACTCTTTAGATCAATGATGCTTATTAATGTATGTAGTTAATAGACGAAAAAGTCATCATATAAAGATTAATTTATAAATTTAACACTGTTTTTGTATAATCATACTCAATCGATAACAATCTTCTATTACTACACTGGAGTACCACACATTAAACAAGTATTGATGTATTTTAGTGTCAACTATGCAGGTTATTCGTAATCTAATAATCATCACAGCACACTGAAATTATTTTTCAGTATAATCAGTATTACTACGGTGGCAATATCGCAAAAAGTCGTCTCCTTCACGATTTTCGTACGGATGTGTTCCTCGTTGTCTCCAGAGTACGAATCTGCCGGGTTTAGCTGAGGGAGAGGGGCCCGACATAGCTGTGACGTCATAAAGATGGCGGCAGACGGTCATCGATTTGTTCCAATCTCGGGTTCTATTTTACTGATCGGTTCGTGTGAGGTGTCATTTGAAAGCATATTAAAGGTTCTATAATTGTTTATTCGAGCCCTATGACGGCTATGACGTACCATCAAAATCTTTTTAAATATTTGACAAAATATGACTTTTTAACCGTGCGCGTTTGCATGAGTACTGATAAAACACGCTTGTAACTCAATAAATAATAACATTAGCGCAATTAAATATGTTATGAAAAAGATAGGTAATTTTATAATATTTCCAACAATATAGATTTTGTTGGTGTACATAGGTAAATAACGAAGTAATAATACATTTTGCTAATTACGCACCGATTAACCATCACCACGCTGCTCTGCTAGCCATCGCTGTCGTCACGTGGCCACAGATTATATAATAGTTCTACAAACAGATACTCAGGTCTGAATAAAAATGCCAATACCTACTGCTTTAAGTGCCTACGAAATTTAACAATGGAGCGACCTTGAACGCGCGGGTCGTTGCCCGCATGCGTCGGCCAATCGACGCTACTCGTAGAGATTAATAGTTGAGTGAAATAAAAAACGGTTTGCTTTTTAAATTATTTTGCAAAACATATAATTCTATTATAATGTGTGAGTACACTATGGTGAAGCAACTGTCTCGTTTTTACCCTTTGGGTAGGTACGGAACCCTAAAAAGCAAATAGGTATATATAAATTTCCGGGGTTTCCCAAGATACTGCCAGTATCTGAACTGCATAGTCACTTACATACATACATACAAACATATCAACGCAGCATGTTAAATACAATTGAAGCCATGTTACCTATTGCTCACCCTGTCTATGGTTACGACATACGACAATTTGAATGTAGGTACTTATTATTATTACTTATTGAAGGGACGCTACACACGTTTGTCCCTACGCAGAGCTCGGCCTGCCGCCTCGCGTGCCATGCCTTTGGCCCTCAGGTTCCCTTGTAACACATTCAGGAGTAGAGTATTCAAGAGCGCACTCTGGAGGGACGCTTCGGGCCTTTGGCCCTCGGCCTCACGTAGAGAGCGCACTCTGAAGAGACGCTTCGGGCCTTCGGCCCTCAGATTCGCTTGTAAGTTGCTTAGGAGTAATAAAGTGTCCGCGTGGGCCTGCCCTTCGAGCCTTTAGCCCTCTGGCTTGCGTGGAGAGCCTGCTCTGAAGCAACGCTTCGGCCCTGGGGCCCTACGCTACGCAGAGCTCAGCCTGTTGCCTCGCGTGCTATGCCGCTCTCCTTCGGGCCTTCGGCCGTCAAATTCGCTTTTAAGACACTTAGGAGTAATAAAGTGTCCACGTGGGCCCGCCCTTTGGGCCTTTGGCCCTCTGGCTTGCGTGGAGAGCATTGTACCCTGAAGGTACGCTTCGGGCCTTCAGCCCTCGGGTTCGCTTGTAATACACTTGGAAGTATTAAAATATCCGCGTGGGCTCGTCCTTAGGGTCTTCGGCCTTCGGGCTCGCGTGAAGAGCACGCTCTGGAGGGACGCACGCACACGCTCAGATTCACTTGTCCTTGAACTCAGGAGTAAAGTATCCAAGAGCGCGCTTTGGAGGGACGCTTCAGGCCTTCGGCCCTACGTGGAGCCCGGTCTGCGGCTTCTCGCCTCGCAGCATAAGTCTAAGCAGTTTAACAAGTTTTGGAAAAATACAAAAAAGTTGAATGGAAAAGTGTCTCTGCCTGCGAGTGTGGATGGTATATGTGACCCCGTGAGTATTGCAAGCAGGTTTGGTCAGTGTTTCAAGGTAGACTCGCCATTACAGCCTCGTGCAGGTCCGGATGCAGTGGACAGCACAACAAGCCCGACTTTTGTGATAACAAATACCATGGTGTCCGAGGTCATTAAATGTATGAAAAAAGGTAAGTCGCCAGGACATGATGGGCTGAGCTTAGAACATCTCCAGTACGCTGGTCCGCATTTAAATAGACTCCTCGCTATGTTATATACTTTTTGTATTCGCCATTGTTACTTACCGTGTGACCTTATAAAAACAGTTGTGATTCCACTTGTGAAAAACTCGACAGGGGACATTTCTGATAAGGCGAATTACCGTCCCATCTCGCTTGCTACAGTGGTCGCAAAAGTATTAGATAGAATACTGGACATGCATATTAGCCAACATATAAAACTTTGTGACGCACAATTTGGTTTCCAGGAGGGTCTATCCACTGAAAGTGCGATTTTAACCCTTAAGTGCACTGTTGATTACTACGTCAAGAGAAAAACGCCGGTTTACGCGTGTTTCTTAGACTTATCCAAAGCCTTTGACTTAGTGTCCTATGATTTGCTTTGGGATAAGCTAAGGGAGACGGGTGCATCACCCGAGGTTGTGAATATTTTTTCATATTGGTATAGTAATCAAAAAAATAAAGTGAGATGGGCAAATGTTTATTCTGATGAGTACTCACTTAAATGTGGTGTGAGACAGGGGGGTTATCATCACCACGTTTGTTCAACTTATATGTCAATCAGCTGCTAGGCGAACTGAGTAGCATGCATGTTGGATGTCGTATGGATAATGTTAGCGTAAATAACATAAGTTACGCGGACGATATGGTGCTGCTCAGTCCGTCATTTTATGGGCTCCAAAAATTGATAAATGTATGTAGTGGATATGCTGAGACACATGGCTTGAGGTACAATGTTAAAAAGAGTGAGTTCATGATTTTCAAAGGTAAAAATAAACTGCCAGATTACGTACCACCACTTCTTTTAAACGATCTACCAATAAAGCGGGTGTCACAGTTCAAATATTTGGGACATGTGTTGACCGAGGAGCTTAGGGATGATAAGGACATCGAACGTGAGCGCAGGTCACTGTCCGTGAGAGGCAACATGCTGGCTCATAGATTTGCTCGTTGTAGTGTGCCTGTAAAATTATCTCTTTTTAGAGCCTACTGCCAAAGTTTCTACACGAGCAGTCTATGGGTCAGTTTTACGCAACGAGCGTACAATGCACTGAGAGTGCAATACAATAATGTCCTCAGGGCCCTGTTGCGGCTCCCCCGCTACTGCAGCGCGTCGGGAATGTTCGCCGACGCAGCCGTGGATGACTTCTATGCCATGATACGCAAGAAGTCGGCGTCCATTATACGTCGTGTGCGGGGGAGCAGCAACAGTGTCATGCAGATGGTCGCCGATAGGCTAGACTCGGGCATCCTCGCGCGTTTCATAGACCTGCACGTCGATAGGGATAGATGAGGCGCGGGAGGAGCCCTGTTACTTCTATTATTATTACCTATTATTATTATTGAATTTTTGAATTTTTATTTATTTAGTTTGTGTGTCTAACATAGTTTTAAGGCAATTGTTACTAGACATGAGTAGTTCGCGAATGAGTGATTCAAATGAAGTACTTCACTTGGTGTCACTCTTTCGTTCACTAGTTCAGTTCGGATTCATATACTTCAATACTTCAGTATATCATTTAGAAAATTGGTAGTTAATTCTGCCTATTTGATCATTGAATATGATCCGATTCGATGACATGAGTGATTTAATGTTATTTAATTTTGAATACGGCAAGTAACTCAATAGTTCATTGAAAGATACGCGTACGACTGATATGATATACTCAATCTAATCCATCTATCTATATCAACTGATGTAGGATGCACCTCTAGAGCTACTGAACTAAATTGAACTAGTGAACTAAAAGAGTGATATACTTCACAGTGAGCAAAAGATGCATATCAATCTTTTCTTTTTAGTGACACATTTTGCGCATGACTAATTGTTACTAACAAAATTATGGAACAAGTTTTCTGAAATAAATGTTTTTTTTTTTTTTTTTTTATATTCGTAATTTTATTAGACGTGCAATGCCTCTCTCCTTAACCACTACAACGTCAAAGTTCAAGACTTGATTACAAATTAAACACTTATTCATTTTCACTGTTTTCAAAGTAAAATTTAACGTGCGTATTACATTTTGCAAATGCAAATGAACTGTCGATGTCCGGTTGTCAGCACAGAGGGGAGGCTTCCGCGTAGGAAACAAGCAACGGCGTGCTGTGATTGGTCATGACGTTCTCGCCGTCGGCGCACTAGACTCGCGCGCAGATCGTCGTGAGTTCAAATTTGAAAAATAATTGATAAGTGAATAAAACGAGGAGCTATTGATGAATTACTTAGATTTTTTTATCAATAGATTACTATGATAAAGCTGGATTATATGCGTCGACTTGAATTTTTTTGAGATTTATATTTAAATTATTAGGAGGATATCAACATTCAACTGTTCGTATAAAAAGAAGCTGTTGATAAATATGTTATTAATTCAAACTCTGGTTCACTTTGATAGTTTTTAATAGTATTCAGTAATCCAAACCCACTTGTATAATCTTTTAGAGGAACTATATACATTTTATTTGGGTCGGATTATACCGACGTTATCACTTGACGAAAGTTTTAGAAAATTAAATGGGAGATTATAATACTAAAATGCGGTACTCCATTGAAGAAAAATACGACTTGTATAATTTATCCTTGGATTTACAAGGGTCGCTAAGAAAACGCTATATAATACCTAAAGCAACGTCAAATTTCACTAGAATTTTTAACTTCTAGTAGTACTCATTATAGTCTAAATGTTAACAAAAACATCGCGACCTTGTGAGTTATCGAAGGTGCATTCATTTCGCGTACCGTACTACACTGTGATAAGACTAAAATAAGAAACAAATAGTTTTTTTTTTCAATTTCCTTTATCCCTAAAAAGATTATATTCAGAGCAATGACGCGTAATTCAATGTCGGAGAGGCAACCGGATGGCTCGCGGTATTTGAGCTCCCGAAGTGTTGTGGAACCGCCCTGTGCAACCCGAATTGAGCCAACTGTGATTGGTTCGGAAATAGGAGAGGGTGGTAAAAAAAAAATTGTCACGAGGCAACCGATTGAAGCGCGGTAGCCTGAAAGTGTGTACGCTGTTTATATATAATGACATTTTTATGCCATCCTTCCAAGTGTGACCGGAGCCGAGTAAGCAAGAGAAGAAAAAAAAAATTGGGAGGCAACCGCTTGAAAATTGGCATGCTTGTTCTTCATCACATACAAACACTGTAAAAAAAATGCCATCCCTCCCGGCCGGGCGGTTATCAAGCTGTTATAGTTGGAAGCTGGAAAAAAGTGTTGGTGGACGAGAACTTAGGAAAAGGCACTTAAAATCATTGAAATCGGATGGCATTTTTGTTTTTCGAGTCTTGTATGATTTTCGGTCAATTTTCGCGTGGGAGGCACGGTGCGGAGTCTCTAGTTGCTGTACTATATATGAAGTCGTAAATACCGGTGACTGAACTATTCATCGGTATTTACGACTTCATAAAGTTTCCTATCTTCAACATTTAAGGTACTTTCAATCCGTGTGGCAAAGTTTTGGGATACCCTGTATTCATATGTATGAAGACGTAAATACCGGTGAATAGTTCAGCAACTAGAGACTCCGTACCGTGCCACCCACGCGAAAATTGTCCATTGGTAATAGATTGTAAAACCTTAAATTGCGCGTATTCCAATTTGACGAATTTCGCGTTTGTAAGGGTGGCCACACCGGGATGAAATTTCATGGGAGAGGGATGGTCATCCGAATTCAATGATTTTAAGTGCCTTTTCCTAAGTTCTCGTCCACCACCACTTATTTCCAGCTTACAACTATAAAAAAATTTTTTTTTACCACCCCCCTCCTATTTCCGAACCAGTCATAGTTGGCTAAATTCGGGTTACACAGGGCGGTTCCACAACACTTCGGGAGCTCAAATACCGCGAGCCATCCGGTTGCCTCTCCGACATTGAATTACGCGTCATTGCTTTAACTATTACTCAGAATATGGTATCAAAACCATGGCGCTACGCCACGCCAGCCATATGATGGGGATTCATCGCAATTTTCGATTGGTCACGAGCAGCTTCCGGTGATTAGGCCGCACGCTTCCGTTCTGACGATGACATCTGACAGCGTGACAGCCGTGACAGATCTCCGGTGACACGGTCATTAATTGGGGCAGATTGTACGATGTATACAGGTGCACGGTTTTTCCGTCAGCGATAGAGAAATGTTTTAAAATTTAGATTAAATACATTTTTGAAATAATGAGCTAGCCTAGTGGTTCAGGCATGCGGCTGTGAAACGGCGGTTGTGGGTTCGAATCCCGGCTCGTACCTATGAGTTTTTCGGAACTCATGTACGGAATATTTACCGTTAGCTTTTCGGTGAAGGAAAACGTCGTGAGGAAACCGGTCTAATCCCAATAAGGTCTAGTTTTTCCTCTGGGTCGGAAGGTCCGATGGCAGTCCCTTTCGTAAAACTAGTGCCTTAACCAAATTTCGGGTGTAGGTGTCAAAGCGGACCCCTGGCTCTTTTCAGGGCCTCAACCGGGAATAACGCTAGGAGTATGATGATGTCATTCTTGGCTGGCTGTGGCTGGCGGGGTTGGCTTTGGTTTCGTAGGCGAGTTTACCGTGTATATTCCTGTTCCTGCGCCACTTCCTGCAAGTATTCGCCTGAAGAGTAGGTATATCAGCATCCACACTGTTTTCACAGGAGGTAAAGAGATAACAAAACGTTAAACCTAGTGTTGTTCCCGAGACCCACAATTATATTAACGAGGCATTTAGTTTAGTATAACCTCAGAGCATAAAATACTATATAGCGGACAAGCCGCCGGCGGCTGTGTCGCACATGTCAGCTCATTGGGCATACTCCGCCATACATTCACCGTCCGTTGTCCACCGAGAAACTTCCGTCTTTTGCCAGGATGCCGAGTTGTGCAATAATTACTTGCAAACATCGCAGTGATTTGATTAATTTTCACACCAATGGGATCACTTTTCACAGGTAAATACTATAAATACTATTTATTTCAAATAAAACCACGAATTCAAGAACTTGCGACAGGCATATTCAATACAAATCGCGCGGTATGTCCGATCTCCTTATTTCCTATATCTGTGAGTATAACCGTTAATTCCAACAAAACCTGAAGTTATTTTTAATGTGTTGGTTGGTAGGCAACAATACCTACAAGTACAAGCAGCAATACCTTGATCAAAGACCTAGATCCAGTCCTTATTTCGTAGTAAAAGAGTTCGCATACAATCAAAGATAGTTTTTTTATAGCCGGTTCAATAAAGTAGTAGTAGGTATCATTTGATAACCTATGATTGCATATTCAGTAATTGTAATCCTCCTTCACGCCTATATTCCTTGCATAGTCCATCAGATAATTAAGGTATTCGGGTGCTGTTTTGAGCCTTTGTGTAGAGAGTGGTGATGCGTGGTGCACGATATAATAGGACGGGGTTTGTCCATCGTCACCATTGTTGCTTCAGCAGCGGAGTGAAGATGCGGTTTTTAAAATTTTGCTTTGTAATTGTTTGTGTGTTGACCGTTCATTGTTTTGTGAGTAGTTTAAAACCAAATATATCGAATTTAAGGAATTGTAAATATGGAATTCTGACCCAATGTTAGATAATTCTTCTTTATTTCTGGATTAGGAAGTGTCTCACGTTATACGTCTCTTGAATCTAGTGGATTGAATGTTTGATTTATTTAAATTTATGAACAGGCTCTCAACTGCCGATCAGATGGAGGTCCTAAAGAAGATGAACTAAAGAGGATATACATGAACTGCTTGAGAAGAAACGAGGGAAGGAATTCCAGTGACAGCAGGCATTCTGACCAAGACTGGAGGGATTCAAGAAAGAAAAATCAAAACCAATGGGACATGAGAGACGATCATATGTCAAGTAGGGAAGACAGAAAAGGTAGTCGAGTTGACAGACATGACCATGATAGAGACGATGAAGGAGGATATGATACGATGGGTAGAAACGATAGAATGGGCAGCAGAAATGATCGCATGGGAAGTAGGGATAGAATGGAGAGCAATGAAAGGAATAGTGGTAGACACTATCAAAGTGATACAAGGAACGACAGGACGGGTGGACGAGGTGAAAGGATGGACGGACAAAATGATAGACATAGTAGAGACGAATGGATGGGGCGTGACGATAGGTATAGACGAGATGACATGATTAACGGAAGAGAAGATTTCCACGACCATGAATATGAAAGCGTAAGTTATACAAAAGTATTAAGGATATTGATAACTTCTTGTTGTGTAAATGAAAACTAATTTGGATGATGTTTTTTAAGGAACCTCGCTTTAACACATATCGTGCCACTCAGAACTCCCAGAGGTACCGACGTGAGCGCCAGCCAAACAAGAACTCGGGGTACCGAAGCCAGTACAATCCAAACTCATCCCGGTCAGGAGACAGCAATGATGAGAGGAACTCTAGCGAAAACAACTCCAGCAAAGATAACGACCCCAAGGGATGCGTGCTCCATTGTTTCCTAGAGGAACTAGAGATGGTATAGTATTATTACAGTCCGTGCGCTTTTAGAATAGTTAAACAGTACCGTTAACGAAAAATTTACCACATCATTTTTAATCTATATCTATAAAATAAGTAATAATTAGTTATTTGAAATCAGGTACGGTAGACTGTGCCCAACCTCGACTTAATACACGACACTCAATCTTATGTCAAAATAATAGAGGTGGACAATAGGTTCGGCTTTGGGTGAAATTGTTTATTTTGAAAGAGAAATATAGGCCCGAATCCTATCGTTACTTTGTTCACAGACGCAACGCTTTTTACTGGACCTAGGTATTACTTATATTGAGGTAAAGTTTGTGGGCTTGTAAGTTTGTAGCTTTGTATGTAAGGAGTAATATCCGGACCCTGCAGATCTAATTTCATTGAGTCCCGGGGAAGGACATAGAAATAAAGTTTGCATGGAGCTACGATATAGGTAAACGAGTTCCACGCGCGGGCGATTTCGCGCGGGCAGAAGCAATCTTGGGAGGCAATCGGTAGATGGCATATGTTGTATCGGTTGTATCGGTAGATGTTATTATATTGAAGCCCCCTCCGAGGTGGAGAAGAGTTAACGCCATTTTGTTTTGAATGAATGAATGAATGAAATTTATAATATATATATCTTTGGTCTTCACCGACCCATATAAGAGGTTTTGCACCGACCTAAAATGCTACCTAGTTTTGTTATAGTAGGTAAAGAAAGATATTTGTTTGGGTTATGTTACAATGTTATATTGTTATGTAGTTAAATAAGGAAATTCTAAACCAGGTATATGCATAACCATAAAACCATAAGCATCCGCATTCCTGGGTTTTACGCGGAAATGGGAATACTTTTTACCTTAAAATGACGTTAAAAACCTATTTTAGCTAAAATGCGTTAACATGTGTACGTTTGTCTTTATCTGTTACTTTGACACTTGTGTTTGTAAGAAGGGGACACAACACATAATTATTTCTCAGATGGTTCTTAAGTTATTTAATAACGGGGTTTAATGGTTGATATCAGAGGACCTAGGTAGAAATAACCTGTAGGAGCTAATGGTGTTAACAAACATTTGGATTTGTGTTTTAAAGCCGGTAGGGTATTTTGAAGACGAGGAACTGGACTTCTTTAGATACTCTGAAAATATGGTTTAACTATTTAATGTCTTGTAAAAGTCAGATTACGACCACGTACCTATCCTGTATTATGAATTGTGAATCATTGGTGTCCTGTCACTTGACCTACAAACCTTAATTTGCCCTTATTTTTCACTAGATCTAATGCATTTTTCTTCGAAACAGTGAACATTTCGTGTTTAATTTTGAATATCATGAAATAGTCAAAATTAGGTTAGGCTTGTTTTGCAATTATCCTTTAAAGTTTACTTTTTAAGAAAAAATGCATTCGGTCTATTGAAGTAAACTAATGAAACATTAGGTCAAATGAAGCATTTAGGGCTAAATTAGTTAGGTCTATTTTTACCGGACTACCGAAGGAGAGAAGGGTTATGTTTTTGGAACGTATCTATGTATGTACGAGTATGTGTGTATGTCTTATGTTTTGGCACGCCCTGCAGCCTTAACCATTTGACAGATTTCGATTTGTCGGCATGAGGTGTCGTTGGATTCGGATGGAGTGACATAGACGCTGATAAAAAATATTTATACAAATACTGTCGGGTGTTTCGAAACATCTTTTGGTTTAACTTGTTATTTTAATTACCCGATTGCCGAAGGAGAGGATGGTTATTTACAAGGACATTTTTTATTTCAGACCGGTGACAACGGCATACCAGACAGATATCTTGTCACTCATGCAATAACAAAGGATGTGAAGAATGAAGATCTGAAAGATTTTCTGCAGGAATCTATTGATGAATGTTTCCAAATACTGTACAATGGTTCGTAGTTTTAAGGTCACAGCTCATTAGAGCCACCCGGCGCCCGACCCGCACTGCCTCGCCTCGTAAAAGTACTAACTACGGAGTTGATGTAGTGAGCGCATGCTCCTACAAACCCATATAAAGAATACCTAGTAACCGCTCGAGGCGTGGCGGTGCGGGTCGGCCGCCGGGTGGCTCTCATGAGCTGTGACCTTTAAGGGCGTACAGTGAGTATGATAAACGTCTGTCTATGAATTTTACCGTTCTAGAAAATCCATACTATACTTACTATACTAATATTATAAATCTGAAAGTGTGAACCGATTTAGATGAAATTTGGTATAGAGATAGTTTGAGCCCTAGGGAAGGACATAGGATAGTTTTTATCCCGGAAATCATCCCCTGAGGGAATGTGGGGTGAAAATTTGTATGGAGCTCGATACACGAGTTGCGCGCGGGTGGAGTCGCAGACATAGTCGCGTCAGGATATTCGAGGACGTATGTATAGTAGAATTTGTTTTGCTGTAAAATCGAACGAAACAAAAATGCTACTTCTGTTCCAAATTGGAATAAGGATAATTACTTGAGGTTATTTGAGTTGGTCGGAAAGCATCGAAGTAGTCTTAAGGATCGAACAGACTGCCAGTGGGGCGGTAGGGGCGCTTGACGAGCGCGTGATGCGCGTGGTACGGCCGGTCACACAGAGCACGCGCGCATCGCGCTGGCCTCGCGCCATCAACCCGGCAGCACTACGTACGGACCGCGCGCTGCGCTGTCTGGCGTCACACTGTCGCACCGCGCGCCCGTGGCGGGTTGCTGGCGGGGCGCGATAGAAGCGGGGCGCGTTGCCGACGGGGCGCAGCCTGTTTGACCGCGTTAGCGGTTTGTAGGGAAATATCGCGCGGCGCGCCCGCGACGGTGCTGTGTGTTCGACCCTTTATTAAATGTCAATGTAATTTTTTTACAAAGTCAGTACAATACCTAATAGTACATTGTTTAACGACGGGCGTAAGTGCATTATTGCGAACAAGAGTCGACCAGAAGGGCTTTTGATGACTCGAGTTTGCAATATTCTTACGCCCGTGTTATACACAATGTTTTTCATTATATTTGCGAGGAAATAAAAACTAAAGTATGTACAAAAGACAGAAAATATCTATGTTTCATACAATCGCATTAATCAAAAATTGACGAAGCTTTTTGCTACTTAGGCACTTTGCGAAGACAACTTCACTTCCAGGTCAGTACGAGTGGAGCGCGCAGCTTCAATATTTCAACGAATCACAGAACAGTATAGTAGTATTCTTGCGGCGCGTGGCCAACTGGTTTTTTTTTAAACCAATTCCAGAGCAGAATTATAGATGCGCGTGGTCAACTAGATTTGCTTAAACCAATCAGATCACACACAAGCTCATAAATCCCTAGAGAGTTATGAAAATCCATAACTCCCGTGGGAACAAATTAGGCCATAGTCATTCTGTATACAGGCAACGCCATTTACGAGCAAGTGTGATGAAATAAAAAGTACATTAGAGCAGCCTTTGGGCAGGAAGTTAAGCATTTTTACCCGCGTCACGCGTAGTGTTAAGTGATAGCACTCGTAAAATTTAGAACTCGATAGGTACTTTACGTTACCAGATTATTATTATTTTTCAGAAAATACAGATGAGAAATGTGAATTCTCAAAGAACTTGATGATGTGCTTATCCGAGAAGGGCCGAGCAAATTGTGACGACTGGAAGGATGATTTTAAAATGAAGTATTAATTATTTAATATTGATTGCAGAATTTTAACCAACAAACATTTGTGTGTCATACTAATACGATTTCTTATTATTTTGAAATACTTACTTTTATTCTTTTGGATGTGAATTAACATCATATATGTTTATTGCCCATGTAAGTAAAAACTTTTGCCATTTTAGTTTGTATTATTGTGACCTCTTTCTATCGTAAATAAATTACCAACTGCACCCCCTACTTAGGTATGTAGGAAACACGTAGTTTATGGGACGTCTCTGTTGGCAAAGGCTAAGTGTGTGTGTGTGTAAGGCCTGAATCACACAGCGGCCAGGCCGCGCCAGTGTGATGCCGACTTACATTAGTCTAGTAACCTTCTAAGTAACTTCTATGCGATCGCAACCTATAATTACTTATACTATAGCATGAACCGTGCGATACTTCCAGGTTTTAAATAGAACGTCATATATAAAACATTTATATTATAATTATGTTCCAAAAAATAGGTTGAAATAAATAAATAAATATAAGGGTTCACATCTTACACAAATCGACCTAGCCCATAGTAAGCTCAGTAAGGCTTGTGTTATGGGTACTAGACGACGACGATATATATAATAGATATAAATACTTAAATACATAGAAAATATCCATGAATCAGAAACAAATATTCATGCTCATCTCATCACACAAATGTTTGCCCTTACCGGGATTCCAACCCAGGACCTCTTGCTTCGTAGGCAGGGTCACTACCAAATAGGCTAAAGCGGTCGTGAAATGGATACTTAAATTAAAAAAAAGCTTCAGGAACGTGTAATCGGACTTATACTTAATAAAGATAAAAGAGAACATGGTAGCATAGTCTGTTAAACCACAAACCAATCTGTGCTTTTTCTTATACGCTTGACTAAATAAAGTTAGATTTGATGATTCGTATCGTATATGTTATTCGTATTTTGGTATGTTGCGCTTCATGGCATATGCGCCATGAAACAATACAACAAGGTAAATATTAAATTAACCCGTTTGATTCGTTATCGGTTTGTATAGCTACCATATTTTACATTTATTCATATCACCATTGACCACAATGCGTCAGCGATGAATATAACACCTAACATTATCAACAATAAACAGGAAACCTCAAAACCACACGCCTCATACTATATGTATGTATGTAAATTCTTTATTGTACATGGAACAGAACACAAGAAACAATTATTATTATATAATATAATAATATACAAGATGACACATAAGACGTAATACAAAATAGCAAAATGGGAATCTATCCATGACTCTGAGCAACTTTTACTATGGGACTAACTTTGAGTTATGCCAAAAAAAAGCCACCTGCTCATACATTTTCTTCAGTCTAAATTGAGCACAGTGTATGAAATAGTTGGATTTTTTGGCATAACACAAAGTTGGTCCCATAGTAAAAGTTGCTCAGAATCATGGATAGATTCACATTTTGCTATTTTGTATTACGTCTTATGTGTCATCCTGTATACATAACTTGTTAAAAAAAAAACCGGTCAAGTGCGAGTCTGACTCGCGCACCGAGGGTTCCGTACAAACTAACAATTAAGTCAAGGTAAAGTAAATGTCCCAATATTTGTTAAATTACTTATTTTACAATGAGTACTTTTACACCAAGACAATTGAATCGCGATCTTTTTTTGACGTGCTATTGAAAATAAATATACGCGTGGCAATCCCAACCCCATTAATTCTAGAAAAATCTTAACAGCGCGATTGGGGTCAGCGCCATCTATCGGCCCCATTTGGTACTAACGTGCAAGGGCAATCGGCTTAGTATGTATGTTGGTCTTTTAGCGATTTTTGTTTATCACGTGAACCGATCTCTATTATTTTTGTTTTATTTGAAAGAGAGTATCTCTATTATAGTGTTATAGGAATTTCAAAACGAAAAAATACTTATAAAGTTGATTAAATTGCAAACTTAACTAGGAAATGATTTTTGTAAATAATAATAACAATAATAAAAATATGCTAGATGTAGTTTTTTTTAATTCTTAATCACAAGTAATTATCTCAAATTTTTCGCTTTGATAACTTCGGCGATAAGGGGCCCCCCCCTGGTTGTATTTTTTTTTACATTTTCCTTCATAGATCAAAATTTTACCAATGTAAAAAAAAGAAAAAGTGGTTCAAAAAGTGCAACTCAAGCCCTTTCATATGATACCCCACTAGACCTAATACTTGAATATATTTATTTGCCCCCTCCTCAAAATCAATCATCATCAAGATCAGAGAAGATTAGATTTGGCGTAGACACTAGTTTTACGAAAGCGGTCATCTGCCCTTCCAAGCCATAGGGAAAACTAGACTTTATTGGGATTAGACCGGTTTCCTCACGATGTTTTCCTTCACCGAAAAGCTAACGGTAAACATTCCGTATCCGAAAAACTCTTGGGTACGAGCCGGGATTCGAACCCACGAACGCCACTTGACATCGGTCGTGGGTTCAAGTCCCAGCTCGTCCGGGATGGTAAGCTTGAAAAATTTCCACATACCTCTAGTCGAGCATCATTCTTAGAGGTAGCTCTTCTCAGTTCTTTCTCCCTCTTGTCAGACTGGAAGTCCCTGTCTTGTATGTAGGTGATGAGCAACAGTTTCATCTCCGCCTGTTCTTGGTTGTTAGTCTGGTCGCACTCCTCTCTATCCCAATTCTCCAGGAGAGTGTTCTTTTGGTGATCATACTCAGTCTGTAGCTTGTCCAATCGTTGCGACCCTATGCCTGAACAAAGAAAGTATTGTCTCGTTTATACCTACATAACTGTAGCTGTAAGGAGTCAAGAGAAGACACTGGTCAGATGATGATTAGCCGTAACATCCTCGAAATCTCCTGTGTACATACGAATGAGATTTCGAGGAGCTTACGGCTCATTACGGTAGCTGTAAAGAGCCAAGATTGAAGACACCGGTAGTCAGATGATAATAAGCCGTAAAATCCTCGAAATCTTCCATGTACATACAAAGGAGATTTCGAGGACCTTACGGCTCATTACAGTAGCTGTAAAGAGCCAAGATTGAAGACACTGGTCAGATGATGATGAGCCGTAAAATCCTCGAAATCTCCTGACGTGTAAATACATACAAAAGGAGATTTCGAGGAGCTTACGGCTCATTACAGTAGCTGTAAAGAGCCAAGATTGAAGACACTGGTCAGATGATGATGAGCCGTAAAATCCTCGAAATCTCCTGACGTGTAAGTACATACAAAGGAGATTTCGAGGAGCTTACGGCTCATTACAGTAGCTGTAAAGAGCCAAGATTGAAGACACTGGTCAGATGATGATGAGCCGTAAAATCCTCGAAATCTCCTGACGTGTAAGTACATACAAAGGAGATTTCGAGGAGCTTACGGCTCATTTCAGTAGCTGTAAAGAGCTAACAGGTGACAAGAGCCGTAAGACACTCGTAATCTCTTGCTTATCTCTGGTTTATGGCTTGGTGGCAGCAGCGACAGCGGCGCGCCAAGCGTGGGAGCGAGAGAGCATAGCGCCGTCTGTCACGTTTCGCAGCGCTGCAGCTCTCGCCGCTCAGTCGACCGTGCCCTTACTGAGGAAGTAGCTGAGGGTCTCGGTGTGGGCCTGGAAGGCTCGGCGGTGCTGCTCGTCAGAGTCCTCGACGGCCCTCGTCAGCGACGCCAACTGGCGGTCCTTGCGTTCCACCATGAAGTTGAAGCTGCTCATAGCGCCCTAAAATATTCAAATTATTCGGTTTATCTTTTTATTACCACGACGGAGGGAAACAGTGCTTGCCTGATGATAAGCAGACACTGGAATGGATGCCTGTGACTCCAGTCCACGTATACGAAGTCGCGGGCTGAAGCTAGTCTTAACTTAACACATGATTTTCTTCAGCTTGAAAGCTTTCTCTAATGGAGTAAGAATGACTACTATAGTCAAATAAATAAACAAGTAGGGGGTGTAATTGAAAATATGTTATATCTCTGTTCAGCACGGCTATCACAAGACCGCACGCGAGCTTTCTCGATCTTTCTCGTTCTATCAGTCTCTATCTTATTAGAAAACTTAGAAAGAGACGTTGCAGTAGTTCAATCTTGACGTTGGTCCAGGTTTAAATGTTAATGTATATACTGTAGATACGAGTAAAACAGCTCTCATGATGCGTCTTAATTCACGACCTCAGCGTCACAGGAACATTGGACTATGGTGGTTTGTGTAGTACATAATATATAATATGTATACTGATTTTTCACATTATATATAACCAACTAATCATGCTGCATGAAACATCCAACTTTAAACACAATCGAAATCACGCCAAACCTAGTTTAATAGTGGCACACAGTAAGATTGCCAGCTTACCTGTATTTCTAAAGCCATTTGCTTGCACTTCACCCGCCGCAAGATGTAGCGCCACGCCTGGTTCAGTTTTGCAGTGTTCATCCGACAGTATGCTTGCTCCTTGTCGAGTTTATTCTGGAAATAACCACAAAATACCCATTATGGGGCAAGGGTTAGGCCGGGGTGGAAAAAATATATACTTATGTATGTTTAAAAAGTCAAGTGGGATTAGGAGGCGAAATCTGAACGCTCTCAGTGGCTTCAGTGACTATAGGTATTAGGTACCTTGATGAAGAGCGCGATGAGGTTGCGCTTGCGCTGGCGAGCCTCGTCTAAGTCAGCGCGGTATTGAAGCCACCAGTCTTCTTGTCCAACAAGCGCGCGAACTTGTCGGCTTCATTGTTGATTCTAGCTTGATCAAGAGCGCGATAAAGTCGCTCTTGCGGCGACGAGCCTCATCCCTCTAACTCGGTGTGGTACAACATGCGCGCGAGCTTGTTGGGCTACAGTGACTAGACCTTGATGAAGAGTGCAATGAGGTCCCGCTTGTGGAAGCGAGCCGCCTCCTCTATGTCAGCGCGGTCCAACATGCGCGCAAGCTTGTTGGTCTACGGTGACTGTGTACTTTGATGAAGAGTGCGACGAGGTCGCGCTTGCGTCGGCGACGGCGCGCCTCCTCCTCTAAGTTGGCGCGGTTCAACATGCGCACGAGCTTGTTGGTCTACGGTGACAGTACCTTGATGAAGAGTGCGATGAGGTCGCGCTTGCGTCGGCGGGCCTCCTCCTCTAAGTCGGCGCGGTGCTGCAGGTAGCGCGCGCGCTCTTCATCCGACATGCGCGCGAGCTTGTTCACTTTGCCTTTCTTCGGCATTTTGATTTATATAAATGACTCGTTAGAACTGCAATGAAAGAATAACATTGTATCCGTTAAGTGGGCGCTCTGCTCGTAAGTGCTGGTAGCTACTGAGTGGGAAAACTGCGCGAACGGCTACGAGACGAAACGGAGACGAAATGTTGGTACTGCAAACTTTTTTTATCAGGAACCCACCCAGGAGGCGGGCGCCTACGCCGTATGCGCTTTCCGCTACAAAAGGGGAAAACCACGGGTAGCTTTACATAATCACACTCGCGCGCGTACCATTAACTACGCTGTAAACTTAACTTACAGCACTGAGACCCATCCAAGGCTAAGCAAGAGGCTACATGTGCGATGCCGTAGCTTTTTTGACTCGTAGCGGAAATCGCTCGTAGATGCATGCCTCATATGCGAGTCATTGGCCATGAATGGGTGCTACTACGATCTAAGGAACAGACATCGCTACTCGCTACGCGCGTTAACACATTCACTGCCAAGAATCGCTACCCGCTACGCTCTGAGCCGACGCCGTGGTTCTTCCGTGTGGCGGCGTAGGCGCCCGCGAGGCGGGTTGCTGACAGTGAAAATGTTAAAGGGAGTTGAATGTAAGAAATTGCTAATGAGGGCCTTTTAGATATCTAGCCGAGCCGAAGTTGAGGGCTTCTACAGTTATATTGTTTTTGGATTTAATTGTATAATATTTGTGTAATTAACCACAATATTTATAACAAGTATTTATATTTATGATTAAATCTAAAACGATAACAACTTAGGGTGTGGCTCACGCAACGAGTTTTTAATGGATAGGTACCTAATAACTCGAACCATTATTGATTCATCATAGTGGTTGATATTTTATGCATCAATTTATTTACACATCTAGGTATAATAAAATAAATATACATAATTACAATGCCTGATAGCGAGTGATGAGTTATTTTGTGGTTAGGTTAGGTTAGGTTAATCAATATTTTACTCTTTACACACATTATTTAAATAATTACACTTCAAAAAGCCATGGCTTTGACTTAAGGCTATAAGTTATGAAAACACAATGGAACTTTTTAGTTAAATATTATTAGAAAGCTACAGAACGCAGTGTACCTACGTACATAAATATCTGAACACGACTTTATCATAATAGAGGCCTTATTTATGTACGAATATTAATGTCAGTCAGGGGACTGTAGGTACCTAGTACGAGTATCTGACTATTTACCTCCTAGGTTCTTCACTTTACACTAGTACAATATTTTAATACCGTTGTTTTAATCACGTTTTTTAATGCCAACTGGCAACCAATCATTAAATTAACACTGCGTTGCTAGGGAAACGAAAGTTAGCAATAATCCGTCGCTATGGACGCCGCAGCCAACTGATTATTGATTAGCAGTATTATCACCACTATCTATTAATTTCCAAAGTACTTAAACCTTATTTGTTATCTGATTTCTCGTTCAGGTACCCTTAGTTGTGTCTAGTCTTCCAGGCGTGTTTCTTGTACGATGCAAAGCACAGATGATACCCTGCAGGTAAGTAAGTGACAGCTGTTAATTACGCTGTATTATTATTATTAACTTAAATTAAGAGTGTCTTAACAATATGTCATGATATACCCAATGTACTGTCGCGTTCTTTAATTTTAGGTCCACTTCGCAAAAATATCTTTTGACTTCCTATATAATAACTTTTGTCGCAGTGTTGGCGCAGCGTAGTGTTGTTGACGGAATTGCTATAAAGAACCACCAAAAACATTACATGTAAAATGATTGCCAAGACTCTCTAGCTCATATGAGCTAGGGAGTCTTGGGAATCACTTTACATGTAATGTTTTTGTTGGGATCTCATTCCTTTTTGTAAGGTAATTATTAATAACAAGTAGTCCCTATATAAATTTTCAGACCCCCGCATCAACATTTGCGGAAGTCTCATACAAAGTTCCATCCCCTAGTTTAAGGGGTTGGGGGGAAGAAGTTCCAATTTTTTTAATTATTTTGTTGATTGTGTACTAATACTAGCTTTCATACCAAATTTCAGCTTTCTAGGAAGTACCCTAGAGGTTTTGATGATCAACATCAGTGAGTCAGTGAGTCAGTGAAGAAAACGGCGTTTTTTAGATATCAATAAAATCTTAAGTATAATAGCTATGTTACTGAAACTTTATATGTTTCATAAGTTCACTATTGACATCATATCCCGAGAATTTTGTTTATCTGGTATAATCCAAACCCAAGTTACGAGGGTTCAAACAACGACGAACCGCTTCGAGAAAAGGTAGGTAGTGCCCTTGCGTTGCGCTTCCCTTGGCTCTCGTGCCCCCAGATGGCGGGGGCACTGCCGTGCCCCCAGATTTTAATCCTAATGCTTAATACGTTAATAACGTTAATATTAACCTTAATTAACAATTTTGATTGATATTGTCTATACCAATTCCGTTAATAACACTTCGCTGCACCAAAAATGCTACAAAAGTTAAGGTCACCGAACATGACGGAGTCAACTTTAAGCGAGTTCCAAATTAAAGTTTGCGATTCTATTTCTAAGTACCCATATCTGGGCAAATTAAGAACTTTTCTACTTTGGGCTTAGCTATAGGCATAGGCGACTATTTTTAATACACGATGCTTTTAACTCTCGCGCTTTGTCACCATGACTATGACGGGTGCAACTGAATGTTACCTAAGCTACATATTAAATTGTATGGTGAGTGTGTGATGGTGAGTGATTGTCTTTGTGATCCTAAATAAATAAATAAGTAATACAATCATATACATATGTACTAGATACCTACTAGTATTCTAAGTGTAATTGTAATAATACTCCATTATTTTGATCCTAACGAAAAAGTACCGTGGCGTACCTATTTAATTGCTTCACCAATTAGGCAGTAAACTATCTAGCTGAGCTGACTAAATGTTCATATGTGTTCTGCCGTTAAACGTTTCTGTCTTGGAACCGCCTGGATAATGCAGGGTCTAACTATATTAGGTCGATGTTTTCGTGATCCATTTTAAACCTTGTCTCATCTTTCCATCCGATTAACGCAATCCCATTTCTAATGAAGAAACATAATTGCCCTAAGAAATTAATTTCTTATGCATACAACTTTGTAACTATCCCTAGTTTTACTTCCTTTGGGTTTAAAATGTCATTTATTTATTTATTTATTTATTTATTTATTTATTGAAAAAACAGGTTACATAACATTACAGTGTAAGCACCAATGCGTCATGAACCGAACAATGTTTATTTAGACGGCGAAACGGCGTGGCCCCGTTGCGTCGTCATCTCGGGTGTCGGGTGTCATAATTTATTTATCATGTCTCGCGTGTAGATGGAGGTCCCATCGAGGCATTCGACCCGTTCCACCCCCACCACGTCGCTGACCTCGTTATCCAGCGGCTCAGCACCCAGCGAGAGCTACTTCAGCCCCAGGGACGATATCGATCCAACCATGGACACATGTATGTAGTAATCCGTGTGTGGCATTTGAGGACGACCTTTAACCCGTCCACGTTGCTGGACTCGCTCTAGCTCAACGACCAGCGACGGCCCCAGGGACGATAGCGATCCAACCATGGACACATGTATGTAGTAATCCGTGTGTGGCATTTGAGGACGACCTCTAACCCGTCCACGTTGCTGGACTCACTCTAGCTCAACGACTAGTGACGGCTCCAGGGGCTCCATCCACAAAACAATTCATCTAGAATGTAGGTGTATGAAGTGTAAACAAGATTACTTGGCAGTGTAAATGAACTCAGTTTTCAAATTCAATATATTCGTTACAGCTAATACACACATATGGAAAAAAACAAAAGAAATATATATACGGCCTAAGCCGTGTCACGAAATGGAGTGGCTCAGCATGAGTTTGAAATATAACTAACTGTAAAAAGTCAGCGACCTAAAGCGAGTCTTGGCCTCCGACTCGAGTTGTCGCCACTTTGTCCCGATCTTGTGCTATTTCTCGCCGGTTCATGGCTTGAAGATCACGGAGGTCTGATTCGACGACGTCGTTCCAGCGGCCGCGACATACTCTCGATATTTCACGCACTATCCGTCTCTCCCTTATTAGAACAGGAGGTATAGTGCGAGAAAAATCGAGAGCATGTCGCGGCCGTCTCATGATAGACGTGCTGCATGCGTTGAGGGCTGTTATTCGCTACGCGCTAATGCCACCCCGCCGGTCACCCGTCACGAAACTAGACCTCTACCTACGCTTGGTTACTACGCATCGCGCTGTCAAGATATATTTGTGGGTGAGCGTTGAGGTGAGCTTAAAACAAGTTACAGAATATGGGGGCTAGGACGTACAACCGGTCGTCGCCCGGCTCGGTGGCTGGATGGTTTGAAATAAAGGTCTATATTATGTTTACACATCTTTATAGAATACGCAAGATAAGAAACGGTCGGCAATAAAATATTGTTCCGAAAATGCCATTTTCAACAACTGAATTGTGTGAGGAAATCTTTGGACGCTATGGGAATGACGTCATTACCGAGTCATGAAAATTTCTCTTCTCCCCATCCATCATAGTTTATTTTTAGAAGCGGATAAATTACGCCAGTAGATGTAAGCGTGTTTCGAGCATTTTTCCTGTTTTGAGAGTAACATACTTGGTGAATCAAAGTAGATAATTAATTTCATAATTTGGTTGCGGAAATACCAACGTTCAAAAATACGAATAGCAGCAAGGTTGGTTTTTGTACATATTGAAATTAATTTACACGACTCCCTAGTCATGACACTTTAATACAAATTTACGGAAAAGTCTGTGAGATTGTATGTAGGGGAGAAACAAAATAAAAACCGGGCAAGTGCGAGTCTGGCTCGCGCACCGAGGGTTCCGTACAAACTCTCATACACCATACTCGTCACTGACGTGGTGACCCATAGAATAAGTAAAAGTACAAACGTCACGACTACATTCATTCTTGAACAATCTTAACAGCTAGTAGTGGAAGTTACCGCTATACAGCGCCATCTGCATTTTGGTACTAATAACTTGCAACATAGTTTGTTTTTCAGTGATATTTTTTATCACGTGTACCGATTTCTATAATTACTTTTTATTTGAAAGAAGGGACTTTAGCAATAATCTCATAGGAATTTTGAAGATATAAAATTACATACAAAAGTAATTAAATTACAAACTTAGTCAAAATGTTTTTTGATTAAAGAAACACCTAGCGTGAGGTTTTGTTTTACTTTTCCAGTATTATTTATATTAGCTATAGAGGTATTATTTTACTTATCCAGTATTATTTATATTACTTACTCTTAATCATATTTCATAGTTTCCAAATGTTCGGTTGGTAAACTTCGGAGATAAGGGGGAAGGAAAAGTATTGTTTGTAATATTTTCCTTCATATATCCATAAAGTAAATATAATACTGTTCCGGCCCATAAGACCTCCATAAGTTAACTCCTGAAGCTGCGCGTAGGCGCAATATTGCTAGTTTATTTCGTCAGGCGTTCTACTTGAGATCGCCTGTCACGCCATGTTATTTTTTATACTTCTAAAAGCTTTCGTACTGTCATGTACCCTTTTACGCAGTAAATAGATAATTTGTTTAATATTTGGGTTTTATTTCTAAAACAAGTAAAGCCACGTTATGTGCCAACACATAAATTGGTAGCACCATGGGGGGAACGTGCAAGAACAAAAATTAATCAACTGAAAAGTGAAATACGAAACCGAAACTTCATACGGCACTTAATGGACGGCGCGTATGCAGTTTTGAAGAATCAAGGAGTGGATGAAAAATAGCTGTGGCATTAATACCTACGTCTTCGTGTCGGGACTGGCTACGGGGCCTACGGGCAGTGAATGTACAAATCATCACACCGTGCAGCGCAGGATAATTGCAAGATAAGTGCCCTTCCTCACCATCCATCCTAAGCAATTAGAATCAAATTCTGTTTAAATAGTCAAAATAGCAAACTATTTTCTATTTAAATGGTCAGAATATCGCCTTAACTTGTGTAAACACGTAAATCAAAGACATAATTACGATATATTTGGATAACTTTAACTTAATTGCAACATTCCTTTGTTAACGCAGAGTTAACATCTACCTACTTATAGAAAATATCAACTGCAAATTAACTAAAATTCTAAACTTTGTTTTAAATTCTTATCTTTGGTTTTAATTAATATTCAACGGTGGCCCATGATTAAATACATCTAACTGATTCCGAATTTTGTTAGGAGTCATCTAGGTTTAAACTTGATTACAACTAAAAAAGGACGTCCTGACCATTATATAATTAGATTAGGTTCGTAAATAATAAATATTTAATCGTTAGCTGAGAAAAGGTACAGCTAGATAGAAGCCCTTAAGTACAACAGTGTGCGCTTACGTTTTTTGTTCACATACATTTGCCGATTATTACAGAAGTTTCGCACGGCGCGCTCCCGTGACGCGGTAAACAGCTGTGCGCGCTCAAGATCAAGGTCGTCGTGAGGAACGTGAGCGTATCATTTTATTGATTGTTTACCTTTATCGTTAATTTGGTTGCGCTGAAATATGTCGAAGGACGCTGATAAACTTAAGTTAATCACAATGCGTAGTTCCATTAAGGGACAAATTACTAAGTTCTATAACTATTTTAACACTGTAAATGACTGCGAGGAACTAACGCATATCCAATTGGCGGAATTAAGCCTCAAGCTTAGCAAATTGGAGTCATTATCAGCGAGATTTGACCAGTTGCAAGATCAGATTGAGGTGTTATCGCCGGATAATTTGTCCGAAGAAATTGATGAACGTGAGAGCATTGAAAACAAGTTTATTGTGAATATTGCGGCGGCTAAGAATTTGATAGAAAGCTATAGCAAAAATGAGTTAGCACAGCGACGTCTTTCGTTCGCTGAGAGCAGTCAATGCTGTCACGATCGTCATCAGGATCAAGGTTTTAAGCTGCCATTAATCGAAATTGCGAAATTTGACGGAGCATATTTTCGCTGGCTTGAGTTCCGGGATACGTTTGAGAGCTTGATTCATAACAATAATAGTATTAAACCGGTTCACAAGTTCCAATATCTCGTCTCCTACTTAGAGGGCGATGCCGCTCGAATAATTTCGAACTTAGAAGTTTCCGCAGCTAATTACGAGGATGCTTGGCGGATGATCGGGGAGCGATATAATAATAAAAGAATGCTGCTCAATTATCACTTGAGTTCTTTGCTAAATATCAACGTGCAGTCTCGTGAGTCAGAAAAATCACTTCGCTACTTGGTTGACCACGTAACAAAAAACTTACGGGCTTTAGCCAGTTTAGGTCAGCCTACAGACCAATGGGATTTATTGATAATTTTTATGTTGTGCCCCAAATTAGATAACCGCACACTTACTAAATGGGAGGAGTACCGTAACACTCTCGACGACGTTCCGACATTTGAACAATTTAAAAAAATCTTAATAGATCGCGCGGACGTCCTAGAGGCCTTAAATCGAAGCAAATATGATTACGATGGCTCCAAACACTCGTCCCAGCCGCCACGAACTGCTCCTCCGACACCGCGAGCCTCTCACTTCACACCCCAGCAGATTCATAAGCAGGAACGGCCTGCATTTATAAAATCATTTCCAAGCACCACGCAGCAAACCAAGTCGGTTTCCTTTAAAGGTCAACACAAGCCGCTGGTGCACGTCTGCATAATATGCGACGAAAATCATAAGGTTCATGAGTGTCCAAAGTTCATGGCTAAATCTATAAAAGACAGATTAGCCGATGTAACTTTATACAAATTATGTGCTAATTGTTTAAGGCAAGGCCATCGCTCAAACGATTGCCGTGGAGGTCCTTGTCGGCAGTGCAATAAAATGCATAACAGCCTGCTCCACGAGCCTGTGCCATGCGATGTAAACATCGCGGCAGTGCTCAGCCAGTCAGCGATGACAAATACAAATAAAAATAATTCACCGGGCTCAGTGCTTCTATCCACGGTGCTCATAGAAGTAGCCAACCCTGTAAGTAAAGAAACTCACACGGTTCGGGCACTTTTGGATAGCGGCAGTGAGGCGTCATTCATTACAAAAAAAATGCAAAATAAAATATCTCTTCAAGCAAAACCTATTGACCTACTAAAGATCATAGGAATTGGTAACACTACTACAAAAAACGTTCTAGAAAGATGTGATGTGCAAATAAACTCATTAAATAGTGCATTCAATGTCACGTTATCGTGCCTGATTTTGGAAGAGTTGACAAGCAACATTCCTAAAACGACAATTTGTGTCGAAGGCTTAAACCTGCCGTCCAATATTCAACTAGCGGACCCACATTTCAGTGAATCGGCCCCTATCGATATGGTGATTGGAGCTGATTTGTTTTGGGACATAATAGGTAGTGAGCAAATGTCTCTCGGTCCTAACAATCCCAGATTGCGGAACTCCGTGCTTGGTTGGTTGATTTCTGGTCCCATAAATGAAACCTACCTGCGCGGATCAATAAAGTGTAACCATGCTAGTGTAATCGATTCAAATGAAAATGAGTTACAGCAATTACTACCAAAATTTTGGGAGCTGGAAGACGTCCCTAATAAAAATAACAAAACGATTTTCATGACTGAAAACGAAAGGTCTTGTGAGAAACATTTCTTAGCCCACACATTTCAGCTCGATTCAGGAAGGTATTGTGTGGAGCTTCCTTTAAAGAATAGTCCAGAAAAACTCGGAGATTCTTATCATTTGGCAAAAAAACGGTTGCTGAATTTAGAAAAAAGATTTAAACGTAATCCAGCTCTCAAAGGTGAGCACGTGAAATTTATGGATGAGTATATTAGCTTAGGACATATGTCCGAATCTGTTCAAAGTATACCTAAGCCCGGCTATTTTTTATGTCACCACGCCGTCTTAAAACAAGCCAGTGAATCCACTTCACTCCGCGTGGTATACGACGGGTCGGCTCCCTCCTCCTCTGGTCTCTCATTGAACGATATACTAATGGTCGGTCCGAACGTCCAGGATTCGCTCTTCTCCATTTTAATCAGGGCTAGGCAATACAAATACCTTTTAGCGGGTGATGTAGAAAAGATGTATCGCCAAGTGCTGGTTAATGAAAGGCACAGAAATTTACAGTTGATCCTTTGGAGATGGGACGAGTCCCGGCCCATACAAACATATCAATTAAATACCTTAACTTACGGTACAGCCAGCGCGAGCTACCTCAGCACGCGCTGTCTGGTTCAAATTGCGGAGGAGCAGGACGACGAGCTTATAAAAAATATAATAAAAAGGGATTTTTACATAGACGATCTTATTACCGGATCAAATAGTGAACAAGAATTGCGCTATATACAAAAAACTGTAGCTAATGAATTAAAGTCGCGATGTTTCAATTTACGCAAATATAAAAGTAATTTGCCTACGTTATTTGAAAATTCAGATGTAAACACGCAGGAGCACCTCACACTAAGTGAGTCGTCCAGTACCCTTGGACTGGGGTGGAGTCCGTCGGAAGACTTCTTGAACTTTCCTGTAAAATTTGAGGCAAACGAAAATGACAACATAACTAAAAGATTTATTATGTCAAACGCTTTTAAAATATTCGATCCGTTGGGACTTTTAAGTCCGTGTACTATACAACCTAAAATGTTATTACAGAAACTATGGCTTCAGAAACTTGAATGGGACGATCCTGTCCCACATAAAAACAAACATGAATGGCTTAAGTTTTCTGAAACTCTACAGTGCATTCAGGATCTTAAAATAAATAGGCGTGTACTCTGTGACTCGCCAAAGTATGTCGAATTGCATACTTTCAGCGATGCTTCTCAGAGTGCGCTTGGAGCTTGCGTTTACGTTCGTTCCATTAATGACAACAATGAAGTTACTGTGCGGTTACTTTGCGCAAAGAGCAAGGTTGCGCCACTTAAACCTACAACGATACCGCGACTTGAGCTCTGTGCCGCTCTGCTCTCCGCCAAGCTCTCTAAGGCAGTCCTAGACTCCCTCAGGAACCGGCCGGATCGCATAGTACACTGGTGCGACTCAAGCGTCGTGCTAGCGTGGATAAATAATAGCGGAAAACGATTAAAATCTTTCGTGACAAATCGGATCAGTGAAATATTAGAAATGACAATGTCAGTAGATTGGAGATACGTTCCCACGGCAGCGAATCCGGCAGACTTAATATCCCGAGGTGTTAACGCCAGTCGCCTGCGGAGCCTACAGCTGTGGTGGTCTGGTCCTTCATTCTTGTCAGAGGACGAATCGCGCTGGCCTGTGTTGAACGTTACTGCTTCTGACGAGTTACCTGAAATAATAAAAACTTACACTAATATTGTAGAAAACCCAATAATAACTTTCGAAAATTATTCTAATCTTACAAAATTAGAAAGAATAATTGCATTTGTCAAACGATTTATATTTAACTTAAAAAACACTACTAATAAAAGAATTGGCATACTTACTTGTGATGAACTGGCTGAGTCATTCAATGCACTTTGTTTACTGGCTCAAGAGCAATTGTTTCCCGATGAGTATGAGTTGTTATTAAAAGGTAAAACTTTAAGCACACGGTGCAAGCTGTTATCACTTAAGCCCTTTTTAGATGACAGCAAATTAATTAGAGTTGGCGGCCGCATTGAGGCGTCTAACTATCCATTCGAGAAAAAACATCCTATCTTGTTGCATGCTAAACATCACTTGACTAGACTTATCTTTGAACGTGAGCACGTGCGTAAATTACATGCTGGCCCCCAGCTATTGCTAGCCGCAGTTAGAGAAACTGTATGGCCAATCAATGGCAGATTGCTAGCGAGGCGCACTGTAAGCCGATGTGTATGCTGCAGACGGCATCGGGGTATGACACTGTGTCCAAAAATGGGTAACTTACCCCCTCAAAGAATAATGCCAGGCTTCCCCTTTGTCTCCGTAGGCCTTGATTTTGGCGGCCCGTTTTATATTTTAAATAGAAAGGGTCGAGGAAGCAAAGTAATAAAAGGTTACATGTGTTTATTTGTATGCTTGAGGTATAAATGCATACACCTAGAGTGTGTAAGTGATTTGACGAAGGATGCATTTATAATGACGTTGAGACGTTTTGTATCCCGCAGAGGCAAGCCAGCGGAGATATTCTGCGACAATGGACGCAATTTTGTTGCAGCCTCCAAAGAGCTGGGTAGTTTTTTAAAACAAAATGCTCGACCAATATCTGATTTTGCGAACCAAGAGCGCATTCGGTTTTTTTTTAGCCCGACTTACGCTCCTCACTTCGGCGGGATCTTTGAGGCTGGTATCAAAGCAGCCAAATATCATTTGAAACGTGTTATAGGAAATAGTAATCTAACTTTTGAAGAATTGACAACGTTATTTGCACAAGTTGAGGCGATTCTTAACAGTAGTCCCTTATACCCTTTGTCGTCATCACCAAACGATTTCCTTTCCCTCTCCCCAGGGCACTTTCTGATTGGGAGAGCATTGACTGCGCTGCCTACACCTGACCTGCAGAGCCATAAAGAGAGCACGCTAAAAAGATATGCGCGAGTTGAAAAAATCCGCCAACATTTCTGGCAGCGCTGGCAGAAAGAATATATAGCTGAACTGCAGCAGCGATCTAAGTGGAGAAGCAACACTGCTCAGCTACATGTCGGTGACTTAGTTCTGCTGCAAGAAGACAACGTCCCACCGCTATGCTGGCGCCTTGGTCGAGTTGCGAGATTATTTCCTGGAGCCGACGGGGTGTCACGAGTAGCAGACGTGAACACTGCGAGAGGCTGTGTGCGTCGGCCCTTCGTTCGTATGTGCCCTTTACCAACCGACGAAGAGTTGCAGGGTTGAAAGATGGATCTTTCAACGAGGCGGGAAGATGTTCCGGCCCATAAGACCTCCATAAGTTAACTCCTGAAGCTGCGCGTAGGCGCAATATTGCTAGTTTATTTCGTCAGGCGTTCTACTTGAGATCGCCTGTCACGCCATGTTATTTTTTATACTTCTAAAAGCTTTCGTACTGTCATGTACCCTTTTACGCAGTAAATAGATAATTTGTTTAATATTTGGGTTTTATTTCTAAAACAAGTAAAGCCACGTTATGTGCCAACACAAATACTTTATTTGTGATATATCCAAATGTTACCATTGTAGATAAAAAAATGTTTTAGAAAGTGCATATCAAGTATTTTCATATATTACCTACCCCTTGATATATTCACAAGACTAAATTTTTAACCCCCCACGTCAGTTTCACAAAAAATATTAATGATTATTTAAAAAAATACATGTTATATACCTACACGTGCGTTACCCTTCTTTACAACTGTTCGAAATTTCAAATTAATAGCACAAGTAGATCTTGAGATATTTAACGTTGTGACAGACAACGTCGCACCATAAGGGGTTCCTTTTTACGTTTTTGGTACAGAACCCTTAGACAATTAATGTGTCGCGGCGCCTTCTTTATAATGGAATGTTACACATTAATGATATGTTATTCTCTTGTACAATACAATTAGACTGCGTTAAGCACTATAGGTAAAAAAAAAACATGATCCAAGAATAGGAAACTTGAATCCTACCTTAAATCATCCAACGCAGTCCATAGATACATCTGCTTCGCTTCTGATGGCGCGCCCCACCTGTTGGTTGAGAGTGATATGAAATCACCGTCATTTTAGTGCCTCAGGACTTGGCACACCTTAGTTCTAACTACTAAACAACGGAAGATACTTTTCTCCATATAGCTATATTAATGGTGGTCGTAACACGCATCTCAATTACATACTGCCAGTTCCTTGTACTATGATATGTTTATCACATAAGGTGTGTGCACTGTATATTACTGTCAAGGTTCTCGCCTATCGGCCGAGCAACCATATCGCTCCACTTTCTACTATACTGTGTTCCCACCGGTCGAGCAACTATGGAGGGACTTCATCTCTATACCGTCTCTTGTTAACTTTATATCTACACAGGAAAGGTCTCATCTATGTCATACTGGTATCCAAGGATATACATTATTCGGGTGATTTTAACCGACTATTGTCAGGTCTTAATTTATGTATGTCTGTCCTTTGTCAACGAGCGTTATCTTTCATTCTACAATTTGTGCTAACCAAAGGGTGCTATTGCCATCCACACATGTCGTCTGTGTAGATGGCACGCGGCTGATTCTCATACCAATAACGACCATGCCTGTCCCATAGCATGCTTCACAGGGTTTTTATTCCAAACGAAGCTTCTTCTACCACCACGCGGGGCCTTCACCCTTGCATTGTCAGGTCTGTAGTCAGTGCAAGTAACAGTCTGGGACACAAAGCTCACGTGCTCGTATACGGTCTTGCTAATCATGGAATCGGATCCACAATAGCTCACGCATCGGACGATCTTGCTACCTGGACCAGGCTTTACCTCAGGGCGCCTTGCAGCCACTCACTAACTGAACCGCCGTCCTAAACGCTAACGACGGCTTCTTGCTCGTATAAAAGAGGAAACAAAGTCGACACCTAACCCGTGTCGACGCTCAGCTTACAAGGTCATTAGAACGGGTATACGATATCTCAGGATAAGTAACTCTATTCCTAGGTTAATGGCAGCATGTTATCACTATGATAATTGTCATTACGTTACACAGGAATCAGAAATACTACTAGTATAAAACATCCTGAATACGTATTAAGTACGTACTGCCCCCGTTACGAAGAAGGGCGCTTGTCACATGAAGTCGAAACCGAGAAAACAATTATAAAGTTAATTAAATGGTAAAAAATCTGCTGTTTCCAAATGAAAATAGATAGAGACGTTCTGTAAACGGCTTTCGTTAGGCAAATACCTTGTGCACATTTTAGTTTTTAGTAATTCTATAATTTATTTTTATTTATTTTATTTTCCGCGTTTTTCCTTTTCATCTTAGTTAAAAAAGTTTGGAAAATATTAGATACTTAGTTTAAAAGGCACAAGTAACCATTTACGTCCAATTAACTAAGCCCAATTAGAATGTTTCCATTCATTTAAGTCTATAACAGACATTACCTCTATGTCTCCTAAAATAAAGGGCGCATTTAACCACAAGCGTCTTTTCAATGATATATTAGATATCTGACTGATTTGACTTTACTCACATGTAAAGTCACTTTTACTCGTTTTGTATTTAATTTAACATCGGTTTGCAGATACAATTCAAGAATTATATTTTTTTAGAAAACCCTTGAACATATAAATTGTTTACGCAAAGAGTACCCTAGAAAAGTATAAATAAAAAACATAAAATTACATCAAATTGCAAGTTTTATTCGGAAGTAACATTGCCAAGTTTACATAACAATACAAAAAATACGCGGTTACTGAAATAAAAATAACGAAAGGTAATGAGATTTGGTTCCAAACGCAGTGTTAGTAGATTTCTAATACTGCGTTTGGAACCAAATCACATCTGGTCATCAGCATCATTTAAGTACTTAATTATAACAATATTTTTAATATTCTTTAATATTTTAATATTCTTTAATATTCTCTTTAAAAATGTAATTCAAATGTTTAACAGCTAGTCGATCACGTAACGCATTATACGCGCGTCTGGTACACTAGATGTAAATGTCACTTTTTGTATAGAAAAAATACAGTCGAGTTGTCCTAACGCTCGTTCAAAACGTTACGTAGAATAATGTTACGAAAAGAGTTACTGCTGTTGTTATCGTAAGCACGGGAAATAGTGTCCCTCATTTAAACGAAGTAAAATATAACAGTGACAATCTTATAGGTACTTAAGTAATCTCTCGCGAATAAAAAACGATATAACTTGCAACTTACCTACTCACTTAGCTGCTCAAGCGCAGGTCCCCCGCTGCCAAAGTTTCGGGTGCAACTCTATGGGTGCAACTGAACGAACATCGATAGTATTCCTCCCCACTTACCCTGCCTTTTAAATAGATTATGGAAAGAAAGGACGCTTGTGCGTACTAGCGCTTTTTCTTAGAAGTATTATACAACACAAATTAAGCTTAGAGCAAAATGTAAACGCATGTACCACAGGAGCCCTGGGACTTTTGCAAAAGTACTTAAGGCGCCGTAGGTTCATGGTCTTCTCTCCCTCTCACAGAGCATAAGCGTGAGCGAGATGGAAGTGCGTGCTCGGAAGCGCGGAAATCATGTTTTTTAATTTTAATTTTTTGGCCGTTTAAATAAATAAAAAAGTAAACACTGATTTCCCTCAAACATGCTATTGCCGATTTTTAGAAGCCATTTTAATATTTTTAGCTTTGGTTCGTAATGTGTAACAAATATTTTAAGTGTATTTTAGACCCTTTTAGACCTATGTTCGTGATTTTTTTCTATAGAGCGAAAAATGCTTAATCATGTTTCTAAACACTGATTTCCCTGCAGAAAAGCCTCAAGATTACTATTCGTATTTTTTTAAAACCATATTATTATAAACAGACGCATTATATTGTTTCAAAAACACTGTTCGTTTAACTTCGCTGAACCTACGGCGCCTTAATTGAATAGGCACAAGTAGCCACTAGCGCCTTTTTTATTTTGTTTTGCTTGCAGATGTGTCAAATATAATTAATGATATAAGATATATGCGAAGTTGAAAAGGCGCTTGTGGTCACTTAGCGCCTTTCTTTTGTTGAGGTAATGGCGGATGCGTCAATTTCAACAAGAATGTTTTTAACTTAAAACTTATTTAAAAAGACGCAGGTGACCACTTGCGTCTTTTCCACTTTTTATAAAACTGTAGATCATAAGTTGCGTCTTTCATTTTATGGAAATATCGTAAAAGTGACAATGAAAATGGGCGCATATACGCACTTACGCCTTTACATTTTAGGTCTTCAATGTATTTCGGACAAACGACTTTTCAATTTAGTTTAATGTGGTTTAAGTGAGGAAATGGGTGTAAAGTGCCCTTTTTTCTTATGGTAACTCTGTTTCTAGGCCTTTTAGGATAAAATAAAAAATACTCACAGACGCGCCTTTTTTTGCTGATCACGGCAATGTATATAACTCAATTTTGTCAAAAATGTGACATGCGCCCCTTTCGTAACGGGGGCAGCGTACTTAGATTATGTACCACAATCATAGCAGAACAATAAAACGAATAGGACTAAGAATGAACCAAGAAACTAAGACACTTAGCTTTCACGAGACACTAGCTGTGTAGTCCTCAATTCCTCGTCCAGATGACTTCAGCTTACTTCGATGCTCGCCAGTCCATGGTAGACAATAAAGTGACCTCTTTAAAGGCGTTATACGTTTAAATACGTACAAGACTACAATTCTTAGCTTACCCTCAGTGACAAATATAACACAACCTTGCCAGAGTAAATAATCTCTTAAGGCGGTACTACACGGTCCGACCATGACTTAAAGACATCGCGAATTCGCGATATCATCAACGGACATGATTCGCGACACTCCCGACAACCAAAGAAGTGAAGTCATCGCGACTGTTCGCGACAGAATGCTTGATATTCATTACTATCTGGTGGAAACTCTGTTGGATTATTGAATGAAGCATCTTAGAATAACGTTTTAAAAAAAACGAACAAAAAAACGCTTAAGGCGCCGTAGGTTCATGGTCTTCTCTCCCTCTCACTGAGAATAAGCGTGAGCGAGATGGAAGTGCATGCTCGGAAGTGCGGAAATCATGTTTTTTAATCTTAATTTTTAGGCCGTTTAAATAAATAAAAAAGTAAACACTGAGTTCTCTCAAACATGATATTGCCGAATTTTAGAAGCCATTTCAATATTTTTAGCTTTTGTGCATAATTTGTAACAAATATTTTAAGTGTATTTTAGACCCTTTTAAACCTATGTTCGTGATTTTTTTCTATCGAGCGAAAATTGCTTAATCATGTTTCTAAACACTGATTTCCCTGCAGAAAAGCCTTAAGATTACTATTCGTATTTTTTTATAACCATATTATGATAAACAGACGCATTATATTGTTTCAAAAACTGTGTTCGATTAACTTCGCTGAACCTACGGCGCCTTAAATAAATTAATATTTTTCAAACCCATATTTGCCTGGAGTAGTAAGTATACGAAGATTTCTTGCTGAATTCCAAACGGAGAATTTCGTTGGCTTCGCTGATTGGTTCCATAAGATAATACCCATGTTGTTTCAGCCCTCCCCCCGTCGAATTAGAAGCCCTCATCCAAACAGAGCGTATCACGAGAACGTTGTTGGCTTCACTCGCACGTTCAATAAGATGATACCCTCCCATGTTGTTTTCAGCCCTCTTCCCTGTCGACTTAGAAGCCCTCTTCCAAACAGAGCGTATCACGAGAACTTCGTGGCTTCACTCGCACGTTCAATAAGATGATACCTTCCCATGTTGTTTTTAGCCCTCTCCCCTGTCGACTTAGAAGCCCTCATCCAAACAGAGTGTATCACGAGAACTTCGTGGCTTCACTCGCACGTTCAATAAGATGATACCTTCCCATGTTGTTTTCAGCCCTCTCCCCTGTCGACTTAGAAGCCCTCATCCAAACAGAGCGTATCACTAAGATCCTGGATGAGAGCATCTACAAGACGAAGCTGGCCATCTGCCTCCCCGGCCTGGTGAAGGAGTTCCACACCCTCGACTCCATTCTTTCCAGCGGGAACATGGACGATTTACTCTTAATATTCGACCAGTACGACAAGCCGATATTTTCGTCTTGTTTCTTGAACATGGAGGCTTTAGAGGAAATTAAAAGCGTGAGTGTTTATTGAATAAGTCAGTTATGACGCAGGTAAAGGAAACCTATAATTACAGCACGTCTATCATGGGACGGCCGCGGCATACCTACTCTGGATTTTTCTCGCACTATACCTCTTGTTCTAATAAGAGAGAGACGGATTAGTGCGAGAAAAATTGCTCGCGCGCCGTCGCGTGATAATTAACCGTGCTGGTGGTCTTAAAAGTATGAGCCGATTTTAGTCATCATCCTCCTATCGTTTTTCCGGGTAGTGCTCAAACGAGCCCGGGATCCACTTTTACCAGGATCCAAGATTTACTATCAGAGGATATTTCGTATGTACGGGGTGGTCCACACAACGAAGTAATTATTTGGATTCTTCCCATCCAGGAGTACCCAAAAATACCCCACGTATGTTTCGCAATTTTTTGTAGGGTTAAAGTTATGTTATTTTGTTTTATGATTTCGGTAGTATCATTAAAAAAAAATGTTGCAACATGGAGTAATGCTAGGAAATTTATTGCTGTGCGTGTGAAAGAACAATTTATGAATGTTATGTTTGAGTAAAAAAACTACAAAAACATATCCGTTTATTTTATTTTTTTAAAATCTGCTACCGAAATGTCCTATGAAATCAAACAACATAAAAAACATAACTTGAAAATTACAAAAAATCGCGGAACATACATGGGGTATTTACCCATGGGTCGAAGGAATCCAAAAAAAAATATTGACGTCGCTGTTTGGACCACCATTCTTTATTTTTTTGAATCCAGTTGTAGGTACGTGCCGGGGTTCGTACCGGGACCTCCACATTAAAAGTCGCTTGCTTTACCGCTCAGTACAGTGGTTCAATCGCTTTGTTCTTAGCTATGTTTGATGTGTAGGCGGTGTATTAAAGTTTTTTTTTAATTTGTATTACCTACTTTTCAAGCTCTTTATGACTGACTCATGTTTCAGGGAGCAAACACACTGAAGAACAGACTTAATCCAGAATTAGGACACCTAATGTACATTATGTTCAGCTACCCCGCTTTGAAACCTAAGGTTGAAGAAATGATAGAGAAGGTACATACTCAATATCCATACTTATATTATAAATGGGAAAGTCTATAATATATGTTTGTTTGTCCGCTTTTCACGGCCAAACGGAGCGACGAATTGACGTCATTTTTTAAGTGGAGATAGTTGAAGGGATAGAGAGTGACAGGATAGTTTTGACGGAGTCGCGGGCAGAAGCTAGTTGATTATTAAACAATCCTCGTTCTATAATTTTGAAATCTGTACATAACGCTTCGTTCCTTTCACAGTTATCTCTTTTCAGATAAAACTCGAGAGTGAAGTAAGTAACTATGAGGTAAATAAATTTATTCATCAATAAATAATATTCTGTTCCATGAATAAATAATTGGAATCACACGGTACTACTTACTCACGCCATCTATCCGCACGCGCCTTCACCATTCGAGTGCCCCTGTATATTGAATACTGAACCTTGGTTTTAAATTTTTTTATGAGTGGAGAAATAAGTTTAGATATACGAAACGACGCCACGACGTTTCAATTTGAAAGTTTTTGTGGCATTGGCTAACCTAAAATATATACTTACTTGTAAGACACTGAGATGCGTGTCAAAATCATTGAAATAAGATGGAATTAACGCAATTATAGGAATAATTATTATCTAATTTACTAATCGACCGCCACTTCTACCCACGACAGTCTGTGAGAGGCTTACCGTTACCTAATCAGTAAGATTTTATGAAACGTAAAAAACGCTTTGGAACAAGTGACGTCACGATTTTTAAAATCACAGGATAATGAAACGCCTGCATCTCTGGACTATCTCGTGACCTTGGAACAGTTCCGCGACCTGATGGCGCGGCAGCTGTCCACCACAGCGGCGGAGGAGATCGCCACTAAGCTAAAAACTAGGAAACTGGAGGCGTTGAACGCGAAACTAATGGCGAATATTCAAAGTAAAGTAAACTTCTGTCTCACATTTCCTTGCCACACTCACGGACCCGGACGACGAAATCACAGCGTCCATCGAAAGATGGAACGCTGCGCTTTCGGCGTCCAACACATCGCGTACACTTCAGCGTTCCCGCCGGCGGGGACGTCCACCGCGAGACAACACAGACACATACAGTCCGCTTTCGTCCCGGTACCGCCGCATACCGGGTAGAGTCAGTCCGACGCAAGTCGGGCCTAGCTGAGTTTCTTGCTGGACTCTTCTCAGCTAGGCTAGGTTTTAGCGAACCAGCGATAAAACTCCCAGTAGTTCGATACCACTCACACCCCAGATTCGGTTGATACCGTTCAACCAATCTCACTGGAGCGCAAACTCTTAGAGTATTCCAGTGTACAAACTTCCCCGCGTGGTCGTGCCGGAGGCTTCCCCTGGATTTTCCCCAGGCCACCCTCCAACCACGCAGTTCGACCGCTATATTGGGTCCGTCCTATTATAGCAACAGTCAGGGTCAAAAAAAAAAAAAAAAAAAAAAAAAAAAAAAAAAAAAAAAAAAAAAAAACATTTCCTTGCGTTCATCATCGTTATACGAATAATATCCTAATGCCCGTTAGCTAGCCCTCCGGAGAACGTGATCATTCTAAATGACGAAGCGACATAATTTTAAATATTCTTTCACTTTATATATAGGTATCTGTAAACGTTTCTCATGTACCTTATGTATTTCGATTTAATGCAAAAATCGGAATACCACGGCGATTTAAATACCTAAGTTTAATATCAGAAAACATACTACTTGGTCACTCTACACTACACGTCGTTAAGTCATTCCCCACACAACGTCTGTCAAAAGTGATAAGACCATGTTTAAAGTATGTACTGAACATTTATTTGCCATTAAAAAACTCGTTATTAGATCCAATGCATAAAATGGCGATTTCTGATTGCGTCTTCCATGTCACCCCTAGCCCTATACCGTATTAGTTATTTACAGCAACGACCCCTCAGTGGCATGTTTAAAGGAAATTCCATTTTATTTTGACCCTGTGCAGAGAAAACCGAAGCGTTGGCCACCGAAAAAGAGGCGTTTGTGGCGACGATGGAGGCGAAGACGCGGAAGATCAAGTCACTGCAGGAGGAACTCGCGGAGATACAGCTGCAAGCGGCCAGCGATATCCAGCAGAAAATGTATGCGTATAAACAGTAGTCTAGAGCTTTAAAAATTAACCTTTATAGCTTTAAGAATGTAGCCCTTCTTCCGCATGACGTTACGCAATTCCTTGAACGAGGAAAAAATAGCAATGCTGATAGAGCACACTCTAATCTATATCTTATGACAAAAATAATAAGGTGGTCATCTTTTTATACTTTTTTATGTAACATTTTTTTTAGGACCGTAAAATGCAATCAATGGCAAGAGACTTGAATTATGGATTACATTAATCTGGTCTATTAAAGGGTTAAGCACATTGTACAGCGATGAGCGTTTAATATTGTCGTTGTAAAAAAATATTTATTACCTAAAGTAAAGATGATACCTAACATTAAATAAATTAAATTAAAACTAAGTCAAATTTAAATGTAAAAAAACCCTCGAGGCATTGTATCGAGGATGCTGGCGGCTTTTTTCGCCGCTGCACCCGCTTTATGTACCTACGATTCCCACCGAGCGGGTCGGGCCGGCGCGCATTCTATTACATGCAAAGGAATTTGAACCGTCTAGACAGTAGTTACATTTCATATTTGAATGAATCGTGCATACACTGCGAGGCGGCAGCTACCGACGCGGTCGGTGGGGATTGTAATCAAATATGAATTGTATCTGCTGTATACACGGTTCAAATTCCTTTGCACGTAATAGAATGCGCGCCGGCCCGACCCGTTCGGTGGGAAACGTACATTAGAAGTAGCCCGCTTTAGAGGGAGGTGGGACGGTGCCAGTGCGTCTACACAGGTAACGACCCACACAAGCATCCATCCCAAACTCCACGAAACCAAAGACACGCCATCAGGTCTTTTGCCATCATCTCTAACAATGCCAGGCGGCTCAAGAAGAGCAGGCACATTGATGGTGGCAAGAGACCGGCGGATAATGTCTTTGCCGATATACTTAGGCCCAATAGGGTCTAGTTTTCCGTCTGGGTTGGAAGGTCAGATGGCAGTCGCTTTCGTCGCCGCCGAATCAGAATTTATTAATTGGGACCTACTGGAACCTACTACTTAGTACATATGCTATGGCGACTGCGTACCATCAGTCGAGCCGTATACGGTTCTTTGCCACCGACGTGATAAAAAAAGGTCTATGCGGGCTCTAACGACCAGTGATAATAAGACCTAATTCAAAGTATCAATATTTATTCCTTCCATTCCAGTTTGGATTCGGAACGGCAAATGGTGCTAGCCAGTCGCGTGCACGCAGTGAAGAACGATATTCTGCAAGACGAACAAGCTGAGACGACCCGCGTATACAACACGATGCTGGCTGCACACGTGCAGGATGAGAAGAAGCTGAGGGCTCGCAGGTTGACACTTGACACAAGTTTTTACACTTAAATATCACGATGGCAAGCATGATAACCACCGAATTCAATGTGGTCAGCGAAAGTCTTTTCACTTCGTTCTTAAAACGTCCATTAGTCATCATATAAGCCGAAAGGCGTCCACTGCTGGACATAAGCCTCCCCCAATGAGTGCCAAAGTGACCGGTCGCGCCTTCCGGTACGTGGTCGCCACTCGAGAAACTTTCCGCCCCAACGGTCATCGGTTCTATGTGTTATGTGCCCCGCCCACTGCTACTTAAGTTCAATTCTATCGGCTCCATTGGTTCTGCTGCGGATAGCCTCATTTTTAGTCAGATTGGAAAAACCTCGGCAGGAAGCTTGTTCCATAGCTAGAACGCTGTTCTTAGCTTGGTTATAGTAACAAAATCACATAATCTATTGTAACTTCAACTACGATAATGAATCATCCCTAATTCTCAGTTTCAAATATCGAAATAGCCGGTACCCATAGTATCGGCCAAAATTATGTGATGCTTTAAGAGTAGCTGTTAACAGTACGAATCTTCAAATCAATAACTGATCGAAGACACATTTGTGATTTTTGGAATCGCAAGCGTCCATAGCCTACTGCTAGAGCTACGGCTTACCATCAGGCACATAGCGTATGTTTGTTTGCAACCGTCGTTTTCCACAAATAAAGTAATATTATATTCTATTCATAAAACTTGAGGTTGAAAGTGGAGGCGCAGCTGCTGTCGTGGATCAAGAAGTACGACGTGGAGATGACGGACAAGCAGGTCGAGCTGGACGACTTCCAGCGGAGATACGACGACGAGGTCCGCGCCTGCAAAGAGCTGGAGGTACGAGTTAGCAATTAGTGGTCCCTTACTCAGCGCTATCGCTACTCACGGCCGTCCGATGATTCCGAGCGAAGATTAAGCTGGACAAGTTCCAGCAGAGACATGACAACGAGGTGTGCGCCTGCAAGGAACTAGAACGAGTTAGCAGTTAGTGGTCCCTCAATTAGCGCTATCGCAACTCACGGGCGTCAGACGGCTCCGAGTGAAATTTAAGCTGAAGAACTTTCAGCGGAGACATAACAACGAGGTGTGCGCCTGCAAGGAGCTGGAGGTACGAGTCAGCAGTTAGTGGTCTCTCATACAGCGCTATCGCGACTGACGAGCGTCAGACGACTCCGAGCGAAGGTTAAGCTGGACAACTTCCTGAGGAGACATGACAACGAGGTGTGCGCCTGCAACGAGTTGGAGGTACGAGTTAGCAGTTCCTGTTCAGCCCCTAGCAGATCCAGAGTTAAAGGGGCTCAAGGCTATTAAAAGCATCTAAGTCCTTACTAAACTCTAACGACAGCGGGCTCAAGGCAAAGTCCTGCCTTTTTTAGGGTTCCGTAGTCAACAAGGAACCCTTATAGTTTCGCCGTGTACGGACACGGCGAGCTAAGCCGAAGACTTAGCTCAGTAACCTAACTACTACTACTTAGAAAACTGTAATTCAGCATGGGTACATAAATCCATCAAGCCGACCAAATAGTACAATTTTTTTTAGGGTACCTCCCCTACACCTAAAGTGGGGATGTATTTTTTTTTCTCGTGAAACCCATAGTGTGCGCACTGCATTGTGCGCTATACTACCTATTATCGAACGTTCCCTGCACGCGGAGCCATACGTGTGTGACACCACCACCTCCGTTGCGCCTGTAAATGGAGAAATACTTCATTTATTTAGCGAAGTCAAAATTGTAGTTACTGCACCCACCTCCCTACGCATTCATCTATAAATAATAATGAAAAAAACAGCCTATATATGTCCCACTGCTGGGCACAGGCCTCCTCTCGTGGATGAGAGGGAACGGGCAGTTGTCCCCACGCTGGCCCAGTGCGGGTTGAGGACTTCACATACAACTTTGAATTTCTTCGTGGTTGTTCCGAAAAACTCATACGAGCCGCGATTCGAACCCACGACCGCCGTTTGACAGCCACATGCCTGGGGCCGTAGACAAGGTTACTATCGACAAGCGCTAACGCCAATAGAAAACGAATAAAATGTATGTGAATGACAGATGCCATCGAAACACTTTTCGTGGACATCTGTCATTCCCATACATTTTATTCGATTTTTATTGGCGTTAGCGCTTGTCGATTGTAACCTTGTCTACGGCCCCTGAACCTAGCCCTAGCCCAAAGAGAATATCACCACTACGTTTACCGTAGCTTACCTAGCTCATCTATAAATATGACTCTGCTTTCATTGTATTCTATTCAGGAGAAAATAAGAATCCAGAATGTAGACTACATTCCTCTCATGGCCGAGAGAGAAGAAGAGTACCACAAGGAGATGAAAGAGAAAATGGAGAAGTTCCTTCTAGAACATGCTGCACGAGTCATTCAGTCCGCCTGGCGCAAAGTTCTGCTTAACCGAGCTGAGAAAAAGAAGGTAGTGTGCTTTGTTCTTCATTACAGATTTCAACAGCTTTGTATATATACCTTTTATTGTACATAATATACTGTCGCTTCCGGTTTGAAATTTAACCTAATAGGTGTGCAAATAATGATTCTCTTTCTCCTATTTCTTACACGCTGCAGAAAGGAAAGGGTAAAAAAGGGAAAAAGAAAGCTTAATGAATGTTCAAGTTTTGTTTACCGTAGCGATATATTTTTTTATCCAATGGTTTAAATACATTTTCGCTGTGGATGATATTTCAATAAAAATGTGATTGAGGTTTAGTGAATTAAATTATAATTAATATTTTCCTCCTACCTAAGCCTTTTTATAAACTCTTCCGATTTATTTCCAATGATACCGCTGTCCGCAGTTCCGATTGCTCCGTTTCGCACAAAACTCTAAATTAACAAACTCATACAACAATCAGATAACAAAATCAGCGTATCCATTCCATTATAAAGTTTAAGTTTATTCCAATAGTGTTTTCATTTACAGCTCTGGAAACTACAAAAACTGCAAAAGAAAAAAGAATTAGAAGCCGAGAAGCAGCGTAAAAAAAAAATACCCAAAATAATTGCCAAACCTAAACCCTTAGAGCATAAACCAAAACCACTAAACATCAATTCCAAAAAAGGATAGAGTCCGTATATTTAGTCGAAGCAGACCTTAAATTGATTTTATAGATACCTACTTGTACCTACTGTTTTTATTCTTGTGAATTTCGTACTTGTAAATGTTTTAGGTGTTTGTATTAACTTTATATTTTTTTTTGTATTAACATCATAATGTTTTGTTTTAAAGTACTAGCGTCATCGCCCGTGTGATGCGGTAAATGGTGTCACTGTTTATGGATAATATACCATTGAATTTTCAAACTTAATTGTGAATTTTAACCATAACCGTTTGGGTTCTGGGAGAGGACATAAGATCGTTTTTAGGGTTCCGTACCAAAAATGGTAAAAAAGGAACCCTTATGGTGCGACTCCGTCCGTCTGTCTGTCTGTCTGTCACAAAGTGAAATATCTCACGAAGTACTTACCTAAGCTATCAATTTGAAATTTGGAATGTTTATAAATGAGAGTTATCCGCGTGCATGGAAAATGAAAAATTTAAATATACATGTCGAATTGTGATAGCGGCGCCAACAGTTAGCAACGATGTTTATAATTTTAAAGTGGGTAATCTTATGTTAACAATCGGTTGTTGTTTGATCGCTGTCAAGTGGTAGCGACTCCATTTGACAGTTAACGTAATTCATTCGATTTTATTTGCTGGTAACACCCTACTTGATTGAATGAAATTGTGATTTAACTGGCAATGTTATGTTTAGAGTTAAGTTGGCCAACCTGTAGACTAATGTCCGGTGGTTCTTTATTCTGATTGGCTGTCGATTGTAATTTTATGTTGGTACACTGGAAACCCAAGCGTTGGGCTAATATCTTGACGCTGATTGGTTAAACAACTTTGTCCCTCGCTTGGACATGGCTCTTGGCGGGAATCGGTATCTAGCTGGCGGGAATAAACCGCCATTGCGGGACATTCTGTATTGAGCGTAGGGTTTGCAATATTCGTCCAATTTTAGTATTCGAATAATACGAATATTAAATTTTCCATTATTCGAATATTCGAATATTTCGAATAATTTCGAATACTTGCCATATTAAACCAAAATAATAAATAACACTGTGTTAAAATATTAAAAAACCTGAAAATCATTATAAACAAACATTTCTTAAATTAAACAGTAACAAATAGTGTAAAATAATCCACATCTGTATTTATTTAAGTAGCGGTAGCGTAGTGTAGTGTCACTCAGGCGCGCGATTATTAAACAAAAGGTCGTTGTCGTATTTCACAATTTTAACCAATCACTGCCACAATTCCTAAAGACCAAGGTGTTCAATCAATGCTTCCTACCAGTCTTGACGTACGAAGCTGAGCCGTGATGGAACCTAACGGTGGAGCTAGCCCACCGACTACATGTCCCTCAGAGAGCTTTGAAAAGGTCTACGCTCGGACTCTTGCTGATGGACAAAGTCCCAAACAAGATTATCCGACAGAAAACCAAAGTGACTGACATAGCTCAAAAGTGTAACAAACTGAAGTGGCAGTGGGCTGGTTACATCTGTCGCATAACCGATGAACGGTGGAGTAAGCAAGCATGTTCTCGAATGGAGGCCGCGGCTTGGCAAACGTAGTGTTGGGCGCCCTCCGGCCAGGTGGACATATGACTTGAGGAGAGCGGCTCTTTCATGCTGTACACGATTAGGCTGATGTGATCCACCACAGCTGTGCGAAGCAGCGTAGAGGTTCGCAAGGAAAAAATACACCAATAGGAAGAGCTGAAGAACAGAACAAGAATGCTGTATTGGTGGCTGATTTCCTCAAACCGCTCCGCCGCCTCACACAGCATTGATGGATACTCATCCGTAAGATAAATAAATAAATATTAGGGGACAAATTTTCTCAAATTGAACTAGCTTTTCCCAAGATAGACTTGCTGCGAAATTGTTTTACCATTTGATTTGTCAAGAGTCTGTACCCTCGAAATCATGTGTGTCATGTATTTTTTTGTCGTACTGAATTGAGAGGACAGGATTGAGAGGACAATCACTGCCAGAAAGTTCTTGCGACCCGTTTAATCATGGCTGGCAATTGGTAACGCCACCAGTGTTCAATCTTATTCACTGTTTTTGTTATGTAGCCTCCTACATTTAAGTTGGCCAACCTGTAGACTAATGTCCGGTGGTTCTTTATTCTGATTGGCTGTCGATTGTAATTTTATGTTGGTACACTGGAAACCCAAGCGTTGGGCTAATATCTTGACGCTGATTGGTTAAACAACTTTGTCCCTCGCTTGGACATGGCTCTTGGCGGGAATCGGTATCTAGCTGGCGGGAATAAACCGCCATTGCGGGACATTCTGTATTGAGCGCTTGTACGAATTAGACGTTCTCGCCAAGAGACTTGTCGGTTTCCGATGTAGTGCATACCTAGGTACCCTAGTATAATGTTAAGGTCTATGGCAAATAAATAGCTTACCGTTAATAGTTGTGTGAATCCGATTCGATGTTTAGTTTACTATTAACTATCTTTTAACTATGTGAATGCGAATAAAGCATAAGTGGTATATTTCGTCTGATTTTTATTTGCAAACGTGATAGGAAGTCCGTCGCCATGCCCGATATCCCAGAAGAAGCCCAATTACCCGCTCCGGTCAACCATTTCTCCTACATACATTTAAAATAACTATGAAAAATTACGAATTTGAGGAGGTGGCCAAAAAAAATATTCAACTATTAGGTCAAGTGGGGTATCATTTGAAGGGCTTGAGTTGCACTTTTTGAAACACTTTCTTTTTTTCTACATTCGTAAAATTTTGATGTAGGAAAATGTAAAAAAATACCATTCCCTCCCCCCCCTCCCCCCTTATCTCCGAAGTTATCAAATCGAAAATTTTTAAATAATTACTTGTGATTAAGATAAACATAAATATTACTGGTAAAAAAAAAATTTTTTCTGTATCTATAATTTTTGTTTTATATACAAAAATCATTTCCTAGTTAAGTTTGCAATTTAATCAACTTTATAAGTATTTTTTCGTTTTGAAATTCTTATGAGACTATAATAGAAATACTCTCTTTCAAATAAAACAAAAATAATAGAGATCGGTTCACGTGATAAACAATAATCGCTAAAAGACCAACATACATACTAAGCCGATTGCCCTTGCACGTTAGTACCAAATGCGGCCGATAGATGGCGCTGACCCCATTCGCTCTGTTAAGATTTTTCTAGAATTAATGGGGTTGGGATTGGGACGCGTATATTTATTTTCAATAGCAGGTCAAAAAAAGATCGCGATTCAATTGTCTTGGTGTAAAAATTACTCGTTGTTTGAAATTGAATTCTTTACCTTGAGTTAATTGTTAGTTTGTACGGAACCCTCGGTGCGCGAGTCAGACTCGCACTTGACCGGTTTTTTATCCCAGAAATCATCCGCCTAGGGGGTGAAATAGGGGGCGAAAGCTTGTATGGAGCCACGATATAAACGAGCTACACGCAGACGGAGTCGTGAGCAGAAGGAGAAGTGACTTATAAATTATAATTGTAGGTACCTACTCTGCTACGTAATTGGACCTAGGTCTAGGAATTGTACCTATCTTAAGTTAATACACAGATTTTATTCACGTACCTACGTACAGTCAGGTGTAAATAAGTTTCTGTCAAAAATTTTTTTTGGCACAACGTATTATTGCCCACTGTACTGTGTGCCATCATCAACTACTCATTGAGACGATTCTAACAAGCCCAAATTCAACGGGGTTACGACGGTTAAGTACTGAATTCCCATGGCCACCTGCTGTTTCCATCATTAAATCAGGTCGATGGTAACCTAAAGTAAACTTACACCCAAAATTTCAGCTCAATCGATCAACGGGCACTGGGTCAAATTTAACTCGCAAAGATTTGTTCCATACTAACAGGGCAAGTTAAATAAAAGCTTGTAAAATATGGGTGCCTACGATTTACTCATAAATATGTCCCATAGCTTGCATGTCAGATAATTAAGGTTTTGGTACATATTTATGAGAAGATGAAATCGATACATATTTTTGCTCTTGACTCCTTGCCCCTGTCTTCATTCCTCTTATGAAACCTAAATTATCATCTTCAATTTATCATCATTAGCCTATGGACGTCCCACTGCTGGGCACAGACTGGCTTCATGGATGAGATCCCGAAGGGGTGAGGGAGATTCCAATAAAAACTGTATTATTGGCCACCACGCACAGGTTTTCTTGGTTTCCTGACACCGCAGCTTTTGGTATAACAACAATAAGTATAATTTCATGGTTAAGTATAAGGTTCAAATAGTATAGTACAATATTGATATAACGTTTAATGGATATAATGTATTTTGGATATAAGTGTCAGTGGTATAATGTTTTGTAAGATATATTTGTTTTTTCACACACACGTTAATTATTTTCACCTAACCTAACCACTAGCGTGTCGACGTCACACCGCTTCGCGGTGTGCCTATTTCCGTTCTAAGGGACACAAGCTAACCTTAACCTAACCTACAAATAATATCATTGTTACAATTATCAGTGGCTATTATACTGTTATGTGTTACTCGTTGTCGTACCTACACCAACCTGCCTTAGAGTAAAATAGGAAAGAAACAATAGTAGTAAGTATTCCAGATTATGCCAATAGTATATTATACCAACTGAGTTTTATATCGAACAAAGTTATATCCCATGTATGTTATGCTTATATATATTATATTATGACTGTTAGATTAACAGCTGTTATATTACAAGTTCATTATATCTGTTGATAATTATATTACACGAGAATATATCAAATATTGTTAAGTATCTCAAAAGTGCATTATATCCTTTAATCGTTACATCCAGTAAAAATATATGAAAAGTTTATATCGATCGTTACGCACCCACGTAGGGGAGAGTGGGTAACAGTGGTCACTTTTTTTTAGAAGCTCCACAAATGCCAAGTTTATGCCTAAATAATTAATCTATGATAATTAACCACAAGATACGTCCCTAATCTACAAAAACAAGTGTAATTATTGGCAAAAACGGCATAAACTTACAAGTTATAACAAGTTTTTTAAAAAATGGGAAATTATCCACTGTGACCCGTGGATGGGTCACTTTGGATCTTTTCATGGGTGACAGGGAATCACTTGGGGTACACTGGATCTATTAAAAAAAAGTTCAATAAAATACTACTTTTCTACATAATTATTTATTTATTTATATTCTAAGACAGTCTTCTATCACAGTCATATAAAAAATTAACAAAAGTCTTACAAATTATGCTGGTATAAAGAGACCTTAACTAATCAACATTTTGTTTAAATAAACAACAGTTTTTCTCCTTTAATTTCCCTAAAGCTCTCTTTTCTATTCAAATAAACATATTTATTTATTCAGTAATCATTAACAAACATTTTAATAAGAACATTGTTGATGCTAACTCAACTATTAAACATAAATATATTTACTCCTCGAGATACCTCAGTCCACTGTGACCCAAATGAAAATTATTCACTGTGACCCATAGGCCGTTACGACAGAAAAAAAATATTCAAAAAATAACTACTTATACCAAAGCCAAAATTACATTATCCACAACGGATTTAACAAATAACAAGTTCAAAACATACAACTATCATTTATATTTATTAAAGGGTTGGGAATGCGACAAATTTCTAAATTACGTAAAAAAATAGTTTCGTACTTACCTACTGGCCTGCGTGTGACAGCACGTGATTCCGCTCGGCGAGCGCGGCGGCGACTGGCGCGTGAGAGGGGGGTATCGACGAGCAGTAGCCACGCGTTTGCTTGTGTGCGTAAAGCATCCCACGTAAGAATTATAGCGAATAATCCGCTGTGACCCGTGATCCACTGTTACCCACTCTCCCCTACATTGCACGGCTGCACACATGCGCGCGTGTTCGGTACGCACACACACATAGCCTTCGGGAATGATGGAGAATAAGTGGAGAATGCTTCAAGCGGGTGAATCGGGGCGGGGTCGCGCCGTCAAAGGAAGCCGCCTCGTAGGTATGAAGACAGCGAGCCGCCAGTGCCACGATATCAAAAGGAGCCGAATAGGCTTGTAACTAAGCATCTACCAACCTTGTGCAGTTTAGCAAATATTATACTTACTAGGAAATATTTTAGGTATAGTATAGTGGTATTAAAGTATTCGATGAAATGGGAAACTAAAAACACATACCTAACTATCTATAATATTATTACTTTGTGTATACAATATTGTGTATTAAACTGTAACAGAAATTTGCATACTTATAAGCAAAAAAATTGTATTATAGGTATGCCAAGCCGCAAACATGACAGCCCTGCGCATCGAGCGAAAGTAGGTAACGGACGCTCCTAAACGGCCTCTGATTAACTACAGTATTATTCTTCTATACTGTGATATGGACTAGGTACTTGGTTCCAATTATAATCTCAAGTTAATACATAATACCTAACGTGTGTGTTGAGCTTAATTCTGTCGTAATCATTTAGAACCTTATTAGGACCTAAGAGTATTAGATTATTGATTAGATCTTTAAATGAAAGTGGACATCTATCAGTTTGACAGTGTCACTTTTACTACTATATCGTTGACATTTTTATCATCATTTTTTATTCTGCCTTCCGAAAATTTATTTTAACTGGGTATATGCACTATCTGAAAACTTAAATATTGAACTTATCTTGCTGATAATCTTTTTCAACTTGACTAAGCTTTTCAGTGACTTGAAATGAGTGAATCAGTCATGTCTTCGTCTACTGAATTCCCGTCCGATAGCTCGACTAAAACGAGCAGCAGTAACGTTACTCACGAGTCCGTACAAGATCAACCGACAGAGAGGGATGATGGTAGGTTCCTGGTCTCACAGAGACTTAAGGCCCCCCGCGGGGTACACATCGAAGGCGGGTCGTGCGCGGCGCGGGTCGGGCGGTATCTCTATCTCTTTCGCACAGTAGCGCGGGCCCGCCGCGGTAGCAACCGGTGGGGGTGGGGCGCGTTTGGTAGCGCCACTGTGTGATAGAGATAGTGAGAGAGATATTAAATGCGTTGGTACCTAGTGAGAGAGATATACCGACCCGTCCCGCTCCGCGCACGACCCGCGTTCGATGTGTTGAGGCCACAGACTAATAAGAATACAGACGCGCAGTATAAAGCTAGACAATGTTTCATATAGTTGTCTCTGTCACTGCTTATGGTCAGCTGATGTGAGTTAGAATGAGACGAATAGTATGGTATTTTGAGTCTATTGGCGACTTGTCTCAAAAAACTGTTAACCACGGTGTTAAATGCTAAACAATCTGTCAAAGTCAAATCAACGTCAAATCTCTTGTGAATCTTGAGGAAAGTTGGTTATTTCAAGAATATTGTGTTGAAAAACTAAATATTTCTGTAATAAGTTAATGATTTAAGTTGTATGAAGTGGCACAATGGCTTGTGCAGTTCCGTACTGCCGAAGTTACGCTAGATTGTTAAAAAAGACCGGAGAAACAATCGGATTTCATCGGTAAGAATCATTTGGTTGTTTTTCAAATATTTCATGTACATTACGCAATATAATGGTCTGGGATTACAGCAGATGCTTGATACTATCGGATAAGTACTTTTTACATGGATCAAACTTGATATTTTTGGGATTATTAGTAAAAATACAATTGTCGTAAACATGGGTAGTGTTGTTACCATGTATATATCGATATTTCGTCGACATGAATTATTCATGTAGGCGTTTAGACAAAATATTTTAATGTTACATGTCTTAACTTAACTGTTAACTTCAGGTTTCCGGTAAATAATAACCTTCGAAAAAAATGGATTGACGCAGTAGGGCGCAATAATTGGACGCCGAAAAAACACCATAGAATATGTTCGAAACATTTCGAAACTAACTGTTTCGTTATTATTAAAAACATAAAACACTTGCTGCCGGATGCGATACCTACAATTTTTCTGAGGCCGCTTGAGGTAAGTTGGTATAGTGAGTTTTATTTATTTTATTACTTGACATTTCTGAGGTCCCTCCAGATGAGTTCGTTTCATTTAAGTTTTGTATATGCAACGAATTTGTATTAGTACATTGGTTTTCTTTATATATCCATAACTACTATAATATATATTATACATGCGAAAGTAACTCTGTCGGTTTGTTGTTTACCTGTTCATACTTAAGCAGCTCAACTGATAGAGATTGTATAATAATGTTTACAGTACATATGGTGCTACTTTCCCGCACTAGTGCGGAAAAGAGCACTTTTCGTGCATATGTCGAAACTTTAAAGAGCCATATGTACAGTAAAACGTTGTACGATACACGTGCGAATAGGTAATTCGCAACTCGTGTCGATTTAAAACACTCCCTTCGGTCGTGTTTTAATTTATCACCACCCGTTGCGAATTTCCTATTTTCGGCACTTGTATCGTAAATAACTATTTCTTTACTGTATTTAAAGCAGGGATCTCACCAGGATCAACAATTAGAAGGCAACTACAACAAAATGATGCTGAGCAGTAATGAAAGGCTACCAGATACAATACCTAAGACATCTGCATTGCCTCTTCAGGTGATGCAAGTTTACTGATTGCAAAAAGTTCTATATAATTGGATATTTATTATTTAAAGCATTAGATGTAACTTTCTTATTAAAATGAGATATTTTCAGGAATATAATTGCGTTGTTATTTTGTGTTAGCTTACTTTAATAACAAAGTTTTAATCGACTTAAAATCAATACTTCACGAAGCCACATTCCATATTACCGCATGAACTGCTTTCTGAAAGCAAATGCACGATTTCAAAGTACACAAATCGTTTCAAAATAAGATTTGAAGATTGCCCTGGTTTTCTCCAGGATCGCATCTTCAGATCCTGACCTGCCTAGGACAACCTTTTCTAACAAAACACCATTCTTATCGGTCCAGGCGTCTAAGATTAATCGAGGAACATACATAAAAAAATAAAGAGCCCGCGGAATTGATAAGTTTCAGAAGTCGGTTAAAAATAAATGTGTTCCACTAAAGATCCACAAAATAGTGAGACTTAAAAAGTAACTCGTATGAAACATGAATGCAGTTTATTATATTCGTAGTCGTGTAATGGTTTTTGTTTTCTATTTGGTAAGTACCATATTAATTTTGGCATAGTATGGATAGAGATACAATTTACTTACGAGTATCGCATATTACGAATTTATTAACAGTTAATATCGATATCGATAACTTGTAAGAAAATATCTTTCTGTGCACTAAATCTCGAGCGAGCGAGAGAGCGAATTACATCGTGCGAGCGAGAAAGCGGAGACAATGACGTCTGAAGACCTGTCAGATAACATGGTTCTATCCCTTTCTTACTCGGCGTTCAGTACGTAAGTGAGAAGAGATCGGATGTATTGAAAACGTTCAATTTATTAGGGCCTATCTGCTTTTCTCTGTAATCTGTGGTTGAGGCCTTAAAATCAAAAGAGGTATTTCCTGTAGTCAATAGTATGGGGTCACGTGAATTTGTAAAATGGTTTTTGTTGAATAAAAAATATGAAATAATGAAAAAAAATCAGTATAAGTTCCATATCGGTTAGTGACATTTTAACTAAATAGGGTAGGTAGTGTTAATAGGGTAGGCCGGGGGCAATAGTACCACTTTAGAAATAAGGACCTATAACTCAGAATTTGAAGCTATCACGTAAAAATCGCTTACGATAACATTCAAGTCTAATTGGCTATCAGAATCTAGACAATAAAGTTCATTTGATCGCATCAGAAAGGTGAAATTGAGTTTTTGCTCATAAAGTCGAAGTTACAATTGACCCCTTGGTGTTCGAGTTTTGGAACTGGTCTTTTGACACATCGCGACACCCACAGAACTATATCAAGATAGAAGGAAAGAGTGTATGTACTTCGCGTGGCGAAAAGAAGCCGAAACGGCTTCTTTGCTCGCCGCGAACATTAGTCCGCTCCCGACCGCGGCCCGCGTGCGACGTCAGGTTAAAGAAACAAAATGACTCGTTGTGCGATAGTGATTTGTTCGAACACCTCCGATAAAGGTGAGGCAGTTAATCGTGGGATTTCCTTTCATCGGTAATTACTATTTGTCCTAAAATACCTGTTAATAATTTAAAAAACAATTTATTTATTGCTCTGTATTACCTTCATCAACACAGATTGTGTCCAACGCTAGTTTTCCATTGCGGCTTTAATTTCAGGAGTCAGACTTGGCGTGCGTTCAAAACAAGCGATGTAAATCTAAGCTATTCAAACTGTCGAGTCGCGTTCGAGGTCGATTTCTCATTTTTTCTGTCAAACGTGAGAATAGTGATGTACCACATTGCTGTACGCTGCGACTTTCTTACTCGATTAAAATCGAATATGAAACCAGAGGAAATGATAATTACGTTTTTATATTATTATGTACCTAGCTATATAATGTAGGTTACGTAGTGAAAATTTTTATAAAACAGGTTATGGTTGCTTCTATATTGCAATTTTATTTCAGTTTCCCGAATGATCCATCCATTTATTTTTAACCAGAGGGTTAAAAATAAATGGATTGAAGCAACGGGTCGTAAACAATGGTTTCCAAAAAAACAGTCGGATTTGTTCAGTACATTTCCACGAAGACTCCTTTAGAATACTTACCCTAGTGGCATTACTGGGGTGGTTAAAAAAGAATACCTTGATCAGTGACGAAGAAGCTGACAGCTTAAAAACAACAAATGTTACGACTAATGAACTTTATTCTAGACAAATGAAGAATACAAAAGGATCAGTCACAACATCAAAATACTCACCAGCACTACGGAGTTTTGCATTAACGTTACACTATTATTCGAGCAAAGCATATAACTACGTTAGAAAGATTTTCAATTTAAGCTTGCCACATCCTGTCACTATCCGGAATTGGTACAAAGTGATTGACGGTCTCGAGTTCTTTCCTTCTATACTGTAAAAGAAACCAAGACCTTTTTAAGACTGTTTATCATTTCCTCTGTTGAATCTAATTTTAATTTCCTGTGTCGGTTCTTATCGATATTTTGAATCGATACAAAATAAACCTACAAGTTATTACAACTACCAGCTACCGCGTGCGAATCGATGTTGACGAATCGATGTCGCGCGGCTTATGTTTCCCGTCACTAAATTACGCTCGTGACGTCAAAATACCTACGCAAAATGTTACACGCTCGGTTCCCATACTAATCGACGCGGACTTTCCTTCTATCTTGATATAGTTCTGTGGCGACACCCATATAACGTAAATTGGCACTGCTCATCGAAATAATAAAAAAAGTTTCAATAGCTTCCGAGTTACAAAACAAAGTTCAATCTCCATGCACGCTCTTTTTAGCACTTATAAAATTATTGTCATATTTTTTTACGGCTTATTTGTATAGAAATTAGCATTGAAAACTCGGTGTGCAAACCATTACGTGCTACGACTTTTTATTTTTAAATTTAGTGATATACGGCTTTAATCGTTTGGAGTCTGTCAATTTAGAAATAAATCGATATGAATCAAATAATTGTGAATGGGAAAATAACAATGTATTATTTAATTACTGTTACGATAGTACGAAATAAAATCACATCTATCGAAACCGACATATTGGATTGTGCAAAATGTTGCCTTTGAAAATTTGGCATTGATTTCTGCACGGCGCGCGAGCTCTCTCAATTTTTCTCGCACTATCAGTCTCTCTCTTTACTTAAGGACACTTGTGTTAGCAGACGACAGTGTATAGGCTCTATATTTTATTTCCTAAAAATAATTATTACACAGTAATCAATCGATTCCTTTTATTAGCCATCAACAAACGTATTCGGATATTATGACAATCGATTTACTCTAGCCACATCACTCTTTACATCATATTGGAACTGTCCAAAGACCAGTCCCAAATCTCGTACACTGTAGGTCGTCCTACGGGTCAATTGTACCTGAAAAACAGAGGTAAATAAAACCCTAAATAATGACAATGTACTAATCAATCAGTATTTATTGTTAATTTCGCAATACGAATCATTTTGTTACGTTACATTAGTCTTAATTATATAGAGACTTGTATTTAGACTAGATAAAGCTAGCCATTTCAGTTGAACGAAATGTAACACAATATTCTCCAAGTATTTGAAATATATTATGTTGACTTATTATTGATAAGGGTGATACACCCTTTTGACACACCTTTCAAGCAACAACTACATCTCAATACAACAAAAATATCTATTTTTTTAACAATAACTAATCCCATTGACCTCTGGTACCTACAATGAACTCCATCAAAAACATTATTTTTAATAATACGATTGAATCGATTGACATACCCGCGTATTTTATATACATCCCAAAGTATCGAAGAAGAGCTATAGGCGATGGTACTATTGACCCCGTGTAACACATTAAAAAAGAATACATCTTTTTTGATAACAATCACCTAGTAATTTAATTAGTTCATTAGTCAGTAAACAATAACTACAACCATCTTAGAAAAGTTGAAAAACCCCCGAAATTTTTATTACAAAGTCTAATATCTCAAAAACGGCTGAACAGATTTCGATGAAACATGGGTTAGAACACTCGGGGTAGAATTATCTATAACAAAAAAAAAACCGCATTTAAATCAGTCCATCCGTTTGGCAGCTACGATACCACAGACAGATACACAGATACACAGACAGGCACGTTGAAATTATAACACCCCTCTTTTTTCGTCGGGGGTTAAAAAGTTAATACAAATATCAGTCAACATTTAAAAAGAGTCGTCGTTAAGATTAACAAAAGGTAAATTATACAAGAGGAGACGCCGATTAAGGCTCAACCAAAATTTAGGCTATGTAGCTCCTAACTTACTCAATGCCAAAATGAAAAACGCGAGCCGTAAATCATGTTCTCTAGGTCTGGTCTGCGTTTCAAATCCGATGTGTTTTTCAGGATCTTCCCCAGTTGATATGGAATGCCTCATCCAAACTGAGCGCATTACGAAGTGTCTAGACAAGTTGGTGTACCAAACAAAGTTGGCGCTATGTATCCCTGTCCTGATGCGGGAGAACATCATAGAAGACACCCTGACGAGCCAACACTTCGACGATGTCAGTTACATCTTTGACCAGTACGACAATCCTCTGTCGTCTCACAGTGTGATGAATATGGCTGCCATGGAGGATATGCAGGCGGTATGAACCGTATTTTTAATAACACCATGACGGTGGCAATTAAGTTTACATGGACGCTTTGCAACTCCAGGCAAGGGGCGGACACTCCGTGATTTACGTTCATCGCTACAAGTACATGCCGGTGCCCCAAAGTTGAGGAACCGGCATGTACTTGTAGCGATGAACGTCGACGTCGTCGTCGACGACGTCAGAGGGCCATAAAACTTAATGTTTTGGCTGAGAAAAAAGCGCCTTTTGTAAAGATCAAAGGAGTGTCCCTTCTGTACTTGTACTATTATCTATTCTGTGCTCCAGGGGTGTGCTGATCATCTAAGAGTTTATACCCTCCTTTTTTGAAAAACCCTATACTGTAGGCCCTCGAGAAAACTTCCAGAACTCGGATGTGAGCATGAATGCCTTGCTGACGGACAACGTGCGGATGTAAAAAGCAGCCGTGGGCATCATTTCGAACAGTTCTATTTTATTGTACAATGGCATTCATAATATTGTATCTTTACTGTCACTCTACACTGAGGGGTTTCTATACGGTGATTTTGCACCTGAATAAACCTAATGTCGGTACACAACACAAGATTTTGAGCGTCATATGACAACACTCACACGCCAAATTTTTGATAAACCGAAAGTTAATTTCGTAGACAGAATATTCCGGGTAAATTCTAACAACTTGTCTGATTATTAGCTTGGTGAAAAACGACTAACTTTTGTCTAACGTGTTTTAATTCCAGGGAGATGTGTCATTGAAAAACCGTCTCAACCCTGACTTGGGGTTCATGGTGTACACACTAAACAGTTATCCAGCCCTAAAACCTCACGTAGAAAGGCTTATTATAAAGGTAATAAACCAAACAAGAAAAGTATTGATTGAACTATGAAATGGAGAAAGAAATTTACTACATAGTGTCAAATGAAATTTTCCATTAAAGTGAAATTTCAATTTTACAGATGAAAAAAGATGACGCGACCAGAACTTGCGGACGACCAGATCATGTCTCATATGTTAGTACGCATTTTTATTTCTTTCTACAGCAGTCTTTGCGGTACATGCCGCTGGTAGTCTTAGTGGTCCTTTTTATAGCCCTCCGACTGATGTATGGAGTTGGATTCCAAGGTACGCAGTTGAACGTCAATGTACGCAGTTGACTGTCATTGTACGCAGTTGAATGCCAAGGTACGCAGTTAAATGCCGAGAGCGATCCTGCGGAGCCGGATCTCGTTGGTGTTGTGAGACGGCAGTCCACGGATTTACAGCTTCGGTCAGTCCGTCATACCTGTCCTGGCTCCTCGGGCCGTGTTTTGTATTTTACATTGAAATACTGTAGGTACTTATCTACTCAAATTAGAGTAGAGGTTAATTATTAAATCAGAAACAGTTGAATATAATGCTTCTTGAAAATATAAGTCACTGTTATCATGTCCTAGGCAAAGAAACCTCCAATGGGATTGAAATATCTGCAAAAAATAGAGGAGTTTCGCAATCTAATGGTGGTGCAGATGAAAACTATGGCGGCTGACGAGATTTCCGCTATAATACAAACGAGGAAGCTTGAAAAAAGTAACAATGAGTGTCTGGTCAAAATCGCAGGTAAATCCTGTCAGTGAACATAGCATAAATAAATAAATTGTTTTTGTCCTTAAAGCAAAATTTTCCTGCGGGAAAGATGTTGCTAGGTAGAAGTCGTGATTAATCGTGGCTCTTACGAGTTGCATCGCAATCGAGTAATCCGGTCTTGTAATATTATAACGCGTATTGTCATTGTAGAAGATGCAAAATGCCTAAAAGAAGAGAAAGAACAACATGACCAGCATATGAAGCAAAAATCTGAGTTGATAGCGCAGTTGAAAAAAGTTATTAACGAGAACGACCACAAAGCTTACATCACAAGGAAACAACAGATGTAAGCGATACAAACAGATTTAACAATAAGTCCACTAAAATATATATACAATATATACTAATATATATACAATATATACTAATATATATACAAAGTATATATATTATACAAAGTATATATGCTATATATATTATATACAAAGTTGATGCCATTTCACTTAGCCAAGATTCAGCTTCAGATTCATTTATTTCATACTAAGATTCCATTGTAAATTAAATTAGTAGGTATGCAACCCGACCCCTACCCACGTAAACCATTACCCGTCCAAATTGAGTAGGTAGTACTGCAAATAGTAAGGCGCATAAAATTGATGCGCATAAAATGATTTTTAAGCATACTTAATAATGGACATGAAGTGGTTGCTCATAAAACAATTTAACCATACTGTATAAACGCATAAACTGCAAAAAGCATAAGCCTATTATCCCAAGCACTTTATTGTCATTAGTATGGAAAATAATGGAAATTTGGAAATAATTCATAACAGCAGCTTTTTTGTGTGTAACTGATATACATATTATCATTTTAGTAATTACGTATACACCAAAATATTAGTCATCAAAAATCGATATTTAACCGATTCCTGAAAAAAGAGGAAAAATGTTAATAGATATTTTAATTTTTGTTCCGGTTAATTTACAGGAGCTCCTAAAGAATAATAAATAAATCACACAAAAAACATAATGGATGTGTCATTTATTTTTATATATTTACTGCCCAATGGAAATTTTGGTAGATTCTTGGATAAGGCATCTTAGAATAACATTTGAAAAATAAAGAAACAAAAAAAAGGCTGTTATAAATTAATGTTTGAAAAAAATTTCCTGGGGTATATGTTTTCTTAGTAGTAAATGAAGATTTCGAACCAGAAGCAAGTAAGTTACAAACAAAGCAAGTTACAAGCAAAGGGCGGCCTGTATAAAAGTTTACAATTTAATAATAAATTTTAAGTTAACAAGTTTTTCCGCTCTTTTATAAAAAAAATAACCTCGAAGACGAAAGCGGGAGCTTGGCTCCCGCTTTCTTCTTCTAACCTATCCGCAATCCGAGTCGGTTTTGCCACTAAGTCCCTGTTTTCCCCTGCCTACGCGAAAACTTGAACTTTGTACATCAGTATCTTGGCGTTGATTGATCTCAGAGAAAAGTTTATTTGACACCCACCCTTTGTATTGATTTTTAAACAAATCTCAAATTTAATATTCATCAATATTATGGCTTGATAAATGTATGACATTTACAATTATTACTAAAAATAATTATAATAATCAATATTATGAAACAAAAGCTCACCGTTTCCGCTGGCTGGGTCATGTTGAAAGGCTGGAGGAAGATCGGGGTGCCAAACGGGCATATTTGGGACATCCAGGAAGGCGGCGACCCGTCGGACGTCTCAGGTATCGCTGGAACGACGTCGTCGAACTAGACCTGCGCGACCTTAAAGCCATGAACTGGAAGGAGATGGCGCAGGATCGGGTCAAGTGGCGACAACTCGTGTCGGAGGGCAAGACCCACTTTGGGTCGGTGAGTCATTGAAGATAGATAGATAAAATACAGTGGCGTGCGTACCATATAGGCAAATAGGCAGTGCCTACCTTCCAAAATAACTCCACCACATATATTTTTCTTCTCTATGATGATACTATAATAGTTTTTAAAACAATCTAGTTCTTAACTTACATAACGACACGCGCTGCAATTTAAATTTGCGCGCGAATCAGACTGGCTCACCGCAGGTCAGGCACCGCGAACGGCGCCTAAGCCACGGCACACACTCTCACAGTGCGCTTGTGTAAATATCGTCCGTGAACTATGTACGGATTTGCTCAGTGCGCACACGTTTACGCAATTCACACCCACACATGCTTCCAAATCCGGCCGCCGGACCTCGTCAGTCAGCGTCAGCGCTGTGCGTGATTGGCCACAAATACTCGTATTGTGACCAATCACGCTTGCGCTACCGCCGAATTTCAGCCAATCAGCGTATTGTAATCACGATTCGCCTATTAAACGATCGTGCGGCACAAAGTTACATGCGGCAAATGAAAGAAGTCCCTTTTGCTGTGATTATTACTTGTAACGTGGGGCGTTCTAATTTGTCAGGGTTGTTTGTTTACGAAAATTTATTTTCTTAGATGTCCTATTTGGAGTTGTGTTGTGAAAAAAATATTCGTGTTGTTGCAGTTGCATTACATAGTTCGGTTCGAAGCGATATTCTTACGTTTTCTATTGAATTTTCCGTGTGTTTTTGTTTATTGGCCTATTCTATACTTGTGTATTAAGCCACAAATATGTGTTTTAGCTGTGAGCGGTGTATTGACCTAGTTTGTTTGCAGAAGTTAACTTTCGGTGAATTTAGCAAGTTATTGTAGTTCGATAATAAGTAAAAGGTAGGTGTAACACACAGTTGCAATAAGTTTGAACTCGGGGTATTATTACTCGTCAATTTCATGTAGGTATAGTATCCTAAGATAGTATCACTAACACAACGCACGCTGACGGAGACTCACTTTGTCGAAAGTCGAAATAGCCTAAGGCTTAGTAACTTACACAACACGTACGTAACATTACTTTACTTAATAACAGTTTAATTATGCATTTTTCTTTCTCTTTTCTACAAGTACGACACATAGGTGACGTAACGTAGGTCTCCTCAAAAAAAAAACTGCGTACCCTAACTAAAAACCCTATGCACGCCACTGATAAAATATTATGACTAAATAAATGTATGACATTCTACATTATGGTTAAACCAGTTATGACTCCGCATAATTATGACAGGGAACAATTATGCCATAGTATAATTTATGCCAAAAAAATAATATGAGCATCAACTTTATGTGTAATGTTGTATGACAATCGATATTATGACAATAGTTGTTATGCAACTAGACAGCCGGCCGATCTATGCCTTACAGCCTCGACTCTGAACGTCAAATGGTGTTGGCAACTCGAGCGCACGCGGTCAAGTTCGAAATGCTGAAGGAAGAGGAGGTCGAGACCCGAGACTTTTACAAGAGCACACTCAACCAGAGCCTGGCGCGGGAGAAACAGCTACGGGACCGCAGGTATGAATGGTACACACTACACAGAGATGCGCTAATTGTTGAAGCTGAAGTGGGACTACTGGCCTGCACGTGATAATGCGACGGCGCGCGAGCTCTCTCGTTTTTTTTCGCACTACCGTCTCTCTCATATTAGAACACTTAGAACAAGAGTGCGAGAAAAATCGAGAGTATGTCGCGGCCGTCCCATGATAGACATGCTGGTCTTGTGGTCATGTCTGCCGCATGAGCTGTGTGCTAATATCGCCACTGAATGGCAGCCACACAGCTCGAAGACTTGAAGACGCGGTAGACTTCTGCTTATCAGACTGGTCCAGAAAGAGCGTTATATTATTCAAGGGTGTGTATGTAAGACAAGAAATAGTTATTTGTTATGTAAGGGTGCGAAGTTGTATTTTAACCGCGAGTATGAAATTGAAACACGAGCTAGTGAATGGATTCTAGGTACTTGTACATATTTGCCGAAATAGAATCTTGAAAGAAGTGAGTGGTTCAAAAATAGAATCCTGAGCGTAGCAAGTGTTGTAATAACTGCATCCGTGTGTAACACAAATCTTTTCACGAAACTAAAGCTAGGAAAATACGTCAGGGTGGCCAACTCCGTCAGCGGGGTATTTCCGTAATACGGCGTTTGCGGCTATTCTAACAACAGTTCACGCTTGCCGACTTGAACGGTAAAGCAGAGAGAACATTTTATATCCATAGGCAAAAGCAGAAGGCGCTGTCTAGCCAGTGAACGGAAAAATCCCGCTTTCAAAATTTAGTTGCGCCCCGAACTCGAACTCGAGTGTAAGTAGTATGCTTTTGTGTTTCGTGACGGTGCGATGAAAAAATTTAAGTTTACGGCTTAGTTAGCATATTTAGTATATAGTTCGATAAGCATGTTTAATGGCAGTTTCATTAATTTTCAAATATAATCCGTTGATGAGAAACTATGGGTGGTTAAATATTGGTACTAACGAAATGATCGCGAAGACAAATCCGTCAATTGTGTAACGGGCAAAACCGGCATGTGCCGGAATATCCCCATTTCATATTGCCATCCTTTTTGATCTGACTTACTCACATAATAACTATGATTAAGTATTATACTAATTTATTTTCAATGATTTTTAGTTTAATTAACAGAGAAGCAAATTAATTTTTTAAGTTTTTGCTTGATTTTTTTATTTGTTATTCAACTCGGGAGACTGAGATTAGTCCTGATTGAAAATCAGTAGGTACTAAAACAGTTGTATGTATGTAAAGACATTGCACACCACATGTCTTATATTAGATGTGCGCTTCCTACTGCATTTGAAGGTATAGTACATTTGAAGGTATAGTACATTTCCGTTGGACAGATCTTACCGCTTGTGTGACGTGAGCACGCGTGCGTCTTGCAAGCAGTGTGACTTGTAGTATTAGGAAGGAATACTTAAGAAAGCAACTTTACTTTTTCATGTCTGTCCTAGCGTGTGTTAATTAGTCCATATTTTTTAAAATAGTTGATTTTTACTCTGTATTTTTACTTGAGAATATTAAGCACGGTTGCAAAGTTAAATAATATTTTTTGATAGTAATCACGCTCTTCGATTGTTGAGCATTTAGGGTCTTAGCTAAATTGGTCGTTCAATACTTATTACCCTATGAAATGTCCAATATACTTATTACAAGGAGTTTCCTACTGTACTTCGTACCTTACTCAATAGTGGAGCCATCTGGTGAGCACAAAATCAGTAGCCCGTTATTTTAAAAACATCATGTCAGTTGACGGATTTTCCCTAGGGTTTGGGAATTTGTTTTAAAATGTTTACTACTCCTGGTTACGTCACGATACAAGAATAATCGTTGGCTGACGGAATAGCCCCAAACCGTCGCGAAAATCCGTCAACTGACATGTTTTAAAAAGAAAAACATATTTAAATAACCAGCAGTACTAGGAATTTATGAAAACATTTATATAGTTAAATAAATGCCCAATCTATTACAGTGATCAGGTTTAAGTATTAAAAAGTAAAATATCCTCTTAGTTATGACAGGCCAAAATGAACTTATCAAAAAGTATGACTGAAATGCCCTCATTGAAGCATTTTTTCTTCATTTTAGAAGAAAATGTGAGGTGCAGCTGCAGTCCTGGCTGCAGAAATACGACACGGAGATTACGGCCAAGCAAACGGAACTGGATGAGTTGACCAAGCAGTACGACGACGAAGTCGAAAACTGCAACACCCTGACGGTACAGTGCTCATTTTCAATGGTTAACATGAGAGTCTGTAACCCGTAACACAATAGGGGTGTAGACACTAAATAAAATAATCAATAATGTCATATTTTCTCGAAAAAGGATTAAAAATCAAATGGAGAAAAAAAACAACGAAAAGGTTAAATAATCACGAAGTTATAAGTGTCCAAAGTTTTAAGAAGGGGTATGTTCTGTCCCTTTGCGCAAAACGCAACTTCATATGAAACGATGACGCTGGAAGATTGTGACGTCACTAATAGACGGCGGTGCACGGTGTGCCATGCCCATCGTGTTCGGCGCCAATATTAAAAAGGTTGTAGCTTCGTAATTCTTTGAGATGTCTGAATGGGATTTTCATCACTAGGCATATTTTTTTGCCTTCTTTCTTTTGGAGTAATAATATTTTTCGAGTCTACACCCCACCCACCTACATTAATATTTGTTTTTTAAGCAGTAACGCTGCTAAAGAAAATTATAAATTTTTAAATGAAAGGAAAAATACATACGCCTCCCTAAGGCGTTGTATGAAGGAACTGATTGAAGGATTCGGTGCCCGAACCAGATTGTTCCGATAGCTCAGTTGGTTAGTAGCGACGGGCCATGAATGCCTGTGGTCGCCGGTTCGAATCCGGCTCGGAGCATTAAATTTTTCAATTTTTCCTTTCATTTAAAAATGTACACCCCTATTGCTTACGTTTGCGTTGATATAATTTAGGTAGACGACCGGTTAGCCTAGCAGGTAGTAACGCCGCCTAAAAAGCGAGGAAACGCCGCCAGCATCCTCGGTACAATGCCTCGAGGTATTTTTAGGGTTTGTGTGGGTGATTGTTTTTTTCCACTAGCACGGTAAGTAGAAGACACGTGCGACAAGAGAAAAGGCGATAAACACAAACTGCACACTGATTAGCTTTGTTGCACTTTATATCGTGGCTCACGCACCTTGTGCTTGTTGTGCCTGCTAAAAGCCTCAACCACATATTTTAGTGGTAGCCCTACGCTTAAAAAAACCGCAAATCAATGTACAGTTTAGCCGTTTGGCACACACATACTATAGGGCAAAACAATTTTTTTGACCCGCAGTTCCTAAAAAAAATTCCCTTAGGGGGGGAGTGCCGAAACATTTTTCTTTTTTAATGGGAAAAAAAAAATTTTTTTCAGAAACCTATCGTGTGTAGTATCATATGAAAGGGCTTTTCGAGGCGATTCTAAAAATATACCACATCATTACATTTTAGCCATATTTTTTTAATTCAAACAAAAATAATTTTCGAAACATACCAAGTTTGGGCTCCTCCAGACACGATATGGCTGATTTTTTTTAAATTCAATATACCACAAATGATACGTGATATCCTCATATCTAACTTCAAAAAAGCAATTTTGAAAAGGATTGCATTAAGTATTTTTTTTTTTAATTTTTCAATATATCCAAGGGACACAGTTCTACTTGAATACCTATTTTACGTGACTTATGGAACTGTACTGCAGATAAGTTACTTATTAATCATAAAATGATACGTAGTATCCATATATCCAACGGGAAATACCTCTTTAACCCTTTAACTGCGCTTTTTCATCAGTTCGTATAGTTTGGTTAGTTTTTGTCACAAAATATCAAGGTAATTATATAAGGATAAGGATATCAAGATATAATGTATCACAAATGATCCGTTATATCTTTATATCTAACCCCAAGAAAGCAATTTAGAAATAATATCATATAGTTTTTCTTTAGAATTTTTTTATTTGATTGTTTCACTTGGTAATATTGAAAAATTAAAAAAAAAAACTTAATGCAATTATTTTCAAAATTGTTTTTTTGAGGTTAGATATGAGGATATCACGTATCATTTGTGGTATTTTGAATTTTAAAAAAATCAGCCATATCGTGTCTGGAGGAGCCCAAACTTGGTATGTTTCGAAAATTATTTTTGTTTTAATTTAAAAAATATGGCTAAAATGTAATGATGTGGCATATTTTTAGAATCGCCTCAAAAAGCCCTTTCATATGATACTACACACGATAGGTTTCTGAAAAAAAAAATATTTTTTTCCATTCAAAAAGAAAAATGTTTCGGCACTCCCCCCCTAAGGGAAATTTTTTTAGGAACTGCGTGTCAAAAAAATTGTTTTGACCTCTAGTATGCGTGTGCCAAACAGCTAAACTGTACATCGATTTGCGGTTTTCCTATGAAATTGGGCTTGTGGGGCTTCCACTATTTGGATGCTAGAAGCTACGTAGGAATTCTTGGAATCCTCTCAGTATCCCGAGTAATTAACGCTTCATGTGTCATGTGATTACCTCTACAGCATAAGTTGGAGGAGCAGGACTTAGACTACGAGCCGCTAATGGCGGAGAAAGAAGGAGAATACCACCAGGAAATGACGGAGAAGCTGAACGTCTTCATAATCGAGCACGCGACGAGGGTCATCCAGGTTGCGTGGCGCGATACACTGCGTAATCGCGCTGAGAAGATCAAGGTATTTTTTTGAAGAGAAAACTTCTTTAGCGGCACTGTGCACACAAAACTGTCAAAAATTATGAAATGCTATTTTGAGATAGCGATAGAAAATTTAAAAACGAGTGGTATTGACCTCTCGTATTCAATTCTATTGGTGGAAAGTAAGTGCCGGCCATTTTGACACTGCAAACGTATTTACTTTTATTTGATTTTCGAGCGCACGAAAGTCAAAACTCGGTCCCCTGATCGAAAAACTGTTACAATGTCATTGAGTTTTCACTTCTGTCGGTACTCCCGGAGTGCAACCCGGTCATTTTTTCTAAGCCTTGTCTCAACTGCTGGGAAAAGGCCTCCCCTCTCGACTTCCACTCGTATTATACAGGCCAATTTGCAACGAGCGTTTATTGACGTGATATTTTAAAGAGTCATCAGCGGGCTTAACACGGGGTCTATTACACAGCAAATCATCAAATCAATGAAGGATCGGCAATGCGCTTCCGATTTTTATGGAATTGCAAGCGTCCATAGACTACGGTGTCTTGCTTGCGTAGACAGGCCGTACGCTTGTTTGCCTCCGGGGTAGTGTATAAAAATTAAAATACCTTTAAAGGAGCGCCTATAAAATGCTGCGATTACATAGGTAGATATAGGACGAGAGCTACCACCCCGTTCGTTCATTATACCCGAAAGGACAATTTTATTTCCCGTTTGGTCTATAGACCTATGAAATTTCTAATATGTGTATAGTAAAGTCCTAATTGAAGTACTTAGTATTATAAGGACACACATAAGTCCTAAGTGAAGTACTTAGTATTATAAATTATAAGGTACATCATCTCTACTTCTACGCAAGTAGATGTACCTAAAGTTGTAAATTACCGAGACTACTAGATATTAGGGCCCATTAGAAGTGTAAATTGCTGACCAAATAGTATAAATTCTTGTACTAAAGTACTGATATGGGGGAGGAATGGCATGTGGCCAATAAGTAGCAGGGTGAAGAGCGTCTTTAACAATCCTTTTTTAATATAATACATATCCATTTATACACGTTAGTTTGCGCTGGTACAAGCAATATGCGTTTATGTTGCAGTAAACTATAAAGTTACTGTTCAACTCTAAATCGGTCAATCAACATAATACACTCTAACTAAACTAAACTTCTAATATAAACTTTTTATATGTCACTAATACATTTGTAAGTTTATGCGATAGCCCAGGATGTCTTTGAGGTCGTGGCATGACGGTCCTTTCAACGAGCCTTTTTATTTTATTTATTTTGATAATAAACAGACAAAGATATACAGAGGAAAAGAAATACAAAAGTATTTATATACTAAGAACATGCATCAGAGTACTTAGCAGTAAAAATTTTCTCGCTGAAAAGGTAAACTGCACGCAAGTTAAACACTAACTTTTGAATATAAATTCCAGCTGACGAAACTAAAACGTAAAATGGATGCGGAGAAAGAAGCAGCGGCTAGGAAAGCAGAAATTGAAGCAAAGAAGCAAGCTTTACTAGACAAGAAACAGGCTAAAAAGGATAAAGCTGAAGCGAAAGCAGCTGCCAAAGAGGCAAAGTTAGAAGCAGCTAACAAAAAGAAAGAGGGAGAAGGGACACCAGCGGAAGCTCAAGAAGAAAAATAAGTATTGTATTTTGTTTTTAACTTACCGCCGCTGCTGTCTAAATCAACGAAATGTCCCCTCGTGAGGTTTAGCCATTTTGGTTTAGGAAGGCAGAATCGGTCTTATTATTTATTTTACATTTTATAAGCTTTTTTTCATATTTTTGATTATTTAGCTCAACTTTGTGACTGTGTTATGATGAGTTTTAATTTTATTGTTTTGGAAACGCACAATCCTTGCCCTATTGTTTATAGTCTCTTATTAGCGTTATCTTTGTGAGTATTTTTTTTATAATTTTGATTATATAACAAATTTTGAGACTCTATATTATGGGGAGTTTAGTCTTTTTGTTTTAGAAATGCAGAAAAGCGGTCTTCTGCTATTCATTATATCTACTTTATTTATACGTTTTTATTTTATAGTTTTTAGATTATTTAATTCTATTTTGTGACTCTATATGGCAAAATATATTTCTTAAAATATTATTATTGTTTTTTTTAAACCTTACATGTGTCATAACATAACCAGATACAACACTTACAAGGCAGGTTTAAAGGTAAACAGGGTGAAACTTAAGTCTTAAACATGTTTTTAGGTTTCTGTCGCTGCATTTTAAGGCAAATTCATTGCATTTACTCTAGAAGTACCTAAACAATTAAACTTATCATCACCCTATTTGACAAGACTTGGTCTTGGCTGGTGGTTGTAGCCTAAAGTGACAGTTTAAAGTAACAATTAGCAATCAATAAATTTTAAAAATATAACGAATTATCAAACAACTTTACATATTTTGCCTGTTGTTACGTTCACATGTACTAAAGTTAAACAGTAAGACGCACATATTTCTGTTCACGACTTAGGATTCACCCTGTATTATGGCTCGTGAGTTCTAGTCAGATTGTCTACGATTTGCAAGTTATCGAGTGTTTACTGGTGCAGCGGGCGCAGCATAGGCGGATGTCACACTGTGCCGCATCTCCGGACCGAGGTGCGGAGCTCGTTGTATGCAAGTCCCTCAGTTTAGTATATAAATTCCGTATGGTACGGTACGACACACTGCACCGCACCTCCGTCCGGCGAAATTTGTTGACAGCTCCGCACCTCCGTCCGGAGATGCGGCGCAGTGTGACATCCGCCATAGTTGCCATTTTATCACTTATCGTTGTGGATGAGACAGCCGTCAGTCTCTCACTCGCATACTTGTGAGAACGTGACTGACGTCTTATTCACAGCGATAAGTGATAAACTAACAACCGCGACACGGACACGCCCGCAGGGCAGGGTTGAGGGCACAAGAGCGCGCGGCAGTTGGCCTATGTGATGGACTTATCAAATCAGTAGCAAAGGGGTTTGGGTAAATGTGTTGTCATATTTTTTAAATGAGCGGCCACTCGTTAAATTGGTATATTATGATAGATCTTTTTTAAACAAACACATTTTGTTATGAAATGTTATACTCTAAAATGCATCGGAGCCGAGATATTTGCAATACATATTTCCGCAGGTCATATTGAAAAGTTATAAACCAAACTAAAACATCTCGGCTCCGATATTGTTTAACGCGTTTATTTTTATATATATATGCGTATTAAGAGGTTCTCTAAAAGATTTTTACACAAACATCCGTGGCCGCTGCAAAAATAAAATGACAATTTTTCTCATACAAGGTTACCCAATGCCCATTACGACTTTAACCTTATCACCGCCATTGACTTGATACGAAGTCCGTACATTTCGTGTCCCACACGCCAACGACTTCATATCAGTCAGTTTCTTCAGTCAAATAGCTGCTGACGTGCTTTGGCTTGAGGTTTAATTTCACATTTGACGTCTGTGACAGTTGAAGCGCCATAAAGTGACACAAGCTCTTAGGCATGTCATATTTAAGAGCGCTATGCATGCCTTGAACCTCTACATCTTGTATAAGACCTATTAAGTCTGTCGCCTATTACATAAACCCTCATTAAAACTTTAATGAAAGTACATCAATCAGTTAGAAAATGTGGTGTGTCGGTAGTCTGTCACTTTTGACTACTCTTTCATGCCATTTTTATTCCGCATTGCGTGAAATTTACTTATCGTATTTCTTAACTAATAAAGTGTATTAAGTTAAACTATATTTATTTATTTATAAGTTTATCTTGCTGATAATCTATTTAAAGTTGACAAAGTTCTTTATTAACTGAAAATGAATGAATCTGTCCATTCTTTATCTTCGGAGTACCCGTCTGAGAGCTCGACCAAAACTAGCGGCAGCAACGCTACTCGTTCGTCGGTACAGGACGAGGTGGAAAAAGATGACGGTAGGTTTGTACCTTTATGTAATAGACGGTAAGTTTCCTTTTATCCATGGGAGACTTGGGCACCTACTGACTAAAACTAGCGGCAGCAACGCTACTCGTTCGTCGGTACAGGAAGAGGTGGAAAAAGATGACGGTAGGTTTGTACCTTTATGTAATAGACGGTCAGTTTCCTTTTATCCATGGGAGACTTGGGCACCTACTGACTAAAACTAGCGGCAGCAACGCTACTCGTTCGTCGGTACAGGACGAGGTGGAAAAAGATGACGGTAGGTTTGTACCTTTATGTAATAGACGGTCAGTTTCCTTTTATCCATGGGAGACTTGGGCACCTACTGACTAAAACTAGCGGCAGCAACGCTACTCGTTCGTCGGTACAGGACGAGGTGGAAAAAGATGACGGTAGGTTTGTACCTTTATGTGATAGACGGTCAGTTTCCTTTTATCCATGGGAGACTTGGGCACCTACTGACTAAAACTAGCGGCAGCAACGCTACTCGTTCGTCGGTACAGGACGAGGTGGAAAAAGATGACGGTAGGTTTGTACCTTTATGTGATAGACGGTCAGTTTCCTTTTATCCATGGGAGACTTGGGCACCTACTGACTAAAACTAGCGGCAGCAACGCTACTCGTTCGTCGGTACAGGACGAGGTGGAAAAAGATGACGGTAGGTTTGTACCTTTATGTGATAGACGGTCAGTTTCCTTTTATCCATGGGAGACTTGGGCACCTACTGACCAAAACTAGCGGCAGCAACGCTACTCGTTCGTCGGTACAGGACGAGGTGGAAAAAGATGACGGTAGGTTTGTACCTTTATGTGATAGACGGTCAGTTTCCTTTTATCCATGGGAGACTTGGGCACCTACTGACTAAAACTAGCGGCAGTAACGCTACTCGTTCGTCGGTACAGGACGAGGTGGAAAAAGATGACGGTAGGTTTGTACCTTTATGTAATAGACGGTCAGTTTCCTTTTATCCATGGGAGACTTGGGCACCTACTGACTAAAACTAGCGGCAGCAACGCTACTCGTTCGTCGGTACAGGACGAGGTGGAAAAAGATGACGGTAGGTTTGTACCTTTATGTGATAGACGGTCAGTTTCCTTTTATCCATGGGAGACTTGGGCACCTACTGACTAAAACTAGCGGCAGCAACGCTACTCGTTCGTCGGTACAGGACGAGGTGGAAAAAGATGGCGGTAGGTTTGTACCTTAATGTGATAGACGGTCAGTTTCCTTTTATCCATGGGAGACTTGGGCACCTACTGACTAAAACTAGCGGCAGCAACGCTACTCGTTCGTCGGTACAGGACGAGGTGGAAAAAGATGACGGTAGGTTTGTACCTTTATGTGATAGACGGTCAGTTTCCTTTTATCCATGGGAGACTTGGGCACCTACTGACTTAAACTAGCGGCAGCAACGCTACTCGTTCGTCGGTACAGGACGAGGTGGAAAAAGATGACGGTAGGTTTGTACCTTTATGTGATAGACGGTCAGTTTCCTTTTATCCATGGGAGACTTGGGCACCTACTGACTAAAACTAGCGGCAGCAACGCTACTCGTTCGTCGGTGCAGGACGAGGTGGAAAAAGATGACGGTAGGTTTGTACCTTTATGTAATAGACGGTAAGTTTCCTTTTATCCATGGGAGACTTGGGCACCTACTGACTAGTTTTATGAAGTTACACATGGTAAGTAGGCATCAATGGATATACATTCAAATAAATACATTCATTGTCGATGACGTCTAGATTCTTGATTCTTTATTTTCAGGATCTTCCCCAATAGACATGGAATGCAACATTCAAGCAGATCGCATAACCAAGTCACTTAATAAATTGGTGTACCTAACAAAGTTGGCGCTGTGCATCCCTGCCCTGATGCGCGAGAACATTCTGGAAGACACCGTGACGATCCGACACTTCGGGGAAATCACTTACATCTTTGATCAGTACGACAATCCTTTGGCGTCTCAGAGTCTGATGAATATGGCTGCCATGGAGGATATGCAAGCGGTGAGAAGTGATTTATTATACAATGCTAGTTGCCCGGCCCGGCCCGGCTTCGCACGGATTATCCGTTTTCCCGTAGGAATGAAGCATTTTTCCGTAGTAAAAAGTCTATGTTCATCAGGGATAATGTTGGCTTCTAACAGTAAAATAATTTTTGAAATAGGTCCCGTAGTTTAGGAGCCTATTCAATACAAACACACAAACAGACAATCAAATCTTTCCTCTTTATAATATTAGTGTAGATTATGTCGCTTGTGACACTGTAAATGTAGTTTCTGTAGTGATAAAAACCTTCCTGTATATACATTCATGGTACCTGACAAAGTATATGTACAGTAGAGCCAAAATAATACATGCAGGAACTATATTTCCACCATGAATGAACCTTTATCTATGAGATAGGGTTCATTTCTATGAAAACCAAGATGCCTATATGCCCGTTAAAGGGTTAAATGATAGCCCTGTCTCAAGTACCTACAGGGTACAGATAACGATAGTGTAAAGGATGCTTTCATTTTAAGGGAGATGTCTCCTTGAAACACCGTCTCAACCCTGACTTGGGGTTCATGATGTACACACTGAACGACTACCCAGCGCTCATGCCGCACGTGGAAAGGCTTACGGAAAAGGTAACAATACTTCCAAATACCTGGCACAGTCAGATTTTCAGTAGCAAGTAACTCTTGCCTTTCTGAAAAGTTCACCTTGTTTTAGTGGCGAATTACTAAATATTCATAGAATTATGTAATACTTGCTTCTGCCCGCGACTCCGTCCGCGTGGAACTCGTTTATATCGCAGCTCCATACAAAATTTTACCCCTGACCTCTGGGATAAAAACTATCCCATGTTACTCTCCATCCCTTAAACTATATCCATTTAAAAAATCATGTCAATTCGTCGCTCCGTTTTGCCGTGAAAGACAGACAAACAAACAAACAAACACACACACTTTCGCATTTATAATATTAGTATGGATGTTGATAAGTATCTTCCGTTTTTAAAGCGTCAATATTTAAACATATTTAATTGCTTAATTTCATTGCATTATATTAAGTTACTAATTCTTTTGAAATACTGCGTTAAATGTGCGAAATTAAAATTCATAAAATACACCGTTTTCAAAATTATCCCTAAATATTAAGACACCTTACTACTACTAGTGGGGCAGAGTGCTCGGACAAATTGTCGAAAATGTGGACAGGCTGGACAAAAGCACCAAATTTTCTTCAGGTGTTGTTAGGTCCATAGCTTTCAGTTTTTGATAGGAACGACCTCCTCCGTCGGCCATCTTTAATTTTACGGCGGCCATTTTGAATTTTAGTTAATTTATCAATATCCTGAGATTCCCGAGTTCTATTTAACGTAGAATGACAAACTTAGTGTCTAAATATACATATTTGAGGTCAAGGAATTCAACTAGATAGTTTTTAGAGTCGAGATCCCAAAGGATATCAAACGGAACCCTGTTCTTGAGCTTCCGCTGTCCATCCGGCTGTCTGCGTATCAGCAATAGCTAGACTGTTCAAATTTTCACAGAAGTAGTGTTTCTATTGCTGCTTTAACATACATTCACAAAAATACAAAAGAAACAGTGCTCTCATACATGAAACGTAGTTTTATGGCGTTTTTTTGCCCGCCTATAACAATCGGTATATCTCTAGAACCGTAATATGTAGACACTTGAAATTTCCGGAGATTATGTGTCACTATAGCCTCTATAATAACCAGTAATAAAAATAGAATAATGTTAATATGTAAGTGGGGCAGAGTGCTCGAACAATTGGTCGTAAATGTGGACACGCTGGACAATAGCACCATTTTTGTTTCAGGCACTTATTAGGTCCATAGCTTTAAGTTTTTAATAGGAACCAACTCCTCCGTCGGTCATATTTAATTTTAAGGCGGCCATTTTGAATAATTGTTAATTTATTAATACCTCGAGTTCTAAGTCACTTAGAATCACAAACTTGGTGTCTAAATATACATATTTGGGGTCAGGGAATTCAACTAGATAAGTTTAGTAATTTTACCGATATCTCAGTTACTAAATTACTTGAAAATACAAAATTGCTGTTTTTTTAATATATACTTACAGGGCGAAAAGTTAAAACGGGGCAGTAAGGGCAGCTACTAGATCCCTTGCCGCCATGCAAAAATGGCATTAGGATTTCAGTACTAACTTTTTGAGTGATGCCAATCTACATTGACAGATATGTGAAGAAAAGTAGGGTAGACTGGGTACAGTTGTGACAATTTTGGTTTGATCGCCACTAATTTTGTTAATTTACTAGTTAGCTGGGAGAAAAGTAACTTGACTCCTAATTTGTACATTTGTCTACGTAAATATACTTAAATAGTTTCTCTAAATACGCTGTATTAGTCATAGCTATCAAATGAAGAAAAAAAGGAAAGTGTCACAACCGGCCACACCCCAAGGACGGTTGTGACAGTGGTCGAGGTCGGTAGTGACAGGAACAAAAATACAACAAAATGGTTTAATAATGACTTTTATTGTTAGAAATATGACCATAACACAACATAATCTTCAAATTATTTCGTATATGAAGTTCATTAAATTATTTATTATTTAATTAATAATTAATAAAAAAATAAATCACGAAAATTTAAAGAAGTCTCGCTTTCACGTCTTCATAAGCATCTTCACATTTACCAGATCAGACATTTATTAGACCGCGCTCTTTCGGTATTCCGCAGGCGTTTTCTGGGTATCTAAAAGCAAAACAACAAGAAAATATATGTCACAACCGTACCCAAAAAATTGTCACAACCGTACCCGACGCATACTTTCGAAAACAAAAATTCGCAATGACTTTGCCAAATAATCTACGTAAAAAGTAACCACCCGTAATTAACTATACGGGGCATTTCATTTTAACAGATGAAACGAGAGTTCGCGTCGAGAACCAGTGGAGGACCAGATTACGTCTCATATGTTAGTACCTACCTACTTATTAGTGGCGGCACGTGAAAATTTGCGATGGGCAACCCGGAACAAAAAAATTATGAAAGAGTTTTAGAGTATACCCATGGCTTTAGGCTTAAAATAAATTTTAGGCAAGTCTGTGGGAATCGGCTTGTATGTGGGTGTTCCGCCGCTGTTATATGATACTTACCTACCAATTTTCTTTATTCAGTTCCTGATAGTCATGTTTGAGTCGTGGGATTGCTTCACATAGGGCCTTCGGACTGCAAGGCTTAGCTTCAACTTCTTAGGTGATCAAATCGGAAGAGGTAGCTAGGTGGCTTATTATATCTACAGAGATTAAGGTTCGCTTAGTCTCTCCTGCGGGCATTGCCAAAGTTGAGGGCTATGAAACCTTATTTTTAGTTAGACTCTTAATCCACATAAATGGGTGAGGACCAAATTCTTTGCCAGTAGTTAGCGTCGGTAATTGGTAGTAGTTAAAAAGTTCCGTTGTGACACGAAAATTAACCATAGAAAATGTATGGCTAATTTTCGTGTCACAATGGAACTTTTTAACTACCTACTATCAATTAATTAGGCTAACTACTGGCCAAGAATTTGGTCCTTACCCAAATAGCGTCTTCTCTTAAGTATAATGATTTCATGCAATCAAATATTGTTTTATAGGCCCCCTATTCACAGCGGGAAAGACGACTTTTGTTTTACTAATTCTGTATAGCCCAAGTATCATAGTGACTGAAACCTACTTATTGACAGAATACATAAGATACTGTTATCATGTTCAAGGCAAAGAAACCGCCAATTGGATTGAAATATCTGCAAAAATTGGAAGAATTCCGCAATCTCATGCTGGTGCAGATGAAAATTACGGCGAATGAGGAGATCTCTGCGATAATACACCAGAGGAAGCTTGAGAAGAGCAATAATGAGTGTCTCGCCAAAATCGCCGGTAAGCTTTTATTAAAGGATCCGGGGTCCGCATCCAATCGAAATCATAACTGTAATAACAATGATCGTCTGCCAACAAAATCATACATTTTAGAAAGGTTTAAGTCTTCGAAGTATTTAGATGTTGTTGCAAGTGTGAGGCTAATATAAAGGAAGGCATGATGAGAACGAAGTAAAGATTTATCGTCTCGGGTAAAATTCAGGCAGGAGCAGGTATTGTGTTTTTTAAATTTTGCCCTTTATAATTTAAATGTATCTAGCTAGTAGGAAAGGGTCGGTGCCTAACACTTTCAGTTGAGGACACTTTTAGAGAGTCTCACGTTTGTTCTTCTGAATATATTTTGATCCGCCAGAGACGTGAGCAGTCGTGACGCTTTGAGGTTGCATCGCAATTGAGTGTCCGGTGTTGTTATGTAACTAACAAGTATTCTAATTGTAGAAGACACAAAATACCTTATTGAAGAAAAAGAGGAGCATGAGGCGGAAATGAGGCGAAAAATGGAGTTCATAGCGCAGCTGAAGCAAGAGCTTGCAATAAACGATCACAAAGCTTCGATTAAGAGAAAAAAGCAAATGTAATTGGTAACAGATACAATTAGGAATTAACCAAGTAAAACCGGAGATCTCCTTGGCCATTATCCTTTTGAATTAATGATAGTTTTAAATTGACCATGAAGTTGATATAGTAGGTACCTATATGGTAAGGATTTGGAGCATCCAATCTTTTCCCCGCTCGAAAAAAAAGCAAGTCTTTGAACTTTGAAGAACCAACACACGAGCGGTAACATAGTAGTTTCGACTCTGAAGGTCAAGTAGTGCTGGCCACTCACAAACACGAGTGTAGGTAGCTAGAAAAAGGACTTTGTCGTTTAAAAGTCGCAGCCAGGCCCCTATTTCACGAACTTGACAATTGTCACCTCATGACAACAATTCTCCGTAGTACATTAAAAGTAACCTAGCGATCACCTTAACTTCCCGAACAAGCAATGTATGGCGAATTGTCAGTGTCAGCCAGGTGACAATTGTCAAGTTGGTGAAATAGGGGCCTGGACTCTACGAAAAATGGTACTGGCCACCAGAGCCCAAAACAAAACACGAGCGTGTGTCGAAAAAACATTTAACACATTGCAGCCTGGACTCTGAACGTCAAATGGTGCTGGCCACCCGAGCCCACGCGATCAAATTCGAAATGCTGATGGAGGAGGAGGTCGAAAGCCAGGAGCTTTACGCCGCCACGCTCCACCAGAGTATGGTTGTTGAGAAACAGCTACGGGATCGCAGGTACGAACAACGACGAAGAATAATGTTGTATTATTAAAAGAAATGTTAATAACAACAGAAAGTAACAACGAACGAATAGTAAGACAGGGATAGAACCATGTTATCTGACAGGTCTTCATATGTCATTGTCTCCGCTTTCTCGCTCGCACGGCCGCGCAAGACTTGGAGCATCTAGGTAGCAAAAAGGTTTGCGTTCTGTTTATACAAACTCACTTGTCACTCGGTACGCCATGACACTGACAAGCGTTTTAGTGCCAATTTGAAATTTAAAGACTAAAATGCATTTTTTTCCTACTTAACTGTTATATTCCCTTGAAAAATCTTATTCGTTGTACATAATAAATGTTTCTAAACATTATAGAACAGTTTTTCAAAATGTGTCATCATGCCTATTGTGAATATTTAAATTTAACGATAGATATTTAAAAAAGGAGGCTGCATTGCACTGTATTTTGTATTTAAGTACCTTGTGAATACATCAAACTAGTTTTTATGTTGCTGGATTCGTCAATCTATGCGTCCAAAGTTAAGACAGCCGTTTTTCTTTGGAGTTCAGAGATCAACGATTCCGTCGATTAAATACAAAATACAGTGCATAGCAGCCTCCTTCTTTTAAATATCTATCGTTAAATTTAAATAATCACAATTATTTACCAGTGGCGCTAGTGTGCACGTGAAAGCAGCCATGAGTGTAAAGTGTGTAATCACCACTTAAACGGAGAAAGCAGATATTTCAAAAAATAATGCTTCGTAGTAGCTCACAGTTTCAAATCCTGTTTCTATGACTTATATTTTTTATAGGTTAAAGGCTACTGTTAGACATGCTCTTTGCATAATATACACGGTGTTCCCGGGAATTTCCGTTAACTTCGGCATATTGCAGAATACATTCACAGAAACCAATCATTAGCGTAATCATATCGTGAAAAAATTTTTTTTTTTCTTTTTTGTAAAAAATAATTTAATGTGGCATTAACAGTTATTGTCTTATTGTGCAAGGGTTCAAGACCAGAAGGTCCAAAAAGAAAAATTAAGTAAAATAATGTACCTCCGACGCAGTTTTTGCCTAATATCGAACGAACTCACTTGGTAAATATTCTTGTAGTGTATAGGAACCTTACAACATTTAAAAAACTGTGATGACACCACAGTTAAGAGCGTTACCACTGGTTAAATCTGCAAATCTGATTAAATTAAAATATTCAATATCTTGATAACAGTAAGAGTTAAGATACTACTGTCTTGGAGAAATTAACTTTATTTGATCTATCCTATGTCCCCTTGCAATTAACGGAAATTGCCAAATACACTTTGTATAATACTTAAGCATGCTCAAACAAGCATGCTACTACGCAACATGGTACCAGTACTTTACAGTCTAGCCAAGTTTACAATCAAATCACGCAGTAGGATTCAACCAAGATGAAGAAAAGATTGCTGCACTAAGATGAAAAACAGTAATTTAGGACTACAACATTTTTAAGTAAATTAAAGCTATGTGTCTCAACAACTTTAGGAGGAAATGCGAAACGCAGCTGCAGTCCTGGCTGCAGAAATATGACGTGGAGATGTCGGCCAAACAAGTGGACCTGGACGAGTTGATCCAGCTGTACAATGACGAGGTCGAAAACTGCGAGGAGCTCACGGTACCTACTTACAATGATTTTTATCCCTTCCACTGTGGCGGCCATTTTGCGCGAATCTGCGCATCATCTATGTCGCTACTTCTGTGTGGTCCTGTGCGACATCGGCGCGTGTGATGAAAATGACGATAACTCTAAAGTTTTGTATGAGAGCTGTATAAAAAACTTATGTCGTTGGAATTGTCATGAAACAAGGTAGCATGTTAAATATTAAATATGGATTAGTTCAGTTGGGCCTTGTTATATATTATTATGTCTATATTGAAATCCGGGTGAGAGATTTCATGCCAGTTTACTTTACTATAGTGGTAGGTATAATTTAAAAAAGTTACCAATGTTAAGCCTTTTAAGCGTGCTTGTAACAGACGTCCAAACATCTAAACATCCAAATATTCAAACATCCAAACATCCTAACTTATGCATTTATAATATTAGTAGGATAGAATACGGGTAGTTTTTTAAATGAATTGTGGAAAACTGAGAAAATGGAATTCTTTTAACACGATCAATAGCAAAATGTACTATCATACGCCATTTCAGAGTGGCTAGTCATTTGATTCTGTCTTCACAGATTAAGTTAGAGGAGCAGAACAAAGAATTTGAGCCGCTCATGGAGGAAAGAGAAAAGGAGTACCACCAGGAGATGACTGAGAAGCTGAACCTCTTCATAATCGAGCACGCGGCGAGGGTTATCCAGGTTGCGTGGCGCGATACACTGCGTAATCGCGCTGAGAAGAAAAAGGTACCCAACAATATTACAATAACATTTATTCTATTTAGTCGATGAGAACTTCGGTAGCCTAGTGGTTCAGGCATGCGGCTGTCAATCGGCGGTCGTGGAATCGATTCGATTCGATCGAATTATACTACGCCTTCGTTTAGTGTCTTCCAGCTCAATTTGTTCAATTGCCTAATCTCTAAATCCTTATCATCATCATAATTTTATTACAATTTTTGACATTACTATGTTCAATATTATTTTAAATTGGTTGTCTGTCCTTGATAATTATTATTGTTAGAAATTAAATTATTGTAACTTTATTATATGTACCTGACGGGCTTTCTGTGAATTCATTTTACTTACATACAAAAGAAAATTTGTAAATATAATGTAAATTTTCAATAAGCAATAAATTAATCTGAATCTAATTAAATAAAATTCCTTGAAAAGTCAATCTTCCAGTTTTCTGTTGAAAACCCCGCTGATGTTTGTTTGGCCTCAACTCTGCTGCCGATACCTATATTTTTCTGTCTCGACTTTTGTCTGTTTGTGTTGTCTACTTCCATGTCCCACTGCCATCACCATCACTCTTATGTCAGCGGGTTATGGTTTTGGTAGGTACATGTTTATGAGAGGTTTAAATCGATACATATTTTTGCACTTCACTACATATCTACCTACCTAGATAAAAAGTTGTGTTTTACAGGGTTTGATATGTTCAACATTTCGGTTTTAGTGAGGTGTCTTAGATCGCGTTTTCTTTCACGTCCCAGGCTGGCCAGGCTGTGGATTCTCATACATTATGACTATGACAAGAATCCGGGTTTAACGTGGCCTTAGGCGTGGCCTTCTGACAACGTAATTTGCCGAGTTTGGCATTGAAAAGATTACGATAACTACATGTGCAAACGTTAACTTTTCATTATTAAATTCCAGTTGAATAAGTTGAAAAAGAAATTGGAGGCGGAGCGAGAAGCAGCAGAAAGGAAAGCAGAAATAGAAGCAAGGAAGCAAGCTGCAATAGCTAAGAGGCTGCTTCAAAAAGCAAAAGCCGAAGCGAAAGCAGCTGCCAAACAGGCAAAGTTAGAAGCAAAGGCAGCCAAAGCTGCGGAAGAAAAGAAAAAAAAATAAGTAAGTATTTAGTGTTCTTTTTTGTTAACCTATCTTTACTGCCGTCCTACGCAAGAACGCCTTAATAAAACGCCCTAATTAGAAGCACAGAAGCGATATTTGCTTAAAAATCTTATTGTTATTCATTATATTTTTTTAAGATTTTCATAATTGTTATTAACTAATTAATTTTTGTCACTTTATTATTGAAATAAAATATTAATATAATGTTCCTTGTAATAAGTTGGTGTATGTGCAATAGTTAGGTAAGTACGACGTTGTTTGTCTATGGAGGAAAAAAGGAAGCAAGGACTTTAATTACTTTACCGAACAACATGAAATATTAACTGGTTTGTATTCATTAATTAATAAAATGTAAAACATTTGTAAAATATTTTATTTAACCTATACCAATAGACATTTCGATGCCCTTAAATTAATAGAGATAATACCAGGTATAAAGTCGCCTTAAGCTTAATTCATTACAGATTTACGCATTACGCATCAGAGGACATGAGAACCATCAGTTTTATGGTCACATTTGTAATAAATAAAGACAATATCATTTTTTTTTCAGGCAATGGCTTTATATCGAGCACATACTGCCTGGCAAACATTTGAATGAGTAAGACATTGGTTGAAAACAAAAAACTAAATTATTAAAAATAGAAATCTCACGTTATTAGCAATTGTCTAATGTAAGATATTAATGAAAACGGGTCACTCACGTCGTTAAGGTACGAACATATCACTCATGTTTGCAAAGAAACGAAACGCGCCGGGATCGCGAACGCTCATGATTAAGGGGATGCCTTGATTCGAGTCGAACACGCCCCCTAGACATAGACACGCTAATGCCTTCCGCGTACGAGAAAAAGAGATGTTGTAACACTTCGAGAATGGCTTTTTTTACTAATTTTGATAAATACCTAACTTAGTGAAGTTTTATCTAAATTTCATAAAGTGAGATTTGAGATGAGATAAAATACTATAGTATTAACTTGATTGTGCCGTAAAATAATGTATCGCTGGAGTAGGCTGAGTAACAAAAAGGAATATACAGACCCAACTTTGGATTTTCTAAAGAAAAAAATTCAAGCTATCATGTATCGATAATCTAGTAGCCAATAGTTAAGAATCATATATCTGAAAATCAGACCTTATTGTTTCTTAATCTAGTCAGAACGGTGTTTCAAAGCACGCGATAATTTCCAATGCACCGCCTTAAGGTGGTTCGACGACCATACAAAACATTTTTTGACTTTCGCAGGCTAACGGCGTGATATTTTAAGAAACTTGTGTCAACATACATACACATACATACATTCACGCCTTTATTCCCAAAAGGGGTAGGCAGAGCACATGAAACGTATGTTCCAGCGCCACTTTTAGCATACATGTGGGTAAGTATAAAAGATCAACTAAATGTGATATTGCAGTGATAGGTTGCTAGCCCATCGCCAACAACACACTTCAACCCTGGTCCCTTAGTCGAGTCAACAATCTTTCTATAATCGTTTTCCCAAAGTATCACGTGACAAAGTAATTTCTCAAATTATTCCAGTTTATACCTACAAGTCGAAAAAGCGAAAAGCGTGCTAGGAAAGGGCGAATTCCAGGCAAAAAAATATTCGAGCGATATTTGACCGTAAGACGTGAATTGGCCCGTTTTTACTATTTATTTAGATATGACTGGACCTCGTGGTCGAGTTTTCTATATTAGAATAGACGCATTTAAAATTTAATAATGCTCGCGCTTGTAAATTAATCAGATCATAAGTTGTCGTCCTCTTCGAAGACCTTGCAGTGTAAAGCCCTAACATCTATGAGGGTGTCGGAGGAACTCTTGGTAGTCGGCATGAATGATACGGCTCGGCGTGACCTTTCGCTGCTTCGCAACAGAGCTGGTTTCAAGTCCTGTAAAATAAGACGATGTTACATTTGCGAAAACGGAGAATCACTTTCACAAAATAATAATTGAAATTGGAGTTTGCTATTTGTTCTCGACGTTAACGGACTATTTGCATTAGTTTCTTTGTAATAATAGGTAGGTACCTTTGAAAGGTTTATTGCAATTAAACCTATGAATTGCGACGATGATTTATTCGCAGTAGTTGCTTCCAAAGATGTTCCAAAGCAAAGGAACGAATGCGAATAATCAAGGTAACATCAGTGCAGTAGCACTTGACAATTCAATATAATTTAAGGGCTAGTAGGTACATGAAAGAAAAACTAAAACAAAACAGGTTTTCACGTCTAAATTTTTTTTAATCAAAACTCTGTTTTTTCCTCATTGAACATCTCTCATTTGAGGAACCTCGACACGAAGAAAAGAACAATATTCCTACAGGGGGATTAAATATTGAGTTCTTACTCTAAGTTGGACATGCAGAGCCTTTGCAGTGTGGTCAGTCTTGGAAATCTTCTGCTGGGCCGCTTTCAGCTCCTGGTCAAGCCTTCGTCTCTCTTCTTCCAGCTCTTTGAGACGTTTTTCTGCTTCTGCAACAATGAGAACAATATTAAAGGACACAGACACAGAGATAGAGATACAGATACAGAGATATGATACAGAGAGAAATACCTATAATTTGCTATAATGGAAAAATAAACCATCTACAAAAATATTTAAATAAATAGTTTCTTTAAGAAAGTATAATGAACAATATTGTTTGGGCCGATTAACTTATAGATCGACACAATTTTGTCAATGAACGCAAGAGACAACTGTCATGTTTGTTACAAAAAAATATTACTAACATCTACTCGTTTATCATCAATCATCATCATTATCATATCAGTCTAAACACGTTTACTGCTGGACATAGGCCTCCCCCAAAGAGTGCTCAAGTGACCGGTAACTGCGCCATCCGCATCCACTGGATATCCGCGACCGTTAAAACGTTATCAGCGGTCTTTATTCATAATACCCACGCTGCGTCTACCGCCCTGCCCTTTCTGCCCCAACGGCCATCGATTTTAGATGCAATGTGCCCCAATGTATTACCATTGCAAAATTACCAACCAGTGAATTTATATAATCAATGTGAATCAGGTACCTAAATCATACAAGTAAAATGAATAAAATTTCGTCCAAGTGCAAGGCAGTGATTAGCTGGTCTAGAGTAGCAATATAAGTGTAAACTTATTCTGTCTAAATCAGATATTCAATTGTTTATTTTATTAGTTTTATTACAATAATTTACACCAGGTGGATATAGACGCGTAGTTAAATCAATGACGCGTAATTCAATGATGGAAAGGCAACCGGATGGCTCGCGGTATTTGAGCTTCCGAAGTGATGTGGAACCGCCCTGTGCTACCCGAAATGTGCCAACTGATTTCAATGATTTTAAGTGCATTTTTCCTAAGTTCTTGTCCACCACCTTTTTTTCCGGCTTCCAACTCTGACAGATCGATATATAACCGCCGGGCCGGGAAGGATGGCATTCTTTTTCCAGGGTCTTTATGTGATGAAGACCAAGCATGCCAATTTTCAAGCGGTTGCCTAACATTTTTTTTTTCTTCGCTCGCCTACAGGGGTCCGGTCACACTAGGAGGGATGGCATAAAAGTTTCATTAAAATAAATCAATATTTCATCCGGTTGCCTCGCGATATATTTTTTTTAACTCCCCCCTCCCTATTTCCGAACCAGTCACAGTTGGCTCATTTCGGGTTGCACAGGGCAGTTCCACATCACTTCGGGAGCTCAAATACCGCGAGCCATCCGGATGCCTCTTCGACATTGAATTAAGCGTCATTGCTCTGAATATCGCTATAGCCGATGCGTGCTCATTTATCTTTTTATGTCATCACTAAATAGTACCTATAAAACAAGTCGGTTCCCGGTGTCTGTCCATATGTATCTTTAATACTACGCAACGGATTTTGATGCGTTTTTTAATAGATAGAGTGATTCAAGAGGAAGGTTTATATGGATTACATAGTACCCGTGCGAAGTATACCAATACAAGGTCCTTATTGATAAATTTCAAGATTCTTTCTTCACAGATACACACCTGTCTGCGTCGTTTCTCATTTTTTTACCATGTTCGTTATTTGGCATTTCTTTGAATTTTAGAAAAATCGGTGTAGTTAAGGTGGACATGTTTATCACTAACCTCTGTATTGTGCTTCCTTCTCGGCCTGCAGTGTTTCGAATTGCTTGCGTTTCAATCTTTCTTCTTCCAACATTCTATTCTGCTCCTCTTGTAGTCTTTCTAGTTCTTCTCTCCTTTCCCATTCTTCTGCTAACACTCTGAAAGGAGATATAATAACCAATTAGTTACAATAAGGTATTATGTTACGAACTTCTCCATCTTCGTAACATATATGTTATATAATATAATCGCATCTTTACTTTTGTTTTCTTCCTAACTCCTGAACGATAAAAATATGTAAAGACCTATGATATTTTCGTTACTTTAATATAAGTATATGATCTCACTGCTGAGTTAGCACGTTAAAGTTAAGTTATTTGCATGTCGTGTTTTGGGACCCCCGCTACGCTCAGGATTTTAACTTATTGAGCTCGGTCGGGCCTCAAAATCACCCCTCCCAGCAAACAACTTTGCTCTCTTGGTGCCCAAATGACTATTATCTTGTCGTGTCTACTGACCTGGCTTGAAGAGCTCTAACGATCTCTTCGTCTCTTTTTGCCTGGGTCTCTTCCTGTAGGAGACGCTCCAATTCGGTTTGAGTAATTTTTAATTCTTCCAGTTTCTTGTTGTCCTTTTGCGCTAGCTCTGTTAACTCCTGGAATAAAACTTATGTTTATACGTCAAGCGAGACAGTTTAGTAAAGACGACGATAGACTCCACTATGCATGAACTCAGGAGCACAGATGTGGTGATATTAAACGGCGCAATATTTAAACAGTTCGTCAAAATTCACTGTCTGAAGTCTGCCCGTAGCAAGGAAAGACTGCGTATCTACTTTAATACGTGTAGCGAGGCCGACACCGCCGGAAAGAGACACTACAGCTACGCGTGGTCGGTTTTGTCAGCTTAAACACGGCGCAAAAGTAAGTACTCTGACTGCAGAGTACTCCCATCCCGCCATCCCGCTCTACTGAGAGCGGGATGGCTCTAAATATTCTAGCGGTCAAACATCAGTATAGGGGACCTTCTGTGCCTAAGTACTATTCTCAGGTACAGTAGTAACGCAAACATAAGTTACAACGATGTGCCTGCGCAGAAAGTATTTTTTTCAAAATATCTTAACCAATCATAAGGCAGCGCGTTTGCGCGGCGCGGGTAAGATCTTCAACGCCCATTGGCCAAAATTTTGCGCGCGACGCCGGCAGCTCCGGCGCCCGCCATTTTGTCTGGCGCCATGAGCGGGAAAGTAGAGTTCACCTGTCATTGCATATTGTACCATATGTATAGTGCAACAATAGGTCTTTATTGGACTGCCAATAGGACTGCCCTTTTCAGCATCATTGGATGCAACTTCACGTAGTTCACATACAAAGGGCAGTCTGACTTACCATAGACATTGTTTTGTATTGTTTTGTTGTATTGTCTTATTTTGTTTTGTTTGTGTGTAATGTAATTCCTAACAACATGTATTAAGTCTTTTGTAACTAACACGATATGGATTACGGTCCGAAATAAATATTTTCAATTTCAATTTATTGAAATGGTCATCATACGTTTGATTTAATTCGGTACTTGTCAGCACTCGTCGGCGTGGACGAAGATTGCCGATGTAACTTATAGCTGGGAATACACATGCCCGTAGCTTGTACACTAGCATACCAGCACCTTGCACGTGCCAGCTACTGTCATGTGTATACGCTGCCTGTAACTGGCACGCCGTGGCATGCTAGTAGCTAGCACAACATTTGATTTACTTGCATGCCCGTTGAGGGAGGGGCCGCGGGGGGTTGCCGAACTGTCACGTGTGAACAGACGCGACAGCTGCAGGCATGCCAGTAGTAGATGAGATGCCATGCACATATGCATGTACATGCCTGTAACTTTCATGCCAGCTACTTGCCCGATGTACGGGCATGTGTATTCCCAGCTAATTAGTGGTACTTCTGTATTCTGTGGTTTGTTCTGTACCTGCGCCTGCGCCTCGGCCGCGAGCCGCGCGCGCACCTCGTGCTGCAGACGCGCCCGCGCCTCGCGCGCCTCGCGCTCCCTGCGCGCGCCCGCGCCGCGCCGCCCCGCGCGCGCGCGCCGCTGGTACCCCTCCGCGCCGCCCGACACGGCTGCCGCCTGCTTTAGCGCTGACACCCATTGAAGACGGCTCCTGTGATAAATGCCAAGTTAATAACACGACCGTAGCAAAAAAACCGGCCAAGTTCGAGTCAGACCCGCTCACAAAGGGTTGCGTACCATCCGTACTAAGATTATATGTAAGTAAATGGGAAAGTGTATGTGTGTGTTTGTTTGTTTCTCCGTCTTTCACGGCAAAGCGGAGCGACGAATTGACGTGATTTTTTTAGATGATATAGTTGAAGGGATGGAGTCATGGAGAGCAGTACATACTCGTACATAACATACATACCTACATACATTCACGCCTTTATTCCCAAAAGAGGTAGGCAGAGCATATGAAACGTATGTTCCAGCGCCACTTTTACCATAAATGTGTGTATAAAAGATCGACTAAATGTCTGTCTGTTTTTTAGTATTTGTTGTTATAGCGTCAACAAAAGTACATCTGGGAGAATTCCAAATAACTATCACGGTAGGTACATGAGATATAGCCTGGTGATAGTATAGACAGACAGACGGACAGGGAGTCTTTGTAATAGAGTTTCGTTTTACCCTTTAGGTACGGTGCCCTAACAAGTGTCTGATGGTAAAGTAAAACTTTGAACGCTAGCAAATCCAGAAAAGGGGCTGTTAAGGTGTAGTGTTGTAAGCTTAGCTAGATTCAATCTCATGCAATTGATGATGCTGCAGTAATACTAAAACTTGAGTGCCGTGGTCGAGTTAAGTACACGTATAGGTACCTACATAGGTACGACCGGTTTTACACCAGTGCTAAAGAAGAGCTCTCTCAAACTCTGCTCCGCAGTTTGGCGAAATAATGTATGTACAGTCACCGGCATCAATATCTGCCGAAACAAAGCCGGCAAAAATATCTGACACGTCCTTATGGCATTAGACATAGAGTCGTGTCAGATATTTATGCGTGCTATGTTGTGGGATATCTTATTGCTGGTGACTGTACTGTCGACATATTCACCAATCGAATAAAAGATTGTTATTGGCAATTTGATATCACTACCAGACGTTCTACCCCTCGCCAGAATGCAACTGGTACCATAACATGCAATGTGAATAACAAAGATTTAATTCTCCTTGCGGTTAATTCAAAGTGTCGTACTTATGGTCCTGTGTGCCGAATTCGAAGGTGCGTTCTGGAGTTACAACCTGGAAGCGCTGTATCCTGCCTTCCCCAGCTGCCGCCTCCACCGAGCAGTACTCGTCGATGGCGATGCGGCCTGAGGACAAACAACTTCAGCTTAAAAGAGACTAAGATTACATACGACGCATCGATACTATATCGCGTTTGTAGCGCTGCAAAAAGTTGCTGTGTGTCGTCGGCTCGAAGGGTCTAGAGGGTGTAATGAATACTACGCCCAAATTGATTGCATTACCTCCCTTCATCATCATCATCATATCAGCCGAAAGACGTCCACTGCTGGCCATAGGCCTTCCCCAATGAGTGCCAAAGTGACCGGTCCTGGGCCACCCGCATCCAGCAGTCCATCTTGTAGGGGCCCACGCCGCGCCTTCCGGTACGTGGTCGCTACTCGAGAACCGTTCCGCCGTAACGGCCATCGGTTCTACGTGCTATGTGCCGCTTAAGTTTAGCGAATCGGAGGGCTATATCGGTTACCTTGGTTCTGCTGCGGACTTCCCTACGGTTACCTCCCTTATGTACGATTCCCACCGAACGGGTCGGGCCGGCGCGCATTCTATTACATGCAAAGGAATTTGAACCGTCTATACAGCAGATACAATTCATATTTGATTACAATCCCCACCGACCGCGTCGGTAGCTGCCGCCTTGCCTCGCAGTGGATGCACGATTCATTTAAATATGAAATGTTTTGCATGTAATAGAATGCGCGCCGCGCCGCCCCGACCCGTTCGGTGGGAATCGTACATTCGCGTGATCATTTTGTCACCGGAGAGAAATTAGTAGTTTTTTTACCAAGTTTGTTTGTAAATTGTAGAGACGAGTACATCAGTTGCCAACGGTGAGGTTGACTGAAGGGACACGCTGGCGTGAAAATAAATGACGTATTAGGTATAGCCGTTACGGAACACATACCACATTGCTCTTTTTGCGCAGAGCTCTTGTAGTAGGTGAGCGCGCAGGGCTGTAAGACGCACCAATACTCTCGCATGGTAGGCAGCAGGTAACCGCGTTTGAAGAGGTAACCCTGAAAATGCATAAATAAGTCGACAACTCGTTATATACATGACATGACCCAACTGTCGATATCACCGCGAACCACCTTGTTTCCGATTTGTTATCTAAGACAGTAGCTGTATCAATATAAATGTATAATTTATTATACCTATTACATATCGTCACTTCCACAAAAACGATTATCTAACCTAGCTAATTCTTGGGTTTAGGTAGCAAAACAAACTATGACTCCCTGAGCGTGCACTTAACCTATTCCCCGATACAAGCAAAAAGTTTTGCCCTACACGCCAACTGTCACAGACGTCAAATGCGAAATTAAACCTCATGTAGCACATCAGCAGCTATCTGACTGAAGAAACTGACTAGATATGAAGTCGTTGGCGTGTGGGGCACGACGGGCATAACGAGGCTACTTAGATAGGTACCTTCTTGATAATATCCTCGATAAACACATCGTATATCTCATCAACGGCCTCCACCAAGGCAGCCGCGTGCACCTGCTCGCAGCAGTACTTAGCCTCCAGTACTGCCAGGAAGGCAGCCCACTTGAAGTGCCCGATGGAGGAGCCCAGGGCCTCCCAATCCGCCGCGTCCCAGCGGAGGCCCAGGCAGAGGACCAGCTGTTCAGCCACGATGCCGGCCTCGGAGGGCTGGAGGACTACCTGGAAAAGGTTAAACGAAGCATGGTCGGTCCCTGTTGACGAATGTGACCATAATTTGCCTCCATTGGCAGCGATTATAAGCCATGTGGAGCCGCAATGGATTAATAATCGCGCTCAACACGGTCTAATCAATCTACACACATATAATGTGTGTATTAGCGTCCTACTTGCAAAGTTACGCGGTATAATTTATATGTAAGTGTAACATGTGTAAATTCCTTTGCTAAAATCCGAAAGAGCTTAAACGGGCAATCAGCTGAGATATGTTAATTGGCTTAGCTATGCGGGACAAAGCTCAAAGGATGACGTGCAGAGAAGCAGAGATAATCAAAGGTTATTGACCCCTTTATCCTTTGTTTACTCATTATTACTAGTCAGAACGTTTGAACATTGATAGACGCTAGTCTACTGATGCGATTAAAGTGGCCACCCTTGGTGGTTTTGTATTGAGCACCCTGGGCGGGTTTGTATTGAGCACCCCTAACCCCTACTCAAAATAAAACACCAAACCCTCATTATACCTACGAGGCTTTATTTTTTTAAATATTCTACCTACCTACTTATTATATCGTCCAAATTGACTTCCATCGCTCTTTCAATTGATAAAATGGCTATACGAGTTAGTTGTCGTTCAGGTTTTTGGCACCTGGGTGCTTGGTACCCAATAAATGTTGTTATTTGGTAAGACGATCACAATCTTAAACTTTGAACCAAACAAAACTCATGCAATTTAATCTCTAACTTAACTAAAATTGTTTTTTTTCTCATTTAGATATCTACTTAAACGCTACAGATATTCAGAATGTGATATTTTTAATTAGATATTAACTAGCAGTGCTGTATAGTTTTAGTTTAATACCTACACAGTCATCGTTACGTTGCAAGTTCATGGTAATACATGTAATTTATACCACATGTAGTACCTACCTAGTCTACCTGCTACGCAATGAATCCGTTTGAGTTTGAGTTAAGTCAATGACAAAGATAATTAAATTAACTACACGTAATGTCTGGATTAATGTCAATGACATTTCTCCAGCCTGCCACCGCATATGGTGCCCACATGGACTTTCATAACAAGTCTGATTAACTCGCGGACATTTGATATTCATGACGTCATAAGTCCCGGGAGGTCTCTACAAAAAACTGGGGCAACCTTTTTAGCATTTAAGTTATGCTTAAGTAATGATAGGTTGAAATTGATTGTAATTTATGATTATGATTAATTTAATAACGAGGATAACCTTTTATTTCTGGGGCATACTGAGCGGGATGTGCGTTGAAGACAAAAGAAGAGCTGCTTTCTCTTCCAAATATAAGCGGTTTTACGTTTAACTCGTTTTTGTCATTTATAATTCGCCCTTGTTTTCTTTTGAAATAATATTTAGGCCGAATATTCAAAACGTTTTCTAGGTAAGTAATTATGTTTTTACCACACTTGCTCTTAAAGGGCTTCTTAGGGCGGTTACTGAGCGCTATTAAACTACGCCCACGTAGTGCACATTTCCGCGTCATAAAGAAAAACTCATTGAGGAGAAAATTCGACGTGTAAATGATGCATCGTGGCCCGTCATATCATGGCAACAGACATCTTTCTAATCTCAGTTTAAAGAAGACTGATTGTTTCTGGGCAACCTTTGTGTTATCTTTATAGCTGTAATTAATATACGAGTTTGCTTTACTCTAGACATAAGTAGGATCATTAAACTGATAAACATAGTAGTACGATACAGGTTGTATAAAGACCGAACTTTTTTTTTGAAGTGGATACTTCTTTGCTCGCGTTCTTGTATAGGGGTACAGTTCAAAACGTATCACGTGACTTCCGGAATAACTTTTTGTAGAGAAGCCTAATCTGATTTCAAATGATTGTCTGTTACATATTTTAATCCTTCTTTATTTGCCATTAGTTGTTACCACAAAATGTTATTTAGTTTATGTGGCGAACATGAAGATAATGCTGAAATGACCGCCATGTTCAATGTATCGCGAGTCAAATGAGCTACGTCAGTCAATATTGCCGTATATACCGATTTATCTGTACTTATACAGATTTTAGTGAATTAATTCAGATATGTATTTTACGGGTGCACCATAATAGCAGATTCCTTAAAATAATCAAAACGGGTGAAACGGTGTTTTTTTTTTTTCACAATTTAAAATATTCAAGATTTTTTAAGCAATTTGCATGTTTTCACTTCTGCCGGCACTCCCGGAGTGCCCTTTTTTTATTAGTGTTCCATCACATACATACATCATCAGCCTATATATGTCCCACTGCTGGGCACAGGCCTCCTCTCATGTATAAGAGGGAACGGGCAGTAGTCCCCACGCTGGCCCAGTGCGGATTGGGGACTTCACATACACCTTTGAATTTCTTCGCAGATGTATGCAGGTTTCCTCACGGTGTTTTTCCTTCACCGAAAAGCTAACGGTAAATATGAAATCATATTCCGTACATAAGTTCCGAAAAACTCATTGGTACGAGCCGGGATTCGAACCCACGACCGCTGTTTGACAGCCGCATGCCTGAACCACTGGGCTACCGTAGCTTAGTGTTCCATAGCCAACAAAGAAGTATCCACTTAAACTTAATTAACGTTTGTATCTCTGACAGAACCCGCTTCTTTTTTAGAGACAGTACCTGTTTCAGTACCTAATAGCCAGTTGACTGTCATTGTTTTGTCAAATATTTCTCTAGACTAGCTGAAAAGGCAGGCGAAGGCACGGGATAAAATAAAGCCTACTTATGCCTTCTAATTGAGTACTAGTAGGAGTTTTGTCCATTAGGTAAACGTGCCAATGGTATGATTGGGAATAAAGGAGTCAAACATTTTCATATAAATCAATCCTACGGCCTTCCCCGGGGATCAAACTAACACTTTAACATATCAAAATCGGCGTGAAGAGCTAACAGACAGACAGAACACTTTCGCATTTATAATAGTAGCTAGTACGTTGACAGTTACAACTATTGGGAATAACGGTTTGAAACATTGGCAAATTTTCACGGAACTCGAGGAAGTACTGGAGCCAGATGCGTTGGGATGTCATAGGGGACTTCAGGTAACACTTCCGAGCCATGTCTTGAACAGATAATGTAGAACTTCGTAGGCAATCTTTGGCCAATTTTGGTCTAAAATCCTGAGCTAAAACAGGTTTTCAAGTGACTATGAGTAAAGAATGATGTAAATGTATTTGACCAATGTCCAGAGCCAGAGCCAGAGTCCATGAGCCAAATTTCCTTTCTCGTCGGGTCGTAATGGTTTGTTTCTGAAATTGTATCCGTCATCGTCAGTTATATAAAAAAGGAGGTTTTAATTCAAATTTGATGTTTCAAATCCTCTTTAAATAAATCTAAACGTATAAAAACAAATGGAACATGGAGTGCTTGCCTCACACTAGCCAACACACGTTTTTTTTCGGTGAGAAATCCTGCGAACCAGGTACCCAGTCACCGGGGGCTGACACTAAAAACTCCACGCACAAGAGGTGCTTGCGGCAAACTAGCCAGCACACCTGAAACAGATATTCTTACCACATATCGTCTGTCGTCATCGGCGTCTTGCACGAGGTCGGCCAGCAGGCAGAAGATGCGGAACAGCTTGAAGACGGACTCGTCGTCGAACACGGGCTTGTCACGGTACAAGAGGTGCTTGCGGCAAACTAGCCAGCACACCTGGAACATATTTAGACGTACAACATTGGTGGTAAACATCTCTCTTTACCAATGCTTCAGCCAAATCTTGCTCAATTCACTCGTCATTATGAAAGAAGATCCTACATAAATGCGGAAGTTTGGATGTTTGTTATACTCAATCACGCTTTTATTAAACGGCTGGACTGATTTGGATGAAATTTGGCACAAAGATAGTTTATAGCCTGGATTACAATACAGGATAGTTTTTATCCCGAGTGCACGCAGACGAAGTCGCGGGCGGAAGCTAGTAATCTATATAAAGGACAAGATTACAAAGAGTTTCGGGCGGCAGAGAATGTATGGCTCTTTTTACGTGCGTTGACCTAATCAGAATGATCTCGATTCGAAAATCGATTAAAGTAAAATGAGGATTAAGTATTGTGGATGCGCGATGTTAGGAGCTTGAGAATTCCATAAACACTCACTTTAACGGCAGTATTATTATTTAAGGTAAGCGTCTCAATGTTTGACACCTTTATTACAATACATAGTTGACGCCATTGTTGCTTTGTTTTATTGTATTTTTATTATAAAATAAAATAGAACAAAGTAACAAAAAGGGAAGTAACTACGCCATAGGTTATATTTCTATACAAGAGAAAATGAGCGTGCCAGACTTTGCAGCACTTTACTAGTATAGTAAATAAATTTGAGTGAGAAATAGTTGATTGAACGATCGATGGTTGATCGATAAGATAAAGGTAAGTTTATTGTACAGTCGAGTTCATACATACACTTTACAGACAACATAGGTACACAGAAAATCTTTCATAAATATGCAGTCATTTTTGGTACTGACATAAGATAAGTACTTAAGTAGGTATAGATATAGGAGAACTCGGCTGTATGACAGCAGATTAACGCGCACCTCACTGATCTTCGTCTCGTATTCCCTGACGACCTGTAAAGTGGTCGTCTTGGGCAGGCTGCTGAACACCTCGTGCTGGAGGTAGTAACGGAACTCGTCGAAGGTCAGTTCCGACGAGCTCTTGAAGTGATCAAGACCCTTCTCCACGCCATACAGGTCGAGAAGTGTGCCGATGTTTGCTGTTAACACCTGTAACAAATGGATAAATGAAATAAATATGAACACGTTCCCAGCTGTCTGTATGCCCCCAATGTTGGGTCATGCACCTGCTTTTTTTCACAATGGATTCGAGATTTCGAACTGGAAGTACAGTTGGACGTGTGACATTGTGAGATCATTTTCAATGGGGACAATGAACGTGTTAAGAGTCAACCTCGCTCAATCTCGCTCGATCTAGTTTCACTTGTTTTCCTCTGACGCCACTAGACACAGTCATGGGGCATTTGGGGATACATTCCAGAAGCCCTCTGGCTTCAATGACTATTGGTGAATTGGCCCCAAGCATCACTGACTTCACACGAAATCCAAAAACAATAACCTAAAGACTTACGTGGCGTGTACCCCTCGATTTTTTTTTCTGTGGCGGCGAATGGGTCAAGGGGATTCTTATAAACCACGCCCTGTGCAAGAGACACGTTTATGTCATCCGCGCCCGAGAAAACAAATGTCGATAAACTGTAGACGACGCAAGTCTACAGCTTATCATCTGCGATAGCTCGGCGGAAACAGAGGATCCTGCTGCACCCGTCTCGGTGAACACGGTAGCGTCGCACAAAGATCTGTGAACTACCGAGGAATGGCGCGGCACTGTTTCCTTCGGCCGCAGGGACGCCTTCAACTGTGGCGCCCAATGTGAAGTTTTATTAATATTTGCTTTTATGAGATTGTAGATGGGGAAAATACCATAATTTTAACTTGATGATAGGTGTGTCGTCTAATAATGCATTGTTTGAGTTGGCTGTGCTAAAAAAGTAAAATAAAGACCTAAGTAATGGAACTTTTTCCTATTGAGTTAACTTTGAGCAATCGTGTTGACAAAATCAATAGTCAAGATATTATAACCGAAAATGTATTCATTTTGCTACTTAGTTCGTCGTCTTAGTCCAGAACTATACTTTGAAAAATTTTATGACTCCAGTTAATGCCCTAAAAGGTAAGTAATTATAAAAGCACATACATCGTACAACACACAAGTAACACCGAAGATAGCACATCACATCAGTCACCAGTGGGTACGTAATATTCGAGATGTTACCTCGAAGTGCCCAAGAAGTGCCGATTATCGGGGCTAATTAGTTTGAGGCACGCACTCGCAGTGTTGTCTTTCGAAGGGTTAAAGCTTGTCACATACTTTTAGATGTTTTAGATATATATCCATTAGTCCATTGATAACTAGAGCTAAGTGTCAACTTGACGCTGACGTCTCGGCGAAATTGTTTATCATTTTAACACTGTGGTGAACAGATGGAGACGAGTCGTCAATAGACTCAAAATACCATACTATTCGGCTCATTAACACGTTTCTAACTCACGTCAACTGACCATAAGAAGTGACAGAGACAACTATATGAAACATCGTCTTGCTTTATGCGCGTCAGTATTAAAATTAGTCTGTCATCTAAGTATTGGGTCGCGAAGGTGACGGTCTAAATTGCATGTTACGCATTATATGTATGAAAGTGATTAAGGTGGATGTGTGGTGTGAAGATAATGAATTGGGTAAGGAATGAGCATAATAAGTAGGTATAAGAGGAAGCCTGAAAGTAGCACACACATTTGAAAAGCTAAGAGCTAATCGCCTACGATGGTATGGACATTTTATGTGGAGGAATGATAGTCATGTGAGTAGAAAGGTATTGGTATGAATTTGAAGGGTTGTACGAGTAAGAGACGAGGTAGGGCAAAGAGAAGGTATAGGTTAAATAGTTAAAAGCAGCTAATAGCTTCGCTTCCACTGTGGCGCAGTTTTACCTCGGCTCCCAACCACAAAACGTGTCTTGTGTCTACAAGACTCGTATTAAGTTTCTGGCTTATCTTGGAGTAATGAGCAACTAAATAAGTGAGTAAGGCAATGGTGACATAACGTGATCCATCACGGTGACAGACTCGTAGGTAGGAAACGCGCTTTTATGATGACGTGTTTGGTAGTATATGTAATAACAAAAAATAAAACCATCAAGTGTGAATCGGACTTTTGCTCGAGGGTGCCGTAGGTACTCGCTTGATTTATACATTATAGCTAACTAGCTTGTGCCCGCGACTCCGTCCGCGTAGAATTTCCATGATGGAACTCGTTTATATCGCAGCTCCATACAAACTTTTACCCCCCCATTTCACCCCCTTAGGGGATGATTTCGGGGATAAAAACTACCCTATGCAACTCTCCATCCCTTCAACTATCTCCACTTAAAAAATCACGTCAATTCGTCGCTCCGTTTTGCCGTGAAAGACGGACAAACAAACAAACACACACATACACTCTCCCATTTATAATATTAGTATGGATTAACATTTCAGACGCTTTGACGCTCACGTTGCTGAAGTATTATACATTTTATGTTTCTGTCACTGACAAATTTTTCAATGGCACCAGATCATTGCCAAGTCATACGAAGGGTTAAACTTTATTTTGGGGCGTGTCTAGAGTAACACTAGCTCGCCTGTCACGAAGTGTGACTTACCATTTTAGGTACGGAATCCTACAAAGCAAATTTCTAAAGGATCACGCAATTTTGACCAATACAAGACCAGTCGTTAAAAAATAAAAACAAAACAACGACCACAAAACAATGAAAATCACATAAAACCAACCATACTTATAGAGAAACCACCTCTTAGGTACCTAACTAGGTACTTACTTATCAATCGCAGAAATAATCATTTGACCAATTGGTTCAAGTACTTAGGCAATGGTTATACCAGCAACTAAGTACTGAACGAGTAAATGACAATGTAGCAGACAAGCTAAATTAGCTATTTACAGTGGCAAATTGATTCTACTAGTAGTTTATGTAAGTACAGTCACCAGCAATAAGATATCCCACAACATAGCACGCATAAATATCTGACACGACTCTATGTCTAATGCCATAAGGACGTGTCAGATATTTTTGCCGGCTTTGTTTCGGCAGATATTTGGCAGATATTGATGCCGGTGACTGTACAAGGTAAGTACCTACGGAATGTGCAGTATGAGTGGTCTAGTCTCTACATTGTTTTTCATTTGATGCCTGTTTATATAATATCTGCACTTATTCAGTTATCAGTTAGTAATCCGATACCGAATAAAATAAGAAACTAAACTTAAAGTTCCTAGTCCTCGACGTTGCCCTAGTGTATGACATGGACCCTTATGTCAAAGCAATATGGTTTAAATTCGAACTAATTAAGGTTTTTCTGAAATGGAATTTAATCCATGTTATAGACTAGTACAAAAATTGATATAAAGGTATATTTACGTTTCTGCTTACTCGCAATTGTATATTTTAACCGCAATTATTCTGTAGCTACAGAATATTGAAACTATAGCACATTTCAGCACATTCGTTATTCAGTACAAAAGCAAAATTTGGGGACTTTGAAGAATAACTACCCTCAACGAATTGTCGCTTCCGAGGACGGCCAAAGGTTCGCTTGACGCATTGAACTTTGACCGTCACGACTAGCTCGCTTGATTCGGCTGTGGCCAAAGGGGGTGCCCCGGGACATGCCCGGGACAATAAAATTGTGACATGTGTCTAGTCTATACCGCATTCCATATAACATTCGATTTTTAGCGGCAAATTGATCTACGTTTCTTCGTTTATTTAGTATCAAAGGGAAATATTGCACTAGTTTTACTTATTTAGATAATTGGGAGGTTTTCCTTAAATTCGCATGGCGATTTACGCAGGATTATTCAAATTTTATATGGTATAAATGCCTATAAAGACATGTCACAGTAGTTAAATAGTAAGTAGTCAACCACAAATAAACACCGAAGCTAATCTGTGACCGAAGCGAATCCTCGACGAAGTAGGTATGAGTGTAAATTGCACCTATATCAAACCTGTAAACATTGTGGCTATAGTGATCAATTATTACACCTAGGTACGTTTAATCTTTACACTCAACTTAGCCTGCCAATTGAATGTGGCTCTTATCTACGTCTCATAAAGACCTGGACTCATGATATTATTATGTTATACGAGGTATAATTTAAGTGTATGTAGCAAAACAGACAGACGGTGAGTCAACGAGGAATGACCTATCGCCCACTCTAACACGATACGATACACTATTACGAAAATTACTTACTATACTTACATATTATAGTGACTAAAACCTTAATTATAGCTACCCACGCTTCAAAGACTGTATTCGGAGTAGCTAATGCCATCACATATCGTACTATAGTCACAGAATTAGGGAAATCAAGAGCCATATCCTACTACTTAACTTTAAAGGGCCGCAATTCGCTTCTCCTTTATTAACAGAAGGGAACATGCCTAGGATATAGTTTTTATTTCATGTTTCTGTCATTCTAATACTAAAAGACAAAGACATAATTAAAAGTGATGATCGGTATGTCTTTTTGCATCTAAGGCACTTGCAATTATTACCTACAGTCGATAATTAGGTACTTACATAAAAAAATATTTTAATAAAATAAATTTACTTTAATGGTGATGTTGTAATATGGAATAAGTAGTCTGTTTCCGGAATACATTTTTTTCATTTCGTTTCATTATTTGGTCGGTATTTCGAGTATAGTACCAGTAGTAGTATAGTAGTAGTAGTTACTTTGGTATTTCGAGCAAACTATTAAAGGTAAAAAACTTCCAAATGTGTACAACCCTAGCGACTGAGTGATTAGGCTGAAGTCAAACAAGTGAACGAGTTTTTTCCTTATTTACATAAATATTTTAACACTACCTAATGCGAAGCGTTGTTACCTATAATAATTTTTAAGAATTCTAATGTCAAATGAGTTATTTAGGCCACAAGATTACTCATAAAGTGTTTTCAATTAACCGCACCTACCAATTTATTGTAATTTTCTTACGTTTGTTTTAATAAACACCATAACAAAAATAGTGAGCTTTGAAAAACCGCATATCGACATAAAGTTTGAGCTGACATATCAAAACTGATATCATGTTACACCAGCCATTAGCTAGCATGATCGCTTTTATGTCGGACATACAGCATTCGTTCCTATAACAGCAACTATGTTCTATCTCACTGTCAATTTGACGCGAAACGGCGATTATGACGAAGATGATGTTGTCTTTATATTTTTCGTTTAAATTTCGTAACTACCCCATGTTGTGTAACTCAGGAATCTGCATACATATGTTTTCGATTATTACCCGTGGGGTAAAGGAGAATGCTTCTTTTGAACTTCAGTTTGACCGCCTATATTCTACTCAAGAATGCGTAAAAAATTACAATCGAATGTTAAAACCATCAGACATTTTTTTAAATTATCAGGTTCCTGACACGGGGTACTTTCAAAAGTCTTTAAGAGGCACCAAAGTGGAGTAAAAACGGAATTTCCACAGCTACTCACCGGAGCGAACAGAAGGAGGGATAAACATGGCGTCTTGGCAAGTGCTGCCAGAGTTTAAATTGCTTTTAGTTTTAGTAGATATTTGTGATTTTCGACAACCCCATTTTCGAGATTACCAATGCACCTAATTAATTATTCTGGTAAGTGCTACACACTGATGTTTTTTCAACGTAAAATAAACGTATTCGTGTTAACTTGGCAGCAGGGGCCTTATACAGTTCCTCATTCTCATCCTCCTCCTATCGTTATCCCGGTAATGCCCTACATGAGCCCGATAAAATAATAAAAGTGATGTATTTTCTTGAAAAAGGATTAAGAATGTAGTCAAATGGAGAAAAAAAGCAACGCAAGAGGTTAACACATTCACTGCCAAGAATCGCTACCTGCGCGCTACGCTCGTAGCCGATCCCGTGGTTTTCCTCGTATGTAGCGGAAATCGAGTACGGCGTAGGCGCCCGCAATGAAAGTGTTAAAATAATAACAAAGTGTCCAAAGTTTTAAGAGGGGGTATGTCCTGTTCCTTTTCCGCAAAACGCACCTTCATATGAATCGATTGTCATTTACTATAATGCTCGAAGATAGTGACGTCATGATCTGCTAGCGCATTCTCTCTCTAGCCGTCACCATTAAAAAGATTGTCTTTGTAACTTCTTGAGATATGTGAATGGGATTTTCGTCAGTAGGCATATTTTATGGCCTTCTTTCTTTTGAAATACTTAATACATTTTTAGCCTACTCCCCTATTAAATTGATCGATATGGAATGGAAATACGTAATTGTACAATATGACCTGACGTGCCATAATTACACGATTCTGTCGACATTGCGAGATAAATCAATCCGCGTAATGGGCTTAATCGGCATAATGGACGTAAATCTGATATTTGATGTAATCAATTAGGTATGGTTTGGACGATTGTGTGAAAGTTTTATTAACGATGTTATTCATAAGTGCACTGCAAGGGTGAAATCTGATCTTCGATTACGCTTAATTGGAATGTATTTGGGAGTCAATAAGTAGGAAGGTGTATTATTGAGATTATTGAATGTGGCCGACTTTTTATAAAACTGTCATTGTAATTGGAATCTTCTACTTGGGACAATAGAGTTGCTTTTTGAATGGACTACTTTGATGTAATTCGGCCAACTCAGATAATCCCAAGTAGGTATACTAGTGAGGAGCTTCTAGTCAACGATGAAATGCTTCGTGAATAAGCTCGGGTAACACGTAAGTTTTTGAAATTTAGAAGGAAAATTTCCACGAATTCTACATTTGCAAGTATTTTTAATAAGTAAGAAACGTTATCTATTGGGTACAGTCAAGTGTTTCAAATATGGGTACATACAACGTACTCATACATATATCGTATAGTCGCCTTCAGATATATCTCTAACACTCACAACTCTAAACACGTCTCTAATGCCTGTTCAGATATTTGTGAGCACTTTGACCGCTCCGATATATCTGATGGCGACAGCGGATTGTGAAGTGCCAATACGCGGCGAGAGTAGGTATTTAAAAAAATGCTATCTGTTTCACACCGGTCTGCCTCCTTCCCGCGCGATAGAGAGAGTTGCAAGTCCATTGCCTACATTTTCTTGTTGAATTATTGTTTCGGGTGACAACTTTTTTACCCCCCTAAACCTTTGTGATTGAAACAATTTTAGTATTATTCGATTTAGTACACTTTAATCTATGTCTGCACGTTTTCCTTTTTTAGTAAATCACAAAGAAAATAAAACGATGTATAGATTTTTAGATGCTAAAAACTTTTAACGTAAGCAAATATTTCTTGAAAACCAAAACGTAGGTACAGACCTAGTTTTTCATTATAATATCTACAACATATCCAATTATAAAAATCGAACTATGTTTACGGGGTGAAAAACGTTATCGCATTTGTTTGAAAATTTACAGGTTCACAGCGGATTATGGTTTCGATATATATTATGAGAGGATTAAATCGATACATACTTATTGCCTATACTGTGGCCACCCTGTATCTACATACATGAGAAGTGAGTTTTTGGAGGGTGGCCACAGTATAGGCAATAAGTATGTACCTATCGATTTAATCCTTCTTGGCGTAGGCCAAGAAAACCATTAGTTTGTTACTTGACTAAGCAATATTCGAACTAAAACTAATACTTAATCAGAAAGTGCGTGTTAAATTTTTCCCCCTATTATTTACATTTTGGCTATGTACTTAGGTACTTACGTTATTTAAATCTACAATACACCGTGGACGTGAATAACCCGAAAGATTTTAACCACGCATTCCTTAGGTCATTAGGAGCAAAAAATGTTATGTGAACCCCAGTCACTGCCGGCTTAGTTTTGAAGATATTATCAATTTTCATGTAAACTTTTTATTTTGTTTACTAACGTGCATTTATTTAGCTCTTTTGATTGCGACGTTGCTACCGATGTTGGCCAGTTTTGCGTCGCTATTGACAGATCTCAAAGTGCCAGCTACCAGTTCACTAAATTTAACCTTTTTTGAAAAAATAATCGTTACCGTTTTATTAAAAGGGATAATTTCCATAGAAAAGCGATAGTTATCCAAGTTTTATTTACAAAAACCGACAAAACAAGCAAAAAAAAATTTTTTTTTTGCTGAATTTTTGTTGGGGTTCATATAATATTTCTTACTCCTAATGACCTCAGGAATGCGTGGTTAAAATCTTTCGGGTTATTCACGTCCACGGTGTATATAGTAATAGAAAGGTGATGGTTTGTGAGATTGTAAGTTTGTATGTTTCGGGTAATCTCCGGAACGGCTTATCCGATTCCTTTTCACCTGCGTGTAGAATGGAGTTTCTGGATGCTTATAGGACTTATAGGGTATATTTTATCCTGCGTGTTTGCCTGCGTTCTTAGCGATACGAGAGCAAAGCCGGCAGTTAGTAATTTTTAGAAATTCTTAGAGTGCCTTTCCACCAGAGATGTGCTATGCTTGCTATGCTATGTTTTCATACATATGAAACGTAGCTGTAGCTGAAGCTACATTTCACATGTATGAAAACATAGCATAGCAATCATAGCACATCTCTGGTGGAAAGGCACCCTAAGTCTTTTATCTGTATATTGTAAGAACGTTAACGCATACTAATTCGCGGCATAGACCCCACGGTATCCGGTAAGAACTCACTTGACATGTATCTATGCAAACACTACTCTAAATGCGCATTATTTATCTTAGAAACTGTTTTGTGCACAATGCCCATAAATGGTTTGCCATTTGTACCTACTAAGCTCTGACATTTGTAACATGATCGAAGACATTGTAGACATATTTAACTTACATAGAATGTAATGAGAGTAAGAATGTGGTACTTATCTCAAATTTAATAATTTCAAAACCCCCGACACACACAACATAATATATAGGTAGGTACTTACTTAGTAAAGTATCTGGAAAGAAATAAAAAAAACCGCACTTACATCTGTTCATTCGTTTGGGAGCTAAGATGCCACAGATACACAGGTTAAACTTGTAGCATCCCTGATTTGTGTCGGGATTATAAATAGCGTTTATCCTTGCAAAAGGTATGTTTATTAATGTAAACAGGAATTCTGGGTTTAAGTCATACCTAACTCTGAGTGAGACATAATTAAAATTTCAATGACATTTCTTTTCTAATTTGCGTGACCTACTCGTATGGCCGATATAAAAATGTACCAAGTCAAGAATTCTACAGTTTTGGATACCCAATAACGCCAATCTGCAGGCGAAAACTATGTCGAGGCCTCTACATACATGCAGACAGATATACCAAATCCAAACTCTAGAAACCTTGACTTTATGGAATATCTATAAAAGATTTATAATATTACAAAGCTTTTATTTACTTTCACCTGTCCCGTTGTGAGTCTGTCTGTCTGTCTGCAATTCAAATCTTGCAAGTTAAATTTGATCCACTTCCCGGCGACCGATTGAGCTGAAATTTTGGGTACCTATAAGTATAGTTTGAATGACAATTCAATATTATGATACCATCGAGCTGATCTGATGATGGAGACTGAAGGTGGCCATGGGAATTCATTACTTATCCGACGTAACCCCGTTGAGTTTGGGTGGTTTGGGCTCGTTAGAATCGTCTCAATAAGTAGTTGATGATGGTTTACATAAGAACAGTCGGCAATAAAAGCTTATACCAAAAATGTTTTTTTTTTTTTTAAATTATTTTAAAAATGTTTTATTTGAATAATTAGGTAACGCCTGAGTGAGTGGACAACTCTTATATATTACAGACTTCTTGGTATGTGTCAGCCTGTGTAAAGTATTAAAGCAAATAATAAACAGTTGGCGACCCTACGTCGCCGTTCGGGTGACGTCGCGTCGTCGCGTCGCACGGGAATGTCGAATCGCCGTAGGTACACGGTGCGACAGCGACGCCGAGCTTGCGACATTTTAATTCTAATTTATACCCTGACTTTTAGCGAATGGCCAGCCTTACTTGCGGATCGTGTTTTTATGAATATTTTGATAAATTAATTTGTAATCCGAATCCAAGACAACAAGATTATTTTTATGGTTCTTACATTGAATCCATTGCAGCAAATAGGTTTTTTTCTGGTAAGGTTTTTTTTTACTACCCGAGTAATCTTAACTGTAGGTACAAACGAAGAACTTATTATACAAAATGCGGACTTAATGCCATAAGTAGGTATTCTCTACTTTATTCTTTCTTTATTTTATAGTGAACACGCCTGGAAGATACGTTTTAACGTTACGTTTTAAATAGGTGACGCTTCAGTACATTTGGGCCATAAAACATGACGATAAAACCCGTCATGTTTCATCCAATACCTAGCCCAGCCAATAGTCCATCATTTTCACCCAGTGACACGCTTCTTTTAGATTCCATCAACCATCAATAGGCCCTATACTCGTACCTCGTACACCCCAGTGGGTGCTGTATCTGTGTGCGTGCCATGACATCGGGCAGGGACAGCATTCGCTCGGTGGTGGAAAGGGCCTCTACGTGTTCGTGGCCTCGCTCGTTGGTACTTTGTACTACCTAGCTCCACGCACACCTCCCAAAGGTCCGGGACATCATTTTCCCGTGAGCGGGAAAGACATACTCATATTTATAAACAGGAAAAGTCTGCGAGGTTGTAACTTTGTAAGTTTGTAAGGAGTAATTTATCAAACCGACTCATTCGATCTCAAAAATCTTTCACTAGTAAATGGATGGACAATGGACATAGGTTCCGCGGCCTCGCCTGCGTTAAATTCAGCTAGAGCTCCCCTGAACGGAATGCGGAGAACGTCAATAGGCTCAGCAACATACATGACCGAGGAGTCTTGTATGTTGCTAAGCCTTTAGTTAGACCAGGGGTCGGCAAACTTTTTAGACAAAGAGCCAGATCACGGAAAAATTAAGATTTTTCGGTAGATCACAGAGCCACAGTACCAAATGAATATGATATGCTGTGTTTGGGTTCGATAAAAATAATTATATTTGCCTCGCGCTATTTAAATTTTTTTTGTCTGACTCATTAAAAAAAACAATATTTTTGGGGAACCTAAAGAGCCGCAACAACCCTTTCAAAGAGCCGCATGCGGCTCGCGAGCCGCAGTTTGCCGACCCCTGAGTTAGAGGTAACTTGAACTTAGGACGGAGGAACAAACGGTGTTTTTAAAGAAAACCTGTGTTTATTTATTACCGATATCATCGAACTAAATACGTATTCTTATCTAATTTTACAAACAAAAGAAAAACCTACAATGTCTCAACAAATGTATCAGTTATTATACTTATTATGTAAGCAAAGATTATACGAAAAGATAAGGAGTAACGTAGGTAACATACCTAGATAAAGTCGACAGCAAATACAGTTCAGTAAATATTGGTGTTTGTTCTACTATTTGCTACTAAGGACTTCTACATAGTTGACAAGAGAGCTACCTAGACTTTCCTCATTTCTGCACTTGGTATAGGGAATACAATCTCGATTTCGCGAGGTCTCATTCATATTTTACGAGACAGAGTGTCGCATAATTTATGTAATAGATCTCGCGAGTTTGCGAGATTGAACTTTCCATATAAAACACAGCATGACAAAGTTTCATCTGACTGAAAAAATAATATACTACATTCATGAATTCATAAGGATAAGAATAATGCATTTATTTGATAGAATTTAAATTCATAGAAAAAAGTCGACCCTCGAAACTGGCTTTATCGCGACTCGCGCTAACTTCACTAACTTGGTACCGTGTTCTGCACGATTATCCTCTCTAAATACTTTCAATAGAAGGTTCAGATAAGACCTACACAGTTTAGGAAGACGTGGTAGTGACCGTGAATCGTAGCACATCGGAGTTAGGAAAAGTCCTATTACTAATACCGATGTAGAGCTTAGTTGAGGGATGGTTGAAGGAGACTTTGTGAAAGAATCACCGAAGACTTACTTACTAATGTACTTGCTAAATGAGGGAGAATGTCAAAATTTGTAGTTTTTATGATTTAATTATCGATTCTCTACCTATATTTAGTAGATAAGTACCTTTAGATTGTGACAGTCCGCGAACGAAAAAAACCATAGAATGGGTGCCTTTGTCATTAATGCGGGGTTGGGGGAGGGGTGTCAAAACGATGCCAGGCAGTCGGGTGGCTCGCATGGTTTTATCATTCGCTGGTGACAGTCCTTTGAGTCTCTTTCAACAATATATAACTACCTACCTAAAGTTATTGAAGGACTGTTTACTGTGGAATGACTTGAATTGATGACAATAAAATTGACACCACGAGCTAATCCAAGCCAAAGCCCATGATCCAGCCATCTAGCGAGAGTCTCTTGAGGTGATGGTCGAGACTCTTCGGTATTAAACCGTTCGCCGAATCGACTATCGGGACAATGGTCGTCGAAGCAACATCCCACATGGCGGTTATTATTATTATTATTTAATTCAGGCATTGCCCGTATTTCGTATTTAGAACAACTGAACAATTAAATTTAAAAGTAAATGTGAAACGTTTGTTTCGTATTAAAAAAATGATTTGAGTGTTCGTTGGAATGAGAATATAATTTGCAATAGCACAATCAGTGTGTGTGCATAACAACGTGCAAGTTTTGCAAGCAACACCGTTGTAAGAACGCAGCTGTCCAACGGTACATGCTCACGCATGCCTTTAAAGCTGTGCTACAAGAGCTTTTTGTGTGCTTACGGCGAATACTTCTAGTGAAAGCTCTGTACGCGCTGATAAAGGTAATTTTGGTCAATTAACACTTGTATGTACATTTTCGACCGGTATGGAGTTTGGACCAATTATTCGTATAGTATTTAAGTGTTTTATAAACGATTTCAATAAAACTGAATTATCATTTTATGGTGCCCATTAAAGAGCTAAAATACGAGAACGCGTACAGTCAGCATCATAAGTTGCTGAACACCTAAGTGCCTTGTCGTTTTCACTCGTTTGAAGTTGTCAAACGTGTGAAAACGACAAGGTACTTAGGTGTTTAGCAACTTATGATGCTGACCGTACACACATACGGTTAACAGGGAAGGTATTAAAACAGGTTTGGTAGCAATCGCGTTCCTTTTTTCCATTTGAAGTACCTATACGGAACCTTATAAAACAGATCAATACTTTTACATCTGGCATACAGCGCACTTAAAGTTGACCTAAAAAGGTTTGGCCAGACAGTCTGAATGTGACATGATGTCACTATACCTATTACTCCGACCTTTACAACCCCAACTGACCTCATTATGGGAAGAATGTCTATTGTTCACCTCATTTTTGTGGTGTTTTTGGTGATGATTACATTAGGTATAGCATATAGTATATTATATACCCTGGTATAGTCCGCATAAGTACCTACACCGAAGTGGTCTGATTTTTTACGGTAATAGAATTTCTTTGATAAACAGCAAGTTTATATAAATTGGACATGGAACGTTATGGGGTAAACAAGTTTCTGGCAAAAATGTCATTTTTGGTAAAAGCTTTTATTTCCGGCTGTACTCTTGTGTATACCATCATAAACTACTCATTGAGACGATTCTAACGAGTCCAAACTCAACTGGGTTACTCGGTTGAGTACTGAATTCCCATGGCCACCTTCTGTCTCCATCATCAGATCAGCTCGATGGTACCATAATATTAAATTGTCATCCAAACTATACTTACACCCAAAATTTCAGCTCAATCGGTCACCGGGAAGTGGGTCAAATTAAACTTGCAAGATTTGATTACAGGCAGACAGTCAGACAACGGGACAGGTGAAAGTAAATAAAACCTTGTAAAAACAAAGAGCCCCCAAGCATAAATGCTGGTGTAGTAGTCTGCAGAGCATTTGAACGTTTCTTAATCTGGTTATAATAAGTACTAAACCGCGGAAAGTACTTATTTCTTGACAGGGTGTTCTGACAGCGGTGGCGGAGCAGCGCGGTGGGGCGCGGAGGTGGTACGGTACTGGTTGTAATGTTGAAGCTAATATGAAAGGATCTGCACAGAGCAGCGCGGCGCGGGGCGGTATTCTGTGCGAACCCTTTCGTATTAATTCGAACATTACAACCGGTACCGCCTCCGCGCCGCACCGCGCCGCTCCGCCACCGCTGTCAGTGTGTTTGGGCCTTATCTCAGCATATTTTTGCAAGCATTATTCCGCTTTCATATCATCTATTAGCTCATTTAATTTTGAAATTAATGACAACATATGATATAAGGGGATTGTTATCATTAAACAGCAGTCTAAACAAATTACTTACGCCAACTGTTTACATAATAATTTGACGAGAGCATGATACCATGACTCATTGTGGAAACCGATGAAACTATCGACATATAGGTTTCTTTCTTTGTGTTTGTTTCCTAAAATTATCAACTTAATCATATTAAAAGTCGGTTAAAACTTGGTTCCACTCCACCAAATTTACGATTTCCGGGTGTAAATACACGAGTTAAAACGAAAAAGATGGGGCCAACCACAGGGAGTATATACTTACAAATAAAAAAATGTACGAATCGGCTCATAAATGACGGCGTTCTGAGGTAATAACAAACGTTGAAAAAATAAATTGTAAACGAAGTAAAAACGCACATACTTAAATACTCTCGCTAAAATTCTAGTACTATATTTCTGAAGATATCGCAATACAATACCATTATATTTATAGTAACATCTGCGAAGAAATTCAAAGGTCCCCAACCCGCACTGGGCCAGCGTGTGGACTACTACCTACCCGTTCCCTATCATCCATGAGAGGAGGCCTTTGTCTAGCAGTGGGACGTATATATAGGCTAATTTATTATTATTTGTACTTTACATTAGAATATTATTAAAATAACTAACATAAACATAAAGCTCACCTTCAATTTTGACTTGTGCACCACATCCTTATTTTGCAGCGAATCGAATGCGTGCCAAATGCAGTTCGTAACGTTCTTCAATAGCGCCGACATTTCCACTAATCACAGGCACATTACAGTATATTCGACGATTCAAATTTATTCCTAAACAATAGGCGATCGTAGCTTCTAAAATTCAAACTTGTTCGAAAAACAAAAGACGGAGTGAATTCAAATGTAGACGCGTGCGTCACCCGTGCGCACGATGTGCGTACTGGTACTGGCAAGCCAATGGCATGGCACAGTACTGGCGATAAGCGAAAGGAAATGGGTGAAGTAACTTGCTTGGCGGACTGACTGACCGATATGAGTTGTACTCGTAACTTGTGCATTGTAAACCCTGCAGGCGGATCCGGCCGGCATACTCGTACCTATGTGCAGCCGACCGACATCGACCTGTTAAAAATTCTAGTTTAAATGTTTCCTGCTGTACAAAGGTTGTCTGGAAGAGATCGCTTTAAAGCGATAAGACCGCCTGTTGTGTCCATTATTTATTAAGCAATTTTTTTTGTAACCTGTTTGTCTCTCTTGTTGTGGTGCAATAAAGAGTATTTATTATTATTATTATTATTATCGACATGGAGAAGTACCTAGCTATTGAAAATAATGTGTAGGTACAGTCACCAGCAATAAGATCTGCCACAACATAGCACGCATAAATATCTGACACGACTCTATGTCTACTGCCATAAGGTCGTGTCAAATATTTTTGCCGGCTTTGTTTCGGCAGATATTGATGCCGGTGACTGTACACTATGTCCGATGTGAGGTACCGATCTAACGGCAATCTATCAAACGGGGACAGGAGACAAATGCTGTGCTTTTTTGTTCAACGTTAAGTGATCTCGCTACACATTCCAAAAAAGTCGTTCTCGGGAACAAAATTTCAAAACATATTATCTACCAAATTTACTGTTACTCTTATATGTCTTAAATAGAATATAATTATAGTATTGATTAATTAAAACTTCTTATTTACTGACTCTACATTCAAATCGGTTGTAATACAAACACTTGTTTGCATATCATAATTATTCTAAGAGAAATGATTACATCATGGCTATAGAGCTACGGTAGCCTATGGATTCAGGCATGCGGCTGTCAAGCGGCGGTCGTGGGTTCGAATCCCGGTTCGTACCAATGAGTTTTTCGGAATTTACGTACTTGGAATATTTACCGTTAGCTTTTCGGTGAAGGAAAACATCGTGAGGAAACCGGTCTAATCCCAATAAGGTCTAGTTTTCCCTCTGGGTTGGAAGGTCAGATGGCAGTCGCTTTCGTAAAACTAGTGCCTATGCCAAATCTTGCGGTTAGGTGTCAAAGCGGACACCGGGCATTTCCGGGAATAACGCTAGGAGGATGAAATGATTACATCATGGGATGTTTAGCAGTGGATGATGCGTCCAGCACAAGTCATCTAACGCAAAAATAAATGAATAGGTTTTCTACTGCAGCAATGTAATTCTATAAGATTGATTGTCGAGTTTTGTTTCTTTCCAAACCGGTGGTTGTCTATCGACATCATAGGTGCATAAACTTTGAGTTTGAATTTGCTCTTTATTTTAGTTCATCCAATAGAATAATCTGACTCGCCCAATTGAAGCACGTCTCCCAATCGTAGTACAGGTTGACACACGTAAAAAGAGCCCTGGCGGCCATATAAAATGTATGGCCGACAGGGTTCTTTTTACATGTGTCGACCTGTAATTTAAACCACTTTACGCCCGGATGTGGGCATTTTTTGTTGCACTAACTATTCTTTAGCGTAATAAACATTAAAACTCGAGACAAGTGCCTATCGTCAACGAATAGTAACGAAATAAGATAAGTAAGATATTCCTATTTATGTTAGTCTAACTCTATCATCATCTAAACACGACAGCTCGTAAGATACAATAGGTAGGTGCTAAATTCGCCTATAAACATAATTATGATGTGATGAACCTGTATACTCGTATAACAAAGAGCGCATAAATGACGACTCTATTTCTAAATGAAATGAAATGAAAAGAAATGTGTTTATTTGCTCAACATTATGTACATTTAGATGGTATACTCAATTGTTATTAGTCCAGATAATGTCAATACCTTATACTAGTAGGCATGCAAAAAATCAGATTACATATTAGCATTATTTTCTAGGGCCGTTAGGTCTTGTCAGATTTTGTTACCAGCTTTGTTATGGAAGATATTAATGCTGGTGCCTGTAGGTAAGGTACCTACCTGCCAAAGACACCTCACATTATATATTTGGATTAAGGGCGAAAACCACATAAGAGTACCTTATTACCGAGTTACCATATAGCGGCTATACGAATACATATACATTGGCACCGTTAGTCATCCTAGTGCTTAAAACGTTTTCGCCATATCGGCGACGCTGAGTCAGCATTCGCGCCGCGCAGCGATGCAAAATGTTTAGGTACATTGAAAACAATGGGCAGATGCGAGCCCGATAGCCTTTTCTGCGCGCAAATTGATCAAATTCGCTTTATGTCCATATAATTGTTAATACGTATTGTAGGCACTGCTGCAATAGGAATTTTGCAGGATACCAAAGATTCCACAATTTTCCAACGCCTACTTTTGTTTGCATAAGACCTACGAGTAGGTCTTATGCAAACACTGTCTCACTATTTAGTATACCTACAACTTTAGAGCTGTACAAAATGAGGTGTTGGGTAGTAGAGTAGAATTACTAGAGTGGGTATGGAGTAGTTTCGGAGATTACCGCGTACCTTAACTTATAAATTTACAATCTAACAGATTGTTCCTCTCCTTGAAGTATTGATTATCTCTTTATAATATTACTATTTAATTTCGTACCTATGTCGCGTGCGATGCCTATTTGCGTAGAGTTGATTCGTGAGAACGAGAGCGCGAAACACACTGACATCAAATTGTAATGCGAAACATAAGTATCGCATCGATCCCCTTGATCTCCCATGTCTAGGTTATTCCTCAGCCTGTCACGCATACTAACTTTCACAGTCTATCCGGGGGTCCATTAAAGTCTTGTCTCACTCGCATTGTACGAATTAGAAAAAGGGGGTAGATTTTCTCGTCTCGCGTCGCGGTGTTGTGCTAGCCGCGCAAGGCTAGGCACGTCGCCAGGGAGCGCGCCTTGACCCGATTCAAAACCGGTCGGACGCAAACAACACTCCTTAACGGGCAAAGAAATGGTCAGCTGGGTAGCGGATGATAGTCTCCAGTTGTCTCACGTCAAGAAGGATGCAAGATGAATACAAACATTATTCATTAGCATACCGCAGCCTTTTATTCGGAAAACAGGAAAAGTTCGTAGTTCCAGCCTTAGTGACGTTGGTGACACTAAGTCCAAGCCATTCTGGTTGGAAAAGAATACCAAAAGACGGTCAAAGAATACCTACTTATATCCAGCCGGGTGGACTTGGTTGAATTATGGGTATACCTACAACCAAATATCTGCCATGTCATTTTCTGAATCGCTCAAACAAATTATACCTACTACTTAGTAGGTACCTACCTACTTGATGGGGTTAAATGCAAAAGAGCAAAATCAGAACGTCCACAAAAGAAATAAAAGAAAGTAAGTATGTACCAAATACTTACTCTTATATCCATCATTGGAAGGAGCAGTGATCATCGGTCGATTTGTTGGATAAGTAGGTAGTCAATTAGGTACCTACCTGAGATCCTCGATTTTCTATGAAATCACTCGTATTAGACGGACATGAAATTAATATAAACTGTGTACTAAAACTAACCCCTTCTTTTCATGCTGTGCGACCAAGGTACCCAGTCATCATGAGATCACAGGGTTACAGATCGACACATGTAAAAAGAACCCTGGCGGCCATACTTTTATATGGCCGCCAGGGCTCTTTTTACGTGTGTCGACCTGTATCTAGTACCTACTTCTATCCACACTTTGACTGTCCCTCGCTTTCGCCACTGTCATGGGTAGATACGTCCGTGCATTACATGTAATGCACAAATGTATAGAATCATCTATTTCTGACGTCACGTAGACGAGGCAGACCTACCTAGTTTGACGGTGCATTACATATAATGCACGGACATTCAAAGTGTTAAAAACTCCACGGCGCGGTCGCAATACGGAGAGCACTGGAGGTCAAAAATAACTAAACACTCACAGAAGGTACCTAATAGTAGTTTCCTATTTTATCACAGAGAGCCGGACGCGACCGGAAACAGCTTTTTACCATTGAGTAGGCATGTTAGTGATCTTGGAAGATAATATAGCAAATTAAACTGCTGATTAAAATATAAGGAAGTGGCTTACAATAATATGAAAATTGAACCGGAAGACGCCATGATTCAGAGCGGGCGTGATTTAGCAAATCTCCGCCGAATATGGCGTCGGCCTTGTGCCTCCGATAGAAGCTTGGAGCGATTTGCATGTGGATTCTGCTTATATGGACATGGTTCAAGTTCAGTTCCTGTACAGTTCAGGTTGAGGTGATTTGATAGGTTTGCCGCGTCGTAGTGGTTCATTCCACTCCAATATAAACTTCTTTTGCTTATTTCACGCCTGCCTGGGTCTAAAGTATATCCGAACCAAAACTGTTACACAGTTATTAGTCAAACTAACTTTATAAACTTCGAGTGGAAATGTTATTAGGGATTTGTTATGCTCCCAGATATTTAGAGGACGGTCGTAGAGACGCTTTAGTTTCCCTACTTACCAATTTAATTTTATCTACTATTCCTCTACCAATTGAAAACCTTGATAAAATTTTGACATACTTAGGTAAGTTTTTGCGTGGGCGATAATATAGGTATGCATAGATATGTATCTTAGTATATTAGGTTAGTTGTCATTGAAACGCCAATTTGTCTTTGGTAGGAGTTTATTTATTATAATATCTATCTAACAAAAATTATTACAAAATGACAATACCTACTTACACTGGGTACGTATAACTGGCTCTTACACCTTAATTTAACATTTTTCTTTTTCATTTCATTTTTCAATTCCGACGATACGCCATTTTAATTTCTTAAATTAAGTAATTTTTAATATTACCTGTCCTTCGGTACCAATTAAGGTACTCGTGAACATGACGTCATTTTGATTTTGTGTACCCTGGTATCTATGCTGCCAATGGGCGAAAAACTCTGTACATATTTGAATGCGTAGATTCTTCAGAGCCAGTATACATTAGTTCTTCCTTGACGAAGGCGCGCCCTATCCCAAGGATCCCAGGACGTCAGATGACAGTATGTTGATACATTGGGACTAGGGCTCGAGTTCATGAGTATGGCACATATAACCTATACTCACGCTAGCATTGCGCACCGTACCAAGGGTATAGGCGAAGGGTACAACGACCATCATATAATATCGTGATTCATGTTACTGTTTCCATTGTATATATTTAAACCCAGCATAAAGCAGCCTACTGCTGGCATTGGAACGATGCCCTAAAGCTAAGGATTCATTAAGGGACATACATTGCGCCAACATTGCGCGACGTCAACATGTCAGACACCATCGCGCGACAGATTACATATAGCGCGCAGGGACCTTATACCGGTCTTATTTTCATACTGAAATACCGGTACATATATTATGTATTGTAATTGATTGTGATATCTCCGGTATCTCGTATTTCAAATGTATTCTGACCTCTAATATTTCAGCGTTGCCTAAATACAACATTTGTCCCCTATTGAAGCCTTGGCCTAAATGTCAACATTCAAACATTAAGCTAAGTTTGTAGCATTTAGTATTAAAAGTTATTTGTAAATAGATTTTGTGCATCATATTAGATATTCTACTAGAACAAATAGTCTGAAAAAGAAATAGGTTTAAATATATATAGTGAATATATACCGGGTGGAAAGGCACGACGATCCCTTCCGCAAAAGGGGGATTGTTTAGACTGAGTACAGTATTTCCTCTAAAGAAACTAGGCTCATATTCATAACCGTTTTGAAGTTATAGGCAGTTAACTTTTAATGCAAAATACTGCAAGTGACCACCCTCATTAGGGTCAGTAACATTTTAACAATTACACAAGAGTCAGTGACCTTTATCAATACGTATAAACGATAATTAGTACGTATAGTAATAGTAGGGTTGTCACAGAAGAACATTAATTAATTTTATTATTTTTAATAATTGATCGTAAAAAAAATCTAAACATTACGAATCGATTTTCCATCACTTAAACTAACCCCCCTTTGCGGGAAGGATCGTCGTGCCTTTCCACCCGGTATATTCATTATTTACCACTAATGACATTAATTTGATTACTCTAGAATAAAGCTAGCTGAGATTTAAGTAATCAACAAAGTGTGATAAATAAAGAGATAAATAAGTACCAACTCTCAAATCTTTCCTTCCTCTTCCAAAAATATAGGTCATGAAATATAATTGCTTTCACTACATTAATAATATATTTAAAATTACATAATAAAAAATCCAAATACGAACAATAGCTAACGTTAAAATAATGCGGTTAATTCCAAGGATGCCCTAGGGCCGTAGTCAAGGTTACAATCGACAAGCGCTAACGCCAATAGAAAATAATAAAATGTATGGGAATGACAGATGCCGACGAAACACTTTTCCTTAACATCTGTCATTCCCATACATTTTATTAGTTTTCTATTGGCGTTAGCGCTTGTCGATTGTAACTTTGTCTAGGCCCCCTGGCCTTCGAAATACGAACACTATCAAAGATACAGACGTGACATTTTAAGTAAGAGAGCTGTTGTCCCAACATAAAAACAAATGGTATCAACTACCAGTAACTATATTTAGGGATTAATTGGCGTTGGCACAGTCAGGGGTGTTAACATTTGTACATAAACACACCTTTATGTCACTGACAATAGAGTCCTGAGCAGATATTTGTGTCCATATTTATGTACGTATATTAATACCCCTGACTCCACTGTTTAATAATCTAAATATAATTATCTATTAAAAGGAACTCTAATCTCGGGTTAGATACTATAGCCCAAGCACTTTACTTTCATTAGTATGGAAAAAATGGAAATTTGGAAATAATTCATAACAGCAGCATTTTTGTGTGTAACTGATATATTATCATTTTAGTAATTACGTAGACTCAAAATCCACCAAAATATTAGTCATCAAAAAAATCGATATTTAACCAATTCCTGAAAAAAGAGGAAAAATATTAATAGATATTTTATTTTTTGTTGGTTCATTTACAGGAGCTCTTCAAGAATAATAAATAAATCACACAAAAAACATAATGGATGTGTCATTTATTTTTATATATTTACTTCCCGATGGAAATTTTGGTGGATTCTTGGATAAGGCATCTTAGAATAACATTTGAAAATTAAACAAACAAAAAAAACGCTGTTATAAATTAATGTTTGAAAAAAAACGTAATTTTCCTGGGGTACTAGTGGTAGTATGCAATGTGCTAGATTTCTGGCAATGTGTCCTATCTATTAAGGCTCAACTCATATGTGGCACAGGATCTGGTTCTCTGTCACGGTTTGGGCCTCCAGGGCACGCGAAACGCTTATTCCCATGTCATATCACTTGTTATACAAGTGCTCGAATATGATAATATAAGCGCTAAGTGCGCCATGCTCCGAAAACCTTGTGATACAACCTGATCCGGGATACTGATGTGTGCGGGCCTTTAAAGTTTCAAAGCAATGCATTACGCTACGGCCATACTTCGCCCGAAAGTTATTGCCGTCCTTGTCTAACTTATATACGTTAGACAAGGACGGCAACAACATTTGGGCGAAGTGTGGCCAGGCCGTAGCGTTACAGCGTCTCATTCACAGGCCGTATTTCAAGCAATAGAGTAAAAATATAAAACATTTATCATACACAGGCTCATGGCAAAGGAATGCATATTGCAATGATTTAAATTTAACTTAAATCAAGCACTTAGAAACACGAGTAATAGTAAAATATCTGCTGGCTAAAATGGCAAGATCCGAATAAATTAGACGTATTTACTCAACAATGACATCAGTGTCATTATTGTTATTGCTATTTAAAGCATATAAGTGAATTTTATTAACACCAGCACGGCTATCACATGACGAGACACAGTCTATTTCTAATTAGAACGTTTAGAAAGAGACGGATAGTCCAAGTCGCCGCGACACCGCTCGCGGGCCTTGCTGCGATAGCCGTGCTGTGGGGCTAGTACAATTGACACCGCGACGCGACAAGAGACAAAAAATCCACACCCTAGAAAGAGGGGGTAGATTTTTAAACAGTGCTAGTGAGACTAAAGTAGATGTGGCGCGACTTGACAGCAAGTTGTGCAAACCCATCAAAGATGTTATAAATAAATAACATACACTGCCTATTATATGTTATCTCAAGAAAGAAAGAAAGAAAACATTTATTCGTGGCAATGGCAACAATACAAATTGTGGACATATACGCACATACACATACTAATATTACAAAGAAATTACTATAAATAGAGATATTGCTATCTATACTAATATTATAAAGAGGAAAGTCTGTGAGATAGTTCTTTGTTCAATGTAAGTTTGTATGTAATGGGTAATCTCTGGAACCGCTTACTCGATTAAAATAAATATTTCATCTGCGTGAAGAATGAACTTTCTGAATGGTTATAGGTTATTTTTTATCCTGCAGGTTTGCCTGCATTTTTAAAATACGCGGGCAGCTATCTCAAGACTTAAGGTGAGGTCAGAATATTCCCCTTTAATTACATAGCATTGGCAATTATGTACTATAATAAGTACCTACCAACGCTTTACAGGCATTAAAGTATAAAAATAGTACTTTCGACAAAAAGGTACTTTCGACCATGAAAACAATCATTGTTTCTACCCCTAAAAGTTGGATACTTTTGAAAAACAACCTCAGAGAGTCTCTACCTCCACCAGGTAGTAGTTAGGTGCTCAAATGTAACAAAAAGGTAATCTTATGCTTTCCTGCTTTCTCGAAATTACACCTTAAGCTTAAACCATAAGTTATACTAAAGAGAAATTGGTAAAAAAACTATGAAACATAATCACAACCTTAATCAAATGTTCTTTTTCTAAAAATGTATTAGCATAATCAATATAATCTTTGATAGCTGAGCATACCTCTGGGCGAGCATTTGCCGCGCGCGGAAGCCTCGGCGAAGGTATTCGCTATTGTATACTCGTAGGTACTTAAGATTACGTCAGCTTGCCGAATTGCATCAAAGTACCTAGTCCATCCAAAAAGCAACTCTAACGTCCTTGATAGAAGTTTTATAAAAAGTCAGCCACAATGAAATAATCTCAACCATAAACACCGCGGGTCCCCTTGTACAGCCAAATAATCGGAGTCCACTATATCTTCGTCTCTTTCAACTCATGCAAGTCATGCATACAGAGAGAGACAGACGTGGACGCCCATTATTTGGCAGCTCAATATAGGGATCAATTACTGATACTGATTTTGAATTCGTTTTATATAATCCTGTAATTTTTTTCAAAGTTCATTTTTTTTCGGCTTTGTGAAAACAGCATTCACTACCTAATTGTAAATTAACTTTTTTGACCTTCAAAAAGTGTTCTGTATGAATCTCTATTGAATAAAAATATTTAGTTTATGATTTATTTACCCGGCTATTTAACTAACTACAGCATGACAGTCCACATTCAGGGTACAACTTGAACTGCCTGTTTTACAACTTTCTTTAACATACAGCTCGATTATACCAAATCGAAATACCAGTTTAAAAAGCTATGGAACAAAACAGACATCAAATTCGTAATTCCTACAACTACTCTTTCACGACTTTGGGCCGCGACAGCAGCAGCGGTGAGCCATACGTAAGAATGAGCTAACGCTATCCGATCTCTCGCTTTAATGCATGGCGCTTGGTGCCGCTCCCACACCCGCTCGAAGCCGTCCTTACGGCTTCGAGCGGGTATGCGGGTGTGCGGGTGCGCCTTCCGCGGCCTCAGGCTTGTCACAGACTGGCGCGGCCTGGCCGCGGCGGACTATAGTAAACTTGTCCGCCGCTGTCAAATTTTCTATTGTCCGCCACCGCAGGCCGCGCCAGTGTGTTGCAGGCCTAGCTCCGGCCTCCAGCCCGCGGGCTGGAGGCCGGCGGGCAGCAGGGCGACTAGTGGCAGTTCATACGTTTGATGAGAGTTCAACCTATGAACGCACGCTCCTCGCCCCGCTGCCCGCTGGTGTCCAGACCGTGGCCTTATCCATACTAACATTATAAATGGGAAAGTGTATGTGTGTGTTTGTTTGTTTGTCCGTCTTTCACGGCAAAACGGAGCGACGAATTGACGTGATTTTTTTAAGTGGAGATAGTTGAAGGGATGGAGAGTGACATAGGATAGTTTTTACCCCCTAAGGGGGTGAAATGGGGGGGTAAAAGTTTGTATGGAGCTGCGATATAAACGAGTTCCACGCGGACGGAGTCGCGGACAGAAGCTAGTATTATAATAAAGCCAGAGCAATAGAGATCGCAAACTAAATCAAAACAAGTGTTATTGTACAGGTTTTTATAAATATGTAGGTACGTGAAGGTACCCTAAACTTACTTTTTATTTATCAAATGCAGCAGCCTTTTACTGGAGTACACTCTTCAGTAAATACGTTATATCGGATAATTTGTACAAAATTAATTAATTAACTCATACACATAGACAATGTCATGTTATTTTATTACGTACCATTTACAGTAATATAAATCTGGGACAAATGTAATATTGGACATTAGTCCATTTCAATAATGCCATTAATGGTAGGTACAGTTTGCCATAAGTATTAAACTTGATTAATTCTAAAACCACATATATGCATATAAATATAATTCTCAAACAATTCATAATTATACCGCTTACTTGCACAGTCGATGCAAAAACGTAAAATTCAATAAAATATACACAGTATAATTTTATTTTTGCATACAATTACAGAAACATAATGAAATATGGATATAATTCGTTTATAAACTGTAATTATATACATACACAATGACGCAATTCCGAGTGAACGGTCAATTTGTTTTAACAAAATTAAGTCACGATAGGTATTTTGTAGGTAGGTATGTTCATTATAACAAAAGTACATAATCTATAGTTACTAATTAAATATCATTAAGGTGCAACGTCACTGACGAATTCCATACAATTTTCGTTCGGACTAGACGTCTAATCTATCGATGTCAGGAACTTGAAATTGTGATATTTAGATAATATATGACCCTCTTCTCCCGCAGTTTGAATAAATACACGCAAAAACCAGTAATATTCAAACAATAGCCATTTGAAATTCATAAAATTTTACTCCGAGCCTTGTATGTGTGCGTGAGTTAGACACTGTCCGTGTAAATGACATGGCCGCGTCACAATGACAGCACGTTGCCTAAAACCTTCACTAGATGTCTTTAATATCAAACAAGATTAGTTAGATAGCGGAGTGAATAGTAGTAATTATAATCACCAGACGGTGACACCATCGTACAAACACTTTTAGTTTGTGGTGAAAGAGATAGCATTATTTTTATCTTGCTACGCTGCTCATTTTGGTAATGACGTAAGAGCAATGTCATTTGTTTTTGATAGACTGAATTTCAAGCAACAATGAATGAATTTCAATGCTTTGCTCTTTAGCCGTGATAGACCTACTTCAAGTCCACGGAACGATAACTATGCATACCTAGGTACATTTTGCGTCTTATTAGAAAGAAGTAAGATCCAATATTGAAACGTAATCTGTGCTACCGAACGTATACATATTTAGGTTTTGATCAAATGACATACATACATACATACATACATTCACGCCTTTATTCCTAAAAGGGGTAGGCAGAACACCTGAAACGTATGTTCCAGCGCCACTTAATGTTGGTATAAAATATCGACAAAATGTGATATTGCAGTGATAGGTTGCTAGCCCATCGCCCACATCACACTTCAACATTGGTCCTTTACTCGATTTTTACGACACCCACGGGAAGAAACGGGTGTTGTTGATCAAATGAACCGTTTGAATTTCCAACTTGCAGATTATAAGCAAGTTTCGATTGAGTGAATGTTACGTAATGTAGCATTAAATATAACAGACAATTATTAGGAGTGTAAGTACCTGATAAATTTAAACATTCGCTTTAGTCGACTGCACATCGATTGACAGTAAATTACCTACTGCAACCTATTTAGGAATCGACTGTTCAACTAGAATATTAGATTACCCCCAAAATGTAAATTAACTAAGTCACAATTTTTCTTCTTTACGAGTACAATGTTGTGAGGGTAGAATTATACACTCGTAGGCATTCTTCGGTGCAGGTACTGATGCCAGTTACGACCGGTGGTTAGGCAAAGTGGTTAGGGGACAGCATAACAGTGCCGCAACCAGTTAGAAATGTCCATTACCGGTATTTTTTTAAAGCCTTGTGATATCTTTTTAATACCGGTTACAAACCGGTATTATTTCGATACTTACTTAGATATTTTTTTGTTCTTAAGCGGGTCGACCTTGCCCTCCACGCCGAAGCCGAAATATCGGTTACCTTTATAACTTTTATGAAACCGTATTTACGGTACCGAAAAAAATGACATAAAATATAAAGCTGCAGCCAGCTATGTCCCGGAGAAACCCGATATATTTAATTAATTATGCTATTATTAACATACTAGGTAATGCAAACCACCATCATGGAATCCCGAAATCCCGGAATCTCCTACCGATTTTTCCAATATTCTAATACCAGAATTTAAAAGGACCAATGTCGAAATAAGTGTATTATTATTATTTTTATCCTGCTAGTATTGTAAATGCGAAAGTTTAGATGTTTATATGTATAAATATTTGAATGTTTAGATGTTTGGATGTTCGTAACTCAATCACGCTTAAACTGCGCAACCTTATTGCCTGCCTAACCTCTTAAAGCCCATGGGCCTACTCATGGGACTTATTCTGTCGAAGGCATTTAAATTATACTCAACTGGAATAGAGCTGGATTTGTTTTGTTTCAGGCACTTTTCAAAACAAACGAAAGTCAACTCTATTTCCAACACAATGCGATTCCAATTCCAGTGCCAATTTGTAATATATGCTGAGCCTTAGGAGGAGCCTAGATTAAAATATAGGACATTTTTTTTATCCCAGGTTCACGCAGACGAAACCGTGAGTGGTATCTAGTTTTTAATAAAAAAAAATTGACATGCATTTGTAAAAAAAAGGAACGCATAATCTAATGTAGTTAAATTTATTTGTTAGTTGTTATTGTTTGTCCTACGTAATTTTTCTACTGAAGAATAATCGCTTTTCCACTCTATTGTTGCTGGTGGTAAGAGCACTATTTGAACAGTTAGAAGGTAAAATAGGCTTCCGCTAGAATGGGTAACTTCTATGAATGAACGTAGAACACCGTAAATGGGGAATGTAGGAAAAAAATGATTTATTGACTTTTTTTTCTGCTAAGTTTTTTCTTTTTTCTCAAAAAAACGTAGTTTTTAGGGTTGTTAACTGATTACACAAACGTTACCTGAAATAAAACTTTAAGTACTAAACCTTTGGTTGTAAACATGAATGTAAAAAAAAAATTATGCATCTAAAAAAAATATACTGTTACTACTATCGGTTCAGGGAGGGCACTTATTCTATTGTATAGACAGTTTCCAAATTTACAATGACTCCCTGAACAGATAAAAGCAGTGGTCGAAAACAGCCCCATAGGTATTTTTAAGTAAATAGGTTGGTTTTGCTGTGAGAGATGAGTGTTTAATTTTATATTAGGTAATATACCACTAGTAATGTTTGGACAAAAAAATAAGGTGTAAAACTTCCAATAATGTTAATCCAAAACACAAAAACACAAATGTATTGTTTACACTTTTAATTTCAGACTTATTTTACAAAAAAAGTGAACTTTATGCTAAAATAAGCATTAGAAAGAAGGATAAAGCACAAAGCACGAGGTCTTTTATATAAGACACTTTATGCCACACAGCTGTGTTGTTCCACATACAAGTGTTTTTATTATTTATATCTAAATAGTACTTACAACAATCAATATATTTATTTTGAATGTATTTATTATTTAACTCTATAATTTTAAATTTCGTTATTCAGTTCTCGAAAAGTTGCTTAAATAAAAAACCTAAAGAAGAAGAGGTTTGAAACGATCGGTTCGTATTTTTCGCTATCGAAATTGTCAAAATTGAAAATCGTATCACGCTCTTTTTCTTGTTTTCTTGCTAATCAACAAATTATTGAATTCAGATCACGAGATTATTAAACGAGTATCTATTTGTTAATTAATATTAAGATTTTATTTTTCGCTGTGTGTGGTGGTGTGCGGACTGCGATGGAGCTACCAGAGGCAGGCCTAAGTGGCTTGCAAAAAAGACCGACTCGTTCTCTCCCGAACGTTTTGCCTTCAACAAAAGCAAAGAGGCAGAAACAAAGTCCATTAACAACGCATGAGAAACGTTGGTGTTCAACATTTACAAGTTGGTGTGTGAACTTTGCAGCAATAATGAATTTCCGTGTAACAAACCGTGTCTGTTCAATATTTATCCCAAGCAGAAAAGGTTGACGACAACTTCTTCTTTGTTTAGCGCATTTCTAATCCTAAAAAAATGCACTATAATTTGCAACCAAATCTTGATAGGTATTATTATCGAAGCCCCGGTAATCCCGCTATTGAGGTCCAATATCAAAATTCAATGCTACCAGCATTGAGGATCATCTGATATTGAAGGTATATATCTATTTCGTTTTTGACGATTATAATAATGACTTCGTGTAAATTGTCATAGTAAATAATATATCAGTTTATATTACGTTCCACTGCTGGGCACAGACCTCCTCTCATGGACGAGAATTAAATGAAAAAAATAACGGTATCATAATTATACCGGTTTAGAAAAGGAATTATAAAAGTTTCAGTAAAATTAAAAATAAATACCGGTAACCGATATGTATTTCTACACGGGTCCGGATCCGGTACCGTTACGTTGGCGGCGCGGCTAACCTTTACAAGATAACGCTATTGTAATGGAATACCGATTCCATACCGGTATAACGTAACCGAAATCAGTCCATGCTCGTAAGTCAGCCTTTGAAAACAAAAGTGTTCGCCAATTGTTAAAAACTGAATCGATAACAATATCCATATACTTAATTGAACGAGCGAGCGAGACGAACGAAGATTTTCATTTCAGCTAGGCAATTATTCCAGATTTCCAGATTCGCGTTTAAAAGATCTTTACTTTACGCAAGTTGTTTGCTAGCAGAGCCGTAAATTTTTAGTGTTTCTGTTCTCGATTTTCGTCTGTTTATATATATGCATATATATTGTATGAAGGTATTTATATGTATTTTATTTATTTGTCTATTGTCGTTATTTATTATGTATGTATAACCACTGTGTGTTTATATCTGTAGTTGCACTAACCAAAATTTGTCTGCTTTGCCCAAATGTTGAAATGCTTACGGCTTTAAGTCCGCCTTTTGTACGATAAGTTGTTCTTTTGTTCAAATCAAAGATTAAATAAATAAATATTCTTTCGTATGTCCGGCTGTCTAGACTTCTCCTCTATATGTCGTAGGTAGCTATATTTCTCAACCGATTCTCGGGAAATTTTGTGAGCTGATTTGAAGATTATACAGAGTGACATTCAATCCGAAACTATAAGGGACACGGAAATTTGCTCTAAGGAGTCACCCAGACCGATTTTAGAAAGAATAAAAACTGCATTTAACTTAGTACGCAGTCAAATCTGTCTAAAAATCCTAGTTCGTTTTTTGCGTATAAGTATACCTAAGTATACTTACTATGCCTAAGCACGGCTATGTCCCCCCAGTAAGCATCACCAGTGAAAGATTTTTTATAATCGGATAAGTGGTTTCGGAGGTTATACCGTACATACAAACATACAAATAAATAACACTTTACAATAATCGTTCCGGTAGCATAGTGGTTCAGGCATGCGACTGTCAAACGGCGGTCGTGGGTTCGACAGATAAGTTTCATCTCATATTTACCTAAACAAGACATTCAATAATTTTGTAAGCAAATGCCCATAACCCAACCATTGAAGATTAGTAATGAATGAGTGAAAGCATCATAAACGTATAGAAACGTAAACGCGTGAAAAAGTTGAATTCGAATTTTGAATTTTGACGTTCATCGAAAACAGTACCATATTGTCAAATGATATATTTCTCTCTTTCTGATGCGGTCTAGGTCCAGATTCGAGAGACTGGCCACTAAGAGTTTTGATATACAAACTTGCCAATTATTCACAAAGCTTACTAAATTCGTCCGTCCGGTAACGCAAAATTGTTACCAACTTTGAGGTCATTATTTTAGACGCGAGTCACGGGCGAATACAAAACATTTTGTGAATAATACGTAGCCTCTCTGATTGTAATTATGTAGTACCGCAACTGCGGGTGAATATGGATATAACAAATCAAAGTACCAATATACTTCCTAAGTATAGATACCTTATTCCTTATAACGTTAGATTTTTGTAAGGAAAAATACCTCTTTTATCTTTCTTTATAAATATTGTACTTACTAGTGTTATTTCGATTATTTAATGTGTTTCAAATGGAACAATGTAAATGTTTTTTTGTTTATCAAAATAGTTTTCATGACGCGAATGACTTGAAGATTTACGCACGATTTGTCTAATATCATGTGGAATAGGGTATAGAATAGATAAAGGTAGTACTTTGATTTTTCAACAGTAAACCTACGGATAGGTACTCATGAATCATGATTTTCCAATTAAATGAAGGCGTAACATCTTTTTAAATGAAATACCTATGCATCATAATATTTACGTAGTAAGTAACATGACAGAATAGGTCCGCCAAAAATATAGGGGGTTTTGTGGATAATCTAGATACAAATCATGTTTATCAAGAAAACTTAAACAAGTTAAATATGAAAAAAAATTTTTTTGCACATTACAAGTAAATCTAAGTTAGTTTAGACGGTCATATTGGTTTAGAAATCCAAATTGAAAAACAAAAAAGATGTACGTTCATCGGGATTTGAACCCGGTTCAACGATGGCATTACAAACAGATTTAAGCAAAAGTGTATAACACTGCGCTACCGCATGACATTAGGTAACGAGTGAAAAAGTCAGATGCATTCGTCGTACATTCTAGAGTGCCAGACACAAGTACATTTAGTTTCGCTATTTCCTAATAGAGGCGCTACTGTAGATTTAGTTTTGCGCCCTCTAGTTTGATTTATGCAAAATGTTTGACAATGACAAACTTCGAAGTGACATTTAGCTACGTTAGTCTGCGTAAATTCACGAAAAAGCACTTTTATGCATATTTTCGGACTACATTTTAAAAGGAAACATTGTTTAGTGCAGATTGATTGCGATTCATACGTAGCAAGCTCTTCGGCTTCCGCAGTTTGAAACACATGTTGGTACTCGTCACGGTTTTGCGTAAAACGATGAGCAACCATCGAAATTATATATCGCGACATCTGTTAGCAACAGCTCGACAGGAACCAGTGACGTTGAACCTTAAGTACCAAAATGTTTACCATAAAGCCATTTAGTGCAGATAAATGGCACTGATGTTAGCGACACAATAAATTACAGAATATTTTAACACGAATTATTTCGACATGAAAATACACAAAACTTGCGAAAATCATCTTAAAACATTGACTTATATTTTGCAATTTTACAAAAATGCACGCTGTTTGACTATAGTAAATTGTGACGTCATTTGCAAGTATTTATCTACAAACTTCGTACTGGCCAAATACTATAATAGTCATATATCGTGTTCTCACGTCTTAAATAATCCATTGTATACCGTAATGTGTATGTACGAAGGTACAGTCAAGTGCAAAAATATGTATCGATAACATCCTCTCATAATTAAGCATCAAAACCATCCGCTGACATAAGAGTTATGGGTAAATTGTATGCATATTTTTACATTTGACTGTACCAACAATAGGTCCTTTTTGCAAAACATCGTCGAATTGAAGGTGATTATACCTACGAAAGGTAAAATATAAATTATATGTGTGTAAGTAAAGTTGCCAACAATAAATAACAGAGCAGTAAATACTGAAAACTTATCTGACGGACGTAACGCCATCGCCAGCTATAATGTTACGTTAATATTTGGTCAACTTGTCGCAGAAAAAAAACGGTTCATAACGTAAAGTTACTTCTAAAGTCAACAAACAATATCAAAGGCAAAATAAAATATTCACAGGCAGAGCGAAAAGTAAAGCAAAATAAATGGAAGATAATATTTACGCTCCATTCAACAACGCAAAACCAAACAATATTTGTATCAAACATGTAACAAGCAATCAAAAAAGTTTTTAAACATATATTTTAGCGCTCTAAACATCTTCCCAAAAACATGTTAATGCAATAAGTTGGCCAAACAACTTTGACACGAAGGTTACATTACCACCTAACGACCTAGGTCCTGACTAGGGTGCGTCACAGAAATGTGTCTTATTACTACGAGTACATCGAATTTACAACTATTTTTTGTGCCGCCCCACCGGTAACTTAAATATGGTCTTAAGCTAAGTTTCATTTATTTGAGGTAAAATCATTCGTTTCGACTTCCGTTCCTTTCGCACAGTTATCAACACTAATATTTGCACAAAACAAAAGTACGTAAATTTTTGTGCAACACATATATTATGATTATGTTGTAAAGACACAAAAATTGTTGTTGTACAGTCCGGGGTATGTATATCCTACTAATATTATAAATAAATAAATATAAGGGGACAATCTTACACAAATCGACCTAGTCCCATAGTAAGCTCAGTAAGGCTTGTGTTATGGGTACTAGACGACGATATATATAATGGATATAAATACTTAAATACATAGAAAATATCCATGACTCAGAAACAAATATTCATGCTCATCACATAAATGTTTGCCCTTACCGGGATTGGAACCCAGGACCTCTTGCTTCGTAGGCAGGGTCACTACCAACTAGGCTAAAGCGGTCGTCATAAATTAAAATAAATTATAAATGCGGCACGTTTGTTACTCAATCACGCTTAACCGATTTGGATAAAAAAATACACAAAGATAGTTTTCTCAAACATGCTCGGAAATGTATGCCTCAATATCACGAAATGAGGACATGAAGTTTCTTGATTAACGCTCCCTCCATTTCTACTAGGCCCTAGGGCCTGTATTCATTTTGATTAGTGATTAGTGCGAGTTCATACAATTGTTTTGCTGCGATTGCGAGTAGCTTTTGTATTGGCTCGCACTAATCACTAATCAATGTGTATCCAGGCCATTACGCCAAGAAGTAATGTATGGAAACCCTAAGTAAAACCATTATTGTCCGCTACTCTATCTTTTTAAATTTGATTAGTAATATTAAACTGACAAAGGAAACATTACATACTGCCAACCACCACTAGAAACTGTGAGCATACTTGCGAAATAAAAAAAACTAAATCTATGGTACTATACTTATGTGTGGTTAAACACATTACACAATTGTTTTCTGATCTTTCGTTCAGATTGTAATTTCAACAAACTATTATTTAATTGATTACTTTTTATTTATTTTAATTTTAATATTTCCTCACAGCGTTTGAGTGAAGCACTATACAATCCTCGGCCGGAACAGGGATTGCTGGACTCGTATTCGTATCCCAACCTCGTCCAGCAATCCCTTACTTCACGGCCTCTGCAGTAATGTACTATCTTAGCCTGGATAATAGTACATTACTGCAGAGGCCGTGAAGTAAGGGATTGCTGGACGAGCTTTGGGGTAGACGGCCGAGTCGTAGACGAGGCCGGATACAACGAGTCCAGCAATCCCTGTTCCGGCCGAGGATTGTATAGTGCTTTTCTCAAACGATGTGAGGAAATATTAAAATTAAAATAAATACCTACAAGGTAATCAATTAAATACTAGTTTGTTGAAATTACAATCGGAACAAAAGTTCAGAAAACAATTGTGTAATATGCCGCCTTTTTTATTTTTTAAACATGCCATTTCAACAAGCCGTTCAAGTACCATGTTTAACCGCGCATAAGTATAGTACCATAGATTTTGTTTTTTTTACGTCGCAAGTCTGCTTACAGAGTCTAGTGGTAGTTGGCAGTATGTAATTTTTCCTTTGTCAGTTTAATATTAGTAAGCAAATTTAAAAAGTTAGAGTAGCGGACAATAATGTTTTTAGTTAGGGTTTTCATACATTACTTCTTGGCCTAAGGCCAAGAAGTAATGTAGGGAGCCATAAACAAGTAACTTCTGGTCTTCATTTCGTGATATTAACGCATACATTTCAGAGCATGTTTGAGAAAAAATATATATTAGTTTTTATCCCGGGTCCACGCGCAGACGAAGTAGCAGGCGGAAGCTAGTAGGTCCGAAAATAAATAATTACATAACAAAATGTACACGCCTTTAAGACGACAATAGAGTCCTGTCCAGATGTCCTTATTTTTGTAAGTTTATTATTACCCCTGTATACAATGGTATATAATTGAAGGAAATATAGTGGGGAAGCGAAGAAGAGGAAGACTTAGAATAATCTACAAAGAGCAACCGGAGTAGATGGAGGGCCTACTTTGAGTTACACCGAGAAGAGCTTAGTTCTTAAATAAGAAGAGAAATTATTACCCCTGACTGTACTTGTACAAATCGCTTGTAAAGTATTGATGTTGCTAACTGTACAATAGCGATTCAAAGACGATCACTGTTGCTTCGAATAAGGCAATGCAAAAACTTAAGACAGCTGTCCTTTTTGCCGCTAATGAGTGATTTTATCCAACATTTCATTTCTAGCCCCTAATTAACATGCAACAATCCACAGTAGGTATCAAATCAACAAATTTCATTCTGTTACGTATTAGAGTGATATCGTACAAAGAGTGTCAAATTGAGCCTTACATCGTAATATGTGGTCAGCCTCTGTCAAGTTAGTGTCTTAGGACAATATTACTTAAACCAAATTGAGATTACAAATTCAGTGCGTTATCTTTATGTACATTTAAGTTCACATCTACAGTACAACGAACACGCTTCATAAGATTATACATACATAAGATTTTAAAGGCTGCTTGTTTTCCTCAATATAGGACCCCGATCATGAGACTAGAATAAATAATGATAGGAAACACTCAGGGTAAGGCAGAAAATTCCGCAAATCGCAAGGATTTATAGTTCGAGCTGAAGGCGATAACCAATGTAATCTGATGGATAACGACTACGAGTAGTAACGTGTGTATAAAATTCTAATTCCTACTCAGTAAATTATGTTTTTGCTGGGTATAGCTGTCAATCAGAAAACGTTTGCTAAGAGGCACTTTTGACAAAAAAACGGGTAATATATATATTTGTTGAAGTAAGATAAAACGGTTAATAACAAGAGGGGAACAAAAGTTTAGGGAATATTTTATATTACAGTTTATGTACCATGTGCAGATCCAATAAGAAAACGTAACAGTCAGTGATCATATAACCTTCAATGATTTAGAAGGCGGAATAGAGGGGACTGGTTGAAAAAGACGTTTATCCCAGCATGGTTCCGATAGCTCAGTTGGTTACAGCGACTAGCCGCGTATGCCCGAAAGTCGCTGGTTCGAATCTGGGTCGGAGGAAGATTCCCTTTTTAAATTTTTCATTTCATTTTATAAATGTCGTTAGCAGACGTTACTGCTTAAATAATCCAAATTTGTTTTATAAGGGTTTTTCAGAATGCATTGTCTCCAGCTAGCAACAGTGTGGCGAGAAGTCTAGCAGTCAAAATCCACCAACTAAACTGAAGAATGATCAACATGAATAGTAAACTTAGATTGGTGAAATTACGTTAAGTGCTTCTTAAACACTTAACGAAAGTCAAAATGCTAATCTAACCCACCGTTTTGTCAAGTTCCATTAGACTTTATGTCAACAAGTACAGTAGTACCACTAATATAAGTTACAAGGATGTACCTGCGCAGAAAACATTTTAACCAATCATAAGGCAGCGCGTTTGCGCGGATAAAATCTTCAACGCCCATTGGTCAAAATTTTGCGCGCAACGCCGGCAGCTCCGGCGCCCGCCATTTTGTCTGGACGCCATGAGCGGGAAAGCACGAGTTCACCTGACATTACATATTGTACCTTTTGTGGTACTACTGTATCTAATGTCAAAAATGTACAGAGTTCCTAAAATTTGTTATGACGCATCTTTATAAAACCGAACCTAATTAAAACATTGTTGAATTATTGTTGACTTTCCGTATGCTTTTCTAATTGGATCTATATATTGATCACACGTCGATATGACAAATTATTAAGATGAAATACACGCTAGGGATCTTGGTCCAAATACAACAGCGCGGAAGGTTAACACTAAAAATATATCAATAAAAACATTCAATATCATGCGTAGAGCCACACATATATCTGGGTAACAATAAATCAGTCTCGTTTGGTACTTGGGCCGACTTTTCAAATCGGTTTGAGGAAATTGGGACCCTGTATTGTTGAAAATTGGCACTGATATTTTAAACTTCAATACGAATGCAACACTCAATTTGACATGTCTAGCACCTTCGCGACTCGCCGAGCCGCTCACAGTCCATATATTCTCAGTCTCACTAATCTTATTCCATTCTACAGCCGCATCTATACGCAAACAATTGCTAACTAAGCATTTTGAGGGTACTATCTTTATAAAATTGAATCTCATAGTTTCAGAGATAGTGTCCACGAAAACAATTCTAAATCGTTGACATAGACAAATGCTTACTGTACTATGAAAATACAACCGGAGTTCGTTGGAAATTAAGTAAAACTTGACATTATTTTTCTGCGTTTCGCCCGTACAATTGAGAGAGCACCCTAACGCCTTAGCTACAAGGTCGGAATTGGCTTTCATCTGTGTACTTCCGCCCCAATGTGGGCTGTATATAACGCAATAAAAAATAATTAATTCGAAAATGATGTCGATATGACTTTCCCCTCGGCGTTTGTAAATTGTATCACGGAGGATATCAGCTCTAGAAATGCCAAAGCGCGACAAGTATTTCTCAATTACACAGACGAAACCTACTCTGAATTCATTTCGTGGTTCGCCAGCGGTACACTGAATACAGGAGTACAATACAAAATCAGATCGACTGGTCCGTGCCCTCGTAAGCAGCTCGGGCGCGTAAGGCAAGCTGGCACTTATCACTGAGGTAATAGAGTGCGTGTTAGAATTGAATTTGCTAACTCTTATCGGCAGGAAATGGAATCTTGAGGCGGCAGGAACAACGGCCGTTTTGGGCTTAAACTGTTTCGTCAGATCAGCGCAGAGGAAAGTGGAGCTTACTCTGGCAGGAATAGCGTCTATTTTGGGCTCAAACTCGTCAAGTCTTTTCAGGCCGGCAGCGCAGATGAAAATAGTCTTTACCGCTGCAATAGCGGCAGTCTTGGGCTCAAACGCAAGCCGCATCAGATCAGCGCAGAGGAAAGTGGTCCTTACCGCAGTAGGAATAGCGTTATGTTTAGGTTCCGAAATGTCAATTGTCTTAAGAGCAGCAGCGCAGTGGAAATTGGTCCTTAATGCAGTAAGAATAGCGTTCTTTTTAGGTTCCAAAATATCAAGTGTCGTTATAGCAGCAGCGCAGGGAAAAGTGTTTCTCACCGCTGCAGCAATAGCGACAGTCTCGAGCTCAAACTCAAGCTGCATCAGATCAGCGCAGAGGAAAGTCGTCCTTACCGCAGTAGGAATAGCGTTATGTTTAGGTTCCGAAATGTCAATTGTCTTAAGAGCAGCAGCGCAGTGGAAATTGGTCCTTAACGCAGTAGGAATAGCGTTCTTTTTAGGTTCCAAAATATCAAGTGTCGTTACAGCAGCAGCGCAGGGAAAAGTGTTTCTCACCGCTGCAGCAATAGCGACAGTCTCGAGCTCAAACTCAAGCTGCATCAGATCAGCGCAGAGGAAAGTCGTCCTTACCGCAGTAGGAATAGCGTTATGTTTAGGTTCCGAAATTTCAATTGTCTTAAGAGCAGCAGCGCAGTGGAAATTGGTCCTTAACGCAGTAGGAATAGCGTTCTTTTTAGGTTCCAAATTGTCAAGTGTCTGTGGAGCAGCAGCGCAGGGGAAAGAGGTCCTTACCGACACGGTAATAGGGAGCATGTTGGGGCGCGGGGGGCGGACGACTCGGCGCGGCAGCTAGGCGCGGCGGCGCGCGGGGCGCGGGGGGCCCCGTCACCGCGCGCCGCGCCCGCGCCGGCCCGGCTTGCCGCGACGGTTGAAGCCCCTGAGAATGCCAAGGGTTCATATACTATACACTCATAACCAGGGTCCGTTCCTTTCGTGCCGATGACCTCAAATCACACACAGGATGATTTTAATAGTACATAACTACAAGTAAAAGGTTGCCGGCCGAGTACATTTATAGACCCAAGAGGTTATTGGCAACCCCTTTTCATGCCGAGGTAAGTATAGTCTTTTCTCAAACATGCAATAAAATAAATAAAAAAAAAAACTTCAAGAAATTAAACCTTAATTATCATGGCTGAACACAGTGATGCTGTGCCACAAATAAACACAAAAATAATACTTCCCGGCTTAGGCCTTCAATTGTGTATGAGATTCCTTTACAGTTCTCTCGAGTTGTTCCGCCCAAAACGGAATAATTTGAAGCCTGTTATACCGCACGTGATGATGACATTTCATTGCATGTTCGGGAAATATCGATACAATTAACAAACCTGCTCACAAAATTCTTTACAGTACATATGGTGCTACTTTTCCGCACTACTATAAAATATAAAAATAATAAAAATAAATATAAGTTGACAATCTTACACAAATCGACCTAGTCCCATAGTAAGCTCAGTAAGGCTTGTGTTATGGGTACTAGACGACGATATATATAATAGATATAAATACTTAAATACATAGAAAATATCCATGACTCAGAAACAAATATTCATGCTCATCACATAAATGTTTGCCCTTACCGGGATTCGAACCCAGGACCTCTTGCTTCGTAGGCAGGGTCACTACCAACTAGGCTAAAGCGGTCGTTAAAACTACTGAAAAAGAACTCGTTGCGAAATTCCTATTTTCGGCACTTGTATCGTAAATAACAATAGCTGGCCGCTCGCCACCCCGCTGCCTGTTGGCGTACAGAACGCGGCCTTATGCGCGGGCGCACTTAAGCCTTTAAGTAATACCTGTACGGCGGGCGGCAGCGCGGCTCGGAGTCGTGGCTCGCGCTCCCGTTGTGCGCGGCCGGCGCCGCGGGCTTGGCGTCCGGCGCCGCGCTCGCCGAACCATTGGCCTCCTACAGACAATAATACCTGTACGGCGGGCGGCAGCGCGGCTCGGAGTCGTGGCTCGCGCTCCCGTTGTGCGCGGCCGGCGCCGCGGGCTTGGCGTCCGGCGCCGCGCTCGCCGAACCATTGGCCTCCTACAGACAATAATACCTGTACGGCGGGCGGCAGCGCGGCTCGGAGTCGTGGCTCGCGCTCCCGTTGTGCGCGGCCGGCGCCGCGGGCTTGGCGTCCGGCGCCGCGCTCGCCGAACCATTGGCCTCCTACAGACAATAATACCTGTACGGCGGGCGGCAGCGCGGCTCGGAGTCGTGGCTCGCGATCCCGTTGTGCGCGGCCGGCGCCGCGGGCTTGGCGTCCGGCGCCGCGCTCGCCGAACCATTGGCCTCCTACAGACAATAATACCTGTACGGCGGGCGGCAGCGCGGCTCGGAGTCGTGGCTCGCGCTCCCGTTGTGCGCGGCCGGCGCCGCGGGCTTGGCGTCCGGCGCCGCGCTCGCCGAACCATTGGCCTCCTACAGACAATAATACCTGTACGGCGGGCGGCAGCGCGGCTCGGAGTCGTGGCTCGCGCTCCCGTTGTGCGCGGCCGGCGCCGCGGGCTTGGCGTCCGGCGCCGCGCTCGCCGAACCATTGGCCTCCTACAGACAATAATACCTGTACGGCGGGCGGCAGCGCGGCTCGGAGTCGTGGCTCGCGCTCCCGTTGTGCGCGGCCGGCGCCGCGGGCTTGGCGTCCGGCGCCGCGCTCGCCGAACCATTGGCCTCCTACAGACAATAATACCTGTACGGCGGGCGGCAGCGCGGCTCGGAGTCGTGGCTCGCGCTCCCGTTGTGCGCGGCCGGCGCCGCGGGCTTGGCGTCCGGCGCCGCGCTCGCCGAACCATTGGCCTCCTACAGACAAAAATACCTGTACGGCGGGCGGCAGCGCGGCTCGGAGTCGTGGCTCGCGCTCCCGTTGTGCGCGGCCGGCGCCGCGGGCTTGGCGTCCGGCGCCGCGCTCGCCGAACCATTGGCCTCCTACAGACAATAATACCTGTACGGCGGGCGGCAGCGCGGCTCGGAGTCGTGGCTCGCGCTCCCGTTGTGCGCGGCCGGCGCCGCGGGCTTGGCGTCCGGCGCCGCGCTCGCCGAACCATTGGCCTCCTACAGACAATAATACCTGTACGGCGGGCGGCAGCGCGGCTCGGAGTCGTGGCTCGCGCTCCCGTTGTGCGCGGCCGGCGCCGCGGGCTTGGCGTCCGGCGCCGCGCTCGCCGAACCATTGGCCTCCTACAGACAATAATACCTGTACGGCGGGCGGCAGCGCGGCTCGGAGTCGTGGCTCGCGCTCCCGTTGTGCGCGGCCGGCGCCGCGGGCTTGGCGTCCGGCGCCGCGCTCGCCGAACCATTGGCCTCCTACAGACAATAATACCTGTACGGCGGGCGGCAGCGCGGCTCGGAGTCGTGGCTCGCGCTCCCGTTGTGCGCGGCCGGCGCCGCGGGCTTGGCGTCCGGCGCCGCGCTCGCCGAACCATTGGCCTCCTACAGACAATAATACCTGTACGGCGGGCGGCAGCGCGGCTCGGAGTCGTGGCTCGCGCTCCCGTTGTGCGCGGCCGGCGCCGCGGGCTTGGCGTCCGGCGCCGCGCTCGCCGAACCATTGGCCTCCTACAGACAATAATACCTGTACGGCGGGCGGCAGCGCGGCTCGGAGTCGTGGCTCGCGCTCCCGTTGTGCGCGGCCGGCGCCGCGGGCTTGGCGTCCGGCGCCGCGCTCGCCGAACCATTGGCCTCCTACAGACAATAATACCTGTACGGCGGGCGGCAGCGCGGCTCGGAGTCGTGGCTCGCGCTCCCGTTGTGCGCGGCCGGCGCCGCGGGCTTGGCGTCCGGCGCCGCGCTCGCCGAACCATTGGCCTCCTACAGACAATAATACCTGTACGGCGGGCGGCAGCGCGGCTCGGAGTCGTGGCTCGCGCTCCCGTTGTGCGCGGCCGGCGCCGCGGGCTTGGCGTCCGGCGCCGCGCTCGCCGAACCATTGGCCTCCTACAGACAATAATACCTGTACGGCGGGCGGCAGCGCGGCTCGGAGTCGTGGCTCGCGCTCCCGTTGTGCGCGGCCGGCGCCGCGGGCTTGGCGTCCGGCGCCGCGCTCGCCGAACCATTGGCCTCCTACAGACAATAATACCTGTACGGCGGGCGGCAGCGCGGCTCGGAGTCGTGGCTCGCGCTCCCGTTGTGCGCGGCCGGCGCCGCGGGCTTGGCGTCCGGCGCCGCGCTCGCCGAACCATTGGCCTCCTACAGACAATAATACCTGTACGGCGGGCGGCAGCGCGGCTCGGAGTCGTGGCTCGCGCTCCCGTTGTGCGCGGCCGGCGCCGCGGGCTTGGCGTCCGGCGCCGCGCTCGCCGAACCATTGGCCTCCTACAGACAATAATACCTGTACGGCGGGCGGCAGCGCGGCTCGGAGTCGTGGCTCGCGCTCCCGTTGTGCGCGGCCGGCGCCGCGGGCTTGGCGTCCGGCGCCGCGCTCGCCGAACCATTGGCCTCCTACAGACAATAATACCTGTACGGCGGGCGGCAGCGCGGCTCGGAGTCGTGGCTCGCGCTCCGTTGTGCGCGGCCGGCGCCGCGGGCTTGGCGTCCGGCGCCGCGCTCGCCGAACCATTGGCCTCCTACAGACAATAATACCTGTACGGCGGGCGGCAGCGCGGCTCGGAGTCGTGGCTCGCGCTCCCGTTGTGCGCGGCCGGCGCCGCGGGCTTGGCGTCCGGCGCCGCGCTCGCCGAACCATTGGCCTCCTACAGACAATAATACCTGTACGGCGGGCGGCAGCGCGGCTCGGAGTCGTGGCTCGCGCTCCCGTTGTGCGCGGCCGGCGCCGCGGGCTTGGCGTCCGGCGCCGCGCTCGCCGAACCATTGGCCTCCTACAGACAATAATACCTGTACGGCGGGCGGCAGCGCGGCTCGGAGTCGTGGCTCGCGCTCCCGTTGTGCGCGGCCGGCGCCGCGGGCTTGGCGTCCGGCGCCGCGCTCGCCGAACCATTGGCCTCCTACAGACAATAATACCTGTACGGCGGGCGGCAGCGCGGCTCGGAGTCGTGGCTCGCGCTCCCGTTGTGCGCGGCCGGCGCCGCGGGCTTGGCGTCCGGCGCCGCGCTCGCCGAACCATTGGCCTCCTACAGACAATAATACCTGTACGGCGGGCGGCAGCGCGGCTCGGAGTCGTGGCTCGCGCTCCCGTTGTGCGCGGCCGGCGCCGCGGGCTTGGCGTCCGGCGCCGCGCTCGCCGAACCATTGGCCTCCTACAGACAATAATACCTGTACGGCGGGCGGCAGCGCGGCTCGGAGTCGTGGCTCGCGCTCCCGTTGTGCGCGGCCGGCGCCGCGGGCTTGGCGTCCGGCGCCGCGCTCGCCGAACCATTGGCCTCCTACAGACAATAATACCTGTACGGCGGGCGGCAGCGCGGCTCGGAGTCGTGGCTCGCGCTCCCGTTGTGCGCGGCCGGCGCCGCGGGCTTGGCGTCCGGCGCCGCGCTCGCCGAACCATTGGCCTCCTACAGACAATAATACCTGTACGGCGGGCGGCAGCGCGGCTCGGAGTCGTGGCTCGCGCTCCCGTTGTGCGCGGCCGGCGCCGCGGGCTTGGCGTCCGGCGCCGCGCTCGCCGAACCATTGGCCTCCTACAGACAATAATACCTGTACGGCGGGCGGCAGCGCGGCTCGGAGTCGTGGCTCGCGCTCCCGTTGTGCGCGGCCGGCGCCGCGGGCTTGGCGTCCGGCGCCGCGCTCGCCGAACCATTGGCCTCCTACAGACAATAATACCTGTACGGCGGGCGGCAGCGCGGCTCGGAGTCGTGGCTCGCGCTCCCGTTGTGCGCGGCCGGCGCCGCGGGCTTGGCGTCCGGCGCCGCGCTCGCCGAACCATTGGCCTCCTACAGACAATAATACCTGTACGGCGGGCGGCAGCGCGGCTCGGAGTCGTGGCTCGCGCTCCCGTTGTGCGCGGCCGGCGCCGCGGGCTTGGCGTCCGGCGCCGCGCTCGCCGAACCATTGGCCTCCTACAGACAATAATACCTGTACGGCGGGCGGCAGCGCGGCTCGGAGTCGTGGCTCGCGCTCCCGTTGTGCGCGGCCGGCGCCGCGGGCTTGGCGTCCGGCGCCGCGCTCGCCGAACCATTGGCCTCCTACAGACAATAATACCTGTACGGCGGGCGGCAGCGCGGCTCGGAGTCGTGGCTCGCGCTCCCGTTGTGCGCGGCCGGCGCCGCGGGCTTGGCGTCCGGCGCCGCGCTCGCCGAACCATTGGCCTCCTACAGACAATAATACCTGTACGGCGGGCGGCAGCGCGGCTCGGAGTCGTGGCTCGCGCTCCCGTTGTGCGCGGCCGGCGCCGCGGGCTTGGCGTCCGGCGCCGCGCTCGCCGAACCATTGGCCTCCTACAGACAATAATACCTGTACGGCGGGCGGCAGCGCGGCTCGGAGTCGTGGCTCGCGCTCCCGTTGTGCGCGGCCGGCGCCGCGGGCTTGGCGTCCGGCGCCGCGCTCGCCGAACCATTGGCCTCCTACAGACAATAATACCTGTACGGCGGGCGGCAGCGCGGCTCGGAGTCGTGGCTCGCGCTCCCGTTGTGCGCGGCCGGCGCCGCGGGCTTGGCGTCCGGCGCCGCGCTCGCCGAACCATTGGCCTCCTACAGACAATAATACCTGTACGGCGGGCGGCAGCGCGGCTCGGAGTCGTGGCTCGCGCTCCCGTTGTGCGCGGCCGGCGCCGCGGGCTTGGCGTCCGGCGCCGCGCTCGCCGAACCATTGGCCTCCTACAGACAATAATACCTGTACGGCGGGCGGCAGCGCGGCTCGGAGTCGTGGCTCGCGCTCCCGTTGTGCGCGGCCGGCGCCGCGGGCTTGGCGTCCGGCGCCGCGCTCGCCGAACCATTGGCCTCCTACAGACAATAATACCTGTACGGCGGGCGGCAGCGCGGCTCGGAGTCGTGGCTCGCGCTCCCGTTGTGCGCGGCCGGCGCCGCGGGCTTGGCGTCCGGCGCCGCGCTCGCCGAACCATTGGCCTCCTACAGACAATAATACCTGTACGGCGGGCGGCAGCGCGGCTCGGAGTCGTGGCTCGCGCTCCCGTTGTGCGCGGCCGGCGCCGCGGGCTTGGCGTCCGGCGCCGCGCTCGCCGAACCATTGGCCTCCTACAGACAATAATACCTGTACGGCGGGCGGCAGCGCGGCTCGGAGTCGTGGCTCGCGCTCCCGTTGTGCGCGGCCGGCGCCGCGGGCTTGGCGTCCGGCGCCGCGCTCGCCGAACCATTGGCCTCCTACAGACAATAATACCTGTACGGCGGGCGGCAGCGCGGCTCGGAGTCGTGGCTCGCGCTCCCGTTGTGCGCGGCCGGCGCCGCGGGCTTGGCGTCCGGCGCCGCGCTCGCCGAACCATTGGCCTCCTACAGACAATAATACCTGTACGGCGGGCGGCAGCGCGGCTCGGAGTCGTGGCTCGCGCTCCCGTTGTGCGCGGCCGGCGCCGCGGGCTTGGCGTCCGGCGCCGCGCTCGCCGAACCATTGGCCTCCTACAGACAATAATACCTGTACGGCGGGCGGCAGCGCGGCTCGGAGTCGTGGCTCGCGCTCCCGTTGTGCGCGGCCGGCGCCGCGGGCTTGGCGTCCGGCGCCGCGCTCGCCGAACCATTGGCCTCCTACAGACAATAATACCTGTACGGCGGGCGGCAGCGCGGCTCGGAGTCGTGGCTCGCGCTCCCGTTGTGCGCGGCCGGCGCCGCGGGCTTGGCGTCCGGCGCCGCGCTCGCCGAACCATTGGCCTCCTACAGACAATAATACCTGTACGGCGGGCGGCAGCGCGGCTCGGAGTCGTGGCTCGCGCTCCCGTTGTGCGCGGCCGGCGCCGCGGGCTTGGCGTCCGGCGCCGCGCTCGCCGAACCATTGGCCTCCTACAGACAATAATACCTGTACGGCGGGCGGCAGCGCAGCTCGGAGTCGTGGCTCGCGCTCCCGTTGTGCGCGGCCGGCGCCGCGGGCTTGGCGTCCGGCGCCGCGCTCGCCGAACCATTGGCCTCCTACAGACAATAATACCTGTACGGCGGGCGGCAGCGCGGCTCGGAGTCGTGGCTCGCGCTCCCATTGTGCGCGGCCGGCGCCGCGGGCTTGGCGTCCGGCGCCGCGCTCGCCGAACCATTGGCCTCCTACAGACAATAATACCTGTACGGCGGGCGGCAGCGCGGCTCGGAGTCGTGGCTCGCGCTCCCGTTGTGCGCGGCCGGCGCCGCGGGCTTGGCGTCCGGCGCCGCGCTCGCCGAACCATTGGCCTCCTACAGACAATAATACCTGTACGGCGGGCGGCAGCGCGGCTCGGAGTCGTGGCTCGCGCTCCCGTTGTGCGCGGCCGGCGCCGCGGGCTTGGCGTCCGGCGCCGCGCTCGCCGAACCATTGGCCTCCTACAGACAATAATACCTGTACGGCGGGCGGCAGCGCGGCTCGGAGTCGTGGCTCGCGCTCCCGTTGTGCGCGGCCGGCGCCGCGGGCTTGGCGTCCGGCGCCGCGCTCGCCGAACCATTGGCCTCCTACAGACAATAATACCTGTACGGCGGGCGGCAGCGCGGCTCGGAGTCGTGGCTCGCGCTCCCGTTGTGCGCGGCCGGCGCCGCGGGCTTGGCGTCCGGCGCCGCGCTCGCCGAACCATTGGCCTCCTACAGACAATAATACCTGTACGGCGGGCGGCAGCGCAGCTCGGAGTCGTGGCTCGCGCTCCCGTTGTGCGCGGCCGGCGCCGCGGGCTTGGCGTCCGGCGCCGCGCTCGCCGAACCATTGGCCTCCTACAGACAATAATACCTGTACGGCGGGCGGCAGCGCGGCTCGGAGTCGTGGCTCGCGCTCCCGTTGTGCGCGGCCGGCGCCGCGGGCTTGGCGTCCGGCGCCGCGCTCGCCGAACCATTGGCCTCCTACAGACAATAATACCTGTACGGCGGGCGGCAGCGCGGCTCGGAGTCGTGGCTCGCGCTCCCGTTGTGCGCGGCCGGCGCCGCGGGCTTGGCGTCCGGCGCCGCGCTCGCCGAACCATTGGCCTCCTACAGACAATATCACATTCATATATTCGTTTTTATTGTTTTATTGTTTGCGCAGACATACAGAGCTGTAATAGCCTTTATTACGCCCACGGACGTAATGGCTTTTTTCAGTTACAAAACAAAGAGGTTTTATATCATACACGACGTCTGAAAACGTATTTATAAAACAAAAAAAATTAATACACTACTAAAACATGTGTAACAATAGTACATTGTTTAACGAAGGGCGTAAGTGGAATATTGCGAACAAGAGTCTATCAGAAGCCCGAGGCTTTTGATGACTCGAGTTTGCAATATTCTTACGCCCGTGTTAAACACAATGTTTTTCATCACATTTGCGAGGAAACAAATAAATTTTAGATTAAATAAATACCAATCGTAATAAAAACTGCAACATGTCAGTCGTCCATTTTGTTGAATTTGACGTGAGGCGCGTATGGCAAAGACCCTTCGGTATACAGCCACAGTTTGAAAACATTTAAAATTATTTGTAATAAATACTAAACATCAAATTGCAGTTAAATTTAATATAAACATATGTTTTATACGTATTAAAAGTTGGTTGTAGCAAACCTTTGAAGATATGAAATACACCTTGGCTGATTGGAAACATCCTCAGTCCGAAGTGAAGTATGAGTGGGTTCTATATTTTAAAACTAAACTTAACAACCCGTGGGAGGTAAATCGGCTATAACTGCTCTGTACGCTCGCAAGTAATAACGCCATTGACGAGGAAGTGTGATGAAATAGTACATTGTTTAACGAGAGGCGTAAGTGGAATATTGCGAACAAGAGTCCATATAGTTACGTCGTTATGTGTCTATGTAAAATGTATTTTCAAATCGTGCGACATGCACCATGACTACAGGATGGTAGCGGATGGTAAGGTGGTGTGACGTACGTTGTCGGTGTTGGGGCTGGTGATGGTGAGCGGCGGCGGCCCGGCGGGCCCGGCGCCCACGACGCCGCCCTTGGCCGCCTGCGACATGCACCATGACTACAGGATGGTAGCGGATGGTAAGGTGGTGTGACGTACGTTGTCGGTGTTGGGGCTGGTGATGGTGAGCGGCGGCGGCCCGGCGGGCCCGGCGCCCACGACGCCGCCCTTGGCCGCCTGCGACATGCACCATGACTACAGGATGGTAGCGGATGGTAAGGTGGTGTGACGTACGTTGTCGGTGTTGGGGCTGGTGATGGTGAGCGGCGGCGGCCCGGCGGGCCCGGCGCCCACGACGCCGCCCTTGGCCGCCTGCGACATGCACCATGACTACAGGATGGTAGCGGATGGTAAGGTGGTGTGACGTACGTTGTCGGTGTTGGGGCTGGTGATGGTGAGCGGCGGCGGCCCGGCGGGCCCGGCGCCCACGACGCCGCCCTTGGCCGCCTGCGACATGCACCATGACTACAGGATGGTAGCGGATGGTAAGGTGGTGTGACGTGTACGTTGTCGGTGTTGGGGCTGGTGATGGTGAGCGGCGGCGGCCCGGCGGGCCCGGCGCCCACGACGCCGCCCTTGGCCGCCTGCGACATGCACCATGACTACAGGATGGTAGCGGATGGTAAGGTGGTGTGACGTACGTTGTCGGTGTTGGGGCTGGTGATGGTGAGCGGCGGCGGCCCGGCGGGCCCGGCGCCCACGACGCCGCCCTTGGCCGCCTGCGACATGCACCATGACTACAGGATGGTAGCGGATGGTAAGGTGGTGTGACGTACGTTGTCGGTGTTGGGGCTGGTGATGGTGAGCGGCGGCGGCCCGGCGGGCCCGGCGCCCACGACGCCGCCCTTGGCCGCCTGCGACATGCACCATGACTACAGGATGGTAGCGGATGGTAAGGTGGTGTGACGTACGTTGTCGGTGTTGGGGCTGGTGATGGTGAGCGGCGGCGGCCCGGCGGGCCCGGCGCCCACGACGCCGCCCTTGGCCGCCTGCGACATGCACCATGACTACAGGATGGTAGCGGATGGTAAGGTGGTGTGACGTACGTTGTCGGTGTTGGGGCTGGTGATGGTGAGCGGCGGCGGCCCGGCGGGCCCGGCGCCCACGACGCCGCCCTTGGCCGCCTGCGACATGCACCATGACTACAGGATGGTAGCGGATGGTAAGGTGGTGTGACGTACGTTGTCGGTGTTGGGGCTGGTGATGGTGAGCGGCGGCGGCCCGGCGGGCCCGGCGCCCACGACACCGCCCTTGGCCGCCTGCGACATGCACCATGACAACAGGATGGTAGCGGATGGTAAGGTGGTGTGACGTACGTTGTCGGTGTTGGGGCTGGTGATGGTGAGCGGCGGCAGCCCGGCGGGCCCGGCGCCCACGACGCCGCCCTTGGCCGCCTGCGACATGCACCATGACTACAGGATGGTAGCGGATGGTAAGGTGGTGTGACGTACGTTGTCGGTGTTGGGGCTGGTGATGGTGAGCGGCGGCGGCCCGGCGGGCCCGGCGCCCACGACGCCGCCCTTGGCCGCCTGCGACATGCACCATGACAACAGGATGGTAGCGGATGGTAAGGTGGTGTGACGTACGTTGTCGGTGTTGGGGCTGGTGATGGTGAGCGGCGGCGGCCCGGCGGGCCCGGCGCCCACGACGCCGCCCTTGGCCGCCTGCGACATGCACCATGACTACAGGATGGTAGCGGATGGTAAGGTGGTGTGACGTACGTTGTCGGTGTTGGGGCTGGTGATGGTGAGCGGCGGCGGCCCGGCGGGCCCGGCGCCCACGACGCCGCCCTTGGCCGCCTGCGACATGCACCATGACTACAGGATGGTAGCGGATGGTAAGGTGGTGTGACGTACGTTGTCGGTGTTGGGGCTGGTGATGGTGAGCGGCGGCGGCCCGGCGGGCCCGGCGCCCACGACGCCGCCCTTGGCCGCCTGCGACATGCACCATGACTACAGGATGGTAGCGGATGGTAAGGTGGTGTGACGTACGTTGTCGGTGTTGGGGCTGGTGATGGTGAGCGGCGGCGGCCCAGCGGGCCCGGCGCCCACGACACCGCCCTTGGCCGCCTGCGTCGCCAGCAGCGCCGCCATCTTCTTCTGCAGGGCCTGTCAATCACCGCTTTATTAACTTAATACGTATCCAGAAAAGAGAACTGATATGTAAACCGTACGCCTGAATGTAGTCCCTATCAAACTGTCCATGACGTTCGATCGGACCGCACCGCAAGGAAAGTCACAATCTCTTTTCTTTAGTTGGCATTTTCAATAATTGGTGTACCCATTTACCGTGAGATGTTAAATAAAAATTAACTCAATGTCAGTTTTGTAACGACAATTAAGTATTGAACATGTTATTTACACGTTATTTAAATGTGAAAAAAGTTCGTTTTCAAATATTTTGTTTGCTTAATTTTCGTTACAAAACTGACTTGGAGTTAACTTTTATTTAACAACTCACGCTAATCGGGTACTTACACGTTTTATTGAAAATGCCCTAGTACTTATTTGCGTATGAACAACACGCGGCCAACGCGGTTGCGAGCACAGCCATACTGTAGTTATTCATGGTTTTACGTCCACAAATTAGACTGATGTCCTGGTAAAGGTCGCGAGTCCCCTAAATGCGGGTGACGTAGAACCGGTAATTGTTGCGCTCTTTGGGGGAGGCCTTTGACGTCTTTCGGCTGATAAGATAATGATTATGGTTATTAGGTTACTATATAATTTATTACCAGGTAATCCTATAATGTATGTAGGAACAATCAAATATATAATACTAGCTTACGCGCGCGACTTCGTGGACCCGGGATAAAAACTATCCCATATTTTAATCCAGGCTATAAACTATCTTTATGCAAAATTTTATCCAAATCAGTTCAGTTAAGCCGTTTAAATTGATTGAGTGACAAACATCCTTACTTGTCTCATTTGGTAAACAACATTCTAACCTCAAAATGTATCTTTTTAGACTATAGCAGCTATTTTATAAAAAATAAAAGCGTTGCTAGGCAAAAAAATCGTGAAGTGATGTCGGAAAAGTCGTCTCGGCATGATCACAAAATGACTCACAAAATTGCTATTATATCCTAAAAAGATTGACATTTTGAGGTTAGAATGTTCTTTACCAAATAAGACAAGTAAGGATGAATGCACTGTAAACATCCAAACATTCACATTTATATTACACACATTTATAACAGCGAACTGGCCTACAAAAACATTGTTGGACAGTTTCAACTCATAGATGGCCTGTTCGTGCGATGTCCAACTAGCCCCAGCTTTGAAGCCTGAATTCTGACCATCTTTTGCCACATTTCCGAGCAGTAGCGTGAAAAAACATTATTGTCCACTACTCTAACTTTTTAAATTTGCTTACTAATATTAAACTGACAAAGGAAAAATTACATACTGCCAACCACCACTAGACTCTGTAAGCAGACTTACGACATAAAAAAAAAACAAAATCTATGGTGCTTATGGTTATGGTACTTATGTGCGGTTAAACATAGTGCTTGAACGGATTGTTGAAATGGCATGTTTAAAAAATAAAAAAGGCGGCAAATTACACAATTGTTTTCTGACCTTTCGTTCCGATTGTAATTTCAACAAACTAGTATTTAATTGATTACCTTGTAGGTATTTATTTTTATTTAAATAAAAGAGAAAAGCACTATACAATGGCATGGTCCCCAATGGAATAATTTATTAGGTTATAATGTTACCTTTAATTCAGCAGTGAGGCAGAATGGAGGGGCAGTGACGGACTCCACGGGCGCCGGGGCTTTCTTCAGGGTGTCCACGTCGCAGGAGAGCGCGCAGCGGCAAACAGGACAAGTTTGCTGTGAACATTTTAACACAATGTCAAATTCCTTTGTATGTAATATAATGCGCTCCGGCCCGGCCCGTTCGATGAGAATCGTACATTAGAGCCGAAGTTCACTTAAAGAATGCAAACCTACTAATCATTCGTGAAAATAAAATGTTTTAGTTAAGCTTTTAGTAATAAAAGGTAATTAAGTTTGAAAAATCCTGTGTGGCGCGCGGTGCGAAGTTCATTCACCCGGTTGGGGTTCGTATCTATCTACAAAAGATGGCGGCGTCACTGCGGTCACTCGGCTGGATCAAATTAATATTAATTTAAAAAAACGATATGAATACATTAAAAAAAAACCTTTTTTAAAGTTCTTTGTAATATATATATTAACTGGGCTTCAGCTCTTAGACGGTTAGAAAAACACCCTGTATAGAAGATTTCTGAATATATTCTCCATACAGAACCGGACTAGAGAACAACAGAATATAGAATCGTTACACTGTATATCAATTACATTTATATTCTCTCAGAGTTCCTTTTTGAGCCAAACTAGTGAAAGATTTTTGATCTTAAATTAAAATGGTGATGGATGATATGGATCCTTGTTACATGAGTAGGTCTTGAAGTAGAAAGTCTTTCAGTGTGTACTATAATTAAATTACAGAACAGATTATTTTAATTACACTAGCAGTAAGTAAAATATAGATCGTTAAATTTATAAATAACATGATTGAAGATACATGTTTTATTTCTAAGAGTTGTCAAAGCCCTTACCGAAAAAGGGTTCGGCAGAAATTAATAAACATTTTTCAGTTATACATAAGAAATATGTGACTTACCTGATACGGTGGTGCCTGCATTTGCTGCCAGTTCGGCAGCTTCTCCAGCTCTTCCTGGTAGTACTTCCGTCCGGCAATGAGGTGGCTGGCGAGGCAGTGGCTGTGAAAGTAGTGGTAGCACTGCGTCTTGATGAACACATCACCCTCAATGAAGTCGTACAGGCAGATCACACACTGGCCGCTTGGCAAGTTGCTCTCCGTTAGATTCTCACGGATCAACTGGAATTAGGTAAGTTGATGGTTACACCAAAATATTCATACGAAAAACATTCAGTATCAGAGGAGCATGTTCAAGTTTGTGATTCCATATTAGGCGGTAATGCGTAATCTAGTAATTCCATCCCAATATCCGAACATTATTCAAAATATATAATTTATTTTTAGTTCAATCCGATTTTAAAGATTATCAAAATATAATAACCATTTATAGGACACCATAAATTAAGCCCCTTGAGGTTGACATAACATATATATTCTTCAGTGGAATTTATATCATTCTGAACTGGAACAGATTTGTACTGTGTGATTTTAAAACAAAAACAAATCAGTTTTTATTTCCTATTAATGTTATAGTAAATTCAAATACCATGGACATATTTTATTGTTTTTGGCAGGCACAGCCATAACATAAAAGTTAATTTATTATTATACTTAACACAAATAACCTAAAGCCAAATAAATACAACCCTTCATGTCTTAGCACTGATGAGTGCTATTGAAAATTGACTCTATGACAGAAGCGAAAAATATATTATCCTTCAGAAATGTCTGCCTCAAAGCATCCGATCCGGACCCTTTCTTGTCCCAGACCTATGGGATACTATTGACGCCTTTAGGAGGTGTGCGTGGAGCCAGCTGGTCCCACATATATAGGCCCTGTTGACCATTTAATGAAATGCAAGGAGCACACTGGTATCATCATTATCATCAGCCTATATATATTAAAACACCAGTATATTATTAGTGTACAATTGTAAATATACCCATAGAGTTGATGTAAATTATTGGGGTCTATATCGGGTGGCATAAAATTGTTGATCCTAATATTTTGTCGCATACCAACTTTGTGCCGAATATCGAATTGCATAAACATTGTTGTGCATATTTTTTATTTGCCGAAATTGTTGTTCCTAATATCGATTGTCCTAAATATTTATTGTCCGAATGTTTATTGTGTCGAAGGTTTTTTTTTAGAATGATTGATGTGCATAACTTTGATGTTACTAATATTTAATGTACTAAAAATGTTGTGCATACATTTTGTTACGCATACATATCTATTAGAATTGCCTATTACTTGAATAACATCCCGCCCTCATGTCCCCGCCCTCGTGTCATGTGACCCGCCCTCATGTCGACGGAGCCCCGCCTCGCGGGGCCCCTATTTCTGCTCTGAGGGACAAAAGGCAACTAACGAACCTATCTAATTTGTCTAAATGAAGGTTGGCTCTGCTGAGAGTTGCCTAATACTTGAATTACTTATCACCAGCCCTCATGTCGACGGAGCCCCGCTCCGCGGGGCCCCTATTTCTGCTCTGAGGGGTAAAAGGCAACTAACGAACCTATTTTATTTATCTAGATGTAGGTCGGGTCAGCTCAGAGTTTATAAATAGTAAAAATAAATGTTTTATTTGTGGTTACCTAATCTTTCCTATTTAGGTACGTACTTTAAGAACTTATGACCCGCCTTCATGTCGACGGAGCCCCGCTTCGCGGGGCCCCTATTTCTGCTCTGAGGGACAAAAGGCAACTAACGAACCTATCTAATTGACCTAAATGAAGGTTGCCTCAGCTAAGAATTGCCTAATACTTGAATAACCTGTGACCCGCCTTCGTGTCGACGGAGCCCCGCTTCGCGGGGCCCCTATTTCTGCTCTGAGGGGCAAAAGGCAACTAACGAACCTATTTTATTCATCTAGATGTAGGTCGGGTCTGCTCAGAGTTTACAAATAGTATACAATTTAGGAAAAAAATAGTATAGGTGGTTTAATTTTAGCACGTTTAACAATAGGCAAAATAATTACTATGACAATGAAAATTAGGAATATTACTTTTTAGGTAATTCGATGTTCGAGTAATCAATATTAGGATAAACATACTTTAGGACTTTTAAATGTGTATGCGCAAAAATGAATAGGCTAAATAAGTAGTATGCCACTCAACATTATGCCAAACATTCTCGGCCAAAAAATTTTAGGACGATCAACATTATGCGATACGACAGGCATCCCAATTATTGAATTCAGGTCATGTTCAGCAAGTGATATGAGCAGATCTTTTCTTATGAAATACTGAGACACTCGCCAGGCGATAAGAATTACACCCTCAACACTACAAATATAGCTTAGAACCATCTTGACAAGTTAGACCTTTCATTATAAAAAGACACAGGAACTATGATTGCACAGACACACAGATAAATAGATACATGTTAAACTTATAGCACCACACAATCTTCATTGATTAAATGAATAATGCAAAGTTTTCTATTAAATTACCTCAATGAGCTCGAAAACTACAGGCTGCCCCAAACAGTCAACCAACTTTTCTTGGATTTGTGAATTAATAGTAGCCAGCAGAACATCGTCCAAGCCGCGAGGGTTGCGCAGCGCGACTTCGGGGCTGGCATCAGGGTAGTCAGGCGTCAGCCTGACTTCCAGAGTCACGCAAACATACTGCAGTTCTATATCATCGCCTGTTGACGGATGCACTACCGTTTCGATTGTGTGAGGCACGTCATCCACCCTCTTAATAACCACGTCATCCATTAAAATAGCTTCTAGAGCCTCCACTTCATCCGTAACCCTGGAATTACAACGAAAAACGTACATGATCAAGCTTTTCTAACGCAACTTCGATATTGCGAATTCTCAAACATTATACACACCTTTCGTCTACTGAGGTCGACATTGTGACTGAAATCCGGGGACCTGATTCCGGGGAAACTTTTTTATAAGTGCATTCAGTTCAGACAGGCGCAATGCAGATATTGCAGCAAAACAGCTGGGAACTTCAGAGCGAAATCAGGATAAAAATCAATCATGCTACTATGCCAATAGCGCATTTACGAAGAGTGCTTGGTTGTAAGCAAAACGCAGCTACACAGACAAATATCTATAGAAAACTGCTCTTCTAGTAGCAAGGATATATTGTAATTATTAACTTTTCAAAATGAATGTGTGATTAACTTTAAGTAACTTTGTCCATCTACAAAATACACATTGTATTCGTATTTTAATGACAATTGCAAAACTAAGCTTCGTAAACGTTGCAGTATTATTGGCATTTGGCAGTGTTGACAGCTCACTGACACTGACACAACACTGACATCCGGACATATGCGTTCGAAAACCATCTCTTTATCCTCCACAAAAATCTAGTGATGACCGATCTCCTCCCGTGTGAAATGTAACGATATATTGGCGAAATATCCCTTGCCAAAATACGAAAGGAGTGAAAAGCAAAAAAAAACTAGATCCTTTTGGCGTTTGACTATTCGGTTTGACTTACAATAAGTTGATTCGAAGTGAATATCCTAGAAAATTAAAGCCATCGAAAAGAAAAAAATACGACCGCTACCCCTACGCCCCTACCTACCCTACCTACCTACCTACCTACCTAGTTGGTAGTGACCCTGCCTGCGAAGCAAGAGGTCCTGGGTTCGAATTCCGGTAAGGGCATTTATGTGATGACTGGTACTGAATATTTGCTTCTGGGTCATGGATGTTTTCTATGCATTTAGTTAAGTATTTATTTATCGATACAAAATATGTGGAAAAAGTGTCACACAGGTAAATAATGATTAAAGTCGAATAAAATACAACTAGGTGGGGAGAGTGGGTAACAGTGGATCACGGGTCACAGCGGATTATTCGCTATAATTCTTACGTGTGATGCTTTACGCACACAAGCAAACGCGTGGCTACTGCTCGTCGATACCCCCCTCTCACGCGCCAGTCGCCGCCGCGCTCGCCGAGCGAAATCACGTGCTGTCACACTAAGGCCCTTTAATAAATATAAATGATAGTTGTATGTTTTGAACTTGTTATTTGTTAAATCCGTTGTGGGTAATGTAATTTTGGCAAGGGTGTATTTAGTTATTTTTTGAATATTTTGTTTCTGTCGTAACGGCCTATGGGTCACAGTGAATAATTTTCATTTGGGTGACAGTGGACTGAGGTATCTCGAGGAGTAAATATATGTATATTTAATAGTTGAGTTAGCATCAACAATGTTCTTATTAAAATGTTTGTTAATGATTTCTGAATAAGTAAATATGTTTATTAGACAAGAGAGCTTTGGGGAAATTAAAGGAGAAAACCTGTTGTTTATTTAAACAAAATGTTGATTAGTTTAGGTCTCTTTATACCAGCATAATTTGAAAGACTTTATTTATAAGTTTGTGATAGAAGACCGTCTTAGAATATAAATAAATAAATAATAATGTAGAAAAGTAGTATTTCATTGAACTTTTTTTTAATAGATCCAGTGTACTCCAAGTGATTCCCTGTCACCCATGAAAAGGTTCAAAGTGACCCATCCACGGGTCACAGTGGATCATTTCCCATTTTTTTAAAACTTGTTATAACTTGTAAGTTTATGCCGTTTTTTCCAATAATTGCAATTGTTTTTGTAGATTAGGGACGTATCTTGTGGTTAATTATAAATAATAGATTAATTATTTAGGCATAAACTTGGGATTTATGGAGCTTCAAAAAAAAAGTGATCCACTGTTACCCACTCTCCCCTACATTGAAGTACCTACATCCCTCTCTGGCTCTCTGTCGCTCGAACTAGGAAGTGCGACAGAGAGGAAGATACACAAATGAAGTTTGATCCGTTTTGCAGTAGCCCCTCTGATCACTTAAGAGGAAACAAAGGTCGAGATAAACATGCTCCATTGAAGTCAACGCGTGTTAAACACTTCCCATCAAACAACATATGGCCAAGCGTGATCGAGCTCGTGTAAAGTTCCGACTGGCTCCTTCGGACGAAAATCACCAGGGATATATTGCTTTACGAAACCGCTGCAACAAGATCTGTAGGGAATCAAAGCGCCGATACATTCACAAGTCTATCGAAGAATGTCCCCCTGCTAAACTGTGGAAATTTTTGAAGTCTCTTGGGGTGGGCAAAACTCAGTAATGCTCTTCCAGTACTCTGGATATTAACGCTAAGCATTTCAGCGCTTCACCGGTTATTCTTGACCCGTCTATTAAACAATCAACTCTTTCTCTTCTTGGCAGTATAACACACCCTGACTTGTCTCCCTTTGAATTTGGTTTGATCTCGCCGCAAGAGACTCTTGTTTCTCTCAAATCCATTAAAACGAAGGCCGTCTGTGATGATAGCCTCAGTGTGGATATGCTTATTCTCGTGGCGGATTTTATTCGCTTTAATATTGAATCCAAAAAGCTCACTATCCTTGTCCTTCTTCTTCTTGATATCGGCAGTGCTTTCAATACGGTAGATTTTGACATTCTGCTCGGTATCCTCCGCACTCTCAATATTTCTCAAACATCTTTATCCTGGTTCCGTAATTACCTCTTTGGTAGGCGCCAGCGCGTAAGGTCCGATGACAGGATGTCTGAGTGGTGTGAAATCTCCGCTGGTGTCCCGCAGGGAGGAGTGCTTTCTCCAGTGCTATTTTCTATTTTTATAAATGGCATCACTAAGTCAAATCGACGACCTCTGTAGCCTAGTTGGTAGTGACCCTGCCTACGAAGACGGAGGTCCCGGGTTCGAATCCCGGTAAGGGCATTTATTTGTGTGATGAGCATGAATATTTATTCCTGGGTCATGGATGTTTTCTATGTATTTAAGTATTTATTTATCTATTTAAGTATATATATCGTCGTCTAGTACCCATAGTACAAGCTTTGCTTAGTTTGGGACTAGATCGATTTGTGTAAGATTGTCCCCAAATATTTATTTAATTATTTATTTTTATTTAAATACAACGTCATACCACCTTTATGCGGATGACCTACAGATTTATGCGGTGGCTAGTATCGATAATCTCAACTCCTTAGTTGCCGACATCAATAATAATCTGGAAGCAATACGCTGCTGGGCGAGTCAATTTGGCTTGAAAATTAAAGCAAAGAGTGATTGTTATTGGGAGTCCTTACTTTATAAATAAGCTCACAGATGTGGTGGTGTCTGACATTCTTTTTGGTGGAATTGCTATTCCTTTGTTCTTTACTGTCAGGAATTTGGGCATCACTATGGACCGGACGCTTTCTTGGTCACCACACCTCATATAGCACAGGTGGGTCAAAAAAAATTGGATCACTCCATTCACTAAGGCGTATGCAAAATTTCCTTCCGCTTTGTATCAAGTTGACTCTTGCTCAGTCTCTTTTGCTTCCTCTCCTCGACTATGGTGACATTTCGTTTCTTGATCTCACGGAAGAGCTGTTTGGTACGAGTAAGCTGGAGCGCTTGCAAAATGTATGCATCAGATATGTATTGGGTCTCCGCAAGTATGATCACGTCTCCGACTTCCGTTCCCAGCTTCGGTGGCTGCCGATTCGCCGGCGCAGAGACGTACATATCCTGTCGTTACTATATAACGTGCTATTTGATCCCACGTCTCCTCCATACCTTACAGAGCGTTTTAGTTATATTGCCAATGACGGTGGTCATGCTTGCTAACCTTACCCTTACGGTGCCGTCGAATAAGACCCGGCGGTGCGCGCTGTGAAGCTGTGGAATGAGTTGCCCTTGTCGCTGAGACAGTACCAGTCTGTTGCATCACTTAGGCATAATTTAAAAAAAATGTGGCTCTCCAACAACTTGTGATTAGGTTGAATCATTGGTTGAATACGTTATTTGTTTATTTATTGCATACTTGTGATATTTATATGTATGTATATATTAAATATATATATTGTTATGTATATATTTATAGTATTTATACAATTAATATCAACGCTAGTTATGTCTGTATTTTTCGTAGATCTCTTTGTGTTTTGTACATGGTGTATTAGTCTATCTCGTTCTTCCCACTTTCCACTCAATTGCTCAAAGGTTAGCTTCCCTTATAGGGATAAGTTCGCCTTTGTAGTTTAATCCTCCTTATTTTTTTTGTTTTAACCTGTTTTGTTTTGTGTACAATAAAGTGCTTACATATATACATACATAATTGAGAAATAGGTATTTGTCAAATGTATTGATGTGGCGCAAACCTCAAGCCTCCCCCCGCAGAGCGCGATAGAGACAACTGCAGCTTGGACCGAAAATACCTATTAAAAGAACATAAAATTAATCGTTTTGTAGTCCCCTGATTTCTTCTCCAAAACTTGACCTATTTAACTTTTTTTTTATTAAAAATCAAAGAAAGGCTTTAGCCGTGTTCCTATGTATTCCTTTTTTAAATAATCTAGTCATAATTGTTTTCTGGATGTTTGAACACAGCGAAAAATCTGGCATTTTTTTTAGGTTTTTGAAGGCTAATATCTCTTTTAAGAATAAATTTATGAAAAAAAGGAATACATAGGAACATTGTTAATAGTAGCCATAGATTTATGGAAAAAAAAATATTGCTCCACTGCCATTATCCAGGGAGAAAACAGGGGACTACGTTTCTATGGAAAAACGGCCGTTGTGTTTCCTCTTAACACAGTTCTCGCCTGCGGGCGGCGTGCGGGCGCTTGGCTTCGCCTCCCGCGCGTTGGCCACGCCCCTTTATCGTCCTACCTCCGCTCAAATGTCACCCTGCTGCGTATAGTCAGGACAGCGTGTATTGGCTTCGAGTTGATATTTTAAATCGTAAATCGACTTCATACAATTGAGGGAAGCGTGTATGGATTAATAATAAATACATAACCTAATTACCAAAATCCAATTCCAAAGAATCAATTCATAGTATCCATTCTGTCCATAAATACTACACGGGAGTCTATTAGATACCCAAGCACCCTCCCAATTCAAATCGTGGATGCGCCACTGAGTCACACCATATTTAGGATGGAACCGATCCCTATTAACCAGGTCAAGTGTAGTGGAGAGCGAAGGCACAGCTGTTAGACAATACTTACTTTCCATATGTAATTAATTAATAATCGATACGCAGTGCGATAACATATGCGAGTCATAACCTTGCACCGTAAACCCACGCATGTTTCCATTTCAAAGTCCATTATCTCAAAAACGGCTGAACATATTTTCATACAACGTGGCTAAGAACACCCGGGGTGAAATTATCTATGACACAAAAAAATCGCATTAAAATCGGTCCATCCGTTTGAAGCTCGCTCTTCACTATACAAGTGTGGATAGGTTAGGTTAGGATCGAGCAGAGAGAACATTGATCCAGTTAAAACGACGATAATGTACCTACTTAACGTGGGATTTTACAACTTCTTGTTGCTAAATAATCTAAATATGAAATGTACCTAAAACAAAAAGACGTCATAATAAAACTTTCGGTCAGTTTGATGACGTCTCTTTGTTATAATAATCAGGAGCGTCGTGCTCGCGTGTACTGTGCCTATAATTATAGTAAGCTACTGTTGTTCTATTGTTTACGAGTATTTTTTTACAACCCTACTTGAAAATAACAGTTAAACAAAAGAGGTCGTTATTGTTGGTTATAATATAAGTACTTTTCGTTATCTGAACTGAAACAAACTACCTATAACTATATATACGCAAATAAAAAACACATGTAGAATATATTTTTTATGGAACTTTTATAGTAAAGTGTAGAGTACACAGGTGTCTACACTGTTAAGATAAGTTAGGTTCTTATGCCATATTTTTGTTAAGTACCTAAAATAGAAATAAAAATATATGTAAAAATGTACAAGCTTAAACTATGCCCAATTTAAAACTAAATCTTACGTAAAGAAACATCATATGTAGTTGATTCACGTGAAACCGTTTTACAATAAGAGGTTTTGTACCTGATAAAGGTACGAGTACACTGTGTGAATAAAGAAAGGGCAATACTTAACACGTTCACTGCGGCTCAAAATATTGCTAACTTTCAACTAGTGCTGTAAGAGGTCTTTACGCCTTGACTGTACCAGTTCACCGGTGCGGTTAGGGGCCTTAAAACCACTCAAGGAACAAGAATATTAAAATGCTTTTTTTCTCGTGAAATTCATAAATTTGTGAATGATACTTATATAATGCTGTTTCTAAAGGACTGTTTTGTCTTGTTTTGGCTTCGCCCGAAGTTCTGAAGTCAGAATATGGAATAATGCCAAAAAATAATTAGGAGGCTTTTAGACCTCTTACAGCACTGAATTTGAGGTACATTCGTATTTACCTCTAGTGATGTTCCTAATAAAAATGCATCTTATCGATAAATCAATAACCTTTATATTTATATGCTTTAAGTGAATACACATATAACTGTTATAGAAACATTTACGACACCAGTGGTTTGTTACAATCATGGCACTAAGATTTAATTTTTTTAACTATTTTAGTGGCTTCATTCTGATTCTGTGCTAATAATTCATCACATTCGATACTCATCATATTGTTAATATCACTCACTGACCAACAGCACTTCTTGGGAACTTAAACCTGAGCACAATTGACGCTTACTACTTAGAATGTACGTATTTTGACTCACGAGCAAATGCAATAATACATTACGTATATTGCTCATAGACGCGTGCACATCACTGGGTCATAGTTCGAGTATCACAGACACAGACAGGTGCGGGAAGGGGGCGGATAAGCCCGTACTACCTATATGGGGTCTTTAGACCCCCTATACGCACTGGACGCATACTTTTCACCCTCAGTGCGGTGAGAGGGCTTAAGACCTCCCTTATGTTTAACTGTAACAATGACGAGGAGTGTAATATAAACACACAAGTAGCACTCGAAAAGGTAGACAACTGGTTATCTGATCACAACTTAGAAATTAATTATAACAAAACTAAAATAATTCAATTCAAGCCACATCAGAAAAAACCATTGAATATACGCTTAATATCACAGAACAAAGAAATAGAAGAATTACAAAATTTCACACTACTAGGCATTACTATACTCATAGATAGAGCCTATAGGGCGACGTGCGGTCACCACGCATATATGTTCTAGCACTGATAACCCCCCGCTGCCCCGCGCCATATTGTCAGTTGCGACCAGGTACGCGATCTATACGTGCGTCAAATAACCAACAAATTAAAATTGTTTTTGCGCTGAAAAAATGAGTTATTGCTGTGTGAAGTAGTGTGGGAAAAACTCCCGAACGTCTAATTTTACAACCGATGGAATAACATTTCACAGGTAAGTTAAATTTATCACATAAATGTAAATTTCATTCTGTCACGCGGAGTTCATTTTACACTGGTCTATAAGAAGTAGTGAAGTATGCATGTCCCTTTTCATCAAATGGAAATGGCAATATACTGTTCCTTTCTCAAGAAAGCACGTGACACTCTAGTGATGGGCTAGTGAATGTTTTTGAATATTACCGATTTAGCTTCATTTAAGGAAACACGATTGTTTAATATGAAATTTCACTAAATATTATATGTATATCCATTGTCAAAATTATTTTGTTAGAAATCATCAGTGATCGGAATAGGCAGAGTATAAATACCTAAACTTAGTAGAACAAAGTCGTGAAATGGAGACTTCCTTGCGATAACATTTTTTTCCGGGACTTCCCGAATTAAAAATTAAAGTTATATAAAAGTAAATCCTATAATTGAATCTTGGATGTATCAATAATTCACTAGTAACAGCAACACTATTTTTTTACTTTACATGAAAATCACCGATGAGAAAATTGTTGTTACTTCTATATTTCTGTGGACTACAGAAGAAACAACAATTTAATTTTATTTTTAAAATTAATCGTTCTCTTTTATCCTCGTTCACATTTCGTGTTTAAGTGAAAGAGATAGACAAAATAGTAGTCTTATCTATTATATTTCTCGTGGTTCCTATTGTTATCGTGTAAAAGAGAAAGCAGATGTCGTTATCACTTGATGCTGCTACCTGCTATCCTTTTTATGTATTAATAATAAGTTGACAATACAGTTTCATACCATCCTTTATCGAGTACAAACGGGTTTATACTGTGTTTCTATGATATTTCATTTGTATTACGACGTAATATCTATAAAGAATCGTTTATATTATTGATTGTTTTATTTTGTGCCTATTGATTCTATTGAACCCGAAACATACATTGTTTTTTATCCCATTTATAAAATATTAGTTACTTAGTAAGTTTCCGGGATTTTAGTCACGCAAAAATATATAGTCGTAAGGAAGTCTCCACTTTTTGTCTCTGTGCTACTAAGTTTAGGTATTTATACTCTGCCTATTCCGATCGCTGGAAATCATAGATAATGTATACGATGTACTAAAGAGGTTTAAACTGCACCAAGAAGGCAGCGTGGCGGACTGCAACCATCTTACAAGCTATGAGGTAGAGGGAGACGTAGTAAATTACTATCTCGCGCTATTTTATAGCTTCCATAGACTTCTTCTCTGGAAGCTATAAAATAGAGCGAACTTCCTAATAAACGGAATATATAATTGTAGTACATACAGCCTGATTTTTCTCGCACCTCTTGTTCTAAGTGTTCTAATAAGAAAGAGACGGATAGTGCGAGAAAATTCGAGAAAGCTCGCCGTCGCATGATAGCCGTGCTGGAATTTCTTTGTTGGTTTAAGTAGTTTTATTTTATTTATTGGTGGTAGACGCATCGACGAGAGAAGCAATATTAGCCTTAAGAATGATTACTGACAGAAGAATGGATTTAGACCAGGACACACACATAGCATTTATAGACTTAGAAAAAGCATTTGACAAAATTAATTGGAAAAATATGATGTCAATCTTGAAGGAAGCTGGATTAGATTATAGAGACCGAAGAATTATTTTTGAACTCTACAGAAATCAAAGAACTTTAATTGAAATAGGAGAAGAAGCTAGAAAGGCGAAGATACGGCAAGGAGTTCGGCAGGGTTGTCCACTTTCGCCTCTTATCTTTAATGTGTTCATAGAGTGTGCCATTAGAAAATTAATAGAGTCCGGAAAAGGGGGGGTTCATTTCAATGGGAAAAAAATTCAATTTATTCGTTTTGCTGATGACATTGCGGCTTTTGCAGAATCATCAAATCAGTTAGAAGAATTAGTTACAGATATGAATGCAATTTTTGAAGATTTTGGACTTAAAATAAACATTAATAAAACAAAAATGCTAGTAACCTCAAAAAGGCACTCAAATTATAGACCAATCACTTTAAATAACAGGACAATAGAGCAAGTCGACAAATTTAAATATCTGGGAAGCATAATCACTAATAACTCCAGATGTACACCAGACATTATCGCGAGGATAGCCATGGCGAAGCAGGCTTTCAATGCCAAGAAGAGCCTGCTCAAAGCCAGAATAGCAGGCCATATTCGGAAGAGGCTTATAAAAGTGTACATCTGGAGCATAGCGTTGTATGGAAGCGAAACGTGGACAATGACACAGCGTGACAGAGAACGATTGGAGGCCTTCGAAATGTGGTGCTGGAGGCGAATGGAGAGGATTAGTTGGAAGGATAAGAAGACGAATGAGGAGGTGCTTGAGAGAGTGAAAGAGAAAAGAACGTTGTTGAAGACCATTGAGAACAGGAGAGGCAGGATGTTGGGCCACTTGTTACGACACGATGATTTTATGAAAACCATAGTAGAAGGGAAGATAGAGGGAAAGAGGAAGAGAGGGAGACCAAGAAGATCTTTTATGGACCAAATAAAAGAAAAAGTAAACGGCGCGTCGTATCAAGAGGTCAAAACAATAGCTGAGAACAGAGAGGAATGGAAATTGCTCCACCGACAAGATTTTGAATCTTAAATATAATGAATGAGACGCATCGATGATTTAATTAATTATTTAATTGTGAATTAGCGCGGCTCGACCGCTGCCACTAGTAAACAATGGGTGACCCTAATAAAAGTGAGCCCATTGTCAACGGGATCCTCGCCTTTCTGCAACAGAAGCTGCTGCTGGAAGGTCAGATGGATGCGGTGACTGCTGTTCAGATCTGTTCGTCGCGTTTTACTGTCGACGAAATCTGCGCTGCGAAGATGGTGCTGTACCAGTCTCTCGGGATTGTCGGCACATTTGTACCTCATCGCAGAGAAGATGAAGCCGGAAGGAAGACCCTCGGGGACATCATTGAGGTCCTAAGGGAGAACGAACACGACATGCCTGAGTTCGTGGCGACGGAGGTCTCCAGATTGCCGTCCAATACGCCAGACCATGTCGACGTGAGCTGCCTGCTGAAGGAAATTGTGGCTCTTAAAGCAGGCATGGCAGAAATTCTAAAGAAATTTGACAAATCGCAGGCCGTTATTGACGTATTGCGCAAAGAAATCATCCGTTTGCGCGACGGTGCCCTAGAAACGCGGTCACCGACCGCGTCAAATTTCAAGAATAGTAACCGGGCGTCAAATGCCGACTCGGTCAATTCGCGTGTAGCTGACAATGCGCATAGCGATGTCACTGTACATGCTGATCCGCGGCCCCCCTGCCCCCTCCTCGCGGGGCCTCCCGTCAACGCTTCATCGAAACCACGTCGTCGTTTTGCTGACGTCGTTTCTGCTGGTGAGCCTACTGTTCCAGCCTGCCGGAAAGCTGCGCCCTCGAAAGCGCGTGAAGTTCGGGATCCTCCTAAAGAGGAAACCCCTCGCACCAATGTGGACAAGGAGGGTTTCACAACGGTGTCAAGAAAGCGTAAGACACGTAAGAGTCAGTGTGGTACTGCAGACCCGGTTTGTTGTGGTCTGCGGGTCTCCACACCGAGCAAGGCGCTGTACGTGTCGCGCCTGCATCACACTGCCACCGCTGAAGAAGTGACGCAGTATGTTCGCCAGAAAACCGGCTACTCGCTGAGGGTGCACCAGCTGCGGTCCCGGCACTACGTGCACTTCAGCTCTTTTGTAGTGCGCGTGCCGCGGCCGCTCCAGGAGACCATCGCGTGTGCTGATTTCTGGCCGAAAGGTTTCGTGTTTCGTCGGTTCCGGGGCAACCTACCAAATCCAACACCCGAGATGTCGACGCAACGGGGCCACGCCGTTTCGCCGTCTAAATAAACATTGTTCGGTTCATGACGCATTGGTGCTTACACTGTAATGTTATGTAACCTGTTTTTTCAATAAATAAATAAAATAAATAAATAAATAAATTGGGTAATTTAGAGTATTGTAGAATAATGCGAGTATGTAGTGTCGAAGTTTAGCTATTGCTAAAAAAGTAGAATGAATTAGAATTTAATAATGAATACATTGGTCGAGAGCAATTAGGTTAGGACTAGTGTTACGAGATGGACCTCATGCTGGACTTCGACGACGTGTGAGGGATCTTGGAGGTGGTTCGAGAGCAATTAGGTTAGGACTAGTGTTACGAGGTGGACCTTATGCTGGACTTCGACGACGCGTGAGGGATCTTGGAGGTGGTTAGTAATGGAGCCATGGCATTTGGGTTTTTTCTAATAGTGATGAGGATTCACATCATCACATAATATCAACCAAATAATTTTATAACATTGAATAAATATATGTTCTTTTTTATGACATCGTTTTTATTTGTCTTCCTTACCAAGCTATACCAATTTAAAAATATTATACATCAGCCTAGCTAGCACATTCGCACTCGTCCTTTCCTAGTAAGTATATAAATACGAACGGAACGAAGGCTTCTTGTCCTACATAAACACGATAATGCAGTAAATGTTGTAAAATACCTAGAAATAATTATTTTATATAACTAAACTCGATATGATTAACTTACTTTTTTATGTAATTGGTGATCTAAATAATCGACGAACGAAACATGATAATAATATAAAAGTGACAGCCGTTCAAAAATTTTAACCTTGGCAACAGGTACCTACGCCGTGTAAAATATTCTACTTACAATTATTTGCGGCACCGCTAAAAACCGTTAACGACCAACGCACCCCATCATTACGCTTCGGGCGCCATGACGTGACAAAGCGCGCTATTTTTAACCGACTTCAAAAAAAAGGAGGAGGTTCTCAATTCGGTTGTATTTTTTTTTTTTTTTTTTTCAATGTTTGTTACCTCAGAACTCCGTCATTGATGAACCGATTCGGAAAATATTTTTTTTGTTCGTATGTATATACTTCCAGGTGGGTCCCATTTTTTTCAAAATTCAGTTAGATGATGGGATCCATGAGGAATTGAGGGGACTACTCAATTTTATAAGGCACGCGTGTAGTGATTTTGGTATTTTCTGTTATAACTCGTGTATTTACATCCGGAATCATAAATTTGGTGGCGAAGAATTGATGATGAAGACCACAGATGACTTATCGAATTCCTCAATTATGTACTTAAAAGTGCAAAAGTACGTCACAGGTTCTGATAAGATTCCGTTGAAATAGGAACTAATGAAGTGCCATTGGTGATGATCTTGGGGAATCGATGGAAGTCCTCAAATATTATCGGCCCACATACAGCGATTCGGTTTTTTTCTATAGTAATCAACGCATTTGCTATCGGAAATCAGTTCATGTGGTAAATTGTAAAAAATAGGAAATGCAGTGCTCGTGGCTTGGCGGAGTACTAAATTGAAGTCGGTTAAAACTTTGTTTTTAAAGTAAATTATCGAAACAGCCAATCGCGGCGCCGTTACCGACCTCCCCGCAACCCGCACTTACCGCCAACTGTGGTGACCTTTGCATAGAACTAAATCGCTTATAGGCTCTATCTATAGGAGGTTATCTGTGCTATACTCTCTAACTTAAACTGGAAAGCGCACATCAGCAACATTAAATCTAAATTGGCACGTTTTCTATATGCTCTAAGCGTGTTGAAGGCAAATACTGATTTTGAAACCGCACTTTCAGCATACTACGCATACGCATACGCCTGGTTTCGCTATGGTGTTATTCTGTGGGGTGCCAGCACGGATACTAAAGACCTGTTCGTGATGCAAAAAAAGTGTCTGCGCATTCTCGCCAACTTACGTAGCATGGAAACCTGCCGACCGCACTTTATAGGGAAACAACTCCTCACCCTTCCTTCCATATACATCCTGGAAGTTTGCATGTTTGTGAGGGAGCACATGCACTTTTTTAGGCAAATAAAAGATGCCCCCAATCGCAGAATGATAACTCGCCACGAAAACAGACTTGACCTACCAAATTCAAAATTAGTTATGCACAGTAACAGCCCATATGTAAGATTTATAAAAATATATAACAAAGCCCCTGCGAACATAAAAGCTGAAAACAATAACCATAACTTTAAGCAGAAATTAAAAAGCTTATTAGTAAAAAAAGGATATTACACCATTGACGAATTTTTAAATGATAACGACTTTAAGCCTAAATTATAGAGTTTTAACGGGTGTTTATTTTAATGATTGAATGTTTATTATATAGTTATTTATACCATTGACATGTCAAATATAATCATTGTAAATTTTATCGTATTTTATGTTGAAATTGTATCTTAATTAATGAAATTTTATGTAACAATGTAGGTTGAAGGACATTTTTGTTTTTATTTTTATTTTTTGTGCATGATAAACATTTATTGGTATTTTTTTAATAAATTATGATTCTTTTTAGGGATGTAATACAATGGAATAATTAGATTAATAATAAATATGAATTGCTACGCCCTATCCGGGCCCATATGAAACTTATGTACCTATTATAAGATCTGTACATCTATGGATGCAATAAATGATATGACTATGACTATGACTATGACCTCCTGCGTGTTTTAAAGTGTCAATTTTTTTACGTAATAATAGAAATCGAACCATATATTGGACTCTTTTCTACCTATACAATTCAATAAGCTACGAGGTCCGCACCAGAGCGAAACCACAATAATTTTTTCACCTCACCGGCTCGAAAAGGCTTGCTTTATCGCTCAAAATCTGCGCCCAAAAGTCCATTTTATCCGCTAGCGTGGAAAGAGTTTTTGAATTTGGAACGTGACGGTCGATCGCGAGACCCAACTTTTTTCTACACAGAATGAGAGGTGCGTTCAGAAACTGATGGTGTTATGCCAATAATAAATTGTTATTATTTTGATAAAATAAAATTAATTATACTTATTCTCTCTTAATTAAGTAGGTACATATGAAATATTAACATTTAGACTGACTTATAAGGTTAAAATACGAATAAATAATTTTAAAATGTTGTTTTATTTTTCTAAAAATTTCGCTTCTTCCAAATTTGGAACGCACCGTTTGAAAAGTTAATTTAAGAAAAAACTCATATACATTTAATTTTGTTTTGTTCTAAAGCCACAGACAGTAAAATCAAAATAATTGTGGTTATTTCTAGATTTTAGAGCAGAAGATAAACTTATATGTGAATTTTGATGCCTGCTAAGTTAGCGGAAAAAGTGAAATAAGCGTATTTGAGTCTTAGCTTAAACCGTGACCAACAATACTTTGACTTTTTTAGTGTAGGTAAGCGTGAGGTTATTTAAAGATGCTAAATTATTTATGTTACATTAATTTAATAATTATAAAATGCTAGATCTTGATGAGATGTAACAAACCTTTATTGAAAATAAGTATAAGGTCCAAATTACTTCCATTACATTTACTTACCTACAATTTTCCTCGCGGTGGTGAGGTGAAAAATTGTGTGTTTCGCTCGGCAGCAAAATTGTTTGGCGTCTCGTGCCTTGAAAGCCTCGCTATGCTCAGAATTGTATTTTTGAACCATTCGCTTCGCTCATGGTTCAATTTTACAATCCTTCGCTAGCTCGGCTTTCAATACTAAGCACTTGAGCCAAACAACCACTTTGCAGCCTTGCATAACAAATAACTATTGCCCGCACAGCCCGGGAGTACTACCAGGGGGTCTTTAGACTTTCTATCACAGTGAACGTGTTAAACTCATTAAAGAACGCCGGAAAATAAGTCACGGCACGTGTATGTTATCGATATTAATAATTAAGTAAATGACTTCAGCACGGCACGGCAGCCGTGCAGTAAATGTCCGGTCCGAAGGACCACACGTCGAGCCGGTAAAACGAAAGTTTCTAGTAATTTCCTTAGTCTCAGATTCGTACAAAAAGGACAAAATAATTGTAGAAAGACGTATAGTGCGAGAAAAATCGAGAGAGCTCGCGCACCGTCTAACTGTACCTATAGCCTCGCAGCTTTGTATAAAAAGATCGAATGTTAACAATTTTCTACAGAACTTTGCACCCATTTAGATCTCAACTCTTTTGTCAGCGGAGACGACAACCAGAGACATATTCATATTGAACTACGCTCCCATTTATAACATTTGATTTTTATTTTTGACGAAATACCTACTATTTAATATCATAAGTATCTACCTATATGCCTAATATACTACAGACTAATCACTTATTCCTAACCGTTATGAATAAACATTAATTGATTAGTTTCGTAACAATATAAATGCATTAAACACTCCGTGAATTTCTGAACACAATATTTACTATAATTAAGGTACAGTCGAGATCGAAATTATGTGCACGGTCCAAATTATCAAAAATATGCGACTTTATTGTTATATATGGGCATAAGGTTGCATAGATTTTTTTAAAAACCTTTGGGAACGTACATATATTTATGATTTCGACAGTAAGTACGAGTTTGTAGACACCTACTTATAGTATCAATTATCAATTTATCATACAAAATATTACCTTATTACCTACCTAGGTATATTAATTTTATAAAGAGGAAAAGTCTGTGAGATTGTATCTTTGTTAGCCTCAGACCAAGAAAATATACAGACGGAGCGTTACGAACAGTCTAGTGAAGCAAACCGGTTTCAACCAAGCCCCATAAGTTTAGCACACGCTCATCATGGATCCTCATCATCCTCCTAGCGTTATTCCCGGTTGTGCCCCTGAAGGAGCCCGGGGTCCGCTTTGACACCTATTAATCCCAAGATTTGGCATAGGCACTAGTTTTACGAAAGCGACTGCCATCTGACCTTCCAACCCAGAGGGAAAACTAGACCTTATTGGGTTTAGACCGGTTTCCTCGCGATGTTTTCCTTCACCGAAAAGCTAACGGTAAATATTCCGTACATAAGTTCCGAAAAACTCATTGGTACGAGCCGGGATTCGAACCCTTGACCGCCGCTTGACAGCCGCCAAAGAAATTAAATCGCACAAAATTCGAAATAAATGATCTTGACAGCATTGCGACACGTGCTGAAGAATTTTGTGCCATTTTGTTTGTATATGTGTGCGTGAGCGTGTGCTAAACTTGAAGTAGCTTGGTTTTGTTTGTATGTGGTTTGGCTTCACTTGACTGTTCGTAACGCCCCGTCTGTCTTTTTTTCTTGGTCTGAGTTGTAAGCTTAAAAGTTTGTATGTTTGGCTAAGCTTTATTCTGGTTAGTTGACAACAAATACAAATGTTTTTTTAAAGAGTTGTACCTAATTGGTGGATGTAACACGGTGAACTGCTGATTAGTCAAATTAAAATGTTCTATAAATCATAATTCATAAATATGCAAACATATTTTCCCTAGGGGCTAAATGTACTGCTTCAGCCCCGCTTGCTAAGCCTATTTGATTTTGAGCATGAGAAGAGAAATTAGATAGGTCATCAAATTACACATTGTGTTATAGTTCGTAGTAGAAATTAGCGACTACCTACTTAAGTACTTATAATATCTTATTAGTGTAGTAATTTCTAATGTTGTGATACATACCGTTCATTATAATGAATCCGCTATCACCTACGTCATACGATATGTTTGCTTTTGTACTTGGTTCCTGCCTACTTACTTTCTACCCTAGCATCACGTTTAAAATGGTTAAATCTATCTTTGTAACTTTTGTACGTGCCTGCCTAGCTCAGTATGGTCGCGTTTATGCAGAGCCGGCTCACTCCGTGATTTATTGGCGGTGCTACAAGTACCTACAGGCAGGCCTACCGGCCCCGAGGGTATGTTAGCACTGCTAGGGCCGCTCGCGATGCCCACGTTTAGTCTCGTTCGGCATACCTAAACAGGGGATTTGTTAACAGAGAACATTCTGTACGCAGTACTACTAGTACTTTCATTTGTTCTGTGGTTTATTCGGTGTCCCTATCGCAGCTAGTTGCTAGAAAGGGACAAATGCTTTATGTCTGCCATGCTAAGGCTTATTTGTATAAAATTGTATTCTATGTTTATTTGTACTTATATTTCAGAGGAGGTATATAACTATAACTATAAATAGGCATCCCCCAAAGAGTGCCACAATGACCGGTCATGCACCACCCGCTGGATCTTTGGAGGAGGCCTATGCCCAGCACTCCCAGCAGTGGACGTCTTTCGGCTGATATGATGATGATGATGTTATATACCTACTTAGATTCGATTAAATACATCTATCATAGGTTGCCTCCTTCCCTTATGCCCGCTACACACGCGTCAACGATTTGACTGCGTAGTCCGTTTGTGCAGTTGTATCGATCGTGATTCGTGTGTATGACAAATCGTTGCAGATTATCGTTACGATTTCTCATACACACGATCGATAAAACTGCGCAAATTGTTCTGCGCATATTAATCGCTACGATATATAGTTAACATGTGACATTATGATTCATCGTGTTTCCATCATGTTTTATAGTAAGACGCTCCTGAAGGACTTGAGCATATCTGCGAAGTAGTGTCTTGACTGTCCGAATCCGAAGAAACGCTGACCGACCGGCTTTTTGAGATCGGAGACCATTGCGTGCGGCTCACACCGAGTCTGAAAAAAAAAACAATCTATTATATGAATGAAGATAATATTCTACTAGTAGGCCACGCCGTGATTTGGTCGCGCCACTACAAGTACTACCTACTTTGCCGGCCTACCGTCCGTAGGTTCAGCGAAGTTAAGCGAACAGAGTTATTGAAACAATATAATGCGTCTGTTTATAATAATATGGTTTCAAAAAAATAGGAATAGTAATCTTGAGGCTTTTCTGCAGGGAGATCAGTGATTAGAAACATGATTAAGCAATTTTCGCTCGATAGAAAAAAAAACACGAACATTGGTCTAAAAGGGTCTAAAATACACTTAAAACATTCGTAACAAATTATGCACAAAAGCTAAAAACATTAAAATGGCTTCTAAGAATCGGCAATATCATGTTTGAGAGAAATCAGTGATTACTTTTTTATTTATTTGAACGACCAAAAAATTAAAATGAAAAAACATGATATCCGCGCTTCCGAGCACGCCCTTCCATTTCGCTCACGCTTATGCTCAATGAGAGGGAGAGAAGACCATGAACCTACGGCGCCTGTACTGTACAGGGGCATTTCACTCAGTACTTGACAGCTCCCATACATTAAAACTTGCAAGTTTCAGTGTGAGACTCACTCAACAGATGGAGCTATTTCTATAATTTTAATTATTATTATTAAGATGAGATCTGATTTTAAATTTTTATTTTATTTATAAATAAACACATTCTAAAAACACAAAAAGACGTTATTTGGAAATATCATGAATTATGATCGTAATTTTGCATAACTGCCAACTTTACTGCATAAAGCGCAGATTAGATTTGTTTTCCGTTCCATTCCACTTACTTGTTTAAAGTTCCTAAATTGCAATTAGTATATGAAAACAACCGTAAATGTTCCAGAGTACTGTAAATTTACCAAGAAATATAATTAAATATTTTTATTTAAAAACAACAGCCCTAGTAACAAGTACAAATATTGTGTGCATTAACCACATAATACAATTCGGTGTAGAGGAACGCAGTCTTGTTTTTTTTTAATTTCATTCCAATGGCGGAGTCAGTCAGTCAGTCACAAATATTAAAGATACGCTTATCGTAATAGGAAATATTATGATCTCGCACTTTTTATTATTTTGAATATAATCAGGAATGTAAATCCGAATCCCGTCGTACCCATTGGATATTAAGGCCCTGTATCCGCCAGAGATGTGCGAAGCTGTATTTTTCCATCATGTTAAAGACAAAAAGGTGACGGAAGAAGGTGTTCTTATTGTGTTTAGCTATATTGCTATATTGTTCTAATTGTGTTTAGCCATATATTGTGTTCGTTGCAAAATATTATTCTAGTTTTTTTTTATTTGCAACTGTATTGTTATCGCTACCTACTACTAAAGTTTGTTATCTTGGTTGCTGCTAAAATGGAACAATGCCGTCCATTACCATTTAGTGCAGCAAAATGTGATAACTCAAATTAGATATAAAGAAATATGGAATTAGTTCACTTGACTTAAGGTTTGAAATTGATAAACACAAACGCAGTGCCGAATATTTACCTGCCTCCGCAAGCCATTTCACAACACAGTGTTGTGATGTTTAAAAGTATTGAGAATTAAGTTTATTATACATTTATTTAATACTATTACGTGATTTGCATTAACGCTAAAGGCTGGAAATAACAATGGAATATAAAAACGTAAGCAGACACGTTTAGTCACGACCTATACTTTTAGGGCCATAAAAGTAGACTTTCTAAATTTAACTTTATAAAACAAAATATAACCGATGATAGACATAGCCTTTGAGAGCAGAATCTGATAAAAAAAATATCATAATATCTATTTCACAAATAGTTGCGAACAAAAACATTTTAACGTCACAGTGACGTGATCGGTGTCTCGCGGGTGTTCCGCAATCACGTCAACGTGTTGTGATTGGCGCTGAATGGGTTAAGATAAGTATCAAGCCTAATAATATGGAAACACAGGGGAGCCAATAATGCACGGCCCAATAATGTACAGCCTGATAATCCGCGTCCACTTTTTGTGGACTCGGATTATTGGGTCGTGCATTATCAGCCCGGACAAAAGTGGCTTACAATTATTGCCACGGACCAAGTTTGCTCCAGGTGATAATGTACGGCCCAATAATGTACAGCCTGATAATTGGCGTCCACTTTTTGTGGACGCGGATTATTGGGTCGTGCATTATCAGGGCGGACAAAAATGGCTTGTCATAAGCGAACTCTGTCTTAGGTCGGTTAGGTTAGGGTTCACTTGTGTCCCTCAGACCAGAAATAGGCAACCCACGCAGCGGGGTGGCGTCGACTCGCTAGAAATTTTCATTCCGCACTGATAATGTACAGCCTGATAATCCGCGTCCACTTTTTGTGGACTCGGATTATTGGGCCGTGCATTATCACCTCGTACAAAATTGGCTTCCAATTATTGCCCCGGACCAAGTTTGCTCAGGGTGATAATGCACGGCCCAATAATGTACAGCCTGATAATCCGCGTCCACTTTTTGTGGACTCTGATTATTGGGTCGTGCATTATCAGCCCGGACAAAAGTGGCTTCCAATTATCGCCCCGGACCAAGTTTGCTCAGGGTGATAATGCACGGCCCAATAATGTACAGCCTGATAATCCACGTACAGTATGGACGCGGATTATTGGGCTGTACATTATTTGGCCGTGCATTATCATGGCTGTACATTAACTGGCACCAAACACAGCTTCGAATATCTCGGTGGAAAAGTGGCCTACAAGCAGTGAACGTTTGTACGTTCACTGCTTGTAGGCCACTTTTCCACCTAATTATTTGCTATGCATGTATATATATATATATATATATATATATATACATGCATAGCATTGTACGAATAACTTGATACAGATAACTCGAGAGTCGGCCAATAGATGGCACTAGTACATGGAGGAAGCTGATGACTCTATCTCAGTATATAATAATTTCCTCTATGGTACTGTAGTACCTCTGCTACGGCACGCACGCGTTCTATCGCAGCGCGTTGCATGCGATAGAAAGTGATGGCCACGGTTAGGCTTGTTCGGCATACCACAGGGGATTCTTTCACTTAGCCTACCTTCTGTACCTACGTAGTATTATTATATATTATGTGCTACATATATAGTACGAGTACTAAGACGAAACGACGCCTCCGATCCTAAGGCACTTGTCCCACCGCCGGCGAGTAGCGAGTACTCTCATAGTAATTCTTACTCGCTTTTACTCGCGCGAGTAAGAATTACTATGAGTGTACTCGCTACTCGCCGGCGGTGGGACAAAGTGCCTATTGCATGATATATTTCGTTTAGCCGTTTGGGCTGCAGTAGGTATGAGAGATAATCTCCAATTTACGTAAAAATGTTATCCTCTTAACTGGACCAAATATATACAACATTTTATATATATTATGACGTCACTTTGAAGTTAGTCACACACAAACCTTATAAAAATATATACTAAATAATATTGAATTTCTTGAAACGCACTATGTCACTATACTAATGCCTTGGCCACACTACGCCCGAATGTTGTTGCCGTCATTGTCTTACGGATATTATACGTTAGACAAGGATGGCAACAACATTCGGGCGGAGTGTGGCCAAGGCATAAAGAAAATAAATTCCACATGTCAATGATACAATCTTTGCAATTTACTCCTACTTCAACTCCAAAAATGCCATATTCAAAGCGTCATTACCTCGTTCTGGACCCTGATAGCCTTTGTCTCAACTAAACGGAAATATTTGACCTTGATATACAACCCTTCACCTGTTTCCCCATATAGCAGCCCTACTGTACGGTTTGCAAAACATAATATGATTACAAAAAATGAATCGCAAAAAATCATATTATTTGACCATAGGCTTGTTGAATGTGCGCTCCCTAAATACTGGCCGGGACGAGCTTGTAGCAGCCCTGGACCGGCACAAACCTGATATTTTGGCATTAAATGAAACGTGGCTGCGAGAAAATGAAGAAAAATACATCCCAGCAATACCAGGATACACTCTGAAAAGCAACCCGCGCTCGAATGGAAATAAAGGAGATGGTGTTGGTTTTTACATACGAAAACCCCTGCGAGTACAGGTAAAACATAACCCAGCATCATCTCTAGAGCAAATGTGGTTAGAGCTGCGCATCCAAGGTGTAGGTCGGATCGCTATCGGCACGGCCTACAGACCAGATTCCGTATCTGTTGAAAGCGCAATAGACGCACTTAACGATTCGATTGATTTGTTCGCTCCATGTAAGCACTTGTTTCTATTAACCGATTTCAATATTGATGTGCAATTACGGGATAAAATTAACGTAAAAAAGCTAACTACTTTCCTATCGCAACGTAGCCTGGTTCAACTTGTAAATGAGCCAACGCGAATCACCTCCGAGAGTTCAACTATTTTGGATTTGGTTATCACAGACTGCCCTGACATTTGTAGGAATATCTGTGTACATCACAACCCTAAGCTCAGTGATCACGCAATGATATTGGCAGAGTTGTCAATCACCAAACCTAAAAAAACCCCACAGTACATCTATAAACGCTATCTAAACAAAATAGATATCACAAAATTCAAAGTCGATCTTGAAAATATGCCCTGGTGGGAAATTAAGGAATTACATAGCGTCAACTGTAAGGTTAACCGTTTTAACTTTCTAATCACGAGCATATTTGACAAGTATGCTCCGGTTCGCCGTACACAGGTCAATCGTGGTTCTCTTCCCTGGGTTACGGACACGATAAAAACTATGATGAGCCTCCGCGACAATGCCTTAAAGAAAGTCCAAAGGTCTAAGAAAGAATCGCACCATAATATGCATGCAATGCATATTTTACATTTTACATTAATAAAAATAAGTCACACCCCAAACAAATGTGGAATCATCTGAGGAGCTGCTCCATTCTGGGTGAAACCGAAGCACTCTCAATTCCTCAGCACTTATGCGAAGCTGACAAGATAAACAATTTCTTTTTGGCACTTCCAGGGACGTCAGAGACAGACCGCGACACGCAAGCAATGTTTCAGCATAATAAGCAGGGAAATGTATTTAATATAAAAAGCTGCACAGAAGAACAAGTCCAGAAAATAACCGACTCAATAAAAACCAACGCTAGTGGCTATGACAACATTACAATAGGAATGATCCGTCTTACGCTACATGTCACACTTCCAATAATAACGCACATAATCAACGCATCTATTACATCTAGTACATTCCCCGAGGTCTGGAAGCTTGCGCGCGTAAAGCCAATACCTAAATCAAATAAAGCCGAGGACTATAAAGACCTACGCCCGATAAGTATTCTCCCGGTACTTTCTAAAATTATGGAAAAAGTGGTCTGTGACCAACTTACTAAATACTTAGAGGACAACGATCTACTACCTAGTGCACAGTCAGGTTTTAGAAGTAGGCACGGTACGGCCTCGGCGATGGCGAAGGTCACTGACGATGTTATTGCCGCGTCAGACAAGGGTCTGGGATCTATCCTTATCTTGCTAGACTTTTCTCGTGCCTTTGACTGCCTGAATCCGACTCTGCTGCTTTCCAAAATGGCTTACTATGGTGTAGCGGTCCCGTCATGTCAATGGTTTCATTCATTCCTCACAGGGCGTAAGCAGTACGTAGAAATACAAGCAGAACATGGTGGGTTAGTAAAATCAGAAACGCAAACAATCAACCGCGGCACTCCGCAGGGATCAATTTTGAGCCCGCTGCTCTTCATTTTGTACACAGCGGATATGATTAGCAACTTGAAACACTGCAACGCTCACCTATATGCGGATGACACACAATTATATTTTTCATTTGACCCAAAGAACCTGAATATAGCTCTTAGTAAAATAAACGAAGACTTACTAACCATAGCTAAGTGGTCGCAGAAAAACAATCTTGTTTTAAACCCATCAAAGTCCCAATACGTAGTACTGGGAATCAAATGGCAACGTACAGCAATCAAGGAACAGAACCCACAAGTAATGGTTGATAACGAGCCTATCACCCAAGCTGACAGTGCAAAAAACCTGGGTCTCATTATGGATGGCGAGCTTCGTTATGTTGAACATATTAATTTGAAAATTTGAAATGCTTTCTACAGACTCAAGGTTTTATATAATACCTATCCGTAAATACCTATCACTTAAGGTGAGAGAAATACTAGTGGAATCACTGGTACTCTCTCAATTCAACTATGCGGACGTGGTGTACGGGCCAAGGCTCTTAGCGGTAACAAAAAAAGCTGTACAAAGGGTACAAAACGCATGCGTTCGTTTCTGTTATGAGGTTCCCAGGCGAGCACACACACACACACACACACACACACACACACACACACACACACACACACACACACACACACACACACACACACACACACACACACACACACACACACACACACACACACACACACACACACACACACACACACACACACACACACACACACACACACACACACACACACACACACACACACACACACACACACACACACACACACACACACACACACACACACACACACACACACACACAAACACAAACACAAACACAAACACAAACAAACACACACACATACACACCGCATAACCGCAAGCATTCCTAATGTTTGATTATTATTTTTTATTTTAAAAATTATAATTTTTACGTCATGTTACTATTACTTTTAATGTTATAAGTTTTCAATGTTATAATTTCTTTTTTTTCCCTTTTTCCTTTTGCTCAGGTGTACAACGAAATATTGCCACTGTGTTTATGATTAACTAAGCCATTAAGATGTTCCTTTTGTAATGTAATGTGTTATTAATATTATCAACGTATATTATGCTAATGGTTAAAATGTACTTAATTACGAGCACAGAAGTTCTTATGGTAATTGATAGTATATAATGTAATTACGAGTACGCTGCCCTCCGACCGTCTTAGTCTGGGACCGGTCTGAAAACCAGCGCCGGGCACCCCAGCCTGGCATTCGCTGAGACTGGAAACCCTTTGCCCAATATTCTGTTTGTTTGTTTCACTGTACTTACTTTTAAATTATTATTTTTTTTCTCTTTCTTATTTGTAATATTATTTTAGTGTATTTTTGTATGTAATGAATATGTGGCAATAAACAATTCTTATTCTTATTCTTATTCTTAATGAATCACAGTTAAAATATTTCCATCAGTATAAAAATAAAGGATGGAAAAATAAGAGGAAGCTTACTCGCGTGTTCCTTATATTTATTCATGGTAAAATAAATAATTAAATGACGATGAGCCAAATAACAAAACACTTGTAAGGAAAACAAGACTACTACGTATTATACATCATATTATGAGTCATTTGATTAGTTCTATATTATTAATTCCCTCCTTTTCATATTATTAATTCCAAACTGTTTGCTTAAGTTAGTAACTTTAAGCTTTACTCGTAAGTACAGACCTAGAGTCTGGGAGACACATGAGCCTAGAAAAAGGGCAAATTTGAAAAAATAGCGTGTTGCAACACCATCTATATATTCCGATAATAATGATACTTGAACAATTATTTATTTAATTCACACAATGCCAACTGATCTAGCAGAAAGATGTACTTAAAGTTTTACGAAATAAAACTCTTTAACTTCATTCTACTGTATATTTAGGAAACATAATCAAACCACTCTCCGAAATTTCAATTTTGACGAGTCATAATAATTGAACCTTTTAAGTATGATGCTTAGTTTATCTTCAATGTGAATAAAATTAGCAGTAAGCCCCTTCTTTTAGAAAGCAAAAATAATCCCATTCATTATGGAACAGTTACTTTCTTAGTTACCATAACAAGTATCAAAACTGGGACAGCATATTTAAGACGTTTTTTCATTTGACAATGATATGTCTGTTGCCATATAAATCTCAGACTCGTCTTTCCCAGTCCAGACTCCAGGTACTTAAGTACCTACTTATACCTAACTCAGATGTCTCATCAGTATATATTGATTCCATTAGGTTAGACGAAGATCCAAAGCAATCGGGTGAGGACCAAATTCTTGGCCAGTAGTTAGCCTAGTTAATCGGTAGTAGTTAAAAAGTTTCGTTGTGACACTTGTGACACAAAAATTAGCCATACAATTCTATGGTTGATTTTTGTGTCACATCGGATTATTTTAACTACCTACTACCGATTAACTCGTAGGCTAACTACTGGCCAAAAATTTGGTCCTCCACCCAATCCCATTTCTAATCATTGTCCTAGGATTATTCCCGGTTTTGCCCTAAAGGAGACCGGGGTTCGCTTTGACACCTAATCCCAAGATTTGGCATAGGCACTAGTTTTGCGAAAGCGACAGCCATCTGACCTTCCAACCCAGAGGAAAACTAGACCTTATTGGGATAAGACCGGTTTCCTCACGATGTTTTCCTTCACTTAACGGTAAATATTCCGTAAATAAGGTTCCAAAAAACTCATTGGTACGAGCCGGGATTTGAACACGACCGCAACCAGTAGGCTACAGAGGTTAAATAAAAAAAAGGACACCCACTTTTTCCCAAGTTTCCTGAAGATCTTCTTCTTGCAGACGAAGATGAGGAAGATGGAGAGTCCCATCAGCAGGTTGTAGGCGTCGCTGAGGTACCAGACGCGGAACTGCGGAGCCAGAGAGCTGATCACCTCGAGCACCCAGCTCACACCCATGATCACCGATAGCTTCAAGTATAGCAGCAGCCTAGAACAAAATTTGTGGTTCATAAGTGACTATTTATTAATGTTGTCACTCTTTAGTACCACCCAGGTGACACGTGCAGGGTTGTGGTAGGTAGCTCCTGCGGACGCGAGTGACAGTTGGCCCCCTTTGTCAAGTGAGTGGGCAACTCGACTGTTAGAGGTTGCCCTTAGAATAAAGACGTTGCGAATGTTGCTATTGGTTAATTGGTTACGCCGTCACAGCAAAATCCCTTTTAGCCTCCTTTCTTAAAAGCTGCTGAGACTGCTTACACCGTCTTCATACGTCAGAAGAAAAAAAAGTTCTTCAGTCTGTCAAATATTTTCTACACGCATGTCACCGCAAATATTTTCACCGCTGCAAATAAATTGCGAACAAAAAAGTGTTATCCAAATTAAAAAAATTGCTCGAACTCCTCGCCCGCCGCTTCAAGCTGCACACCAAAAACCTAAAGGTAAGCAGGTTCAGCTCCTCGAAATTAAAATTATTCGGTTTGTCTTTTTTTATTGTGCGGCGTAACCTTGCCTTCAGCTCCGCACCGTTCATTGCCGCTTAGTTCAAATTGCCTATTTACACGGCCTAATCAGCTACATTATTTGACTACTTTGGCTGCTACTAACTATTATATGATGCCGATTGTTGTATATAATGATTTTTGCCAGTTTCATTTGCTCGAATGCTCGATTTTTTTTTCAACTGGTTTTTAACATAGCGTGGAATTAAACACATAAAGACAGAATTGAGTTGAACGGGATGGCGGACGATTGGCTGCACAATTAAATGTTGTTAAAAAGATTCAGTTGATAAGTATCTAAGTGAAAATAACTAGTTACACTACACTGCGGAACAACAGACTGGTGACTATTGCGGGAAATGTGGTTAAAGTGGTTTGTTATACCAATTTCTGCTGTAAAACTGACCTGTGGCGGTGTGTCCTATGGGCAGAGGGGTTCCCAGCCGCTGGGGAGTCCAGCACGTTGAACGCGCTCATGAGGAACATGACCCAGTTCATAAGTTTCATAACTATGATGATCAGCATTGTCACATAGAGGTACATGCATTTTATACCAGTTTACGTTGTAAAACTGAGCTGTGGCGGTGTGTCCTATGGGCAGAGAGTTTCCCAGCCGCTGGGGAGTCCAGCACGTTGAACACGGTCATGATACAGTTCATAAGTTTCATAACTATGATGATCAGCATTGTCACATAGAGGTACATGCATTTTATACCAGTTTACGTTGTAAAACTGAGCTGTGGCGGTGTGTTTTATGGGCAAAGGGGTTCCCAGCCGCTGGGGAGTCCAGCACGTTGAACACGGTCATGATACAGTGCATAAGATTCATAACTATGATGATCAGCATTGGCACATAGAGGTAAATGCATTTTATACCAGTTTACGTTGTAAAACTGACCTGTGGCGGTGTGTCCTATGGGCAGAGAGTTTCCCAGCCGCTGGGGAGTCCAGCACGTTGAACACGGTCATGATACAGTTCATAAGTTTCATAACTATGATGATCAGCATTGGCACATAGAGGTAAATGCATTTTATACCAGTTTACGTTGTAAAACTGACCTGTGGCGGTGTGTCCTGTGGGCAAAGGGGTTCCCAGCCGCTGGAGAGTCCATCACAGCTATGCCGCGGCTCAACCGCCAGATATTGAACGCGGTCATGAGGAACATAAGCCAGTTCATAATGATGATGACCACCATTGGCACATAGAGGTACATGAATTTTATACCAGCATCTGGTGTAAAACTCACCTGTGGCGGTGTGTCCTGTGGGCAGAGGGGTTCCTAGCCGCTGGGGACTCCAGCAATGCTGTGCCGCGGCTCAACCGCCATATATTGAACGCGGTCATGAGGAACATGAGCCAATTCATAATGATGATGATCACCATTGGCACATTGAGGTAAATGAATTTTATACCAGCATCTGGTGTAAAACTGACCTGTGGCGGTGTGTCCTGTGGGCAGAGGGGTTCCCAGCCGCTGGGGAGTCCAGCACAGCTGTACCGCGGCTCAACCGCCAGATATTGAACGCGGTCATGAGGAAAAAGAGCCAGTTCATAATGATGATGATCAGCATTGGCACATAGAGGTACATGAATTTTCCACTACCTGTAATAGGTATAATTGTGAGTTAGTGATAGTGGTGTATAAAGTAAATATAGATGATAGGTAGATTCGCTACGAGCCTCCCTAAGGTGTAATTAGAACAGTGGAAGAGATTGAAAGATTCGTCGCCACTAGCGGACCCACGGTAGATCAATTGGCAAGAGCGATCGATGGATTCCAGAGGTTGTGGGTTCAAAACCCGCTCGTGGAGAATATTTTTTCAATTTTCCACTTTATTTAAGGATTATGTATGTATGTAAGTAAGCACTTTATCGTACACAATAACAGGTTAAAGAATATACATGTCACACAATAGATCAAAGTAGAAAGGAGAACTTATCCCTGTAAGGGATCTCTTCCAGCTAACATTTGAGCAACTGAGAGGAAGGTAAGTTTACGAGTGTAATATCATGTAACAGTCAATTTATTTTTATCTTATCTTATCTTATCTTATCTAGATGAGGGCCCTTTCGGATGCACTTCGACCCAGTGGGATCTTTTATGCATTTTCCCTCTCCTTATGTCTACTCCCAACCTCGCTCCAACATTTCCACATAGCCATAACGGATGATGCAGCTCAGCGGAAGTACCTTGAATTCCTTTGGTTGCGGATAGCCGTTACCAAAGTAATTCATTATTTGTCTGGCAAGGGCATGATATTCACACGATAAGTGTTCCATAGTCTCATCCTCCTCGCCACACATTCTATAGTCTAAACTGTCCGATAGTCCCATCTTGGCCAAGAGATCCTTGACCCCGAAGTGACCTGTGAACACCCCAGATATGATTCTGAACTGCTTCCTACTGGATTTCCAGAGTTTGTTAGTCCAGCTCCAGCCCGAGTCCACTCCTTCTATGAAGAGCTTAGAGTGCCTTAAGCCCGCCTCATTCCTCCACTCGTGTTGGTGTTTGGTTTTGGCGTGGGCTTTAAAGGCCGAATTTATGGTTCCCTGCCAGAGTCCCACAAACGGTTCTGGACCTACGAAGTGATTTGTAGACCCCCCTCTTGCAAGCTCATCCGCTCTTTCGTTGCCAGCATGTTGCCAGTGAAGCCCTCGTGCCCTGGTATCCAAACTATAAATATTGTGTTTTCCAAGCTTGTTCAGTGCCTGGACACCATTATAGACTAGTCTAGATTCCACTTTCGGCGCCGTAAGTGCTTTAAGGGCCGCTTTCTGACTGTCACTGAGTATATAGATGGTCTGCCCTCTGGTTTGCCTGTCTATATTCTCCTGTGCACAGGCTATTATGGCGTAGGTATGTCTCCGCCTGGAAGACGGCTGCCAAACTACCCATGCTTACACAACTACTGTACAATTTATTGTTAATGATAAGGCAACCCTTCAACAACCCTACACTTATATACGTTTCAAACAATTTAAAGAAGTTTACAACATAATAAAATATTTTTAAATTATAAGATAATAATAATAATATTACCTAGTAAAAATCATGCCATATAGTACCTATCAATCATACTTTTAAAAATTATAATGTATATACGATGATAAATACCTAGTATTATTATTAGGTACTACCCAAAAGGCCAACGGTAATTCATAACAACCAGTAAGTACCTAGTTGCAGAAATATAGCATAAGTATACATATATTCATATCATACAAAGACTCATTCCTGGTAATACACCAACAACCCACAATGTTATCTCGTACACTTCCGGTTTCTAAAATAAATATTTCATAAACAATGAATAGTTACATTCATTAAATTCCCGAACTCAAAAAAGTGAGTTAAAAACATCCGTAAATTAACCGCACGGATGTGATTTTGTCCTGTTTGTTCTATATAATATAAGTTATTCATATAGGTCAATGTTATTATTGTTATCAATATACGGAATGGAATACAATATTATTATAACCATCCGTCCTTTCAACAAAATGTTTTCAACAGTACGACTTTACCTGAGAACACAAGTACTGTATTGTGTAAAGATGGAATTGTATTTTAAGCAGGATCTTAGTGGTAGTACCTATACGTATTCGGTAGTACCTAGATCGTTAGCATTAGATTGAGTGAATTCTTTTCGGACAAATACCTAAACCTAACTTTTAAGTAAATAACTCAAGTAAAAGGGGTGATGTTTTCGAAAAGGCATTTTCTCAAAAATCATCGGCAATGTTGACTTTATTGGTAAAACATCAGGACGTGAAGTGCATAGTTTATGGTTAGTCAACATTTAAAAAATAAAAAACCTTGCCGGCTCGATTTTGCTCGACTACAATGTTGCATACAAATTCCATTATTTGTCGTGGTACAAACTTTTTAAAAATTTGAAACCGCCATATAAATAAAAGGCATAGGTCCTAAACAGCCAAAACGCAAGATCAGTAGCTGTGACTCATCGCGACTTTTTAGTTGTCTCAAATAACTTGTGGCGCTTTCGGAAGAAAAATACACTCCCAACTTATTATTAAAAAAAATAAAAGGCGGCAATGCAAAAAATATTCTGTTTTAACACCTACAGTGGCTAATTCTTTTTACGGAAAATATAGAAAAATGACGTGACGAAATTATTCCAGATTTAAAAGAAGCTGCAAGCTCAGTTATTGATTATTTGTTTAAGTGTAATTTGTTGGTAATTTGCAAAGCCAAAAGACAGATATCGGAAGGCGTACGACAATTTCTTGAAGCGGCGAGAAGAAATGCATGCCTTATCATTTTCAGAAAATACATTTTTGTTTTCTTGCACAATTTTTGAGAAAAGCACTATATTTGTCTCAGCTGGAAGGGCATTTACTGGCTTCGTATTAAATTAAACGGACTCCCAAGGTCGTCCGTTTAAAATTAATACTCAGCCAGCAATTGCCTACTTCCCTTGCTTCGACAATAATGTACTATTGTTTTGTTTGTGTTAGACAATTTAAATACGTAATGTCTAAAGATTCGAATACGTCACCACTACAAACAAGAAGGTGTTTACTTAAGTTTTTTACCTATATTATACTTACTAACTATAGGCTGTCAAGAGTTCAAGACCCAAGCCAAGAGTAGAAAACTATTGATCTCCTGGGGCTATTCATAAATTACGTCATTTCAAAATAGGGGCAGGGGATGGTCTGGACATTGGATGACGTCATGACGATAGTAAGCGGGAAGGTTCCATTTCAAAGAGTAACAGGATGATGATAGGAAGGCTTAGAGCATTAAACCAACTGGAGTGGACATGAGTCATTTTCTATACATAAAAAGTCTGCCGATTTTTGCGGGGGAGGGGAACGTCAAATGTATGCGTTACGTGAAAATAGCTACGTCAGATAAACGTCAGTCCATACAATGTGTATGACCACTGGTCATATACTTTTGGCAGAGGGGAACGCCTGTCAATGGCCACTCCGGTTGGTTTAATGCTCTAAGTAGGAAGGGGTCAAAAATCGACAAAAACAATGACGTAGGTAATCTATGGACAAGCCCTACTTCATCACCATATAGTATTATATTATTTGCTCATGACTGTCATCAGCACAACAACCTTCTCTCTCGAGCTCTCTCACTCTTCTTGAGCGTAAATTTGAGAGATACAGATAATTCAGAGATGAGCTGAACTTTTATGTTATTATTATATTAAATTTTGATGACCTGGTAAAGGTCGCGGACGTCCGCTGGATGCGGGTGGCACAGGACCGGGCATTGCCGGGCACTCTTTGGGGGAGGTCTATGTCCAGCAGTGGACGTCTTTGGGCGGTATGATGGAGAGAGAAAAAATACCTTCTAAGAAGCATCCGGCCCCGTTCAAATCTGGCTTGATGAACCAAGGAATATGAGTCAAGTCCGCATTGTCGATGACACCCAGCATAACTGTCATGGCTGCTGGCAACCCGAACGCATAAGTGCAGTACATGGCAAACTTGAATTTTTCGCCTCGGCGGTGGATGGGCCGAGCTTTGGCGTATCCTCTAGAAAATAAAATTGCATAAGTAGCCATAAATAAACTGGTAATACTTCTAAAAACCGCGGAATTTCATGTAACTAGTTTGGGTAGCCTGCCGTGTGTTAAAACTGCAATGAGGGGGAATTTTATTTCATGCATGCTTTAACGTCGTATTTCATAGTTCATATAATAAACCTACCCGGTTTATTATACGTACAGAAAAAAATTGTTTAATAAAAATTTACCTGAAAGTCCACCAGATGTCTATAGACATGACATTCATCCAACAAAAGCACGATAGAAAGAAGTAATAGATCACGAACGCTGAAAAAAAAAATACAAGTGAATTTCTCAGCCCGTGATTTTTCAGCTTGTAAAAAAAAACTGAATTGAGTACCTTCCCCTTTATTAACAGAATTCAAAAAAAGGAGAAGGTTCTTAATTCGCTTGTTTATATGTACAACATATTTTAAGTCGGTTAAAAAGGTGTTTATTATTTTTATGTTTAATGTTCGTTACCTCAGGAGTCTCTCTGACATTTACGGACCGATTCGTACAATTTTTTTTTATTTGAAAGTGCCTATATGCTACCTGATTGGTCCCATTGTTATCAAAAAGCCAATTGGAGCATGGGTTCCATGCGGAATTGAGGGTACTCCTCCATTTTATTAGGCACGCGTGTTAGTGATTTCGGTATTCCCTATTAAAAGTATTATAACTCGTGTATTTACACACGGAAACCACAAATTTGCTGAAGTGCAACTGACGATGAAGACCACAGATGACTAATTGAACTCCTCAATGATGTAAAGTACGTCACGAATTCTGATATGATTCCGTTTAAGTAGCATCTAATAAAGTACGTGCCAAAGGTGATTCTCAGACCCTTGAGGAATCGACGGAACTTAAATATTATTGGCCTAACATATAGCGCCTTGGGTTATTTCCTTATTTCTGTACCAAATCTTCAACACATTTGCTCTCTGAAAGCAGTTCACAAAGAGTAGGTACTATGAATATAATATATAATATGATATAAATAATATAAATATTAGGGGACAATCTTACACAAATCGACCTAGTCCCAAACTAAGCAAAGCTTGTGCTATGGGTACTAGACGATAAACATAGTTATATAGATAATTAAATACTTAAATACATAGAAAACATCCATGACTCAGGAACAAATGTTCGTGCTCATCACACAAATAAATGCCCTTACCGGGATTCGAACCCAGGACCTCTTGCATCGTAGGCAGGGTCACTACCAACTAGGCTAAAGCGGTCGTCAAATACTTATATGCAGTTCATGCGGTAAAGTGGAAAGGAAATGTTTATATATGTATGTTCCTTGGCGGAATATGAATTACCTATTCAAGTCGGTTTAAACCTTGTTATAGTAAATTACCTATTTGAATTTTGTCACTCCGAAGACTTCGACTCTGCTGTATCGCTTTCAAGTCGTTCTTAAAACGTTCGATCTGGGATTCGACTAAAGGTTCTTTTTCTAAATTTGTCTTCAATTTTTATTACAATATATTAGTAAGAAAAAAAAACAAGTTACGGCTTTCCACGAAGATAGATTATAGCCTGGATTAATATGGGGGTTAGTTTACGCAGACGAAGTCGCGGATGGAAGCTAGTACTTACTAAATCCAATACAAAGGCCCGGCGTATTGACGTCGGCTATGCTAATGATATATAGCAACGACAGCATCAGAAAAGCTCCGAGCAGACTGGCCACATAGGCCATGAGAATCAAGCCGCAAAGGTTCCTGAGCTCGGGGAGCATGGAGTACACGACGAGAACGAGGATCAGGAAGATGCTGGAGATCAGCAACCCTGGTGGAAGAAGTGGAAGAACTTGCTTTAACTTTTGTGGCGACTCGAACCGGAGTCCCTTATTTTCACCGACAAACGTTTCCCCGAATGTATTGCTACTCCGAATTTTCGTTTCATCGAAATAAAAGACTCGGAACCGGTTAACGTTTTAGTACTTACCAGCTAAAAGGTTGTTCTATAGAACCCATCAGGTTAAGTTAGGTTTGTTTTATAACAATCCTGACAAGTTAAATGTTTCTGAAAATAAGTTTCTGGCAAAAAAATATTGCCGACTGTACTTTTCTGTATACCATCATATAAACTACTCATAGAGACGATTTTAACGACCGCAAATTCAACGGGGTTACGTCGGTTAAGTACTGAATTCCCATGGCCACCTTCTGTCTTCATCATCAGATCAGCTCGATGGTACCATAATATTGAATTGTCATCCAAACTATACTTACCTACACCCAAAATTTCAAGTCAATCGGTCACCGGAAAGTGGATCAAATTGAACGTGCAAGATTTGATTACAGACAGACAGACAAAGGGACAGATGACACTAATAAGCTTGTAAAATTAAAATGGTTTTCGATTTACTTAACGAAAATTCTGTGAAACATAAGTACTCTGGATTAAACATTTGTCCGTAAAACAATGCCAGGGTAAATACATATACTTGAACATAAGAACCTGATAACGGTATGATTTCCGAGCATATTTTAAACAAGGCCCTTACCTGAAAGATTAAACATACTGTTGTCCATAATATCGTCATCCGTGTCCGATGGTATCGGTACTGTCCAAAGCCTGACTTGTGGCTTGAAAATATTTCTGCCGTTCGGCAGTGCCACGTCGATGCAGAATTTGTCGTTATCGATTTTCGTCCAGCGGTCGTAGGTGTTTGGCAACTCCTGCATGATGGTACCATCCTGGTAAAAGTTCAAAGATACCTAAGTAAAAAAATAAGTTCGGCTTGCACTCCGAGAGTGCCGGCAGAAGTGAAAACTTGATATTTTCTAAATGGTAAAAAACCCTCCCCAAAAAAATACCTTTTGTTGACTAATAAATCTATAGGTACCTATATACAGTCAGCATCAGAAGTAGGCAAGCAAAATAACACGCCCAAAACGCACGCACAGATCCTTATTGCCTTGACATTAGAGTTCGTGTGTAGGTAGATCATTTTGAGCACTGAGATCGCCTAGCAACTTATGCTGCTGACGTACCTACTAATATAAAAAGAGTAAAGTGTAGGTTTGAGAGTTTGTGAAATGTAACGCTGTGTGTGCCGCTAAGGTACATTGTAATCTCCGGAACTACCAACATATCCTATTTCAAATACAATTTCACCAGTAGGCTGTCAACATGGCGAATCCTCATACATATCAAGGGTTGGCAACGTCAATGTTACTCCTTTGGAGTTACATGCGTCTATAGGCTGCGGTGTCCGCTTACCATCAGGCGGGCCGTAGTACGCTTGTTTGCCACCGTCGTTGTATGTAAAAAAAAGGGATGTTGTGACATACGCTATATTTCATCCCGCAGTTTCGCTTACGTTCTTTGGAATAAGCTGGCGGATTAGCGCGGGCTAGAACATGCCAATTTTATAAACGCGAAAGTGTGTCTGTCTGCCTGTATCGCTGCAAAATGTCACCGTATGTATGGTTGAGATTATTATTTATATCATATGGCCGACTTTACACACATAATATTAATCAAAATTGTTAATTAAGGTTAATATTAACTTAATTAACGCTAATTAAGCTTTAGGACTGAAATTCTTTATACCAATCCGTTAGTAACACTACGCTGCACCAAATATGCTACAAAACTACATCACTGGTGATCAGTGCGAGGCCATACATTTGCTGCAAGTGCGAGTAGCTTTTGTGTGGACTCGCACTAATTACTAATCAATGTGTAAACCAGCCCTTACACGAAGATCTTGAATCTTGATAATACGTAAACAAATGGTTTAGTCAATCCTTTATTATTAATGAACAATTTACAAAGTCCCTTCTCGTGGCTGAATTGTGGTCAACTTAACAGGATGTTTGTTTCAAGAATTGATAATTACTTCAACTGTATTAAGTTCTGTGTTAAATTGACACATAATTGAATCATTATTTTTACTAAGCCTACTGGATGCTGACTTCATAGAAATTGTCTAAGTAATAATATATTTTCTAAGTAAAGCGACAATTAATTAGAGGTAGGTACATCAATTAAATAAGTAGGCAATATTTTCCTGCAATAACATAAACATTGGTAAATACCTGGGACCATTTATTATTGGAAAAAAGTCATACGTACAAACAGTAAGCTGGATATGTCTGCATAACTTTCTCAATAATTATTCAGAATCGCCCTAATAATAATTAAACAGTTTACTACTTTCTATGGAACTCCCAACATAGTGTCCATTCGTTTAAATATTGTTTTCTGAATTATTTATAAGCTTGGGGTCTATTTGAATAAATTTGGAATCAGCACTTGTCTCGCGCATTCACTCCAGCGCGTTCTATGATGGGACGGCCGCAACATACTCTCGATTTTTCTCGCACTAATTACCTCTTGTCCTAAGTGTTCTAATACGAGAGAAAGTGCGAGAAAAAATCGAAAAGGCTCGCGCGCCGTCTCATGATAGCCGTGCTGTAATGTAGTTGTATTTATGCGTATAATTTGGCGCGAGCTTCAAATATTAAATCGATAAAATCTCGAACTGTCCCCCTTTCGTCGATTCGAGACATAACCTAATCCATCGTATGATTTCGCATTTAGGTATAATATTAGTAGGATACTCGTATGAGTATCCTACTAATATTATAAATGCGAAAGTTTGAATGTCTGATTGTTTGGATGTTTTTTCTAATAGTATTATTATTATTTCAAATTGTATTTGTTTCCTTACAAATGTGATGAAAAACATTGTGTGCTAGTTGTGAGACACGTACACGTACGCTGAGAATTTTTCAAACTTGAATCATCAATCGCCTTCAGCGTCAGGTTTCTAATTAGTCTCGTTCGTAAAACATCTCTTAGCACACTTGTGACACAATGTACTATTGATTTGATTTCAGTACGGTCCGTGCCCTTAATTCCCTATCCATAGGAAGGTACTTAATATTTTAAATGTGAAAGTCTGTCTATTACCCCCTAAACCGCTGCGCTGAACCGATGTAGATGAAATTTGGTATAGAGTTAGTTTGAGTCCCCGGGAAGGATATATGATAGTTTTTATCTCAGAAATCATCCTCCAAGGGTGTGAAATGAGGGGTGAACGTTTGGAGCTAGGATATAAACGAGTTCCACGCGGACGGAGTAGCGGGCAGACGCTAGTTCCATATAAAATCGTGCGTTAATCCTCATGTGATTTCAAGGAAAACCATTTCGAAACGCAAGAAAAAATGTTGGTAGTTATTTATTGTTGTTTGGAAAGCTTTGTGGTCGAAATAAGTAACACTAAGTTCCTGCATTTTTTCCCTTTAATATTCTATTTACACGAGTATAAATACTTAAGTAAACGTAAGTCCTGACAACACACTCATTTAAATCAACGCCCAGCCCAAACCGTTTTAAAGCTATTTTTTTCACAATATGTGGTAAATGTAACGTAAGTAACCCACTACGAAGAGATTTTTGAAAATTCCACCCGCAAGAGGGTAAAAAAGAGGTTATAAGTTTTTATGGGGATGGAGTAAAATTTAAAGTGAGAGACTTGAAACGGTGTGTATGGACTCCTTATTGCGATACAAGAAATTAAATGTTTTTTTTGAGCCACGATATTAAAACTTAATGAAAAGATTCCTTGTCACAACGATATATAAATGAGTTATGAGCGGACGGAGTCGCGGGCTGAAGTTAGTCCTAGATATAAACGAAAAAACGTAGTCGAATTTGACCGTTAAAAATCTATGTTCTCTTTTATGTTTATTGCTGGGTATATAAATAGAAGCCTAGCTTCTGTAATACTTAAAATAACTTGTGTGTTCCACAAACAAAAAAGTCATCTCAACAACTACCGTCGAATATTTTTTGTTGCATTTTTTTTTAATGCAATTTGACATTGAACTTTAGTGATTTCCATTACGTTAGTTTTAGAAACCCATAACATTTTTGAACACGCTATACAACACACCATGGGATGGGATACCTAAACGAGAAAAAAAATTACATCGCCACTACACGTAGGTATGGGTAGCCAAAAAAATTTTTCCAAGATTTTGGTCTGCCATTGCGTCGACTGGGCAGCATTCGGAAGGCTACTCGTACGGCACATCTTTTCGTCCAATATTCCGCAGTGTCTCAAGACGAGAGTCTTTGACCAGGGCGTGTTACCACTTACCAGTGATGAGATGACATATGGCACGGAAACGTGGTCGCTTACTATGGGCCTCATAAGAAGGCTGAAAGTCACCCTAAGGGCAATGAGAGGGCTATGTTGGGAGTTTCTCTGCGTGATCGCATCAGAAATGAGGCTATCCGCAGCAGAACCAAGGTAACCGATGTAGCCCTCTGAATCGCTAAACGTAAGTGGCAGTGGGCGGGGCACATTGCACGTAGAACCGATGGCCATTGGGGCGGAAAGGTTTTCCAGTGGCGACCACGTACCGGAAAGCGCAGCGTAGGTAGGCCCCCCACAAGATGGACTGATTACCTACGCGGGAGTCCGCTGGATGCGGTTGGCGCAGGAGCGGTCATTGTGGTTCTCTTTGGGGCAGGCCTATGTCAAGCAGTGGACGTCTTTCCGCTGATGATGAGGATTTTGTCGGCATAATTGATTTATACGGGTCCTCTACCTCCCAGCTTCAGTATATCACTACTTCTTGGGACACCCTGTATACGAACACCAAATAACAGCTTCCTAGTAGTAATAATAGACTAGTAAGGCTCACTGAGTTAAGTAAGCTCGGCCGAATTTCACCTTCCCATACAAACGTAGTTACGCTCTCATTTTAAAACTACGTGTTGGATTGTGATGAAACTTTGCATATACAATGACATGAGGTATATCTATGTCTGTAATTAGTTTATATGGTTCCAGTTTATAAAACGAACAAAATACAGCAAAAACAAGTTTTGTATGGAATAATTAATTTCCCTGTTTTTTTACTATGGTATCTGAAGCTACATAAACTAATTACAGATATAGATATACCTCACATCATGTCATTGTACATATATGCAAAGTTTTGTTACAATCCAACAAGTAGTTTCAAAATGAGAGCGTAACTACATTTGTATGGACAAACGAGCTAACTGCGGCCTCTTAAGCCGCAGACGGACAGACGGACACATGGCGAAACTATAAGGTTGTTTCCTTGTTTACTACGGAACCCTAAAAATCGTGGGCGTCGTCCCTGAGATTATCCTATATAAGAACTTTTAATATTATCTATACAAATTCAATACCGTCACATTCGCGATCATTACTTGTGATCCGCCAGCAGGGCAACACAAAACTTCCAAGTTAATATGGAAATTATCTTACCTCGATCAAGTAGGTATTATATTTTTTAAAGTCGAAAGCTGATTTCAATTTGAAATGGCGCAATTCTGACGGCACCAAGTTGAATGCATCCAGCACCTTCTTCCCCGTCGTCTTGATATCCTGCTTGTAAATAATCACTTCATCAAATTTGTATGACAAGTCTTCCGAACCATTACATTTCTTTTTCAACCCTACGTATTCGCCGAAAGGGCAACATTTAGTAATATTGATTTTATTGGTGTCTCCATAGCTGAATAAAACTGAAACTATTAATATTTTTAACTTAAACCCAGACATGTTGACTGTCAAGCTCACTTTAAGTTTATGTGAATATGATTGTTGAACAGAATTGTTATTATGGTTTTTCAGTAGGGTGACCACATTGGATTGTTTGAAAGAGCCAAATCACAGAATAATATAAAAGTATTACAAAGTCGAACTCAGAGGGTATTATAATTTTAACTTAACTATTGTACTTTTGAGGTGGTTATAAAATTTATTATTTTAGGTGGTTATAAAATGTATTATTTTAGTTTTTGGCGCTCTATCTTAAATCAGCGTAACGGCTTCCTGACAACATCCTGAGTAGCACATTTAATATGTACATGTTACCGTCAGATTATGAACACAGTCAGTTTATATCTAACACGCGATATTACAAACTGTCGAGGAATTATATGTACCTATAATAGTATACCAATTTAATCTCAGTCTAACAATTTGACGGTTTCACATTGATAGATTACATAAACTAACGAAAAGTAACGCGTTAAAGGCGGTTCGATTTCCATACATACCCTAGTAAGCCCTAGATACAAGCCCTAGTAAAATATGGTCTGAAGGACAGATAAATTTGTTCTTAGTTTAAGTTAATTCGTTAGTGTATACTAATTTGTTAATTAAGAGGAACTTATCGAGCGATATATTGGCAATAGCAAAAAAGCTCACAAATAAATAATAAAAAAAACGGCGTGATTTTTCAAGAAACTAATGTTAACTTTCATAAATTGGTTTTAAATTTGCGCGGAAGTCCACCTTTCCTTGAATAAACTTGTATTTTAAACTATAAAAAATTGAGAAAAACGGTTTGCCCAAATACGTCACAAACTAATATCTCAAATTATTCACTCTCTCAAAAATATATTTTTAGAGTCGAGTGCCCAAGGGATATCAAACGGAACCCTGTTCCTAAGCTTCCGCTGTTCATCCGGCTGTCTGCGTATCAACATTAGCTAGACTGTTCAAATTTTCACAGTTGTTTTCTATTGCTGCTTTAAGCCTCAATAATAACAAGTAATAAAATTATAATAACGTTAATAATTGGTTTTTTAACATAACTTGAACCAACTCTAAGAACAAATATGTTTTATATGCATATGATGGGTCCACGGAAAGAACTTGTCTTGTCACATTGACAACATTTCGAGATATTGCGGTTTTTAAGTTTAGACTGATTCAATTAACCATACGAACTTCGCGATTAGATGCTTTTCAAGTGCATAAAAGTGGATTTATATTAATGTTTACAATTATAGCAGAAGGTGTAGGTAATAGTTCGTTGAGAGCTCTAAATATTGAGATTAAAATCTCCTTTTTCAAAAAAAGTGACTAGTTGTGTTTTTTCCGTGGATCCTTCATATGCAGTATTATATCGGTAAAATACTTATCTAGTTGAATTCATTGACCCCAAATATGTACCTATATTTAGACACCAAGTTTGTGATTCTAAGTGTCTAGATATTATTAATTAACTGTAAAATTAAAAATAGCCGCCATAAAATTATGGCCGACGGAGGAGTTGGTTCCTATCGAAAACTTAAAGATAACCTAACCTAACCTAACCAATGCCTGAAAAAAATTGGTGCTTTTGTGCAGCGTGTCCACATTTACGACAATTTGTTCGAGCACTCTGACCCACTAACTGTTCTAAGAGCTCGAGAACTGTCAAAGTATGGTCACCCTATTCGTGTATGGCTCATGTACGTAAAATGAAGTAGTACCATGAGGTCCATGAGGCATATCATGGCGGTATGTTAATTAACGAATAAATGACGTATGTAAAATATTTTAAATGGGAGCTTTGACTTCCGCTGATAGGATAAAATATACAGGGTGTAGTCGTTAAGTGTAGCCAGGCGATTATTCCGTAAATATAAGAGATATTAGAAATTTTTAAACTGATATCGAAAGTGCGTTACCCAATGAGTAAAAATGCATTAATAACTTTTTTGAAATAAAAGTAATAATATTTAAAATATTAAGTTTAAACCCTCCCATACAGTTAAGTACCTACGACGACTCACTCTCAAAGTAGAACGTCGGTGCCATAAAAGATTTTCTTTTTTTAGACAATTATGACCTGGAAAAAGTTTAGCTTATGGTCTTTTAAGCCAAACTTTTTTTTTCTTATGCACTGCAATAACACACACGGAGTGCTCGACGAACTGCGGGGTGAAACTCCGTGTGTGAGTAGCTTTATAAAATAATGGAATGTAAATACCTAACTTTTGTATTCATTTATAAAACCGTCAGATAATAATAGAACAGTACGTGTAACTACTTGAAAATGATAGTTGATTGATATGGAATAAAATAAAACAATTCATGAACCATTTGATAACGGTGCCGGTGAAATGACTAGACCGTACAAACTAGTCTTTCAACGAACGTCGTAATGGGAGGGTTTGAAGTTAATGTTTGGGATAGTTCTGATTTTATTAAAAAAAAGTAATTAATGTAATTTTATTCATTAGGTGACGCACTTTCGATATCCGTTAGATATTTTCTAATATCTCTTATATTTACGGGGTAATCGCCTGGCTACACTTGACGATTACACCCTGTATATACCTACTTATGTAATCTATTACTTTATTGTAGGTACCTACACAAGACACATAAAAATACAGACAAATAGGTTGATTTGGTACCAACGCCAACTTTTTCCAGTTAACCTTTGAGCAATTGATTAGAGATCAAGCAGTTATAAAAGATAGTTACACTAACACACCATCCAGACACGTACCTATTTAACCTTTACGCTACAGTATAAACTAATTTGAATAAATGAATAAATATATACTACAAGAAAGAACAAATAAAATAAAAATACTACAGGTATATGTATCTCTTTACACGGCACTTATACAAACACATAGAGCTTATAATATGTAATCAGCACTGGACCGTTTAACATTATTTAAGTTTAGGTACTAATATGGTTATTTAAGTTAATTTGCAACACTACCACTTTATGGACTCCAAACGTCTGAAATTTACGAAACGAATTTATTTTAATTTTATATGAGATAAATATTATTATCTCTTGTTGTAGGTAGGTAATTGTTAAAGTGATGGTTTGACATATTCTTATTAATTGCGTAATGTATGCAATAAGTACGTTGTCTTCCTTCCTTGTCGGTTTATCCGGGGGTGTCAATGTTATTTTAACTAAACGGGACTTAATCGCGTTTAATTAATTACTTTTTCTACTCCTGTACTTTTATCTGTCATTTACATAGTCCCGAACACTAATATAAAGACATACAAAATAAGTCTGCAGAAAAGTCTATACTCTATTCCCCATAACAGTACGGCACAACCGTGCTGTTTTGTCGCCAAAACGATACGCTTAGCAGCCATACGCTTCTAAACCTGGGTAGTGCTTTACATTGTGCCACGGCCTACTAGACACGATCGAGTAGGCCGCGACGCGACTAATCTAGAGGGCCATGCCGAAACATAAAATACATTAGGTACTACCAACTTAACAAACCACTGAATGTATTTACTTCAAATAAATTATTGTACTAAAGGCATTGCTGCCACCTTAAGAAAAACCTTGGTCTTAATATGACAGTACTGGCAAGTTGAATTAAGAACAAAACAGACCATAAACAAGAGGTGTCAATGTGTCATGTTTCCAATTTCCCACCAAAGTTCCAGTTCAAAATTAAAAGACGAAATATGTCAAATATGATAACTATTCGTTATTAATAACTTCTTAAGATTTGATTCGTGTTTGTGGAGTGAAGAAAAATGTGTACGTTCCTTTTAAAATGGACGAAGAAGAAAATAACTGCACCGCTGATGAAATTGCGTGAGTAGTAATAGAACTAACGGAAAACTTACTGCCTGAAAAGTCAAATTATGCTATTTATTTAAAATAGTCGTAGGAAAAATATTGTATGCAACGGTGTATAACTTAGTCTTAAAACGCTCGTGGCGTCTTTAATTGCGATGCTCGCCGAGGCTCGCATCGCAACTCAACACACTCGCGTTTTAAGACCCTACTTATACAACAGTTGCATAAAATACTATTATTTACTTCTTGAGGCAAAACTCTCATTTGCGTTTTTCGGACCATGCTATTTGCAAAGTTCCCTTCGGCCGCGTTCGAAACCATGAAGTTCGTAACCAGTTGCGATAAAAAAACTTTTTTGTACTTGTACGAAACCAGTTGCGAATAAAGACTTTTTTGTACTCATTCGAAACCGCGGTTGTCCTTTCGTAACTGGTGACGAGCAAAGAATTATTATTTTTTGCTCTTACTGATCTTTAGATGATTGATTCATTTATTGTTTGGATTGGCTGATGTCGAAAAGGAAAATAATGATCCAACTGGATTATTCTCATATCGAGAAAGTTTTAAGCGCTTTGGATTCCAGGCATAATACAAGATATTACTCGTACTTATTTAAGTACCTACTCAAATTTTTGTTCCCTTATTGCCTCTTAAAAGGTACGGTGACGGTAAGCCTAGTGATTCAAGCATGGGGCTGTCAAACAGCGGTCGTGGGTTCTAATCCCGTTCCCGTTCCTACTTCGGAACTTACGTAAGGAATATCATTTGATATTTACCGTTAGCCTCTCGCTTAAGGAAAACATCGTGAGGAAACCTAATACATGTATGTGAATTCCCCAATCTGCACTGGGCCAGCATGGGGACTACACTGCCCGTTCCCTTTTATTCATGAGATGAGGCCTGTGCCCAGCAGTGGGACGTATATATGTAGGGGTAACCTATCGAAGTTTCGAAAAACACTTGCCCGATTTTCACTTGTCCGAAAACGGTAAACCGAATTCTCATAATCCATGTACTTTGCTTACCATACTTTTGAAATGTCGCTGGTTTGTTTTCCCACATTATCGTTTTCCCGAAACTCAATAACCAGAAGAACGATTGACAACTTTATTATTTGAAAACCGATTTGTTAACCTCCTTTTCATAATTCAGATGCTGCATGAAATCTAAATCTAATTTTCCTTAATATTATTTTACGTCACACCTGGCCATAATGCGAGTTTTACTGTACGCTGCGCGCACGGAAAAACTCGCATTGTGGCCAGATTAAGACGTAAAATTTTGTATTCAACACGGGCGGTAATTCGTAAAGCCCCAGAGCGCATATTTATCGCTCTCACCTTCGGTTCGGGCTACAAACACCTGCGGTCTGGGGCATTCACGAATTCACCGCCCTAGTTACGCAATGTACTATTACCGCCACGATTTAAAAAAACATTTAATTATATACTTATGCTAAAAATCCTACAGAAGTGCACTTTAAAATTGCGATGCGAAAATAAACTTTCGCTAATAAGTTGGTTAGGTTCTAGGAAATAAACAATTGATAGAAAAAGGGGATTAGATTAGGCCAAAACATTTAAAAAGCCCAAAAAATAGGGCTCGGGGGGCAAGCCCCCCCCCCCCCCCCCCCCGCACTAAAAATATAATAAATGATTGTAACAATGGTATTATTTGTAGGTTAGGTTAGGGTTAGCTTGTGTCCCTTAGATCTGAAATAGGCACCCCGCGAAGCGGGGTGACGTCTACACGCTGGCGGTTAGGTTAGGTTACATGCCACAATTCAGATCTTTTGATATAGCGGGATATTAATATTTCGAACTTAATACTTTTCGGAACCAAAAACTAGTTGGCAAAATGATCCTTCGGAATTTTAATAAGTCTATTCGAATCATAAGCGAAATAAAATTGCAACGAACTGAGACTTGGGAAAATAATAATATGGGAAATGTAATTTCGGGCAAACAAAACTTCGGCCAACTAATAAAAAGGGAAACTTTTTCGGGATTTTAATATTCGGAATAACGATTTTCGAGCTTATGATAGGCAACCATAGGCTTGTTATGATGACATTCAGTGCTAACAGTTTTGTAGCACTGCGCATGTAGCAGATAACATGCAGAAGTAGTATTCTAAAGGAAATCGCCCTCTTAGCGGGTTGCTGCTTTGTCAAAAACAAAAAAAAAGCTAAAATATTTGTTTACTACAACACAACTTGTTTAACAGTATCAAGGATGATTTCTTCTTTTTAAGCATTCAAGATACTGTGTTAAGAGACAGTAAATTTATATGAGTGCCGTGGCAAATCTAAATAAAATAAAGTGATAAAGTAATTAGTGATAAATCGGTGCCTAATTTATATTGTAATTGTATTAATAGTATTTTGTTGTTATTGAATAAAATATATATTTTATAAAGTTGGGTATATTTACTGTCTTAACACAGTATCTTGAATGCTTAAAAAGAAGCAATCATTCTTGGTACTGTTAAACAAGTTACAAATATTAAATAATCCGGCGTCGCGACTACGACTACGTAGGAGACGACAAGACAAGTTTGACGTCACTGACCAAGAATGGTGGGCTGTTCAGGACAGGGATATGTTGAAGGAAAGAGGGAGGCCTCCGCTCAGCAGTCAGCAGTGGGACCCTTAAGGCTCGTAATTAAATAATAATAAATGATTAAATTACAATCGCTTGCAAAAATAAAATATTATTCATTAATTTTTTGCATTACAGTATTTATTTGAATTTTGCTATCGTCAATATTTATTTACCTATTACTCCCAATTTGTTTTGGGTTTGCATAACGGCCTTTGTAGATTCCAATATACATACATATTATGTTGTAACTTCTTACATAGGTATAAGAATGTATCCTTATTATGTGGATATTGTAGTTAGTGGGTATACATACTTGCACACCTTCGCAACGACATAATGAAATCATTTAATTTGTTAGACCGGTAGGTAGGTGTACCGTTTTAATTCCTTGTAGCGTATTACCGATTTGCATTTCATTTTCCTCGATATCTAAAAGGGTTTTACTTGAAGCATTTTTTCTCAGCGCTTTTCACATGACATAAAAATTCGCAATGTAGGTATTCTTTTTTATGCAGTGCTTTGTCCTAATCGCTTTTCATGCTATGTATATTTTTTTGCAACGCGGTATGAGGGCGGTTAAATCGTCACAAAATTAATCGTGATTAATTTAATAAAGAATAAATTAATCCTGGCAGAGTTCAATTGACGATTGATCAATCACGAGAGAAGAATAATCTAATTAATCAATGGATTAAAGATTTAGTCGCTCGTATTTAATCGACGATTAATTTAATAGTGACTAAATTAGTCGAAACTCTTACGACTAAGATTGATAAATCGTCATTTTCAATCGTTAGTCGCGATTAAGTAGGTTAATCTTAATCGTTAATCGTTAGTTGATTACATTTTGCCCATCACTGCGAACAACATTACTACATCTATTCACTTTTAATACGCGTACCAGAAACTTTGCATTGTTTCACTTCAAGAGGATCAATCGACTTCAACTTTTTTATTTTCAACTGCTTCAAAATGACGTTGCTTTCGGTATCCTCATTTGTTTCTTCAGTGTACGGTTCCACAGCGGTTACATACTCGTAGAAGTCTGGTCCTTTGTCGCCCATGTGTGCAGTGTCAGCAGGGCTGATGGCTTCAAACTTGTAGTTTGGTGAAGTGGAAGGTGAAGACAGCATGTGTGACATGGGGGAGGGCGAGCGAATTTTCTTCCTACTTGCAATTTTTGATTGCACTTGGTGAGATACTGGTTTAGCTATCTTCAGTTTTCTTTTGTTTTTCGCTCTGCTCAATTGTTTTTTCGCATTGAATACCATGAGCTGCATTTTCTGCATCAAGTCTAATGCTAGTAGTTCAGGCATTTTTTTCAATTGCATAGTCATGGAGCGCCCAAAGAGATCGAATTCGTCTTCCTCTTTGGTAACAAAATTAATTTTGCTGTTCTCTGGACTCTTGGATCTTTCTGGTTCTGGCATGAGTTCTGGTAGCTGAATGTATTGGGTGTTTATATCAAATTCCTGATCATCTTCAAGGTCGTCCTGAAATGAGTCTTCTGTGGAGAATGATTCCTCTTCCCTCTGTTGAAGAAAGACAATTGGTGATTTTCTTAAACAATAAAGGAGATCAATTGAAACTATACGTAGGTATTGGATCGATCGCTTCCCTATTATGAAAGATTGTTACATAAGTTTCTTGAAATATCTCGCCGTTAGCCTGCGAATGTCAAAATACGTATTGTATGACGATCGAACCACCTTAAGTACTTATAAACTTTTAAGATTATCATTATCACACATTAGTTTTATAAATGGGACTTATATTTATTTACTTAATTGCGACGAAAAATGGTGTATTGCAAATTGCAACAAGTCCGAATCGTCGTATAATATTATTTCGCTCTATTTGTTACGCACGGTACCAATACGTTCAAGTTGTTATTAGTACCATAACCTATCCCATGCCCTTTAATAGTACATGGCAATTGCAACAAGTCCGAATCGTCGTATAATATTATTTCACGCTATTTGTTACCAATACGTTCAAGTCGTTGTTGGTACCATAACCTATCCCGTGCCCCGTGTCCTTCACTTTCGCAACCGAGAACCCGCCTAGCGGTTGCCTACGCCGTAGTCGCTTTCCGCTACATAAGAGTAAAACCACAGGATCGGCTACGAGCGTAGCGCGAGTCTTGGTTGCGAAAGTGCTAATAGTACCTACATTGTTGTAAAGGCTTGAAAGTAGGCAATAGATGGACGAGTGGGTTCGAGGCCCGAGCTGCTAGGTGAGGACCTCGAAGGAGACGAGTCCATCTATTGCACTTTTGGCCGAGACATTACCTACATAGCCCGCATTACGGAGCTGTGATTGAGGGAATCGCTGTTCAAACTGTCCAACAATAACATTGTTGGACAGTTTGAACCCATAATTGGCCTCTTCGTGAGATGTCCAACTAACCCCAGCTTTGAAGCCTGTTTTCTGAAGATCTTTTGCCACATTTCCGAGCAGCGGCGTGAAAAAGTAAATTTCTCTGCCCCAAAATGTTGAATAATTTTTTGGCATAAAATACTCCTTTTTGGAGAATCTGGTGGTTAGCAGACTATACCTACCTACATACATACCTAGCTAAATATTTTCGTGCAAGTGCCAGATAGTTGCCATCACTCGCTCGTTCCGTGAACTTTTTCATCAAAACCGAATTTTGATGAACCGTTGGTATGTATTATATTAGCTGTGCAAATCAGTTTTAGATTGTTGGGTTTTTTAGGCTTCCGTAGTCAACAAGTTTTAGCCGTGCCTCTAGAGTTTGGCCGTGTCCGTCCGTCCGTCCTCGGCTTAGCTCAGTAACCCTTACAAGTTACAACTAGAAAACTGTAATTCGCCATGGGTATAATATAATCAATCACGCCGACATACTAGTAACAATAGAATAAAATATTTACTACACCTAAAGTTGGAATGTAAATTTATTCTCGTTAAACCCCTGAAGTGTGGGGTATATGGATAGCTTATTAAAAATATTATGGGTTTCTTAAAACCATTTTTCAACTCAGTGATTCGTTTGCGAGATATTGCGCTCTAAAGCCCTAATTTTTGTTCGAGTCAGGCCCCCCCCCCAACTGCTGGCTAAATGCCTACTACTGGGTACGGGTACCTATGTGAAAAAAATCGTGGCAGTAGTACCTACATATAATGAATTTCAAAGGAAAACTGTCACGGACAAGTAGGCATAAGTAGTTGGCGAGTAACAGTCGCCCAACTTAACGTACCTACGTGTACTTGGAATGCCAATTTTCGTATAAATTCGGTCGAAACAACCGTACCGCACGTGGATGTAACTATGACATACAGGCAACTTAGGAACCCTACACTGCGCGTGGCCCGACACGCAGTTGGCCGGTTTTATTTTTAGGAGCCTTTAGGTAAGAAAACGCATGCTGAATTTATGATATTCTACAAGTAAAATCAGAGCTCACAATATTTATAAATCCATACCTAACTAGCTAGAGGGTCGGTAGCTGTCATTGAAAATAGATGACGAGGAGGAAATGATACCAACTAATTTAGTATTACCCAGATAAAAAAATATATATATTTGGGGACGATCCTTCACAAATCGACCTAGTCTCAAAAACTAAGCAAAGCTTGTACTATGGGTACTAGACGACGATAAACATACTTATATAGATGAATAAATACTTAAATACATAGAAAACATCCATGACTCAGGAACAAATATTCGTGCTCATCACACAAATAAATGCCCTTACCGGGATTCGAACCCAGGACCTCTTGCTTCGTAGGCAACGACGAACGGTTAATAAGTAAATATTTATCTTACCCAAACTAAGCAAAGCTTGTACTATGGGTACTATATAGGCGACGATATACATACATAAACTTATATAGATGAATAAATCCATCCATACTTCCATACTAATATTATAAATGCGAAAGTGTGTATGTCTGTTACCTTTTCACGCTTAAACCGCTGAAGTGATTTTGATGAAATTTGGTATAGAGGTAATTTGAGTCCCGGGAAAGGACATAGGATAGTTTATATCCTCGAAATCATTCCCTAAGGGGGTGAAATGGGGGGTGAAAGTTTGTATGGAGCTGCGATATAAACGAGTTCCACGCGGACAAAGTCGCGGACAGAAGCTAGTACTTATACAGAAAACATCCATGACTCATAAAAAAATATTCGTATGTACTTACTCCTCACACAAATAAATGCCCTTACCGGGATTCGAACCCGGGTCTGCCGGCTTGCGGTCGTCACAGTTGATAACGTTATACGTTAACATCTGAATGTATAGGAAGTTTGACAAGTTTCTTTGGGACAGCTGCCGTTGCCATATTCAACGTTGATCGGTCTGTAATCGTCAGTTGGTGCAAACCGCCCTTAGACATAAAGCATTCGTCCCTTTTATTACTAGCATGTAGGTATATAAGTGCGAGAGGTTCAAAAACTGAGGGCCTACCGCGAAAAACTTCGTTTGTGTATCTTCATCTCTGACGCACTTGCTTGTTCGAGCGAGAGAGATATACACGAACGCCCCCTGTTAATTACACTTACTTTCGCGACCAACGGCGCTGCGACGTCGAGTATAAACTTCAACGCGTCATACGCGAACCATTTTCTGACGCCCTCCGTTTCATGTTCCTCTCCTTTCATCTTATTCGTCAATCGATGGTGTTCCCTGTGGAACGCGCTGCGTAAATTCTTTATTTTCTTCTTGACACTGCCTTCATCCATTCTATACTTCTGTGCGAGCCCGATGAGATACTTGCGTTTCTTGTTATTATTTGTATAGTTGGGATTCCTAACGTCCCATAACACTCTACATTTCCTGTAGTCCTGGATGAAGTTTAGATATGTTACGTTAGTCCAGACCATTATTAGATAGGTACCTAAATCCTATTCAATTCACAATATTGTTGGACACAATTGATTTGTCATAACCTCAAATTGTATAGGCGCACGGCGCTTAGGGAACAAGGTGCGGCAGCGTGTGGCACGCCGTGACTGGAGATCGCAGCTTGACGCAGTGTCGCCTTGCCCTTGCCGCGCGTCACTAGACTCACTAGCGCTCGCACTGGTAACAGCGCCATCTACCGATAACACGGTGAACTAATCGCAGGAACGGGAGACTCAGGTAACAGCTGTAATGTTACGTCAAACATGTAGAGGACATTTAACATTTCCATATGGGCAGTTGTTGTTGGTAAAGGGTAATTTTCATCGACGTATGGCAATGGCACTTTCACACTTTGTCTTTAATAATTATTTTGCAAAATATACTATGTACTTATCAAATATTAAGAGAATTCTATTAGTTAATTTAATTTTGCTACCGAGTGACATATACTATTTTTCACACCGACTACCTATGAGGAAATTTAAAAAAGCTATTGTTAAAATATATCTAAATTATCTTAATTTTTATTACTAATTTCTAAATATTACGAAATATTTATAAATTTTTATACAACATTGTTATAGTTAAAACTTGAAATATGTTCGTTTTGAATCGACTACAATGAAATTACAATCGATTATTTTATTAACATCTGTGTTCAATTGGCACATTGCGTACAAATGTTCCAATGCCAATGTATAAATTAAAAAAGTAGCTTGAACAGAAAAGTAGCGTTTTGGTCCCTCTCGTCGTGGAGCAAAACTTACTTTTCCGAATGAAAGGTGTGAAAAAGAATAAAATTAACTGGCGATAATTATTATGCTTTTAATAATAATAACTTTTGCGTATTGCAAAGACAAGCAGGCAAACCTGCGGGATACAATAAGTATACCTAGTCTATAACTATCCAAAAATAATCTTTATAATATTATTGAATATAGGTAAGTTTGTATCTTTTGGGTAATCTCCGGAACCGCTAAGGTGCTAAGTGCCCGCGTGTCATCGCTTGCATATTCTGCGGCATATTATATTATAGACTATATTTTATACCATCCAATACCTATTTCCTTGTATATATATATTATGAAAGTAATTTTATTACATGTAGGTAGGTATATCCCGTATCCCTTGCCCACAGTACCTATGGTCAGTTGATATTAAATAGTTATATAATAATGAAAACTTATAAAATAAATAGTTTAATATGTACCTATTACTCCTATTCGTGATTTGATTCTTTGGCATTTAAAGTAAAAATCGACTTAATGTTGTAAGCAGCACGGTCAGATTTGATAAAATACTTACATGTATGTTTTGGGGCTGTCTGACCACAATGCAATGTATTTATTAGAGGCTTTACTAATGGCCTACAATTTAATTGGTTTTTTCAACCACAATATTTATTTAAATAATACACTGAATGTAACCACCAATAAATACCTACAATAACCTAACCATAAACTTCATGTGTACTTGTAAAACTATTGGTAAATTTAATGCTTTTTGCTTGCTTACAACGAACGAAAAAAAACATAGTTTTATAAATGGGACTTATATTTATTTACTTAATTGCGACGAAAAATGGTGTATTGCAAATTGCAACAAGTCCGAATCGTCGTATAATATTATTTCGCTCTATTTGTTACGCACGGTACCAATACGTTCAAGTTGTTATTAGTACCATAACCTATCCCATGCCCTTTAATAGTACATGGCAATTGCAACAAGTCCGAATCGTCGTATAATATTATTTCACGCTATTTGTTGTCAATACGTTCAAGTCGTTGTTGGTACCATAACCTATCCCGTGCCCCGTGTCCTTCACTTTCGCAACCGAGAACCCGCCTAGCGGTTGCCTACGCCGTAGTCGCTTTCCGCTACATAAGAGTAAAACCACAGGATCGGCTACGAGCGTAGCGCGAGTCTTGGTTGCGAAAGTGCTAATAGTACCTACATTGTTGTAAAGGCTAGAAAGTAGGCAATAGATGGACGAGTGGGTTCGAGGCCCGAGCTGCTAGGTGAGGACCTCGAAGGAGACGAGTCCATCTATTGCACTTTTGGCCGAGACATTACCTACATAGCCCGCATTACGGAGCTGTGATTGAGGGAATCGCTGTTCAAACTGTCCAACAATAACATTGTTGGACAGTTTGAACCCATAATTGGCCTCTTCGTGAGATGTCCAACTAACCCCAGCTTTGAAGCCTGTTTTCTGAAGATCTTTTGCCACATTTCCGAGCAGCGGCGTGAAAAAGTAAATTTCTCTGCCCCAAAATGTTGAATAATTTTTTGGCATAAAATACTCCTTTTTGGAGAATCTGGTGGTTAGCAGACTATACCTACCTACATACATACCTAGCTAAATATTTTCGTGCAAGTGCCAGATAGTTGCCATCACTCGCTCGTTCCGTGAACTTTTTCATCAAAACCGAATTTTGATGAACCGTTGGTATGTATTATATTAGCTGTGCAAATCAGTTTTAGATTGTTGGATTTTTTAGGCTTCCGTAGTCAACAAGTTTTAGCCGTGCCTCTAGAGTTTGGCCGTGTCCGTCCGTCCGTCCTCGGCTTAGCTCAGTAACCCTTACAAGTTACAACTAGAAAACTGTAATTCGCCATGGGTATAATATAATCAATCACGCCGACATACTAGTAACAATAGAATAAAATATTTACTACACCTAAAGTTGGGATGTAAATTTATTCTCGTTAAACCCCTGAAGTGTGGGGTATATGGATAGCTTATTAAAAATATTATGGGTTTCTTAAAACCATTTTTCAACTCAGTGATTCGTTTGCGAGATATTGCGCTCTAAAGCCCTAATTTTTGTTCGAGTCAGGCCCCCCCCCCCAACTGCTGGCTAAATGCCTACTACTGGGTACGGGTACCTATGTGAAAAAAATCGTGGCAGTAGTACCTACATATAATGAATTTCAAAGGAAAACTGTCACGGACAAGTAGGCATAAGTAGTTGGCGAGTAACAGTCGCCCAACTTAACGTACCTACGTGTACTTGGAATGCCAATTTTCGTACAAATTCGGTCGAAACAACCGTACCGCACGTGGATGTAACTATGACATACAGGCAACTTAGGAACCCTACACTGCGCGTGGCCCGACACGCAGTTGGCCGGTTTTATTTTTAGGAGCCTTTAGGTAAGAAAACGCATGCTGAATTTATGATATTCTACAAGTAAAATCAGAGCTCACAATATTTATAAATCCATACCTAACTAGCTAGAGGGTCGGTAGCTGTCATTGAAAATAGATGACGAGGAGGAAATGATACCAACTAATTTAGTATTACCCAGATAAAAAAATATATATATTTGGGGACGATCCTTCACAAATCGACCTAGTCTCAAAAACTAAGCAAAGCTTGTACTATGGGTACTAGACGACGATAAACATACTTATATAGATGAATAAATACTTAAATACATAGAAAACATCCATGACTCAGGAACAAATATTCGTGCTCATCACACAAATAAATGCCCTTACCGGGATTCGAACCCAGGACCTCTTGCTTCGTAGGCAACGACGAACGGTTAATAAGTAAATATTTATCTTACCCAAACTAAGCAAAGCTTGTACTATGGGTACTATATAGGCGACGATATACATACATAAACTTATATAGATGAATAAATCCATCCATACTTCCATACTAATATTATAAATGCGAAAGTGTGTATGTCTGTTACCTTTTCACGCTTAAACCGCTGAAGTGATTTTGATGAAATTTGGTATAGAGGTAATTTGAGTCCCGGGAAAGGACATAGGATAGTTTATATCCTCGAAATCATTCCCTAAGGGGGTGAAATGGGGGGTGAAAGTTTGTATGGAGCTGCGATATAAACGAGTTCCACGCGGACAAAGTCGCGGACAGAAGCTAGTACTTATACAGAAAACATCCATGACTCATAAAAAAATATTCGTATGTACTTACTCCTCACACAAATAAATGCCCTTACCGGGATTCGAACCCGGGTCTGCCGGCTTGCGGTCGTCACAGTTGATAACGTTATACGTTAACATCTGAATGTATAGGAAGTTTGACAAGTTTCTTTGGGACAGCTGCCGTTGCCATATTCAACGTTGATCGGTCTGTAATCGTCAGTTGGTGCAAACCGCCCTTAGACATAAAGCATTCGTCCCTTTTATTACTAGCATGTAGGTATATAAGTGCGAGAGGTTCAAAAACTGAGGGCCTACCGCGAAAAACTTCGTTTGTGTATCTTCATCTCTGACGCACTTGCTTGTTCGAGCGAGAGAGATATACACGAACGCCCCCTGTTAATTACACTTACTTTCGCGACCAACGGCGCTGCGACGTCGAGTATAAACTTCAACGCGTCATACGCGAACCATTTTCTGACGCCCTCCGTTTCATGTTCCTCTCCTTTCATCTTATTCGTCAATCGATGGTGTTCCCTGTGGAACGCGCTGCGTAAATTCTTTATTTTCTTCTTGACACTGCCTTCATCCATTCTATACTTCTGTGCGAGCCCGATGAGATACTTGCGTTTCTTGTTATTATTTGTATAGTTGGGATTCCTAACGTCCCATAACACTCTACATTTCCTGTAGTCCTGGATGAAGTTTAGATATGTTACGTTAGTCCAGACCATTATTAGATAGGTACCTAAATCCTATTCAATTCACAATATTGTTGGACACAATTGATTTGTCATAACCTCAAATTGTATAGGCGCACGGCGCTTAGGGAACAAGGTGCGGCAGCGTGTGGCACGCCGTGACTGGAGATCGCAGCTTGACGCAGTGTCGCCTTGCCCTTGCCGCGCGTCACTAGACTCACTAGCGCTCGCACTGGTAACAGCGCCATCTACCGATAACACGGTGAACTAATCGCAGGAACGGGAGACTCAGGTAACAGCTGTAATGTTACGTCAAACATGTAGAGGACATTTAACATTTCCATATGGGCAGTTGTTGTTGGTAAAGGGTAATTTTCATCGACGTATGGCAATGGCACTTTCACACTTTGTCTTTAATAATTATTTTGCAAAATATACTATGTACTTATCAAATATTAAGAGAATTCTATTAGTTAATTTAATTTTGCTACCGAGTGACATATACTATTTTTCACACCGACTACCTATGAGGAAATTTAAAAAAGCTATTGTTAAAATATATCTAAATTATCTTAATTTTTATTACTAATTTCTAAATATTACGAAATATTTATAAATTTTTATACAACATTGTTATAGTTAAAACTTGAAATATGTTCGTTTTGAATCGACTACAATGAAATTACAATCGATTATTTTATTAACATCTGTGTTCAATTGGCACATTGCGTACAAATGTTCCAATGCCAATGTATAAATTAAAAAAGTAGCTTGAACAGAAAAGTAGCGTTTTGGTCCCTCTCGTCGTGGAGCAAAACTTACTTTTCCGAATGAAAGGTGTGAAAAAGAATAAAATTAACTGGCGATAATTATTATGCTTTTAATAATAATAACTTTTGCGTATTGCAAAGACAAGCAGGCAAACCTGCGGGATACAATAAGTATACCTAGTCTATAACTATCCAAAAATAATCTTTATAATATTATTGAATATAGGTAAGTTTGTATCTTTTGGGTAATCTCCGGAACCGCTAAGGTGCTAAGTGCCCGCGTGTCATCGCTTGCATATTCTGCGGCATATTATATTATAGACTATATTTTATACCATCCAATACCTATTTCCTTGTATATATATATTATGAAAGTAATTTTATTACATGTAGGTAGGTATATCCCGTATCCCTTGCCCACAGTACCTATGGTCAGTTGATATTAAATAGTTATATAATAATGAAAACTTATAAAATAAATAGTTTAATATGTACCTATTACTCCTATTCGTGATTTGATTCTTTGGCATTTAAAGTAAAAATCGACTTAATGTTGTAAGCAGCACGGTCAGATTTGATAAAATACTTACATGTATGTTTTGGGGCTGTCTGACCACAATGCAATGTATTTATTAGAGGCTTTACTAATGGCCTACAATTTAATTGGTTTTTTCAACCACAATATTTATTTAAATAATACACTGAATGTAACCACCAATAAATACCTACAATAACCTAACCATAAACTTCATGTGTACTTGTAAAACTATTGGTAAATTTAATGCTTTTTGCTTGCTTGAACTGCTTGTTTGAACTAACGTTCGAAACGGCTGCCCATCGTTTTGAAACCCCGCCCCCATCCCCGCATAATAGCTTAGACTTCTATGGTTTTTTGTTGCGCTACTTTATTATCACTGGAACAAGAAGTAAACAATTACTTAAGGGGATGCCTTGATTGGGTTCGATTCGTGCAAACCACGACACCACGACGGGTCCCGTGACCATGGATGTTGTGACTTCTGTGATTGTGACATAATGAAATCGGGTAACCTCAGAGAGTAAAATTAATAAGTTAAGTGAATAAACCCCGTTTAGTGATAATAATATAAAACATTACGTACAATCTTCCACAAATCGATCCAAACTTAGCATAACTTGTACCACGCGTAGGTACTAGACGAACAAATTTATTTATTTATTTAATATGAGGCTCACAAAAACAAGTTACAGACATTATGAGACATATAAATAAGGCATAATAGACAGATCTGGCCTATAACTCTTAATAAAGTGTGCACAGAAAGAAATCAAACATCAAGAACAGGGGTTTTCAAAGTGGGGGGCGCGACCACATTTTAAGGGGGGCGCGGGGCCTCGGGAAATCCTTTCGCAAAAACTAGTGCCTCGCCGATCCTTGGGATTAGGTACTCAGCTGACCCTAGACTCCTAAGAGCCGTGGCGCTAACGGCAACGCTATAGGAAGATGATGATGATTTGGCTAGCTGACCCATTTACTTCCGTTTCCTTGCATCGAAGCAAAGGGGGGCGTAGGAACTTCATTTTAGGCAGCATGGGGGCGCGCCTAAAAAAAGTTTGGGAACCCCTGATCAAGAACATATGAGGTGCTGAGGAGGTAACAAATATTGATATAGGTTGCTTTTTATAAGCGGAAGATGCAATAAGTTGCTAAAATTAAAACCATAAAACTAAAACTAAGTCGAGACATTAAACATTGAGTGACATAAAACAAACAAAGACAGCAATATACATTCAGGGAGATGTGAACGGTGAGCGGGTTTATTTACATGCAACATTTTTTTTTTTTTTTTAAAGTGTGTAAGCTGCATTTGAAAATGTACAACGACGGATTCTCGGCAACAGTTTCGTTATACAAACGACACATTCTAGTAATTGGATTATAGAAAGAGGTGTTATTTTTATAAATTTGCAAGTGAAATATTTTGGGTGAGGACAAATACACTATGACAAATATTTAAATACATAGAAAACATCCATGACTCTGAAACAAATACTCGTGCGCATCACACAAATAAATCCCCTTCCCGGGATTCGAACCCAGGACTTCCAAGCTGAGTAGCTTCGTAAATATTGTGTGGGAACCTCAACCTCACCTCAACCTACTTACTATATACTCACTTGCTTGTAACAACTGTAGCTGTCAGGTAAAGTACCTATGTGCGGCTTTGAAAAAAAAAGACCGTCAGAAGTGAAAACTTGCATATTAAGGTTGTGCATAAAAAAGACTCCCCGTCAACCCCCCACCCCTTCCATTTGTATCCGGCAAATGGCAACACTGCCACGCTCCTACACCTGTGGCGAGTTTAACAATTTTTCCCCGTCCCAAAAAGCGCTCAGCGCCGCTGAAGAAGTTTTCACTTCAAAAAAGACCGGGTTGCACTCCCTCTCCCCGATTCCCTCACTGATACCTCGTTCAGCAAAATCGGTTCAGTATATATATAGTAGTGTAGTGTAGTGTAGTAGTGTGTATTTGACGACCGGATAGCCTAGTGGGTAGTCCCGGTAAGGGCAAATATTTGTGTGATGAGCATGAATATTTGTTTTTGAGTCTTGGATGGTTTCTATGTATTTAAGTATTTATATAGGTATATTATATATATCGTCGTCTAGTACCCGTAACACAAGCCTTATTGAGCTTACTATGGGGCTAGCTCGATTTGTGTAAGATTGTCCCTTAATATTTATTTATTTATTTATCTTAAACGCTACGGTAGATGACGCGCACATACATAGGCTGCTAAAATCATAAAGCTCTGCAGTAGTTAGGCAAAAAAACCGACTCAAATCGGTTCATCCGCCATGGACGGACACAGATGCACGTTTGCATAATTAACCTGGAGTGCAATTCTTTAAACAATAATCTTTTGTGACGGCGTCGTACGCCTTCTACTTACTCAATCACCTCAACTCCCGTCTCGCCTGTCACCTAACGCCTCACCTACTTATTCTGTGCCTCACCTCTCATGTGACAGCTAAGATATTCTTACCCGTTCTCCGTAGTCTGGTAAACCGTAAAGGGTTAATAATATAAATAACGTATTCGAATAAAACAAACAAAAATAAATGTTTTGTACTTTTATTACGCAGTGTGAATGAAGACAGTGAAAAAGGATCCAAAAACGCTAAATATATTCAAATATGAGTATGTTACTTAATTACCTATATTTCGGATACTTGGAAGGCAGTGTACACGCACAAATTAACTGTCATGAATTATGACTCTTATGAGGTAGATAGAACAATAATTCAGTGCAATTTTATCGAATAAATAGTACGTTTTGTATAAAAATACAAACACCAACACCTAATTTAGTTGTAAAGTGCGGAAATTCTAAAGATGAACGTACAAAATATCTAATTAAAAATACAAATAGTAATGTTAATAATTAAAGTCAATACCTATTGAGTGCCTATCTATCTAATTTCTTTTCTTAAAAAATAATGAGATCATTCAAACTAGTTACGAAGTTATGTGAAATACTTAGTTAAATTACAATTTGGTTAAACATGAATCTTTTAGGTTTAGTCTTATAGGAATATATATTGAAATAACGTTTGCCCGCGATTCCGTCCGCCTGGAACTCGATTATACGGCAGCTCCATACAATCTTTCACACCCCTAGGGAGTCAAATTATCCCTACTCTACCAAATTTCATCTAAATCAGTTCAGCGGTTTAAGCGTGAAGCGGTAAGCGTGGACAGGCAGAGAGACAGACTTTCGCATTTATAATATTGATGCTTCATTTTTAACAAACATTTCATACCTTCACGAGAATAATGTAAAATATTATTATATTTGAATACACTCTCAGCCGCAAAAATGAACAAAAATGCTCAAGCAAAAATGAATATTAATTACAGGTGTAATTAATGTTCATTGTAGGCAGGTGCCTATAACGTAACCGACTGGGGCGTAAACGTCCCAACTATAATATTTAATAGAGGCAACCTTTACGCGAGAGACGAGTACCTGTACAGTGCAAGCCAAGTCAGGATCTAAGTATAACTGAAAGTCTAATTGAGTGAGTGAGTTCTACCCGACAGTCCTGTCAGCCAACCGTCTGGCTGGAGGACCAGATCCGACCATGATTCCTAAGACTGGGTGCAGCCGTGGGTACTCATTACTCCAGGTTACTCGTTATTGTCAGTGGTAGCATGGTCTCGTCAGACCACGTTGGACATTCCCTGTGACAGGCGCGCGCTTCTTCCACCAGGTTGCGTACACCTGGTTACGCTGTGCTAGCGGCGCGTGAATACTCGCTCCGCTATCACGGCTACCACAAGGCGAACAAGGCGGCGCGCGAGCTCTCTCGTTTTTTCTCGCACTATCCGTCTATCTTATTAGAACACTTAGAACAAGAGGTATAGTGCGAGAAAAATCGAGAGTATGTCGCGGCCGTCTCATGATAGACGTGCAGGTTGACTACACCCGGTTACCCAGTGCTAGCGGCGCGTGAGTACTCGCTCCACCATGTTGACTACAGCTGGTTACGCTGTGCTAGGGGCGCGTGAGTACTCGCTCCACCATGTTGACTACAGCTGGTTACGCTGTGCTAGCGGCGCGTGAGTACTAGCTCCACCAGGTTGACTACAACTGGTTACGCTGTGCTAGGGGCGCGTGAGTACTCGCTACTCCAGGTTGACTACACCTTCTTGACGGAGTTCATGCGGAAGTCATCCCGGGTGGACAGTGTGCGCGTTGACGTGGTCTGCGTCTGGGTGCGCGACATGGGGCGACCGCGCATCTGGTGGTACCTGCGCAAGAGTGTTACTTAGACAACAATCTTACATTAGGGCAAATATTTTATCGGTAGAGTGACGCTGGCCACCCCATCAGACAAAAGTAATTCTTCTCACAGCAAATTAAATTTGCTTATGGTCTGACGACCGCTTGCAAATTCAACAAGAGACATAGGCCTTATAAACATTTACAAAAATGAACAGAAATGTACAGTCGAACTCAGAAGCTGAACAAACTTGATACTTTATCGTTTTCTCCCGTTTGAAAACTATGTAGGTATGGCAGTTTAAACGACACAACTGTTGAGTACATTTTGAGTTCGGCCGCACGTGTCGTTCTCTTATAAAAAAGACCTTAATATGGTGGGCGCTTACGTCATTTTTAGCGATATGAAAATGAGCGTACGCCGTCATAATGACGTAACCGCCAAGTACATTAAGTTTTCTTTTCCCTGAGAATGACACGATAGTTATCATTGTAGGTAGTCTATGGTTATGTCCTCTCAGGTTATTTTCAAAGAAAATATAACAAAAAATAAAAAATATATGCCCTTGCTCGGTTCACACTTAATTTTTGATAAACTGTATACCTACTGATCATTGATCAAAATACGCATGGTTAATTGTTTCTAATTATTTTATTATTAGGATAATGGAACGATAGAAACCATTAAAGGAAAAGGGAAATTATTGAATGAAGTTATATAATATAAGTAGGTATTAGGTGCATAATTATGTATGATACAGTGCATTTAAAACAATCATCTACACTAGAAAAATCGAAATTAAACCAGAATATATCTTTTCATCGATTACTTTCACGTAATCAGACAATACAATGTTCATTCAGTTTATTTCACACCAAAATTAAGTTTTGGTGCAGTGAAAAATATTTTATTAGTGTCCATCTCCCCCATTTAGGTAACTCTATTTATGTAGGTACTCAAATATTAACCGACCTCCAGTTTCTAATGTACGGTTTAGCAAAGCAATGCAATCCAACCAATGTCCGAGAATACTCTGACTATTCACTAAGAAACGTGTAGGAAAATGTGCTTCCTTGACCTTAATCACAGCTGCATTTTTTGTCATTGGTTAGTAGCCAGCTTGTTAGTCACTCTTACAAAAAGCAATGGTACACTCCAAACCAAATTACCGGGTGTGAGAAAAACTCTGTACCTTTAACCTTTACAATGTCCATTTTTTGGCAGTACTGGCAGTGATACTCCGATACAGAGGAACTATTATTTTAAGAAGCATCTTCAAATTGACTAGACAATAGACTTTCGTATAATCTACAATATTAAGTATAATTAAGTATTGCTCCATTCTCTTTCGAATTTTCTCGAACTCTATCGTTAGGAAGATCACCGGTGCAATCATCAGGCTATATATTAGACGTTTTAATAGTTCTACTGTTATCAGAGTCGTAACAGATGGTCCGTACTGTATCAAGACTGCCTCTTTGCTGCTGATAGTCCTTCCAATTCCTGACGTCCCTGTGGCCCACTGGCCTCAAATCTCCGCTATCGCTTTGTGAGATGCGAAACTTTTGATTGAACCTAGACACAAAATGATAAATGAGCATCGGAATGGCCAATGATGTGATAGAAAATAAAAGAGGTAGATACGTTGTCTATACGAAATTCTGAGACACGTCTTAAAGTTTCCGTGGACGACGCGACTGACTCCGTTTATTGTGCCACTATTGGATCGCTTATAACCTATTTACCTCTTTTTTATATTACATCACTGGAAATGGCAATGATTATGGTTCATGTTCATACTGAACTTCCAACCAAGTGAGCGTTCATTCATCGACCGATAACGACATCACTAATACGTTTCCCTCATGACGAGGCTAGCAGGTACAGTCTGCAACATAATTAGCTACGCAAGATAACACGCTTTAAAGATCCAAGCACATTATCAGATTATTGCAGTCCCATTATCTTGACAATGGAGTCGTATTTTAAGGACTAAGTAGGTTCGCAATTAACATTCTTTAAATTAGTCGCCATTATTTTCATAGTATTTGATCATGTCGTTATCATGTCGATGAATCAAACTACCGTTACCGTACCGACGGTAATGTAATGTAGCTTGAAGTTTGAGATGGATAAACAGATACAGTTAAAGAATATATAAAAAAAAGAAATAAAGAAATCAAAATGATATGGGGTCTGAACGAAATAAAATGAAAAGAGGAGGTGATATACATTTAAAATCGGATTCTTGTGGACTTAACGAACCTCTTTTTCATGAGGCGGAAGATCTTGCGCTTGCACACGAAAATGAAGAAGATAAAGACGCCAATCATGACGTTGTAGGCGTCGATGAAACGAAACACGACGTTGGTCTCCGGGTACAGGCCGCTAATCACCTCCAGTATCCAGTTGATGCCCATTATCACGAACAGTTTTACGTAGAGGAGAAGTCTGGAACACAAGACAACGTTCGTTGTTATAACGATCAAAGTATTAATAATAGTACTGGTATACAATAATTTTGGATTTAAGGCGTGTTGAAATTAAGATGTTAAAAGAATGTAGTGTTTATAGTATGAACTCAATTTTATATTAGAAGACAAATACATCAGACATTTCAAAATCGAAATCGTGGCTCTTAAAGCAGGCATGGCTGAAATTTTGAAAAAGTTTGACGATTCGCGCGTTACCATTGCCGAGTTACGCAAAGAAATTATCAGTTTGCGTAATAGTGCCCCGGAAACTCGGTCACCAGCGGGGTCAAATTTCAAGAGTAATGACCGGGCGTCAAGTGTCGACTCGGTCAGTTTGCATGTTGCTGACACCGCGCATGCCGTTCCACGGCCCGCGTGCCCCCTCCGCGCCGGGCCTCCCCCCGCCCCATCCTCTAAATCACGTCAGCGCTATGCTGATGCCGTAGCTGGTCGATCTGTCGCAGCCGACCGGAGAGACGCGCCCTCAAGAGCGCGTGAAGTTCGGGTTCCTCCAAAAGAGAAGCCCCCGCGCACCGATGTGGAAAAGGAGGGTTTTAAAGCGGTGTCGAGGAAGCGCAAGCCGCGCAAGAGTCAGTGTGGTACTGCCGAACCGGTTGGTTCCGGTCTTCGGGTTGCCACACCGAGCAAGGCGCTATATGTATCGCGCCTGCATTACTCCGCCACGGCTGATGATATGGCGGAGTACGTTCGTCAGAAGACCGGCTTCTCGCTGAGGGTGTTCCAGCTGCGTTTGCGCCACTATGTGCATTTCAGCTCGTTTGTGGTGCGCGTGCCGCGGCCGCTGCAGGAGACCGTCGCATGTGCTGACTTCTGGCCGAAGGGTGTAGTGTTTCGACGGTTCCGGGGCAATCTGCCGAATCCTACACCGGAGACGACGATGCAACGGGGCCACGCCGTTTCGTCGCCTAAATAGTATTATTTGTTGTTTTGGTTTCGTGACGCATTGGTTATTACTGTAATGTCACGTAAATGAATTTGTCAATAAATAAATAAATAAATAATAAATTTTGACCCACTGGTAATAATAGATAATATTATGATATGATATTTGGTTATAGCGAATCGATTACATTTGTTTATGGTTTGATTTCGTTACAGCACCAGTAGTCCAAAATCATGACGTACATTCAAAAAACAAGATAAAATATTCCGATTCTTACTACATTACATACAGTATCATGCAGAGGTACTGTAGAGTCTGGCAAACGAAAGTTAAACCAACTAGATTCAATTACGCGGCAACACTGTTGTTCAAAACTATATCGTTAAAGTCGTTTCATCAAAATTTAACTTTAGCAAGATTAAACGATTGTAACGTCATTTGATAATCAACAAATCGTGGACATGTAACTTTGTTCTGTGTGTTTGTACCTTTGTCTGTCGTTCCGATGCTGGTCCGTGGACGAACTGTCCTTAGACTTGAAGGTCTTCTGCGTCTGCTGCTTGATCTGTGTGATCTTCCATGCCGTCAGCACAAAGAACACCATGTTCGCTATGCACAGAATAAGGATGGGCCCGTATAGATACAGCAACTTGCTATAGCCTGGAACAATTACAGTAGCTCTGCTAAGTTAGGTTATAGGTCTGCGTGTGTAAGAACGTCCCCGAATATTTAAATACTAGCTTCTGCCCGCGACTCCGTCCGCGTGGAACTCGTTTATATCGCAGCTCCATACAAACCTTTACCCGCCCCCCCCCCCATTTCACCCCTTTAGGGGATGATTTCGGCGATAAAAACTATCCTTTGTCACTCTCCATCCCTTCAACTATCTCCCCTTAAAAAATCACGTCAATTCGTCGCTCCGTTTTGTCGTGAAAGACGGACAGACAAACAAACGAACAAACACACACACACACACACACACACACACACACACACACACACACTTTCCCATTTATAACATTAGTATGGATATCTAGTCCTATTTAGGCTATTATTTACTGTACTCCATAAACACCCTTTACTATTCCTATTTGATTGATGTTACCAATTGATTTTTCTTACTTTGCATGTGTTCTTTGCTATTTAATGTCACGTTTTCGATAACATTTTTTTAACCTTTAACTTTCCAGATTTCGTCGTAAAAAATGTATTATACTTAAATAGCTCACCGTAGAGGAAGCAGCCCTGCTGGCGCAACATAGGCATGGCGGGGTGCGAAGGCAGTCCGGAGAACTCGAGCGCAGCGAGGATTATAGTGAACCCGGTGGGGAATCCGAAGGCGTACGCCGCGTACGCGCAGAACCGCGCGCGCATAGACAACTTCTCTAGCGACAGCCCGCGCTTGCCGCTGGAAAAAAGACAAATATTAAAAAATTAGATGGGTCATAGACGGAATTGGGTAAATAATTGTCTTTCCTGTTTGTAATAGGTAGAATGAGGGAGAATACTACTTTCTTATTAGTCGGGCACTCTTGACAGAGTGGTCGTGGTCATGTCATGTCGCGGTCGTTTTTTGCACCACCGCAGCTCTTGTAATTTCCATGTGGCTTTGTTTTTAGCGGAGTGAAAGCAATCATGGATTGTGTCTTCTGTAACGGATTTGACGAGGTCTGTCCATCGTGTCAGAAAACGCCCACGAGATCTTTTGCCCTCGACTTTTCCTTCACCAAACGTTCCATAGAGTCCCCGTTACGGGTGATGTGCTCGATGAATTTGAAGGTCCGCATTTGTATCATCGACGATAATCTCTCTATGATGTTGAGGTCTTTCAGAATCGAAGCGTCGGTTCGCTGCTTGTTCCACGGGATTCTGAGCATTCGTTTCCAACTCCACATTTCTAACGCATCAATCTTGCAACTCTTCCCTCACCGTACACCGTATACGTTTCAGCTCCATATATGTAGTATAATATTGGAAAGACCAGGCATCTCATCAGTCGAACCTTTGTCTATCTGGTTATTCTTTCTTCTTCTAATTCTACGTTAGGGACGGTATTTGAAAATATTTCGGATATAAAGCTAGCATTATTAGTCTCATGCGTTTTTACTTTCAGGAACAGGAGTAACTTTGAGTAAGTATATACCAAATACTAGTAAACGCCCGATGAAAAGGCGTGGGGACTATCGGATGCGTGTCTTCGTACATTGAATAATGAGCTAATTACTTAGGATGCCAGAGTTATCGAGGATGCACTTTGTTGAAGGCTACGCCCAGCAGTTGTTAAATTAAGCTCAACACAATAAATCGGCGTAGTTGTATGTACAGTCAGGGGAATGAGATGCAAAAGTGTTACTTCCCTTACATTTATCGCTGTCCTTACTATCATTTATAACCTACCTACTTAACAAATATTAATTAATTCTAAAATTATAGTATTAGTAGGTACCCATAATGATGTTTAAATTTAAAAGAATTATGATGAACTCTGAATTCTACAATGAGTTAAATTAATTAAGTAAGTAACAATTTGGTATTAATTTGGTTTCTTTGCACCTTTTGAGAATCCTACAACAATTTAAATGATCGAATAAGGTAAAAACCCTAGTCCTCGCCGGGGCACTAGTGTATGACATGGGAACTTTATGTCAAAGTGACATGGGTTAACGTTTACCTTACCCTGAATTTCATTTGGAGTTCCGAAAAAAGATGATGAATAACAATTTCATCTAATTGTATTAAATTAAATATTATAGAAGTTAGGAATCAACATTTCAAAGATAGACGGAGAAATTGAGAATACGTCTAAGGGTAAGTATCGCTCTTAATGACCAACATCACATGAAAAAATAGAAAACGCAAGAGAAATTGCTCCATTAAGTCATCAGACTTAATGGCCATGAACATAAAACAAATGAAATTGCCGAACATTTAAAAAAACTACGATACTTATACTCGTTTCTATCGTAACTCGTACTCGTAACACGCAATGAACAAGTTTAAGAGCGTAGTCGGTCTGCGACAAAATTGAGAAATAGGTATTTGTACAAACTATTGCCGTCGCGTTGCGCCCAAGCGATTCCCCGTAATGTGCGATAGGGACAACTGCAGCTCAGACCGATTTTCACTACAAAATCTTGACCAGATCGATGCTTTGTATTCCCCTGTTTTCTCCGCCAAACCTGCGCCGATTCAATTATGTTTGGTGTCGAAATTTAGATGAAGAGCAGATCTATGTTTCTATTATTTTATTTTAACGTAAAATCTTTTCATATTTGTCTGGTAGTCATCTAAATATGACAGTAAAAATGGGGTATTTTTTAGGTTTTCGTAAATTCGTATCTGTTTTGGTAATTATTTTTTGGGAAAAAGTAAATGACAGGGGCATACATACAGTAGACCTAGATTTTATAAAAAAAAACGAGTCCTCTAGAGGGATAAACCAGGAAGGAAATAGGGGAATACGTTTGTATGGAAAAATGCTGCTAGGATACCCTCTTAACGTCTAGACTAGACAATAGGATGGTCTGTTATTTCTAAGCACTTTCTTGGGCACGAACACGACACGTGACGGCTACCTTTATTCCATCAAGTCCTACCAGTAGTTCGATAGTCGAACACTGTAGGTGTGTAGGTACTTAAATCTCCTAATGTAACTAACAAAAATCATCGCTTTTTTTAGAAATTAATAATTGGTCGCGTATAGCATCACCTTTTTATATATTACGGACTACCCTAGTCTAGCTAGTTTTAATCTATCATAAATTAAGCACAGAACTTTTTATGACAATCACGCACTAGCGCACCTTTGCACTTACTCTTTGACCTTTGCGGTTTTTTACCGCGCGATTTTTACTTACTTAATTTGATGTATTCGCGCATCAACTTTGTAAACACCGACTTTTAATTTTTTGTATTTTTTCTTTTTAACCCCCGACGCTAAAAGAGGTGTTATAAGTTGGACGTGTCTGTGGGTCCGTGTGGCATCGTAGCTACTCGACTCAACCGATTTTAATGCGTTTTTTTGTCGTGCTGTCATGATCGAGATGATTCTTAGCTACGTTTCAACAAAATTGGTTTATCCGGTTTTGAAATGATGAAGAGATATTTAACTCTCATATTATGTATTTGTATTGGTTCCTTTCAATAGACAAAACACAAACTAGGTATGCCTGAGAAGTCGTACGTATTTCTAATTTAATCAAATTAATTTTAGAAATAGATCAGAAAAGTGTCTACAGTTACAAATACTTTACAATTTAAAAAGTTAACGCAATTAAAATGAAATAAAGTTAATTAGTGCGAGGCCAATTGTTCATTGCAATTAAGTTTTTCTTTGAAACCAATTAGAGTTTTGTTCAAGTAGATACAAACACAATCGGAGTCATATACGATTGGCTGGCATAAATCATTTCATTAGGCAAGTTAGAATATCATCGATAATTAAATTGGATTCTAAATGATTTCAATACGGTTCGAACTGATAGTGCAGGTACGGTTTCTTATTTTAACGATTGTTAAATAAGTATGTATGTATACAAAATAGTTATAATATAAAGGGGATTTTATAAAACAGGCTAGATTTGTGATTGCAGGCTCATTAAAAAAATTATCATCCAGGTCAGATCAATGTGAGTAATTAGTTTGTTTTTGTTTATTAAAGACGGTGGAATGTACCTAATTTCGTTCCTTATCTTTTTCCCGTTACAGTAGAATTTTTCGAAAAAAATTACTTTACGAAGTTGCCCAGCGGCGAAATAGTGATGCTGACACTAGTGACTCTATTTGACATGCGCCAGTAATACCATTCGTTCGTTGATCGATATTATTAATTTGGTACTGACCCATTATAATTTACATAAACTTTATTCAGCTACTTGGAATGAAAATGGAAGCCCATACAGTAAAGGCTAATAATAGTTATGTAATAACCGTTAGACTCGTTTCCGAGACCCGTAAACATAATAAATAATTAAATCTAAATATAAATATATAAAAAAATCGGGATAAGTTCGCCTTTGTACCTACTTGCATTTTCCTTCTGTAAATTTTACTTGTAAAATTGTGTACAATAAATGCCCATCAGTGGCATCGATTGTTAGACCCATTTGCGAGACTCGTATACAAAATAAATAATTAATATGAATTATATATAATAAAAAATAGGGATAAGTTCGCCTTCGTATTCGCATTTTTCTTTTGTTAATATTACTTTTATCACTTTTATTATTGTGTAAGTAAGTAGATACATTAAATGTCCAGCGGCATCGGCCTCTTTAGGGGACGCCTATGTCCAGCAGTGGACGTCTTTCGGCTAATATGATGATGATGGATGACACTAAATAGTTTTACTAATGCTACTATAAACGACATAAAAACTCGTCTTTGGTTGTTTAATGTACTTATTCATTTCTCTCTTATTTTCCGACTGCCGAGAGAGGAGGGTTATGTTTTTCGAGCGTATGTACCTATGTATGTGATTATGTTTTATTCTTTGGCACGCCCTGCAGCCTAAAACTTTTGACGTATTTCGACATGTGACGTGTCGTTGGATTCCTCTTTATCGTGGGACTGACATAGGCTATTAAATTTTAAATAAGTTTCTGTCCAAAATTTCATTTTTGTTACAAGCTTTTATTGCCTACTGTACTTTTCTGTATACCATCATCACCTACTCATTGAGACGATTCTAACAAACCCAAAAACTCAACGGGGTTACGTCGGTTAAGTACTGAATTCCCATGGCCACCTTCTATCTCCATCATCAGATCAGCTCGAGTTACCATAATATTGCATTGTCACCAAACTTACATAAGTACCTATTCCAAATTTCAGCTCAATCGGATAACGGCAAGCGACTGAAAAATTGGTTGCAAATTTTGACGGACAACTTACTTACATACTTTTATACTTACATACGAACAAGTTAATATAAAGCTTGTAAAAAACAGTTGGTTTTTTTGAAAATTCTTATGATTTCACTATTGTCTTAACCACTGAAGCAGAAGTTATATTTTGTTATTGACTCACCTGAAAGTCCACCAAATGTCGAAGCTCATGACGTTCAGCCAGAAAAATGACGCCAGCAGAGAGAAGTAGATCACAAATGCTGAAACAAGATATGTTAACGTTGACATTAATAGCCCATTTTACCAGTAGGTATGCCCAATATGCCCATTGTGTGGTCAACTTCCCCAAAAGAGTACGGTGGGCGTAAATGAGTTAAAATTAATTTAAATTTTACGGAAATAGGGGTAGACTCAAATGGATTACTTCAAAAGAAAGAAGTCATAAATATAAGCCTAAAGATAAAAATCTCAATCAAATATCTTCTTAAAACTTTTGAAACATACTTTGTGATTCATGAAATGAAATGAAATGCATGAAATGAAATGAAATGTTTATTTTGCGGAATATGGGTACATTAGGTATTAGTTACATTAATTTTATGGTCCAACCATACTCTGCTTGAGTAAGCATGCAAAGACTTGATAAACCCAAATTATGCTGGCGGTTGAGCAAGAGTAAAATAGAGTTTCCGTAATGTACATACATACATACATACATACATACATACTCGCTTAGAGAGTAGACACAGCGCTCGCATAACCATGCAAATAGTTTCTTTTTGAACTGTTTTAGTGGAGGATCTTTTATCTAAAATAAACTGTGATCAAGACGGGTGCTTCAAAATACGTTGAAACAAAAATTCTATAAGTAATAAAAGTAGCTACAGGTACTATAGAATTTTGTTGAAAAATGATATAAAACTTTAAGTGGATGCCTCGATGCGAGTATGCCACGCCCCCATGAGAAACAGTCTTATGTCCTCCGAGCACGAGAAAACGAGATGCAACTCATCAGGAACGGGCTTCGAATAAATCAAATTTCGATAAATACCTACCTAACTTTATGAAGATTTCCTCAAATTTCCTTAAGTGAGATTTTATATGAGGTAAAATACCACCATTTGCAATTTAGGTAAATTGATTTGTGTTGATTAATAGTGATTTGTTTGAGTTGGTTGGTTGGGTCCCGTAAAATCCATGTTAAATCAGTTAAACCATCATATAGCCAAGAATGATATACCAAACTACAACTTAGAAAAGTTGAAAAACCCCCGACATTTGCATTTCAAAGTCCAATATCTAAAAAACGGCTGAACAGATTAAGTATCATGAAACATAGCTAAGAACACGCGGGATAAAATTATCTATGACACAAAATAAACCGCATTAAAATCGGTACATCCGTTAGGGAGCTACGTTACCACAGACAGATACAAAGATACACAGACACGTTAAACGTAAAACACCCGTCTTTTTGCGTCTGGGGTTAAAAAAATATAGTTTCCTTATAATCCAAAATTTATCAGAATAGCGTTTCAAAGAACGCGATATTTTCCAATGCACGTAGGTATTTTTTTTGCCATAATTGATTAGAGCAGTGCCAAACATTTTTCTAGACAAAATCAATGCTCCTTTAACAACGACAAAAGAAAATAAAATCGTAACTCAAAAAGCAAACCTGAATATGATACTTATCCCGTTCTAATAAAGTCCAAAATAATAAACAAGATATAAAATATAATATCTTCAGACATCCAGGCAAAGTGCGTCGAGTTCCTTGAAATAGCATCGGTGTTGAGTAGTTCATAAATTTTAAATAATATCTTTGCCAATTAGAAGCATTTTTTTATGACTTGTATCTATTCTTATTTCATGGCTTTTTAATGAGAGCAGAAATTGTAAGGGAGTTCTTGTTAACATCCGTATTCATAAACGTCCAACAAAAATATTCCAAGACAGTAGTGTTCGTGAGAAAGGGATACAAGAAATTTCATTTATCAGAGTCATTTTAAGTTTGATTTAATATGGTGGATACTGTTCTACGTCACCTCATTTTAAGTATCTAACTGTTCCATATACATAATAGCTATTTGATATCATCAGCGACTAGTTAAGGAATTTAAAAGTACTTAACTATTAGTGCTTATTAGAGGTTTAACTAATATTAAAAATTTAGACATATGATTAAATACGTTTGAGTTATACAACACAACAATTAATAGTATATTATACACCAAGGGGATAAAGCACTGTTTTATGTCACGGGAGCGAATTGAATCCCGAACGTAACGAAGGACTCATAATTTAACTCCTGAGCGTAGCGAGGGAGTTATAAGTTAATTCCTGAGCGAAGCGAGGGAATTAAGACTGAGTCCTGAGTGCAGTGAGGGGTTCAACCGCCCAAGACTAAAACAGTCTTATCCCCGAGGTGTATACTCTACTTTTCACACCTTATGCGAGACAAAAAAACAAGCTCAGTAGATAAATAATGTTTATTTAGCAAATTAAAAGTACATAGTAACATTAGACACGTTAGTCCAATTATGGAAAGATAAGGTAATGTTTTTATTTGGTACGTTTATTGAGGTTGAGTTGTCTAATTTGATAAACTCAGGAGTCAAAACACTTTCATCACTCGACATTTTCAATATTATTTTTGAAATTAAATCTTCTATAGGCACCTACAAGAACTCGATTTGTTCGTCACTCGTGAACAAATGAAGGCGCGCGACGTTCCAAATTCGAAAGCACAAGCCGTGGTCCTAGATTCGAAATTCGAATTTCGTACACCGCGCTCCTCCGGACCGGGGTTCACACGGAGGCAAACTTCGTTTATTTTGTCAAATCAAGTAGGCCATGGCCTAGGACAAATTGTGTTTAGCAAAATTAAACTTTATGCATATAGTAATAAGAATTATGAAAAGTGAAATCATATTATTAACCAGCGGGTTATAATGAAATTCAGTACAACATTATAACCCGGCTAATACCAAGGGATTTAATGTCTTGCTTTCGGTAGGGTTTACATGACCTATAATTCGGCATTGTCGAGCATGTGGTGTGAAAAAGGTATTATTTGGAGCGTTGTCTCTCAAAAGCAAATCATTTTAGCAGCTACTTGTCAACGGCATTGCAATATTATGGCTTTACCAAGCAGATTTGGTGATGGTCACAAAAGTTGGCCATTGCGACCCCTACACAAGATTTAGGTAGGTACCCATTGTGTTTGTATTAATTGGAACCGTCATATTTGGCATTTAAGCTAGCACATAAATACATACATTATTGAACTCTCTAGTCTCGGTGATTGAGCTAAAGGTTATACTAATCTAAGAAAAAAGGTAATAAATGACGTCAAATATTAATAATTCGAGAAATTCAAGGATGAAAAACACTGGTTCATACATTTTGGTTACAAAAATAAGAATGTTTGATTTCGTTATCGTCCATTTCCTAATAATTGGGAATGTTGCCAGCTTGTCGCACTCGCGACAGATGCTATTGGGTGCGCATTTGTGTTCAGACAGGCATTAATAATATTGAGAGGTTGTTTACAAAAATATTACTGGGAAAAGCGTGGCTGACGCGAGAGAATTATCCCTGTCTGACGCATCGTTCGTCTATATCGTTCTCTTTCTTCAATGCATTTTTATATCTACGCTAGCTGCCTGGCCCGCATCGCACGGTTAGTTTTCCGTTTTCCCATAGGAATGAAGCATTTTCTCGCGCTAAAAAGTAGCATGTGGTTCATCAGGCATAATGTTGGCTTGGCTGGACGCTCAGGGACTTTTTACATCTCTGGAATACTGAATTAATATCATTAACTTTCTGTTAATGCACAGACCTTATTCTTATCGAATGTAATGGTCATATTTTGTTTTGTTTTCATTAAGTTTGTGACATTTAGTGTGTTGTTATATCAGTCCTTAATGTGCAAATATTAAATTATTATTGTGTTAGATTATTATTCTTTTATTGTAAGATTATTATTTTTATCGTAAATTACCGTTTGACATGTAAAAGTGCCCTTGTGGTCTGTTTGCAAAATAAATAATTTGTATTTGTATTTGTATTTTGCTTCTAATGGTAAAAGCATTTTTCAAATCGATCTAGTGTTTCGGAGCCTATTCAATACAAACAAACAAACAAACCCATCTTTCCTCTTTATAATATTACTAAAGATAGTGTAAATCTAGCGTGGTAGCTTATATTGTTGCACTAGTCGACACATACCAGAGGCGGTAGGTACAGTCAGGGGTGGGTATTATTAGGTTACAAAAAAAACCGGCCAAGTGACTGTCTGTCCGTCTTTGTGACATCGACACGCACGTGCCAATTAAATGTTGCAGGGGTATTCATATAGGTACCTGAATACATAAATAAGGACATACATATCTGTACACGACTCTATTGTCAATGTCCTAAAGGCGTGTACAGATATATTTATGTTCTTATTTCCCCAGAACACCACGAACAGACGTTACCACGACGATATAAACTACCACTATCTTAATTGCTGGATTTGACAAGCCCAATAGACAGAGATATATGAACTTGGTCATCGATTTCTTGGTACCGCACCGATAGTAAGTAGGTAAACATGTTTTCCTTCGTTCATGTGTGACCTGACTAGGTATGTACATATATATATATGTATTATGTGGTTTGCATTACCTGAGAGTATTTTTGAAGTGAACCTATCTGACTTTCTTACAAAATTGTTGCAACTTGTCTCACCAAACGATTCTTATTAAAAAAAACATGCAGTCGATTAGGTAATTCATGCAGAACCTATTTAGTATTCCACAATACTTGTTGAGTTTTTTTTTTAAATATTAGTCATGTAATGACCCCTTAATTCATTGACAAGTTTGTGGTTATGGTTAATCAATATATCTGTAAGTTGAGTAAATTCTCAGTCTAAAGATCTTTCTGTGAAGTCCTTTACTAACGTTGCAATTTACCACGACAACCGACAGAGCCACAGCTTTAGTTGGAATGAGACACCGATACATTCGTTTGATTTCAACAGTTGAATCAGTGATGTAACTAAAGTTGAATCTCTCGGTTGATGCGATAAAGCAAGCCCCGAGCAAGTTTGCTTTAAATGAAGTGGATACTGCCAACTACCTGTTTAAACTAGAATTCGACTAGAATCCATCTTCATAATAATATATTCAGTAGTTTGTATATCTATTTATGTATGTGAATGTCCAGCAGTGGACGTCTTACGGCTGATATGATGATGATGATGATGATGTGAATATGCAGTATATTAATGTGTATGATATAATTGATATATTTGTTTTTTTCTTCTAGTATTCTTAATATAAATTATTTTACCTACTTTTTTCCTTGCACCTTTTATAAATCTATGTTTAGCCTAATGGTTAGCTGGTAGAGAATGCCATTTGGTATTAACCTCGGCGTTTGTAAATTTCTGTGTATTGATGGTGTATTGTCACAGAATAGATAATAGTGTATTGTGCAATAAAGCGAAGTTTTGGCGAAGGCCTTCTAAACAGAAACATTTTTACTCGTGTAAGAAATCATGTTGTAAACTAATAGTGATTTAAATCGATTTTCTTATTTATTCCATAACTAATTACTAATAGGATGACCCCTATTTACTTAATGAAGTATTATGCAAGCTGAACGGGGAATCCGTATCAGAGGTATTTTCCCAATGATCTTATAGGTAGGTACCTACTTAAATGGTGTATTCCCCGTAGCATATGAATTGAACTATTAATTATTGATCATAGGAAAACCAACATGTATACTGCAACCATTATACGTAACTTATAGGTAGGTATATTTTGTAATATTTAGTAAATGGTCTAGGATCCGCGTTCTGCGACAAATTTTAATAACTAAGCGATTTTTCTAAGTCTCTATATAAAATCGGCCAAGTGCGTGTCGGGCAACGCGCAGTGTAGGGTTCCGTAGTAGTTGTCTGTCTTCGTTAAATCGACACGCGCGCGCCAATTAAATGATGCGGTTGCGTCGGCTGATTTTGTACGAAAGTTGGCCTTTTCAAGTACACATTAAGTTGGTCGACTAAAACATTATAATATGCACTACTGTCACGAATTTTTTCACATTCCCAGTATAGCTATTTACCCGTGACACTTGACTGGAACAGAAATTAGGGCTTTAAAATGGCAAAACTCAGCCCAATATCATGCCAGGAATGGACTGAATGAACTCGGATTGAGTTGAAAAATGGTTATTGAAAATCCTTAATATTTTTAAATAAGCTATTGAACGAGACCCCACACCATGGATTTAGAGAGGAAAAAAAAATACATCTTCGCTTTTGGTGTTTTTTTTTTGTAGGGTTGATCGATAGTTAGATAGATCATTTATTGATATAAATATAAAAAGTTTTTACATGTCAGTGTTACTATTTATATTCTGTACTAGCCCCCGTACCCTAAAATAAAACAGATGTTATTTTATCCTTTTGCCGGCGTGACTGACTTATATGTATACCTACTCATGAGGGATTACCTAGTATTTAGAAATGGTTACTGAGCCAAGTCGCAGACGGACAGACGGACATGGCGAAACTACCTATACTGTTGACTACGGAACCCTAAAAACGATTTGAACGAATTTTACAACGTACATTTTGTATTATAACATCCCATCCTTTCGATCGTTTGTTTCATCCAGACTCATATTCTAAAGAAGAAGTATCTGTGAGCATTGTAGCATTGTAAGTTTGTATGTTTTGGGTATACTAGCTGCTTATCCGATTTCAATATATGTTTCACCTGTGCGTAGAACGGGCTTTCTGGATGGTTATAAGCTATACTTGATGCCGCGACGGGTCTGTCTGCGTTCTTTGTAATAAGCGGGCAGCTAGTTATAATCTATTTCAGATTGGAAGAGTCCGGTGACAGCTGTCATCTCGGTACAGTTTAATGTACGATTCCCACCGAACGGGTCGGGCCGGCGCGCATTCTATTACATGCAAAGGAATTTGTACCGTCCATAGGTACAGCAGATACAATTCATATTTGATTACAATCCCCACCGACCACCGCGTCGGTAGCTGCCGCCTCGCAGTGGATGCACGACACGATGCATTTAAATATGAAATGTAAGTACTGTTTATACCTACGTTTCAAAAATTCATTTGCATGTAATAGAATGCGCTCCGGCCCGGCCCGTTCGGTGAGAATCGTACATAAGTAATAACTTTGACGTTTGATGACATAAACTGTCATCGGACTCTTGAAATCTGAAATAGCTTATACTGAGTAACAATCGCGGAAACAATAAAGACATTAGATAGGTAGGTATTTAAATTCACATTCAATTTCAATTTGATTTATAGCGAACGGAAATATATTCCCATTTTGTATTGTTAGCCATTCGGTTCGTATTGCTGAACTCTAAAACTGACTTAATTTTATGGGAAATCACAGACATACCGGCAAGTGCGTTCACACTACAACGCATCGTAATGCGGGTCGCGTATAGATAGATATATTTAGTATTTACCATTGAAACGAATGTTTTTAATTTGGAAAATGGGCTTCCATTTGGCAACAAAATGTTAAATTTGATTTAAAACTAATATTAGCGCATCTCATTCTCAAGCGTCACGCTCACATATATAGGTAGTCTTGGCGATGCGATTAGACAAGTAAGAACTCATGAACCATGTCAATGACGCGTTCCGGGATTGGGTATCTTGGGTTTAGCTGTCAAAAACTAAAATAATGCAATAATAGCTGATATTTTAGATTTTTCATGCCATTTCTAAACAAGATGATACTGCTCTAATACTTTTAACACTTTCAATCTTATCACATCTAGCCCATCTAGGTATTACTCAAAAGGTAATACCTAGATGGGCTAGATGCAACGTAAAGATAAAACCAATTACATTAACTACTTTAAGGGTTATTTTTAAATGACGTTAAAGAATTAGTTACGAACTCATGTACGTAGGCACTCAAAGCAATTAGGTAAGGGACATAAAACTGACACGTAATCATAACATTTACACCTCCCCCTACCCTTTGGGACATGACCACTAGGTATTACAGATTCCAAGTACCCACAGACACACCCTAATTGACCGGAACCAAACCCATTAGGTAACCTTTTTGCATTATTTAATGAAAACGGCCAAAAGTACCTTAGTCATCACACGTAAATTAAAAGCAAGTGGTTGACCGTAAGGAACTTGTCCCACCGCCGGCGAGTAGCGAGTACTCTCATAGTAATTCTTACTCGCTTTTGCTCGCGCGAGTAAGAATTACTATGAGAGTGAGTACTCGCTACTCGCCGGCGGCGGTGGGACAAGGACAAGTGCCTAAGGCTCGGACTACATACATCCTAAGACACAGCAGAGGTACCTAGAAGGCGGTAGGGGGTTCCGGTTGCATGTAAACACATTGAAATGCGAATAAAATACATAATTAAATAAACCTAGTGGAGTAAATCAACTTGTAATATTTTATTACGTACCTATTACATTCCCTTGGTAGAGACACAATTGGAATGAATAGGTTTATGGCTAGCACAAAAGTACCAATAGGGTTGTCGACTCTTAAACTGTTTCCACCAAACGGCCCGCATTGGATCGGATCGGAAAGAATACGAACGGATGCGGCGACAACCGGTCGTGTCCCGCAGCATGTCGTCGCACACGATCGGCACCGTACGGTTGCTTGCGAACGTATCCGCACCCAGCCAAATGTGTAGTTTTGTTAGGCATCGACAGCCGAAAAGTTCCGATCGCACACGACGACAAGCGAACGGGGCCGATCGCAAGCGAACGGAGCCGATCGCGTGTCGCGGCATACTTTCGGTTACGATCACATATCGCGGAAGACGCCCGTGGTGAAGCTGTTGTGCGTAGCTTGGTAATGTGGACTTAAAAACAGTACATATGTGATTCAGTATCGTTTAAAGACTATAAAATTCTTTCCGTTCCGATCCGTTGCGGGCTGTTTGGTGGAAATAGTGCTGTTTATAGAAATATCTAAGCCGATTCTCTCCCCATCCACCGAGGGACAACAGCAATGGGCCGTCATTTGACGTGGCTAGCTTGTACTTACTGAGTCCAATACAGAGCGTGAGCGTATTGTTCTTGATGGTGATCAGGATCTGAAGAGTAGCGAGGAAGCTGAAGCCGACACACATGCAGGACAGGTACATCATCAGCACTCGCCCGTGAAGGTTCTGCAGCTCGGGCAAGAAGGCGTATACGGCTATCGTCACTATGAAGAACACGCATGATATCAGCATGCCTGGAACAAAGAGTTTGGGTTGATTTTTTTATCCTGATCAGAAAACCCATTGTTACTTACATCGGGAATATGTAATAACAATTTCGATGACCCAGCGGTGCGGTAGTTTAACTCGGATTAGTGTTTTAGTTTAACGCTTAAGGTTTTCCTCATAAAAAAATATTGATGATTGATAAATACCGACAGTTATGAGTACCATAAGATCACCGAAAGTTTAGGTGCCAACTTAAAAATTTAGATGATTAACTGTATGAAGGTGCAGATATCCTCGTTCGCTCGCACGAAGGTGTCTACACAATATAGCAACCAGGCCATCACCAGGGAAATACAGTTGGAGTCAACTCACAGGTGAAACTAAACGAAGTAGACCAGTACATTCAACTTTATGGAGGTGCGGGGCTCTTAATCTTCCTGCATGAAGGTGTCCACGCAATAATCACTAGACCATCATCAGAATAATACTGTTGGATGAGAGTTACAAATGAAACTGATGGTGCTGTCTTTGTCTTCCTGCACGAAGGTGTCGACGCAATATCCACCAGACCATCATCAGAGCAATACTGTTAGATGCGACTTACAAATGACACTGATGGTGCTGTCTTCGTCTTCCTGCACGAAGGTGTCGACGCAATATCCTCCAGACCATCATCAGAGCAATACTGTTAGATGCGACTTACAAATGACACTGATGGTGCTGTCTTCGTCTTTCTGCACGGAGGTGTCGACGCAATATCTACCAGACCATCATCGGAGCAATACTGTTAGATGCGACTTACAAATGACACTGATGGTGCTGTCGTCGTCTTCCTGCACAAAGGTGTCGACGCAATATCCACCAAACTATCATCAGATAAATACCTACTGTTAGAGCCGACTTACAAGTGAAACTGATGGTGTAGTCTTCAGTATCGTCCGCGTCCTTGGGGAAGCAAACCAGTGCGTCCAACTTGGTGGAGGTGCGGCCTTCTTCGTCTACCTCCACGAAGGTATCGATGCAGTACTCGTCTGGTCCCTTCTTCATCCACGGGTCGACGGTGCCCGGGGATTCAATGAACAGCCTACCGTCCTGTAAAAGCGAGTTTGTTACAAATTGGTTGACAAGTAAAAGTTTAGAAGAAATTGAGTGTTTCGAATTTATATATTACTACTCTGCCCTGCTATTACGTAAGTATAAAATTGTTTCTCGGCTTTGTAAATATCGAAACGCTAATGTTTTCGGACGCTTCTGACGTGGAATATTTATAGTTTTCAAGCTTAATGCCCAATTGACTGACCGAAAGATTTTATGTGTCCGTTTTTTTGCAACTAGGTAGTGTTCAATATTCCTTGTGGACACATAGGTACGTTTAGAGGCATACTTTTGTTTGTAGAAATGTGTCCTGCGTTTGCTGTACTTTAACGTTGTATTATCTCATGGAAAGCCGCCTGTTCGTTGTGTACGATTATCTATCCTTCGTTAATGGAGTTTACACTTAGTCTGTTCAAGTGCTATTTAGCAGACAATTCACAATCTTGGTTTACTGCGAGATAATTTGAAATGCATTGGCATATGCTCAACACTGCCACTTGACCGAAAATATGCACTCAGTAATCTTGGTAGGTATGTACTGTAGCTAGTTGTTCATAATGTCATAATGTGTAAATTTGTCGTCTGATGGTACTACGAAGAAAAATACTACCAGACCATAGAAGATATCCTGTCATTGGGTAGGGGTCGGGTTGCATAAAGTTTAAAGTCATATTTTTTGTAGGCATACGTGGATTCGTCATACTCATCACTACGCATAACTGTACATAGTCATACATTTATGCGCATAAAGTTTTGAGTCATAATGTTTTATAACATATTGTGTAATGCGCATAAATTTGATGCGCATAAAATTATTTAAGCATACTTTATAATGGAAATAAATTGGTTGCTCATAAAACAATTTAACCATACTGTATAAACGCATAAACTGCAAAACGCATAAGCCTGTTTTTCTTAGTAGTAAATGAAGATCTCGAATCAGAAGCAAGTAAGTTACAAAGTTGTCTTTTATGTTGGGTCACAGTAACAAAGGGCGATCAGTATGAAAGTTTAAAAACAAGTTTTATCTAATAACAGGTATTTCTGCTCTTTTATAAAAAAAAATACCTCGAAGCTCCCGCTTTCGTCATCTAACCTATCCGCGATCCGAGTCGGGTTTGCCACTAAGTCCCTGTTCCCTACTGCCTACGTGAAAACTTGAACTTTAAACACCACTAAAGTAGCATTGGTTGACCTCGGAGAAAAGTTGACGGCCACTCTGTTTTGTTTTTTGATCAAATCTCAAATTTTATTATCATCAATACTATGGCTTGATAAATGTATGACATTTACAATTATTACTAAAAATAATTATAATTATCAATATTATGACTAAATAAATGTATGACTGCGAACAATTATGCCATAGTAAAATTTATGGCAAATGAAAATTATTAGCATCAACTTTATGCGTAATGTTGTATGACAATCAATATTATGACAATAGTTGTTATGCCACTAGATGGCCACCCCCTGTCATTCTATACAATGAATACGAGGATAAAGATGCAACTTTGAGAACCCATGAACTAGTTTAACGGACCATAAGAATATGCAAATTAGATAGCTTCTTTGTTTATGGTTTCAGTCGATAAATTAATTAAGCATGCAGAATATTATACTTTTGCATCCAATTTGGTTACAAATGCGCGAACTGTTAAGGGAGATAACATTATCATAATATTACGTAGGAGCAGACTCTTCTACACCTCCCATTCTACATTCAATGTAAATTACGAGGACACGCGATTATCGCTATGATTTCATCAAACTTAGATTAACACATTTGATATTCATCATCAGTTTTTAAACTTAGTGATGTGTGTGTGATATGTACCTTCAAAACGAGGTCTTTCGTATAGTTTTGCGATATTTAATGAGCTTTGTTGGCTGTAATAACGTTTAAGTCAGTTAAAATGGTGATGATTAGCGTAGCGCATGGAAGATGACTCGAGCTCTTGGACAATTCCACAGCGTTTACGTAAGAGTAGTTTTACGTAGTTACATTTTAGCCTAACCTAACCTAACCTAACCTAACCTAACCTTGTTATGTCGAGTTGTCGATATGCGACGCGAGACGAGAACATCTAACCTTCTCTTTCTAACTTGCAGTGAGTAAGTGAGTCGGCAACTTACACTTAAATTATACTCCTGGGTGGTGCTAAAAGTGCAACAACCTGGCAACCGTACTGTCTTTTCCAAGATTCTCACGGTTCTAAATACTGATTTGCCATACGATAAATAATAATACTTAATAGTACATTACGTAACTATGACGGTGAATTCGTAAATGCCCCAGATCGCAGGTGTTTGTGGCCCGAACCGAAGGTGAGGGCCATAAACATGTATGCGCTCTGGGGCTTTACGAATTACCGCCCGTATTGCGTACAAAATTTTACGTCTTCACCTGGCCACAATGCGAGTTTTCCCGTACGCGCAGCGTGCATTAAAACTCGCATTATGGCCAGGTGTGACGTAAAATATATACTGAAGCAAGAAATTACATATCAGTCTCTTTCCAATTAGAACACTCAGAATTTACCTTTACTCAGGTTTAGTGATTTCGTTTTACGGCAAACACTTATCTCTCATCTCTCACTTATAATAAATCTCTAAATTAAAAAAAGAATCAGCCAGTATCAAACTAACCATTTTTGTGTCCCCCGATGATTTTAGATTCCCATGAACGGAAAAATATGTAACTTTTTTCATAAGCACATTATTACTCTAGCTTCCGTTTAGGATAGTTATTATCCGACTGCGACGATTAATTAATTTTTGGAAACATTTGACCTCATTAAATTATTAATTTCTTCTGCTTGAAATCGTATCGTAGCCGCCATATTTGTCAACTGTCAGTGACGTTAAAATGGCGGGCTTGCCATAACTATCGAATATTAATAATTTCGATCCGGTGTTGTGATGATAGACCTTCACAAAACGCATATTAAATTCTAAAGCGTAAAAAAATATCGATTCTGATATGGAAACTTATATGCGATACCTAAATTCGTATTGAGGCGTAATTTCAATAAATGTATCAACAAATTTCAACAAAATAACGTCAAACGTCAAAAGTCTGACTCTCTTCCTTTTTTTTAATGGCATGGCGATAGCGCTGTACTTGCGTTCAGCCAAAGTCTATTTGAGTTTCTGCAAGATTGAATCACACGCTGAGTATTTAATTGTCACTACTGCACGGCTATCACAAGACGGCGCGCGAGCTCTCTCTATTTTTCTCGCACTATATGTCTCTTTCTAAGTTATCTGATAAGAGAGAGACGGATAGTTGGAGAAAAATCGAGAGAGCTCGCGTGCCGTTTTGTGATAGCCGCGCTGGTTTGTCAGTATTTATATTTATCAGCAATAAGCCGTACCTATGTATGAAATCAGTATAGAACGGGCCTTTTATAAACATTAATTATGAAGCGCGTCAGTATTAGGCCTGCATCACACAGGCGCGGCCTGGCCGCGGCGGACAATAGTAAACTTGTCCGCCGCTGTCAAATTTAATATTTTCCGCCACTGCAGGCCGCGCCAGTGTAGGACAGGCCTAAGGCGGCTTCAAGGTGGCTTCAAGTTGACATTCAGCCAATATAGAGACCACAATAGAGACACAGAAATTGGCCAACATACAGGAAAATACTTTTATCATAAAGCCTGCAACACAAATTATTATGTTGGCAAGGGCGGGAACATACACAAGATTTGCCAGAATGTGATAGTGCAATCTGAAACATAGCAAAATGAAAAAAATAAACATATTGCTTTAACATTTTTAATAATTTCCTTTCTTAGAAAGGGACTCGGACTCGCGTTATAGTTGTAGAACTTACCTAGTGGTTAGGTATAGTTTGTAAAATATAAATTGACCGTCTGTTGTCAAATTAAAAAGAGATCTTTTGTTCCACGTAAACACTTACGGGTCAATGGGTACTCTACCTTCTATCTACTATTACTAATTCCTATACTCATCTTTACCTGAGAGTCGGAGTGACTCAAGAACTCAAGATATTTCAGTCATCCATCACGTTTTTATAATATAACATAACACAGTGTTAAAAATATGAAGAAAAGAAGATCAATAAACATTTAATACTGCAACGTGTGTCCTACCTGTTAGATCTATTGCCACAGACATCTACTAAACTTTTACCCCATTATTCATAAAACTTATAAATAACACGTGTTTTGTCCCTTTCTTAATAATTTAAATATCAGAGTGACAGGTTTTAACGTCATTTTAACTAAAATATATAGGTAGGTTTATTGAAATTTTTGCATGATAGGTTAAAATTAGAACTGCATGTGTCCTATTTCCAAGAGAAGAAATGCGTTAACTCCTACATTAACATGCAAACGAAGTCGCAGATACAGCTAGTTAATATATATATCTTTAAATAACGACTTGATGCAATAACTTAACTATTCTATTAGGGCCTAACTACAATTAACACGCTCTAGAAAGTTACTGTGGGAACATACATAATGCATAAAATGACATGATTGACTTTCGCAACTAATCTTCGAATAAGCCTTATTCTTGGATGGTCGAATCCGACTAAGAAGGAGTTGATCAGGCTCTAATGTTAAACAAAGTATAATGTTACTCTACTTACTACTCTTACGTACAATAACGGGTCTAAAACATACGAGACTTGGGCTTTATAGAACACTCAACTGGAGTATTAGCGAACAACTAGTTCAATTATCTTACCGGAAATATAAAAAAGCACATTGTAAGTCGCTAAGCTATTGTGCTATGGAATCTATTAGTAACACAATTGGAATCCTTAACCTTTTGTCTTTCACAACCACGATCGTGACAGTACGCTTACTGATCGCAGACCTTTTTCATCGCGTGTTTGCTTGCTTTACAAATCCCTTTATCGTCAGTGAGCTCATCAACAGAATAATTAAACACCAAAATTTATTGAAATTACGTGTAATCGTAGGTTAGACTTACTTACACTAGTTTTGTGGCGATATGGTTGAAAAATATTGTAAATTAGAAGCTCTCGCTAACCAACCGATGACGCCCTTCTATTTATACTTCCAATTGAGACTAGACTTGCCGCCACTTTTATTGAGTTGCTGATCAGTGAACGGTTACTGTTATAGCCTTTGCGGAGTGTGTATAGTATTATGGACTAGATTTTTACGCTGGCGATGAATGACATGTTATTTTTTCTAATCGAGCACTTCTATCCGACAATTAAATAACGCGTGATGATGAGTTGGGCTCATAAGATGACTGCTAGCATAAGAATGCTGCTGCTAGTATAAGATAACTGTGTACAGAACTAAAATGAATTTTGACCAATCACGAGGTTCGATTTCCAGAAGACATCAACGCGTTAAAATAAAAAAGCGGTTGGCTACACTTCGTTTCAGCAGGGCGATGTTCAATAGATACCAAGTTTGTTTAATAAATTATTATTTCTGTTAACTCGTAGAAAAAGTATTGTATACAATAGTTATATAATTAACTCTCGTACCTTATTTAGGTAAAACGTAGGTACTAGTACTCGACTGTAAAGGCATGCATTATATATCGATTGCATAAACTACTATTTGAACTGATTTCAAAACCTCTCAAATCCGAAGGAGCCGACACGGGTAAAAAGGGGTGAGTATTATATCACTTAGTATGGAAAAGCACTTAGTATGAATAAAAATGCACGAGTTATGAAGCGTTATGTGAATTAAATAGGTATCTCTGTTGCACCAACTTACGAGTTACGATTGTAGATCGATCAACGTTAAGTCGGCTATTCTCAAATTTTGTGTCTGCGGTTGCGTCTAATTACCACGACCATTTACGAACATTTTAAATGGAGTCGTGGTAATTAGACGCAGACACAAAGTTTGAGAATAGCCGAAGTATGGCGCCAGCAGCTGTCATTCCATAGAAACTTGTCAAATTTTCCATACGAGTACATTCAGAGTTTGAACGGTTTGGTGCCTTACATTAGTAGCAATTACACAATCGAGGGAGCTTTTTTTTACCAAGCTACGACAAAAGAGTAACCGTCTTTTAATCCGTATAAAAAATCCGTAATGTCCTAAAGTTATACCGAATCGTGCAAACATTGGATGACATTGCATTACATACCAAATTTCATCTCAATCCGTTCGTAGTTTAAGCGTAAAAATAAATAGTAAGTATTATGAACTTCTTGAATTGGTTCGAATCAGCTAATAATTAATGCGTCCTATAATATCTAGAAAGTTTTACTCAATAACGAAAACTTGTTACTTAAGTAGCACATAACTTACCACTTGCAGGCGGAAGCTTCCCTTTAAAACGCTTGTGAACCTTAATCTATAAAAGTTCTCTCGGCATTTCACTTTCCCAGGCACCAAGCCAAACCAAGACACGTTTAAAGGACTCTGTCTTGTATAGTTATCCCATATCGAAGGATCAAATGCTGCTCCATTTAAATTCACACAAGTTTTCTCCACCGTGTACCCGTGTCCGATTGGGCAACATTTTCTGATGCAAGTCTTCTTCAAACAAACGCATCCTCTTTCGGCTAAAGTCTCGTTGTCGATGAAGTACTCATGTCTTCGGTATACGTCATTTTCGTATAGTATATCCCCGTTAGCTGCACGAGTTCCCGACGATATGTCAACACTGTTTTCTAAATCGCAAACTTGTAATCCACCGGCCGCCGCGTGCGCGACTAGCACCAACAACACAATTCTGTACATCCTCGGGCACTGCTAGCACGCGACTGTCATTTGTTTGGGTCTCTCTAAACTCAACTAACGAGCCAACAGTCATTTGTTTTGTATTAATCCAGCAGTTTTTTCAACGAGCTATAGGTGTTGCCGTCAGATTGGACGGCTTCGCAATGAAATGCAAAGAGGCTGTCTCGGTTACTCAATCAGGGAATTCCACTTGCGGTTTATAAGGAGAACATCGAATCAAGATTGCGTTAACCGGCGTAAACAAGCTAATAATAACTGCTTATTTTAGAGATAGGCATAGTGATCAATTTGTCACGTCACAAGGTTTGGAGAGAAGACGCAATTAATAGATTAATACGCCGTTAACACCACAATAGCGTGATGATGTGATGGTTAAAATCGTTAACGTTAAATGTCAATTTGCTGGCGGAAAATCCTCACTTATCTGTTTTTGGAAACGACATGACGTGAAGAAAATAGGTAGGTACTGGAAAATCTGATCATTTATCTGAAAATACCTACAGTATCAGTGATTTTGATTTCATTTGCCAAAACCAATTGGCTTATACCAGATACATCATTAAAATTCCTCCCACAATCGTTGGACGGACGCAATGACTGTTAAATCACACACAATGCACAATTCATCCTATACTTTACAATGTCATGGGTTTTGTCATCTAGTCATCATCTATTTTATAATAATGACTGTAAAAACTCTTTTTTCACACCTCCAGTTAGTTATTTTATGTCATTTGTTTCATATAAATTGCACACATTCGAAACAAAAGAAGAGCGTTCCAATCACAAATTTGAAAAATAACAAAACACGACAGTGTTTACGTAGTTCGAAAGATCTCGGGGTCTTCGAATGTCGTCCGACTCCCACGAGATGTTAAACAAGACTGGCTGGTTTGGTAACTCGAAATAAAAAGGTTGTGTTTAGCAAAAAAGTTATACCGGTAAGGCTGGGGCAATTTACTCGTCACGCGTAGTTTACACCATGGTCTTATAACGTCATTGTTCGAAGATAACAGTTTGCATTTCAAAGCGTCTGGGCTTAATTAGACACGCATAATAACAAATTATTTATTAGAGTTAGATTAGAATTATATTGATTGGTTTCGCTTACGAGTGGCTTAATATTCGTGGATGTGACGGACTAAACGACTGATCGAATTATATTTAATTCGCTCTAAATGAATGTCCAAAATGAACGAAACTGTTAAACAAAATAGAAAGTAAATAAGAAGCTTCACAACAGTTTATTAAAGAAACGTATTAAATTTGATTCAGTCTTCCCGCGCTCTAACATTTTTCTGTTTCACCCTAAGATATTATTGGCTAGGTTAGAATGCCATATTATGTCATTAAGTTTGCATTTTGAGCAACAAATATTAAATACTTACATACAATCAATTATCACTAGTGGGCCTATGAGGTGTATAACTCGCGAGGGTATTAAAGAAAACATAAAATGGATCGACATAAAAATCCTAGTAATAATACCTACTCGTATTATAATTTAATGAGAAAGTTTAGCTGTTTGCATGTTTGTTACGCAATCAAGCAAAAACGGCTGAAAGGTTTAAGATAAATTTTGGTAAGTATACATATAGTGTATAGCCTGGATTAACATACAGAATACTTTTTATCCCGGGAATCATCCCCTAAGGGGCTGAAATCGGGGGCGAAAGTTTGTATGGAGCTACGATACTAGACGAGTTCAACGCGGACGAAGTCGAGGGCAGATGCTAGTCTATAATAAGTATCGAACTTGCTCACAAAATTCCACGAGAATCGGTTGAGAAATGCGTCCTGCCCCCCTATTTTATTCTGCCTCCCTATTAAGCTCACCTCAACGCTCACCCACAAATATAATATTATCTTGACACTGCGATGCGTAGTAACTAAGCGTAGGTGTAGAGTAGAGGTCTAGTTTCGTGAGGTGACCGGCCGGGTGAGCCGCATCCCTGTCGAGAACAGCCACACAACCGGACATACGAAATAATTTTGGCACAAGCTGAAGCAGATAACTTCGTTCGCTCGTTGAATAACAAGTTATGCGCTACGAATCCATCATCGATTTCAATTCAGTTCGTTTCTCGAATGCACCCTCGAGTGAGCAACAGTATCTGTATACATAATATGTATGTTTAGTAGATGACGGTGGAATATTTTACGGAACCAGGTTAAACCGGTTTCTTGTCTTAAAAGCAGTATTAATAAGTCGTGAGTAAAAACAATTACTGGTATAACCGAGTTCTCAATCGGCAGAGAATTATAATTATTTCATTATTACGTATATGTAGGAAGGTGTAAATTTCGTGCTAACCATCATTAACAAATTTGAAAGCTAAATAATTATTCAAACCAGGCTGCGCGGCATTTCAAAACCATTTTATTTTTGATTCTCAGATTAATAATTACTGTTCTAAATTGTAGCTCAAAATACGTTGGGCAGTGGACATTCATATCGTCAACTCTCACAAACCTTGACCTTAAGCAAAAAGGTGTGATATGTGTGGCGAATTCTATGGGTCAAATGTAAAGGCCGCCTATACACTGTATACACTGAGATTAATGACTTTATAAGGCGTATTTTAGGGGGTTGTTTCAAAACGGTTCACTGCACTTAACCTTAGACGGAACAATTAATTTAAGCCAGACTTCCGAATATTCGTTATTATGACGAAACCCGGCGTAAAGTGGCCTGCAATAGAATTTGCTAACTATGTAAATCAACTGCCTCCACTCACTTGTTTCCGGATTTTAAAAAAGGTAGCCCAAACTGCTTCAATTTTTTCATTATCAAGGCAGCCCATACATACTTCGATTGGCAACCACAGTTGCCACCATCAGTTTAGGAGTCTGCGAAATTGGCAACTGTGGTTGCCACAAGCAAGTGAGTGGTTTGAAATTGTCTTTCACTATGGCGGTTTGTTTACATAGTTAGCAAACTCTATTGACGGCCACTTTAGGTATATAAGGTGGAGCGGTGAGTTGAAGTGAATCAAGTTGCATAGCGTAACACAGATAAAATAATATCCCTTAAGTACAGAAGGTACGGTCTGACTAAACCGAAGTTTGACGGCTGAAAACTCAAATCATTGCATTCCGCTCTGTTGCATCGCATAGCTGCACGTGCTAGTTATAGGGTTGTCACGAATGCGAATCATCTTTGTAAGTAGAAAACGACCGTGACGACTCTAGCGTACCTACTATACCTACTGTCACACGCGCTTCGTCACTACTCGCCTCGAGTTGAAAATCCGAGCCTTAGAATACTATATCATTGCATATTCTTATTCACATAACTATATAACTACCAACAGAAATTTAATTAAAAGGAACATAAGTAATACGCATCTAATATAGGTACTAATGCCTTTTTTAAGTGGGTGACAGACGTACGAGCTTTAAAATCGCGAGTTTAAAAGTCGCGAACTTACTCGGCTCGGCGTCAGCGACAGACGTACGAGCTTTAGTCGCGAACTTACTCGGTTCGGCGTCAGTGACACACGATCCTCACCCTAACTGCACAAACAAAATGGCGGCTCGCGGCTCGCGGTAGTGACAGACAGGCGGGCTACGAGCAAAATTCAAACGTGTTGGATCGTCGAAAAACTGGCTCGGCGGTTTTAAAGTAGGTACGCGTACTTACGATGACACACAGGCGAGTAAAGTCGTCGAGCCGTAAGTACGCGAACTTACTCACCCGTCTGTCACCCACTTTAGTCTTTAGTTTTTCTATGGTTTTTAATTAACTGCCAGTTCCGTAAGCGACAAGTAGGTAAATCATCGTATTCAAAAAACATTATGTTCTCGACTGTAAATTCCTCTGTACAACAAAATTATTAGGTCCCTAGGTTCGTCACAACTCTACGTAATCAGAGATCAGACTTACAATGGTGACTTGATAAAGTCGTGGTCGGTTAGTTTAATGAATAACATCCGTACCATGGCAGGAAAAAGCAAGGTCATTCGCGTGACAGTTCGTGACGTCAGCGTAACCTGTCTACGTCATCATTATCTTAAAAATGGAGTGCTGCCACTGTGTGAAAGTAAATTACCCGAGTAAATTGCATTAGTTACTGTAACTGAAGTGCTTTCAATCAATAATTATGAAATTGTTATTTCACCCCGAAATAAATATTTTATTATTTGAATACTAATGCCTTAACAAAACTCCTTGTTTGTATGTTTGTAGATTCTCTATTGTATGGGCAAAAATAGTTTCCCAAATTGTCACTTCCCAAAAAATGTTTCCCAAATGATCATTTGGCATAAAATCGCTATTCAAATGATTGTTTCGCATTTTATCACTTGGCAAATATCTCCTATGGCAAAATATTACTTCGCAAATTATTGTTTGGCAAAGTTTTACATAGTCAAGTTTTATTTGGTCAAACGTATTATTTGGCATAACATTCGTTTTCCAAATTATTGCATGGCATACGATTTAGATCCTAATTGTATAGTGCATACGAAATCTATTTGAGTGAGATTACATATTTTTCTAAGCGGGTAGTTTGTAAAAAACAAAAGTAAATAATTTACAGGTAGGTTTATATGTTCTTTTGTACTATATGTACTTAGGTAACAATATATTATAATGCAAATAAGCAGCATGCAAGCAAGACCCGAGTCGGTTTCGCCCTTTTCATCGAGAGTCTCCAGTGAATCGACGCCACCCCGCTGCGCGGGGTGTCTATTTCTGATCTGAGGGACACAAGTGAACCCTAACCTAAACGACCAAAAACAGAGTTCGCTTATGACAAGCCATTTTTTCACCCTGATACCTATATGTGCGAAATGAAAATTTGAACAAATGGTTTTGTTTGGAAAACAATATTAGCCCGAACAAAGTGTTTGCTTAATAAACTTTTGTCTTAATAACACTTGACAAAGCAAAATTATGCCAGATGATATTTTGACCAAATGAACAAAATGCGAAACAAAAATGTGCAATTTGTTCGTTTGGGAAATGAAACTACTGCCATAAATTTTGTGGGAAGTGAAATTTGGCGAAAAATATTTTTCCGAAACAACAGGATACCATGTTTGTATGTAATATATCAGTCAATGCCAACATGTGTGTGCCAAATTTGCACAATGGCAGCATTTGTGTGACTTGTGCGTCTAGCACAACTTGCTATTCAGTCGCTTCGCGCGCGATTGAGCGTCTCTTGTCTCACTCTCACCGTGCAAATTAGAAAAACGAGGGTAGATCTTTCTTGACTCGCGTCGCGGCGCAGCGTCAGTTGTGCTAGCCTCGCTGTTCACGATACAACGTCGGGAATAAAAAACCTTGCTTTTCCGTCATCGTCCGTACCATTAGGAGGATTAGACCCACGCATCGCAAACTATGGCATTCACACCTTGTATCACCTCGCCTGACCGCTCACCCGTATATTTTACGTCACACCTGGCCATAATGCGAGTTTTACTGCACGCTGCGCGAACACCTAAGATCTGGGGCATTCACGAATTCACCGCCCTAGTTACGTAATGTACCATTAACGCTGGAATCGTACGTAACAACACTGTGTAAAGCTTAGGAGAGGTGAGGCGGGTGAAACAAACAGTTGTGAATAACATCACTGTCTTGATGTCACTGTGCAACTATAGTTATAATAGACGTCAAAGATATGTTTTCACGTTTTGGACTTTATTCCATTGCAATAATGTGAAAAATGGGTGTGTTTTTGACGTCGAATAAATACATCAACTGTACCTACCTTTACTTCGTTGTTAGTGAAAACAAAAAAAGCGTAACAAGCGGTTTTTGAAATCCGTCCAAGATAATATTTTAGCTACCCACGAGAATATTAATGGAAATAGGTACCGATAATTTGAACGCAGGAATAAAATTAAATTGCACCCAAAAGTAATAAACTTCGTGTCTGAGCCGATGTTAAAAGCATTTGAAATATACTTCGGTGCCGAATAACTGATGTTTGATGCGGGGAGGGCGTAGGAGGGTCCTCACAAGTCGGCGCAATAGCGTATAACCGATCATTATGATCACAGATATTTGGGGCCCATGTCATATATAACAACATAGGTATGTTACTATGTTGTTATGAAATGAGAAATGGGCATAACAAACCAAGCGTCATGCGCAACCAGCGGACACCCGCAAACTTTACCAGGTCATCAGTCCACTTTGTGTTTACCCATGTTGTGCCTTCCAGTAAGCGGTCGCCTCTCGAGAACCTTTCCGCCCCAACGGCCATCGGTTCTACGTGCCATGTGACCCGCCACTCTTAGGACGCCTGAGCCCAGCAGTGTACGTGTTTCAGCTGATATGATGATGATATTGATGATGAAGTTTCAAGTTATAAAGGGGAGACAACCGATTCAATTCGATAGCGAGGGTACCCAGACCCCGTATCATGGTCGGCCTTATCACACGATAGGTGACAGGATAGAGCGTCTGTCACTGGTTGACATGGTTCGATAGAACGAGACGACGCTCCTATCTTTTGTCACTTATCGCGTGATAAGGCCGACCATGATACGGGGTCAGAAGTTCCGTCCAGTTGGTCTGGCCAGAACAAGTGGCCCCTAAACAATAGACCTCAGATAAAGCAACAAGAACTGGAAGATCCTTGGACTTGCAAGTGCCCATAGGCTACGGTGACTTATCATCGGACGGGCCATAAGTTTGTTTGCATTTTTTCATTATTTTTGTTTCTGCTGTATATTTATTTTTATTTCACGGCAAACTGTTACGTATGTCATATCATACTCTTTCATAAGGTCCAGCTACTCGTATACCTTTACCTGCTAATAAAGAAGATACCAAGTCTGTGAGATTTTAGCTGTGCAAGTTTGCATGTACCTAATGGGTAATCTCCAATACCTCTCAATCCATAAAAGTTCTTTCACTCCTGTATAGATTGAATTTTATGGGCTGTGGTATGTATGTGGGTTTGCCTGCATTATTTGCATTACGCGCGGGTGAAGTCACGCGGGCAGCTGTCTCAAATAACTAATACTGGAAACCGTTTTTCCAGACAAAAACTGCAATATCCGTCCAGTTTTCTAGATACACCAACTGCATTAATAATGTAATCCCATTTAAACTTATAGGATTACAAAGTTATATTTTCATGAATGGGACAAAAATTAAAAAAACAAGAATGGGACTGCATTCATAATTTGTATGTATTGATAACACAAAAAGAAGTGGGATCCCATAGTCTCGAAACTATTCCACCATGCTTTCACCGTAAAAAGTTGTGAGATATTTCGTAGCAGGTACCTACCAAGTCTCAGTCTCAGTCTGATTATTAAGTACTTAATCATTATAAAATTTTGTGACTTGGCGTGCGGTTTAACGTGTGTAAGTAACACAATGGTGGTTAGGGAACAAATACCGGCACTTCGTTTAAAACCACTAAACCTACAAACAGAATAAGGGTGCAATCCTCTGTATACGCTACTTAAATACACGTCATTTAATGTAAGCGCCTCCTCATAAACATTGGCAATAGAACACAATAACAATAAATTGGCGTAGAACATTAGGAGTTTTCACGCGCGTCCCGCGATAAAAGCGAAGCGCTCACTCTACTGTTAACACCACTAATACTAATTACCATGGTATCGTTTGTACGAATTTTTATTTTGGCAAGCTTCGATACTTATCAAGTTTAGAAAAAAGTTGTTCATACAAAACACGCTTAATTCAGCGTATTCTATACAATTATAAAAAATAGGTGTCATAATGACACTACACCCGTTGAAATTTTTGTGTCGGGACCCCCTTTGCTACAGTCCAACCAATGTTTTTTTTTATCGAGTAGAACCTATTTTAGGTTAGGTTTGTTTTATAATAATCCTGAAACGTCATGACTTTAGAGAAAAACGGCTTTTAGAACAAATTAAAATTCGGACACACGATACAGTTGGTAAACCATTTTTGTGATTCAGATAGGGAACCAACTACCATTTAGTCAGTCACAAGCACTGGGTTTGTAATGTAGGTTTTTAAGGGGGACATTTTGGGTCGCTCTTGATACAAACGGGTCATGTTCATGGTGTACTCGATGGGGTGGTACGACTTTAGAATCGTTGTCATCGAGTTCATGGCTCATTTTTTAAATATAGATTCTACCTACTCATTAAAAGATGATTCCTCATCAAATTTCAAGTTGTGAAAACCCATAGTTTTTGAGAAAAAAAATATTAAAGTTTCCATATGAATTTCCATGGATGGCGTCATTACGTGTGATTTTTGACACTTTTTTTTTAAATCCATTTTCCAAATACGTGAATTACCAAATCTTTATCACGCGTAATACCTAAGACAGCGGCGCTACCACGAACTTCGAGGTATTTCCATCTCTATCGCACTCCCTTACTCGAGTGACAGGGATGCATGTATTACGGACTTCGACTTTCGAAGTTCGTGGTAGCCCCGCAGGTCGGTGTAGGTACACTTAAGTGAAATAACACATTTTCGGTTCTGGCGCTTCGCCGGCCGCTGCCGCGGCACGCTCGCTTTGCTCGCTCGGCTCGCGCGCTAGGGTCGCGGTTTGGTGAGGAATCATCTTTTAATGAGTAGAATCTATATTTAAAAAATGAGCCATGAACTCGATGACAACGATTCTAAAGCTGAGCCGATGGGGTTCCATCGGTGTTGTGCCTTTTGCCAATGGTGGCAGCTTTAGCTATGACGCGCCAATTCAGCCCCCCTATTCTGTAACTTGTTTTACGCTCACCCACAAATATATCTTGACACCGCAATTCGTAGTAACTAAGCGTAGGTAGAGATTTAGAATTGTGACGGGTGACCTGTGGAGTGAGCCGCATTAGCGCGTAGCGAATAAGAGCCCTGTGATCGACCTTATAAAACGTGACTACTACGCGATCATCGCAAGTTCGCGTGAATTTTACTCGCGAAATTTTAGACTCGAATAGGTAGGTGTCCTAATTGACAATTGCAAATTCGCGGGATTGCCTATTAGGACACATATTGCCAATCATAAGGGGGATGGGGGTCGGTATTATTATGACACCTATTTTTTATGATGCTATCGTATAGAAGACGCTAAAATAAGCATATTTTGTATGGGCAACTTTTCTCTAAATTTGATAATTATCGAGATATTGGCTCCTAAATCAAACGGTTCTGGGACTTAGAAAATTTCGGTATTATGAACCGAAACGGATGGCGGAAAGGTTTTCTAACCTTTCTTCTGATGGTGGCGGGAGCTCCGCTCCCGCCGCCGTCTTCGTGGTTATTTTTTTTAATTATATTGTTATATTATGTGCTAATTATATTATATTATGTGCTAATTATATTATATTATTTGCTATACTCTGACCCAACCATGATATGTGCGATTCGCGAATGAGGACTTTCAGTGAACATTCATTTGTTTGAAATATAAATAGACCATTATCGGAGCCGACATTGGCCTAATTTACTTCACTGCTCTTGAAAGAGCATTCGTTCGAATTTCGGAGAAACCATTGAAAGCGTTGGTTTAAAATAAAACAAGTACGGTGAAATCTAGAATAATTCTGAGACACTGCCCACGTTTAGTTTTTTGTAGTTTATTTTAATATTACGTACCTACACAAGTGTAAAAATGCGGCCAAGTTGATCCTTATACCTAGACTCGGGAACGATTACTAGACAATAAGTTTTCCATAACTTTGTTACAAAACTTACAATGATCAAAGCACAATAGAGGAAGGATAACTTTTTACGGTTCAGTCAAAATTATATTGATTTAAACGTTCACTATTCTCACACATTATTTATACTAAACGGGACTTAATCGCGTATTTTATTTATTTAGGTACCTCACTGAGGTCTCCCGACGTTTCGGATGTGTTGCAACATCCATGGTCACGGGACAACTGACTTGAGCGGGTATATCTTCTTGCTGCGCGGGTTTTCCGAACTACCCGCATTTGGTCTTTATTAACCAATTGTACACTAGGGTTGTCACCCGGCCAACACACAACACTAATAATGTCCGGTGATATAACGGACGATGTTTTTTGACGCTGGCATTTACTTATGATAGGATTCCACGAAAGACGAAATCTTATAACCGTCATCCCTGTTGAAATTACGATGTTTTCTGATTTCAACGGCTTCACGTATTTTTCTACTATAGAAATGATGTTCCGTAGACAGGACTTTCGGTTTATGGAGCTCAATCCAGTGGTTTGCTCTTGACTCCAACATTTGTTTTATTATGGCTATCGCCGACTTATTCACCTGCCGATTTTTGACAGCCGCAATATGTTCCTTGACCCTATTTCCGCGATGGTTCGCTTGGTCTCGCCAATGTAGGGACTTCCACAGCTTTTAAAAGTTGGCTCGACTCTGCGAAGTGTATTTGACTAGGTATTAGTAAAATAGCACACACGTGTTCTCCATTTATCAATTTATCATCTGGCAACCCTGCAATCCTATATATTTTCTCGTAAATTAGTTAAAAAAAGTGGTGAAGATAAATGATATCATTCATTTGGTTTATCATCAAATTGTCGACACTCACTTCGTCGAATTTCACTTCAAAGTCAACGTTTCATGTATTTTCATTTCGTCGACAATTCAGTTCGTGGAATGGTCACAACTCACAAGTAATTTTTGACCGACTTCAAAAAAAGGAGGAGGTTCTCAATTCAGCTGTATTTTTTTTTAATCGTGTTTTTTTTACTTTTCGGATGATTCATTAAATAATTGAATTATATCATGGAAAACGTTTTGTGATTTTATACAAATTATTACAAGGATTATTATTTAAAATTAAAATAGTTGGCATACACAGTCAAAATGTTGGGGTTTCTCAACTTTTCTAATTGATCAAACAGTCTATTTAATTGCGATTACACGATACTTGAAGTTTCGTTTCGTTTTTATTTATACAAGGCGTTACATTTCTCTGTTCTTGGTTTCTTTACAAAATATTTATCTTCGGTCCGTAGTTCCCTTTTAAAGCTTGATATTTAAATAAAAAATAAAAACTGCCTATATGCGTTCCACTGCTGGGCACAGGCCTCCTCTCATGGATGACAGATAACGGGCATTAGTCCCCACGCTAGCCCAGTGCGGGTTGGGGACTTCATATACACCTTTTTAATTTCTTATCAGATGTATTCTATATATGTCTTCTCGTAAATGTAGGGGCCAAATATGTAGGTCATTGCCACCGATGGCGCCGATGCACTGATGGAAACAACCTAAAAAACAGAAAAAAAATGTTCAATACCTACCTATGACCCGCAGATTTGGCCCCTAAAACTTTGACAGTGATAAATATCCAGCCTGCGTAGGTTTATGATATAGTTACGATGATGATTAGTGATATGAGCTATGCCTGAGGACTACAGACCAGAGGCAAATTGTGTACCTAACAATAACAAAAGCCGATAGTGAAATCTAACTTAAATAGAAACGTAACATCAAGTTAGTACTTAGTTAAATACATAAATAAATATTAGGGGACAATCTTAGACAAATCGAACTAGTCCCATAATAGCTCAAGTTTATGACACAAAATATTCGCCCCTACCGGGATTTGAACCAAGAACCCTATAGTCGGCAGCGTCAGTACCCACTAGGCTTACCGGTCGTCAGTTTTATTAATATCTACAAGAACATTATGTACTAATGTTCAATTAATGATATTACATTATTTGAAGCCAGATTTGAAATCAGTAGTCTCAATAAATGATGTGTATAATTTATCAAGTAATTTACGAAAATTATTCAGATCACAGATCTATAGTTATCGCAAGATGATACGTACCTACTCGTGTAGGAATGTTGATTTATTGTACTTAGAAGATTATATTAATGATGATTTGGATTGGTACGGATTGACCTGTTGTTGCAATTGATACCTATGCTGCCAACCACTACCTACACTACATCGCCGACATTAACATAAGAATATACTAGTCAAATCATGCGATTGTATTAGATATCTGTCCTTCCCGTACAATTAGTGCATGTACATAAGTGCCGCACCTTTTTGGATACGTGTCATATTTTCTTACGCGTTATAGTATAGGTGATGACGATGACGATGATAAAGGGTGTCCTCTAAGGAAGATTTATTTTTAGAATCACACATTTAGAATTGACTTTTTACAAGTCTTATATTAACTTCATCTGTAACTAAGTAGGTATCTTATCTTTTCTTGCATCGTCTCCACCACCAAAAGGTTGTCTGGAAGAGAGCTTTTCAGCGATAAGACCGCCTCTTGTCTACCATTGTTTATGTTTAATTTACTTACCGGTTACCTATCTGAATCACTAAAATTTTTTGTCCTATTTTCATTTCGGCATTTACTATTCGACAAACTTCGTTTGCCTTTTTTTTCGTTTGTCCGACACTTTAGTTCGCGCCGTTTACGGCTGGTCATTTTATGGTTTAGCTTTTGTAATTGTTTGACAAATCCATGATTCCCAATTATTGGTATACCCGCAATATCGTTATACCGACGTAACGATTCGGTTGATAATCTGTTCGTATTTTATCAAATCGGCTTTATTATATTTGACATAATATTATTGTTTATACGGAGCACACGTATGTTACTAATTCATATGTTTGTTTATGAAAATGTTCGATATTAAAAACATTAGCAAAAAGTTTAAAATTAAACTAAGGTTATCCTCCTAAAGCTGTATTTATGGTTAATAATGTATATGTCGTCGGCGGGCGATTGTAAAATTCGTCAGATCACGAAATTCCGAGGCATATCGCATACGTAAATGAAAAAAAATAAGGAGTGCGGACTGATAATCTCTAGCGAGTCGACGCCACCCCGCTGCGCGGGGTGTCTATTTCTGGTCTGACGGGCACAAGTGAACCCTAACCTAACCGACCTAAGACAGAGTTCGCTTATGACATGCCATTTTTGTCCGCCCTGATTATTGGCTCCCAACAAACACGGCCGCCATCGCATACGCAGCGCCACCAGTGGCCAAGAAATAAACTACTTTTCGATGTCCCTGGTATAGAGCTAGGATTATCGACGAATGCGTTGTTCTCATCGATCTGCCGTATTGTTTATCAGGCACATCGTAATAAGCCTGGCCAACTTTTAGGCATATCATGAAATGGCGGCGCTAGTAAAAAAGTATTCGGTTCTGGCAGTTCGGTGGCCGCTGCCGCGGCACGCTCGCTACGCTCGCTCGGCTCGCGCGCTGTAAGGGTCGCAGTTCACCTGACACTCCTCCTCACTTCGTTCGTCGTCGTACCTACACCGACCTGCCTTAGAGTCTCAGTAAAACTACTTTTGAATTTCCCTCAAAATTAACATTTGGCTAAACGTATGAAATGCGGAAAGTAATGATGGATAAGTAAAAAATTGGCTGTGAAACAAAAGTTGTAACAAGCCAAAGCCCAATTGACTGTAGCGGTAAAAGTTTTTCGGACAACTGAAACATTTGGATAACATCAAATGGTAAATGAAAAAAGTAATGAAATGTATATTCGGAGAACTCATAATAATACGAAAAGTTTTCGGACAAACGATATTCGGTCGATAAATTTTAGTGATTGCGATAGGTTACCTTATTTACCTCTATTTTTCTATTTTATTTTTACTACGTCTGGTGAGCAATGAAGAATATTTGTATTGTATTATATTGTATCCACATTACGTAATAAAAAAAATAAGGTAATGGAATTAAATTTACATTCAAATTTCACCCGCTACCCTTAGGTATAATAAATATTAAAATACAATAATTGTGGCACCAAGTAACAGTCGAGCCCGAATGTGGAAACTCTTCAAGAATAATAAAAGTTTGCAAAAAAATATTGTACTCTACTTTACCTAATTTTTCTCTTAATAAATCTGTACCTACGAAAAGTAGGTAAGTAATTCACGATTTCTCAGTTTCGTAGTCAGTAGGAAGTGTTTTACTTACATGACATTGACACATTTGGCGTCTGCGACTCGGAATTTTCGCTGCTCCCAGTTTTATTAGCACAAGATATCGATTCTCCTAAATTGCCGACTATGACGAGGAAAATGTAGTTTTCCTGAATTGGTTCTTGTTATGGGCTAATAATGATCAAGACACAGCTTGAAAATTGGCGCTGATATCTTTTCGAACCAATTAATGATATATGTCAATTATTTTAGTAGCTTCGAATCAGAAAGTACTTGTATGACTATTGATTTCCTAATGTAAATGGACAAACAATATACTCGCACCCTCCTCGTAGGTACCTACCTACCTAATATTTTGAACTTCATTTCAATAAAGGTACAGTAATAAATTAAAAGTACCTTTTATCTCTTCGATAATGTTTTGTTTTAGACTGTGTCGATACAAGTGCAGATGAGGCCCGTGTCTAAAAATAGGCCTCAGAAAGATTCTCTTTGTAGGTTCTCTATTGTTAAGCCTCGTACGGTAGGTGTAGTGTAGTGTGTTGTTTTGAAGTGAAAACTTCTTTAGCGGCGCTGTGCACTATTTGGGGTGGGGAAAAATTGTTAAACTCACGACAGGTGTAGGGAGCATAGGAGGTCACGTGACGTGTAGGAGCGTAGGATTTAGTGTTGCCAATTGCCGGAATACAAAAACCGGGAGTTGCGCTTCAAAACGCGGATTTGCGGAATACGTTTACAGGTTTTTTTTGATGTAAGACGTACGGGGCATGGGGGCGGAGGCGTAGGGGACAATTCGCAAGTTTTCACTTCTGCCGGCACTCCCGGAGTACAACCCGGTCTTTTTTTTGAAGTCTTATTTGTGTGTCGTTTTTAAGTCGTATATAATAAAGTTTTTGTATGTAAAGGTCTATATAACTTTTTCATTAGCAATACAGAGAGGTAACGCAGCCAGCGTTATGGGCTCCATGCCGCAGACGGAACCGAACTGCTGGACGGGGTCTTTTGCTATGACGGGGTTAGGTTAGGTTAATTTATTTTGTAATTAATTACTCACATTGTTCCGAATTCTATCAACGTATACAGTAGGTACCTGTACACTGTCTGTATTACAAGAGAAAACAGCAACTGTGAGAATAATTGAAATCCCTATTGACTTAAAAACGAAGCCTGGGATGACCTTGAAACATTTTACCAAGAAAGTGAGTGTATTTCTGTCATGCACTCCTTTCTCTTCCTCGCAATGCTCGCCCTTGGCACAATAATGCGGAGCGACGTCTGCGCAGACCGACATTTTCCTTATACATCCGCATATATAAGTAAAAATAAACCATGACCTGGGATACTTGTACCTATTGACAGAGTTGGCCGAGCACATTGCCACGAATCAACCATAATAACCCTGGACTCCAACTACGTGCAGTTCTAATGGATCTCTGGTTCAAATTAGACTGGGGACTCACTCACGGATGGACAAGTGCAAATAAGTACTAGTCTGCCTTTTGCAAACCTAATCAAGTTAATGACGATGCAATTTGTTGGCAATGGCAATTAATGTAATCGAACGTAATTACAAATCAGAGAACTGATCGTTTCTGTGGTACTTGCTGGTCTAACAGTTTGAATGAATGAACGTCGTTTATTCACATTAAACATATGGTATAAGCACAGGTGTTACATTCATTTCCTTGTTCCTGACATGTTTAGCCCAAACAGGCATGTGAAAATTTGCAAGTGGCTCAACACAAAATGTCAAAAAGTATAAATAATTTAACACGGTAAATTTTGGTATAAGTTTTAAATAATATTTATGTCGTATAATAATAATATTAGCATGCCATGTCACATTGATATAAAATAATCATAATAATAGACGAACAAGAATTAACAAAATTACGATAAGCATTACGATTTATTACAAATTAAACAATTTTTACACTAAACGAAATTAAAATTAAAATAGTATGAGCAATTTAAATTAGAAACAGGTATAGTTATTGTTGTAAATACTTATGTCAGATTATGGGATATTGTATATTTTTAGAATTTGTATGTCAAAAAGTCATTTATACTATAAAAACAATTGTCAACTAATAATAATCTCAACTTTGTTTTAAATATGTTATGTGGCAATGTTTTAAGTTCAGCTGGTATTTTGTTGAAGATCTTAACACACATGTTGTAAGCACTTTTCTTTCTGAGTACCAGTTTGTTGCTACTTGGTAGTGCTAACCTATACCGTCTATGTTGCCTAGTTGTTTCCTTATCAGTAACAAACGTGAATCTTTGGGAATCTGCGAGATTTGTCTGTTTTGACAACATATTTTAATTAATGTTAGGGGACGGTTTTGCAAACATCTAATTGGGTAGTAGACGACTGTATATATTATATATCCTCCTCCTCCTAGCGTTATTCCCGGTTGTGCCCCTAAAGGAGCCCAGGGTCCGCTTTGACACCTAATCCCAAGATTTGGCATAGGCACTAGTTTTACGAAAGCGACTGCCATCTGACCTTCCAACCCAGAGGGAAAACTAGACCTTATTGGGATTAGACCGGTTTCCTCACGATGTTTTTCCTTCACCGAAAAGCTAACGGTAAACATTCCATACATAAGTTCCGAAAAACTCCTCATTGGTCAACTCAACTCAAACTCCTAAAGTATATAAATACTTACGTACATAGAAAACATCCATGATTCGGAAACAAACATTAATGCTCATTACAACAGTTATTCATTAAGGTTGTCTGGAAGAGATTGCTTTAAAGCGATAAGACCGCCTGGTGTTACCTTCATTAATTTTGCCTTATCTTGTAAAAATCTCTGTTATTTGTGATGTAATAGAGAATAGGTAACTATCATTATTAATATTAATTATTTACTCGTACCGGGATTTGTATCCATAGCCGTCAGGTTTTTCAGGATCACGATTCACTCTACCATCCAGGCCACCGGCTATCTTAATTAAACAATTAGTGAAAGGTCACATCATGACAATTAATATCACTGTTGAATGTTGTAACCAATACCAGCAACTATCTCAAGTTTGCCTGCACAAGACATTGAAATTCTTCAGCCATACTGCCCGCAGGAGCGATGAAATACTTCAGCCATACTGACCGCAGGAGCGATGAAATACTTCAGCCATACTGCCCGCAGGAGCGATGAAATACTTCAGCCATACTGCCCGCAGGAGCGATGAAATACTTCAGCCATACTGACCGCAGGAGCGATGAAATACTTCAGCCATACTGACCGCAGGAGCGATGAAAATCTTGAACGACTGACGGGTGACGGGGAATGTCGAGGCCTCGAGGGTAAAAGACCGAGAGGCCGTAGTCCCAAGAGATGGTTCGACCAGATACAGGAACGGCTGGATATACTTATCAACATATTAGCATTGCACCGGACCTGAACTGTAACCGATGGAAGGGTGCTGTTGACATTCTGCGGATTCACGATCCTCAGCTGTGAGGGAACGACGCAGAAGAAGATCGCCACAACGTAGGTATAATAAATTGATAATATATACCTATACTTACATCTAATGCATGCATGTAAGTAATTAGTAAGTATATTGAACACCGATACCTCGGTGGATATCTACGTGGAATATAATTATTTAATTCTCCAGCTTATACTGTGCAAACAGTGTTTATGAATTATGTTAACATTGCACGTTTGTTACGTAATTGTGGTTGTTCCAAGACTCTTATAATTTTTATTGTTTTACCTTATCGCGTTGCACTGAAGAGGAAATAGTAGGTATTGTCAATGTCATGCATACGAATATGATGTTTATAATGATTAATGAGATAAGTAGCTAAGCATAGGTAAAGCGAAGGAGGTAACACAACTCTGAATCCCAAACTAGAAGAAGAAAGCGAAGTTGTATGCTTCAGCTTGGGTCGAAAATCGTTTTATCTCCAGATATCCGGTTGTACCACAGATATAGATATACACTAGGTCACGCAAATGCATCTACTTCGCGTGTCCGAACTCGGTCTCCGAGTTGGCCGTCCGACTGACATTCCGCGCACGTCTGTTGTGGTAGCCGGTTGTCCGTATGAATATCAAGAAAATGCCTTATTGCAAAATCGATTTTGCGCGGACAACGGGGAATTCATATCACTTCGTTCGCCCTTGTGACGTCACAGTAGGTAGAAAAAAGTTACACGGTCGGTTTTTATACAGATTGAGGTGTTTAAGTTATCTAGCGTGTATCTATATCTGTGGGTTGTACGGATTCCCTCGTTACCACTGTTCTCCTCTACATGACAAACTTTGTGAGCAGGTTCAAATATTAAATAGATTTGTTTGTCGACGTTAGGAATGTTTAAAAAAAAAGAAATAAAGAAGCACACAGATACGCCACTAGTTATGATAAGGTGCCAGTACAGCCAGCTGCATAAAAACGTGATTCCCTGATGCATATGAACTTCAGGGAGCTCATGTTTCTTTGTAGCTGACTGGGCGTCATTATAGGACCTAAAATGTCATTTGAAATGTTTCTCCGAGAGCACTAATAATTCTTACAGTTTTCTTTCTTCCATCCAACGGTTATTTTGTGCAAATAATCATAGGTAGGTAAGCTAAATCAACTACCTAAAGCAAAATACGTAGGTTTCGTAAAGATTTTGTGGCGTTTTGCCTAGAAACAAAACTCCTTGATTATTATTTTATTTTCTAGCAGCTACGTACGAGGTGCAATTGTTTTGATATACAGTTTGACAAGTTGTCACGAAAAGATGTCCGGAAAATATATTGAACATATTATGTTAAGTTAAATGTGGAAGTTAATACAATCCTGATTAGTGAAACCAGCGTTTGATTCCAACCCTCCGGCCAGAACACGATAAACACGGGAGTGATGAAAATCACTTTACCAAAATTTCTTTCGGAAAATTGGTTTAGTTCAAAAGAATGACGCTTCCGAGAAATGTATTTTCTGAATGATTGGGTTTTTCCGAAGATCGACGCAACGACTCGCTCCGTCGTCCGTATTTAACCCATTTTTCTTTTCACCGAAGCCAAAAGCAATATTCATGATAAGAGTGACGGTTTTGCACAATCGCATGTAGAAAGAAACAACACTTTTGTTTAAAAGTGATGACTTTGATTTATAACGAGTGTCATTAATTCCTGTATAATTTGTACATGTCCTTGATTGGTCTAATAAATTACTATTAAATTACTATTACGTTCATTATTATGGCTATTTTTATAAAGCGGAAGATGTACCACTTCTAAACATGTGCGGGTTACAATAACTCCTTTACTCCAATTTATAGCTTTTTATCGAAGTTTACATAAGTAGCCTGAATGAATGATTCTTTCTTAGGAACACTAAACACTCTATTTCTGTACTAAACTACTAAGGCCGCTAGAAAAGAAAATATACTGAAACGAAGCTAGCATTCTTGAAAGCGATTCAATAAGAGAATGTGATGGGAACAATAGAATTAGCGAATACCAACTTAATGATTACTAGTGACTCTGTAAGCTGTAGAGCTCGCGTGCCTGTCTTTTTTTGCAAAAAAAAGGCGAAAAGTGGATAAAAACAACGGATTGCACTCCGGGAGTGCCGGTAGAAGTGAAAACTTGAACATTAACGTTTGTGCATTTTTAATACTTAGTATAAAAGTAGTTACTATAATTTATGTGGTAAAATAGAATGTATATTTATCGCGCTATCGTGCTAGCTATCGTACAGAAACATGACAACTTCTATGACATTGTGACAGTTTTTCGATCAGGTCACGTGTCCGTCTTACGAATTTTCAATCTGACGAATCTGTCGGTCACCGTGACCTGTCGCGAGTTTTACATTTTTTCCCCAGCCAAGTAGTGCACAGCGCCGCTAAAGAAGTTTTCACTTCAATAATTTACTTTAAAAACAAAGTTTTAACCGACTTCAATTTAGTACTTCGCCAAGCCCACGAGAACATTCCCAATTTTTTTACAATTTATCACATGAACTGATTTCCGATAGCAAATGCGTTGATTACTATAGAAAAAAACCGAATCGCTGTATGTGGGCCGATAATATTTGAGGACTTCCGTCGATTCCCCAAGATCATCACCAATGGCACTTCATTAGTTCCTATTTCAACGGAATCTTATCAGAACCGGTGACGTACTTTTGCACTTTTAAGTACATAATTGAGTTATACGATAAGTCATCTGTGGTCTTCATCATCAATTCCTCGCCACCAAATTTATGAATTTATGATTCCGGATATTTACACGAGTTATAACAGAAAATACCAAAATCGACCACTACACGCGTGCCTAATAAAATTGAGGAGTCCCCTCAATTCCTCATGGATCCCATCATCTAAATGAATTTTGAAAAAAATGTGACCCACCTGGAAGTATATACATCGAACAAAAAAAAATCGATTCGGCTCATCAATGACGGAGTTTTGAGGTAACAAACATTGAAAATAATAATATTTAAAAAAAACAACCGAATTGAGAACCTACTCCTTTTTTTGAAGTCGGTTAAAACAAGTATTAATCATTGTACCTGCTCACAAAATTTCAAGGGAATCGGTTGAGAAATTGTAGAGGAGAACAGCCGGACAGCGGGACAGCGGGACATCGGGACATCGGACACGGGACATGACGAACGATTTTCGGCCCGAGCTAATAAAACTTGTTCTCAGCTCGCTCGTTCCATTATGTGCGTTCATGTAGTCTAGACTTTGGGCGCGTATAACGTCGACCCCCATCCCAGCAATTCATGGCATTAGGTACTAGCTGATGCCCTGATGAGAATATTTCCAAAATCACGAAACTTTCTATGTGGAAAGTTCAAGGTAATTTTCTCAGACCAAGAAACTAAGACAGACGGAGCATGACGGAAAACCTCGTGAAGCCGATTTTCAACCAAGCCAAATAAGTTTAGCGCACGCTCACGGACATATGACACTCTTTCGAGGAGCTATTTATACAAAAAAACATGATAGTTTTCTATTTTTTTCAATACCCCAAGATGCGTTGTGTTGAGAGCGAGGGAACTTGTTCCTTCAGCTGTCAAAACAGTGAATCCTCAAACATATCAAGGGTCGGTAACGCCCATGTTACTCCTTTGGAGGTGCATTCGTCAATAGGCTGCAGTGTCCGCTTACCATCAGGCCGAACGCTTGTTTACCACCGGCGTCGTTGTATAAAATAAAAAAAACAGTATAGGCACAAACTTTACCTTATCCTCGGATTAAGTAACAAATGACTGTGTATCTTACAATCTAGATTTCAAAGGAATCCGTGAAGCAAAACGTGCGTTGTATTGTTGGGTGTACTAATTGCCATTGATTGCAAATCTCACGCTCTCGTGAATTCATTATAGTTAATACATGCAATTGAATCGTCGAGTAGATAAGAAAATGATGTTTTGTTTTTCCATTATATTTGTTCTCTGTATCATATCGTTTACCTACCTAATTTTAAGTACTAGATAAATTAGCACTTAATAACTTATCTCTTAGGGCCTGTTTCACAATCGCCGGATAAAATTATCTGCCAGTTAAAATTATTGCTATCCTTTTCTCCCGTCATATAAAAGAAAAGTGACAGCCAACATTTATCTAACGGATATGTTTTAACTGGTGATTGTGAAACAGGCCCTTAGTCTTCTATTTTGTTAAGTAACTTTACAAGAAAAATAAACGACCAAAAGTAAAATATGAATCTCACGTCGTAGCAATTCATCATTTGCGAAGATTACAGTTTCCTCTTGAACTTACTTTTAAACTTATAAAGTTAAGTTACTTACTTTATTATAATTGAAAGAGAGAGCGAAGCGAATGAAGCGAAATTTCGGTGTGGAGAAACATTATTTTGTATGTTCGGCGTCTGGCTGTCAGGAAGCTCAACCTCAACATACTTCTCAACCGATTCTTGTGAAACTTTGTGAGCAGGTTCAAACATTATATTGAATTACTGTCAATACAGTTTTTCGTTTTAAAAAACCCGAGAAAAACCTTAAAGAAGACCGCAGCAGCCATTACGAAATAATATTAGCTTCTGCTCGCTCGCATCCGCCTGGAACTATCGTTTATATGGTAATCGTAGCCCCATACGAACTGCCATTCTTCGGGGTCTTGCGTCCATGGTCCAATATAACCATAATTCCATCCTATTCATCCATCCATCAACAAACCATTTGATACACTGGTTCATTTCATACAAGATGACGTAAAAGTAAAAGGGATGTCCGCATAGACAAGAGTCAGCTCTCGAAATACGAATGGGATAGCCTTACTTAAAAGTAGTATTACTTACCTCCTGAACATACCAATCAGCAGTCTCCTTATATTTTCCATTTCGACACTCGACCGAAAACATCCAATTCACTTCGTTAACACTTAACTGTTTCTTGTGAGTGTCCATATAATGAAGACCAAGTCCTCTATTCTGCAGGCGATCCTCTCCCAATGAGCACATGCGATTTTTGTAAACTTTCCCGAACGGACAGCATTTTCGGAAGCAAATCTGGCTGCTGCAATCGCAGCCGAAAGTTTGGTTGGCGCCGTCAATGTCCCTTTCAAACACGTAATCACGTGTGAATTTTAATCCGTTATACGCATAGACCCCATCCACTTGCTCGATGCCCGTCAAATTATACCGGTTCTGCTTAGGGCATTCCAATGCCATGGCTTCGAAACAAAAGACGATCAGCATGAGAGCGAACATTCTTTTAAAGTTTGTTTTTTTTTCTGTCGGATTCGCGGTGTGTTGCGCGGGCTTTTCGCATTACACTGAAAGGCCGGCCGGTGTCTGGTTTTAATTTATATCGGAGCTTCGCATCGGTACAGTCGCGCTCGGAGGCGACGTCATCCGTCACGGATGCATAAAAAGTTTACGAGAGACATGTCCATGATCAAAAGACGACCTACTCGTATGTTCACTATAATTATAAAAGACTATTAATCTTAATATAGATTTATAGAGAACGTTGTTGTTATAGAAATGTGTCACGTATCTTTAGAGTATTTAACTGTTTTTTTATTAATAGTCTAAATTAGTAGGAGGAACTTAAAATAAAAATATTTCGAATACCTGACAAGTAACTATCTTATTGCCGCTTTAAATTATTAACGTTTTTCGCTTACTATACAGTAAAAATAAACAGATGATTAGTAAACGGCCTCTTAATAGAATTCTGTATTAAAAAAGCATCATTCTGTATACATTATGATTGCTTTAAAACCGGGTTTTATTCAGCACACACATATAAACATTAAGTACATATTGTACTATGTTTAATCGGCACTCACAGTATATAAAGCAGGAAGACAGAAACAGTGTCAAACCGCGAAATATTTTTACATAATCATCATCATCATCATCATCATCATCATCATCATATCAGCCGAAAGACGTCCACTGCTGGACATAGGCCTCCCCCAAAGAGTGCCAAAGCGACCGATCCCGCGCCACCCGCATCCAGCGGACTCCCGCAACCTTTACCAGGTCATCAGTCCACCTTGTCGGGGGCCTACCCACGCTGCGCCTTCCAGTACGTGGTCGCCACTCGAGAACCTTTCCGCCCCAACGGCCATCGGTTCTACGTGCTATGTGCCCCCCCCACTGCCACTTAAGTTTAGCGATCCGGAGGGCTATATCGGTTACCTTGGTTCTGCTGCGGATAGCCTCATTTCTGTTGCGATCACGCAGAGAAACTCCCAACATGGCCCTCTCCATTGCCCTTTGGGCTTTTATTTTTACATATCATAGTATATTCAGTTTAGCCAACATGAAACTATCATACGAAATCAATGTTAGAATGGTACTGATACGTCTATTCATGTCTAAGGGCCTAATAACTAATAAGCTCAGTACGCTTACCATGAGTTTGACAATGACGGCTTACGCTAACGAGTATCGAGTTTTCTATCTGTGCATCTCTATTGCACTTTGACAGTACGAGCGGGATGCACAGATAGAAAACTCGATGCTCGTTAGCGTAAGCCGTCATTGTCAAACTCATGGTAAGCGTACTGGGCGTATTTTAAACGCGCCGTCGACGCGCGTTTCCCTAGTACCTAGCGGATGGTAGTAGGGGAACGCGCGGCGTCTGCGCGTTTAAAAAACGCCGTGTGCTTATTTACAATATTAGTTAGGAAAAACATAACTTAAGTACATAGCTAGTTAATTAATAAGCCCCACATATCAACTTCCTGCCCTTATCCTCGTCCTGTTTACGATACACCGAGGCTGGCTCTTATCTGGTCTGCTAATAAAAGGGTATAGTTTGTGTGGTGTATTCGGGATATTAGGTGTCCTGGTAGGTATATGCAAATGATAGGCGTCTAGTTGGTTCGAGGATTTATTCCGGACTGACGTAAGCGACACACATTGTCATAAGCTGACAGCTGTTATAAATCTACCTACATCACACTCCTCCACACTTAACTTACGGCCGACTGTACTAGGTTAAACCTTGTTAAGCATTTACCTATTATCTTGTTAATACAATATGCTTTACAGAACTCTGGTCCATGTAGTCCTAATCTCAAAGCAACTAGGTTCACAAACGGTTAGGTGGGTCTCCGATGGAATGCATTTTTATAACACAATGTAATCCGTTCCACCAACCACATTCATCCGATTTGTACCCTATTGCGCTGAGAATAAGATATCTAATGGGATAAACATAAATTAGAGTTATTTACTTAGAGTGTTCTAAACAAGTTCAATACCTATTTATATTCACTTTAGATAATAATTATTACTATAGGTACTATATAAAGAATATGAAATGATTGCTAAGTGTCTTACAAGCTATATCTTATACAGAGGCTCATCCTGCACTGTCTAACGGGACGTGACCGGGTCGGTACAAGAGGGGGTGAAAGTCGGTTGGTCTGTGCATCACTGCTGACCGTTTCCTTCCCCGGCGTAGAGAAACACTCTAAGTCGTCTTCCTCCCCTTCCACCATATCTTGGCCCGGCGATGCATCGTACATCGGCGGCGAAGTTCCCGTCATCTGCTCCGACCTACTGGTACTCGCCCGTGGCGTGCCAGTTCCGTCACTGGGCCTCGCGAGTACCCGTGGGGACTGAATCCCCGTTACAGATTCGGTCCCGGTCCCTTCCCCGCTACTCATTGGGCAGACTATAGAACTCCTCGTTCTCCGTCTTAATTGGTCTATGTGTCGATGAATATCATTACCATCAGAACCACTTACATTATAATCTGTTTCACCTATAACCCTAGTCACTTTTCCCGGCTGCCATTTCTCACCTTTCAAATATTTACGATACCACACGTCCTCACCTACATCAATTCTCCGTTCCGACCCCCCCGCTGCTGAAATTTGCTTTTGTTGGACCTTTGATACTTTGAATCCTACATCCGGTTTTAATAAATCTAGACGAGTTCGTAAATGCCTACCCGTCATTAGCATCGCGGGGCTCTCGTCGGTAGAGCAATGTGCCGTATTGCGGTAATATATTAAAAAGGTGTTAATAGATTTTATAATATTCGCCTTTTCGATAACTGCTTTTTTAATCACTTGTTTAAGAACCTTAACTGAGACCGTGAAAATATGTTCGATACCGTCCGAGGCCAAAAAGTTCGAGAATTCTCGGCCCGAGAACGGAGGCCCGTTATCGCTTACAACCTGCTTAGGTATTCCCCACCTAGCCCACACTTCACTCAACTTTTCTATAGTAGACCCGGCAGCCGTACTAGGTACTTGAAACACTTCAACCCATTTGGACATGGCATCCACCAGTATCAAATACGTTTTACCATATAGAGGGCCCAGGAAGTCTACGTCCAAGCTCTTGTCGGCCACGGCCAGCAGCGCGGCGCGTGGCGCGGCGGCGCGGCCGCCAGCTCGGCGCACACCGCGCAGCCGCGGCACGCCGCCTCCACCGCCTCGTCGATGCCTGCCCACCATACATAGCTGCGGGCCAACGCCTTTGTCTTAACTATGCCCATGTGTGGTTCGTGTAAAATCTGTAATACTCTCTCGCGGCATTTCTCCGGCACCACCACCCGGTGACCCCACATAACACAACCTAGCTCGTCATATAGTTCAGTCTTCCTATTGAAATATGGTTTTAACCCTTCTAAATCACAGTTGTCTGGCCAGCCATTACGGATAAAAGTTAAAACTCTAGCTAAAACCGGATCGCGCATAGTGTAGTGTTTTATCTTATTATAATCTAATAACAACGCGTCTTGTGCAAAGTGAAGATAAGTTTGCTCTGGAATTATCTCATATGAACTGTTGCCCAACTCTCCCGTACTCGGTAACCTAGACAATCCGTCCGCGCAATTATCTTTTGTATTCACGTATTCAATGTCGTAATCATAAGCCGCTAAGATTATTGCCCACCGCTGCATCCTGCTAGCTGTCATTGTTGGTATGCCCGTGTTTGGCCCAAAAATGGATACTAACGGTTTATGGTCCGTACGTAACGTGAAATGACGCCCATAAAGATATTGGTGGAATTTCTTAACGCAGAATATAATAGCTAAAGCTTCACGATGAATCTGTGAATACTTAGTTTGTCTCCGCGCTGTTTAGTGTTCGTGAAGCGAACGCGACCGGGCGCTCACCGTCAGGCCCGATTTGAGTCAAAACCGCCCCCACCCCTCGCGGGGATGCGTCACAAGTTGCTATCAAACGTTTAGTTGGGTCGTAATGACTCAATACCCCGGCACCTGACAACAATTGCTTGACCTTTACAAAAGATTCGTCACACTCTTTACTCCAATCCCACTCAACTCCTTTTTTTAAGAGGTTATAAAGAGGTGACAACCTGAGACAGGTTCCGAATGAACTTGCCAAAAAAATTTACTGTACCCAAAAATTACCTTAATTCTGATATGTTACGAGGTTGTGACATTTTCAGGATTGCACTTATTTTGGATATATCCGGCTTAATACCCTCCCTAGACACAACATACCCCAAGTACCCAAGTAGGTCACTTCCTGGGCGAGAAAAACACATTTACTTTTCTTTAATTTCAAACCGCTACTAAGAAGACGCTGATGGAAAACCGAATTTAAAGCCTGTAAATGTTCCAATTTGTTCTTCCCTCCAATAATAACATCGTCTAAAAATATTTCGACGTTGGGTATGTTACCTAATAAATTAACCATGATACGCTGGAAAATTCCTACGCTGGATGAAAGCCCATATACCAGTCTATTGTACTGAAACAACCCCCTATGAGTGTTTATGACGGTGTAACATTTGGATTCATCCAGTTCAATTTGGTTGTACGCTTGGGACAGATCTATTTTACTAAAATACATATGACCATTTAAATTAACCAAAACATCCTCTATTTTAGGTAGCGGGTAACGATCGACCAATAAATACTGGTTCAAGGTGGTTTTATAGTCTGCGCAAATCCTAAGTGAGCCATCCGGCTTATAAATAGGTACCAGAGGGGAGACCCAGTCGGAGCAGTCGACGGGCTCGATGACGCCGGCGCTCAGCATGGCGTCCAGCTCGGCGTCCACGCGCTCGCGCAGCGCGTACGGCAGCGGCCGCGCGCGGTGGAACACCGGCGCCGCACCCTCGCGCACCCTCGCGCACCCTCAATGTCGCTTTTCCGCCCTTGTATCGCCCCAGTCCGTGGCTGAACAACTCCTTAAATCTGCCAAGTAAATTCACAATCTCGTCACTAAATGGTCCACTAGCCTCCTTTACTACAAAATTACAATTATTAAACTTCGGTATTTCTATGTTCAGCTCGGCCAGCCATTGCCTACCTAAGAGAGAAGTTGTTCCACCTTCAATAATAAACAGTTCTAGTTGCTTACTATAGCCATTGTACGTCACCATGGGTCTAATTATACCTAGTGGTTTAATAATGGTTCCGTCGTAAAACTTCAACACTGTACTGTCACTACCTATAACCAGATGGTAAAAATATCGGTCATATGTGACCTTGCTCACACATGAAATTGCCGTCCCGGTATCGACCTGCATTTGAATCACGGTATTATCAATTTGTAGCGGTAAACTCACCGATTGGTAGTTATTTAGGCATAAGTGATGTAATTCTTCCTCGATATCTCTGCCGTTCTCCTCGCTGGATTCGCGATCGGCGTCCCCATAATACATTGCACTCCGCGCCGGCGCTGCCGCCGCTGGCCCTCCGCGCCGCGCCTGGGCCCGCGCTCCGCCGCGGCCCGCTGCACCCGCGCCCGCGCCCCAGTCCGGGTACACGCGCCGCAAGTGGCCTGTTCGCTGACACTTGCTGCATACATAGTCACGGAATTTGCAGTTGACATAATTATGACTATGAGCCCCACAAGCCTCGCAATGTCTACCTTGGCGGCCATTAGCACCTGTTATAAATCTACCTACATCACAGTTTGAACCAATGTGAACCACCCATGTTGATAAGGTTCATTTGTGCTTTGGTTCAGTAATAACATTAACACTTTAGATGATAGTCCCATCTTAGCCAAGAGATCCTTGACCCCGAAGTGACCTGTGAACACCCCAGATATGATTCTGAGCTGCTTCCTACTGAATTTCCAGAGTTTGTTAGTCCAGCCCGAGTCCACTCCTTCTATGAAGAGCTTTGAGTGCCTTAAGCACGCCTCATTCCTCCGCTCGTGTTGGTGTTTGGTTTTGGCGTAGGCTTTAAAGGCCGAAACTGTGGTTCCCTGCGAGAGTCCCACAAATGGTTCTAGACCTACAAAGTGGTTTGTAGACCCCCCTCTAGCAAGCTCATCCGCTCTTTCGTTGCCAATGAAGCCCTCGTGCCCTGGAATCCAAACCAGTTGCACCTTATTGTGCTTTCCAAGCTTGTTCAGTGCCTGGACGCCATTATAGACTAGTCTAGATTCCACTTTCGGCGCCGTAAGTGCCTTAAGCGCCGCTTGACTGTCACTGAGTATATAAATGGTCTGCCCTCTGGTTTGTCTGTCTATATTCTCCTGTGCACAGGCAATTATGGCGTATGTCTCCGCCTGGAAGACGGTTGCCAAATTACCCATGCTTACACTACTACTGTAGTCATTCGCTTAAATGCCTGCTCCCGTACCGGATCCCATTTTTGATCCGTCCGTGTACCATATACTGTCTTCGATACCAGACCTCGGTGGTTCTAGACCTTCGGCCCATTCAGCCTTGGATGGAACTTTTGTTGTGTAGTTCCTATGGAATACAAACTTGGGTAGCATTTTGTCGCTTCCCATGCTTGTTATTCTGTCTAAGAAACCATCAGTCTCCATGTTTGTGTGCTTAGTCTTTGGCTTACTGTCGCTCCACATTTCAAGGGTTCTTAATCTGTGCAGCGATTTGCGTGCCTCTGACTTAATCACCAAGTGAAGTGGCGGTAGGTCCAGTAGGACTTCTAGCGCCGCTGTGGGCGTGGTGCAAAACGCCCCTGTTATAACCATGCATGCCGATCTCTGTATCTTCATCAGAGCATCTCTGCATGTGCTCTTTAAAGTCCTTGGCCACCATACCAGGCTACCGTACAATAATATGGGCCTCACCATCATAGTGTAGATGCATTTAAGTACCTTTGGGTTCAAACCCCATGTTTTTCCATACGCTGATCTACACTTACTGACAATAACTATAGTATGGAGAAAATTACGAATTCGGAAATAATTTATAATAGCAGATTTATTCCGTGTAAGGAATATATGATCATTTGAATAATGAGCTACTTAAACACAAAATCCAATAAAAATCAGGAAAATGATGACTTAATTAGCTACTGAAATGTAGAGTATAATATTAAAAGATGTTTTCATCGACAACGACCACGTTTCAGTGCCATATGTCATCACTGGCAACACACACTGGTCAAAGACTCTCGTCTTGAAACACTGCGGAATATTGGACGAAAAGATGTGCCGTACCTTCCCGAACGCTGCCCAGCCGAGTCGGATTCGACGATTGACCTCTTTCTCGAAGTTGGACACCTACCTAACTGGATAGTCTGTTCTAGGTATACATAATCGTCTGCAAATTCAAGCGTAAAGTGTCTGATTGTAATGGGAGTTGGTACTACATGGGCATTTGACATGATCTTCGTCTTATCCATGTTCATTCTTAGATCAACTCGCTCGGAAGCTTTACTGAGGTCATCGAGCATCGTACTTAAGTCATCCATGGTCACACAGCCAAGACTACTATATCGTCAGCAAACCGAAGGTGGGTGATGTACTCGCCGTTGATGTTGATGCCTAGCCTACTCCAGTCCAGAGTTTAGAAAACGTCCTCCAGTGCAGCGGTGAACTGCAGTTTTGGAGAAATAAGATCTCTTTGTCTGACTCCTCACTGCAGCGGAATAGGTTTTGAGTTCTGGTCCTGGAGTCGAACTGACATAGTGGCGTTCTCGTACAAACATTTCAGCACTTCGATATAGTGATAGTCAACTTGGCACTGCTGGAGAGACTGTAGCACGGCCCAGGTTTCGATCGAATCAAAGGCTTTCTCGTAGTCCACGACGCTAGGCAGAGGGGCAGGTTATACTCCTCGGTCTTCTGTATAACCTGACGGAGCGTGTGGATGTGGTCTATGGTACTAAAGCCTCTTCGGAAACCAGCTTGTTCGGGGGGCTGGAAGTCATCTAGCCTGCGTACGAGAGGATTTGTAATGACCCTCGAAAACAGCTTATAAACATGGCTCAGAAGTGAGATGCGTCTGTAGGTATCAGTAGTTCTTTAGCAGGGTGTTTTCACCCTTTTTGAGGAACGGCACCACCACTCCTCCGTTCCATGCCTTTGGAGTTCTCCCTTCCAGTAGGACGGAATCGAACAGCTTCTGAAGGGCCGTTAGGACCGGTTTTCCACCCGCCTTCAGGAGTTCGGCTGTTATTCCGTCTTCACCGAGTGCCTTGTTGTTCTTGAGCTGTTTTAGAGCCATCACATTCTCGGACAGGCTGATGATGTTTTGTAAAAGATGTTTTAGTTCATCTTTATTTTTGTTAATTTACATTTGCTCTTTAATATTTAATATTCAAGATATATCATAGAAAAAAGACAATGAATGCTTCATTTAAATCTATATTATAATACTAATATGGACCCTTAAATGAAACATCTTCAAATGAAATAATCAAACTAACGCTATTGTAAATTGTTGTTATTCAAAATCGTATTTTTCGTGGAGTAATACATTTCAACATATAATGCGAATAAATAATTGTATCAAGTTCAAAACTAAAATCGTAATAGCCCAGCCTCCTGGGCACCCTACCGCCTGGCGTTGATCTGGGCCTTGTTTTTTTATTTATAATCTTATTTTTGTTTTGTTTTTTTATTGCCTAAGTTTATATTTTCTGGACTTTGTGTTTGTGAAATAAATAAATATCAATAGTTTAATAATACTTAATGTAAGTATAACTTAGGGTGGTATTCCACTTGTCCAACATCTTTGTCCAATTTGCATTGCGTCTCACTCACTCTTCAAGCAAAATGTGAGACGTAAATACAAATTGGACAAAGATCTTAAGTTATACCATCCTAAGGATAAGGACATAAGCTGTGAACTTTTGAACAATTTTCAACTTGTTTTTAAACACTTTCAGTGCTAGAATCCGCTAACTGGGAGCGGGCGCTCTGCCCGTATATATTAGGCGCTAAGTACTAAATGTATACCTACTACATAAATGTATTAAAAAATGGTATGATATTGCCCACGAGCGCAATAGTATTACTAAATCGTAGGCACTGAATGACCCCAACAGTTTTAAAAGTAACTCCATGAAATGACTGCTAGATTTTTAGATAAACTCTTATTAAGAGTCCGCAGTAAGCTCGACTCTCCATACAATCGTCGTTACGCTCTCATTGCTAAACTACGTGTTGGATAACTTATGCAGAATATTTATTTCAAAATCGACATTAAATATAGGTACTAGGCAGAAAAAGAAATTAACGAAACTTTGCATGTACAATTAGTTTACGATATAGCTTCAGATCGCTTAGTACGGTGCTGTCTGAAAACCAGCGCTGTAGGTGTCTGTCTGACACCTCCGCATAATGCTGAGACAGCGACCGATTCACTGCCGCGAAGACACATTATGTGTCAACTGTATTGTTTCTTCTCCCTTTGTCTCTGTGTGTCTTTTGTGTAGTGAATAAATGTCTTCTTTCTTTCTTTCTCTTCTTTCGTAGTAAAAAAAATACAGCGAATTTAAGTTTTTGATACAAAACTTGTTTTTGCTGTATTTCGTTTGTTTTATAAACTGGAACCATATAAACTGATTACAGACAGATGTCTGTATGCATATAGATATATGCCTCATTGTCATTGCATATGCAAAGTTTCGTCACAATCCATCATCTAGTTTTAAAATGAGAACGAAACTCTGTATGGGAAAGTGAAATTCGGCCGAGCTTACTGCGGACTCTTAATGCTGCTTCGTTCTACCTCATCCTCCTAGCGTTATTCCCGGTTGCGGTTGTTAGTTCGTTCTACCTAAAAAAAAAAAAAAACCAGCCCTAACCTATAACTCTTACGTGTCTAATTTGAGGTAGGTATTAGTACATTACGTAACTAGGGCGGTGAATTCGTGAATGCCCCAGATCGCAGGTGTTTGTGGCCCGAACCGAAGAGGTAAGGGCCATAAATATGCGCTCTGGGGCTTCACCAATTACCGCCCGTGTTGAGTACAAAATTTTACGTCTTCACCTGGCCACAATGCGAGTTTTCCCGTACGCGCAGCGTGCAGTAAAACTCGCATTATGGCCAGGTGTGACATAAAATAATATTAAAATACTGCTCTACATTAAACTATAATGGTGTTTAATAGCCCATCTTTATCGCTACATGCAATTAAATTACACCACACCGAACTCACTTTGCCTAAATGGTGACTCAATTAATTAGCAAACGTTTTTAGTCATTGTAAGCCCATCAGCACCATAACCATAAAAATGTCAACTCAACGCGTCCCTGGTGTCAAGGGAAGGATTAATATGACAGATACGTTATAAAGTTCCCAGTAAATAGAAGGTTGGGCTACCAGTTAATTAACTAGGCTTATACAGTGGTCTAAAAGTCATTTGAGTCTATTAACTTTTTACCCACAACCAGACAGTAAAGGTCGGAGAAGTACCCATCCACATGGTTATTGACTCGTTTTGAGTTAATATTCCTCCGTCAAAAATATAGCTATATTTATGGAACAAGCGCTTATCGGTTCTTCAATCATTTATCTAGAATTCAATTCAATTAAGGTTTAGGGATTTAATACTGTAAATTGTAAGGTAACAGGTAATCATCAACTAAGATTCTGTGCTTTACCTGGCTGACCTTTGATTTGAGACTATCGTCTCCTTCCCTGAAGATAATAAAAGAGCTCATCGGCTGATAATTTTCTACATTTTTAGCTTTTAACTGCAAGACTCAAAAATAACTACGTGGTCAACATACTTAAATTACTCACCCGTTGCAGTTTAAATCCATAATTATAATTTTAAAAACCACCACAAGCTTTTCCGTAAAGAGGAGTTAAGACATCTTTCAAGTAAACTGCATCCACAGGATTATCATAATAGTACACGGTTTGTTTAACAGTAAACAACTCGGTATTGTCACTGGCCGGTACGCACGTATTCGCGTCCACATTAAAATTATAACCTTTATTGCAACACTTGCTCACACAGTTCGACAGGCATTTGTTTTTTTCTCTAACATCGAATTGACAGTTATGTAAGGAGAAACAAAAGAACAGTACTAGTGTTCGAATATGAAACATATTTACACGGTATTCGACACTTGAACACTTGCAGCCGTATGAGATGAATCGATCCTAAAGCAAGTAGTTTGTTAGCCGCCGTTATGGAACTAAAACATCATACCTACTAGCTCTAAAAGTATATATATCTACTTTCTTATTGACGTAGCGAGGGATGTAAAGAAAATAGAATGAACACTCCTCTGATGCTGCATCTGGTGAGCAACTACTGATAATGTCCAATGAAATGTTTCAATTGTTTCAAGAATAATAGATCCTATTCGAGGACACATAGCACGTAGAATCGATGGCTGTTGGGGCGGAAAGGTTTTCGAGTGGCGACCACGTAACGAAAGGCGTGGCGTGCGTAGGTAGGTGGACTGATGACCTGGTAAAGGCCGCGGGAGTCCGCTGGATGCGGGTGGCGCAGGACCGGTCACTTTAGCACTCTTTGGGGAGGCCTATATCCAGCAGTGGACGTCTTTCAGCTGATATGATGATGATGATGATTCGAAGACATCCAGGTCGCTACCGCCATCACTTACTATGCTACAGCTCGCATTTTTTTGTTCCGAATTGATGGCAATGCAGACGACATAAGGCGTATCATATATCTATGTAGGTACTTTATCGTACCTACTTTGATTGAATTTCCATATCATCAAACCTGTAAGTAGTGCAAAAATACTTATATCTTTATAAGAACCGACAGTACCAACCCAGCAGCAGAGCACATAATTAGCTTAGTCCGCTGTGACCACCACATACCAGTGCGGTTTCACGTTCACCGAGGCATGCGTCAAAGATCTGTCACACTCAGTCTATCTAAGACTAAAGTGTGACAGCAATATGACGCATGCTTGGTTGAACGCGAAAGCGCAACTGTCCCCCTATTCTGTCACTTTGTTTTAAGCTCACCTCAACGCTCACCCACAAACATATCTTGACACCGCGATGCGTAGTAACTAAGCGGAGGAACAGGTCTTGCTTCGCGACGTGTGACCGGCGGGGTGAGCCGCATTAGGGCGTAGCGAATAACAGCGCTGAACTTAGCTATTTACAATCAAGTGACATATAATATATGCCTGTTTGAATACTCCGTTATGACATTATACTCTCATAAGCAGCACACAGACGGAATGAAATTATTACTAAATACTATAAAGAGTTAAGAGCAGATTCTCGTGAAATTTTGTGAGCAGATTCATTACCTGATTATTAATTAAATAGATTTATTTTGTCAATTCAGAATATCGAAATTTAAAAAAAATGGGCCTTGCTAGTTCCATAGCTCAGAGCCACTACTTTTTATTCACTAGTTTGAGTTTAGTCTATGACATTCTTGCTATTAATCTCGTGGCCGCCTAGACAACAGACTCTTGGCAGTAAAAATGTAATAGAGCACGTAGTCGTCACTTTCCAGTCGGAGATATATATAACTCTATGTCTAGTGTCAATTTTACCCAGTTTTTCCGACGCTCATTTTATGTAAATAGAGACTAGGCAAAAAATCTCCTGTTCTCTAAGTGCGTTAATAAGTATAGTAAGGAACAATCTTAAGCAATTTTTATTTTAGATGATTACTATATTTATCAAATAATTCTAAAGCCAAATTGAACCTCGTGACTCAACTCACATAAAGACGAGTACATTATATCATCATAGGTAACAGCGTCGGCAAAAAATAGTTGTAGGTAGTATTAAATTCTTTTCCATGTGGCTTTAGTTTATCGGCATATCTATCCTGGCATAATTTTGACTTAAAACAAAAATATTTTTGATAAAAAATGCTCCCATATCTTAACCATCAGGAGTAAATAAATTCCTAGATCTCCACATGACCTATCTGTCTGTCTATTCTTTATTGAAGTCCTTTTTGGCAACGCTATAAGAAGTAGGGGGGACACGGCATAACTCTTGAACCCCGGGAGTGTGGGGAGGGGGCGTTATCCTATACCCATGACGTCAACAATCACCCAATTTAATTAGGGAGAAGCAATAAAGGGATGTTTGTGGTTGTTTATGGATGATGTATATTGCGTAGGAACTCGAATGACCCAGGAGATAAATTATAGTATTTATTGAATTAATGTGAAGTACGCAATGCAATGAATGTAGGTCCTAGCATATTAGGAAGCGAGCATTATTTTTGTGTTCAGCGGTGCTTAATACACAATAACAGGAAACCCAGTCAAACTTTCGCCACTATGGGGAAAACATATCAGTAGGTACTAATGATAAGTATGTCAGTAGATATATATTTATAAACAAACAACCAGCTATAAATTACAATTTATTTTAATGTTGTTAAAATTCAACAATACAAAACACAAGGAATAGAAACTATACACATAAATGAGTAAACAGTAACGAAAATAGGTTCTACATAGAAGAGAATACATTGTAACAGAGAGGTCAGATAAAATATCATTAAGTACAGAATCATAAATAAAATGCCCATTATACTTCACGTAATAGAAAAATAATTTATAATAGTATGGCCCGTTTACGTGTTACAAGCTAAGAATGCCAATATCGCATATGATCTAGTAAGCATTATCGATATATAATTAAGTATACTATAAATCTGAGCAAATATTACATTTAAGTTTGATGAATGAGATGAAACAGTAGTTGTTAATAAATATATCTTATTCTATGGTATAATAGTCTTGAAAGTTACAACCATTAGGCAAAGTGATGTGGAACAACCAGTAAATATAATATATAAAAGCAGACAGCAAGACTTATGTCTAAGTTTCAGGTAATCACTACACTAGGAGTAATTTTAAATACTAATACAGAGATCTATGTGATAACGTCTCATTCACATAATTTAAATTTCTACAGCATCTGGGAACACGTGGTCTAAGTAAGCCTGGTTACCGTAACTCTGCAGCGGTTTCGGCCTACCCTTACTAGTATTTACAGACTGACCAACATTTGCACTATTCCTATTAAACCTCGAAGCGATTTCTCTGACTTTACCGGGCCGAGGCTTGTAGTCTTCTATAATGTCACCATCGTCATGCCTCATATCGTTTTCTTCTTTTAATTCTTCAAAAGATCGTTCTTTTTCTGCTTCTTTAATACCGTGTTTATTGTTATCTTCGTAAACCCAATTGCGATTCGACAGTTTCTTAGCGTCTTTATAATCCACATCAAGTTGTTTTTTTCTATTGTCTTTCTTACCTGAGTTGTTACGTTCATACATGCGAGAGTAGGTTTTGGAATTTCTGGTTTGATCTTTGTCCCTGGCGATGCCGAAGTATGGATCCTTTGAGTATTCTATGTCGTTGTTAGTTTTACACACGTAGCCCCGATCGTTGGTTGGTCGATCGTTTCTGTTGGATCTCCTTAGTTTAGTCGGTCCTGATTTGAATGTGGTAAATCTGTTTTCGAAATCGTTATTGTTAATCTCATTAATGTATTGCGTGTCGAACGCGTGTGCTCTTTGGTGTGTCAGGGGCTTGGATAGCGACAAATGCTTTGGCGGTTCTCCGTGCTTATTAATAGTTACTTCGTATTGTATATGCGGGTCTAATACCGCATACACATTTTCTTTGGCTTCTCTCTCCAGTGAGTTTAACGCTGCCTGAAACAAAAAACCATACATGAACATTCTGAAAACGTTACTGAAATGTGTTAAAAGTAAGCATGATTTAAGTGGAAAATCGTGTAGTGCACACACTGTTAATATTATGTTAATATTAAACAGTTCTAACTAAACCCACTTCAGTAAATTAATCTTCACCATTATTAATCATGCTCATAATAGACGCGACGGTAGGTAATGCGGAAAGCAATTACGGGTAATGCTAATTCTATCCGTATAAACCCACTATCCTATTCGATAGAAATAGTATAATAATACATATATGATCAATCTGATTACACGTCGTTCATATCATAGACAGCACGGCTGTCATGCGACGGCACGCAAGCTCTCGATTTTTCTCTCGCCATCCGTATCTTTCTTATTATTATTATCCGTACTTTTCTTATTATTATTATTTCTTATTATTATCCGTATCTTCTTGTCTGAGACACAGGATCATCCTAGTTCAGACGCATGTAATATTGTATGTGCTATGTCTTAATACGCAAGCACAATGTTAACATTAGCAATAAGGTTTTATGAATAAAATTTATTATTATTATTTCTTTTCTTTTCTATTCTCAGTATTTTAATACTGGTGTAATGAGATGCACGGGCCGAAGCCAAGTGCATCCCATGTTCATAAAGCGTATCACATATAGTTTTGGGATTGGTTGTCGTAAGAACTAGCTACTTGGGTGACTGATGCGGGCATTTGAGTTTGTGAGTTGGGTAGTTCTATATCGTTCTGTAAAAAATTTCGGACTATCCTGCAAGTGTTTAAGATGGCTGCTTTCTGCATAACAATAAAAGATGATGGCGGCAATGACAGGGTTTTTATGGAGGTATGCAACTGCTGTGGGATGACACCGGTGGTAGACAAAACTATGGGGACTATTGTAACAATCTTTAGTTTCCAAATCCTGGTTATTTCGTCTTTTAGATCTGTATATTTGGTTAATTTTTCAGCGATTGTGCTTTGTATGTTATGGGTGTTTGGAATTGCAATGTCAATTAAAAGGGCAGTTTTATTTATTTTGTCTACCACAGTAATGTCTGGTCTATTGTAATGTGTGGTCCGGTCTGTTCATATGGCTCTGTCAAAGTAAATTTTATTGGTTTGGTTTTCTAGGACACTTTCATTATCTTTCCCGTTCACGGGACAACGATGTCCCGGACCTTTGGGAGGCGTGCGTGGAGCTAGGTACCTACAAAGTACCAACAGAGCCAACACGTAGAGGCCCTTTTGACAATTTAATGAAATGCAAGGAGTACACCGAGCGGTTGCTGTCGCTGCCCGTGTCATGGGACGCACATAGAGACAGCACCCGCTGGGGTGTATAGGGACTATTGATGGTTGATGGAATCTAAATAAAACGGGTTATTGGGTTGAAATGATGGACTAGTGGCTGGGCTATTGGGTGAAACATCGGACGCCTGCCTAATAAAACTGTTTCAATCTTTATCTCTGGCAGACGGTGACTCGCTAACTGCTAGATGGGCCCCTATTAATAGCGACATTAAAAATGGCCTAAGGGCAACACCGGTCAGAGAGCTGGGGGGTAGAGAGGTGGCACTGGACTTTAAACATATAGCCAACTCGCCACTTAGGTGACCACATCTACCCTCGAGCAACAGCTCTTGCGACTCCACTCTGGACGGCCAGTAAAGGCAAGCCAGAGGCGGAGGGCCTGTCCAACCAACCACCCGATCGGCTCAGCCTGACCACAGGACACCCCCAGGAGCACTCAGGTACGTAGGGTCGCTACTCCCTAACAGCCCGCCACAAGCTGCCTTACGTTGAATTATTATTATTATGTATGTCTTTCCCGTTCACGGGACAATGATGTCCCGGACCTTTGGGAGGCGTGCGTGGAGCTAGGTACCTACAAAGTACCAACTGAGCCAACACGTAGAGGCCCTTTTGACAATTTAATGAAATGCAAGGAGTACACCGAGCGGATGCTGTCCCTGCCCGTGTCATGGGACGCACACAGAGACAGCACCCGCTGGGGTGTATAGGGACTATTGATGGTTGATGGAATCTAAATAAAACGGGTTATTGGGTTGAAATGATGGACTAGTGGCTGGGCTATTGGGTGAAACATCGGACGCCTGCCTAATAAAACTGTTTCAATCTTTATCTCTGGCAGACGGTGACTCGCTAACTGCTAGATGGGCCCCTATTAATAGCGACATTAAAAAATGGCCTAAGGGCAACACCGGTCAGAGAGCTGGGGGGTAGAGAGGTGGCACTGGACTTTAAACATATTATTATTATTATTATTATATTATTTCTTATTAGAACACTTAGAACAAGAGACATAGATATAGTGCAAGAAAAATCGAGAGTATGTCGCGGCCGTCGCATGATACACGTGCTGGTGTACAAATATCAACTGACACTTTAAGTCAATCGATAGAAGACATAACAAAAGACTATTACGATGAGTACGATGACAATAAAATCAATGAGTTTAATGAAATCTTTTTCGGTTACAAAACAACGAAGCATCTGGTTAGATATAAATTGGCAACTAACGGACATCTGGCAATAGTGCTAAGCCAGATCTGTATTTTAAGAGTCTATAATAGTCATTACAGAGAACGAATGTTTAGTAAGTTTTGCGAGTGATGTGCAAATTCGGTAATCTACTTGTCTATCAATATCGATGAAGGTCAATTGTAAATAATTGTCTTCATTTATTCCAGGGTAGTGATAGGTCACTATTTATTTTGTGTTCGGTTTGGTGTGTCCATAGGCAAGGGAATTAATCGTGCCTAAGACATAAGTGTACATTCTTTTAATTTCGTATAGAAGTATTTGTGGGTTATTTTATGTTTAACGACCACTGGTGCAGAGGCTGACCAAAAGTTGTTATTATAACGTGTAATGGGATTAAGTACATTATTTCTATATTTCTTCGTTTGCATGAAAAACATCACGAAATAAGTAGATCGGTCTTTAGATATCTATGAAAGTAAACATCGATTATCGTCCTTTTAAAAGTAAAATCTGATCTAGGTATCCAGTACAAAAATTTTATTGCTAGTCCGACTAAAATGTTATATATCAAACATCCGATTGACCATTAATCATCTTAATCTTTATATGCAGGTATCCTATACTTTCTATTAATATATGTGAGAGCTTGGATATCTGTTATTCAATCACGCAAAAACGGCAGAAGGTTTTGGACACAATTAAAAAAAAACATTTCGGGCTGAAAACCTGTGATCCATATACCCAATCGCCGGGGGATGCCCTGCATCTGCGCTCCCATGCAGGGGACTCCAGGATCTCATGCTGAACGCACTGGAGCACCCCTCGCACTTCGCCATATTTGGTTCGTACTAGGGCAAACAGATGTCGCCTTCCCTGGGGTTCTTAAGCGAGTGCCCCGGCTCCCGCCAGAACACTGCGACCCCGAACCGATGACCCCCTTTAGTCGCCTTCTACGACAGCGACAGGCGGGGGAGACTGTGGACCTATTCTTGTCCGAGCCTACATAGTTGGACCCAATTTACCTAGCTTATAAGTTAGATTAAAAAGGACTTTTTTATCCTGACAATCAACCCTCAAAGGGATGAAATAGGGAAGTTGATATCTGGAAGTTCACGCCAACGAAGTCGCGGGAAAACGCTGGTAATTGGCTCAGGACTCGTCTGTCGGTTCGTTAAGGACTTTAGAAGCAGTGGACCGAATGAAATTCAATGAAATGTATCGTAGGTGCGTATTTTAATTCCCACTTGGATATATAGATGTTGCTACTTCGTTAATGGACGTATGTTTGATGTGCAAGTATGAGCTCGGGCACAACTTCCAGCAGGTACGTGAGAAGGAGTGATCCTAAGGACCTACCGCGAACGCAATTCGAAGTTTTCCCTCTCTGTCGCATTTACGTACGATCTCGCAAGTCTAACAGAGAGGGAAAACTTCGAAAGCCCTTCGCGGTACGCCCTCAGGCGCAGCATCTCGCTACCACATGGCGTGGCCGAGCCGTAAGGCCGTGGTCTGGACGCAGACGGCAGCTGGGCGGGGAGCCGGCGTCCATACATTGAACTCGCTCGAATGTATGAACTCGCTTACCGTCCCGCTGCCCGCTGGCGTCAAGGCCGCGATATCATTGTAACACGAGAAGTGTGGTTGGGAGGTTCGGGAGAAATGGTCGTGATACGTATTTGTTCTATATTCGGCGCTCTCTAGTCTAAGCTATTGACAATGACAACACTTCGGATAGTTCAATCTGAATTACTTACAGAAAACGAAAGTCTGGCTAGACTTTAGCTACGTAATTTATACCTACAGAGTGATAAAAACAAAAGACTTCTATCCTGTTTTTAATAGTTAAAGGTTCGTAGGTAAGTAGTTAAGTACCTATACTTATCTTTTTATCGCATACAATTATAAAAGTGGATAAAACGGTTAGCGGCGTGAAATGCACCCCGTGTTTGAGGACGAAAACTTTTTTCAGGACGACAGTTAAATTTAAATGATACTTGAATCTTTAGCGGTAGCAGCAGCGACCGGCGGTGCCCGTGCGTCGTAGAAGGCGACTAAAGGGGGTCATGGTCATCATCGGGGTGGCAGTTATCTGGCGGGGGCCGGGCACACATTTCATCCCCTTGAAGGTTGATTGTCGGGATATAATAGTTATTTTCACACCGTTTCATTCGGAAAAGTAAGTTTTGCTCCACGACGAGAGGGACCAAAACGCTACTTTTCTGTTCAAGCTACTTTTTTAATTTATACATTGGCATTGGAGCATTTGTACGCAATGTGCCAATTGAACACAGATGTTAATAAAATAATTGATTGTGATTTCATCGTAGTCGATTCAAAACGAACATATTTCAAGTTTTAACTCTAACAACGTTGTATAAAAATTTATAAATATTTCGTAATATTTAAAAATTAGTAATAAAAATTAAGATAATTCAGATATATTTTAACAATAGCTTTTTTTAAATTTCCTCATAGTCGGTGTGAAAAATAGTATGTGTCACTCGGTAGCAAAATTATTTTCGTCTCGGGCGTAAACACTTGTATCCCTCACTACGCTCAGGATTCAATACACCGCCCTCGCCGTAAATGTACTATTTTGCTCCCTTGTGACACAAAAGTCCTTTTTAATCTTGATTATTAGTAAGCTAAGTAAATTGGGTCATGTCGTGTAGGCTAGGTACACGGTCTCCCCCGCCTGTCGTAGAAGGCGACTTAAGGGGGTCATCGGGGTCGCAGTGCTCTGGCGGGGGCCGGGGCACTCGCTTAAGAACCCCAGAGCAGGCGATAACGTCTCTTTGCTCTAGGACGAGCCAAATGTGGCGAGGCGCGAGGGGGGCATGCATGCAACACATTGTACTTGACGGTAGATCTAAGTGTCAATTTTTATATGGAAAAATGACAGTTAAATTGTCCTAACGCGCGTTGAAAACGGCTCTGCTTAAGAAAGGGTTAATTTCGCGAGGGTTAACTCGGAGGTGGCCTTCTGTTTAATATTTTATTCTGTGGATAACATATGTAGCGGTTGTCGCAACAAATAAAATTCCCGTTTTAGATAAGATAAATGCATGTCATATAGATAATGCTAATTGAAACGCGGAAAAATCAGCAGACTATATTTAATTTTATAAAATGGAGCTACCGGAATTGATACGGTCGATGTTACTTTAGGTATGTGCCTATATCATACACGATACGTCAGTCAAACTTTAGTACTGACATATTTATTGAAACGAATGATATTTTAAATGTTATCTGACGAGCTTCATGTGATTATCTTATATCTTAGTCATTTATTTACTTTTGCCAATTAATTAATTGTGACTATAATTTGAACCAAATTTAACTTGAAATTGTATTAAAATTCTTATTCTCTTTGAAAATCATAATATAAATTCATATAGATTGAGCTAGCTTTAATTTATATTGTAATTATATATTGTGAAATAAATAAGTTTAGTTACCTACATCAGGGCTGTTATTCGCTACGCGCTAATGCGGCTCACCCCACCGGTCACCCGTCACGAAACTATGAAGACCTCTACCTACGCTTAGTCACTACGCATTGCGGTCTCAAGATATATTTGTGTGTGAGCATTGAGGTGAGCTTAAAACAAGCTACAGAATAGGGGGGCAGTAGACTGCCGTGGTCTGATGATATTTATGGTGTACATAAGCGATGGGCGAGTCAACTCGTATAATCCGGATGATCCGAATTTGCGTCTAAACGAGTCAATCCGAATCAAGTTCCTGCGCGATTCGGATCAACTCGCCTCTGATTCGGTCCGTCGGTTAGGCCGGCTTGTCTCACTCGCACTCGCACTCGTAATACAATTGAATCGGATCGTACAACTAAGTGCGAATATTGCGAGTCACGAGTCACTCCAACTCGCTTACGAATACGAGTTTACGAGTTACGAGCGGATACGGATAAGAAAGCCGCGAACCAAACGCCATGCGGCCGTGCCACGCCATCCCCATCCGAATGATGCGGATACGAGTCAACTCGCATTCTGAACCGGATCGGGGGGCGGGTTGATTCGTATCATCCGAGTTGGAAAAATTTCAACTTGTAACATCGCTAAGAAGTTAGGGCCATAGCAGTGGCTATTATGGACTTCACTTACTTAGATTACATTTCCAATTTGGATTTTATTTTTCTAAGACAAACTCTTTTAAATACTTTAAATTTAAACATTCTGTTTTACATTCCCTCATACCAAGTACTTCCTACTTCTCTGCCCATAATAATTATAACCACACGCCTGCACCTCATAACATTTTTTTACTATATTTTCTTGTTAATCTAGAGTGACCGATATAGATTTTAAATTGAAAGTCGCAAGTGCGCGGTTGCTTTGGCTCGCGACTTTATCTGCGTAGAACGCCTTAATATCCTTAAAGGATGCTTTTAAACACCTTGAAGGCGTAGTCCTAATTAGGTATCGCGCTCTCATAAAACCTTCGACCTTCCATTTCACATCTTTAGGGGATGCTTTACGGGATAAAAAGTGTTCTGTGTCCTCCGCGAAACCGGTTTAAGCATGAAAATGTATATTATGATATGATATTAGTATGGATGAATGACACCAGTCTCTCGGTAAATTGTATTTAACCTATTGTGGATAAGCTTTTAAAATGTCGTTTAATCAGCATGAAGTAAGTGGGTATTAGGTTAGTCACAAAACTCAGACGCAGCATTATTGTAAAACGACCAAATTGCATTCAAACAACCCTTACAAGCTATGTTTATTGTTCAAAATGATTTTGTAGTAGGAACTTTTTGAAATTAACTTTTCAAGCCCGATGCGACTTTTAGCGACAGTGAGTATTTTACTAACTGGTGATGTGCTAAACATTAGATACATGTTATATCATACTCGATCGTAAACACCAAGTTGAATATATTGAACTGGAAAGAAAAACTTTTTTTTTACATTGGCCGGTTGTATTTTATAGACGCAATTGCAGTTGAAACACTACGAGCCTCAATAAGCCCATCACAGTCGTTGCCTACTGTCGAAGGCGATATTTATTATCTATATTCACAAAATTCACGTTTATACTCTAGAATGCTCATCCAAAAAGTTCCTACTATATCAAGAATAAGGCCATGTTTATGGACACGCGAGATAGCATTGCATAGTAATAACATGTTGATGCACAAAGAGATATATGTAACTATAATGGCTAGGCCACGAATTCGAGCGGCGACATCGACAGCAGCAGCGATGTGCCATGCGGGAGCGAGAGGCTGCACTCGATTTCTCGTTTGGGGTCCATAAATGAGGCAAAAAAAAAGAAAGTGACGTCACGACGCGTCCTGTGTCTTTTATTATGGGACCTTTTGCCTGGGCGGGAAACGTAGAGTGGCGGTCACTAGCGTTTTCGCAGACGCAAGACACGGCGCGTCAAGTACGATTCTCACCGAACGGGAATTTGAAAATAGTCAGTAATTACATTTGCATATTTGAATGCATCGTGCATCCACTGCGAGGCGGCAGCTACCGACGCGGTCGGTGGGGATTGTAATCAAATATGAATTGCATCTGCTGTATAGACGGTTGAAATTCCTTTGCACGTAATAGAATGCGGTCCGGGCCGGCCCGTTCGGTGTTCTCGTACATAAGGCTGGTGTATGTTAGTAGGTGCATCGACCTGTGCGTCACACGGTGGTGGGGGGCTGCAGCACGACGGCAGCGCGCCGCACCTGCAGCGCGCCCGGCGAGTAGCGCGGCGCGGCCGCGTGCGCGTGTGTGTGTGCGGCCGCGTGCGCGTGTGCGGGCGCGTGCGTGTGCGCGTGCGCGTGCGCGTGCGCGGGCGCGGGCGCGTGCCCGGCGGCGGCCGCGGGCGCGTGCGGCGTGCCCGCGTACACGGCGTCGGCTGGCAGGACCGTCTTCTCACTGTGAAATAGTAGAAATCTAGTAACCTGCTGTTGAATTTTCTCGAAAAAGGATTAAGTAAAAATATTGTACCTCTCAACTATAAGAGAGGGCCTGTGCTCGGCAGTGGGACGTAAATAGGCTGATTTATTATTATTATTATTATTGACAAAAGGAGAATAAAGTAAAGCAGGGAATTAATAGTACATTACTACAGAGGCCGGGAAGTAAGGAGTTGCCAGCCGAGTACCTACATATACCTAGACGGCCAAGCGCAGCGAGGTCGGACAGTTACGAGGCTGGCAACCCCTTTTCTGGCCGAGGTATGTACATAGTGTTTTTCTCAATCATACAAAGAAATAAATTTCAAAAACTCCAAGAAATAAAACTTTAATTTTCATGGCTGATCGCGGTAATACTGTGCCACAAATTGTGGAATGGAAATTAAAAAAGACCATCTTGCAAGCCTAAGCCTACGATTTTGTATGAAATGCCATTACAGGTCTCTCGTCTCGCTGCGCCCGAAACGTGACACTTCGAAGCCCATTAAGAAGAACACAACGTCAATGTTATACATATTGCAAGAAATTGTTAGAAAAAATGTAATAATCACAAAGTTACAAGTGTCCAAAGTTTTAACGCGGATATATTCAGAATATTATCACCATGTTAAAAACGGTAGTACCTATTTGATAGAACATGGTTATACTAGATTTATACTTGTCACACCAATGTGCTAATACCTATGTTATACAAACAAAAATATGAGGAAAAAATAAACTTACCTATCTAAATCGTCAGTCTTATATTCAACGCTCTCTGTAACAAAAGAAACTACAATTAGATTAATGTACACACACATTAGTTTAAAGTGCTTCTACATAATTCTGAAGGTAGACAATAGAGTTTCCATTATGAAGAAACGTGACTTTATTCAGATATCGGTTTTCTTGATTCAACCGCCCATATTTATTACTAAGGTACTTCGGGATAATTCCGAACAAATCAAAGTCTATATGATGAATAATTATTTAGTCTAAGGTACCTTCTTATGTAAAGTGGCCGTCAATAGAATTTGCTAACTATGTAAACAAACCGCCATATTCAAATTGTCTTTCACTATGGCGGTTTGTTTACATAGTTAGCACTTTAAGTAAGTTTACGTCATACCGTAAGTAGAAAATTCCACTTCCAGGCCATAGAGAGACTTACAATTTTGTATTCATCACGGGTGGTAACAAAGAAGGCCTCGGATCGCATATTTATCGCCGTTGCCTTCGGCTCGAGCATCAAATATACCTGCGACCTGTGACATTCTTTGTTTTGCCGCTCTAGGTGAGTAACGAAATATTACTGACCTCTCCTCCGCCGACACCGTATGATGAGGCAGCACACGAGCACGAGCAGCGCCGCGATGACCAGCGCGGCCGCGATCAGCGGCGCCACGTGCGCCGTCTCTGTCACAAAACTATCTGTAAGAACGAGCGCACTGCTGAGCGAGAGAGAGGGTGTTATGTTACACATTCAGTGCCAACGGTTCCTATTAGAGCGGTTACACACTATGGCTAATGTCACGCAACGCAATAGGGGTGTAGACACTAAATAAAATAATTAATAATGCCATATTTTGTCGAAACAGGATTAAAAATGGACAAAAAATCAACGCACGAGGTTAAATAATCACGAAGTTATTAGTGTCCAAAGTTTTAAGAAGGAGTATACTCTGTCCCCTTTTTCGCAAAACGCAACTTCATATGAAACGATGACGCTGATAGATTGTGACGTCACTAAAAGACGGCAACGTGCCGCGCCCCGTCGTGTTCGGCGCCGCCGTCGACGCGCGGCCCGCCGGCAGCCTGGCGTAACGTGACGTCGCACACTGTTTGCGTTTTCTCTCTCTAACGAGCAACATTAAAACGGTTGTAGCTACCTAATTCTTTGAGATATCTGAATGGGATTTTCCTCACTAGGCATATTTTTTTGCCTTCTTTCTTAGAGTAATAATAATTTTCGAGTCTACACCCGTATTGTCGCCGTTTGTGGTCTAGGAGCAACGTTTTTAGCCGATAACATGCGAAAAGCGGTTTGTAGAGGAACGCGCCTATATGAGGAGAGCAGACATTTAGGCGTTCTTTCCTGGCACTTTATTGTCACAGGTACAGTCGAGTTCAAAGATATGTAGGTATACAATTTTGCACCTTATACCATTGTAATAAGGCGAAAAATTTATACGAATTTTTGACGTCGACGGTACAACGGCTCCTTTAATTAAGGGCTAGCTTCTGCCCGCGACTCCATCCGCGTGGAACTCGTTTACATCGTAGCTCCATACAAACCTTCAGGCTTTTACGGGGTGATTTTCGGAATTAAAACTATCACATGTCCTTCCAAGGGACTCACACTATCTGTGTACCCAATTCATCGTAATCGGTTTAAGCGTAAGGTAACAGACGGCCAGGCAAAAGAACCTCAAAATCTCAATTTTTGTGCCGTCTATTTTATCGTTTAGTTACAAGTCATGAAAACAGCAGCGTAGGGTTTCCGGAATGTATTAAAATGCCAGCTGGCAGCACGGTGGCGAGGTCTACGTGTCAAAATTATTCCTGTTTAATCATCGTCAATTTGATTGGTAGATTTTGAAAGATGCCGTCACACCTCTCGCCACTGAACTGCCAGGGGAGGAGGAGCTACGGGAGCCGTTATCGTTATACCCCTGCATCCGTGCGCCGCACACGTACCGTGAACAGTGAGCGAGGCGGCGTGCGAGGAGAAGCCGCGCTCGTTCTCAACATGTAGCACGTAGACTCGCGCGTCCGCCGTTGCCGTGCCGGAGATGAAAAGCGTGTAGCGGTAGCAGCCGAACGCGCTCGGCTCCAGCGAGAGGGACAGAGTATACACGTACCGTGAACAGTGAGCGAGACGGCGTGCGAGGAGAAGCCGCGCTCGTTCTCAACATGTAGCACGTAGACTCGCGCGTCCGCCGTTGCCGTGCCGGAGATGAGGAGCGTGTAGCGGTAGCAGCCGAACGCGCTCGGCTCCAGCGAGAGGGACAGAGTACACACGTACCGTGAACAGTGAGCGAGACGGCGTGCGAGGAGAAGCCGCGCTCGTTCTCAACATGTAGCACGTAGACTCGCGCGTCCGCCGTTGCCGTGCCGGAGATGAGGAGCGTGTAGCGGTAGCAGCCGAACGCGCTCGGCTCCAGCGAGAGGGACAGAGTATACACGTACCGTGAACAGTGAGCGAGACGGCGTGCGAGGAGAAGCCGCGCTCGTTCTCAACATGTAGCACGTAGACTCGCGCGTCCGCCGTTGCCGTGCCGGAGATGAGGAGCGTGTAGCGGTAGCAGCCGAACGCGCTCGGCTCCAGCGAGAGGGACAGAGTATACACATACCGTGAACAGTGAGCGAGACGGCGTGCGAGGAGAAGCCGCGCTCGTTCTCAACATGTAGCACGTAGACTCGCGCGTCCGCCGTTGCCGTGCCGGAGATGAGGAGCGTGTAGCGGTAGCAGCCGAACGCGCTCGGCTCCAGCGAGAGGGACAGAGTACACACGTACCGTGAACAGTGAGCGAGACGGCGTGCGAGGAGAAGCCGCGCTCGTTCTCAACATGTAGCACGTAGACTCGCGCGTCCGCCGTTGCCGTGCCGGAGATGAGGAGCGTGTAGCGGTAGCAGCCGAACGCGCTCGGCTCCAGCGAGAGGGACAGAGTATACACGTACCGTGAACAGTGAGCGAGACGGCGTGCGAGGAGAAGCCGCGCTCGTTCTCAACATGTAGCACGTAGACTCGCGCGTCCGCCGTTGTCGTGCCGGAGATTAGGAGCGTGTAGCGGTAGCAGCCAAACGCGCACGGCTCCAGCAAGAGGGACAGAGTATACACGTACCGTGAACAGTGAGCGAGACGGCGTGCGAGGAGAAGCCGCGCTCGTTCTCAACGTGTAGCACGTAGACTCGCGCGTCCGACGTTGTCGTGCCGGATATTAGGAGCGTGTAGCGGTAGCAGCCAAACGCGCACGGCTCCAGCAAGAGGGACAGAGTATACACGTACCGTGAACAGTGAGTGAGACGGCGTGCGAGGAGAAGCCGCGCTCGTTCTCAACGTGTAGCACGTAGACTCGCGCGTCCGACGTTGTCGTGCCGGATATTAGGAGCGTGTAGCGGTAGCAGCCAAACGCGCACGGCTCCAGCAAGAGGGACAGAGTATACACGTACCGTGAACAGTGAGCGAGACGGCGTGCGAGGAGAAGCCGCGCTCGTTCTCAACATGTAGCACGTAGACTCGCGCGTCCGACGTTGTCGTGTCGGAGATTAGGAGCGTGTAGCGGTAGCAGCCAAACGCGCACGGCTCCAGCAAGAGGGACAGAGTATACACGTACCGTGAACAGTGACCGAGACGGCGTGCGAGGAGAAGCCGCGCTCGTTCTCAACATGTAGCACGTAGACTCGCGCGTCCGCCGTTGTCGTGCCGGAGATTAGGAGCGTGTAGCGGTAGCAGCCAAACGCGCACGGCTCCAGCAAGAGGGACAGAGTATACACGTACCGTGAACAGTGAGCGAGACGGCGTGCGAGGAGAAGCCGCGCTCGTTCTCAACGTGTAGCACGTAGACTCGCGCGTCCGACGTTGTCGTGCCGGATATTAGGAGCGTGTAGCGGTAGCATCCGAACGCGCCGGTAGGCTCTAGCGCGCGGTAGCGGCCTGCAATAAAGGTAGGTGTTAAGGTACCTTGTTAGTCCATCAGAAACATAAAAAAAGACGAATGGGAACCCAAGACGTCACACAGACACTTGGAATATTAACTGTCATAAGAAAGAAAGAAGGTTGTTTGTTGGAGCATCCAATGGAGATCTAATAACTATCACAGAATAGTTATTTACAGTACATATGGTGCTACTTTCCCGCACTAGTGCGGAAAAGAGCACTTTTCATGCATATGTCGAAACTTTAAAGAGTACAGTAAAACGTTGTACGGTACACGTGCGAATGGGTAATTCGCAACTCGTGTCGATTTAAACGCGTGAATAACTATTACGATACCAGTGCCGAAAATAGGAAACTCGCAACGAATGATGATAAATTAAAACACGACCGAAGGGAGTGTTTTAAATCGACACGAGTTGCGAATTACCTACTCGCACGTGTATCGTACATCGTTTTACTGTACATATGGCTCTTTAAAGTTTTGACATATGCACGGAAAGTGCACTTTTCCTAGTGCGGGAAAGTAGCACCATATGTACTGTAAATATAATTGATGAAGGACAGAGTTGGACTTTTTCTGTTCCCGAGGACAGGTCTAGCTACCTAGGACGTTCTGGATTATCGTTTTGAACTATATATTGATTACTTTTGAATATTTATTTTCTCAAACATGCAATGAAATATTGACGTTGTGTTCTTCATAATAGGCTTCGAAGTGTCACGTTTCGGGCGCAGCGAGACGAGAGACCCGTAGTGGCATTTCACACAAGATGGTCTTTTTTAATTTCTATTCCACACGGCGTTCAGCCATGAAAATTAAAGTTTGATTTTTTCATTTATTTCATTGCATGTTTGAGTAAAGCAATAGTGCTTAAATTATGTGGTAAGTAAAGGGGTTGCCAGCCTCATAACTAGGTCTCGCTACGCTTGGCCGTCTATATGTAGTCGGCCGGAACCCCTCACTTCCCGGCCTCTGTAGTAATAGGTACTATTCTAGTCTCCTACTTACCTATAGTAGTGGGCACGTCGAGGCGCAGACTGCCCCAGAGCCATGCCGCCCGGCGCGGAGGCGGATCCGCGCACACTGTGGCGTGCACCTTCGCTTCTGATCCGCTCCAAGCGTTCGCTGCTAAGGTCTCGGCTCCCACAGGCGGGCCGAGAACGTTCAGGGTTATGGCCTCGGATTGGTGCGTTCTGGGAAAAAATACAGGTATAACAAACATACAGGAAAAAGCGTCGGTCGTCCACCAGCACAATGGGTTGACGACGTAAAATACCGCGGGTCATTTCTGGATGAGACGGGACCGGGATAAGTGGCGTACTTGAAGAGAGGCTTATGCTCAGCAGTGGGCGATTAAAGGCTGAAAATGATGATAGCAAACAGAACTCAAATTCCATATCTACTCCAAGTCAAGCTAACGCTGGAGTTTCACTGCTGAGGCGAAAAGAATCGGAGTGGACATAATTGCACCAATACTAGATTATGATTGATAAAAACCCGCTCATTTCTATTCGACTTAGAAGAACTGCCGCTATTTGCCTTGCATACGTTTTGATTATAATTTTACGTCACACCTGGCCATAATGCGAGGTTTACTGCACGCTGCGTGTACGGGAAAACTCGCATTGTGGCTAAGTGAAGACGTAAAATTTTGTACTCTACACGGGCGGTAATTCGTAAAGCCCCAGAGCGCATATATATGGCCCTTACCTTCGGTTCGGGCCACAAACACCTGCGATCTGGGGCATTCACGAATTCACCAGCCTAGTTACGTAATGTACTATAGTGCAAGTTCATAGATCAGGAGTCAGGAGTGTTAAATTCTTTTTCACCTCAGCAGCTCGAACAAGCATATTTTGCTGCGTAAAAACAGTGTGCAAAATGCGATTTTGCTCACTCCGTGAGACAAAGTAACTTTTTAATTTTGGTGCAGAGCACTGACATTTCGTCGTATGGGGTCTATTACAAGTTCAGAATATTTGAACTTTATTAGCACTGTCCCTTTCATTCCTTTATGAAAAAAGAAAATGGCAGACATAGGGCGATGCATAGTTCGACCATCGAATTTCAAAGTAGACCCCCAAAAAAGCGGATACAAATAACACGTTCGAAAACTATCAAATTAATAAGTTTAAATTACCAAAATAACTATACAAAGGAATTTTAAATTGAAGAATATTTAAATAAAATATCTCAGAATAAACTCCATTTTTCATAACAAATAGGTAAACATGATTTTTATCATGCTAGCTAAATAAAAATTCTAGTTTAAACAATTTAAATTTATATGAACGTATACTACAGATGCAGTTTCCGAACGCAAGCACGGGGCCCCGCCCCTTTTAAAAAGTTGCGCGCTGTTTATTTGTTTGAGATTTTATTATGTAGAATTTATTCGTCATTCTTGCGTTATTAATACTCGTATTGGTTTAAAATATAAAGACTACTACCTGGATAAATCTATTTTCTATCTAACTAGGAAATATAGTGAAGTCAGTGACGTGACGAAGGCAATATTTTAACAACAGTATACGGCTAGTTTTTGGTATGCACGCGAGATATACGCAATATGCTATAAATGTGTGCCCTTGTGGTATGATAAATATTTCAAAAATATCTCGTGAAATTTAACAATTGACGGTTAGTTTTTAGTGATGTGTTTGTGTCACGCGACACTTGTATACTTAGATACTGAAATATCCTTTGGTTTCTCGCGCCTTGTCTCGCCTTTCTAGTATCGACTAACGGCGCGGCGCTGAAGAGTTAAAACAAGCAGTAACTAACGCCTAATTAAGTTTTCTTCCTGAATAATATTGAGACGAATAGGTACGTGATACTATGATATATTTTTTTATGTGAATATGTTCTCACTGCTGAGGTGAAAAGTTGTATGTGTTACTCGAGAGCAAAGTATTTGCATCTCGTGCTTTTGAGTCCTTCGCTGCGCTCAAGATTCAAACCAATGATTCAATGGTGATTCAATTTTAGAATCTTTCGCTTCCTCAGGACTCAAAATTAGCACTCGCAGCAAAAACAAACTTTGCTCTCTTGTTGCACAAATAACTATTGCGAGTAGCTTTTTTCTGGACTAACAATGTGCAAACAAGCACTTACTTCCTTGAATTTTTATTTTTCATCGACTTTATTGGGTTTATGCTGTACATTTCCAGGCATTTAATTAACACGGGCATCCATAAATGTTTATAAAGCAAAAACGTCCGCTTACGAAATTTCAAATTTCTTTACATTCTGCTTAATAAACATTTAGTTAAAAATGGGGTAGCGCATTGTTACTAACGATTCTCGATGTAACTTGAGACGTTGGTGCCGTTTCAGAAGTTGTAATAACTTCGCGGTAGATGTCGCTACGAGCCCCACGTGTCTAGTCTACACTATAGTCTATTTTTTTATTCCGTAGACTGAAATGACTTTTCATGTATTGCTAGTTTTTACGTCTTATAAATAGTGATGTGCTGCAACCGGTACTAACCGAAAATAAACGATTGGGAGGTACTTATATTTGTTGATGAAGCGTCTGTAAAACAATGAATGGATAATCCGTGACGTGCTAAAAACGAGAGAACACGCACTGAAAACATCCGATCACTATACGAGTAAAATAACGAATGCCAAATACGTAAACCAAAATGGCGTCGCGTCAGGTCGGCGATACGTCAATGTCATTTTAAATGTTTGAGTACATTGGTAGTGAGTGAATTTTATTTATTGTTTATTTCGTATCATTTTGTGAGTAGGTAGATTTTCTTTATTGTTTATTTTGAATCTAAAATTAATTCAAGTTTTTATCGGTTATTCACAAACCGATATCAAAGACCAGCACTGTTTGTATATAGCTGGTCACATTATTTCTACGTTGGACATTTGTGGTTGTCATTTTAGTCTACGGAATAAAAAATTGACTAGTGGGATTGAAAGATTCGTCGCCATTAGCGGACCCACGGTAGCTCAATTGGCGGAGCGGACGGATTCCAAAGGTGGGTTCAAATCCTGCACGTGGCGAATCATTATTCAATTTTCCACTATCACAACAAATAACAACTATGTACTTAAACGCAGTATTTCGCGACCGAAACAACAATTTACCTGATTTTCCATACGACAATACATGTACTTTGTACTAACACATGTCGGTTGTGACGTCATACCTGTCTGTCTTTCAGTATGAAGCGTTTTGCGCTGCCGCCAGCGAGGTCAATCTTAGTCTCAAATTTTTGGGTATTTATGTGCTTTAATTGACAACATTTCAAAATATGTAATGATGCCTAAATCGAAAACTATTTCGGTAATTATCTTATCTGAACGTAATAAAGTGGTTTTCCCATTTTTATTCTTACTCGTTTCGGAGAAAATCACTAAAATCTGTAAAACGCGGTATACCCCGTGCGTGACGTCATTCCTACGTCTGTTAGTGAAAGATGTGGACAGGTGCCATAGAGAGACAATAATGACGTCATATTTTACTTACGACCTATTGGAATTCACTACTTTTAATTATGATATTTTTGAATGAAAATAAACATTTAGGGAGAAATAAAAAAACACGTATACCTTAAAATTTCATTTTCTATCGAACTAAATCATATAATGGACCACTTAAAAAAATTAAATGTTGTCATTTGTAGTTGCTCCCATACAAACATTTGTTCCTGTCCAAAAACTGGTTCGAATGACATCATAAAGAAAACAGTATCATCCTTATAGTCCTCACCGGTCTTCCAGTCCAATCTGGTTGATGGCCAAGCAGATGTACCGTCCGTGCTGGCCGTAGGACACATTTTGTAGCTGCAGCTGCGGCGTGGACGAAATCGGGAACCCGTCCTCGGGCATGGCGTTCACGTGGGCCGAGTTGGGGCTGGAATAGAGAATGTACTGTAAGTTGAGGACGATAAGGTACGTTTTTGTTTGATAGTTATTTAATTCTTTCCTTTGTTTCTAGTAGTCCCCAATGTGACGGGGGGAACTAACATCTGGCAATTATATACAAGTTATACAACCAGATCATGAAAGATTTTACTTCGGTTACAATAAGTGTAAACACTAAATAAAATAATCAATAAAATCATATTTTCTCGAAAAAGAATTAAAAATGCAGTCTAAAAGGTTAAATAATCACGAAGTTATAAGTGTCCAAAGTTTTAAGAAGGGGTATGTTCTGTCCCTATTTCGCAAAACGCAACTTCATATGAAACGATGACGCTTGAAGATTGTGACGTCACTAATAGACGGCAACGTGCCGCGCCCCGTCGTGTGCCGCGCCCCGTCGACGCAGCCCCCCGGCAGCCTCGTGACGTGACGTCACACACTGTTTGCGTTTTCTCTCTCTAACAGGCAATATTAAAACGGTTGTAACTTCGTAATTCTTTGACATATCTGAATGAGATTTTCGTCACTAGGCATATTTTTTTGCCTTATTTCTATTGAAGTTATAATAATTTTCGAGTCTTCACCCCTATTGTACGTTGATCACAGGCATCACCCGAACAAAATAATATCTCATTGCTAAAACATTTCCTAACCGTAATCCGTTTGGTTTTTACTCAACTTTAGAAACGTACTTCACGGTCGATAAAAACACACATGATAATAACGTTGGCACACTATTTTGAATATCCCAAATGAGCATTGAATTTACTTACTTGTGGTACCACTGGTAGGAGGGTGGCGGGTTGCCTTCGGCTTTGCACTCCAGGGTTACTTGCGAGAAGAGATTGGCTTCGACCACCGTATCGGGTCCCACCCACGTCACTCTAGGAGGATCTGGAAATCAAATATAAAAAAATGTTTTTTTTAAAGTTGGTGTATTTATTGAAAAACGTGCCTGTTGAAGGGATGTAAGTCTCGCTTCAGCCACTTTCATGTGATGCATGTTTGTTGTCTAGTTTTCTCTTGACTTGGAATGGAAGTTCTTTATGGACTCTCCGTTTGAGTCAGAAACTTCCAAGTCTTCCAACTTTCCCATACACACTTAGCTTATAGGTGCAGACTTTTGGTGAACTTACATTAAATTTTTGTTTTTAAGCAGTAACGCTGCTAACGAAAAAGAAAACATTATTTGTTATTATTATTATTTAACGCATTAAATTTTTCCTTTGTTTTAAAAATTTAGAACTTACATTTGACATCAATTTCGATTTTCACTGAATCTGACGTTCCGACTGAGTTTCTTGCCTGGCAGCCATAGATTCCTGAAAAATACAAACGGGCCATTTAAGAAAATGTAGCATACTTAGGATAATAATTTAACTTTTCTGCAAATGTAGTGTTCTTTAATACATGTTATAGGTTGTCATTGCTGCGCTGTAGCACAGGAAACTAGGTATATTGAAACCTTGTCTATTTCTGGTTGTCACACGTAATCAAACCATCACAGAGGCTTTCCTGGGTCAGGCCTTCTTTCATTCGCTAAAAGGTATACTATGGTCCCTGCAAGACACTACTGAAAATGTCACAGATATAGATATACATCATCATCATCATTACTTAAGAGACGTGCTCTTGTCGGTGGAGTAACCGCCACTTTTCTCTATCTATTGCTAGTCTCTTGGCTTCCTCATATGACTCGACATCAGCTTTTTCTTTTATTTGGCTAAAATATGTTATCCTAGGCCTTCCTCTACCTCTTTTGCCTTCAATTTTACCTTCCAGGATGTTTAGAAAGAAACTGTCGTGCCGTATCAGGTGGCCCACCATCTTGCCTCTCCTATTTCTAATACATCCTAGCAAACATCTTTTCTCATCTACCATCATTAAAACCTCTTCGTTTGTCTTTCTCTCCGTCCAGCTTATCCTTTCCATCCTTCGTCAGCACCACATTTCGAAGGCCTCTAGTCGTTATTTGTCTCTCTGGGTTAGCGTCCACGACTCGCTCCCATATAAATCGATACTCTAAATGTAAACTTTAATCAGGCGCTTCTTAGCTGTTCTTGATATGCGTACTTTTAAGAGATGCTTTTTGTTATTAAATGCCTTTTTGGCCATAGCAATCCTCTGTATGATGTCAGGGGTGCACCCAGAGTCACTGGTAATGATACTTCCCAAATATTTAAATTTCTGAACTTGCTCTATTGCCGTATCTCTGATTACGATTGGGTTTCTGTATACTGTTGTGCGTTTAGAGATAGTGAGAATTTTGGTTTTATTGCAGTTAATTTTAAGTCCGGTTTGATTGAAAATTTCATCTAGTTGCAATACTAACTGCTGTAACTGATTACTATCTTCAGCAAATGCCGCGATGTCGTCTGCAAATCTAATGAATTGTACTTTGTTTCCATTTATTTTAACGCCCCCCAAGTCCGAATCTATTGCTATTTGTATGGCCCATTCTATGAAGATATTGAATATAAGAGGTGAGAGTGGACAACCCTGGCTTACACCTTGCCTGATCTTAGCCTTTCCCTTTTCTTCGCCTACTTCTATGATTGTTTCCTGGTTTCTGTAGAGTTCGTATATAATTTTTTCACACCTTTCATTCGGAAAAGTAAGTTTTGCTCCACGACGAGAGGGACCAAAACGCTACTTTTCTGTTCAAGCTACTTTTTTAATTTATACATTGGCATTGGAACATTTGTACGCAATGTGCCAATTGAACACAGATGATAATAAAATAATCGATTGTAATTTCATCGTAGTCGATTCAAAACGAACATATTTCAAGTTTTAACTATAACAACGTTGTATAAAAATTTATACATTTTTCGTAATATCTAAAAATTAGTAATAAAAATTAAGATAATTTAGATATATTTTAACAATAGCTTTTTTTAAATTTCCTCATAGTCGGTGTGAAAAATAGTATGTGTCACTCGGTAGCAAAATTATTTTCGTCTCGGGTGTAAACACTTGTATCCCTCACTACGCTCAGGATCCTACGTTAGAATCCCTCGCTACGCTCAGGATTCTATTGTAGGATCCCTCGCTGCATTCAGGATACAATACACCGCCCTCGCCGTAAATATACTATTTTGCTCCCTTGTGACACAAATAACTATTCTATCCCTGTAATCGACTCCAACTTCACGCAGAATACACATCATTTTTTTCCAGTCTACTTTGTCAAAAGCCTCCTCTAGATCAATAAAAGCTAGATGTGTGTCCAAGTCGAGCTCCAATCGTCTGTCAATAATTAATCTGAGGGCTAAAATGGCTTCTCTGGTCCTTTTATTTTGTCGAAAGCCATATTGATTCCAAGCCAGTTTTCAGCTATTGGTCGAAGTCTATTTTGAATTATTCTGACAATTATTTTGGATACTTGTGAAATAATAATAATTGGCTATATGGTTTTATTATGGTATCTAGAAATATGTTGCGCTGTTGGTTTTCCATGTATCAATAAATAAATAAATAAATAAATAAATAAGGCTTAACGTTCGGTGTTCTTCACATTTAAGTGTATTAAGTTTTTTAGGTAATGCTACTGTTTTAAGTAAGTACCTAATCTATTGGTACTTGTCCTGTGGCATATATGTTCTGAATGATTTCAAAAATTTCCTGCTTCATCGGTTCACACACATATTTTATCATTTCGATATAAATTCCATCGTCCCCTGCAGCTTTACCGTTATGGATACTCATCAAGGATGTGTCAAACTCTTCTTTCAAAATGGCTGGACCCTTTTCATTTTCATCAACTAGATATGCCTCTTCTATGTCGTTCTCATCCAAACCATGACCCTATATGTATACCATGTATAGATATACATAGATCACGCAAATGCATGTACTTCACGTGTCCGAATTCAGTCTCTGAGTTGGGACTCCGACTGACATTCCGCGCGCGTCTTATTGGTAGCCGGTTGTCCGTGAATATTAAGAAAATGCCTTATTGCAGAATCGATTTTGCGCGGACAACGGGGAATTCACATCACTAACTCGCCCGTGTGACGTCACAGTAGGTAGAAAAAAGTGACACGGTCGGTTTTTATACAGATTGAGGTGTTTAAGTTGTCTAGTGTATATCTGTGGAAAATGTGCTGACGAAAACCGCTCCTTACCTGAATGATTCCTCATGACAGGCGCCAGGATAAGCTTGGCTCCATTAGTGGCGATGACCTGTCCGTTCTTGGTCCACCACACGTACGGACTGGGGTTGCCGTCAGCGCGGCATTCCAGGGTCAGGGCGCTGTTGCCCTCTTCGAGGTTCGCGAGGGTGCTGGGGTCCGCGCCGTTGATGGACACCACTGGGACGACTGAGGAGATACATGTTTGGGTCAGGCTTTAGGCAGTAGCAAAGGAATTAAAGGACCTTACGGGAAACTTAACTCCAGAGATCTTGTCACTTTGGCTTGGTAGCTTGAGTCTGTTCTACTTTTGGCGGAATCTGTTGTTGCGTTTTTCACAGGTTTTTTTGGGCCTTAAGTCATGGATTTAGCTAGATTTCATGGGCTCTCACACGACTTTTTTGTACTCTCGCCTTTTGCTGGCAGTCCTGTCCTGTCTGTCTGTGGGTCCATTTTTCATAACAAACAGGTAAACATGAATTTTATTATGCTAGCTAATTAATAATTCTAGTTTAAACAATCTTAAATTCTATTTACGTATACCACGGATGCAGTTTCGAGTGGTTGGTAGTCGTACTCACAGGTGACGTCAAGCATGGTGTAGGAGTCCCGGTAGTAGGGCGCGGGGTAGGAGGGGTGGTGCGCGCGGCAGGTGAGCTGGCGGCCGTGCGCGGCGCGCGCGGCGCCCAGCTCCAGCACCGAGCGCGCCGCCCACACGCGCAGGATGGGGTAGTGATGGTGGTTGGTAGTCGTACTCACAGGTGACGTCAAGCATGGTGTAGGAGTCCCGGTAGTAGGGCGCGGGGTAGGAGGGGTGGTGCACGCGGCAGGTGAGCTGGCGGCCGTGCGCGGCGCGCGCGGCGCCCAGCTCCAGCACCGAGCGCGCCGCCCACACGCGCAGGATGGGGTAGTGATGGTGGTTGGTAGTCGTACTCACAGGTGACGTCAAGCATGGTGTAGGAGTCCCGGTAGTAGGGCGCGGGGTAGGAGGGGTGGTGCGCGCGGCAGGTAAGCTGGCGGCCGTGCGCGGCGCGCGCGGCGCCCAGCTCCAGCACCGAGCGCGCCGCCCACACGCGCAGGATGGGGTAGTGATGGTGGTTGGTAGTCGTACTCACAGGTGACGTCAAGCATGGTGTAGGAGTCCCGGTAGTAGGGCGCGGGGTAGGAGGGGTGGTGCGCGCGGCAGGTGAGCTGGCGGCCGTGCGCGGCGCGCGCGGCGCCCAGCTCCAGCACCGAGCGCGCCGCCCACACGCGCAGGATGGGGTAGTGATGGTGGTTGGTAGTCGTACTCACAGGTGACGTCAAGCATGGTGTAGGAGTCCCGGTAGTAGGGCGCGGGGTAGGAGGGGTGGTGCACGCGGCAGGTGAGCTGGCGGCCGTGCGCGGCGCGCGCGGCGCCCAGCTCCAGCACCGAGCGCGCCGCCCACACGCGCAGGATGGGGTAGTGATGGTGGTTGGTAGTCGTACTCACAGGTGACGTCAAGCATGGTGTAGGAGTCCCGGTAGTAGGGCGCGGGGTAGGAGGGGTGGTGCGCGCGGCAGGTAAGCTGGCGGCCGTGCGCGGCGCGCGCGGTGCCCAGCTCCAGCACCGAGCGCGCCGCCCACACGCGCAGGATGGGGTAGTGATGGTGGTTGGTAGTCGTACTCACAGGTGACGTCAAGCATGGTGTAGGAGTCCCGGTAGTAGGGCGCGGGGTAGGAGGGGTGGTGCGCGCGGCAGGTGAGCTGGCGGCCGTGCGAGGCGCGCGCGGCGCCCAGCTCCAGCACCGAACGCGCCGCCCACACGCGCGGCCGCTCCACTTCCGAAGCGTTGGTCTGGCTCCATGCCGTCTGCCGGTCTTTTTCTGGAATAAACTTACATGATTGAGGCCCGATTTTTCAATTTCCATATAAAACTATCCGTCAGATAAATGTTAGCTCTGTCCTTTTCTTTCATAGGACTTAAAAAAAGAAGATATTGAAAAATCGGCCCTTAGTCAATCTGATTGCCTTGCTAGTTACTGTAGCTATTTTGATTATGGTCCAAAGCCGGTGGTGCCTTCAAGTTTTCGCTGTACAATAGTTATTTTATTACATTATCAAAAAATATTCACAATACATGTGCTCGAAAAGAGCGAATCGTGCGGAAAGTGCCACTTTTTCGCACTAGTGCTTTCTACTTCATATTTTTTTAGTGTTTAAGGCCGTTGTCTGCGCGACGCAAAGAGGTACCTATTATTGCTTGAGAAAAGTTTTACAAATATTTCAATGACACTTTCTTTCAGATAAAAGGGTTTATAAATAGTAATAATTTATAAAATCTTTTTAAATTTAAAATTTAAGCAATCAATTAAATGCATTTGAAATTAATGCTGAACGCAAAAGATGCGGCGAAATTTTTAAATGCAGCTCTAGATTAATAAGTACTTGACAACCTAGGTAAATTCAATTTTATCCTATGTATTTTAAACTGACATTTATAATTATTTCATTTCCTCACACAAATAAACTTTGTGATACACGTGCGTGGGTGTTACTATGATACACGTGCGTAAAGATGATTTCCGACCCGTGTCGAATTATACATTCACTCCCGTCACTCGCTCGTGTATAAAAATGTCACTCGTCGGAAATCACCTACTTGTAGCATAAAAATAACTATTGGTGTTGTTGAATGAAGATAACTGTATTTATAGTTCGTTTTTTTTAGCATTAGCAAGAAGGATAAAGCACAAAGCACGAGGTCTTTTATATAAGACACTTCATGCCACACAACTGTCAAAGTATCTCAAACAGCCATTAAAAAAGACTTACGTTATTGTTGTCTACCCTAAAATGATAGAAGTGTTTTCATTATGTGTATCTAAATGATACTTACAACAATATTTTTATTTTTCAAGTATTTATTTTTTGACTGTTATTTTGAATTTCGTTATTCAGTTCAGGAAAGGTTGCATAATAAAAAACCTAAAGAAGAAGAGGTTTGAAACGATCGGTTCGTTTTTTTTCGCTGTCAACATTGTCAATCGTACCTCACGTTCTTTTTCTTGTTTTCTTGGTAATCAACAAATTGTTGAAGATTACGAGATTATCATACGAGTATCTATTTGTTAATTAATATTAAGATTTTATTTTTCGCTGTGTGGTGCCGTGCGGACTGCGATGGACCAACCAGTGGCAGGTCCGAGTTGCTTGCAAAACAGACAGACGCGTTCTCCCCGGAACGTTTTGCCTTCACTACAAGCAAAGAGACAGAAACAGAGTCCATATGGTGGTGAACATTTACGAGTTGGTGTATGAGCTTTGCAGCAAGGATGAATTTCCGGGTAACATCTAATATTTGTCGCAAGAACAAAGGCTGACGACGACTGCTTCTTTGTTTATCGTATTTCTAATCCTAAAAAAACGGACTATAGCGCGGAATTATTATCGAATATACTACGAGTCGCCACTCGACAACCTTTCCGCCCCAACGGCCATCGGTTCTACTCTACGTGCAATGTGCCCCGCTTATTGCCACTGCAGTGGCGATCACGTACCGGAAGGCGCAGCCTGGGTGGACTGATGACCTGGTTAAGGTCGCTAGAGTCCGCTGGACCGGCCATTGTGGCACTGTTTGGGTCTTTCGGCTGACTTGATGATGATGATGGTTATGATAATACTACGAGTTTAGTCGTTTTATATGAAAGAGTTAAATTGAGTTGATGATGGTCTTATGTATGTAGCTATAATGAGGTTTTCGACTTTGAGTTGTTGGCTTTACTTTTTTTACACCTTAACACTTTCACTGCTAGGAGCCCGCCAAGCGGGCGCTGTGCTCGTAGGCGATTTCCGCTACTTAACGGGAAAACCATGGAATCGGCTACCAGCGCAGCGCAACGAAAATGGTGGCAGTAAATGTGCATCTCTTATTCATTTCTGTTATAATAATAATTGCTATTCAAAAACATCAGGCGTCTAAAAACTTTGATTTTAGACGATCTTAATATAATCGACATTCGAGACAATAATCATTTTGCATTTTAGTAGTAATGCACTATACATTAGCACTAAAGCACGGAAGGATTAATATACTCCCGTACAACTTAGCCACACAGAGTTTATGCGCTGAAACTTTAAACTTACCCAAATACCACTCAATATAAGCCGGTGGGTTCCCGTAGCGCGCCTCGCAAACCACCGTAGCTCTGGCACCGGCTGGCACAGTGATGTTGTGATTTGGCAGGATGTGGGAGCCGTTGAACAGGATCCGGGGCGACTGGGGAGGCACGCGGACTGCCAGCGCCGCGGGAGGACTCGACAGCGCGTCCTGGTAATGTAGAACTAGGTTGAAGAAGTACTCTTATAAACTTTATAAGTGGTGCAAGGTACATCCTGCGCAGGGTTAACAGGCGTAATTGAATTTAACAAATGTCTGAGTAAGTATACAGTTTTTAAGAAATGGACAAAAGTTCGAGTAGGATCTCTCGTGTTCATACGGAGTGCACGCTACTTATTAGGTATATAAAAACAGAGGAACTAAAACTATAAATTTTTGACCTCGACGTGAAATTTACCGATGCTTTTAAAGATAAATTCACTTAGACTGCCCAACTTTGTCATTGATCAGTATTTGGCCCGTGGCCAGAACCCTCAAGAGCGACAGAAGGTCGAAACTAATGCCCTGTCCCGTACCTGCAAGTCATAGTTGCTAGCAGTGACCTGGCACTGCCACTGGCCGTCATCCAACTGTAACGTGACCGCTCGGACCCAGAGCGAGCAGTCGCCGCCCATAGGGCTGGTCTCGTTCGCCTATTCCTACTTGCCACGGTAACACTAGCGGGAAGAGTATAGAACTATCTTCTTACCTGCACATCAAAGTTGCTAGCAGTGACCTGGCACTGCCACTGGCCGTCGTGCAACTGTAACGGGACCGCTCGGACCCAGAGCGAGCAGTCGCCGCCCATAGGGCTGTTCTCGTTCGCCTATTCCTACTTACCACGGTAACACTAGCGGGAAGAGTATAGAACTATCTTCTTACCTGCACATCATAGTTGCTAGCAGTGACCTGGCACTGCCACTGGCCGTCGTGCAACTGTAACGGGACCGCTCGGACCCAGAGCGAGCAGTCACCGCCCATAGGGCTGTTCTCGTTCGCCTATTCCTACTTGCCACGGTTACACTACCGGGAAGAGTATAGAACTATCTTCTTACCTGCACATCATAGTTGCTAGCAGTGACCTGGCACTGCCACTGGCCGTCGTGCAACTGTAACGGGACCGCTCGGACCCAGAGCGAGCAGTCACCGCCCATAGGGCTGTTCTCGTTCGCCTATTCCTACTTGCCACGGTAACACTAGCGGGAAGAGTATAGAACTATCTTCTTACCTGCACATCATGGTTGCTAGCAGTGACCTGGCATTGCCACTGGCCGTCGTGCAACTGTAACGGGACCGCTCGGACCCAGAGCGAGCAGTCGCCGCCCATAGGGCTGTTCTCATTTGCCTATTCGTACTTGCCGCGCTACCACCAGCGGGAAGAATAAAGAAATATCACCTCACCTGTACGTCATAGTTGCTAGCAGTGACCTGGCACTGCCACTGGCCGTCATCCAACTGTAACGTGGCCGCTCGGACCCAGAGCGAGCAGTCACCGCCCATAGGGCTGTTCTCGTTCGCCCATTCGTACTTGCCGCGGTAGATGCCTACTGGCTGCAACAATAGAAATAGATACTCGTAAATATCATTAGAATTTATTCCATTTACATATTCATAGTCAAATAATGTCGTACATACACACTTCAATGCCAGGTGAATCGATGTTTTAGCTTAGCAATCGGCATAGCCAATTCGATTGTATTAACGAATATGTCTGATACTACTTACACGATAAATGTTCTAATAGAAAGTGCAAGGCCTGTGTAGGTAGGTTAATTTTCCGTGGGTATTCACGGTCATCCCCCATCGGTATTGTTTGGATCGCTATGGGAGTCTCGATTTTGAGGATTTGTTTATGTCTGAATGGTAACACGGCACGACGCCGCCGTGTGAACGGCATCGTACCTACTTACCTAGCCAAGGACCCAAAGTTCAACACGCATTCCTTACAGCACCAAAAGATATATTATTCTTTCAAACATGCAATGAAATATTTGCGTTGTGTTCTTTATAATATGCTTCGAAGTATCACGTTTCGTGCGCGGCGAGACGAGAGATCCGTAATGGATTGGAGGGCTGCAAAGGGACCTTCTTTTGTTTCACTTTTCAGTATCAATTCGTGACGCATCATGCTGCGTGAACAAAACTGCGTGTTTTTCTGTTTATTTCATTGCATGTTTGAGACATACTTTAATTGCATTGCTTACCAAACTTATACGAGTAACGTCCAAAACTAAGAGTTCCAAAGAAAACTTTAAATACTTTCATACGTTAGCCAATGCACATTGCAATGTGGTAAGTAATATTTTAAGCGCGACTCGTCCCAGTTTAAACTGCATAATTTGTGGGGCTCTAGACATTCACGGTTCGTCGGTGTGGTTGGCAATTCACGAAATTACAGTTCCCGCGATCACCGCGCATAACAGAAACCCCCGGGGTGTGACCGAGTGCACGAGGGAAACTTTGCTATTAGAAAACTCTTTCACCGCTGGGTTCAATTACAGAGAAATTCTGTGGACATTTTAGAAAAACAATTCTTTTTCATCATCCTCTTAGAGTTATTCCCGGTTGTAACACATTCACTGCCAAGAATCGCTACGCGCTGAGCTCGTAGCCGATTCCGTGTTTTTCCTCGTATGTATCGGAAAGCTACTACGGCGTAGGCGCCCGCTAGGCGGGTTCCTGGCAGTCAAAGTGAGGATCCTGGGGTCCGCTTTGACATCTAATCCCAAGATTTGACATAGGCACTAGTTTTACGAAAGCGACTGCCATCTGACCTTCCAACCCAGAGGGAAAAGTAGAATTTTATTTTTTATTTTATTTATGCACATTCAATGCTCGCTATGTGCGCTCGTAGCAATCCCGTGGTTTTCCCGTATGTAGCAGAAATCCATGGCATAGGCGCCCGCTAAGCAGGTTCCTGGAAGAGACAGTGTTAGAATGTTTTGACGGCATGAATCCGTTTATGCGGATTACGTGCAAAAGAATGGGGTTGGCCGGGCGAAGGTATTTGCAGATGGCGCCAGCATAGGTTTTACCTGTCAGTCCTACCAAAACTGTCAAATTCTTGTTTTTTTTTGGAATTTCATTGTTTAGAATCAAGCCGTTTAAGCCAAATCCCATAGAAAAAGGCTAGTGATTAGGTAAAACCTATGATGGTGCCATCTAGTCAAACTTTGACAGTTGCCAACCCCATTGGCTTTACAGCCGTTAACTTTGACATTGTCAGGAAAGACGCGAACGTTTCTCTGTAAACTCTGTATGATCCTTTACACATTTGATTATTTTTTCTCGGAACACTAAAAACATTCTAATGATACACTTTCGGTTTGTTTGATTGAATGTTGTTCTGGAAAGAATTCCCTGAAGAACAGTGCCTACCTACATTCAGGGCTAATGACAACACATATGCGTCAGACCGCCGTAGTCACTTTCCGCTTCATACGAGGAAAACCAGGAGATCGGCTACGAGCGTAGCGAGTAGCGATTCCCGGCCCTGAATGGGTTAAAGGGTCAGCAACGGGCATGCGATACCCCTGGAGTTGCCAGCTTTCATAGGTTACAGTGACAGCTTACCAGGCCGGCCGTATGCTTGTTTGTCAACAACGTGGTACAAAAAAAAGTATAAGTCCTACCTGCAGCCACACCCAGTATTAACTGAAAAGTGAGAATTTACTGTGTTCTTTAGCTAAATCCTATCCATGGCCGCAGAGACAGGAAAAACTATTCAAAAGTTAAATTAGTTCATAAAGTTGCAGACTAATTAACGACACGTCTATATTTGGGTCATTGAACTTTTTCCAATAGCTGGTGGTGAGTGGGATGTTTTTTTTAACTGCGACGATTATTATAGGCTATTAGTTCATATAATGTGGCCATTTTGCTATGGGCTCTCCCAACCATGCTAGTAGTTTTGTATTGTAAACGGTTTCTAAGAAACTAGTAGAATTTTTGTCGCCTAGCTTATGAAGCCAAATAAAAGAGAATGTGGCTGTCGAGTCATATGAAGACGTGAAGAGGCTAGCAGAGGACAAAAAACAGTGGCGGTTACTCCACCGAAAAGAGCCTAGCTCTTAAATAGATGATGATGAGCTTATGAAGCAGAATACAATCTTAGAAAAAATTGACCAACTCATTTATTGTCTGCGGGCTTAGCAATGTTTGCCATTTTATCACATCGCTGTGTATATGATATCCATCAAGTTATGCTACGAAAAGTATACGAGTGCGAGAGTGACGGATGTCTTATTAATCCAGCAAGGCGCTATTATGCGACGGCGCGCGACCTCTCTCGATATTTCTCGCACTATCCGTCTCTTTCCTATTAGAACACTGAGATATAGTGCGAGAAAAAAAGATATAGTCGCATGATAGACGTGCTGTAAAAATACGGTTTGAAAAACATTAATTTATAATATTTTTTGGTGATTTCATTTCAAATGTTATTCTAAGATGCATTATTCAAGAATCCGACAAACTTTCCATCCGGAAGTAATTATGTAGATTTAAATGAAGCATGCATTGTCTTTTTTGTTGAATATTACAGAGCAAATGTAAATGAACCAAAATAAATAGAAAAATATTTATTAATATTTTTCTGACTTTTCAGAAGCTAGTTAAGGCGCCGTAGGGCTTCAGCGAAGTGAAGCGAACAGAGTTTTTGAAACAATATAATGCGTCTGTTTATAATAATATGGTTTTAAAAAAATACGCATAGTAATCTTGAGGATTTTCTGGAGGGTGATCAGTGAATCGAAATACGATTAAACAATTTTCGCTCGATAGAAAAAAATTACGAACTTAGGTCTAAAAGGGTCTAAAATACACTTAAAATATATTTAACAAATTATGGACAAAAGCTTAACATATTAAAATGGTATCTAAAAATCGGCAATATAATGTTTGAGAGAAATCAGTGAATACTTGTTTATTTATTTAAACGGCAAAAAAATTAAAATTAAAATACATGATATACGCGCTTCCGAGCACGCACTTCCATCTCGCTCACGCTTATGCTCAGTGAGAGGGACAGAAGACCATGAACCTACGGCGCCTTAAATTTTTTCTTTGATGTTTGAAATTTTGTCGGATTCTGTCCCTGCGGTATGATTGCGGTGTAATTGATAATGTACCCGCTACACAAAAAAATAAACTATTATAAATTATTCCCAAAATTGTCATTTTTTCCAAAAAGCTGTCAGTTCATTGACTGGACTATACACAGCCAACTAAAACACACTAAAACTGAGTCAATTCCACCAACTTCCCTCAGTTTTGCGTCGTCGAGGAAAACTTATGCTGTCAGATTTGGTGTCCATTTTTTAACACGCAATTTCGTATAGACCACGTGTAGATACGTTGGTTCGTAATTAGGTACATGGATTTACTATGTATTCAAACAAAATATCGAAAAAAAAACATACTCGCGCGTTCCACAGCTTGAAGAGGCACTAGTTGCATTTTATGATAGGTACAAGTAAAGAAGGTGTATAGACATAATTTGACTTGGAAGGAAACATAAACGAAACCCTCTATCATATTGTAATGAATGTTATCAGGGGTGTAGTCACTTAATAAAATAATCAATTATGACATATTTTCTCGAAAAAGGATTAAAAATGTAGTCAAAAAATCAACGCAAGAGGTTAAATAATCTGTAAGTATCCAAAGTTTTAAGAAGGAGTATGTTCTGTCCCTTTGCGCAAAACGCAACTTCATATGAAGCGATGACGTTCGCAGTTCGTGACGTCACTAGAAGACCGACCTCCGTGTTGGGAGCCACCGTCGACGCGGCCCCCCGGCAGCCTCGCGTAACGTGACGTCACACACTGTTTCCGTTTTCTCTCTCTAACAAGCAATATTAAAACGGTTGTAGCTTCGTAATTCTTAGACATATCTGAATGGGATTTTCATCACTAAGCATATTTTTTTGCCTTCTTTCTTTTGGAGTAATAATAATTTTCGAGTCTACACCCGTATTTCGCAGAGGGTTTGGTTAGAGATAAACATTAAAAGAAGTGACAACTATTTACCTAGTACACAGGCAAGTAGAACAGGCGATGTTAAAAACAACTGACAATCGATACGTTGACCCAACACGAGCGGAACTAAATCAACGGTTAATATCCGCCCGTCGAGTGCTTCCCTAGTTCAGGGAGCATCCGGTAAACATTTTCAATAGGTACGAGTATCCATCCAGTTTCCCTTTGGCAGTCCGTATTTGAACATTTAATCACATCACGGAAATTCGGCGGACAGTATCAAAGGCAGATTCCGGTCGTGATCAAAGTGTTTTGACTGAAATTTTGTATATTTCCAGTTCCCAGTTTCTGAAGCTTTTATAATCTCAAGATAAATTAAATGAGCATCAAAACAAACCGCTTTAGTAAAACACAATGTAATTTTTTATCTGTAATCTCTACATTATCTCTTCTCTATGAAGTATTTTTATAAATACTTCTTTGGATACGCTACTCTCTACATATAAACATTTCCAGTGGACTGGTTTCTAAAAGCTACTTTACCGAAAGGGTTCCGTACCTCCCTGAAAACGGTCTGATTACGCAAATCGGACCGCCAATGCTCTGTAAATACCACATTAAACCATCCACATCAAGGAGATTCAAATGGCCGACCGATTCCCGCGTCCTTTTGTAGTCGGACAAAGCGAATTCAGGTTACAGAGATCTGAGAGTATATCACGTCATTAACTAGAGCTCCAGTGCGTTGCAAGTTTCACCTTCGCGGGGCAGCGTGCGTAACCGCTTTAAAAAGCTATAAACACACTATAGTTTATATTACACATGTGATCTTCTTTGTTGATACGGTTAGCCGTTTTGGGCGTACGCGCAAACAGCGCAGAGACATTTTCTTTGATTAATAACGATTGAGAACAATGCTCCGTTTCAGCAATATCCGCTCGTGTGAACCGTGACTTGCGCGTGCGCATCCGTTTAGCAATAAGTGGGTTTAGCATCTGTTGTAACGTTTAGCTTTCTTGGTATAAGGATCCTATTACCCTTACATGAAAAGTAATGAAGTTGCATATAAAATCCACTCACGAGAACCAGTACGGCACGGTACTTGCAGGTCGTGGGTTCGAACATCGACTCGTGTCACTGGGTTTTTCAAATAAATTATGTTCGAAATATCATCTGCTATTCAACAGTAGCATTTCGGTGAAGGAAAACATCGGGAGGAATCCCTTCAACGTCTAGTTTTCCCTCTCAGGTGGTAGAGGCGTTCGTAAAACTAGCACCTATGCCAAATCTTGGGATTAGGTACCAAAGTGGAGCCAAGGCCCCTAAGGATGCAACCGGGAAAACACTAGGAGGATGATGATAAAGCCGCCTCTTCTTAATATTTTAAATTTTAATTTTTAATTTTATAACTTATTACGGAACTAGGTATTCATGTCACCCGCAAATCTATAATTAAAAAACCTATCTACCTATATCACAACCAGATTATGGTTAGATAGGGTACGTACAAGGAGTAGTTATTACCTCAGCAAAAAGCTATGTAACCGTCCCGTCCATAGTAATCTCCTTTTTCATGATTAATGAATCTCAGATCAAAATTAATGACTTCCGAGCTTATCTTTTATCAAAATTACTAGCAATTGTTGCGTGAAAAAAGAAAACAATTTATTTGTTGTTACAATGTCTTGTTGCTACGCTACACCGATGTTTTGTATACATCTACCTACGGAGTCGTCGGAGATCCTGCTACGATACGAACTCCTGTCTTATTGCAGGGGCCAACCTGAGATCAACGATGTGACAGGTAGAGGACACTGAAACACGAGCTTTTTATCCCGTATCGACAAGAGCAAAAAGGTTAATGTCATACATTAGAAGTTTAATTTAAATGTTTTACATTCCAATTCGATTTTAATGCGAAGAGAGCTCGCGAAACTCATTGAAACCAATTGGAATGGCAAAAATTACAGAAGCGGTATGCAGATGTGAGCGAGCTGAAAGGTTGAAATATATTCCGGTATATTCTTATAATCCGTACCAGTGATATAATTTATTCAGCGAGCCAAGTAAATCCTATTTGAAATGAAATGAAATGAATGAAATGAAATGTTTATTTTGCAAGAACATACACTGGTGTCATTTGTACATGTTGAGCAGGTAGTTACATGAATGCATGTTCCGCCACAATATGGCATGCAAAATCTTATTCTACTTAACTTAAAATAATTTATCAAAATATTCACTTAAATTATAATATGGTCTAGTAACTAAGAAGGTTTTTAATTTTTGCGAAAATTCATTAATATTACTGATTTGTATGATGTGATTTCATCCACATTACAGTCGCGTGCAGCAGCTAAGCACTTAAATTATTTCTAACGCTAAGTTTTAACTTTCCCAAATGTTAGCTATAATAGGCAAGAGCTCATTGCGTAAGTCACATAACTGAAATTAAAGTCTGAGTTTGGTAGGCAATAAGTTCCGTATAGTAATTCTAGTTAGTGCATGGAACAATGTATGACGGACACGTCTAGTTTAATTTTAGGTTATGCCTTATGTATGACGCACTAAAATAACTTACCTACTTGGTACTGCCCGGTTCAGTTGAATGCTACAGCGCAGTGTGGAAACAAAACGTTTCTTAATTTAATTCATTAGAATTATGTTCACTGGAAAGAAAAGTACCTACTTATCCGGAGTGTAATCTGCCTCAATCCAACAGATAGGTACCTACCTAAATGTTACCATTAACAGAAATAGTCGTAGTGTATCGGATGATTGAATTAAATTATCAACAAAGATTATAAAGTTTGTAGTGTTAAATATTTGCATGCATGCTGCCAAATTGCCAAAAGTTAAATTAATTGAATGAACAAATCAAATCGCGTGTTCATTCAGTCATTCAATAACCTGGCTAGAAATACCTAATTAAATTTACGATACCCGTTATAGACACCATTTAATTAATCCGCAACAAAAGAGTTCCCATGTTCCCAAGCCTAAACATTGGGCAATAATTATTGCCTTGACACACGAGTTGCATTGCGCTGTGTTTCTATATTTTTTACTTCTGGCATTCATGTAGGGGAAAGTGACATGATAAACCGTATCCACTTGCACATTACGATATCAAAGCTAAAGAAGTGTTTCGTCATACATTTATCATTGCTAACATGTGTGTGAACCTATGCCGGGTTTGTACAAATGTTGGCCATGTGTGATCATGACTTAAAGATTGGTGTCACTTGCTTAAGATGTGAGGAAGATTAATGAAGATCTCGTAATAATCATATAGGTACGTAATTAAATGGTTATCTAAGTTTGCCAAATGCCAAATAAGAATAAGAAAATTTTATTCACTTAAAAAACCCTTGCTTTACAAAAATCTTCTTCTGCCAAACTGCAAGACAGTTTGCCAGAGAATCGTACGTAGATACCTACATATAAGACTAGTCATAATATTAGGTAAGTACCTATACTCACTTTTTAGGTACGGATCATTCGATCATGATCAACAAAAGCGAATGATTCGGTAAGATTCAAGCAGCTATGTTCGTAATTAACGCTACATAATTTCATGCCAAAACAAAAGCATAACCAATTACTATGTTTGGCCTTTGCTTCATGCGGCTTTCGAAACATAATTATAGTCGTAGAGGATACAGCGCGCATATTTGATATTACAAAGGACAATGGTATAATATATGATGACTAATCTCTCTAATCAGGGATATGTGGGAAGCAACAACAATACACACACGCCATTGATCATACAGCCTGTGCCGATCGAATTGTTGCTTCGAGATGAACCGAGTTTTTCATGTGAGTAGATAAGTAATTGGATTCTGAATTTGCGAAATATAATAATGTTTGAATGATATTTATCGGATCCCAGCCTATCAATCCTTATTGATATACTAGCTTCTGCTCGCGACTCCGTCCGCGTGGAACTCTTTCATATCGCAGCTCCATACAAACTTTTACCCCCCATTTCACCCCCGTAGGGGATGATTTCGGCGATAAAAACTATCCTTTGTCACTCTCCATCCCTTCAACTATCTCCACTTAAAAAATTACGTCAATGCGTCGCTCCGTTTTGCCGTGAAAGACGCACAAACAAACACACACATACACTTTCCCATTTATAATATTAGGATGGATAGTATATAGTACGAGTATAGTATAGTATATAGTATGGATTTTGTGAGACGGTAGCGCAACTAAATTTGGTATTCAATAAAATATGCAATCGTCATGATCGGAGCACTTGGCAAATTGAATTGGTATGGAAAATTATGGACAAAACGCAATGAGACTTAGACGCGTCCTCGTGAATCGAAGGACAATACCTGTCTACATGCCTATATCTTTAAATCCGTCATATAATAGTTGCTTGAGCACGTATGCCGCGCGGGGTATAATTTAAAGCAAACTTCCCATCCTTCATGATGGTAATCAGGACATTCCTCGGCCAACAATCGGCATTCATGCACAATGGTGGGACCGGCCCGCTTTGTGCCGATATCTGCTCCATGTCGATTTATAGAGTTAGTCGAGCCAAGGACGATGCTTTATGGTACTTTTTTTTATTTCGAATTGAGACATGGAGACACTCATTTGCATAGACCGTGGTAAAGTGAATCCGAAACGTGCCTCAAAGACGTAGGTACAGGTACCTACCATAAATAAGTTGCCTCTAGATTGTTAAAATTGATAACGTAGTAACTAAACGGATAGTAAACCATCACGTTTGTTTTTAATAATTGTAGTAAAGTATAAATTACACAATATAATTAAAATCGTAAAAACAAATGAAACTTGAAAGTTTACAAAAAAAATTCTTTTTTTTATTGTTCAAGAGTAAATAATAGGCCAATAGAATCCTTACATAATATAACTATTAGTACAAATAGCCAGCTGTGACGTCATACTTTTATGTCAATTAGTATGAATCGTTTCGGCTGCCGTCAGCGAGGTCCGTCTTTGACTCAAATTTTTGGGTATATTTATGTTCTTCAACTGTAGTGGCTAATACAAACATTTGCTCCTCTTCAAAAACTGGTTCGAATGACATCGTAAAAAATCTTAGGTCACAAGCCGTAGGTACTTACGTGTTAATCCCGTTCAGCCAAAATAGTCTGAAAATTGTAATCAATATAATGGTGAACCGCTAGTATCCGGATTTTGCGGTAAAGACACAGTCTAATGTTACTTAGACACCGTCAATTAATGAACGGGCAAGCGAAACGAACGAAGTTTTCTGTGCTGAAGCTACAATTCCTTCGTATTTCTGGATATACACATGTCCGGCTGTTCTCTTCTTTAGGTTCCATTTTTTAACTGATTCTTGTGAAAATTTTTGAGCAGGTTCAATAATTATATAGCTTTTGCCCGCGAATCCGTCCGCGTGGAACTCGTTTATAAATATCTTAGCTCCATCTCCATACAAACTTTCAACCCCCCAGACTCTATTTGCGAATTCTACTGTGTCACCGGTATTGTGAAATATATACTAAGCAGGTATCAGGTATCAGTATATAGTCAGCTGAATCGATGGTATATTAGATTAGGTGTATTACCAGTATATTTTATCGCAGACCGTTCAACGTCGGTCTCTTACAATCCCGACTCGACTGCAGAAAACTAGGTGCAAGAGGAAACGGGAAACTGTCAATAGAACAGTCATATTTTCAACTCTTGCAAATTGCCCGTTCATATTGGATTCTTCGGATCGGGTAAAGGCCCCGTATACGCTTTATTGGTACCATTCAGACACTTCTATTATTTTGTCGAGTCAAGGACAAATTGAGATTCAACACCGCTTCAAATGATGTGATAAAAGCATTTTATTGTCACTTTAAAAGTATTTTGATGTTGTCGCAAAGTTGAATAAATTTGATAGACATCGAACGGAAAAAGGAACTTTATAATCAGTGAAGCTTTATGCGCTTAAGAGTCCGCAGTAAGCTCGATTCTCCATACAAACGTAGTTACGCTCTCATTTTAAAACTACGTGTTGGATTGTAACGAAACTTTGCATGTTCAATGAAATAAGGTATATCTATGTCTGAAATTAGTTTACGTAGCTTCAGCTACCATAATAAAAAAAATACAGCGAATTTAAGTTTTTCATACAAAACTAGTTTATGCTGTATTTACTTTGTTTTATAAATTGGAACCATATAATCTAATTACAGACATAGATATACCTCATGTCATTGTATATGCAAAGTTTCGTCACAATCCAACACGTAGTTTTAAAATGAGAGCGTTACTACGTTTGTATGGGAAGGTGAAATTCGGCCGAGCTTACTGCGGCCTCTTAACAAAGTATTTAAATGATGAAATAGCCGGTAGCCTTTTTAGCGTCGGCACATGGTTCGTCGGATCTTGTTGCTCGAATATTATCATTTGATGGCAGCAGCATTCGAGTTCCATTCGTAACCGAGGCCCTGGCTAAGTGGGCGACACTATGTCCGTCCAATGATCATCCGGATAGCTTAACGGTCCAAAGAGGATGGGACGATATTCTATGTCAGCAAACGTTTTCTCATTTGTTGAGTGATGCCTCGGGGACTGACCTAGCACGTCTCAAGGCTCTCACAAAGCCCGAATCCGGTGCGTGGCTGCATGCCTTGCCTTCCCCTCAACTCGGCACTTTGCTCGACAACGACTCCCTGAGGATAGCAGTTGCTTTAAGGCTGGGGAGCAAGGTATGCGAAGCGCACCGATGCGTTTGTGGGACAATGGTGGAGGAGAATGGCCACCACGGGCTAAGCTGCAAAAGATGTGCGGGTCGGTTCCCTAGACACCATTCTATCAATGAGATCGTGCGTCGGGCTATGGTGTCCGCCAACGTACCGTGCATCCTGGAGCCCCCGGGTCTGTCTCGGACTGACGGAAAAAGACCAGACGGGTTGACGTTGGTTCCCTGGCAGAGAGGGCGGTGCCTCCTATGGGATGCAACTTGTGTTAGCACTTTTGCAGCGTCCCATCTAAAGCACACAATTAAGTCAGCTGGTTCGGCGGCCGAAAATGCCGCCAAGCTCAAACACGCAAAGTACTCTGCCTTGGAACCGACTTATGATTTCGTTCCGGTTGCTGTGGAGACAGCTGGGCCCTGGGGCAGTGAGGCTCTCGGGCTGTGCAAGGAGTTAGGCAGACGATTAAGGGACAGGGGCCTTGACCCCCGCTCTGGGTCATGGCTCGTCCAACAGGTCTCCATTGCTGTTCAGCGAGGCAATGCCGCTAGCATTTTGGGGACCTTTGGTTCGGGCTTGACGCAGAGCGGGATGTACTCGTAGTATTACTTTTATTTATTTTTACGTATTTTAATTTTATCATTCTTTACACCATTGTATTCCGACTTGATTTGTAATTCATATTATGATAATGTCCATATTGTGTTCAAATTGAGTTCTCGCCGATTTCTGATATTCTCTATTGAAAAAGTACTACGTTTATTACATTAATCTAGGTACCAAGACACATCGACATTACGAAATAATGTTTATGCCAGCGTCTAAATATATGCATATTTATAAAAAAAAAACAAAGAAAAATCTACGTTGAAAACAGGACGAATGGCAAAAATTCCAATTATAAGTTTTCCAATTTATAAAGCTGCGTAACGCTAAATCTATGAAATATATTGATGGCAGTTACACTTCCACCCCTGCGGAATGGCGGTTTTAAAACACGAATTAATCTTGCGAAAGAAACCGACAACCACGAATAAAAATAAATACGCACTCCGTACTGGCTTTACATCGAACATAATAAGCCTCCTTAATCCGACGTCGTCGGTTCCGATTCACGTCGTAAACTCGGCAAGTAGGTACTCGAGAGCCCTCCCCATTCATTCCGAACAACGAGCCATTGAATATGAAAGGATCGATCATGAACATCACTATCGCATATTAACATCGCTAATGTACTCAAGAGCCGCCCCACAGTAGAGGCCTTATTCAAATGCAGAGCTTAAAATAAAAGCACAAACTCGTAGCCCGCACCTGCGGTGTAATATTGAAATAAGAGTTCAAGAAATCGTCAGGGGGTTTTCTATTTCTTTCTCCTATTCGGTTTTGTTCTATTCTAATCTGAGCGTTTCAGCCATTCAATTCACATTTAGCATATGGCGTTTCTGCAAAAACAAAACGAGTTGTGTTGACGGCTTAGCTTGTCTGAAAGGGCTTTCATACCGTGCCTTATTGATATATCAGCGCATAGCAACGCGTCAAGCCGACGACATGAGAATATTAAAATGTATAGTCACGAACGAACCAAATTATCGTAACTATGTACCTACCTTTGTAAGAGGCATTTATTATGTTTGAACATGCCAGACTTGGGGTTTTTACTTGTCATAATATCTAACATGCTGAAGTGCCATCAGATTTATTAAGTAAGAGCGAAGTTTTAAGTGTTGTGGGACCCAGAAATAGCAAGTCTAAATTAGGAAAATACGAATGAAGCTAAAGTGTGTTTATGCTGAAATTTGTGTGCAGTGACTGTTTAAAGCATTAGCATGAGATTTGCATAAAGCTCTAAGTTTATCTTTTGGAAGCGTAGTGCACACTTGTACAGCTATATACTTATATGTAATCTTACAGTCAGTAAAGTAGCGTTGCATGCATATCTGCTTGAAACTGGGTGTTAAGTAACGTAATTAATTAAAAATCAACGTTGAGGTAAGAAAGATTCAAGTAAATCTTAACACTTGGTAATACTTCCCTAGAGGAAGACAGTTGTTAAGGGTTCATTCGTATTAGGTACTCGTAAAACTCCAAATACACATGTATTCTTTTACGGCCGCCTTAACCAGTCAAACGCAAGTCAGCTACGGAATTCAACATTTTCAACTCACTAACTAAATGTCGAAAATTTCATAAAAGCTATCGACCGCGATCGATATTTCTCAACCGCGTGCAACGATTACCAGACACGGTGATGTTCCGTGCCCTTTGAAATCAATTCTAAAGGTCTCGGCCGGCATCCCGATTGGTATCGATGCATTCTCATGCATTAACTCATCGATTGGCCTTTATCATTAATATCTTTTTGTTTCCACTGTACCTGTCTAAGAGTGCGCAAAAAGACGAATGAGTCAGCATTGGATGCTCTTATCAGATGGTAATGACTAATGGCCTGTAATATATGGGAACGGAATGACTGCGCAATACTTGGACCTAATTGTCCAATGTTTGAACAAACCCTGGCTCTAAGATTTAGATAAGGAATTGTTAGCGACTTTCCGAAGCTTACGGTCAATTGTTTGGTGCAGACATGTGTCGCGTGTTTTGGGATAAAAAAGGGATGGGGCTCCCCATTGTAAATATTTTACTGTCGGATTGTCTTGCGAAGAAAAGGGGACGTTTACGTTTGAAGTGTATAAGTGTATGGTGCATGCCGGGGCTATTGTGTGGCAATCAGTTTTTATGACGGTAGCTTATTGCTGTGCAGATTTGATGAGTCCAAGCTAAATGTTACAGCCAATTTGCACGGTCCTTTTGGAATTGCTTTATTTTGAGGGTTCCGCGCCGAAAGGGACCAACGGGAAGGAGATTCCAAAAGACACTATACCAATTTGCATATAACTACACGCGCCCCCGCCCATGTTTCTTGTATTTGGGAGGTCCCCTTGCAGGTATTGATATGCCATAAGATCACGCAAGTCAACTTTCAACCCCTTCAATGCCGAGCCTACGTCTGTTTGCGTTTGTGTCTATCTCCGTCTGTTCGTCGATATAAAGTTCGACCGCCCGTCTAGTGGTCCACAGTAAACTTAAAACTTGGATAAAGTTTTCGAAACTTCGATTGGTATGCCACCATGATAGTCGCGAAAGGTAAAACTACTTGTCACGTTTGACAGCATGCACACGTAGCGACGTGCTCAGCAAAATGTCAAACGCATGAGTGAAAACATTCGTGACTAATAAATTATAAGCTTTACGCGGGTAGCGAGTTACATAAGCCAGATTATTATAAAGGCTTTTCAATGAGTACAAACATAGAGGGGTAACGATTACGGTGCGTGCTTTGAAACGTCATTACCACGCTGCTCCCCCGTGTCTTCGCAAATTGCAGTGCGGTGCGAAAAAAGGTTTGGATCAGAGTACCTTCTCCCCATCTACCACTAGGTATCTTTTCAAATAGAAAGCAAAGCATAGAATCGGACTATACGCGTCAGTGCTAATACTAGAAGATACACCTAGACATTACGTTTTATCATCCTCAATTGTGAGCGTGAAATAACAGGCTAGTTAATACCACTTTATCCACTTTCCATCAGTTTGCCGCGTTCATGACTTGGCCCAGGTCGTTACAACAATGCCGGTGCTCGTGACCGCGGGCCGTGACTGCGCCTCCCGTTGTACGCCCGTGCGATATGCGCATACGCCGTTCGGGCCAATTTTACATACGTGTATTACTTACGGGCCAATTTATTATGAGAAGTGTTGGGTATGTCGTGAGACTTTTCTAAGTTAAGCCAGGTTTGTACTACGTAGAGCACTTGCTGCATTTATCTAAAAAAAAACAAGCCAGTTTTATTTCAGTTCAGTTTAGCTTAATCAAATTGAATAACACAGTAGATACTTTTAAAGTTTAATAATTACTCAAGCGAAAATCGACTTCAAAATGTCAACTGACTTTGAATGCTTTCAAATAAACTCGCGGTGCTAGTTTCATCGAAACGTATATTTTCAGCAGTAATTGGAACGCAATCCCTGCTATTATTCTATAAAATATTCGTTGGAAACGTGTTCCAATTATATCTGAATATAAAGACATTCAATTTACCTATTTTCATTGCCTGAAATCGAATATCTAATGGCGGGGACTCCGTCATTACCGGTCGACGTCAATCCCTATAATTTCACACTTACCTGCCATTAGGACCTGTCACTAAGATATGAAATCTATAGTTCTCATAATAGAGGCACGACGATACTGAAGGCCCGAGGCATCAAGCGTCAGGGCTCGCTGCCAAGTTCCCAGGACTTTATGAATCACGAAGGTTAGCTCGTGACTGGGATGGTAATGACGGCCGTTAGGCTTAACGTCTTTGTCCTGCATCGATAGCTCGCTTTTACGAAGCCGACGGCTTTGCGGTGGCTGAACATTGTAACATAAGTAACTTGTGCGACGTGCGATGACAAATTTGACACCAGTACGAACGTTTAGGAATGTAAAACTGAAATAAAAACAGGACTAAAACGGGCGTAGTGTCGTATTTAAAAAGCCCACCACGAAGAATTTAACAATGGGCCTTTAAATAAAAGAACCGCTCAAATAAGGACTTCATTACCATAATTACAAATGCAAGATCATTGCCTTAAATAGTAGGGAACACAATGCTTTAACTTTAACCTTTCTTGGTAAACGAGAGATGCTTGGTTAGCAAGTCAAGTCTAAATATTATTAATTCTGTTGAAGACGCGGGCGTTGTTTTCACAACGGTGGGTACTTAATAAAGGTAAAAGGCACGCGGTAGTATAAATTAGAGTCTTTGCCAATTCGTAACACTAACGGAGAAGACGTGAAATGTTGAGACATAATAGATTAACTGGCATTTACTTGCCGCTGATTATAGTGATTATAGAAAATTTACTATGGTTATATTTGCGATTCTATTTGATATGAGCCATCATCATAAGTTAAATATTTAGAGAATAGGTGATACAACTTAAAAATAACTCAAAGATCTGAAATATTGCTACGCATCGACCCTGCATAGAGCATACTCTTACATATGTCTTAGTAATCAAACCGTGTGTACACGACACCTATTGTAGACAATACCGATATTGCATACTAAAGATACCTTTTTATTAGTTAAGTAAAATTATCGTCTGCCACAAGACACGAGTATAATAGGGGATGATATTTTCTCGGAAGGGCTTCATACGGAACACGCTCAACGCAGATATTTTTAACTTTAAAAGAATCGTGACTACACCTAGTTAAGATTCTGATCTCGCCTCGCGAGCCGCGATTGTTCATTTAAATACAGCGAGTTAAAGTTTACCGGGCTAGATAAACGACAGTTGAATGCGACTGTTTAATTTTATCTACGATGAATATGTAAGCGTGTCGAAATTGTTAAAAACAATGTGCCTTATGGTTGCGGTAAACGCTCACGTACTCACACATCCTGTCGAGTAGCTGTATAGGCCGACTTATTATAAAATTGATTTGAAATTGGAATCTTCTACCATGGACGATAGAGTCGTTTTTTTAATGGACTACTTTGATCCAATTCGGCCAACTCAGATAACGTAATGTTTAATAAATTAAATAAAAGATTTTTTATTCTGCAATTAGGCCGCAATGGCACTTACACTAAGTCAAAAAAGTTTACCTATACTTATTCTATTTTTTATCAAGGTTATTACTAAGTAATTATATCTTGTTGTGTTCAAGCTTGAGATTTCCATGACCTCATATCATGGAGTAAGTAGTTGGCATTCTAACCTAAGGAATCTTATCTGACCTGTGTGATGTGATTTGCACTTTTAAGTACATAATTGAGGAATTCGATAAGTCTTCTGTGGTGGTCTTCATCATCAATTCCTCGCCACGCGTGCCTAATAAAATTGAGGGGTTCCCTCAATTCCTCATGGATCCCATCAGCTAACTGAATTTTGGGACAAAAAAATGGGACCTGGAAGCATATACCTACCAACAAACAAAAAAAACAAAATTTCGAGTCGGCTCATCAATGATGGAGTTCTGAGGTAACAAACATTTAAAAAAAAATACTACCGAATTGAGAACCTCCTCCTTTTTTTTGAAGTCGGTTAAAAACTTAAGTAAAGCCCCTCCTTGCATGTTGTAATGTTTGTGTTAGACAATTTAAATATGCAATGTCTATTCGAACACGTCACCACTAATACAAGAAGGGTTTTACTTAAAGTTTTTGCTTAATACTCATTAAGTGTACTCTACCCGTTTTAACTCGAGTGCTAGAAAAGGGCTAGAAACGTTGGGATGTTTTTCATACACAATTGATATGCATTTTGTAAATACTCTGTAAGTATAGGTGTAGATAAGATAGACACCAGAACTACAATATAAAAAGTTTATTACGTTTTTAACAAAACTTAAATCACGTGAACATATAGGTATGTTTTCGAGGGACCTGCGCGCAGCCTCTCGGCGTCGTATCGGAGTTTCGACTGATCGTGCTGGCAAAACCGAGCGCGCACGAATTCGCCCGAGTTGATAATCCCGATATCTGATAACGCGGACGGCGGCCGAGCAGCGACGCGTAGGCATACATATATTTATTTAAAAACTAACAAGTTAACAAGTAAAAGCCAAATATGTTATTGCTACATCAGCCCCTTCGGAGACCTTTAGGTCGATTACAAGTAACTAGGAAAGTGTACAACACGACCAGAACGAGTCTTGCGTTCGACCTTCGCCGGTTCCGGCCTCGTAAGAGATTGATTAGACGTCGAAGTCGAAGGAAGGTTGCAATCTTCTAAAATATACGCGGGTTTAAGGCGATCGATGGATACATTATTTTCCTTACCCTTGATGACGACCCTAAAAAACTTGTCACTTCTCTCGACCACCGGATATGGTCCTGTGTAAGTGGGCTGTAGGGGTTTTCGAACGGCATCATTGCGTAAAAAGACATGAGACGACGTTGCCAAGTCTCTGTGAACGAAAACGTTTCGCGTTCCATGGCGAACAGCAGGTGTGGGCTGCAACTTGCGCATCTTAAGCTGCAGGCGAGCAAGGAAGTCTGTGTAGTCGGCTGTGGTGTCTTGACCTGGGGATTCGAAGAAATCTCCAGGCAAGCGTAATTGCTCACCATACACGTATTCCGCGGTGGAAGCGGTCAAATCGTCTTTCCATGCCGTTCTGATTCCCAAGAGAACAAGAGGCAGGACTTCGACCCAATCCTCACTCGCGTGGCACTTTATGGCAGCCTTCATCTGTCGGTGGAAGCGCTCCACCATGCCATTCGCCGCCGGATGGTAGGCAGTCGTCTGAATGTGCTCCGCACCAATCATCCTAGACAGCCGTCGAAAAGTATCGGAGATGAACTGACGTCCCCTATCGGTAGTTATTCTCTTGGGGCATCCAAATCGTGACACCCATCCAGAGAAAAATGCGTGAGTGACGGTTTCTGCTCTAATATCAGTAATTGGCATCACTTCAGGCCATCGCGTAAAACGGTCCACTGCAGTCAGGCAATACTGAAAACCATGTGAAATAGGCAGTGGGCCAACTAAATCAATATGGACGTGTGCAAAACGCTGTGTTTCGGTAGCAAAAGACATCACTGGCGAGTGCACATGCCGCGATACCTTACATCGCTGACAGCTCTGGCAAGCTCTGGACCATTGACGACAGTCTCTCTTAACACCAGGCCAAACATACCGCAGGGTAAGAAGCTTCATGGTAGCTTTAGCACTGGGATGACTTAGTCCGTGAATCGAGCCGAAAGCTTGCCGGCGGAAATCAGAAGTTAGATATGGACGAGCTGTTGATCCGGATGTGTCACAATAAACAGCTACATCACCCGACGGTCCAGGAACGACTAACCTCTTAAGCTGCAAGGATGACCCTGACTTTAACATCTGCTGCAACTCAGTGTCTGATTCTTGAGAAGAAGCTAGGGCATTGTAATCGATTGTCTTGCTACTGATTGCATCAACCGGACGAGAAAGAGCGTCAGCGACCACATTTTCTTCGCCAGCTATATGCCGAATATCTGTAGTGAATTGTCCTATAAAATCCAAGTACCGAAATTGGCGAGGAGAACACTTATCTAAGGGCTTGCTGAATGCGTACACAATCGGTTTGTGGTCGGTATACACTATGAATGGCTTCAGCTCCAGCATATGGCGAAAGTATCTAACACCCTCGTATATTGCAAGCAGCTCACGGTCGTAAGGGCTGTACTTGCGCTGAGCTGGGTTTAACTTACGCGAGAAAAAGCCTAATGGTTCCCACGTGTTACCGGCTCGCTGTTGTACTACCGCCCCGATTGCTGTATCCGAAGCGTCCGTAACCAGAGCAACATCGGCATTTAAACGAGGATGAACAAGGAGTGTGGCTTCACCCAGGCTTGCCTTAGTATGTTCGAAGACAGCATTGTGATCGGCAGTCCATTCGATTTTTGCGGAGCTCTTGCAATGGTGTCCGGTTAACAAACCATTCAGCGGTGCTTGTTTCTGGGCGGCGTGCGGCAGGAAACGCCGATAAAAATTTAACATGCCCAAGAAACGTCTGAGCTCCTTAATGTTGGTGGGGCGAGGGATATCCATGATGGCTTTCACCTTCTCAGGTAGTGGTTTCGTACCTGTGCTGGAAATGTTGTGCCCCAAGAACGTCACCTCGGGCACACCGAACACACATTTTCCGGTATTAATCAGGACCCCATGCTCACGCAGCCGCTCGAATACCTGCCTGAGATGACTCTCGTGCTCACTCGCAGAAGAAGATGCCACGAGAATATCATCTAAGTATGGGAAACAGAATTCCAGGTCACCTAAGATCTCGTCGATGAAACGCTGGAATGTCTGCGCCGCATTTCGAAGACCGAATCCCATGAAGCCAAATTCAAACAGGCCGAAGGGCGTTGTGATGGCTGCCTTAGGGATGTCATCCTTAAATATCGGAATTTGGTTGTAAGCACGAACTAGGTCAAGTGTGCTAAAAACCTGACAACCGTGTAGGTTATGAGAGAAATCTGCGAGATGCCTAACAGGGTACCTATCTGCTATGGTGCGGGCATTCAACGCGCGGTAGTCGCCACATGGTCGCCATCCGTTATTTTTCTTGGGGACCATGTGCAGGGGCGAAGACCACGGGCTATCAGATCGACGAGCTATACCTGAACGCACCATGTCGTCAAACTCCTGTTTGGCTATCCTCAACCGCTCTGCGTCCAACCGCCTAGGGCGACAGTACACCGGAGGGCCAGGGGTGGTGCGGATATAGTGAAGAGTGTTATGCTTCACCTCACGCTCCGTCGGGTCACCAGCTGGCCTCGTGATTTCGGGAAACTGTTGTAACAATCCATGGTAAGGCGATGTACCTGTAATAGACTTAATATGGCATAAAGAGCATGAAGAGGCTGAATAAGCAGGAGCAGTAAGCGTGGTACAATTATCTATAAGGCGCTTATTTCTTACATCTATCAGCAGATTGTAAAATGCTAGAAAATCTGCTCCGATTATGGGCTTTGTAACATCAGCTACCACAAAACGCCAATTAAAAGCGCGGCGCAAGCCAAAATCAAGCGTTAAACTTAAAGAGCCAAAAGTAGCAATAGGAGTTCCGTTAGCGGCAAATAATTGATATTTATCTTTATTTCGCCGCTGATGGCGCACTGAATTTAAAGGGTAAACACAAAGGTCTGAACCGCTGTCAACTAAAAATGTCACTCGTGTGCTTTTATCCGTCACAAAAAGGCGACCCGGAGACTCCTGACAATCACTCGCCGCCATCAGTGACCGCCGCTGGCATTTCCCTCCGTCCAGTTGCACGGTGCGCGACACTTGCTAGCGCGCGGGCCGAATCTATCGTGATACCAGCACCGGCCGCTGTTGTGGGAGCGGCTTCTCGAACGAGAGCCGTGACGTGCCCTGGAGTGCGAGCGTGACCTTGGTCGACCACGAAAAGTGCCGGTCGATAAGGCGGCTACTTGTCGCGCAAGCTCCTCTATACGACGGCTGAGCCTCTCCTCCATCGTGCTTGATGCAGAAGATGATGACGAAATAGGTGGACCCGTTCTAGAAGCCTCTGCGACGTGCGGCGTGTGTACAACAATATCGTTGACCTTGTCAGCTAACGCAGCAACCTTGTCTAAACTAGCGTCTGACATTGTAGCGATGACAGCTTGTACATGTGTCGGCAAACGTTTTGCCCACATACTACGCAGAAAGTCGTCCGATAAATCGGTACCGGCCAGGTCGCGAAGATGTCGTAAAAACTGCGAGGGCTTACGATCACCGAGTTCAGCTTGCGACACTAACTCTTCTACGCGCCTATCTTTGGACACTGACAAACGAAAAATCAGTTCTGTTTTCAGCTTCTCATACTTGTCTATTGCCGGCGGCTTGGTAATAATGTCCTTGACCTCGGCTGCATATCGGTGTTCAAGGTTACTAACGACGTGATAAAACTTGGTCGAGTCAGTAACAATATTCGCCAAATTAAACTGTCCTTCTAACTGAGCGAACCACAAAGCCGGTTCTTCTGCCCAAAATGGCGGAATTTTCACACCCACTGCACTAATAGCCGATTGTGACGTGCCCGGTGACGTACTGGTACTAGGCGTGGCACCACCGATCGTAACAATAGGATCCGGCGACATAGTCCTTTAATCCGCACTTAAATTAGCGATCAAAGTTCACGCGCTCGCTATAACACTGCACTGCACTCAGTTCATATGTCGGAAAGTCACCAATTTGTAAGTATAGGTGTAGATAAGATAGACACCAGAACTACAATATAAAAAGTTTATTACGTTTTTAACAAAACTTAAATCACGTGAACATATAGGTATGTCTTCGAGGGACCTGCGCGCAGCCTCTCGGCGTCGTATCGGAGTTTCGACTGATCGTGCTGGCAAAACCGAGCGCGCACGAATTCGCCCGAGTTGATAATCCCGTTATCTGATAAGTGATAACGCGGACGGCGGCCGAGCAGCGACGCGTAGGCATACATATATTTATTTAAAAACTAACAAGTTAACAAGTAAAAACCAAATATGTTATTGCTACAACTCCGTTCATATCGTGTACTAAATTTTCGAATGCTGGACACCTTATCTCACACTGATTAAGAGATTATTTTCCCATCTTCATATTCGAATAAGACGGCCGTTGCGAAGCTTTTCTACAAGTTCTAGATTGGATAAAGTTGGTCTACGACGGAGACTTTTCAAGTCTTCTGTGTTTTTCTTCTTGAGCACGGTACGGGATAAATTTTATTGGCAACTGGTTTTAATTGAATTTTAAATTCTTGTGATCCAATTTCAGTGTGAGATAGTGAGAGTAGTTGAAGGTGGTTTCGGGAAAGTAGTTGAATGGAAGTTTTAGGTATAGTTATTTCTTTTAGAATTGACATAATTAATCCTTGACAGCATTGGACCGTTTTGCCATGTGCACCACAAATTTTCAAATTTACTGGTAAAAATTAAGCGTTTGAATATTTTGTTGCACCTTCCGCAAAATTTAAATATTCGACATTCTCCTCAGGTAAAGGGGGACTTTTAAACGCCTATTAATATTCGATACACGTCCTCACACCCTTCGGGGATGAAACAAAATCCGTATGACTTTAATGGCCTTCCGCCCCACCGCCAAATTTCTTTTACGACCTCATTCCCTGTAGAACACGCTAAAAATCGTTTTGGCGCATGCAGCGAGCTAATTAACGCTTTGAGGTGGTTTGGCACCTTTTTCTGATTACAAAAGCAACCTTATATAACACTGTATTAAAGCTTACATTTAACAACAGAGATAGTATAGTGATAGAGTAAGATTTTTGGTGCGTTATGTTAATTAAATGGTGCAACGTGAAACAGCAATTATTGTCGAAAGGTAACTGGCTACTCCCAATTCTGTGTTATCATTAACATATATTTACGTAATTTAACATACATTTGTCAATTTTCGTTTGAATTTCTAGCCTGTTAAGCAACCTAGTGTTGATTCTCATTTGCTCATATGGATGTATGTATGTCTTTCTAATTTGGTAAAGCATGTGTTTTAGCAAAAAATCCAGAATAGCCATTTGTTGCATACTTTGCTAAAAAAACAGAAGTCAATTGAATAACAATATTTAGAGCTAGGAAATTAAAATCTATGTACCTTACTTTGTTTTTAGCAAAGAATCGATGCTTGAATGAACGCAGTTCGAACAGTTTTCTACGGGAAGATCAAATACCTTCAGATTCACACAATTCCACTAACCTTATAAGCTTAGATTTTTTTACCAAGCCATGGATGTTCAACCCATAGAGTTTGAACAGTCATCGCACTGCCAATTTTAAGTGAACCGCGATGAATAAGCCCTCCATTTGTGCACGGTCCAAAAAACCGTATTTTCCGGCGATAAAAAACGAACATAGCTAATGGGGTCATACGTGTTGTACCTACAGAGCCATGATAAGCTTTCGTAGAAACAAAGTGACAAAGCGGTTAGTGAAACGATTAAGTTAAGGATACATTTTGAAGTGTCGTCAACCGAAGTATAGTCATGGATAGTGTTGGCCATTACATTAGTCATTCATTGCTATTAAATCATAACATATTAACAACAATAACAACATAGATATACATTTCCATAATGAACAACGTAGAAAAGTTGAAAACCCCCCGACAATTTCATTTCAAAGTTCAATGTCCAATCCGGCTGAACCAATTTTGTTGAAACGCAGCTAGGATCGATCTCTATCACGTCAGCTTATAGACAAAACGATGCCACCAGACAGACACACAAACACACAGACACACAGACACACAGACATGTCAAACTTGTAACACCCCTCTTTTAAAATGAATTGATTAATAAAACGACGTAAACAGAAACCTCGATCAATGTTAAATAAATAAATAAATAAATGTTTGAAACGTAGGGCATTTGAAAATCATGAAAAAAAAATTTGAATCGACTGACGTCGTAAAACAAAGTATATGACGGAATTGGAAAATTTACGCGTTCAGAATATCCGGTGTTCGATGAGACTGCGTGTTTTAATTTAATGCTAGATTATAGTTAGGAGCAAATGTAGCTACAGTATTATTCTTTTTATAGCTACACTATATCCTAGAGGATATTTTAGGACTGATAAGTGATCACCGATTGGTCAAAACAATAAGTTGTCCTCACTTCGCGAAGTCTAACCCCAACGGTCTAATTTCGTCTACTGCAATACTTGGAATAAAAAAAGAATTAACTTAAGACCTTGGTCGATGTATTGCTATTAGTGCATTTAAAAAAATATTAAATTACAAGCGATCCCCGAGCCCCTGCATGATGGAACCGGGATAAAAAGCTAAGACTAAGAGATAGTCAAAAGGTGGTTTTTTGAGAAGCGTCTTTTCTGTTATTGTTTCTTGTCCCGCGTTGGGTTAGGTAACACAATTATCAAAGCAGAAGTGCAAAAGGTGCTCTTTATGGCGAGGGAAAACTTTGGCTAAGTGCCCCAGAGAAGGCGGTGTCAACGTCACAGAAAGAACCCACAGGGGCAACACGCGAGGAGCTCTAGTGCGTTTAACCTTAAATCCAAGAGTACACTAAATGACATAGCGCAGATGATGGCTGACATAGAGTTTTTAATTAGTAGTAATACCACATGGGTACCTCATGCACAGTTTTTCTCTAAGAGGAATAGGACTTACTTTATTATCCTTCTGCCATGAACAGACTCCCTTCTTCTCCGATATCCTGCACTTGAGCAGGGCATCTTCTCCCGGGTTTACCTCCGTGTAAGTCGGCATCTCCACAAACCGTTGGACTGCGTCTAAAAAGAGAAATACATATGGTAGGTAATGAACATTGTTTATTAACTAAAGTATGGGTTCGTTGTAAAACCCCGGTTTTACAAAGATGCGTTACGAGTTTACGACCTAATATTTTAGTAGCCGAGTATATTTTTTGACAACATTTTCCGATCTTTATAAAACCGGGCCTGAATTTTGTAATTGATATACTTATTTATGAGACGTCTTGAACTGTTTTAAGCAGATGAAACAATGTTACGGTTTAAGGGGGTCCCATAGTTGGCGTATGGGATCGTACCTTCGATCTGAATCTTAGTTTTCTTAGGTTTTTGGTAGCTTATTATGTTAACAACAACGGCTTTAAGCAATATAATTCCCATATTTACTTCAAAGTTCATTGTTTTCGAGATATTTGGCATCAAAGTTGAACAATTTTAGGCCAACAAACCGGTTTCTGGCCATAACTTTTGTGTTAATTGGATTAAAATGAAACCCCTGGACCAGTTTTTAGGGACGCCACAGACGAACCCAAATATGTAGATTTCGTATGTGTTAGATCTTTCACGTCAATAGAGATACAATAGAGATAAAAGATTGAAGAACCGATAACCGCTTGATTTATACTTCTATCTGTAGTGCAAAAGTAGGAGATACGATTCAAAACTTGTCAAAAATCGATGGAAACCTCGGGTAGCCCCTTAATAGAAACTTCTTCCGTGTTGGTTTTCAATTAAAACTTTTTCATATTGTAACCCTAGCTAACAAATGGTTTTGCAGGATTCTGAGAAGGGAACGGTTACGATGAGAAGCCAGCCATTAAAGGTTTTATATTTACTCGTAGTTAAAGTTAAATTTAACAACCACGGATACCTACTTAAAAATAAACAACGATTTCAAGACTATCAAACAACTCAATTCTTTATATGATTATAGGCATGTAGGGACTTCATTTAAAAACATCTTCATTTGAAACCGTATTGAAAATGTTATGAAACCAATACGAATTCTCAAAAAAACTGTTCACTGACCACCGTCAAAATATTTCATTGTCAAGATTGCGATACAGCCACAATGACCGGCCACGAAACACTTTCACGGATCTCAACGGACAATTGCCTGGAGTCCAAATTCAAATCAAATGGAGAATTCATTTCTATTGCCCTGTACAAATAGTGGGATAGAACCGACTAGTTTCAATCAGCGGTGTACCATTTAAAATATCGTTTAGAGATGATGAATTTGTAAGATGTTAAAAACGGCAGATAAATGAATCGCATTGTAAAAAGAAATGAAAAAGTATGTAGTTTAAATTTTTGTTATGAATCATATCGACTCTGTATTGTATTACTTATGTACATATCTTGATATAATGGTAACTTAAAAATTGATGTATATAGCGTTTAAGCGTTTATTATTGATGTGTATGTTTGTTACTCCAGAAACTGAAATACCAACCAAAAACTTGTTACTTTAAGCTAGTAGAAAATTTTTGTTTAATACTTATTCAATCAGTCAATATAGGTTGATGGTTGTAAAGCACAGTTGATTATTGAATGAATGTGTGTGAATTTAAGCCTAGGCTGATTGCCAGTTGAATATATTTTAACCAGTGTAGAAATTTATCTCGGTGCAGCATGGATTCTCTCATTAGCCCGGGGCAAGCAGCGTAAAGATGATCCTGATAAGAGCGTTCCATAGCTATTGGTACCGCCAATATGTAAAAGAGTATAACCCGACCAAACGATGTGAACAACTGGCTTGGAAAAATGCTACACATTTCATTTGTCTAGGTGGCTTGGTCGGTTAGTATGTTAAGTTTGTATCGAATCGTCCCCCTCAGAGAACATAATTTTATTGATAAACAATAGCATAGTAAGGACGTCATTTACACACAGGCATATTCGAGTTAGTTTCAGGTTGCATGTTCCTAGCAATCGGCGTTTATGTAATATAGGCTAATTACAGTTACGTGTTCCTGAAAATTGTTTTAACTCGATAATATAACGGCACGGCATTAAATTTTCAGCTAATTGTTTGCTTTGCAATTGCTCAATAAAACGTAGGCAGTCTAACCGCAACTGCATTTTCAAATGCATGTTTATTTGGCGCTATTTTGAATTCACGGCGCCAGTTTTAAGTACTTAATCGACCTAAATGTGTGCTGGGGCTTTACTTTCGGCGTTGCTTAATGAATCACTCTGATACATATGTGTGCACTCGCGCTGCTATCTAGATGCTTCTAGCTAGATTTACTCCAAGCTACAAAATTAAGCCACCTCCTAATCAGGGAAATGTCCTCACTCTATAGAGCTGAGACTGCCTGTGGAACTAACTAATTTGAAATTCTCGCCTCTGTATGCATCCCCTTTCCAAGCCTCTATAGAAAACACGGAATGCTAATAAAGCCACGCTGAATGCAGGAACCGAATTTAATTGGCTTTTCGACGTACCTCTAACAATAGCTGCCTATATTAATTTCGACATTTAGGGAGCATAATCATTCATCGGTAAACATCAAAGCATACGTACGAGTAGGTATAGCAAGCACTATTCATGCCATGCCACCCTGCACCTACTTAAATGGGGAGACTTGGATTGAATATCACCGTGCAGGGTGGAGTGCCATTTTGCATGGTCTGTTTGTGAAATAAATTCAACATTTTAATCCCCATGCGGCACCGCTTGAGCGCAAATGTTAATCGTCGCTGTATAAATAATGAGACGTTATGCCATTTCTCATAGGAGCCACTTATTAGGCCTATTATTTTGTTCTAACCCCGATTAAAGGTTTAACATTCGACATTCTTTGCCAAAATTATACTCCTCCTTGCTGATCCTATAATTAAGTCGGTATTTATGTTGTCCGAACAGCAATTTTTGGGTTTAATTGTTTCTAGATGGTTAAATAATTCGAACAAAAAACATTCAATTTATCAAATGCTTTATTGAATGCGGCGGGAAAAAAGTAACCCAAATTGCAATAAGCAATCAAGTATCCGAGCACAAACATAACAGTTCATTTCTCAAAGCAAACGACACCAACAATAAAGGGTCCATCAATCACCTGTCCCAACAAAAGGTGAAGAATAGACACTGCCCAGAGGCACTCTTTATTATTTTTTATTTTATACTCTACTGCCAAGTTAAGTTTGCGGCGCGCGGTGGCGCTAGAAGTACTTACAATGGTGCATTTTCCTCATTATTTGTCTAAGTTCCGGCGATGGCCGATGGCATGGTTATCTTAGTTATTGACAGTACAGTTCGTGGGAAGTGGACCGCGTGTATCTATTGAAATATTATTATGTGCACCACTAATGGTTTTCATTAGCTCGGGGTCTCGTGATTTTCCACCGCGAATTGCGGTTTCACCCCTGGACCTTCCACGTATTGTATTCCACCCCAATATTTTGATTAGTTACAATATTTATACACATGTAGCCAAACAAACTTGTTCCGATCGATATGATACATTATTTATCCACTTAATGAAATATGGATTCCCGATAGCCAATGCAACCGCATTTACGAGTTGCCCCGTATAAAAATGCAATTGATATTCAAAACTACGGCAAAGTACGCCCATGAAAGACAAACTATTTCCTATTGGATTTTTATAGGAGTTTGTAACGGAACTATATTAAATAAAGGGGATGGCAATAAAAATGTTGATGCAAACTCCCGTCGTTATGGGCACGAAATATGTAAGAAATATGCATCTGAGAGGTCGGATACATGCAATACATGGTATGTTTTATTCAATAAAGCCCTCGGAGTCGGAACCAATATAGCCGGACGCCAGGTATATTGGTACGTTACTTGAAATGAAATATGTAAATTTCATTAGGGAAGCAACTCGGATGAAACTTTCCGAATAGGCAAAACCTCCGTAACGCCTTAGGGAGATAGCATCCGAGGTTGCACGTAAATATGAAGTGGGGCATATTTTCCGTTAGATCATCATACTGCTCTTTTACCCACTAGACTTAACTATGACAGACATTAATTAGTCTGCTTAATTAGTTAGTATGTATGTACCTAATGATAAGACTGTTAGAGATACATAGTTGTTTAATGATTCATTCTTGGTCTTTTGTACATTAACTACAAGTAACTCTAGCTACGTTATAGGTACTATGCTAAGTATAAAATAAGGAGTCTTGCAATATTGGGATTGCAGAGGTAGATATATTTTTCTAATAGTAGGTAAGTAATAATAAACAACAATTTGTATTCAGCCGGCCCTCCACAGGGGAAGCAGAACAATGCAGAGAAAGTATTCTGATCTGCTTTATAACTGAAAACAGCTACGTGCATATACTACCTAAATAGTACAGTCACCAGCAATAAGATCTGCCACAACATAGCACGCATATATATCTGACACGACTCTATGTCTAATGCCATAAGGTCGTGTCAGATATTTTTGCCGGCTTTGTTTCGGCAGATATTGATGCCGGTGACTGTACCTACGTCGCTCGCATGCATGACACTACTCGCTCGCTCATATTGACTTATCGTCCCAGAAACTTTAATGACTCTTTAATAGCTCCCAGCGGGCTTTCGAGTTAATTTTAGAATTTCAGCTCTGTGACTACTAAAATGTTCACAAAACGAGTATTAAAATGCTTTCGCGGAACACTATTTTAATAACAACTAATTGGCATAAAATTTCGGGTCGTAACACATTTACGAGAAGGCGGTCATAAAATGCAACAAACGTGCAGTTCCAAATGTTTGATGATTTCTAAAGCTTAAAATATAAAGAGTCCTAAACACGTGTGGTGCATAATGGAAGGGCATAAGTTGCGTACCATTACCATCTTGCCGAGTTGCATTGTCACGGTCACGTCGGACCCGATGTCTCTATAGTTATTACCGATACTCAACATTAGCCGTACAAAAGAAATAAGAAAAAAAACAACAACAAAAAAGAGTTTGATGTCACGCCCATGCAGTTCGGGAGGTTCTCACGCGGGCCCGTGTGTCCCAAGCAAACAGAACTTCTACCAAGAGTCTGTAACACGAACCCCGTCCGCCCACTTTCTGGTACACGCTGTGTATTGCTTCTCTCTAACGGAATAGCATCGCTTCTCGGGACGAAAGCGGCCGATGGACGCGGAAGGAGGAGATGCGGTGGCAAGGATGCACTCTAAGGCTTCGTAACAAGAGTGACCACGATACGACGTCCTACTGCGAGTCTATTGTAACAAAAAGATGAGTACAAATAGCCGCGAGGTTCGACACGTTTGTATGTAAGTTTACAATTTTATCCTCCCGTGGGAACTATCTGCGGGCGATGTGATAATTGCCTGGTTTGCCTAGAGCCTAAACTAACCCTTCGAAAGCGAATATAAAAGCGGTAATTACCGAAAGTCGGGTTCGGGAAAGTATAGGGATTCGAAATGGGCCAATGATAGGACGATAAGAATTATTAAAATGATAGGGATTGTGTGGGTAGCCCTAATGATACGGTTTAGCGGGTCGAACTTCGAGCGATTTATAGTTGTGCCGGGTAGATTTATTGGTGGTTGAAGTTACTTGATTGATAGTGGTGATTAAATATTGGTAATCCGATTAACCGCGAAGAACGTTTATAGCGGTTCATCGAGTGATAAACAGAGCACCAATTGACGTTTTACTATGATCATAAAATATCTGTTACTTACTTCAGATTGAATTTTGTTTCTTAGAGAGGTTCTACGAGAGATTATTGTGACTTTAAATACACCCAAATGTTTCGTCTTTTTCGGCCTTTAATTGGTAAGTATTGGGTAGATGTATTAGATGGAACTGTTGTATGTGTTATATTATATATACGTGAGTGAATAGGTTCGAAAATAAAACATAGTTTCTTGTAAGGCAAGGTCGCGCATCACTTAGCATACATTAAACCATAATCGCCATTTTGACCTCACAAGGAAGCACGCCGGAAGTTAGTGAATAGGAGTGTCGATACCGAAATGGGTCGGTTTCCTGCGCCGGCGACGTCACGGCAATAAGCAGCCAGCGGGGCGGCACCGCACGTACAATCGATCTTATTCGACTAACTCAATATTTACCAAGGCCCTTAGGAGGTCTCTGGTTCCCGCGTTTTTACTACGCATACCTGAGGATTGGTGTTTGATGGAGCAACGTAAAGTCCGTTTGCTTGGACCGCCAAAGCATGCTTGAAGTCAAAAGTGACCCCAAATGAAACTATTTCATATGACCAGTAATCCTGACAAACATCAGTAGACGTATTTGAAATATAGGTAAAATGCGCGTGCAACTTCCTTGCAAATAACGATTTAACTAACTGTAATTTATTCTACAGTCAAAGGTTCAGAGTATGATTTTTTGTTTTTTTTTTTCTAAAAAAAACCGCTTTTATTTAACCCCAGACGAAAAAAGAGGGGTGCTATAAGTTTAACGTGTCTGTGGTATCGTAGCTCCAAAACGGATGGACCGATTTGAATGCGGTTTTTTTGTGTCATAGGTAATTTTATCCCGAGTGTTCTTAGCCATGTGTCATCAAAATCTGTTCAGCCGTTTTTGAGATATTGGACTTTGAAATGAAAATGTCGGGGCTTTTTCAACTTTTCTTTGTCGTAGTTTACAACTTGCATTATAGATTATTTAAGTTGACCGAGTCTGAATTGCATTCAAAAAGCAACTGGACAGTCCAAGGTTAAATATTACATACATACATACATACGTTCACGCCTTTATCCTTAAAAGGGGTAGGCAGAGCACATGAAAATTATGTTCCAGCGCCACTTTTAGCATAAATGTGGGTATAAAAAATCGACAAAATGTTATATAGCAGTGACAGGTTGCTAGCCCATCGCCCACAACACACTTGTCGACAACTTTTATAATACGTCGGTCACATTACTAATATAATCTATACTAATATCAACAATAATCTCAACTATAATAACTGCAACTTAGAAAAGGTGGAAAACCCCCGACATTTTCGTTTCAAAGTCCAATATCTCAAAAACGGCTGAACAGATTTTGATGATACATGGCTAAGAACACTCAGGATAAAATTACCTATGACACAAAATAAAAACCGCATTCAAATCGGTCCATCCGCTTGGCAGCTACGATACCACAGACAGATACACAGATACACCGACAGACACGTTAAACTTATAACACCCCTCTTTTTTCGTCGGGGATTAAAAAAACCTATTTTTTTACGGAGACCTTAGTAATTGGTGCGTTCTAACAATTTTACATGGGCAGGTGGATATACACCCACGGAACATGTGCCTCGACCCTTCCCCCGCAGTCCCTATTTTTTGGGTAGACAAAGCCACTTATCCGTAAGAGAATTTTCATCACCTGTAGGTACTCGTACGAATATTCGTACGAGTACCTACAGGTGATGAACGATCATCACATGATTATTATAAAGAGGAAAGAATTGATTGTTTGTTTGTGTGTTTGTATTGAATAGACTCCGAAAGTACAGGACCGATTAGAAAAAATATTTTACCATTAGAAACCGACATTATCCCTGTTGAACATTAGGCTACTTTTTACCGCGGGAAAATGCTTCATTCCTACGGGAAAACGGGTAATCCGTGCGAAGCCGGGCCGGGCAGCTAGTCTCTTACAAATACTCGTGTATGCGGGTAGGAGGTGCGATAGATTCTGAAACCTTTCTCCGACAGTCGTTTCTTCGATGGACTGATCACCGGCAGAACGTTTCGCTTATGGTTTGTTCATCGAAAGAACTTTTCGTCTACGCATGTTTCATACATGAACTGTACAACTATGAACGTTTCGCCGACAAATTGATTCGCCGACAGATTGATTCGCCGACAGATTGGTTCGCCTGCACATACTTCACCGGTGAGACTTTTCAGCGAATTGTGCGCTCACCTATGCACGTTTCAGCGGTGGTACTTTTCAGCGAAGAGTGCCTTCACCTATGCACGTTTCAGCGGTGGTACTTTTCAGCGATGAGTGCCTTCACCTATGCACGTTTCAGCGGTGGTACTTTTCAGCGATGAGTGCCTTCACCTATGCACGTTTCAGCGGTGGTACTTTTCAGCAACGAGTGCCTTCACCTATGCACGTTTCAGCGGTGGTACTTTTCAGCGATGAGTGCCTTCACCTATGCACGTTTCAGCGGTGGTACTTTTCAGCAACGAGTGCCTTCACCTATGCACGTTTCAGCGGTGGTACTTTTCAGCGATGAGTGCCTTCACCTATGCACGTTATACATGGTAAATAACAGTTATGGCACATGAAATTATGGTAAACAAAATTATGGTCTAAGAATAGGACGGCAAATGAATTTCGGGCAAATGAAATTCGGACAAGTAAGGGCATACCGTATAAGTAAGGGGTAGGGTTGTCTATTGTTTGCCCGACATTCACATAGTATAATTTCGCTTGCCCGAATTTCATTTGCCCGAATGTTTCGTTTACCATAATAGTTAATTGGCATACTCTTGTTTACCCGAATATTGGATGTCATAATGATACGAATGCCATACGTATTGTTTTCCAGATTATTGTTTGCAATAATATTATTGAAACGTCATACTAAACATGCATTCGGATTCATCTTTGTTAATTTTTAGTTTTTAGGCACATAATTAATATGGTAAACAATGAGTATGGCATACAAAATTATAGAAAACAACTTTATGGCAGTTGAATATTATGGCAGATAAAAATCGGGCAAATGAACTTCTGGCAAGCAAGAGTATACCCGCAATGTAGACTGATGATCCATTGCTGAAACATAAATAGGTGAAATCACTCGTTGCTGAAAAGTACCACCGCTGAAACGTGCATAGGTGAAGGCACTCGTTGCTGAAAAGTACCACCGCTGAAACGTGCATAGGTGAAGGCACTTATCGCTGAAAAGTACCACCGCTGAAACGTGCATAGGTGAAGGCACTCATCGCTGAAAAGTACCACCGCTGAAACGTGCATAGGTGAAGGCACTCATCGCTGAAAAGTACCACCGCTGAAACGTGCATAGGTGAAGGCAATCATCGCTGAAAAGTACCACCGCTGAAACGTGCATAGGTGAAGGCACTCATCGCTGAAAAGTACCACCGCTGAAACGTGCATAGGTGAGCGCACAATTCGCTGAAAAGTCTCACCGGTGAAGTATGTGTAGGCGAACCAATCTGTCGGCGAATCAATCTGTCGGCGAATCAATTTGTCGGCGAAACGTTCATAGTTGTACAGTTCATGTATGAAACATGCGTAGACGAAAAGTTCTTTCGATGAACAAACCATAAGCGAAACGTTCTGCCGGTGATCAGTCCATCGAAGAAACGACTGTCGGAGAAAGGTTTCAGAATCGGTGCGATAAGTGGACGCACATAGAGGAAGCGCATGGCTATGATTGTACAAGTTTCCAAGTGTTTGAACGCAAAACATTTTTGCAACGGCTGTGCCGACCTACACAATATGCTAACAACGACAAATATCATCAAACAAAGGGTTTCTTTCAATGGCAATAATATTTAACACCATTCAAATTAATATTTGTTTTTTAAGCAGTAACGCTGCTAAAGAAAATTATAAATTCTTAAATGAAAGGAAAAAATGTAAAATTAAAATTTATAATTATTATTTATAATTTATTATTTAAATTTATAAATTTAAATTTATAATTTTCTTTAGCAGCGTTACTGCTTAAAAAACAAATATTCATTTAGTATGGGGTGGCGCATCGTTACTGACGATTTCTCAACATAATTTGAGACGTTGGTGCCGTTAAGAAGCCTAAGTCTTCTGGTAGATGTCCCTACATACGCCTCCCTAAGGCGTTGTATGAAGGAACTGATTGAGGGATTTGGTGCCCGAACCAGATTGTTCCGATAGCTCAGTTGGTTAGTAGCGACGGGCCATGAATGCCTGTGGTCGCCGGTTCGAATCCGGCTCCGAGCATTAAATTTTTCAATTTTTCCTTTCATTTAAAAATTTACCATTCAAATTCTTCCTCGTCTACCATATTCGAAGTTAAATTAAAATTCTTTTAAAGTATACCCCAATTCACGGCCTCCTCATAAGCAATTCTCATGAGTCTCGGCTCTAATTTGAGCCTTATAAGCATTAATTGAGGCTACTGATACTTAATTCCGCAAGCGGTTATTTCGTTCCCTATACTATTATCGCACGTAGCATTTAAACAAAGCATAAAATGCTTGTGTTCGCAACATTAATTTTATTGTTATTGTGTAGATATCGCAAAATACTCGTGGTGAATTTTGGGCGACCTTTGACTTTAAAACTGGAAAATGGGAACACTGTAGTCAAACATGGTAATTACGACTATATTCAACAAATATATACAACATTCATATTTATAACGTTGGAAACCAATGACAATTCCTTGCTATAACGCGCCTTGAGTAACTCCAATAAAAGGCCTTTTTGCAACGAATACTCTCCTAAACCTTCTGAAATTTACTTGTCGGTGTTAACTTCGGGATTTTCAAAAAAAGCTATATCACAGGATTAAGGCCCGTTTCTTTAAGATTTAATTAAGATTAGGTACCTTCTTTGCAGCGGTAGGAATAGGCCTAACTAATAATATATTTGCGAGAATTTTAACAATGTTGTATTTAAATCACGATTTAATTCTGGCCCTCAGGCACATTCTATAAATAAAATATAATTTGTACTATATTCGTGCCAAATGATTTAAATTATCATGTATCAAGTTCCAAACTGCCTCAAAAAGTTAAATGCCCCGATAACCGATTCACGTTTCACATTAAATGATTCGTATTGAATGTCGAAAGCGAATCCCAGTAACGATATTAGAGATATCATCTAAGTAAATGGAATAGAAAAACTAACATCGTCCTTACGTGACCTTTTATTTAAATAAAAAACCAATGGAGGGTGAAATCCGTCCCTTCCGCCCTAATCTCGTGCCGCCATGTCAACAAACAAACATATTTATTCCATAGACATCAATATTTTTTTCTGTAATACTTGAGAATGTTCGCTCACGGATTATCCTGCCAGTATTCGTTTTTCTTTCTTTCTGAGCTTACTTATGATAAGATTAAGTTAGTACACGTATATTATATGAAAAGCTAAAGTAAAAAAAGTCGAAAATGTCTAGTGGACATACGTAAGATATAGGAAAGTGATATAGATAACCAAGAATAGGTTTGCCATGTCAAGTTAAGCATAGTTTGTATGGGCTCTTTTAGTTACCATATGTTGATACGGTCAGCAGGCAGAAGTAGAGTAGCTACACGTCCAAACGATTAACACGTCTTTATATAAGGTAATAAGAGCTTATCCAGATAATTTTGAGTCTCTGCTGCGGACTCTACGCACTTTAGAGGTCTTCAGATAATTCTATAACCATTATTTTAGAACTCGCCGCTTAAGTAACTCAGAGATGAGCTACATTCGGATTTAACGCACACTGTTATAAAATAAGAACTTTTGCATATCGTGTAGGAAAATCTACTTTTAATTGCCAATTGAATCGCAATGATTCGGTTCACATCGAAGAGTATTCCACAAAACCAACATGTGTATTATATTGAATTGGCAAACAAAGTTTGGGCAATGTTTTCCTCCGGCGAAATTAAAATTCCCGGAAAATAGAGTTCCACGCGAGCGAGCTTAAAGTAATAAAATGAAATTTAATACCTATCTACTTCATTGCACAACCTCGTACGTCAATATTAAGCCATTGCAAAAACTGTTTTACTACGGGTCATATAGAGTTCACAATTCCACATACCGAAAAGAGATAGTTATGAAATATCCTGATTTCCAGCAGGATGCCGTTGGTAACAAAAGAGCATATCAAGCAGATTATTACACGGCGTATATAAGCCCTTTTTGGTAAGGTAAGTGCAGTAGGGCACACGTACGAAATTGTAATATATTCAACACTACATGGACGCAGCCTTATCATCGCAATGAATGCAATGGCAAATATTGATTTAAGTGCATTTCCTGTGGGATGCGGTATCATGATAGCTTTATTTATTGATAGTACGATAAATATCCTTTTCAAATATGAAGAATTCAATATTTAAACACGATAGGTCACTTGAACCATCGGAGTTGAAGTGTAGGTAAGTAAGTACCTACATATAGGTCTTGTTTTGTAATGGTTCTTCTCTAATAATTGACAATAACTACCTAGTTATTTAATTAAATAATTATTTATCACATAACTTTCCAAATGGCATATGTTAAGAGTGAAGCACATCTGTTTTCTTTACATTTGTAGTTCATAGTCCGTTTATTCAAGGACAATACGTTAATTGTGTTTGAAAATGATATAATAAATGATAAATTACTTTAATTTTATTACAAAAATTACATTACTCATTATCACTCACATAGGTACAAGTTTGACAGCCATGTTTCATCTACATAGATACACACATAACTATATAGTACCCTAACAACGCCATTATTCATCTTGGCTCGGATAAGTACAGTCTGCAAAGTAATACACTCAAGTATCTATATAAGTGCCTAAACACCTACAGACGCATTACATTTCAAAGCGTGCTAAATTTTCGTTTACTTACGTATGGAAATGTTTAACTCGAGCTACCGTACTTACACAAAGCATTATAATAGATAATATGTGAAGGAAGATGGGAACTCTCCGAGTTGCACCAGACACGTTTGAGCGTTCTCAGCCTATTATGGACTTCAGAACGCGTTAATGCGCTTCCCTTCACCCGTCACGCCTAACGAAACTAGACCTCTACCTACGCTTAGTTACTACGAATCGCTGCGTTAAGATACATTTGTTGGTGAACGGTGACGTGAGGTTAAAACAAGTTACAAAATAGCAGCAATCAAGCCGTTGTTAGGGTTAAAAAAGTGGATCGAAAACGGTTCAGTGCTCTCGGTGAGGGCTGCTTTATAAATCTATTATATACTTACTGCTCAGTAGCTCGGATAAGCCGCTGTATCTTTTGTATTCTTGTTTTAATTATAGGTAGATGCTTGTTGGATAGAGGAGTTCACGCGTCGGGGTGTTCACGTCGACATTGATATTGACAGGTCTAATTTCAATTCGATGACGACGCGAACCAGGTATGTAATTGATGATTATTTAATGGAAAGCCTAGAAGGGGACTAAACAATGAGTCTCGGCAGTATTTTTTTAATCGGTCGCTACTAAAATCATTGGCACGCGTATGTCGTAAGGTTTCAAGGAGACCGACATTTTACAAAACTGTCAATTTAATTTGAATCTACTAGCTCGCACAGTAGAGTCGCTTTATCAACGGATACTTTCACGCAACTCGGCCAATGTGTTATTCATTTGTATAAGCTACGGATAGCATTAAATAAAATATAAACAACAAACGGCTCTCGAATTTTTCTTCTAATATAATTACAGGTAGGGCTGAGCTGTAGGCTACTATCGGGGTCCACAGGTGGTGGATAGTGGAATGGCCATCAGATATGATGGTTAGCTGCGAATATATAGAATAAGCAGTCCCCAACCACACAGCGGCGGAACCAACAGGATGTAGCGGGATAACCGGTGGGGCGGTTATCTCATCAAAAAGTTACAATATCTAAAGACGGTTCTGTGATATGGCGAGTAAATGCCGCCATTAAATAAGCATTCCCTTGGTGTTAGGCAGCAGTGGCACCAGTACTGGCAGGGGGCCGAAGATGGGATGTCTGGATGGGCCCTTGACTAGATATTAGGAGGCGAATACCCTTCGGTTCCTGAACTGCGGTGTGAAAGGCAAGGGGGAAACCATCACACTATTCCTCCCTATTATGGAGCAATTTATGGAGATGTACAACAACGAAAATATGGTTCTTGACAACGGGCTTCCACGATGTAGCATGCCGTGGCGGTCCGAGTCCGGCAGGGTCAGGAGCAAGGCTGACTCGGTCGTCATCCTGCGAAATCCTTGTAAAATTGGGACGTGGAATGTGAGAACGATGTTACCTTCGGGGAAATTAGAAGAAGTCAAAATAGAGATGGGAAGACTAGGAATAGACATATTGGGTTTATGTGAGACGAGATGGGAAAGTAGTGGAGACTATTGGTCGGATGACTATCGAATAATACATACAGGAGAACAACGGGGTATCAACGGGACGGCGATAGTTTTAAACAAGAAATGGGGCAATTTAGTGGAAAATACAATTCATTTCAACGACCGGATAACAGTTGTAAAAATTAAATCCCAGCCCAACGATATCATTATTGTACAAGTCTATATGCCTACTGGTAGCTACTCTGATGATGAAATTGAAGATATGTACAACAACTTGGACACAGTCTTAGATGCAGTACAGGACAAGGATAATTTGATAGTGATGGGTGATTTCAATGCTGTGGTAGGAGAAGGAAGAGAGGAAAATATTGTAGGGAATTTCGGATTGGGAAAAAGAAATAAAAGAGGTGATCGACTAGTGCAGTTCTGTAAAGAAAACAATCTATTCATTAGCAACACAATGTTTCAACAGCCAAAACGGAGATTATACACCTGGAAAATGCCTGGCGATATTGGTAGATATCAAATAGATTACATTATATGTAAAAATAAACATAGAACATTGCCTGGAGCAGACTTGAATACGGACCATAATTTACTATGCAGCTCACACAGTTTTGGAATGAGAAGAAATAAAAGAAAGAACAAGCCAAAGTCCATAGATCTCACTAAGCTTAAGGATATAAATAGTAACGGTAAAGTGCAATTACAAATTAGGTGATAAATTAGTGCAATATAAGAATAATAAAATTGACGTTATTGATGAACATAGCTTAGAAATAAGGTGGAATAATATATGTGATGTAATGATAGATACTGCAGAACAATGCCTAGGAAAGGAAAAGATAGTACCTCGAAAGGCATGGATTAGTTCTGATATAATAGACTTGATGATAGAAAGACGAGAATTTAAACATAAAAATAGTATCGAAAGTGTGAATAAGTATAAGCAGTTGACAAATAGAATAACCACATTGTGTAGAGAAGCCAGGGAAGAAGAAATAGTTAAAACATGCGATAGCATAGAATCCTTAATTAAGGAGGGGAATATGAATCAAGCTTACCATATCATCCGTCAATTAGGAAAAAAGAGTCAGACAAAAAGTGCTGCTATCCTAGATGAACAGGGTAACATTTTGCTAGATAGCAAGGATGTTGCAGATCGGTGGCAAAGATATTTGGAGAAGTTATATGACGGTGAAGGCTTAGCTAGCAACGACATAGAAAAGGAAGAATTAGTGGAAGTAGATGATGCTGGTCCAGAAATAATCAGAAGTGAATTTGAAAAAGCCCTTTCTAGTTTACAAACTGGAAAAGCTGCTGGTAATGACAAGATTTACGTAGAGTTCATAAAATACGCAAACTGTGATATACTTAAAGATGAAATTTATGAATTAGTTACTAAAATGTATAATATCGGTCACGTCCCTACTGATTTTTACACTTCTAAAATAGTTACTTTACCTAAAAAGGCGAACACTTTAAAATGTGAAGAACACAGAACACTAAGTTTAATATCACAAGCCAGTAAAATATTACTCAAAATTATACAGAATAGAATTAGACCGCTAACTGAAAACTATCTAGGACCTGACCAATATGGATTCAGACAAAACAAAGGGACGAGAGAAGCAATATTAGCCTTAAGAATGATTACTGACAGAAGAATGGATTTAGACCAGGACACACACATAGCATTTATAGACTTAGAAAAAGCATTTGACAAAATTAATTGGAAAAATATGATGTCAATCTTGAAGGAAGCTGGATTAGATTATAGAGACCGAAGAATTATTTTTGAACTCTACAGAAATCAAAGAACTTTAATTGAAATAGGAGAAGAAGCTAGAAAGGCGAAGATACGGCAAGGAGTTCGGCAGGGTTGTCCACTTTCGCCTCTTATCTTTAATGTGTTCATAGAGTGTGCCATTAGAAAATTAATAGAGTCCGGAAAAGGGGGGGTTCATTTCAATGGGAAAAAAATTCAATTTATTCGTTTTGCTGATGACATTGCGGCTTTTGCAGAGTCATCAAATCAGTTAGAAGAATTAGTTACAGATATGAATGCAATTTTTGAAGATTTTGGACTTAAAATAAACATTAATAAAACAAAAATGCTAGTAACCTCAAAAAGGCACTCAAATTATAGACCAATCACTTTAAATAACAGGACAATAGAGCAAGTCGACAAATTTAAATATCTGGGAAGCATAATCACTAATAACTCCAGATGTACACCAGACATTATCGCGAGGATAGCCATGGCGAAGCAGGCTTTCAATGCCAAGAAGAGCCTGCTCAAAGCCAGAATAGCAGGCCATATTCGGAAGAGGCTTATAAAAGTGTACATCTGGAGCATAGCGTTGTATGGAAGCGAAACGTGGACAATGACACAGCGTGACAGAGAACGATTGGAGGCCTTCGAAATGTGGTGCTGGAGGCGAATGGAGAGGATTAGTTGGAAGGATAAGAAGACGAATGAGGAGGTGCTTGAGAGAGTGAAAGAGAAAAGAACGTTGTTGAAGACCATTGAGAACAGGAGAGGCAGGATGTTGGGCCACTTGTTACGACACGATGATTTTATGAAAACCATAGTAGAAGGGAAGATAGAGGGAAAGAGGAAGAGAGGGAGACCAAGAAGATCTTTTATGGACCAAATAAAAGAAAAAGTAAACGGCGCGTCGTATCAAGAGGTCAAAACAATAGCTGAGAACAGAGAGGAATGGAAATTGCTCCACCGACAAGATTTTGAATCTTAAATATAATGAATGAAATAATGAGGTATTGAAATAGATTTAACTAGTATAGAAACATTTAAATCACTTTATGTTGCTATAATTTGCTTTTGTGATATGTTGCCATAGAATCAGTACCATCTGTGACAAAATAGATTGCATTAATTTGCTACCGAGAAAAATCACCCCCCTGTTACAAGACTCCACAATTAGCACCGGAAAAAATATTTCCTTCAAGACAGATTCATTGCCACATAAATATCGCCAAGACAGTGGTTAGCTTTATCACTTCGCGTTCCATTCTCATTTCAGTGGAGTTCGAAGAGAAAGGTTCTAGTCTTAGGCTTTAAGATCTTCCATAAATTAGTTTTAACTGCAAATAACAATCGGCACACGTTAAAAGCGCGGATCCACGCAGCACAGACTTATGCACCAGATGCGTATCTAATAATAAATCAGCAACTTCCCATCGAAATTGCAACTTCTTGATTCGTGAACATAAAGATGCAGTTACTTGTGAACAAGTTTGCATAGGGCGCTATCATATGCATAGGTAGGTAACCTAGGTACGTGAACGTGTGCGGCGTTCACTGGTTATAATATGAAAATTATTATTTTTGCGTTGAAGAACCTATGCTGCATCAGCTTAGTATAATAATGGTCCAAACAGGATCATTGTGCTAGCGCTACTCAAGATTATTCTACAGTGATCCGATTGCATTCACGACTTGCTACATAATTGGAAATATGTCGAAAATTTCTGAGATGTCTATACCTACTTATACGCATGACGAATACAGAAACTAACACAAACAGATTCTCCTGGCGGCAATTTGTAAACCACATTATTATCACAAATATTGGAAATTCAGCCACCAAAATCCACGTGAATGTTTACCTAGGAAGCTACTACCAATTATTTAAGGTAAGCGTCCACAGTTCCGCATCGTACGTATGGGAATGGGACGGATCGTATCGAATGGATGCGTTTGTAGTATTGTGTCCACTAGCTGTGTCCTGAGCAGTCGTATTGCCGTAACCACTGTTCATTCGGATTTGTGACGCGAACGTACGAGCGGGAAATTATGTAAACCTTACCATTCATGAAAACCTTTCAGACTAGCCAGTTAATACTGTTTGGCTTCATGGCTCTGAGAAAGTAATTTTGAGGGATTAAGATCGTATGATGTACTTGTTTCTTTAAAATAAAAAATGAGCGCGATGCGTTCACTGATCGAAAATATTTATGATATCAATGGCGTGCGAAAATGTTATCTGATATTACATAAGCATGGTGAAACTGTTTAGTGGCAACACACTTTTTTATGTTGTTGTGTTTTAACCATATATTTTATCGATTATCTCGAATAACCGATTAGTCTATTGAATTCAAATGACGTCGGCATCAGCCACTGTGTGCAATTCGTAGAACCAAACACTTTTTTTTTTCGTGGAGGAAACCCGGTACCCAGCTCTCGGGGGAAGTCCAGGTTATGTGGTATTTCTACCCACTAAAAACTCCACGTCAACATTATTATTATATAAATGTATTCGTATTTGGTGGCAGAATGCGCTTAAACTATAAGTGATATCGCCTTTGTACGTGTAAATGGTTTATAGTAAATTTATCAAGGATTATTTTGTTCCTAGACACTTTTTATGTATCGTGTACGGTTTTCTTTTAAAATGGAAAATACCGCGATCCGGGTCACTTTTAAGGTCGCGGGGGGTGAAGCTCGCGAGGGGGGACAAAATTAAACTTTTGCCAGAGTCCACTTATGATGCGTATTGTATAACTTGTTCTATATTAACGATACTAAAATTTGTTTAGTGGACGCTTAGCTTAACAGTGTTATATCGTGAAACCTGAACCGTCAAACGGCTTACAGAAGCAGAAACAACTAACGTATTAAATTAATTAACGTAAAATTAATTAGTTGCTAGTGTAGTTTTCGTTACAAAGGCTTTGTGATCCACGGATGTTTTGGTTTTAGCTCAAAGGTGCTTGGCAATACAATCTAACACTAAAACGGAGTTTGTTAACTTGAACAGTAAATCAAAGAGCACTTTAAGCTTTTAAGACTAAGCTGCTAGTGTTTACTGGCTAAAACTAGCTCAAGCGTTTCAGGAGATATAGTGTTAGTTGTTTTGTTACCTAATTAATATTTTTAATTATTTAAGTAGTGGTAGCAGAGTAGTCTAAGGTGTTGACGGTACGACCAAAGGCATTAAGTAAGATACACGCCTTTTATTCACAATTTTCATTTGCAGCTTTGAACACACTCAATTCTATCAAGTTACTTACAACTCAAAAACAATACAGTAATACAGTACATCTAATATTTCGATCGATAACAGAGCCACAGAATCCTTGTTTTTACAGTTACAAAAACGTAGCAGCGTTAGCGTTTAGCTGGGGAACAGAAAGTTTAAATACACATACCTAATTATTTTAAACGGACTAAGCGCGCGTAATTAGTCCAACATGCAGTGCCAAATAGCAGCTGTCTAAACAGTTGTTAAAGTGACAGACTAACTAACAGTGTGTTTTGGGAGCGTGCCCTCTGCCCGGGCCTGTTTCGTAATTCGCCAATCCCCACTCACCTCACCTGATCCTTAGTAGTATAGCTTGATCCTTTATTCGTTACAAGTATGTGTACAATCGAATATCAGACTTACACTGGTTTGGCTTATGCTGCATTGGGAACAACAAGCCCTGGCGCAGCAAATGTTTGGGCCCATAAAATGTAAACTGGGGATTGCAACATCACTAGTAAAAGTTTCATCGGTGTGTTGAGTCCATCTGAAATGACGCATAATTGAAATAATTGCCTAGTCTAATAGGTAACTACGAAAATCTGGGGATGAGCGAAGTTATGTTTCGATTTATTTCACAGTAAGCCGTCATTGACATCGTCATCTCATTATACTTTCTATATAATGGATATTCCGTCATTAATATTTAATGTATATTAAAGCGTAAAAAAGTCTTTCAAAAGGCTCGAAATTCCTGGACAAGACTTCTATCTAAGCCATGAGGAGAATGCCATCGACAGATAATCCGCACCAGCGATTCAACCCTAAAACAATGGGAACCTACACACATAATATATATAGGTAGGTAGGTATGAGTAAGGTTCAACTTCGGATCTGACAACGATGGCACGGAGTGTGGGTGAATAGTATTGTATTAATGTAACGCTCCAAAGTTAAATAATTAATTATGCTGATTACAAAGAGTCGTTATAGGTACTCGTAATAGCCCAAAAGACGGCTCATATCTGTTTTTGTTCATCGCTTACAGCTAAATCAAATTTTAATCTCTTCGACGCGCGTCATCTCACACATCTACGCGCGGATCATATTGAAATGCGAAAGGCCAAGAACATTTTTCTCTCCGAACTGAAGTGTTTTTGTTCAACATGGCGATGAAAGTCGTTAAATATGCCTAGTTTTATGAAGAGAGGTTAAGTCTTGAGTGAAAATACGTTTTCATATTATTGGTTACTACAATTTCAACCAGAAATGTGGAAGCTACAAAATCTAGACCACTCACGCTGATAAATGGTGGCGAATTTTACAGGAAAAATGAGTTCCCGACGTCTCTGCGTCAGGAGAAAAATGCAATCCCGCTAACATTTTATGTGTTTCGCTCGTTTATTAATTATTTATTAAAGTTTAAAAGATTGTCTTCCTTCTGTAGTTAGTGGCAGGTAAGGATCCAAGTAGTTTAAGGAATTATGAAATAAGAAATAGACAAATTATTACACAGGTTACCCTACTCAAATCTAATAATATAGTATTTTTCACAATCGTGTTATAATAGAGAGCTTTTTAGTCGAGTACCGTGTTTAGGCCACGAAGCTTGCTGAGTTACTAAGTAAGGTAAATCTCGTACCTTACTAAGTAAGGTACGAGATTAAAAAGCTTGATTATGACACTATTGTGAACAATACTTTTTCTACGAGTCAACTGAACTAATTAAACAAACTTGGTATCTATTGAAAACGAAGTGCAACCAACGACTTTTTCATTTTTGTGCGTTGATGTCTATTTACCTTTTGACTTTCTCATGACGGCGTCCTATTGGTCAAATCCATTATAGTTCAGTAAAGGCGCCACGTGATTGGTCAATTTTATTTTAGTTGTGTCAACAGTTATGAAATGTTGAGTTGGGACCTCCATAGTAAAAAGTACGTGTTTTAAGTTTGGTGTACGAAGTCTTAATTCAAACATTAAGGTCGACGAGTATAAAAAGTATTTAGTGATATGGCTCTCGGCCAGATCGATTTCTTATCCGATTCTAATTAAAGATTGCGAACATACTTCAATTAATAACGTATCTGTGTCAAAAATATAATAAACTGAAATGAAAACGGGTACCTACAGATTTCTATAGGTACAAAGTGGACCAGTTTTAATTACTCTTCTGTTTATAAATAGGTAGATAGGTATACTTAGGATAATATTACCTACTATTAGCATTTTCGGACCCGGCTAATACAACGGTGCGGGAAGATTACATTTAACTGTCAAATCAAAAATAGAGCATTACTTGGTCTGAGATATTTACCTACTCAATTATACGATAGGTAGCCAGTCTTGTTTGTCGCCTGAAAGGGGTAGCGAATAATACCTATAGGTACTATAACTATATAACCATATGGGGAATTAAGCACTGTTTTTCGTAGTATAATATTTTCAGTGTTTTATGTTTGATTACCATAATCTTCCAACCCAGACTTCATGTATCGTTAAGATGCAACTGCAGCGTGAACTGTCCATACAATACAATTGCTTAATTGAAATTTTACGTTACTACCGTTTTACCTACCCAATCACATCGCCTAATAGGCATGATGACACATTTTGAAAAACTGTTCTATAATGTTTAGAAACATTTATTATGTACAACGAATAAGATTTTTCAAGAGAATTTAACAGTTTAGTAGAAAAAAATGCATTTTAGTTTTTAAATTTCAAATTGGCGCTAAAACGCTTGTCAGTGTCATGGCGTCCCGACTGACGTCACGTTTGTATAAAAAGAACGCAGACCTTTGATGTTTGCTACCTAGATCGCTCAATTGCTCATTGAATACACATAAATTTAAAAGTTTACAAGTCTTACCCGGCCGTGCGAGCGAGACAGCGGGACAATGCCGTATGAAGATGACAGATAACATGGTTCTATCCCTGTCTTACTATTCGTTCAGTACGTTAGTTTTCTCTGTAATCTGTGGTAATGGCCGTTATGGGTATGTATTTCTACAAACGTGACGTCATGCGCTCTGATTGGTGTTTAACATATCATGGCAATTTTCGAATTCTACGATTAAAATTTCACTAAGAAAATACCATATTTTAGTGATTTTCAATTACTGTCATCATGCCTATTAGCCTAATCGCGTACTTTGCGGTACCTAAGTAAAGCAAATGTTAAAGCCTGACGCACTTATAATGGGATCGGAAATTGAAATGAAATTTTTAGTAGCAAAATGGCCCCGACGCGTTGCGGATTTTACTTTTCCACGCGGCAACGCTCAATGCACCGGCTGTAGTGCACAAAATAGTAACAAAAATACGGTGAACTAGTGAGATGAAAATGAAAAATGTCCATTTGGTTACATGTTTTTGAGGAGGATTAACAACCATGTCAGAATATACTGCTTTAATCGACACGAGCTAGTATATATATGTCGCAGTGAAATAGCCGTGATATATTTATAACTCTAGGGATATAGTCATATCCCTGAGGAAATACGTAGCTAATATAAACCGTAAGACAGTTATATGTTGTAGCCTTTATTACTAATTCTCAAAGAGAGCGTATGAGCCAGAACGATACTCATATATATTTTCAATGCACGTTGCAGAGTTCGGTCAGTACAGTTGTACCCACTGCATCATTTAAACACAATATTAAAATGTATCTAATCAACCCCCAAACATCTAATGCATAAGCGGCCAATCCACATAGCTCTTAATTTCAATATTTGTAAATGACATCATACCTACACCTAGACCTGATTTGTAAACACTTGATCGAACATTGACCTCTCTTTCTCATATATTAAGTTCTGTTACGTTTGTTAATTATAAATCTCTGGGTGCCCTGAGAACCAGCGCCTTCAGCAATGTATTGCTGGTGGCATATGCTGAGTAGCATCCGTTTTGGTGCGTAACTATTGTAAGTCTCTTAGTAGATGTAACCACCACATCACACCAAATAAATATATTTCTTTCTTTCTTTCTTTCTACCCTATGTTTTATTAAGGTACCTTCCCACTGTATCCCATTAAATTCAGTTTTACAAACTAAGTACGCATTGCGATATGGCTCTAGGCCGAACGTATTACAAACCTCAAGAACTAATGAGCCTCATCTCAACTCATCAGTGTTGCAACGCAATCGCACACAAATTTACCTACATTATTCTACCATAGGTTTCCCTTTCATTATTCTATAATCATGAGTACATTAAGATGATTATCGGAATGGCGGGCCAGTGAAACAATGAATGAATAATGTAAGCACATATACATATACGACCTGTATGGTCAGCCACCGTGTATGGTTCAATGTTCCCGAAACGAACGCGGGCGACAACTGTGACGAGCCCCCAAGATTTTCCACAAGGACTATTTGTCTCTCTGGAAGCCCCCGTACTAGGAAATATATATACATTTTTTTTTAGTACTAAACAATGGGATACAAAACTTAATCTATTATATTTTCCTGCAAAACTGCACGTACGAGTCTCATCGTTTTCATTTTCATTCATCTATAAGGTCCTTACCTAGGAAATTGGCGTTTTGTATAGAGAATTTTCATACATTGAATTTTTCGGATTATTCAGCAATATTTGACAAATTGCAACCAAAATTTTGGTATGAATATAAAAAGCTTTTAAGCTACTTTACACATGTCTTAATTACTTAAAAATTGTTCGCATCATAAAACTATACGTAATTGAAACACTTGATAGGTTTCTACATTCAGATTTAGGAATGATTTAGGTAATAAGCGAAGCACCAACAGTTGAGTCAAAAATGTTGTAATATCTTGTAAAGTACAACATTTTAATGTGATTAACTGCAGTAAAACCCGTTCAATGCGATTAAAAAGTCACAAAATGTTCCGTTTACGAAAGCGTTCACACGTGAGAAAATGCCAAAAGTAAACATGTGCGTAAAGCAACCGATACTTTTTTTTATTCGTCCATTACATACTGCCTCGTCTTCACTAGATATAATTGCATTTAGTCCAATCTAGCAATAACATCTCCAGTAGTTAGGCACCGATAGGAATTTACGTAGCTAAGTTCCTTCGCTTCGCCTATTAAATAATTCCTAAATCTGAATGTAGAAACCTATATTAAAATAACAGGCTTCGGAAATAAACTGTATAAAAGAAAGCATTATGCAAAAAATATTAGATGTTACACAAATACCTTTTAAGCGAGTCAAATAAGAAAACCAAATGAACTAGTCTAAATACGGATGCAATATGAATTTTAATAAGAGCACTTACCAACTTGAGTCCCCGCCAAAAATAAAAGAAAACACTTCACAAAACAGTTCCGATTCATTTTTCCCATTTTCAATATGTTTCCTCTGAACTTCCGATCATCGCACAAGTCCACTCAATATAAACAATTCATTTAATCACTCTCAAATACAACTCAATAATAACAAAGTTCATTTTAAATCCACATTAAATTAATGTTCTTTTAATATTTATTTATAACTTTTTAATCGCGCTAATCATAAAGTAAGTTTTATTTTTAAAAAGTTCACGCGCGAATTCTGGCGCCGAGCGTCGTACGGCCGGCACGCGTGCGTTCTTCCGAATGCGGTGTAAAGGTACGCACACACGGCGCTGGTGATCGACCCCACCGGAACCACACTCGATGGTCGCGCGACTGCCGAGACCATGTGCACCGCACCGAAACGCGCCTTAAACAAACTCTCGTTTGCATACCCGGCGCGTTTTAAACCACTCTTAATTCACCCGTATAAAGCTCATTATTGATTAGCAAAGGATTATACCGGCAATGAGGGTGTTTTCTAGCGATACAATTCGTTTGTACTTTGCAGAGCGTACGGGCATAGAGAAGCTCATACCATTGTTGGTATTGTTTTAGAGGGAGTTGAAAAAACAATGCCTTGTAGCTAAAAAGGGAGATAAAGACGTTTGACGTTCAGAGAATGAGCATTTTATTGGAATTAATCACGTATGTTGATATTCTGACGTCACTTTTAATTGTTTTAAATAATAAACGATGTTTATTTGTATCAAATTCATTTTATTGGATAAAAGGCAGGTTGTTGGTTTACACATTTTATACTGAAACATCCCCTTCAGCTGTAACGTAATTCGTAAATCGTAATATTCCTAATATTGGGACATCAAATATTCAAATGACTTTTATTTAGTAGGTTATTTTTTACTTTGAAAAGTGCCAATCTATCTCGCACTATGTGGCAACTATTACAATTTTGATCCTTAGAATCTATTAATAATTATGCCAAAAGGTTGTAGTAATTAATGTCAATATAACGTAAGTATATATTACAACAGAAACCGAACATTATGCAAAAATGTTATAAAATTAAAATTGAATCGTAATTATTTCACGAAAGCTTTACATTATATACGTATATATATAAACATAGTTCATTTCTAAAGATCCCCAGGTTTTGAATTTTATTCTTCTTTATAAGTATTTGTATATTAACTATTAATTAATACAAATTTGCATATCATGTGTAAAAATGTCAATGTTTTTTGAGATTTGTAGATTCTACGCTGTCTATGGAAAAGTAAAAAGTCACCTTAGGCACTCATGTGTAAAGGCCTTATGTTCCTGTGATTCTGCAAGCAACGTATGGTGCAAAACTTGTATTTTTCGTATTCGAAAGGTTTTTTCGGTAGCTGAGTTCCGCACAGGAAGCAACGAGGCTCATCGGCATTTACCTAAGGGAGAAATTCATATTAATAAATCACTCTATGAAAACAAAAACGAATCGAAATGTACATTACTTGCATTCTAATTTGAACCTTGTCGTTCGTGTAAGTGAGCTCGAAATTTAAACAAGGGTTTCAACTAATAAATCCACTAGTTTCGTAAGATGCAACGTGAATACCACTTCATTTAGTATAGTACAAAGGATTGTATACCTTAACATAGTCGAATAAGGTTGATCTTTCTTTTGGGGAGTACTGTGAGAGTGACAGCACGTGTAAAAACAATATTGTTGGACATGTTGAGGGATAAAGTTTTTGTTTGACAGTAGCTTAACGGAAGACCTTATTTTCATAAGCTATTGACGAAAAACTCGTCTGCGTATATTAGTATTTGGTTCCCATGATGTCAATGTTTGTATTTCGACGTATTTAGCATTTTAAAAGTTTAACTTAAAAAAAGGAGCCTATCTCGTCTTTTTCTTGCCAAAACATGTGTATAAATATTATCTTAGAAAAAGACGGATTGTCTATGTAGCCGCGACATCGCTCACGGGCCGTCCTGTGATAGCCTGGTCTATAATAGTAGAACATTACGGGCTAGAAAAGACATGAGAGAATAATAATAATAGAATAACAATGAAGAATGAATTAAGTCTAGAATACCTAATGGAATTGACTCTGTCGATTAATGACAATAATAAAGCAAAAACACTATCATTCAAAGTAATAAAATAACGTTGTCTTAAAATAAAGATCGGATCGGTAACTTGGATAGGTCTCAGAGCCGGGACGAATGGCATTCCCGCGACTTACGGGGTCTATCCATCAGTGTGCTATGATGATGATAATGGTGATGATAATGATGATGATAGAGATGATGACCATGATATGAAAATAGTGATACCTTTCGTGCCGATGACGTCAAACCACAAGGATGATTTCAAATACTTGGTATTTTCATAAACAGCTACGACTTATCAACCTTATATTGGCAATTAAAATCGTCCTTGGCTGACATTGTCATTCAAAAGAATAACCAGTTGACGTTTCGATTGTTTAGTTTTTGTATCTTCACAATTGTATGTAGTTTTTATGTTTACTAATGTATAAAAAGTTTTTAGTTTTTGGAGGTTCGGTAATAAGCTTCATTAAACTTATTTTATTTCTGACAAGATCCTGTGTTCAAAATGACGTCATTTGTATATCGTCGGCGCTAAAAGTATGTGCCCAGGGCTGTTATTCGCAACGCGCTAATGCGGATCACTCGTCACGAACCTACGCTTAGTTACTACGCATCGCGGTGTCAAGATATATTTGTGGGTGAGCGTTGAGGTGAGCTTAATACAAGTTACAGAATAGGGGTGATGAATATCTTCGTCAACCGATCTCTACTAACCTTCTCAGCATCAGTCATCTGCATGAACTTGTTGGTCTTGTTCTTCTCCACTTGTTTCTCTTTCTCTCGTTGCCGTTTCGCCTTCTTCTGCTGTGCTTTCTTCTCTCTCTCCTGCTCTATTAGCTCTGGGGTCAGCGGGCCGGGGATTTGAGACTGCAAGGAGAATCTTCGTGAGGCGCATACTCGGTGTAAACGAACGACGAATAAAAAAAGGTTTTTGAATTTTTTTTGACAACTCGGGGATGCGTTTCAAAATTATGAGTTTTTTAAGGGCAATATTCCACGAACTAGATAACGAAAATAATTATTGTAAGCTACGGTAGGCTATTCTTGACGCCGTATATAGATTCCAAAAAACTAACCATAGAATTTCCATTATTGTTAAATACTCGTAGCTAAAAACTAGCTACGAAGCGTGTAAGTTTGCCAGTGTCGGTTTTTTTTTCTTCATTTTAATGGCAATTTTAAGGTTAATAATCGTGGGTTCGAATCCCGGCTGGTGCGAATGAGTTTTTCGGAAGTGTACGGAATTTCATTTCATATTTGTTTTTCGGTGATGGAAAAACTTCGTGACGAAAGTTGCACACATCTGCGAAGAAATTCAAAAGTGTACGTGAAGTCCCCACCCCGCACTAGGCCAGCGTGGGAACTACTGCCCATTCCTTCTCATCCGTGAGAGGAGGCCTGTGCCCAACAGTGTGACGTGTATAGGCAAATTTATTATTACCTATATTATTATTATACTAGCGACCCGCCCCGGCCTCGCACGGGTTCTATATTATACATTTATTTATTTATACATAGGGACAGACAGCGAGCGACTTTGTTTTATACTATTTAGTGATAGTGATTGACAACCTCTGTAGCCTAGTTATTAGTGACCCTGCCTACGAAGCTGGAATATTTGTTCCTGAGTCATGGATGTTTTCTATGTATTTAAGTATTTGTTTATATATATAAGTATGTATATATCGTCGTCTAGTACCCATAGTACAAGCTTTGCTTAGTTTAGGACTAGGTCGATTAGTGTAAGATTGTTTCCAAATATTTATATTTATATATGTATTTTGAATATATATTTTGTTGTTACATAAGTAGTGTTACAAAAAGAAGAAAATCCAGATAAGAAACGATTTCGAAGTTTGAAAAGAAACCTCAGTCAGATGAAGTAATACCTACCTACTACAAAATCTATCATAGCAACAGCGGGCCTGTCCTGTGTGTCTATTCAAGTGTGTAATGACATAGAAATCTAATTAAAACCCCAAGCACCCTAATTACCTATAATCAGTGCTCATATACTTGAAAACGTTTGATCGAGTCACGTTCTCTAAGATAATTAACTAATACACCCAACCATATAATATAACGCAAATTGGAGCATTATAATTAACATATTGCCTAATTAGCGTGTCTCGGGTCAATATTGGGACACCTAACATTAGAGCAATGATTACGTATACCTAGTTATAGCTACTGACTTAATGACTATCTAACACACACGTAGTATAATCCTCCTAGCGTTATTCCCGGTAGTGCCCTAAAGGAGCCCGGGGTCCGCTTTGACATCTAATCCCAAGATTTGCCATAGGCACTAGTTTTACGAAAGCTAAAAAAACTAGACCTTATTGCGATTAGACCGGTTTCCTCACGATGTTTTCTTGCACCGTAAAGCTAACGGTAAATATTCCGTAGGTACCTACATAAATTCCGAAAAACTCATTGGTACGAGCCAGGATACGAACTGCCACACTAAGAAAATGAAATTAATTACCTAAGTACTTATTCGAAAGACTGCATTAAGAAATTACCAATTAAAAAAGTTTTATGACAATGAGATGAGATACAATCACCTATTGTAAATGTGTTTGATGACCGGTTTAGCCTAGTAGGTAATGACCCTGCCTACGAAGCTAGATGTCCTGGGTTCGAATCCCGGTAAGGGAATTTATTTGTGTGATGAGCACGAAATGTTCCTGAGTCATGGACGTTTTTTATGTAAATATATAAGTATGTTAATCGTCGTCTATTTAGTAGCTAGGTACCCATATTACAGGGTTTGCTTCGAATGGGACTAGGTAAGTCAATTTGTGTGAAATAGTCTGCAAATGTGTATTTATTTATTTTATTTGTTTCTTAATTGTGTTTGTTTTCTCGTCGATTCCTGTGTTCCATACTTTGTGAGCAATAGGTAACATTGGATTGCTAATATTTGATAAATACCATTTGTAAAGAATAATAAGTAGTTGTCTACATAAGATTATATTTAAATTACAATCTTATGTATTATTATATGTATACAATACATAGTCATATACATATTGTATTATTCGCTGTGTTGTATTTTTAACACTATAAAATGATTTACTAATTATTCGATAGTAAGTTACCAAAATATCGAATAAAACAACTTAATCGATGAAACATTAAACAGCTGAACCGAAAACGAAGTTAAGCAAATTTTGAGTACACAATTAGCATAAGATTAAAAAATCTAAGAATTAGATGTAACTTTAAGTATACTTTTAACACGTTGTATAGGTAGTTAATATCAACTATATTACGACGGGTCTCAAGGGGGAGCATATGGAATCTCTTACACAGATTAAAATACTAAGGGCCTGATTCACAATCGCCGGATAAAGTTATCTGCCAGTTAAAATTATTGCTATCCTTTTCTCACGTCATATATGAAAGAAAAGTGACAGCCAACATTTATCTGACGGATACGTTTTAACTGGAGATTGTGAAACAGGCCCTTAGAGTCGTAGTGAATACCTAATTTGAAGCATAGAAACTTTAAAAACTTCTGCGTTTTTTTCAATCTGGTTACATAACATTTGTAAAGAGGATTCCAGACCTGAGATGCATATTCCAAGGTAGGTACTGCTAACACCTTTATTCGCACATGAAGATAGCCATCGATAACCAAAGTAGTTGGAAACTCTTTAACAGTTTCCAGATTTATTAGATTAGTTTATTACGTGGTGGTCCAACTTCCATTTTGATATTAAATTAAACTTTGCTTCACCACACTTTATATTATTGTATTTATTTGTTTGGGTATGATGGACTTCACAAATATATGTATACCGGTCGCATCCTAAGGTTTGATTTGTGAGAGTGTCACAAAGACGTATTTGGGTCAATCAACTATTTCTTAGATAAAGTCCTAAGTAATTAAACTTTGGAAACAAGTTCCAATCTTAACAAAGTTGTATCCGTCCGTATGTTGTGACAGGATAAGTCTGAACGGTATCCCGGTAGCTGATTGTTCTAGAGTCAGCGTGTATAGACCTTTGGACGCTTCAGGCAAATATTTAATTATTATTTTACACGAGTCTGACGCGATATTTATTTACCTTTATTGCTCTGACGTTTCGACACGGGTTGCACCGGTCATGGGTAAGAAGTAGAAACATGTTCATGTGTCTGAAGAGTCATCTACGGAGATTGTTTGACATGTAATCTTCCTTAGGGTACTTGTATTTCACAAGGTATTCTGCCTGGAACGGCCTGAACGCTATCCGGGTGTCGGTGTGTGGAGCGACCGAATACACCGTCTGTAGCTGATTGTTCTAGTGCAATGTAGATACTTTATGACGACCGCTTTAGCCTAGTTGGTAGTGACGCTGCCTACGAAGCAAGAGGTCCTGGGTTCGAATCCCGGTAAGGGCAAAAATTTGTGTGATGAGCATGAATATTTGTTTCTGAGTCATGGATGGTTTCTATGTATTTAAGTATTTATACCTATTATATATATCGTCATCTAGTACCCATAACACAAGCCTTACTGAGCTTACTATGGGACTAGGTCGATTTGTGTAAGATTGTCCCCTTATACATATTTATTTATTTATAATCTTCAGCGGGCATGGTTGCCATTTTATCACTTACCGCTGCTGATAAGATGACCGTCACGTTCTGAGAAGTATGCGAGTGCGAGAGTGACGGATGTCTTATCCACAACGATTAGTGATAACACATAAACCATGCTACGCCCGCAGAAACATGTTCTTACCTTAGCATAGTTGTATTTCTTTGAGTTTGCTGCCTGGAACAGTCTGAACGCTATCCGGGTGTCGTTGTGTAGAGAGGCGGCGTACGGCGTCTGTAGCTGATTGTTCTAGTAGAATTATAATTTTCTGGAACATGTTCCTACCTTAGCATAGTTGTATTTCTCTGGGTGTTCCGCCTGGAACAGTCTGAACGCTATCCGGGTGTCGTTGTGTAGAGAGGCGGCGTACGGCGTCTGTAGATGATTGTTCTAGTAGAATTATAATTTTCTGGAGCATGTTCCTACCTTAGCATAGTTGTATTTCTCTGGATGATCCGCCTGGAACAGTCTGAACGCTATCCGGGTGTCGTTGTGTAGAGAGGCGGCGTACGGCGTCTGTAGATGATTGTTCTAGTAGAATTATAATTTTCTGGAGCATGTTCCTACCTTAGCATAGTTGTATTTCTCTGGATGTTCCGCCTGGAACAGTCTGAACGCTATCCGGGTGTCGTTGTGTAGAGAGGCGGCGTACGGCGTCTGTAGATGATTGTTCTAGTAGAATTATAATTTTCTGGAGCATGTTCCTACCTTAGCATAGTTGTATTTCTCTGGATGTTCCGCCTGGAACAGTCTGAACGCTATCCGGGTGTCGTTGTGTAGAGAGGCGGCGTACGGCGTCTGTAGCTGATTGTTCTAGTAGAATTATAATTTTCTGGAACATGTTCCTACCTTAGCATAGTTGTATTTCTCTGGGTGTTCCGCCTGGAACAGTCTGAACGCTATCCGGGTGTCGTTGTGTAGAGAGGCGGCGTACGGCGTCTGTAGCTGATTGTTCTAGTAGAATTATAATTTTCTGGAACATGTTCCTACCTTAGCATAGTTGTATTTCTCTGGGTGTTCCGCCTGGAACAGTCTGAACGCTATCCGGGTGTCGTTGTGTAGAGAGGCGGCGTACGGCGTCTGTAGCTAATTGTTCTAGTAGAATTATAATTTTCTGGAACATGTTCCTACCTTAGCATAGTTGTATTTCTCTGGGTGTTCCGCCTGGAACAGTCTGAACGCTATCCGGGTGTCGTTGTGGTGAGAGGCGGCGTACGGTGTCTGTAGCTGATTGTTCTAGTAGAATTATAATTTTCTGGAGCATGTTCCTACCTTAGCATAGTTGTATTTCTCTGGATGTTCCGCCTGGAACAGTCTGAACGCTATCCGGGTGACGTTGTGTAGAGAGGCGGCGTACGGCGTCTGTAGATGATTGTTCTAGTAGAATTATAATTTTCTGGAGCATGTTCCTACCTTAGCATAGTTGTATTTCTCTGGATGTTCCGCCTGGAACAGTCTGAACGCTATCCGGGTGTCGTTGTGTAGAGAGGCGGCGTACGGCGTCTGTAGATGATTGTTCTAGTAGAATTATAATTTTCTGGAGCATGTTCCTACCTTAGCATAGTTGTATTTCTCTGGATGTTCCGCCTGGAACAGTCTGAACGCTATCCGGGTGTCGTTGTGTAGAGAGGCGGCGTACGGCGTCTGTAGATGATTGTTCTAGTAGAATTATAATTTTCTGGAGCATGTTCCTACCTTAGCATAGTTGTATTTCTGTGGATGTTCCGCCTGGAACAGTCTGAACGCTATCCGGGTGTCGTTGTGTAGAGAGGCGGCGTACGGCGTCTGTAGATGATTGTTCTAGTAGAATTATAATTTTCTGGAGCATGTTCCTACCTTAGCATAGTTGTATTTCTCTGGATGTTCCGCCTGGAACAGTCTGAACGCTATCCGGGTGTCGTTGTGTAGAGAGGCGGCGTACGGCGTCTGTAGATGATTGTTCTAGTAGAATTATATTTTTCTGGAGCATGTTCCTACCTTAGCATAGTTGTATTTCTCTGGATGTTCCGCCTGGAAAAGTCTGAACGCTATCCGGGTGTCGTTGTGTAGAGAGGCGGCGTACGGCGTCTGTAGATGATTGTTCTAGTAGAATTATAATTTTCTGGAGCATGTTCCTACCTTAGCATAGTTGTATTTCTCTGGATGTTCCGCCTGGAACAGTCTGAACGCTATCCGGGTGTCGTTGTGTGGAGAGGCGGCGTACGGCGTCTGTAGCTGATTGTTCTTGATGCAGGGGTCACCACCGGCCGTCAGTATTTGACTACACAAGAAACAAATATAAGTTTATTTAAGTGATTAACGAGTTTAGTAAAACATGGTCCTGCATCTACGTCACAATTGTAAAAATACGGAAATGCATTTGTTTAATATATTGATGTGAATAAGTTCTTGTGATGATTATCATTGATTAGATTATCTAACCGATTCTAATAATAATAAATTTAATACTTGTTTTCACTAATATTTTACCTAGCTAATGAAAACAAATATTTTATTACTCTGTGTTTACGTTATTTTTCTATTAACTGTATTTCTGTGGACGTCTATAATGGGCTTTGTTATGGTATCGAGTTTTGTATTCAATTTCCGGTAACGCTGTTGAGACCACAAATAAAATAAAACACGCCACACACAAATATAACTGGCACGTGTTGTGCGTGTAACACTAACGTAAAGTAAGTGTTCATCATATCATCCGAAAGACGTCCACTGCTGGACATAGGCCTCCCCCAAAGAGTGCCAAAGTGACCGATCCCTCGCCGCTCGCATCCAGCGGACTCCCTCAACCTTTACCAGATCATCAGTTCACCTTGTCGGGGGCCTACCCACGCTGCGCCTTCCGGTGCGTGTTCGCCACCCGAGAACCTTTCCGACCCAACGGCCATCGGTTCTACGTGCTATGTGCCCCGCCCACTGCCACTTAAGTTTAGCGATCCGGAGGGCTTTATCAGTTAACTTGGTTCTGCTGCGGTTGTTCGGACTTTAATATTACCTATACATTGCTTCAATTGGTATCTGATGTTTCTAGAACCTACGTGACCATGCCGGGTTTCGCCGCTATAGCAGCCTTGTGCAGAGCCGTGTTGCCGTCAGTAGGATCCTTCGTATTGAAAGCTTTTTCTAGCGAGCCCTCCCAACTTTCCAAAATAGTCTCTAAGGAGTGGTCATCGCCTGATATCACTTTCCACATCTAAAACAAGAGAAATCAATTTAGCAATTTCATTTGGCGACGACAACCAACTAATATTATAAATGCGAAAGTAACTATGTCCATCTGTTATGATGAAATTTGCCATGGATATACTATGAGATCCGATCCGGAAATTATCATTTAATGGAATTATAGGGTGTCGAAATTTATATGAGGAGCGATACCTACGCCTGAAATACTTTAATAACAATTATACACTAAGGCGATAAACGAGATCTACGCGGACGAAGTTGCAGGAAAACGCTAGTATATAATATCATAAACTCCAACTTAAGCGTAGCTCGTACCCTGATAGAATGCCATTGGTATTCATAATAGTACATTACGTAACTAGGGCGGTGAATTCGTGAATTCTCCAGATCGCAGGTGTTTGTGGCCCGAACCGAAGGTGAGGGCCATAAATATGCGCTCTAGGGCTTTACGAATTACCGCCCATGTTGAGTACAAAATTTTACGTCTTCATCTGGCCACAATGCGAGTTTTCCCGTACGCGCAGCGTGCAGTAAAACTCGCATTATGGCCAGGTGTGACGTAAAAAGTATTTACAAACAAAATATAAGTAGGTATCTCAGTGAGCACAAGGCTTGATGTTATATACATTACCTTTTTCACGTTATTAGGAATCTTCTGGGGCTGCGGCTTCTTCTCTCCCTTCTCCACCTTCTCCCCCTTGTCTTCCTTCTTTTTCTTTCTCTTCTTGACTTCCTTCTTCTCCGCCTGGTCCTCGCTGTCGGAGCTGAGTGGGCGCGCGACCACGACGTCGTGTATCAGGTCTTTCCGCGAGTTGGTGATGTGTCCTTTCAATTTAATTCAATTCAGTTGAACTTATAGGCATTGTTGACCAGTTAGAGATATTTTTAAATCGTATATGCGGTTCCGGAATTAACCCATTAATTCATCATCCTCCTAGCGTTATTCCTGGTAGGGCCCCTAAAGGAACCCGGGGTCCGCTTTGACACCTAATCCCAAGATTTGACATAGGCACTAGTTTCACGAAAGCGACTGCCATCTGACCGTCCAACCCAGAGGGAAAACTAGACCTTACTTGGATTAGACCGGTTTCCTCACGATGTTTTCCTTCACCTCATTGGTACGCGCTCTGTGTAATCGAACTTCTGTTTAATTTGCGCAAACTGACCTTGTGAAACCTGTTCGGAGAGACTCTTAATGATCCAATCGTGCGGTGTCTCAGAGTTGATGTAGCAGGGTGACTCGTACTCGCTGGACATGGCCTGGCTGGGCAGGGGGCGGGGGGCGCGTTCTGTGTAATCGAACTTCTGTTATACTAATTTGCCCAAACTGACCTTGAGACATCTGTTCGGAGAGAGTCTTGTCCAATCGTGCGGTGTCTCAGAGTTGATGTAGCAGGGTGACTCGTACTCGCTGGACATGGCCTGGCTGGGCAGGGGGCGGGGGGCGCGTTCTGTGTAATCGAACTTCTGTTATACTAATTTGCCCAAACTGACCTTGAGACATCTGTTCGGAGAGAGTCTTGTCCAATCGTGCGGTATCTCAGAGTTGATGTAGCAGGGTGACTCGTCCTCGCTGGACATGGCCTGGCTGGGCAGGGGGCGGGGAGCACGTTCCGTGTAATCGTACTGTTGTACTAATTTGCCCAAACTGACCTTTAGACGTCTGTTCGGAAAGGGTCTTGATCCAATCGGACGGTGCCTCAGAATCCATGTAGCAGGGTGACTCGTTCTCGCTGCAGGACATGACCTGGCTGGGCAGGGGGCGGGAGGCGCGCTCTGTGTAATCGAACTTCTGTTGTACTAATCTGCCAAAACTGAGCTTTAGACGTCTGTTCGGAAAGGGTCTTGAACCAATCGGACGGTGCCTCAGAATCCATGTAGCAGGGTGACTCGTCCTCGCTGGACATGACCTGGGTGGGCAGGGGGCGAGGGGCGCGTTCTGTGTAATCGAACTTGTTATACTAATTTGCCCAAACTGACCTTGAGACATCTGTTCGGAGAGACTCTTGATCCAATCGTGCGGTGTCTCAGAGTTGATGTAGCAGGGTGACTCGTCCTCGCTGGACATGACCTGTCTGGGCAGGGGGCGGGGGGCGCGTTCTGTGTTATCAAAGTACTGTTGTACTAATTTGCCCAAACTGACCTTTAGACGTCTGTTCGGAAAGGGTCTTGATCCAATCGGTCGGTGTCTCCAAATCGATGTAGCATGGCCCTTCGTCCTCGCTGGACATGACCTGGGTGGGCAGAGGGCGGGGGGCGCGCTCTCTGAAATGGAACTACTATTGAACTAATCTGGTAGAGTAAATTGTCCAAAAGAATTGTGGAAAAAATAATCTAAGAGGGTGGGAAACATACGGCCTACCCGATGATAAGCAGACACCGTCGCCTATGGACGCTTGCAAGTCCAGAAGAATCGCAAGCGCGCTGCTGACTCTAAATGCTGTATATTAACGAACTAGCCAATAAGAGATATACGTATAAATTACACACTCATGTGTCCCATGATTGGGCTAGGCAGACTAATAATATAGATTCAGATGGTTTATTGCTCAATAGTAATAAATAATTTTCATACATTTGAATAGAAACATGCACACAATATTGAGATCGTCAAGAATACATGTTCACAATAAATATGTAATTATTTAGATGTTAACGGAGTGCTGTCATACGTTTACACGGATATAATCAATTTCCAAAAAGTATTTAGGTTTAAGAACATTTATCACTTATCAGTCAGTATAATTCAAATTAAAAAATAAAACATGTTTGTCGCCACAACTACGAGGAAATCAAAATCTACAAAATTACACAAAAAAAAGCATTATACAAAAGCGCACAACAATTAGAACCTTTATTAGTTTATTCATTAAATTAAACTAATGATTTTTTATCCTGCATGTAGGCCGTAATGCCACTCTTACAAGTCAAAATTCTAACAGCTATAATTTTAAGTTTTCCTTCGCCTTATATATACCGTTTTACTAAGGAGCAGCATTTTGACTTTATGACGGAGACTGCGCTTTAATAATTTTAGGCAGCTTACTTTTAAATTTTTGAGCATTATCTTGGGTCACTCTCTTGCCATGTTTGGTCTACATTTATTTTGCCGTAAATCATCCGGATAACATAAAGCATAACAGATAAATATAATCCTTATACACCTATTCCGTTTCAGTCCCATGCATAATTGCATACTTACATCGTCCGATACAAACGAATCTGAGGGGCTACCGCGAAGTACAAACGAACTTCGTTCGAGTATCTCCCTCTCTGCCGCACTTGCTAGTTCGAGCGACAAAGACGGAGATACACGAACGAAGTTCGTTTTCGTTTCGCGATAGGCCCTCTGAGAAGCTATTCGAAAACCCTTCTTAAATAGTTATTAATTTTAACTATTCACTTACGAAACGTGTGTAAGTGAATTATCCGTGAATACATAAGATGGAGTCTTGTAATTGCAACTAGGTATATCTGTCTGGTAATTGCAACTAAATTTAATAAGTATATGATAGTGATCATACAGGGCATTATTAAATTTAGTTGCAATTACCAGACAGATATACCTGGTTGCAATTACAAGACTCCATCTTAATCCTTTACACTATGCTCACTTAAATATATAAAATTTAACTTTAATGTATATTTGACGACCGCTTTAGCCTAGTTTGTAGTGACCCTGCCTACGAAGCCAGAGGTCCCGGGTTCGAATCCCGGTAAGGGCATTTATTTGTGTGATGAGCACGAATATTTGTTCCTGAGTCATGGATGTTTTCTATGTATTTAAGTATTTTTTTATCTATATTAGTTTGTTTATCGTCATCTAGTACCCATAGTGGAAGCTTTGCTTAGTTGATTGCTTCGATGATTTGATTGGTGTAACATTGTCCCCTAATATTTATTTATTATTTATTTATTTAATATTCCATCTCATCACACTCACCTCGACTTCGCCCTGTCGATAGGTTTGTTGGGGCTCTTCTGGGATTTCTTGCGCTCTACACTAGTGTCCGACCCGGTTTTGCTTGGAGGCTTGGCAGTCGACGCGATTAGAGCTTTTTGAAACAACTCCATTGTGTCTAAAAAAAGAATTAGGTACTTATTGCCAGTCCAGTAAAATGAGAGAAATGAAACTATGGGAGCCAGCGTGTGCATCGATCGATTGCTATTGAAACCCTCCATATATTATGTAGATATAGCACGTAGAACCGATGGCCGTTGGGGCGGAAAGGTTCTCGAGTGGCGACCACGTACCGGAAGGCGCGGCGTGGGTAGGCCCCCACAATGTGAACTGATGACCTGGTAAAGGTTGCGGGAGTCCGCTGGATGCGGGTGGCGCAGGACCGGTCACTTTGGCACTCTTTGGGGGAGGCCTATGTCCAGCAGTGGACGTCATTCGGCTGATATGATGATTATGTAGATATGTATAAAATTCTTTCATATCTGGACAAGTATGTTTCATTGTTGTATGCATAGTTGCCAATAACAAAGTAACAATCATTCTAGGTATGATTTATGAAATAGCGCGCTATGAATTAGGGTTTAAATTAATGTAATTCATGCATGACTGTCCAGAGCTTCCTCTAAACCTTTGTTTTTCCTTACAGTTGGATGTTGCGGTTGCGGGCTTTACAAGACCCTTCAAGGTGGATGATAGAGCTACAATAATTATAATTATTATCGCGATCCATATTGACAAAACAACAGACAAACAAAATAACAAAATGGTAATATTTAAAATAAAATTACAATAATAAATAATTAAATAACTACTTGTCGTATATATCACACAACCTCTAAGACAATCTACACTGTTTGAATGCGACAGTAACACGTTCCGTCTGCAATCACTAACAGAATGCTGTTGTGACACTTGTGACCCCTCAGTCGCTGCTGCAGCGTAATCCTTCCCCATCAGCATTCTGAAAAAACTGTTGAAGAGGACGCACGGCGTCATAACCTCGTCGTATACCTAACCCATAGGCTTCCCAACAATACTTATCAGCTCTGTCAGAGTCGTTGACAGTCTGGCATAAAATATGGGCCTCATTATATAAACTCACCGTAGACACAGATACAACTGGTGCACGGCACCAGCACGGCACCAGTTGTATGATGTCGTCGACCTGGTGACTTCAGTCGCAGCGACAATGCAGTCTAGATTAGGTATCGACTGATACTGATTATTACTGGAAAGTAGTTTTTCTTCTTTCTGGTGCGCTCTCAAGTAACTTGCGTGACCTATCCTTGGACACGTGCAACCTGGCTGGTGTCTACAATAGGTTCAATATGCTAGGGCATATCAGCCTGTCAACTCACCATAGACTTCAAGGCTGGCCACAGTTTCATATACCCTCTTTATCTCCTTATAAGTGGGTTTCCTAGTCGGGAACGGGAGCACCCTAACGCGGGGATCGTCCCGGGTCATAGGGCAGTTCTTCCCGAAGAGTGCCCCCTGGTTGACGGGCCCCACGGCGCGATATAGGATGAGAGAGCACCCAAGCAGGTCCTCGGTCCAGGCGTTTATTATTTCTTGGACATGCTGTATAGAAACGGGAGGTAAGATGATGTTGATGATTAGCTTGGTAAAATAGTACATTGTTGAAGAGGCTGGAAATTTAGCAACTTGACCAGCGGGTTGGTCTGATTGGACTACTTAAGGGGCTCCCATATGCCAATGACCTTCGATCGGAATCCCTTAGTTTTCTTAGGTTTTTTGTAGCTTATTATATTAATGACAACGGCTTTAAGCAATATAGTATCCCATATTTACTTCAAAGCTCATTATTTTCGAGATATTTGTCATCAAAGTTGAATAATTTTAGGCCTAAAAACCGGTTTTCTGGCCATAACTTTTGTGTTAATTGGTTTAAAATTAAAACCAGTTTTTAGAGACGTCACAGACGAACCCAAATATGTGGATTTTGTATATGTTAGATCCTTCACGTCAATAGAGATACGAAATAAGTGTTTTTTTAGACAATGTTTAAAACAATCATACACAATTAAGTATTCATTTGTTTCAAAATCCGGTAGACCAAAACGGAGATAAAAGATTGAAGAACCGATAACCGTTTGACTTATACTTCTATCTGTAGTGCAAAAGTAGGAGATACGATTCAAAACTTGTCAAAAATCGATGAAAACCTCGGGTAGCCCCTTAATGGATGTTCTAACTGGACTATAAAAACATTATTGCCGTGATCAAATTTATATAATCACAGTTTAGAAGCCTCAAATTCAGAGCGACTGTCGCCGCATTCCGAGCAGCGGTCTGAAATAGTACATCACTACAGAGGCCGCGAAGTAACGGGTTGCCGGCCGAGTACATATAGATGGCCGAGTTATGAGACTGGCAACCCCTTTCACGCTGAGGTATGTGTAGTGCTTTTCTCAAACATGCAATGGAATAAATAAAAAAACCCCAAGAAATCAAACTTTAATTTTCATGTCTGAACGCCGCCACAAATTGTGGAATGGAAATTAAAAAAGACCATCTTGCAGGCCTCCAATTTTGTATGAAATGCCATTACGGGTCTCTCGTCTGGCTGCGCCCGAAACGTGACACTTCGAAGCCCATTATGAAGAACACAACGTCAATATTTCATTGCATGTTTGAGAAAAGAGTATTAATTGAGAAAAAAATATTCGCTTTAAACTATTCACACTTGGTCGTTTTATATTTAATTTTAATATTTTTTAATTTTTTTAATTTGCAGTTTACACTAAAAAAAGTGACTAAATGCAAAGCCACTCTCATTCATTCATTCATATTTCATTATGGCAGGTGATACGTCTGCCATCATTCGGGCAAGTTGCAACACAGCAAGGGCATGCACATAATAGGCACGATGACACATTTTGAAAAACTGTTCTATAATGTTTAGAAACATTTATTATGTACAAAGAATAAGATTTTTCAAGAGAATATAACAGTTAAGTAGGAAAAAACAGCATTTTAGTTTTTAAATTTCAAATTGGCGCTAAAACGCTTGTCAGTGTCATGGCGTCCCGAGTGACGTCACGTTTGTATAAAAAGAACGCAGACCTTTGACGTTTGCTACCTAGATCGCTCAATTGCTCATTGAATGAACATAGATTATAAAAGTTTACAAGTCTTGCGCGGCCGTGCGAGCGAGAAAGCGGGACAATGACGTATGAAGATCTGACAGATAACATGGTTCTATCCCTGTCTTACTATTCGTTCAGTACGTAACTTTTCTCTGTAATCTGTGGTAATGGCCGCTATGGGTATTTGTTTATACAAACGTGACGTCATGCGCTCTGATTGGTGTTTAACATATCATGGCGGGCGTCCGTATTTTTCAGTTCAATTTTATCAAAATAAATAATAATCTCTTACTTAGTAAAAAAAATATAAGCAATTTTCGAATTCTATGGTTAAAATTGCACTAAGAAAATACCATATTTTAGTGATATTCAATTACTGTCATCATGCCTATTGTTGTTTCGCCTCATTACATTCTCATTTTGTAATTGTGTTGTATAAACAATGATGTCCTTCCATTTTCTTCTCTTATAGACTCACCTCTATGAAGGCCGCCTGGTTGTACCTCCGCAGACTGGCGCCGGCCGACTTGGGAGCGGAGCCGTGTTGGTCGCGCGCCGCCTGAGCATTTACAACAAACAGAACATTGTTACATTATATTGTATTTTTTTTTATTTAGATAAAGAAATTGTCGTACATAATTATTGCCATTACCCACTGAGGAAGTATTTAAACACAAGTAACTGAGTTATCTATTAATAAATTCAAGAACTATGTGAAGCGTAAACTTATTTCGAAAGCTTATTATAGCACACAAGATATAATGATAAAACTCCATCGGACTAATTTAGACTGAATTTTTCATTTATGTATTCGTTTGGACACTTATGACATTTAATTTATAATTCTCGTTTTATATACTTTTGACATTAGATTGTTTATGTAGAAACATTCTAGACTAGTATTTTTTATAAAGTTATTACTGCATATAATTTTTATGTTTGTTTTTTTTTTATTTATAATGAAAAAAAAAACAAACTTGAAAAGTACAAATTATAAGAAGACAAATTACTCTAAGTAATTAGCTTAAGATCATGTTTCTACCTGACGATTTGAAAGTGCTTGTTACTGGGCCTACTTGAATAAATACCATTTTGAGTTTGAGTTTGAAGGGTTTTTATTTCCCAGAAGGTGAAAAAACGTTATAACGTAAAGTTTTCACACAACTCCACAACTCTGAAATGTAACTAACCAGTCAATAGTCGTGTCTACACCGGACGCCTGCCTCGGCCTAGCGTGAGCGCTCAGGGTAGACGTGCCTCGGCGAGCCGCGCCTCGCTGAGGCCAGTTCACACCAATGTTCGATATTTAGCATCCCGCTCACGCATAGCACATGTTCTTTGGTCAGGGTCATCTCATCAGCCGCGGTACGATGAGAGTCACAGCCAACCTTTTTTTTTCGTGGAGGTAACCTGCGAACCAGGTACCCCAATCCCCGGTGGATGACTGGGTCATGTGGTATTTCTATCCACTAAAAACTCCACGGTGCCCTGCATGCAGGGGACTCCAGGATCTCATGCTCAACGCACTGGAGCCCCCCTCGCGCATTGCCTCATATGGCTCGTTCTTAAGCGAGTGACCGATGGCCCCCTTTAGTCGCCTACCTAGAAGCGCCCGCACATTACACAAGGAGGCCACTCCCCTAAACGCGACCACCCTGCCGTCCAATAAACGCGGCCACAAGCCATTCCTGCAGCTTATGGCTCAGACGCGGCCAATAAACGCTCAGTGTGCGCCGATGCTATACAGAAAGAATGAAAGAACTCGTCCGCAGCTTATAGCGGCCACTATTAACTCAATGTGCGCCGGCTCTACACAATTAACTGTCCTAATAGGGATGATGACTAAGATTTTTTATGATGTCAGTCGAACCAGTTTTTGGAGAGGAACAAATGTTTGTATTGGAGCAACTACAATTAAAGAACATAAATACCCAAAAAATTGAGACAAAGATTGCCGTCGCTGGTGGCAGCGCAAAACGCTTCATACTGATAGACAGACAGGTATGACGTCACAACTGACATTTGTTAGTACAAAGTTGTTGTATGTTGTATGGAAAATCTGGCAAATTGTCGTTTCGGTCGCGAAATACTGCGTTTAAGCACATAGTTGTGATACAATTTTGTTTCTATAAAAGCGTAAGGATTCTATTAGTAGCTTTAAATTTACTATTGGACAATAAAAGAAAAGTTGAAAAACCCCCGACATTTTCATTTCAAAGTCCAATATCTCAAAAACGGCTGAAGATGTTTTAATTTTCTAAGAACACTCGGGATAAAAATATCTATGACACTGTTATGTATAATATGTGCGGTATCTATACAATACAGCCAGTCTATATCCGATCGTCTTGTTTCATTGCCGCGCCTACCCACCTAACACTGGCGAACGAGAATAATATTACTTATTAAATTTGAACGACGCGTGCGTGATTTTACCTTAAAAATGCCGTTTGGGCGTATCGAGTGTTTTAATATCACTAGTGATAATTGGGACGCGTATGTGAGACGTGTTGAACAATATATAAAAGTAAATTCTATAGACAATACCTTAAAAGTCGCGACTTTAGTGACTGTCATCGGCCCAGAATGTTACGAGTTAATGTGCGACCTGTGTGCACCGGCTAATCCGGAAACGAGAACATTTGAGGAGCTTGTGAGACTGGTCAAGGAACATCTCGAACCTCAGAGGTCCGAGATAGCGGAGAGGCACGTGTTTCGACAGAGAACACAGCGACAAGGAGAAAGTGTTCGAGACTACCTACAAGCACTTAAACATTTAGCTAAAACGTGCAATTTTAACACTTGTCTCGAGGTTAATCTTCGCGACCAGTTTGTGTCGGGGCTGTTTAATGAAGACATGAGATCCAGGATATTTGCTGAGCAAAATATAGACTACAAGCGCGCTGTGGAACTGGCGCTGGCACTGGAGGCGGCGGAGCGACACGCGGCGACCGCGTGCGCGCCGCGGGCCGCGGGCGCAGCGCGGACGGCCACACAGCTCGCCCTAGGGGACGACGGCTTGCATCGGTTCGGCTCGGGCCGGGGCGCCGGCGCCGCGGGCGCAGCGCGGACGGCCACACAGCTCGCCCTAGGGGACGACGGCTTGCATCGGTTCGGCTCGGGCCGGGGCGCCGGCGCCGCGGGCGCAGCGCGGACGGCCACACAGCTCGCCCTAGGGGACGACGGCTTGCATCGGTTCGGCTCGGGCCGGGGCGCCGGCGCCGCGGGCGCAGCGCGGACGGCCACACAGCTCGCCCTAGGGGACGACGGCTTGCATCGGTTCGGCTCGGGCCGGGGCGCCGGCGCCGCGGGCGCAGCGCGGACGGCCACACAGCTCGCCCTAGGGGACGACGGCTTGCATCGGTTCGGCTCGGGCCGGGGCGCCGGCGCCGCGGGCGCAGCGCGGACGGCCACACAGCTCGCCCTAGGGGACGACGGCTTGCATCGGTTCGGCTCGGGCCGGGGCGCCGGCGCCGCGGGCGCAGCGCGGACGGCCACACAGCTCGCCCTAGGGGACGACGGCTTGCATCGGTTCGGCTCGGGCCGGGGCGCCGGCGCCGCGGGCGCAGCGCGGACGGCCACACAGCTCGCCCTAGGGGACGACGGCTTGCATCGGTTCGGCTCGGGCCGGGGCGCCGGCGCCGCGGGCGCAGCGCGGACGGCCACACAGCTCGCCCTAGGGGACGACGGCTTGCATCGGTTCGGCTCGGGCCGGGGCGCCGGCGCCGCCGCCGCGCGCGCCGACTCAAGGCAGCGCGCGTCGTGCGGGCGCTGCGGCAAGGCGGGACATGCTGATGGCAGGTGTCGGTTCAAGAATTATACGTGTGACAATTGCGGACAAAAAGGTCACTTAAAAGTAATGTGTAAAGCAAAAAGTGCAGTTGGTGGTACGACCGGAAAGAAGATGTCGAGAGGTCAGTTATATTTCAATAATCCCGACGATAGCGATGCCAGCGACGACTGTCCATTTTATAATTTAGTGATTAGCAGTGAGGGTGACGGCCCATATTATGTATCTTTGAAGGTTGAAAATGTAACTTGTAATTTCGAGGTTGACACGGGAAGCAAAATTTCAGCTATATCAAAGCATTTTTATGACCAATATTTTCAAGATTTGCCTATTCAAAGTAAACAGCTTACCCTTAGATCGTATACTGGTGACGTCATCCAAACATTAGGCTACATAAGCGTCAGCGTTGCTTGTGACAACAGATCGGAAATACTCCATTTGTATGTTATTAAAAACGGGGGACCGCCATTGATGGGTCGAACATGGATTAAAAAGTTAAATATGTCAGTCGATTGTCATAATATTGTGGAAAACGATTCAATGGCGAGATCCTTAAAAAACGAGTTCCCGGAGGTTTTTGCAGATGGGTTGGGAACATTTAAATCGAAACTGCGTTTGCACTTAAAAGATAAGACGCCGGTGTTTGTGAAGGCGCGCTCGCTGCCGCTCGCGCTGCGCGAGCCCGTGGAGCGCGAGCTCGACCGGCTGCAGCGGGAAGGGGTAATCTATAAAGTGGAACGGTCCGACTACGGCACGCCTGTCGTACCAGTGGTCAAACCAAATGGTTCTATACGATTGTGTGGTGACTACAAAATCACTATAAATCCATTGTTAAAAGATTACCACTACCCGATGCCGCGGATCGAGGACCTGTTCACGGTACTAGGTGGCGGCGAGCAGTTCACCAAATTAGATTTGTCCAATGCCTTCCAACAATGTTTATTAGATAAACAATCACAGCCGATGACAGCGGTGACCACACATATAGGTACGTTCGTATATAAACGGGTCCCGTTCGGAATAAAATGTATTCCAGAAAATTTCCAGAAAATAATGGAAGAGACCTTGAGTGGTCTACCGTCAACGGCTGTTTTTGCCGACGATATTTGTGTCACTGGCAAGGACCAACCCACCCATCTCGCAAATTTAAGGGCGGTGCTACAACGGCTCAAAGATAACGGGTTAAGAATCAATTTCAGTAAATGTGAGTTCTTTCAAAATAGCGTCACATATCTGGGATATAAAATAGATAAATTCGGTTTGCACACAGACGAAAGGAAAATTGATGCCATAGTAGCAGCACCCGCCCCCGCTAACGTAACACAATTGAGAAGTTTTATTGGACTTATAAATTTCTATGCAAAATTTTGCGTAAATGTGAGTGATACATTGAAACCGCTATACACTCTATTAAAGAAAAATACTAAATGGGAATGGAGTAACGACTGCGAAAGGGCATTCCGTGAAATAAAAAAGGTTTTAGGCAGCGCTCCTGTTTTAGCGCACTACGATCCGTCGCGCCCTCTGATCTTGTCGGTAGACAGCAGCAGCTACGGCCTGGGCGCGGCGCTCACTCAGCGCGGCGCCGACGGCTGCGAGCGCCCCGTGTGCTGCGCCTCGCGCACGCTCAGCGCCGCCGAACTCAACTATTCACAGTTGGATAAGGAGGCGCTAGCGATCGTGTTTGGAGTAACCAGACATCACCATTATTTGTATGGAAAGCAATTTGTATTGCGCAGCGACCATCATCCTTTGAGTTATATATTTGGCAAACATAAAGGCATCCCGGTGACTGCGGCTAGCCGTTTGCAACGTTACGCTGTAAAATTAGCCGCGTACGATTTCGAAATACAGTTTGTAAGGTCTACTCAAAATTGTTTCGCGGATGCACTGTCTCGGCTTCCTCTAGGATCGACGGAAGATCGATTTAGAGTGAAGCATCGGGAAGAGTTTAGTTACCTTAATTTTATAGAGGACAACTTTCCACTCAGTTTCAAGGATGTGAAAACTGAGACGTCGAAAGATCCGTTACTGTCTAAAATGTATGGATACGTCATGTTTGGTTGGCCCTCCAATGTTTGTGACGAATTTGAAAAACAATATTTCAACAGGAAAGAAAGCTTTCACATCGACCAAGGGTGCCTGATATGGGGATACCGAATTGTAATTCCTAAATCCTTAAGAGAAAGGGTTTTAAAGGAAATACACGAGGGGCACCCGGGTATCGTGAAAATGAAGCAAATTTCACGAAACTATGTGTGGTGGGAGAATTTGGACACAGATATTGAGCGTGTGGCGCACGAGTGTCGGGCGTGCCGCTCGCAGCGGCCCGTCGCGCCGGTGGCGCCGCTGCACTCGTGGTCGTGGCCGCCTCAGGTCTGGTCCCGCCTGCATGTGGATTTTTTAGGTCCTTTTTGTAATGACTACTATTTAGTGGTCATGGACGCGCACTCCAAGTGGATTGAAGCCGGAAAGGTAAAAACCACTTCGGCGCAAGTTGTTATTAGTAATTTGCGACAAATGTTTGCGCGTTTTGGTTTGCCCCAGAGAATAGTTAGCGACAATGGGCCTCCGTTTTCGTCATCTGAATTTGCCTCATATTTGATTCAGAATGGTATTAAACACACCTTGATAGCACCGTACCACCCGGCCAGCAATGGGGCCGCAGAAAATGCTGTGCGCTCAATTAAACGTGTCCTAAAAAAGGCTCAATTCGAAAACGAAGACCCAAATACGGCACTCTGCCGGTTTCTATTCACCTACCGAAATACAGAGCAAGCTACAACCGGCCGGGAACCAGCAGTCATGATGATGGGCCGCCGACTGCGCGGGCGGCTAGACTTGTTGCGTCCGGACGCCGCGGACGCCGTGCGCGACGCGCAGCTTTCGCACGAGCAGCGCCGCGCGGGCGCCTTACGCCAAGCGCATCCCGGGGATGAAGTTTTATTTAGAGATTATTCTAAGACGGGGCGTAAATGGCAGGAGGGCGTCGTAACAAAAAGGTCAAGTCCCGTATCATACGAGGTCAAAACGACTGATGGGCACACTCATAAGCGTCATGTTGACCAGATTTTAACGTGTAAAGCAAATGTTCGTAATCAAACGAAATCGCGACATTCGCTGAGCCAGGTACTTAATGAGTCATCGGAATCTCCTCAGCCGTCGCGGTCATCACCCGTAAACAAGGCAGACGATACAGACATTGACGAGTTTTATGACAGCATGGCGGGCCACACGGAGGAGCCCGCATCGCAGAGACCCTCTCCGGGGGCCCCGGGCTCTCCGGGACTAAGGTCACCAGCGCCGGATCGTAGTCCGCGTTTACGCAGGAAAGCGGCTTTAAAATGCCTAGAAAGGTTGCATAATGCCTAGCCCAACCGTCTTTACTCTAATTGATATATTTTTTTTTTATGAACATCTTAGTTAATAAGATAAGATAATTACTTATAATCGAAATGGTTGTACTATCGGCTGCAATAATGCATGGACACCTTACGGCCCAGTTTCGCTTGCATCGTTTGACGTCTGCTGCTCACATAGTTGCCCGTGGTGCGCAATAATTAAACTAGATGGCGTTACCGCGACATACCGGGGAAAATAAGAATGCTATTATTAGGCACATTAAATACCTATAAATGGACCCCTGTTATCACCAGAAATGTTCTCCTATTATTATAATCATTAACAAGGCTACTAAATGCTAATTTATAATAGCTGTATTTAAGTGCGATACCACGGGTATCTGAATGCTATATTTCCACAGGTATCTAGAATGTTGAGATAGCTCAATGGATCAAGAAATGTGGTCATGGCTCAGCAGCCCAAAACGATCGAGGTTCGAATCCAAGCTATCGGTTTATGTTTTTAAATTTTTGTATATTTTTTGTATTTCTACAGATGAAAGTTGTTTATAATATACAAATATTAGTCATAAAGAAAATGAAATATTCATAAATTAAATACTTAATCAAAACAGCTTTTTATGTTGAAATATGTTTATTTTCTTCACTACAGTTCTGTTAAAGCAATTTTATAATACTACCTAGTAATAGTCACCTAGCAACTTTGTTACATTTTTATTGAGGTAATAGCTTAAGTTTCATTTCCGTAATTGGAAAAAGATTGAAGCTTCACCCCAATAAATATAATATTGACAATATACACTTACAACCGGGTTATCTAACATTCAAAACAGCAGAACGCGAATATAACTATCTATACCATATGTGAGCGTTCAAACCATGAATTATTGCGTTATTGATTTGAAAATAATCATAATAATTTTATTTGGGCTTTCACCGTTACTTAGACTTGTTTGAGAAGTTCAATAATATCACATTTTAAATAGTAAAGGAATACAAAAAAGAATGCAAACGGCATAATTACCTACCTACTGCAACAATATATATATATTTAATTTATTTAGGATAACCCGGTTTATAAAATATATATATAAATCTTAACGTAATCCGCACTGTTTGGCCGACAGCATCTTCACTTTTTTTTTAGTAGGTAAACTACGCGACCATTATCACGACGCGTATTAAATTTTACACCATAAACTTAAATGGCCGTGTTGACTGGATTTAATAAACTTCACTTTTTCACTCTTCACTTAGACAGTTAAATATCATAGGCCAAATCACAACCTTGTTTTCTGGGCTTCTGTTAGAGACCACGAACTGGGCATTCGCTTGTTTGGAATGGAATGTAGGTTGTCCGCTTAAACAAATTTTATTCATAATTAGGTCATCTTCACAGCTTCATAATGCGCGGTATCAATGAGACCATCGTTCCTCTCGTGCCCATAAAATAACCGTTGTTCGCTGTAACAACTGTATTCGTAAATACACAATAAGAAAAATGTAAGATACAAGTATGCACTCAGGTATACCTAAATATATTTATTATTACAAAACATATATAAACACAACTTACGTTTACATTATATTTTACCAATTAATTGTGATCTTTTAACTAGGTCAATCGAGTACTCATTGCTACGTTTGTATAGAAGGAAATCGAATCGTAAATGGCCGACCTACGAACAAAAAGTAAATGCAATAAGAAATTGGATGGTAGTTATATATTACAATAGAGTCTACCCTCCTCAATAATTCGTAGTTGTGATGCGACGAATATTTGCATACAAAATGAAACTGATGACGAATTTCAACCAACTTTACGACTGTCATAATGGCCCAATGGTAACTAGACAGGATTAAGACGTCCTAAGATACCATTACTCGAAGGTTTCGAGTTCAATTCTGCGCCCAGCCAAGTTATGGTGGGAATTAGTGTTTTTGTAATTTATTCAATGTTTGGATATTTCCTCGTGGCGCAGAACACAAACATAAGAAAAAGATAATAAATCCACAAAAAGTGAGTAGTGACAAACAAAAAATTGGCAACGCGGTTGACTTGATAAATATAATCTAAAAATAATCAGTCATACAGTTTTCACAGACAAGAAAAACGTAAATTATTTTTTTGCCAAAAAATTGCTTACAACGCCATCTAGTGAAATCTAGCTAATCCTCTGAGGTTTAAATTAACATCCATAACTATATTACACGTCAGATGTCGTAGGATTCGGCGACAAGCAATACTGTTTCTGGAATGACCATGCACTTATGCTGTCTGCTGTACATAAAGTTTGCATATGGAAACATAAAACATGTAAAAAAAAAAAAACCTTAGAGAATCATAAGCATTGTAAACCCGATTCATTTAGTTAAGAAAAAAAACATAGTATCCGTGTATAATGGTATATTTAGTTAGAAAATATAGCATGTCACAAATATACATGTGTAGATTTAAACTTTATGCATCGTGCACATTGGGTCGTAATTGGAATAAATTGACTCGGTTTTCCGACTTACTTGTATTTAACTCAGTCAATCATTACTCAATCATATGAAACCCGACCTTACACTTATTGTTCTAAGGTGAATAATAGTTTTACCTAGGTCTAAATGTGTTCCGCTTCATGACCTCAATACAACAGCTGTTGACCCAATGATATAGAATTATTATATAAAGAAATAACTGTTTTAGGTATAAGTTTTAAAGTCACAAATACTCTAATATATGTAATTAGTGATTGTATGGAGTTGTTGCTTAAATTTCAACCACATGCCAGTAACCAACTGTTTAGCTATGCAGATAAGTTTTTGTTAATTTCTGTTAAACAATTAAGGGGGAAAAGTGTTATGTATAATATGTGCGGTATCTATACAATACAGCCAGTCTATATCCGATCGTCTTGTTTCATTGCCGCGCCTACCCACCTAACAGACACAAAAAAACCGCATTCAAATGGGTCCATCCGTTTGGGAGCTACGATACCACAGACAGATACACAGATACACAGACAGAGACGTTAAACTTATTACACCCCTCTTTCTTTGTCGGGAGTTAAAAAATGCATATTTTTTCTAAACTTCAAGGTTCATATCTTTTTATGATTTTAATTATATTTTATAATTTATACTTTATTACGATAATTTTTTGACGACCGCCGTAGCCTAGTTGGTAGTGACCCTGCCTATGAAGCCGGAGGTCCCGGGTTCGAATCCCTGTGTGATGAGCATGAATATTTGTTCCTGAGTCATGGATATGTCCTATGTATTTAAGTAATTTATTTATCTATATAAGTATGTTTATCGTCGTCTAGTACTCATAGTACAAGCTTTGCTTAGTTTGGGACTAGGGCGATTTGTGTAAGACTGTCCCATATATTTATTTATTTTTAATTATAAATTTGAACATGAACATGAGGCATCATGCCTAAGACTCCAAGTGGTCGTGGTCATACCTGCGCCTGCCCCTGCCCCCGGCGCGCCACGTACGAGTGGTGCGTCTTGTGCACGACGGCGGCGCCGGCCGCGAACACGGCGCCCGCGAAGTGCCCGCCCGACACCATGAACACGGCCCAGCGCTGGAACACGGGCGACGCCAGCCGCGTGCAGCGCTCGATCCACGCGCTGCCGTCGCCGTCCGTCGATAGCTCCTCCTGGGTCAATGTTTTACAACTTCATGTGTCATTATTGGGGTTCTGCCTTTTCTTCGAATTTTTTTATGTCCGAATTTCACTTGTCAACCAACTTTTCGCCGATGATTCACTTTGACAACTAACTAATGCCAAAATTTTTGTATGACAACGTTTCATTTGGTAGAATTATTGTAAAGTCGATTATTATAATGACTTAATTTTTTTCCTCCCGGTTCACAAAGTTGGGTTAGGCTCATAAAATTCACTTTCCCGAAATGTGCACTTTCTGTAAAGGTACACTTGTTTAGAAGGATCACTTTCTGGGAAGGCGCACTGTCTCAGAAAGTGCACTTCCCAATTGGTACACTTTCTCAGATAGAGCACATACTCAGAAGGTGCACTTTCCCAAAAAGTGCATTTCCCGATATGTACACTTTCTCAATAGGTTCACTTTCCCAGAATGTGCACTTTCGCAGAAGGTATATTTTCCCAAAAATTACACTTTAGGGGTAGGAGTGTCCATGTTTATAGTACTAAGGGTTTCTATGAAATAGTGTAAATGCAAACAGTCTGACTGAAAATATATTTTTTTTATACTAATATTATAAACATACCTGGGATAACTCGGGGCACTTATACTAAAGTGACGCAGCAAAATATTTTACGTCACACCTGGCCATAATGAGACTTTTCCTGCACGCTGCGCGTACAGGAAAACTCGCATTGTGGCCAGGTGAAGACGTAAAATGTTGTACTCAACACGGGCGGTAATTCGTAAAGCCCCAGAGCGCATATGCCAAAGTTATTATGGCCTATAAGCATTATGGCCAAAGTGTACATTTTGGAAAATCGTGAGTTTTGAAAAAGTGCACATTTCGGGAAAGTTTCCAAATTGGGAAGTGTACATTTTGGGAAAGCGTGCGTTTTGGAAAAGTGCACTGTTTGAAAAAGTGCACATTTCGGGAAAGTGAGTTTTACGAGCCTAACCCACAAAGTTGAATTCCTAAAATGTTGAGTGCCCAAAATGTTGACTTTCCCATAATGTTGATTTTTTTTTATTTTCCCAAGATGTTGAATTCTTATAATGTTGAATTCCCACTTCTGATGTAAAAGATCGGTAGGTTAGGTTCGTTAGGTATCTTCAGATGTCCGAAGGGCGAACAGACCAGAAATAGGAGCCCCGCGTCGAAACTGTTCAAGTGTTCTGGACGTTCTGGTGCGAGAAAAATCGAAAGAGATCGCGCGCTGTCGCGTGATAGCCGTGCAGTGCGCTTTCCTTTCAACCATAGAGCTGTCTCACTCTAAGTAAATAATGAGTGCGACAGCAATATGAAGCATGACCTTTTTGAACAGATAGAGCAATAGTGTGATTTGAGCTAAAGCCACAATGTGCCCTTTTTCGTTCAACAAAAAGGTCAATACAAGTTTTTTCTAGGAAATGGGGAGTTTAAGTTTCTTAAAAGATCACGCCGCCAATCTGCGAATGTCAAACCACTTTGTATGGTCGGTGAACCACCTTAAAGGGTTTGGTTGGTTCTAAGTGTTTCGTCATTTTAAGTAAAACAAACTATACATGTAAGAAAACTGAGACAGCTAATTTCTACTTGCCTTCCTATGATGCAGCAGGCACCTGTAAATACAAAAAACCTGCCCCTTAGTGTTGGTGAAGAATGCCTTGCAGTGCCGCGTGGCTGCCGCGAAGAGGTCCGTAGCGGGGCCATTCGAACCCTCTGTTTCTGAATCGCTACCAGATACACTGGAATTATCATCTGGAAGCAACAAATTGGTCATTTTTATATGATAGTGTAGAACAAGTGAATACACATATCCGACACCGAAATTTATATTTGGGTCTACCAATTTTGTCTTGTATTATTATGTAACATAATTAGAAACATTGACCCAATTAATAATACAAGGTAGCATAAAAGAGACTTATGACCTACTTCATAAACGATCATTATTAACCTGATCAATGATCATTCATAAAACCTAATTTAGCCAAAGTAACATTTGCTATAGAAAACTACATTCGTTTCTCTTTGTTGGGTTGCACCAAACCGTCTGTAGGTAAGCGGTGTTCGTTACACGCTGAATATAGTCATAGTTTTAGGACATACCCGGGTCCAAAAGATGAACTGGCGACCTGGTAAAGGTTGCGGGAGTCCCCTGAATGCGGGTGGCACAGGAACAGTCATTGTGGCACTCTCTGGGGGGGGCTTATGTCCAGCAGTGTATGACTTTCGGCTGACATGATCATGATGATAATTTTTTTTCATTTTTTTATACAATGTCAGAGGCAAACAAGCGTACGGAGACCGCAACCTATAGACGCATGCCACTCCAAAGGAGTAACATGGGCGTTGCCGACCCTTGATATGTTTGAGGATGACAGCTGAAGGAACAAATTCCCTCGCTCTCAACACAACACATCTTCGGGACCCCTGGCGACCTTGCTCAACTCTAGGAACACAACACTACTACAGAGCAAGTGGTAGTCTTATTATGGCTGTGGTGGTGTGGTGGTGTGGATGAAGAGTGTACCTTGTCTAGAACTAAACTGTCCCAGTGTAAGCGGAGCCTTGCCAAACAGTTTCCTCTTCAGATTGTGTGTGTGCCAGTGGTTCTTGTAATGGGCAGTCTGCTGCAGACGAGACTCAAAGGGGCCCACACCGCAGCATGAGCAACAGTTGCCGTCTGAAGGCCCGCCGAGGCTGAGCAGGTTGAGCCGTTTGATGACACTTGCTTCGTCCACTGTTGAAAACATACAATGTCACAACTCATTAAGAAGTAAACAGATATCATATTTAAAAGAAGACACTTATAATTATATTTTAAAAGAGTTCTGATCGGGACTAATTAAAGAGGTATAAAGTTTGTAGTCTTTAGCTTTATGAGGGTGTAGCTTTGTTAAATTATATGTAGGGGATAATCTTTCACGAAAGCTCCAGTTGTAGAATTAACTTATTCAGAAAAACTTCACAACTACTCATCCAAGTTCAATAATTATTTCACCAGTGTATGGAATGGACTTTTCAGATATATTTTGTCCCGCAATTTCACTTGCGATCTATGTAATTCGCGACGGAGCGGATTCGTGAATGATTTAGGTTATATTGGCTATTACAAAAATTCGGTATATCAACTAATATACACTTACCAACTTGGTGAGACTCTGTAAGCATGCATGATGGGACTTTAAGACCTTTAAGTAAGTTCTCAAAGTTGCCTAAATCATAAATTTTCACAGTTTTAGCAACAACGTTATCCGTTTTCGAAGCCATACTTGATTAGATCTCGTAACATTAATATAATAGCAGTAGTTTATTTTAGGGTAATTGTTTATCTGAAAAGAAATGACACTTTCAGCATGTACGATTTGCAAGGATTTACTGCAATATTGTGCAATTTGCAATAAAATTGTGATTCTAACTCTGACATTTGACCAAACATATGTTTTTGACAGTTAAGGTGTTTCTGATACGTGTGATGCAGGCGTTTTTATTATAGCAAATAGCTAAACGATTCATAAAAAATATTTCTACCACCTAAATTAATTTATTTTCTGTTTTTCTTTGTTAAATAAATAACACGTTACTTATTACATTGTTGGTTATATTTTATCAAAGAATGATTTAGGTTATTTTGTTTATCATCGCCATCTACAAATCATAACACAAACTAAAAGTTCACTCTATGTAGCTTTGACTAAAATATTTTACTACTCGCCCACAGATGGCAGCACTCGGAATAAACTGTTTAAGGAACCGCTACTTAACACTAGATGTCACTCTCAAACATCGCTTTTACTTGCTTAGTATAGATGACATTTGACAGCTGCGTAGATTTTTGAAACTGTAGCTAAAACCTGAAGCTACGGTAGCCCAGTGGTTCAGGCATGCGGCTGTCAAACGGCGGTAGTGGGTTCGAAGCCCGGCTCGTGAGTTTTTCGGAACTTATGTACGGAATATGATTTCATATTTACCGTTAGCTTTTCGGTGACGGAAAAACATCGTGAGGAAACCTGCATACATCTGCGAAGAAATTCAAAGGTGTATGTGAAGAGTCCCCAATCCGCACCGGGCCAGCGTGGGGACTATACTGCCCATTCCCTCTCATACATGAGAGGAGGCCTGTGCCCAGCAGTGGGACGTATATAGGCTGATGATGAATGTACATAGTGTAGTCAATATCCATAAATTAGTAATAAATAAGTGTAAGACTGAACTAACTACATGGCTGAAACAATTAAGCTATGATGAAACGGAGTTACTAGGTAATATATCGTGCTAATTATGAACTGAACCTAAATGTACACACACACACACACTCACACACAGACACACACACACACACACACACACTTAATATAGTATATTATTAGTATTACTTAAATTAGGCTAAAACCCAAAATAAACAGCATATAAGCACCTAAAACCATTGTTAAAAATGTATTAAGCTAGATGTAATTAGATGTATAATATTTTCCTACCTACCAACCAGCTATGGAAGAGCGGGGCATCCTAACACAGGTTTACTTACCTAAAAGGAAGTCCCAATCACTGCAGGCATTGTACTAGATGAATAAGGGAAAAAAATATATTGATTGATTTATTTACTCTCGAATTGTGAAAATAAAGCTCGGTCTTTATTATTATGAAAGGTTTTTAATAAATCGAACGAGTAGCGTGCCGGGCCTTAATATAAAATCAAGATCAAAATATTTATTCTGCATGTAGGGTGTACCCTAGATACAACCAGCACCGCGACGGCGCGCGAGCTCTCTCAATTTTTCTCGCACTATCCGTCTCTCTCTTATTAGAACACTTACAAGAGGTATAGTGCGAGAAAAATCGAGAGTAGTACCTAAGTCGCGGCCGTTCCGTGATAGACGTGCTGGGTTGGGCCGTATTTCAATGACATGTAGTTGTAGACAGGTATTTGAAATACTACTAATAGTAATAGGTACGTATTTTGTATTTGTATTTTAACTACCGGTCGGAGAAGAATTTTGTATTTGGTTTCAAATACCGCACTTGCATACATGTATTTAATATCTTGTATTTCAAATACTTTAAGTTTTCAAATACATGTACACTAAAATACATATTATTGAATTTTATAATCGTATAATCGGTATAATGGAATGTATTCTTCAGCAGGTTTTTTTTCATTCCCCGACAAGAGTCCGTTTTTGTCTGACACCTTTAAAAATCTAGTTTTTATCAAAGAAAACTCTTCCTTTACTAGTAATTTTATTGACTCATTGTATTGATTTGATTGATTGATTTTATTCTTAACGGGTCCATGATATCCGTATTAAATGTTTTTATTATTTATTTATTAATTTATCCGGCCCACAGTTCCCTGTCGTCAACGTGAAATAGGACTGTGGACAGAGTCGCCCCGAGCCATTCTATTTTATTTACATTATATAAGTATATCACCTGTAATCGCTTTCTTAGTTTCTTTCTAGTAAATATGGTTGTTAGATAGAGAGACAAGCAGCGATTTTGCAGGTTAAAGAACTTGATAAAATGCAGTGGCCCATTTCATCAAGTCCTTTAACTGTATTTTGTAATTTGTAGGTATATCGTATTTTAAATAAATACTGTATTTTGTATTTTATATTTCAAATACACAGCATAAAAATATTTTGTATTTTAATTACAGGGGGGATAGTATTTTTAACCGACTTTAAGAAAAAAGGAGGAGGTTCTCAATTCGGCTGTATTTTTTTATTTTATTATTATTCTTTTCAATGTTTGTTACCTCAGAACTCCGTCATTGATGAGCCGAAATTTTTCTTTGTTCGTATGTAGGTATATACTTCCAGGTGGGTCCCATTTTTTCATAATTCAGTTAGATGATGGGATCCATGAGGAATTGAGGGGACTCCTCAATTTTATTAGACACGCGTGTAGTGATTTTGGTATTTTCTGTTATAACTCGTGTATTAACATCCGGAATCATAAATTTGGTGGCGAGGAATTGATGATGAAGACCACAGATGACTTATCGAATTCCTCAATTATGTACTTAAAAGTGCAAAAGTACGTCACAGGTTCTGATAAGATTCCGTTGAAATAGGAACTAATGAAGTGCCATTGGTGATGATCTTGGGGAATCGATGGAAGTCCTCAAATATTATCGGCCCACATACAGCGATTCGGTTTTTTTCTATAGTAATCAACGCATTTGCTATCGGAAATCAGTTCATGTGGTAAATTGTAAAAAAAAATAAGAAATGTTCTCGTGGCTTGGCGGAGTACTAAATTGAAGTCGGTTAAAACTTTGTTTTTAAAGTAAATTATGTCATTTGTATTCTAATTAAAGCAAATCATGCATTTAGCCCAGCCCTGGATACAACACACACAAAAGCTCAAACTTAATCTCTTTATTAATTATAATTACTGTAGAAGTATAAAAAATATATTAATAGGTTGGTCTGTAGTTTACGTAATAATAATAAGTATACGAGTAGATGACATTTGACAGCTGCGTAGGTCTTTGACCAAACTGTAGCAAAAACCTACTACGCAGCACACGTGACCGCGCACCGCGAAGTTGGCTTAACCCATTTAGCACTTAATCACGACACATTTTGCATCTGCACGTCTATCATGGGACGGCCGCGACATAATCTCGATTTTTATTGCACTATACCTCTTGTTCTAAGTGTTCTAATAAGAGAGAGACGGATAGTGCCAGAAAAAAGAGTGCACGCGCGCCTTCGCGTGATAGTAGCCGTGCAGAGCGCTACTTGCAATTACGCTACATACGAGTATGGACACTAACACTTTCACAGCCAGGAACGTGCCGGGCGGGCGCCTACGCCGCTACTTAGCAGAAAAACCACGGCATCGGTTACGATAGTAGCGCGTAGTGATTCTTGACTGTGAATATTTTAAGCTGCTACGGACTATGATGTAGCGCTACGACCGTAGCTTAGCAGTGAAAGAACAAATTCAGTGCCAGGAAACCGACTAGCGGGCGCCTACGTCGTAGTCGCTTTCCGCTAAATACGAGGATCGGCTACTTATCTAATTTGTCAGCATTTTCGGCACAATGCCGCAGGGGCCATTTTTAGATTTAGTTTAGTTTTGATCTATTTTATTTTAATTTAGTTTTTTATTTATTACGTTAGTGATTTATATTCTTTATAGTATTGCAAGTTAATCCTAAATATATATTAATACCCCAAAATTAAAAAAAAAAAAAATTGTCAGCAACTTCCCGATGTCCGATTTAACAGAATTTTGGTATACTAATATATTTTTACTTATAAATATAATTAAAATCGAATGCCAAAAACATTTTCCACCATACCACAAGGTCTTAATATGCCTAATATATATTAAAATCATAAACGACAACAATACCTACATGTAAGACACCTAACACGGTTCCCTATAGCACAGGTTAGTAATGGGCCTCCATTCTAAGAGAATCAAAAAAAACTGCTTATGAACGACAAAGTTACACCGTTAGCGGCCGAACAAATACAGGATACTCGTAGATGCAGCTAGATAAATATAGATATCTAGATAGATGCAGACAGCTAGCTAGGTAGCATAGATAGCCTGATTCCCGGGCCGGGAGCCCGCCTGTCGCGTAGCAACGAGCCCTGCACGACCCTTTGCTTTCATTTGTTTTGCAAGCCCTAATGAAATGCAGGGCTATCGCATTTCTGGATTAATATTTAATATTAATAACCCTAATAGCGTAATTGCGTTAACCTGAGATAATGATACCTGACCGGTTCGATATCTACAAAGCGTAGGTATTGAATTACATTGTGCGATGGTATTCATTATTCGCAACGTTTAATTTATTAGGTAGATAGCTATATTATTTATTTAGGGCCGATTTTTCAATCACTAGATTAAGTTATCCGTCAGGTAAAATTATCACCATCTTTTTCTTAATCATATGAAAGAAAAGGACAGAGCATTTATCTGACAGATAATTTTATCTAGGAATTGAAAAATCGTGTGGAGCGAGATATAGAGCGAGAGATCGTAATATTGTGTGGAGCGTTGTAGCTGAGTGTTCACGTGTAGTTGTGGTAGCAAGTGCGAGTTCTGAAAACTAGTGCAGTGAGATGTTGATACCAATGCACTCTATCAGTTTTTCGCGACCAAGCACGTTGCTCCCCGTTCAAAAAGTCGAATTAAATAAATACCTACCTACTATAATACGCTTTCACCTCGACGAGGAATTCAATATACTCGTATTATTTCCTATAATACGGGTGGGAAGTTGGAAATCCGGATAGGTATACCAAAAATAAAATTTTGCGTGGGCTTTGTTGATCTGTTTTATGAAAACGAATAATGATATGGACTGGAGTCGGCTTCTTAAAATAATGGTTGTTTGTTCCTAAAACTTCGTTATTACAAGTAAATTGAAGTAGGTACATTTAAGTAGTACATTTAATAATGACTTCAAATATTTAATAGAAATACTTAAGCAATATACCTATTTAACATTACCAGTTAGGCGTCATTTGTTTAATTTGAAAAGCCGGGATTTTTATTATTTAAAGGAAATTGGGTCCGCTTCCATGAAACCATGGGCGCCAAAGTTTAGGTAAATACGCATTCGAATTTCCGATCCGTAATTTAGTGCTCATTTCTGTACCTAACTACCCACTACCTACCTGAACAGAATATGTAAAAGTGATAAAATAAAAAATAAGCCAGTTATTAGGAATTACCTGAAATAACTCCTAACTAGGTACCAAGTTTTATGGATAACATGTCATTGACTCGCCGTACAAATCAATACGGAGCAACGACCTGAACACGTCTTCAATATTAGTTGCAGCGAAATAATAGCTTAGAACGTAGTTACCTTTATTAGAGCTAGGTATTTACTTAGCTACGGTAGCCCAGTGGTTCAGGCATGCGGCTGTCAAACGGCGGTCGTGGGTTCGAATCCCGGCTCGTACCAATGAGTTTTTCGGAACTTATGTACGGAATATGATTTCATATTTACCGTTAGCTTTTCGGTGAAGGAAAAACATCGTGAGGAAACCTGCATACATCTGCGAAGAAATTCAAAGGTGTATGTGAAGTCCCCAATCCGCACTGGGCCAGCGTGGGGACTACTGCCCATTCCCTCTCATACATGAGAGGAGGCCTGTGCCCAGCAGTGGGACGTATATAGGCTGATGATGTGTGATGTGTGTGTGTGATTTACTTAGAGCAGTATCCAAACGCGCCAAAATCATGGATCAAGATATTTAAGATGTCGGTACAGGTATTGGTAATAAGGTACCAAGAGCAAATGTTGCAAGTGCCAAGAACTCTTTGTTCGTCGGCGCTTTCTTGTTTGCATAGCCAAGGACTTGCACTTTTTAACAGTATGGCTAAGCTGGTTCGAGAGGCTAAAATGGATGGCTATCTATGAGTTAAATACTCAACTTTTCATTTCGAATTACGAGGAAGCTAAACGAATGTCAAAAGTAAAAATATAGGCATAAAAACATTATCTGAATACAAATACAAATATAAATAGTTTATTTTCTCATAACATACTTAATCTATTACAATAATACCCCCACACTAGGCATTGCCTGTCCTGTGGGGGAGATAATGTACTACAGTTAACAAAAAAACATTTTACGGCTACTGGCACCAGTATAAATTAACTTAAACTAATAATTTTAAGTAGGAACAGTGATGTAAGCTGTGGGCTTATTTTAAAAACAAAGAAATATCTATAATTTTAATAATAACATAAACATATCACGAAACGAACCACCCCCTTCTTTTCCTTTCTTCTCGATGGTCCAAAAATCCAGTCAGATGATGGGATCCATGAGGGGGTTACTAATGTGTTGCATAAAATTGATTGGCATAATTTTATTTTGCATAACAGCCCATGGCAGAATCATCATTTCGCATAACTTCCTTTGGCAGAATATTACATAGGCATCATGACGATTGTAATAATAGTCCTATGATCGAATAATCGTGTCACCAAAATTTGTATCGCATAATATTCAGCTGGCATACTGTCTTTTGGCACAACGTTCTTTGGCAGAATCGTACAATGGCATAATGTTGTTACACAACACAACAAACAAGTTTTCTGCTCTTTTTAAAAAAAACAACCTCAAAGACGGAAGCGGGAGCAAAGCTCCCGCTTTCGTCTTCTAAGCTATCCGCGATCCAAGTCGGTTTTGCCACTAAGTCCCTGTTCCCTACTGTCTACGTGATTCGTAATTCGTAGACGATCGTCGAGTAATAGGTATTGTACAATTTCTCGCTTGGCTCGTGCGTTTTAGGGTCGTCGCTTCGCTCGTCGTACCTACACCGACCTGCCTTAGAACGCTTTCCGCGCTAGTTGTCACCTAGAGCAGCACGGTTCAATATTTGTACGGCTTCGGCGAAACGTATATTCTGGCACATCAAATTATGCAAAAATAAAGTCGGCGATATTAGTTGTATGCTTCAAGAAATTCGGCGGAATATACGTTTTGCTACTTAAAATTCAGCGAAGTAAATTCGGCCATATTACTATTCTGTAATTCAAAATTCTGCCAAATGAGTGTTATGCGACATGATAGTTATGCTAAGTATATAATTATGCTAAAGCATCATTCGGCTAAAAATGTTTCTGCGATAACTGTTATGCGGAGTGTATTTCGGACAATCGATATTATGCCAGATAAAGGGAACCCTCCATGAGGAATTGAGGGAACTCCTCAATTATATAAGGCACGCGTGTATTGATTTTGGTACTTTCTATTATAACTCGTGTAGGTATTTACACTCGGAAATCATAAATTTGGTGGAAAGAATTGATGATGAAAATCACAGGTATGGATTTCCTCAATTAATAAAAGTAAGTCAGAGATTCTGAAATGATTCCGTTGAAATAGCAAGTAATGATGTGCCAAAGGTGATAATATTTGAGGAATCGAGGGAAGTCCTCGAATATTATCGGCCCACATCGCCCACATACAGCGATTCGGTGTTTTTCTCTAATAATCAACGCATTTGCTCTCGGAAATCAGTTCACGAGGTAATTTGGAAAAGAAATGTGAAAATGTTCATGTGGCTTGAAGGAGTGCTAAATTTAAGTCGGTTAAAACTTTGTTTTAATGTAAATTATATATTAAATGTTTATTGGAAGTCCACAAACTAATCAGCGATACTAACGTATCCCCCCCCCCCCCCCCCCCCCCCCCGCCCCTGCGCGCGGCGACAGAAGGTTTTCGGTTTCTTTCTAGGCCTACGTTTTTTTTATACAACGACGATGGCAAACAAGCGCAAGCGGACACCGCAGCCTATTTTTTTATCCTATAGACGCATGCAACTCCAAAGAACACAACACTACTACAGAGCAAGTAGTAGTGTTGTTATGGCTGTGGTCTTCTGCAAGGCGGAGGTACTTCCCTAGTTGGGCTGCTCCACATTCGAGCGGGATGACATTTCGCTGTGCCCTACCTCACCAAAGTGCAAATGAGAACGCATTTTTCATCGAATGGCCCAATGGATTGGCTTAGGTACTGAATTGTCTATAGGTTCATAAGTGCCGGAAGCATTTTTATTGAAGCAGTTTTCTCATGCGGCGATGGCGGGAACATGATCTTCCAAAAGAACTGCGGGGCTACCGCGAAACGAAAACGACCTTCTTTCGTGTATTTCCGTCTTTGTCGCTCGAACTAGCAAGTGCGACAGAGAGGGAGATACACGAACGAAGTTTGTTTTCATTTCTCGGTGGGTCATCTGAGCGGCCACCACGAAACGCCAACTTCATTCGATAGTATCTCTATATCTGTCGCATTTACATACTGAGTGACAGAGAGGGATGTGTGTCGTTCGAGTTTCGTGGTAACTAGTGTCTGCCGCTGGTCGAATATTTCTACAGACAGGGGCGCGTGGCCTTTACCCACAGCTGTGGCTATGCTATCAAAACAATCCATTGCAGTCATCAAATATACTAATGAATGAATTGATTTTATACCTTGTAACATAAATGCGTAGGTTTAATTTATTACTTTAGGTATTACGTCCATCTGTTTACAAATAACATGCAGGTCCTTCACTCACTCTCAATTTTATTATTATTAGTATTTACTTAATCTAATGTTAGTTAGTTCCTTAATAACTTATACATAAAATAGATTTAGTCCTCTGACCCATTTGACACAACAGAGGACAATCTAGCTTGTTAGCTATCATGTTTAGGATGCTGTTGCTACTCCCGCGCACCCTGCCTAGCAGCGAGGCCGTTTTCTTGCGCCAGACGGCGTCAAACCCGTCTGTGTGGGCCTCGGCGAACATAGACGATGCGCTGCAGAAACGCGGAAGCCGCAACAACACCCTAAAAGCATTATTGTATTGAATGCGCACGGCATTGTACGCCCGTTGAGTATATCTAACCCACATACTTGACGTGTATAGCGATGTACAGTTAGCTCTAAATAATGTTATTTTTACTTCATCTGTACACCGAGCAAATCTGCGGGCTAGCATGTTCGCTCGGACAGACAATGCCCTGCGCTCTCTCTCCATATCTACATCGTCTTTCTGGTCATCGGTCAGCAAATGCCCTAAGTATCTAAACTGATTTACCCTTGTGAGGGGTACTCCGTTAAGAACAATAGGTGGAACAAAGAACGGACATTTACTTCCCGCCTTGAAGACCATATAATTGGTTTTACCTACATTGTACGTCAAGCCATGAGATGCTGCATACGCCTCACATACAGCAATTAATTGACGCAATGCACTAACTGAGGGGGCCAACAGCACCATGTCATCCGCATAACTCAGGTTATTGACACGGACACCGTCAACAGAGCAGCCAACATGAGTGCTGCTGAGCTCCTCAATCAGTGCATTAATGTACAAACTGAAGAGCAAGGGTGAGCTTAACCCCCCTTGCCTCACCCCGCACTCCAGCCTACATGGCGCCGACAACTCGCCTGCCCATTTCACTTGGTTCTCCTGATTTCCGTACCAGTACTTAAACAGTGATACCAACTCCGGCGATAACCCTGCACCTTCCAGTTTACGCCAGAGGATCTCATATGAAACTGTGTTATCCGATGCATCTCCCGTCTTACACTTCACTATAGGCACCACCAAGGTTTTGATCATGTCCTGGGGCAGGTACGAGTGACTTAAGCAGATGTTATACAGCATGGCAAGTACCCGTGGTAGGTGAACGCCAGCATAGCGCAGGTGCTCGATAGAGAGACCATCGTGGCCAGGTGATTTGCCCTTCGACATCTTACATATAGCGAACCTGACGTCCTTGGCAAGAATCAAGGTTGTTGTCTTACTGACCTTCTCTGTATCAAGCAGCCCGCAGAGCGGCCCCAATGGCGACTTAACTTTAAAATGGTCCTGAAAAATATTAGCCATATCTTTGGGGTTAGAAACCCCATCGACACTCACAGGAGTACCAGGCTTAGCGTTCAGCTTATTGGTACACTTCCAAAAGTTCCCAAAATCAGACTTGGCGTGGTGTGATGCTAATAAGTCCATTTTTATTTGCTCTTGGTGGTTTTGACACCACTTTAGTCTGCCCTTAAAAACCTTCCGTGACTCAATCATGCTATTATACACAGGGCCGCTGCTTGGTTTACCGTGGGATATCCACGTATCAAAGTGTAACCTGGCACTCGCGTGAGCCTCGCCCACATGTCTGTTCCAGCCTATTACCGGCCTCTTACGGCCCCACGCACGCTTCTCATCTCCATGAGAACAGCCCGCAGCCCGACACAATACATTTGTTACATTAAAATATGTCTTGTTATGAGTGTCATCATTACAATGATTACCACAACATTGCACCAACTCCGCAGGGAAATCGATACTTTTTAAACCGTCATCACATAATTTCTGATACTCACTGATCTGATCACCATTACGTTCACCCCAACGAATTTTATTGGGGGCGAAAGATGCCAAAACCGTTTTTCTCTGCGTGATATTCAAATTACACTTAACAACAAGCGGGAGGTGATCAGACCAGTACACATCAGATTTGACGCACGCGTCAACAACACACTGCTGCGCAGCACTCGTCACAACACAATGGTCCAACCACCGCCGGCAGCCATGAGCCTCACTAAAAAATGTGAACGTATCCGAAGATATACCTAGTTTTTCTACATCAATGCATACCCAATCCTGTTCCATTGAAAACAGACACAGCTCACTGTAAAATCTAGTATTAGGGTGCGCATTAAAGTCACCGAGCATAAAAGCAGATTCGACACTATTCTCCTCAATTATAGCATTCACTAACCCTAGACAATCAGTCAGCTCCGTCAAGTTCTCAGCGCAGTCTGTAGGCATGTATAAGCTAAACACTAGTAGTGACCGGTCACTTATATTAATACGCACTGCCGCTATTCGCGGATTACCGCATGCAATCACAGAAACGCACTGAAATACTGATTTACGCCAGAGGATGGCAACTCCGCCGAACGGCCTACCTCTCAACAGGCCCGCACTTGTGTCCATCGCTGAAACTCCGGTGCTACCGAAGTCCTCATGTATACTTGCCAGGAAGGTCAAGTCTGTATCCGCCAGCCACGTCTCTTGCAGAGCAATTATGTCCGCGAACTTACACAGTTCTCTGATGCCCTCCACAGACCTCTTAATATTTTTACAATTATATGTAACAAAATTTGTACTATACATTACACCGAACTGTTTGTTTTCTGCTCGCCTTGAGGCTCATTTTTTCTGTACGGCCTGAAACGTCGACAGGTTACACCGTCAGGCCAGAATTCTTCCTTTAGGTAAAAGCCCATTTTATGTCTGGCCACCACTATTTTATAGCAATTGTACCCCTTGTCCTCTTTCATGTTTATTTTGCGGAGCAGCACTTTTTCTTGTGTCTTGGATAAGATAAAGTCCAATATATCACCTTCAGAAACATCCTTGTGGACATACGATACAAACAGGGAGGCCTTTAACTCTGCCGATTTAAATTTGTCGCCCGGCTCAGTTACCGCCGTACCTCTCGTGACTCTTGTTTTAGTATTAGAGTTCCTATGTTTCTTCTTGTGATCAACTTTCTCCCATTTCCCTTTAGCTTTCTTTTGCTTTTGTACTCCCATGCTACCATTATCTACGTCACGAGCACAAGCCGCCGACGCTACGGTGTGAGAGGCGGCCGCAGCGTACGACGGGAGCTCGCGCTGGGAGATAACGACTTCGTCGTGTGCGCGTGCGCAGTCCGTTTGCAGCCGCGAACTAGATTCGATGTCTATGTTGCTGTTGCTTCGCTCTTTATGTCGCAGCGGTACGGGTGAGCGAGATGGTAGACCGCTTTCTCGATAAACCGGAGTCTGTTTTCGCTGCTCCGGTGTACTATTATTTGCCGATTGGGTGGGTGACAAATTTAACATGCCACACGGTCCGCTCTGCTCCAATACATAACCACCTCGCCTAGTGTTTACATTTAGTGCAGTGTGACTATTTTGGATTAAAGATGCATATTTCATGTTCTCTAGCTCGCACTTTACGTCCGTAAGGTGATCCATTGTTATGTAAGTATCTTTAATAGTCCTTACTTCAGACTGTAATACTATAATATCTTTTAATAATCTTGAAACGTCTATGTGATCAAATGTTAACGCTGGCAATTTATGCAGCTCCCTCGCTACAAAAATAGGCACTTTGTCAGGTTCCGTGTTTTTAAAAACACTCACTATATCTTCCAAGTCCTTTTGCTCTTTATTAACCCGTCTATTGATGTTCTTGATCGAAGTGGATATCGACGCGAACAACAAATCCTTTGCTGCACTGATGTCAGTTGACGAAAACGCACTTATACTTAATTTCACTAGACTTATCTCGTCCATCACGTTCAATTTATTCTGAATAAAGCATAATAGCTCATTGATGAAAATATTGCACTGTGTACACTTTAAAAAATTGTTAGCCATCTCGATTCTGTGCCCGTCCGCCATAACGGTCGCGCATAGACTCATGATTAGATAGATTTATTCTCTCCTAGGTAGCATCTTGGTTAGCAAGAACCATGTTTGTTTAACATTTTGGAAGCTTTACTAGTACGGATTATTTTTCTAGTCATAAATGGCCTTTTCAATCCGAAGCACTCGTGGTACGTAGGTATGGCTAAACAATTGCTTTGTTGGACCAATGGGTCTAAAGATAAGATCCGGTCTAAAGATAAGAAGGATAATCCGCACTGTACCTGTCAAATGGACTGAGGGTTGCTCAGGGACCCGCCCGGTATCCCCTACGAGGGTTTTTGAAAGGGTTTTTCGTAATGCTTTGCTTACCAAAGCCGATGCTCCTCAAAACCCATTCATTTGGCTAATAAAGCGCTCCAATACGCGTATCCCCTTCAAAAGGTTTTTGAAAGGGTTTGCTTACCAAAGCCGATGCTCCTCAATACCCATTCATTTGGCTTTTAAAGCACAATAAATGGGTATTCAACACGAGGAAGCGGTTCAACCCTTTAAAAAGCGCTTAAAAAAGCCTTTCGAAAGGGTTTTACTATCAGTAGCGGTAGCGCCCCGTTCGGGAAACCCCTTCATATGGCTTAAGTAAACTGATGCGTTGAGGGACAACAAGTGATTTGGGCTATGAAACAAACGACTAATCCATTCAAAGGCTTTTTTCTGGGAAGGGGTTACGGTATCTGTGATAACCTGACTAAATTAAAATCACCACAGAATGCGAAAAAAAATATTCGGCATAGTGCTCATGTATCGGCTTACGAAATGATGATTGATGAATGTGTTTCCCGCACCTGCCTTGCCACAAACGTACAGCACGTAATCCGGACAAACGAATTTTTGGCCCTTCGTTCGCTTCGCTCGCTCTTTCTAAAAAAATAGACTCTTATTACTACTAGTAACAGGTCGAGTTAGCCCGGCCGAATTTTACCTTCCCATACAAACGTAGTTATGCTCTCATTTTAAAACTACCTGTTGGATTGTGACGAAACTTTGCATATACAATAACATGGGGTATATCTATGTCTGTAATTAGTTTATATGGTTTCAGTTATTAAAACAAACGAAATACAGCTAAAATAGGTTTTGTATGAAAAACTTAAATTCGCCGTATTTTTTTTATTCTAGGAGCTGTAGCTACATAAACTAATTACAGACATATATATACATTATGGCATTGTATATGCAAAGTTTCGTCACAATCCAATACGTAGTTTTAAAATGAGAGCGTAACTACGTTTGTATGGAGAATCGAGCTTACTGCGGCCTCTTAAAAACTAAACTAACTATAAAAAGCAGTATCACTGCCAGGAACCCACCTAGCGAGCGACTACGCCGTAGCCGCTTTGCGCTACGCCACGAAAAACCACGGGATCTGCTACGAGCGTAGCGCGTAGCGATTCTTGGCAGTGAAAGTGTTAAAAAAAGTCATGGATTTTACAAGCAACGAACACACGTTGCTTGTACAATTTTTTATATCTTTATTTAAACATTGCTAGTAATAGTTTTATGCAAAACTGTTGGTTTTTTTTATTGTAGAGTAACTTTATTTTACTTCATAAGCGTGTACGCCTGCAAAGGTAAAGTTCAGTGAAACTTTTTATGGCACTGTAACCTGAATACGTAATGTATTTAATTTCTCACGAAAGTTTAAATTCGTTCTATTTGTTTATAGAGAAGATCGGTATATTGAGGGCACGACTAATGATGATGGTGACAAAGCTTGTCGGTGTTACTACGTGGAAAACTATACTGGAAAACTATACCGTTCAGCATTCCTTGGCAGTTTTCGGTACAACAGAAAAACATACATGGTAACTGGATATATTGTAATTGTAAACGAAAGGTAGTAGTTACATAAGTTTTTTGAAGTTATTAATTTTTAAAAATTGGCATAATTATTCAGTCATGTTGTAGATAGCTACACGGAAAAATCTCGAATAGTCGAACAAAACTCTGCTGACATTTTTTTTGTAATTTGTCGGCCAATTATTAGAAATAGTTTTGTATTCAAATAGTCATTTTAAATGGTTAAATGTTTATAGGATCCAGCTCTTTAACTCGGAAACTCGAAAATCGGTTAGGTAGTTATATTTAAGTTTATTTAGTGGTATGTTTTTAATTTTCTTTAGTGAGTACAATACAACATGCACCTACCGTGTCCATGGGTCATTTCACCTGTTTATGTGTTTATTTAAATAAATAATAAATCAGCCAAGTGCGTGTCGGGCCATGCGCAGTGTAGGGTTCCGTAGTTGCCTGTCTTTCTTAATTACATCGACATTCGACACGCGCGCGCTAACTAAATGGTTGCGTCGGTCGAATTTGTACGAAAGTTGGCCTTTCTAACTTCATTTCAAGTTGAGCGATTATTACTCGGTAACTAGTTTTGCATACTTAGCCGTGATATATTTCCTTTGAAATTCGTTATATATGTACTACTGCCACGATTTTTTCCACATTCCCAGTAGCAGCCATTTACCCGAACATTAACGTGGGCTTTAAAGCGCAATATCTCGCAAACAAATCGTTTACCTATTTGATTAATCGTTTAAAAACCCATAATATTTTTGTACAAGTTATCCAAAGATACAACAGAATAAGTAATAGTACACGATACACCACACTATGGGTTTAACGAAAAAAAAACATCCCCACTTTAGGCGTAGGAGAGGTACCGCAATTTTTTTTTTTTAAGATTTTATTCTTTTGTTTTGTCGGCGGGATCGATTTATATACCCATATTAGGAGAACAATATTTCTTTGCTATTCCGCTAAAAAACGTGCTGGTCTATTAGTGAAGATAAGATGCAACTATTTGCGTAAAAACATGCAAAAAATTACAGCAAACCACCACCAATAATGACAAAAACCAAAGGATTGCGTCTAAGTGTTCTAGAACAATTAGAAATAATTAGGTACAGCAATAGAGGCGTTATTATCAACGAACAATTGAATGTTGCGTCATCACCGTTGTTACGTGTTCTTCCATCTCTTTCACGCATGAACGGTAGTATGGGGGGACAGAATATAAATATGGCGGATGGCTCCGGGCTGGTCATTTGCTCAGTGGACGTGGCGCAAGCAACATCTCCTGCCAGCATCTCCTGATGATGCCTCGTAGAGAGGCGAAACACGTGTCGAGGTTTTTGTCATTATTGGTGGTGGTTTGCTGTAATTTTTTGCATGTTTTTACGCAAATAGTTGCATCTTATCTTCACTAATAGACCAGCACGTTTTTTAGCGGAATAGCAAAGAAATATTGTTCTCCTAATATATCATGGACTTCCGCAAAGTAACGCCTGATTCAATAAATTATTTTATATACCCATGCCGAATTACAGTTTTCTAGTAGTAATGGTTACTGAGCTAAGCCGAAGACGGACGGACGGCCAGGCGGACATGGTTCCTTGTTGACTACAGAACCCTAAAAAAGTAGAAGTGCGATAGAAATGGCGAGTAAGAATGAGTTTTAATGTGTAATGTTCTTATTATTGTATTGATGCTGCATGTGCGTGCTGTCGTGCGTGTAGTGCGTCCATTACATCTCATTTCATATTTATGTTTATTTCTCTCTCTCCTATCCCAATAATATATTAGTATGTAGGTTATACGTATATTAATATTGTTTGACGTTTCCGTGAGTTACCAACAACGGTGCTAGCTAAAAATCCTGTTAGTTATTATTATGGAGTGTTTGACACGTCAGCGTACTGCTAAGCCAGTCCGGTCCACTGCCTCAGCAACCTTTATTTCATGTTTTATGCGTTTTTCTTGTTTATTTTATGGTTTAATATGTGTGTCCTGTGTGTTTGTGAATAAATGTATCTTTGGAGCTAGTATCTGCTACGCCGTAACTAAAAGCATCTTAATGGCGAACGTAAAAAACACAATTGTAATATTTTTCAAAAGAAGTCTTTCATAAAAGCATTCCCAATATTTTCAGAGTTTCAGATGTCGGATGGATCGAACCGCTTGAAACTTAATACGTATTTAATCACAAGGAAAATTATTGAAATAAACATATTTCTCGGTTGTCATCATTATTTCTGATTATACCTTTTATAAAGTATATGCTTCTGTTCCTGGTATTGCAAGTTCTCTGAAATGGGAATTAATATATATTTCATCTGATATTAATTTCCTAGAAACACCCCTTTGCCCCCTTTTCAGCTAGCACTGCAATATCTGTTCTGAGAAATTTTGGTTGTACTGCGCTATTTTTGGGGCGTGACTTGGATGTAAATTAATTCTTGGGATTGCATGGGATTCTAGTAATTGTGATGTGGTGTGAGTGGCCACGCCCACCCTGGGGCACGCCCACTTGTTTCACAGCCTACGAGAGAAGTGCGCCCGCCGCATTCTGCCTCCGGACGCCAGCTGGAACGCAGCATCCCTTAACAAAGTTCTAGATATTACCTGGGCATCTATTTATATAATTCAGTGCAGTGTCATCAGTCGCAGCGCAGTAAAAGCAGGTATGTCGCCTTCACTTAGTTATTTTTCTTTTTAAAATTAATTTAAGCTTTTTAAGTTAATGTTAATAACAACTGAACTACCGATCTTTAGTATAGGTTTTTTTTTTATACATGGTGCCCCGAAGTATTTCCAGATTTTAACAGTGTCAGCTAATTTCGGCTCCTTTTTCTATAATAATTTATTAAAATTTATGGCTTGACCAGTAAAAAAGGATGTTTGAAAATATTGAATAAAGTTTCGTGATACAACAGCGCGAATTGATAACAACGTCAATTTTATTTGAACGTATATTCGCAATAATATCCCCAGGTTGCAAACGAAAACATTAAATATGATTAAATAACACACTTAATAAAATGCATATCGCGTAGGTGGTCAACTTAAGCAAAGTTTCTAATACTTACTTACAGTATATTTTTTTATTTAAAAAATCAACTTTTTTTTATCTTATATAACAAATTTATCACGTGCGAGACAAGTCCTTGCAAAACATGCACATCTTCCGATATTAGGAAAATACCAGACTTCCGGTTCATCGAGTGCGTCTACTTACACACAAAATCCACTTGTTGGATTCATCTGGGCCTGCGGGCAAGCGATTAACGCTTTAACGCGTATCTGATTAGTGTTCAATTTTTAATGCGACATCCCACTACGTGCGGGAAATATTAGGTCACGGTGTTGTTCTGTTAAATCAATATTTTTGGGCAATCGATCTTGCGGCGGACTTGAGCTGCAAGCTTGAAAATAAAGCGGTGAAGGGAAAAGATGAATAAGTATGTCTTATTCGACTGAGATTGGATTGTAAGTTACGTATTTTAATGTATTTCTAAATTAGTATTGATCGATTAAATAAATTGTTACCTGGCCATTATTTATTGAACCGTGTTTTATTTGACCCGCATTCAATTGTAGGAGTTATGTTGATAAGTACTAAAAAAATTACTGATAAATAAACTTACGTAAAACGATAAAACTCGCGACTTATATATATATACAAAAAGTGTCTGATCAATGATGAATAATACCTGTTTTTCTTTGGAGTATTTTTCTTCCTATATATATGTTTTTTCCGACTTTTTAGTATATTTCTTCCGGTAGATAAAAACAATAATGTTTTTGTGATTTCGAGAGAGCTTAACATTTTCGAGAGAAAAACCTTGAAACATTATAACAATACCACACAAATCGGTTGGAGGCTCGTGAAAAGGGAGTACAAAATGTCCATACTTGGATGGTCATTATTATGCTGCGGACTACGGTGTGTTTTTGATTGGCGGGCCGCGACTTCCGGGCATCCTGACCTAACACAAGTATTTGTATAGACGGGCAATAGTTTGCCCGTCTATACAAAGACTTGTGTTTAAATACTGCTCACACTAACCGCGCAGTGAAAATTAAGTTTTAAAAATACGCAAGAGAAAAACATGAAGTGAAGTATAGTCAACGCTTGCATGTATTATTTGCATCATATTGACGTATTCTAGCAAATAAATAATTCATTCATTCATTCATTCATTCATTCATTCATGGCTACCAGTTGTAATTTAAAATGGGTAGTATTTAAACGAGTGACTGTAAATTAAAGTTCTATGTGTCAAAAATAATTAATTTAGGTATAACTAAGTGAGCGACTGCGAACACTGCGAGTGAAGAGAAATCAACAAAGCAGCAACTTACAAACATTAATTTGAGTTACTTAAAATACAAAATGAGAAGCTCCATAATATTTGAGCGACCTAGTATTTGTTTAGGTGTCAACATTACGTCCTGCATTTTTTTTGTCATAGTAACATAAGATAATAGATAAAAGCAAAAGTGAATTATCTCTTTATAACCTAAAAAAACAAAACTTTGCTTGAAGTGAACTTTTTAGTAGTTCGTTTTGTAAAAACGCAATTGGAAAAAATCTAATCTATCTTAATATTGAACTTGCTCTCTCTGTATTTCTAGTCGCTCACTTATTAATTTAGTCGCATGGATAGAATTTTAATATCTCCAAGGGATATTTTTTTTATTCGATCGTTTAATTATTCCCCTATTTAAAATTAATCAGTTGATTTAAAACATAACGAAGATTTTTCTTGAAAAAAACGTTACAATTTTTAACAGAAGAAAGTCTTAGTGTGTGCCACTAAGATTTTAAAACAAATTTCCCATTTTTTTTAAAACGCCGCGTCGCTACCAAAATCTGGTTGATCTTCGTCGTAGTTCACCCTCCTTAGTCCGCACTGAGAACTACTTAGACTAATTCCACTCGCACTGTGTCGACGACGGTACGGACTAGGTCCTGCGGAAAAGATATGAGTAGTCCGCAGCAACACATTCACTGCCAAGAATCGCTACACGCCCCGCTCCTAGCCGATCCCGTGGGTTTCCCCGTACTAAGCGGAAAGCGAATACGTCACCCGCTAGGTGGGGTCCTGGCAGTAAATAAAATAAATAAATAAATTAAATACTTATAAATACATCGAAAACATCCGAGAATCAGAAACAAATATTCATTGCTCATAACACAAATATTTCCTCTTACTGGGATTCGAACCCAGGACCGCTTCATAGACAGCGACACTACCCATTAGGCTTACCGGTCGTAGGCTAACGGGTAGTGAAAGGAAAGTACTAAGGGGTAGGTAGGTACTGTCTACTGTGGTTAGCCAAATCTGTAAGGCGCGGAAACTCGCGCTGCCCCCCCCCCACTTTCCCACTAGCCACGTCCACCACGCTGCGCAGCTTACATGCGCAGTTTTACGATTCACAACTTGTCTCAACACAGGTTCCTAGTATAACTTGGCCTCGACATTAGTAAGACCTAAGCGTCTCACCACACCTATCGACGCGGAATCGGCTTTCGCCGAGTGGTTTGTATCATATTCCTCGTGTCTTGTTCGTTATCCCGTCGATGGACGTCGCTCGCGTCGGCCGAGCCGATCGACGTCTTTTTCGCTCTAATTGCGTAGACTTATAGAGTTTTTTGATAGGCTGACGCCGATTCCGCGTCGATAGGTGTGGGGAGACCCTAAGGCGGATTGTGTGATGTTCTGAATAGTTACAATCCCAGTTAAATCGTGCGCTGATTTCGGAGTATCCTTAAATAGAAGCATACACATTTCGTCAGTCTCCTATTCAAAAATGGGCAGTTTTTTTAAAATTTAATCATACGTGTTTTGTTTAAAGCCTGGTTTCTGTTGTTAACAGAGGAATGGGAGAAACGATCGACGTGGCTCTGCCCAGCACGGTGACTCCACAAACACTTTGGGCGCTCATCGGACACCGAGCTATTATGGCAATCATTTTTGTCACGATTTGTTTTCCCCAGACCTGCGAAATATTTATAAATTTCAAACCTAGAAACAGTCTGTAAGTATACTTAATATACTTATTATGTTATTAAATAGGTCCAATTTACATTAATTTAGTTTGTAAGTATATGTTACCACTGTGGTTATATGTAACCACTTAGATGTTATTTAAATCTTTTTCATAAATTATTTCTCATAATTTCAATGCAATGGTGGGTGAAAATGGTCACCCTAATATTTTATTCCATTTCACAGTCAACCTATCCAGAGGATCCGCGTGCTGATCCGGCGCAGAAACTGGCGCCAGCGCATGCTGCGACCCACCTCGGGCCCCGCCCACTGCCGAGACGCACCTACACGTAATCGACGCGCTAGAGGATAATCTCAAAGTAAACACTAGTTACCAGGTTTATGTTCGGACATGTATCCGGCATCCCCTGCCTCTTACCGGCCGGTCAGCGGCCTTTCGGATTTACGGGCGAGTGAATTCTGATGAAATGCGGAATCTTATAGCCTGCGAACTCTCCAGAGATGTGCTATTGTTTTCCTATAAGTGACAGCTAGCTGGCTCGAATTATTTTCCATTTTTAGCGAAAAGAACTGCGAACACAGAATCCGCCAAGAGGGTTGCGTGGTTTTACTTAAGTGAGACACAAATATACTTACCTAGTCTTATATCGTATGCAAAATGTTTGGCACTCTTCCCCGGAAAGGAAGATGCACTGCGGCGAATTTTGATGTACGAATTGCTGTATTACAAAGTTCAAAAAACGCGTCAATCCTTGGCGTCACAAACAGTCAACAAAAAATCATCCTTTTTTAACTGTGAAGTAGAATACCACCCTACCCTTTGGTATACATAAAACAAAAATGATCCTGCAGTTATAATAGGCTCTATTCTTTCAAATACGTAAGTTAACGCTAGGAGGACAATGATTTTAACGACATTTTAACCATAGTGAAGCTTTGAGAAACGTTAAGAAACAAAGGGCCTACTCTTAAAGCATATATATGCAGATATTATGTACATCATTCAGCGATGAAGAATGAAAAAGAACGTATTACAACGAAATACAGAGGTAACTTTTTTTGCCGTCATTCCTTATCCACGAATAATGTATGTATTAGCAAACGCGACATTCAAAGCATGCGATACACAATGGAGTGCTGGATTAGACGTCAAAAGGTACGTCGTATAAATGTAATGAATGTAGGTACTTAAAGTATAGATAAAATGATTGTAGAAATATTATAGTTATGTGTCCAGCTAATTAAAGTTCACAGACGAAAGCCTTACCTTTCAGTTAGTAGGTACCTACGCAAGCAAACCGTCTAGCAAGTAATGTTATGGCAAAATAGTACGGAACATAGGCTACATTAACACTAAAACGTTACTGTAACTTACGCGTACAATTACAAAATAAATACACACAATAATAATGCTGAAGACGGTCGAAAGTCTGTACATGGAAGATATTCGAAAAAAAGTTTGCAGGAACACGATCCAAAAGTTTTTAGAATATTTGTGTTTGTTTGTTTATTTGTACGCGCATCACGTGAAAACGGCTTAACGGATTTTGATGCAAACTTTACTAACCTGTCGAGAAAAATCCCAGCCAACATATAGGCTATAAAAATTATTAAGATAATGGTGCAAATAGGTTAAAACTGGGGTTGAACTTTGTATGGGAACTTATTAAATGTATGAGCTAAAGACTTAAAAATGGACAAGCATATACTTAAGTAGAAAGTAAAAAGAACCCCATTCAAACTTTTAGCAAAATATCGATAAAACATGAAAAAACCCGGGATGTAAAATAGTGGTAGTCGGCTAAACACTAAATAATAACCAAAACTGGTTGATACCTACACCGATAGAACTGTTATACATAAGAGACGTAATTATATTGGAACTTCAGTCAATGACGACGTCGCTGTTTATATTGACAATCTAGCAACCTTGATCTCTGCATTCCTATATTTGCTATGAAATCAGAGGTCATCTAAAGTTGTTTGAAGGTTGAGTTGAATACTTATCTCGAATTATTATAGTTCACCAACTTCAAGGGATGTGAATATACAATTTGGACAAAACGGCATTCCGCGGAGATTGAATATCTACGGTATCAATTTTTTTATGTAGAGAACTCCCGTGACTTTCTGAAATATTATTGAGAGCGCATAAGGAGCGCCCCCTAAAGGGATATTTTGGGCCTTTCCTTGAACCTTAGCCTTCGCTTCGCTTCTTCTTCGCTTGCACTGGTAGTTTAATGGTGGTCTAAACTAATTAATAGTTATCTATTGAGAATATTTATTAGGGACACAAAATAAATAGATATGTGAATAGAATATACACGGTGTTTTTTTAACCGTCTTAGAGCCGAACCCCAGTTAATGTACCTATACATTACAAAGAACCTACTTAAAAAAGGTTTTTTTTTGTTTTGTTTTTAAGATTTTTTTAAATGCATTATAAAATATTGTTGTTTTTTTGTATTAATATTAATTTTAATCTTCCAGCTGAGTGACCGCAGTGTCCGCTAGCCGCATCTTATGTAGATAGGTACGAACTCTAACCGGGTGAATGAACTTCGCTCCGTGCTCCATAGAGAATTTTTCAAACTTAATTACCTTTTAATACTAAAAACTTAACTAAATAAAATCTTTTTTCACGAATGATTAGTACTTTTTGGATACTTTCAGTGGGCTTCGGCTCTAAGACGGTTAAAAAAACACGTTGTATATCAAAACATATATGTTTTTCAAGTTTTCGGCACGGCGCAAGACATAACCTGTCGTAATTGTGTACGCAACGGCACAATGTCGCGCGGATTAATGGTAATGTGGCAGAGACGGGCAACCGAAAGCTTGCCGTGAGACAGAGATAGTCTCTGCCCAATCATTATTTATCTAAATCTAGCAATGTTCCACTGTGTCCACTTGATCCACTGTTACCACAACGACCCTACATTGATATAATATTCACTTGTTCTAAGTCGGCGTCAAATAAGAATCCACTTAATCCAATGTCGTACGAGAAAATTAAAAACATGGCTCACCTCGACATTTCCTTCGTACACTTCCCACTACCACATTTATTTTTTAAATAATTTCATTAATTCTATCATTCCCGTATTCAATCATTAGTACTATCGCCAACACAGTTAACTGACAATCCGCGATAGAACAAGTTATAAAATGTTTCCATTCATAAATTGAATAAATTCTTTATAGGTGCATTACCAAATAAAAACAATTAGGGAGACAAAAATTATGAGGTACCTATACGAAAGATTAATATAACATAATACGAAAACTGCTAATCGTCATGACTTTTAGTGTTAACTGGGAACGGTTTTCGAATAGTTTTAAGGCAGTAGTTTAATGGCAAACAAGAAAAAACTAAAACAAAAAAAGCAAAAAAGAATCAAAAAATTAAAAAAAAACTACGTATAAAAAATTTCGTTCAAGTTCTTATGCATAGGCTTAAGCTGGGAGTAAAACCCAAGCAATCATAAAGTAAAAGTAAGCTAATGTCAACATTAGGAAATACTATTGGATAATTCATTTAAATTTGGCGACGCTTAACTAATAGAAGATTAAGAAATTAAACGTTTGAAATAATTTTAGGTAGGTACATAACTACGTATACGCCTAACCTATAGAATCTTGTATACAACGTGTTACAAAAAACCCCGTAAAAAATGTAATAAATTATCAAAGCGAAAAATATTGTCAACCCTAGTAAGCTGTCACTGCATAGAACTGAAGTTATAAATTATCATAGATTATTAAACAGAGTGTACTCTTTACCGGACTTTAAGTTTTTCACTCAAAAAGGTTTGCAAACTCAATAAGAGGAAATAATGGCTTCGAAAAACATCAAATCGAAAAAAATACGTTTTGTTGTAATCGGTATCTTACAATTATTTCAGTTTTAACCAACATTATTTCTAAAGTGAGAAAATGGCTGTTTTCTAACTCTGAATATTACGATATTATATGGTGTTATGCGTAGGCCATGATACATATGATGATGATATATGATATAACTTAAATCGTGGTCTCGAACTGTATCGGCAACGATTATTGATGATAGACCCCCCGTTGAATTTGTTGTTGAGGTTATGAAAAAATAAGTGTTAGTTTAGGTTGAAAAATACCTAGCATAAAGTACCTATGTCAGGTCTTACATATTATTTAACTTGGAGACTATCGGAGCGGCTTCTGTACATTTTATTATTGACTCTATGTCGTTCCGCGGATATTAGGTAAAAATGTACATTCTGTGTTATTTAGTCTTTAATTATGGTAATAGGGTTGGCACATAAATGAAAAATTCTTTTTTTTTTTTATGGATTTTGGCGGTAAGTCATACTGCGATACTATGGTTTTCAAATATTGTAAATTGACTCTATGTAAGGGACCATTTAACACCCTTTCCGCTTTACGGGTTTTTTGTAACACCCTGTAAAAAGTAGAATTTAAAAATCTAGTTCTTCGTTAGATTAAATCTATTTAAATTGGAAAGTTGATACTCTAATAGTTTTAAAGCCATAAATTTAAATACAAACTTTCACATTCATTTGTTTATTTATTTTTACTTTTACAAAAGAAACTAAGTACTCATTAGAAATTTCATATTCAGTAATTTTATACGCAATACGCAAACGCCTCTATTAGTATAGTACTCGTAAAAACTCAAACTCAAAATGATACATTAAGAATGTGGCCGGTGCACAAGTATTTTACTCTTATTATAACTTGTTATTAGATATATGGGTTATTTTATACAGTGTTTGTAATTATATTTCACCACTTCCATTTTTATGCCTTTTTTAAAGTGGCTGAAACTTGGACCATAAAATATATGGCCAAACATTTCAGTTTTTGTGCGTGCAATGGTGCTTGGTGACTGTGAGGCTGTGTGCGCAAGTATGCGATTACAAACAAGGCTTAGGTATTTGGATAGCAGACTGAAAGCAATCTGTAATATCCCATATAAAAGTAACAATGAAAAACTAAAAAAAATGTTAAATATTAATTTCTAAACGATATTCAAAAATATCTGAATTGTGTTTGCTTTTGAGAGTTCCTAAAACTTAAGATTTTGGGGATAGTCTAGCTGTTTTTAAAACGTTACTATTTTGATAGTACCAAGTATCATAATACCCCTGCACCAAATACATCTTTCTTAACCCAAAACAGATTTGTTTCAAAATGCCTGAAACTTGAAATGACTTGTTACACCGTCCATACTCCATATTTATTTATCAACATACCCGTGTGGTGTCGGGTTAGAATTTCACCACCCCCTTTCTTCCCGTGGGTGTCGTAAAAGTCGACTAAGGGACCAGGCTTGAAGTTTGATGTGAGCAATGGGCTAGCAACATATTTGTTAGATCAGAGTGCAGATGTGCGCGGAGTATTCTTTGAACCGTAGGGTTTACTCCGCAATACCCAGCGGCATCCAACCTTTTTTAACTTTTGAACCGAGAAATATGAAAAAAACATGGATATAGCTGAAATTATTGTTTTTAAGGGGCTCGCATACTCCAATGACCTTCGATCGAAATCCAATAGTTTTCTTATGTTTTTTGTAGCTTATTATAATAACAACATCGGCTTTAAGCACTATAGTATCCCATATTTACTTCAATGTTCATTGTTTTCGAGATATTTGGCAACAAAGTTGCACAATTTTAGGCCAAAAAACTGGTTTTCTGGCAATAACTTTTGTATTTATTATTTTAAAATAAAAACCCTAGAAATGTTTATTTAGAGTCGTCAAAGACGAACCCAAACATGTAGATTTCGTAGATCTTTCGTCACGTCAACAGAGATACGATATAAGTTTGTGTTTTTTTAGACAATGTTTATTTGACTTATAATTCTCCCTTAAAAGAATTAAGTATGTAATTGGTTTAATCTGTAAATATGAACCCAGCAAGACAAAACAAGTGGTAATGAAAAAAAAAGTAGTTTGTAAATAGTATCTAGGATAAATATCAATAAAATTCAATTCGCATATGTAAATTAAAAGAGCTGCGAATTCCCCTCCCCGTCAATTTTGAAACAAATGTTCTGCTAAACGAATATGTTAAAGAAGAAGATGATTTAATAGAATATATAAGTACGTAGATAACGTTAGTTTTAGTTCCTGAGAAATCTTAAAATATCTTCAGATATTGAGAAATCTCTGAGAAATCTAAAAAATATATTATGCCCCTTCGAAATTTACAAATTATGCAGTGTACTCTATAGAAATGTCCATCCTTTTACTGTCTTACTTATTGTGTGTACCTATAACAACTCAGGGTGGATATATTTTCTGGTTTCTTCTGTTCTACGTTGATACAATAATATAACTGGCTCTCTATATAAAATCACAAAAAAATATTGAAGACGAAATTTCGCTCTTTCAATCATTAATTTATAAATAACGTGACGTATTCGTAGACACAACTAATCATACCATGTTCAACACGCAGGACATAAGAAGCTGTGGAAATGTATGTTACTTTCACCATAGGTTCGAAACTTTGTGGGTAGTTCAAATTAGATAGATTGATTTCTTCTGTTCTCCGTCATATTTGCAAGCTTTTTATTCAATCTATACTAATATTATAAATGCGAAAGTATGTCTGTCTGTTTGTGCTTAAACCGCTCAACCGATTTAGATGTAATTTGGTATATTGCTAGTTTGAGTCTCGGGGAAGGACCCTAAAATCACCCCCAAGGGCATGAAATGGTGAAATGGTGGGTGAAAGTTTGTTTGGAGCTACGAAACAAAACGGCATGCGAGTATGAAAAGCTGTTTAGATTTTTCGGGACCAACTGCTTACATGTTTATTGATTTATTCATAACATACCGGTGTTGTGTCGGGTTAGAATTTCACCACTCCCTTTCTTCCCGTGGGTGTTGTACAAGTCGACTAAGGGACCAGGGTTAATGTGTGTTGTGAGCGATTGGCTAGCAACCGATTTGTTAGATCGGTTTCCCAAACGCAATTTTTCTTTGTAGCTAATTTTCTTTCGCCGTTATCTCAATTTCCCATTTTTTAATGTTTACATTCCTCACTTTATTATGGTAGCAAGTTTTTGGCTCGCATAAGTTTACAAACCCGTTTTTCAACATTAATTTTATCCGCAATTTGCAAACAGTTTCGACGGAGCCCCGCTGAGCGGTGCTCCTATTTCTGGGCAGTTTCTCCTTCGGGCATCTAAAGCTACCCAACGAACCTACTTTTTCCCGATTGCAATGAGTTTCCTACAGAGAAGAAAAATAATTACCTACGTAATAAAATACGATACGGGAGCAATACGACTGTGAAAGTAAGCTGAGCTATAACCACGAACTTCGAATGTCGAATGTCGAAGTTCGGATATTTCTATCTCTATCGCACTTATATTACTCCAGTGACAGGGATGCAAGTACAAGAACGCGCCACTGCAGTGGAAATAAAGCGACTAGACTAATCGTTTCCCAGAAAAAACGCTAAAAGAAAATAAGCTACAAAGAAAAAATGCGTTCGGGGTAAGCAAGCTAACAAACCATATTCGTGTATATAATACGAGTACATGATACCGGACCACACCAAAGGGTAAATGGAAAGGTGGGATCCTAAAAAGGTTACCTATATTAGTACGATTATACTACGTTATTTTTAGTTTGTTTGTACGTCGTTTATTTATGTGTCTTAGATGCAAGTTCCTTCAGTAACCCTTTCCAACAATCTTTCGTTAGGTAGTTGTCTAAATAATTAATACCTTCAATGCTGCCCTGTGATCGTACGAGTATAAATACAATAACAAAAAGTAAATAGTTATTGTACTCCTCGAAATTGAGTAGTTGTACATATTAAAAGTCAAAACGCAGAAATGTAAAGTATCCTAAGGTTTGGTTTGGATTGCGTTAATCCAGAAGTTCGAAAACATTACCTTCTACTATATTTTAAGAAATAGAAAATCACACATATGGATGCTAATTAAACGATTAGTTATGCACATAAGGTATTATACTATATATAGGCCAAATAAAACACCGCACTAATTAGATATGGCTTCAAATGGTTTAAATATGCACACGGCTGCTGCTTCGTCAGTTCTTCTTCGATTTGAACTTGGCTGGACACGCTGCCGCGTGTTAGAATAGTATGCAAATATTTAGGTACCCAATGAACAATCACGACGATTTTTTCCGCAAAAGGGGAATTGTTAAGACTTAGTATTTACCTACTGTATTTTCTCTTAAGAAACTAGGCTCATATTCGTAAGCGTTTTGAAGTTATACTTACTACACGTACGTACTTTACGTACTTTTAATGCAAAATGCTGCAAGTGACAACCCTCATTAGGTTCAGTAACATTTTAACAATATCACTTGTGTTATTGTTAAAATGTTAAACTGACCCTTGGGTCAGTGAACTTTATCAATACTTACATACAATTATTAGTACGTAGTAATAGTAGGGTTGTCACTAACAAGAACATTATTTAATTTTAATATTTTTACTAATTGTTCGTAACAAAAACCTAAACATTACGAATCGATTCTCCATCACTTACATTAACCCCTCTTTGCGGAAAGGATCGTCGTGCCTTTCCACCCGGTATATATAATAGATGAGTTAAAATAGGACTAGATAATGAAAACTTACACAATTATAAATTTTAAGGATTAAGAACATCGATTATACAAGCGTTTCAATTATAATATAAGCAATCTCTTAATGCGCCGCCGTTTAATAGTTTTAAACATGCCATTTTAAGGCCGTAAAATATAAGCCATGAATCGTAATTGCATGATTAATGATAGGTACTTTCTTTAAACTGACTTAACATTAAATAATAATTGATGAATGTAATCGGTGCATGGACGCATTTAAAAAAAAACTTAAAGAATTTTAGATCTTTTTTAAATGTCTTTTCAACCACTGCGCTTTTTAGTAGCATATTTTTAAAAAGTGCAATTTTAAGTGAAGGCTAAGCTCAATTACATACATTTATATCCGATAGCGACTTCTCGCACAAATGCGCCCCCTGCACCCGATTTTTCGTTTTACTATCCTTACATCGTTCGACATATAAGTCAAGGTGGTTTCAAACAACCCATTATTACCCTCGTAGTCCCAGTGTCCCAATACATATAAAGATTATGCGCCCATACTATTTTTTCCACGCATTTTTTTAAAGCGATATCAAGTATTTTTTTCTATACAAGGTGTGCGAGTATTTTTTGAACTACAGGATTTAATAGCCAGCGGGATCACGGCAGTTATGACCTCATACGCCCAACAATAATATATCATTGCAAAGAGCCGCGGGTTTTCCCACGTGACACAACCTTCCCCTTTATTAACTTTCGAACCAAGAAATATTTTAAAAAACATGGATATAGCTGAAAGTAGTGTTTTTGAACAAGGTTGTTGAGTTATCGTAGAAAAACTGCCTTTCCTAAATAAAGTACAGTACATGAAATTTCTAATGAAGATACGATCTTTTGCTACAGAACCCTTCTTTGTGCAATTTGTCAGGTCTTTGTCCGGATTTTTAATATAAAATAAGTATTATGTAATTGCCCATGGGTTTAATTTTTAAATATTAACCAAACAAGACCAAAGAAGCTGTTATGCTAAAAATAGTAGTTTGTAAATAGTATACTTAGGATAAATATGAATAAAATTCGATGCGCATATGTAAATTATAAGAGCAACGAATTCTTAAAAAAATAATGGGGAGGGGGGCTTCAAAGAATGGTAGAGTTAAGAAAACTGTTAATATTCACTTGTTCCAAGTCGGCGTCAAATAAGGAACCGCTTCATCCAATGACGTAAGAGAAAATTAAAAACATGGCTTACTTCGACATTTCGTTCGTACATTTTATTATAACACTAGCTTCCGCCCGCGACTTCGTCTGCGTGGACAAGGGATAAAAACTATCCTATATTTTAATCCACGCTATAAACTACCTTCGTGCAAAATTTCATTCAAATCGGTTGAGCCGTTGAAGCGTGATTGAGTAACAAACATCCAAACATCTAAACATCCAAACATCCAAACTTTCGCATTTATAATATTAGTAGGATTAATATTTTACACTATTTAATAAACTCAATCATTTCCGTATTCAATCATCAGTACCTATCATTCATGAATTATTTGTACATTTATTTATTTACGACACAAATTAAACGCCGAAATAATTTCTCATGCATAAAATATTAGAAGAACAAAAATGTTTGCATCCCTATATTGAAAAAAATCTTTCTAGGTACATTACCAAACAAAAACAATTAGCGTCACAAAAAAATATGAAATATACTAAAGATTCATTCAACATAATTCAATAAACAAATAAGAAAACTCCCAATCGTCATGACTTGTTAACTGGGAACGGTCTTCAAATAGTTTTAAGGCAGTAGTTTAATGGCAAACAAGAAAAAAAAAAAAAAAAAAGAAGAAAAAAAACACAAATATACGAAATATTCATTTAACATATAAGAAAACTCCCAAACGTCATTACTTGTTCACTGGGAACGGTTTTCAAATAGTTTTAAGGCAGTAGTTTACTGGCAAACAAGAAAAAAATTATAACAAAAAAAGTGAAGAAAAAAACAAAACTTAAAAAAAACACAACGAATAGAAAATTAAGTTCACATTCTTATGCATAAGCTAAGAGTGAAATTTAACCAAACCAATCATAAAGTAAACTTACTCGTAGCTAAATTCTTCGTAATGTCAAAATTAGGTAATTAGGTACCTATTATTGGGTAATTCATTTAAATTTGGCGACGCTTAACTAATAGAAGATTAAGAAATTCACGTTTAAAATAATTTAAGGTAGGTAAATAATTACGTATACGCTTAAACTAGAGAATCCTACTATAATAATATTATAAATGTGAAAGTTTAGATGTTTGGATATTTGGATGTTTGGATGTTTGTTACTCAATCACGCTTAAACGACTGAACCGATTTGAATGAAATTTTGCATGAATATAGTTTATAGCCTGGTTTAAAATATAGGATAGTTTTTATCTCGAAATCATCCCTCAAAGGGATGAAATCGGGGGTAAAAATATGGTCCGAAAGCCTGAGTGTTACAAATGCAGGCATGCAATTCTAGGCTTTAAGATTCAGATTCATGATGTTTGTTTTGTTAATTGTTTCTCGCTTAAGTGTTTTTTAATCTCAAGAACATAAAAAAATGATACAGTTTAAAAATCAACATCTACTAACTGATAGTCTGTACCTACAAGTGAGGTGAAATCAAATTGATTTGTTTCTCATAGATGATATGTTCAAATTTTGAATGTAATCAATAAGAACCATCCATACTAATATTATTAATGTGAAAGTGTATGTGTTTGTTTGTTTGCTTGTCCGTCTTTCAAGGCAAAACGGAGCGACGATTTGAAGTATTTTTTTAAGTGGAGGTAGTTGAAGGGATGGAGAGTGACATAGGGTACTTTTTATCTCTTTCTAACCCCCCACTTCCCTAAAATGGGGGGTGGTAATTTATATGGAGCTTTCCGCAATTTTCAAGGTAGAAAGCTAAAAATTGGTATGCGGACTATTTGTGACTAACAAAAAAATCGTGCATCATTTTTTTTTAAGCTGCCCCCAACTCTTCACAAAAGGGGGTGAAATTTTATATGGGAGTTTTCGCAGTCTTCGAGATAGGAAAACGACCTTCTTTGTACCATTCAGTACGAGCTATTTCAGCTCCGCCAAGACGCCCAGAGCAACTTACGTAGGAAGCTAAAAATTGGTACACTGTCTTTCTGTTAACCACCGAAAAATACCTGCCTTATTTTATGTTGGAAATCTTTCCCAGCCCCTAAAATAGGGGATGGAAATTTGTGTGAGACTCTCGGGAAAATTGGTCCAGGTTCTATGATACAAACGAATAAAAAGGTAATTTAATTAAAAATCTGTAATTTTAGTAAAAATAGCGCACGGGGTGCTATGCTACGTCAGTGCAATCTCTTAGTGTGGTGTGAAAGTACTATGGCGCACAAAAAAGTGGTAGAAGAACTAAATCGGACGCTCCAGGATTTGCGCAACGGTACCGATGTTATGGGAGGGATGGTGGTTTTATTGGCTGATGATTTATTTATTTATTTTTTTTTTTTTATGTGATAGGAGGCAAACGAGCAGGCGGATCACCTGATGGTAAGCGATTACCGCCGCCCATGGGCACCTGCAACACCAGAGGTGTTGTGAGTGCGTTGCCGGCCTTTAAGATGGGAGTACGCTCTTTTCTTGAAGGTTTGAAGGTCGTCCGCGAAACGTTACCAGTCATTCAGAAGGGGACACCTGATGCAGACGAAATTAAGCATGTCTCAAAGCGTCCACTCTATGGGCCACCGTAAGAAAGTTCAGTTTGACTACAAATACGAGAGTGCAACTATATGATGACACAAATGCTGGCAACTATGCTGAAATACTATTGAAAATAGGAGATGGTCGGTTAGAAACTGATGCCGAGGGCTGTGTGACACTGACGGGAGATTTTTGTCCAGAGTTTACCCAGATTTACAAAACAATATACACCAAAATCAATATTTATGTGAAAGAGCAATTTTAGCACCAAAAAATGATGTTGTCAACAAAATAAATTCAGACATATTGAGTAAAGTACCAGGAGATACAGGAGGAGAACAGAGTATTTATCAGTAGACACAGTTATGGATACATAACAGAGCACATCATAATATCCCGTACAGTTTCTGAATTCAGTTGAGCTGCCAGGTGTACCCTCACACAAGCTTCAATTAAAACTAGGCGTCCCAGTCATGCTTATGCGAAATTTGGATGCCCCGAGATTATGTAATGGGACGAGACTTCGTGTCACACAAGTTGGCCGCAATATCATTAGCGCCACTATCTTAGGCCGGCGTTGGAAAGGGTGAAAATGTAATGATCCCACGAATCCCAATAATTCCCACGGATCTCCCGTTCCAGTTTAAAAGGCTACAATTTCCTCTAAAGCTTACTTTCGCTATGACCATTAACAAAGCGCAAGGACAAAAAAAATTAAAGGTGGCTGGGGTGTACTTAGAATGTTCGCGTGTGTCCAATGCCCAGAATCTTTACATTCTATCCCCAAATGGAAAGACATATGATATCGTATACAACTAAGCGTATTAAAATAATATTCTGTTCCGAGTTCTCTTCTGTGTTCTAAATCAGGAAAGGGGAACCGAACCGTGTTACCCCGAATTTAACGCGAGCGAAGCCGCGGGCAAAAGCTAGTCTTGTATATAAAGTAGAAAAATAGGATTAGATATTTAAAAAAAGAAACATTTCTACGTTATATTCCTAGTAGTAGTAATAAAATGGAAACGTTGATAATCTAATAGTTTTAAGGTCAATAATGGAGACACAAACTTTTGACATTCATTTGTTTATTTATTATTAAGTACCAAAGTAGGTACCTACTCATTAGAGATTTCAAATTTTAGTCATTTACATACGCAAACACCTCTATAGGTATATATATTCGACACGCTTCTTTAGTGATAAGTATTCTGTTTTTCGTGTTTCACATATATTCAAAAATGTGGCCGGTGCACAAGTTATTTTACTCGTATTATATCTTTTGTTATTCGATTTATGGGTATTTAAAAAAAAATGTACTTATATTTTATGCTAATGTGGCTGAACCTTGGACCATGAAATATAGGGCCTAACATTTCAGTTTTTGTACGTGCAATGGTGCTTGGTGAATGTGAGGCTGTATTGTATGTAGGCAAGCATGTTATTGCAAATAAGGCTTATTTGGATAGCTGACTGAAAGCAATCTGTAGTTCCTGTTCTAAAGATAAATATCCCATAATTTAAAGAAACAACGACGAGAAACTTCTGAAACTGTTTATTATTATTTCTTAAGCGATGTTTAAAAACATCTGAATCGGTTTTGCTTTTTAGAAACCCACAATTTTAAGATTTTGCTGTTGGACTATCTGTTTTTAAAATGTTACCGTTTTGATACAACCAAGTTTCATAATACACTGCACCAAATACACCTTAACTCAAAACATATATTTTTCAAAATGCCTTAAACCTGAAATGACTTACACCTTCTGCTTAAAACACCAAACTCCTGACATGACAGAATTTCATTAAAACTTTTTCCCAAAATGTCGAAGAATCAAATGAGATGGGGGGTGATAGTTTGTTTAAAGCTACACGATATAAACGAAAGCTAGTAGATACATAAGTCACAAAACGCAAATAAATGGTATGCGAGTTACAAGAAAACCTGTTTTTAACCGACTTAAAAAAAAGGAGAGGGTTCCCAATTCGGCTGTATTTTTTTTTTTAAATTATTATTATTATTTTCAATGTTTGTTACCTCAGAACTCCGTCATTGATGAGCCGATTCGAAAAAATTTTTTTTGTTCGTATGTATATACTTCCAGGTGGGTCCCATTTTTTTCATAATTCCTCCTCAATTTTATTAGGCACGCGTGTAGTGATTTTGGTATACTCGTGTATTTACATCCGGAATCATAAATTTGGTGGCGAGGAATTGATGATGAAGACCACAGATGACTTATCGAATAACTCAATTATGTACTTAAAAGTGCAAAAGTACGTTACAGGTTCTGATAAGATTCCGTTGAAATAGGAACTAATGAAGTGCCATTAGTGATGATCTTGGGGAATCGATGGAAGTCCTCAAATATTATCGGCCCACATACAGCGATTCGGTTTTTTTCTATAGTAATCAACGCATTTGCTATCGGAAATCAGTTCATGTGGTAAATTGTAAAAAAAATAGGAAATGTTCTCGTGGCTTGGCGGAGTACTAAATTGAAGTCGGTTAAAACTTTGTTTTTAAAGTAAATTGTTTGTGTTTGGTTTTCGGAACCAACTGCTCACATCATACCCGTGTGGTGTCGGGTTAGAATTTCACCACCCCCTTTCTTCCCGTGGGTGTCGTAAAAGTCGACTAAGGGAGCAAGGTTTAAGTGTGTTGTGAGCCTAAAAAGGTTACCTATATTAGCATACCTGCGTTATTATTGGTTTGTCTTATTTTTGTATCTTAGATGCAAGTACATTCAGTAACCCTACCCAATAATAATTTGTTAGGTAGTCGTCACAATAATTTGTAACACAATATACGGTAGCGGGATTACTCTCAGTCAACTTCCATTTTCAAACTGCTGCTCTGATAACAATAAGTAAATATTTTACTCACCGAAATTGAGTAGTTGTAAATATAAAAATTTAAAAGGCATGGAATCACACATATGGATGCAAATCAAACGATTAGTTATGCACATAAGATAATTTATATACAACGTGTTTTTTTAACCGTCTTAGAGCCGAAGCCCACTGAAAGTATCCAAAAGATACTAATCATTCGAGAAAAAATCTTTTTTTTTTGTTTAGTTTTTAGTAATAAATCGCACGGAGCGAAGTTCATTCACCCGGTTAGAGTTCGTACCTAAGATGGCGGCTAGCGGACACTGCTGTCACTCAGCTGGATGATTAAAATTAATATTAATGCAAAAAAAACAATATTTTATGCATGTAAAAAAAATCTTTAAAAAACCATTTTTTTAAGTTGTTTGTAATGTATACATTAACTGGGGTTCGGCTCTAACACGGTTAAAAAAACACCGTGAATAAAGCTGAAATAAAGGATCGCACTATAATTAGTGCGATCCTTTATACCAGCTTTATCTAGCATATACCTAATGGTATAGTATCCAAATATTTGGGTATCCAAAGAACAATCACAATATTAACATAGGTACTTGCTGTAAACTGGGAATGATCTATCAACCTGTAGGTAGGTATTTAGCGTCGGATGAGCCAGTCACCTAATAATTCATCAATAGATAAGTCAAAATGGGGTTAATATAGTTAATGAAAACTTACACATTTATAAATTTTGAGGATAAAGGACTTATTCACAATTATTGTTCCATTAATAATAGCGTATCAATTAGAATTAAAGCAATCTCTTAATGCGCCGCCAATTTTAAATGTTTAGTTTTAAACATACGATTTTCTAAGGTCGTAAAATATAAGCCATGGATCGTAATTACATGATTCATGATAGATAGGTACATTATTAAAACTGACTGAACATTAAATAATATTTAACTCGTATTTCATGTATTGTATGTAGCTACTCGTTAAAAAAAACCTTTTCATACACTGAGCCCCTTCACAGTTATTATTTATATCTACAGGCTGTTACATAATTGGTGATATAAAATAGCAAAATGTGAATATATCCATGATCCTGAACAAGTTTTACTATCGGACCAACTTTGTGTTATGCCAAAAAAATGTTTTTTTGCATAACATAAAATTTATTGTATTTTCATAGATATATATATTCCTTCGTAAAGATAGGCCCAACACCCACGAGTAATTCGTCCAATGCGGTGGCCCGCCACGGGTAGTCGCGGGCTACCGTGCCTAGTCTTCAGCTGTCACAGTGTGTCACAGTATGTCAAGCTAATGTTGTTCGTGTGTTGTTCGGACATATCATTGTGTATTTTATTTTACAATCGTGAAGTATTTCGTTTTCCTAGGTATTTGTTCACATCGGTGACATTCGATGACAACAGACGTTCGAAGGAACGTCTGTTGTCAAAAAGGTCTCCATGCCAGTAACATTCATTAGTTCCATTAAAAATCCGCAACAAGGCTAGGGTCCAAAAGAAACAAGCCGGGCGGCGGCTACACATATTTTTTATGTGCATTTGAAGTTTTAACTATTTTTTTAACTGTATTTTTATTTGCTAGAGTGCAATAATATACAATGATTACACGGTTAAACTCACGTATTAAATGTCACGGGGACATATTTCGAACTCTTCGGGGAGTTTTTCTTCAGGATGAATGCATTCGCGGGAGTGTCGCTTATGAATCACTTGCGTTCAAATCGGATAGCAAATAGGATCTTAAGAGGGTATCCTAGCAGCATTTTTCCATACAAACGTATTCCCCTATTTCCTTCCTGGTTTATCCCTCTAGAGGACTCGTTTTTTTTTATAAAATCTAGGTCTACTGTATGTATGCCCCTGTCATTTACTTTTTCCCAAAAAATAATTACCAAAACAGATACGAATTTTCGAAAACCTAAAAAATACCCCATTTTTACTGTCATATTTAGATGACTACCAGACAAATATGAAAAGATTATACGTTAAAATAAAATAATAGAAACATAGATCTGCTCTTCCTCTAAATTTCGACACCAAACATAATTGAATCGGCGCAGGTTTGGCGGAGAAAACAGGGGAATACAAAGCATCGATCTGGTCAAGATTTTGTAGTGAAAATCGGTCTGAGCTGCAGTTGTCCCTATCGCACATTGATAGCCGGTCGCTTGGGCGCAACGCGACGGCAATAGTTTGTACAAATACCTATTTCTCAATTTTGTCGCAGACCGACTACGCTCTTAAGTGTTGGACGATATAGAGATCTCTGCCGTAGGGTGGGTGGGTAAGATTACCACGCACCTTGTTTAGAAAAAGTAACTAGCTGATATGTTTCTTGAAATAAAAACTATTGCGTGGTTAGGTATAAAGAAAATGTTTATTTACTTCAATTACCTTTAATTGATGATGCGGCCATAAATAGAATTTGTATTCGCTCAGATACTTACATTGTGTAATATTTCAAAGTTTTGCAAACTGGAAACTATTTTGATAATTTTTGGGTTCATTAAAATTCAAAATGTTTTCTTGCTGTAACTTTTTTTTTCACATATTATGCTCGTAAAGTTTTTTTTTTTTCAAAGTTAATCTTTATGTTGTAGTAAGGCCGCATAAAATGTTTTTTTAAGCTCAAGTGCATAGTAAAATTTTCAATCTGCTCACGACTTGTCGCACAACCGTGCGGCGCCCGAGGTTTCGTTTTATTATCCTTACAACATTCGACATAGTATTCAAGGTGTTTTTTTACAAAGCATTATTTCCCTCGTAGTTTTGCGCCTTTACTATTTTCATTACACATTTTTTTTCAAGTACTTTCGGCAAGTTATTTTTTTCTAAACTAGGTGTGTGGAGTATTCTTGGAACTACTGGGTTTACTCCGCGTCCGCAATAGCCAGCGGGATCGCGGCAGTTACGACCTCATACGCCCAGCAATAATAACATTGCAATGGACACGATTCTACGTGCACATGGCTTAACTAGCCTTAAACTAAATTATCTAATTGTTATACATAGTTTAGGCGGCAGATTAAAAAGCGACATATTGAGAATAGAATTTAGGCAGGTAAGTTGAATAGACCGCCTAATATAAGAAACGTCAGTTTCAAATTAGCGCTGTACTTTGATTATGACAACTGCTCATAGAATAGCAAAGTGTTTAGCGACACCTAAATAAAATTAGGAAGTTTAGATGCCACTGTAGAATCGGGTCCAATGAGAACCATAAAATACAGTATCGACTGCGGGCTCTCCCGCCTGACGCAACCTTCCCCTTTTTTAACTTTCAACCCGAGAAATCTAAAAATAAGAAAATGATCATGGATATACCTGGAACTTTGGTTTTTGAACAAGGTAGGTCCAAAGGTTATTGAGTTATCGTTGAAAAACTGCCTTTCCTTAACAAAGGACGCAATGCAGTTTCCAATGAATATACGATATTTTGCTACAGAACCCTTCTTTGTGCAGTTCGTCACGCCCTTGCCCGGTTTTTTACTATAAAATAAGTATTATGTAATTTCACATGGGTTTAATTTGTAAATATTAACCCAACAAGACAAAACAAGCGGGCTAACAATAGTAGTTTGTAAATAGTATAGGATAAATATCTAAAGATATGTAAATTAAACGAGCAGCGAATTGTAATGAAAATATGGTTTGCTAATAATACTTCACATTATTCAGCACTTTCGCGTTGGACCACATGTCATGATACATATATATATATATATATATGTAGGAGAAGGGTTGACCGGAGCGGGTAATTGGGCTTCTTCTGGGATATCGGGCATGGCGACGGACTTCCTATCACGTTTGCAAATAAAAATCAGACGAAATATACCACTTATGCTTTAGTCGCATTCACATAGTTAAAAGATTGTTAATAGTAACACTAAACTAAATATCGAATCGGATTCACACAACTACGGTAAGCTATTTATTTGCCATAGACCTTAACATTGTACTAGGGTACCTAGGTATGCACTAGATAGGAAACCGACAAGTCTCTTGGCGAGAACGTCTAATTCGTACAAGCGCTCAATACAGAATGTCCTGCCATGGCGGTTTATTCCCGCCAGCTAGATACCGATTCCCGCCAAGAGCCATGTCCAAGCGAGGGACAAAGTTGTTTAACCAATCCGCGTCAAGATGTTAGCCCAACGCTTGCGTTTCCAGTGTACCAACATAAAATAACAATCGACAGCCAATCAGAATAAAGAACCACCGGACATTAGTCTACAGGTTGGCCAACTTAACTCTAAACATAACATTGCCATTTAAATCACAATTTAATTGAAACAAGTAGGGTGTTACCAGCAAATAAAATCGAATGAATTACGTTAACTGTCAAATGGAGTCGCTACCACTTGACAGCGATCAAACAACAACCGATTGTTTACATAAGATTACCCACTTTAAAATTATAAACATCGTTGCTAACTGGTGGCGCCGCCATCACAATTCGACATATATATATATATAAATATATATATTTCAACCTTGCCTACGGTGATGGAGAGAGCTATGCTAACAAGAGTCTGACGTCACCGTACCATACAACACATTTCCCTCCTCATGTACTGTCTCACATGTACTGCACCATAGGACAAATGAGAATGACCCGAGGATAACACTGGAGTGTACCAGTATCTAAACATAGAAAAATAATCCTTTTATTTCGCTACCAACAAACATACCACTTGATTCCAATTCGCGGTAATTAATTAAATATACAGAGACGAGTTTATACAAGTGGTTGATTTCTATAGGTATTTAGTGTAACACTCACACTGCCACACATTAGCTCTATTAAACATCATACGAGTATGTAGCTTGAGAGACATTTAAATATCAAAATCCTAATGTGAACCGTTGTATTACTACGCCCATTCTTACATTGCGACCTTGCCAGTGCGGCCTTGCTCGTGCCGTGCTTTGCGGTGCGCTGCACCAGCCAGATTTCTTTCACGGACAATTAATAAGTTAAATTCCATGTTCATAGTAGGTATTATAAAATAAATAAATACATACTTAGTACAATTAAATTAGGAAATAACTGTGAGTACTAAATAAGGTCAATTATTGTACCTCAAAAGTAGAAATCATGTCAAGGTTTTGGAAACTATTAACTTGACCAATTAATAATTAAGATGAGTATAACTTTGTAAATATTAACCCAAACAGGACACGACAATTTATGTAACGCTGGAGGATATACTTAGTAGAGTAGTTCGGTAACACTCAACTACTCAGTGTGGGGCCGGGGGGCAACCCACCGTGGGTTTTCCATAAAGGTAAAAATTATGGTGTTTACTATAAATAAGCATTTCTTATTAATTAAACTGGGTATAATTTGTAAATATTAACCCAAACAAAATGACAGTGAAGCACGAAAGAAGATAAAATATATTAAAGTTATTTATTATATAACTAAGTATAATGACAATATAAATTAAAGCTAGCTTTAACATAGATACGTGATAGCTAATCATATTATAGTTCAGTACTTTAGTTTTAAATTGCAAATACTTAGTACGGTTGGTTGTTATATACAGGAAACAAGCTTTTATTTTCAGAAAATATAAACTTATATTTGGTTAATCAACATTTTAATAAAAGTTTGGTCTGGAGGATAAAAAACCTGAGCAAAACTTGTAAATTTTAACGTAGAACCTCCAAAGACAATCTTTGAAAATGTACCACTGCTAAGCACATCAAATCGATCGATTAATCAAAGCGCAAAAAATGTATTCATTCCCCGATTTTACATACAATTTGCATAGTAACTACTTCACATGTTTTTCGAGGACCCAGATTACAATTTCTAGATCTGAATCAATTAGTCAAACAGAATAACTGGTAAGTAATGTTCAGTTTGGATTTGAGCGTTTACGTTTAAATTGTTAACCACTGATAAAGAAAGGATAGTTGCATTTTCACTCTTATTTTTTTTGTATAAGTTACGTACGATCATCTTGATCTTAAAATATTGTATTAGAATGTTATTTTCAGTGCGTATATGGCTTGACTTACTTTAGTTACTTTTAGCTTCTTAGTTTTTGACTGATTTAAACTTGTAATATAATTCTCTAGTCTAGGTTCGTTACAAGTCTGTCTTACAACACAAAATAGAGCGACAGTTTTTCTGATACATTAGCTTATTAGAATGTTAAATGAATATTAAATATTTTCAGACAACAGTAGAATTGCGCCAGACAAATAGTTAATTATGTTATATTTTAAATAAGCAATTTTAAAATGTAGGTCATTGTATAGTAAATAAGGAGGAATAAGCTGATGTAAATATATAAATAATTGATAAGCATAAGACTGTACTTGGGTTTTTTTTAGAACTGTTTGTACCATGTATAGTTTAGAGTCTCCCCTACAAATTGTTTACACTACACACCATGAATACCTACTCCATAATTATTATATTTATTTTCGAGTTATTAAACCAGTTCATGAAAGAATAACGGGAAACAATTATTTCCTTTGGAGCAATTGCTTAGGAAAATCGCCCATTGCGAAAGGCAGTGTATCTTCCGTACACTGTATGAAATTTAATACATATGAAGGGTCCACGGAAAAAACATGTCGTCACTTTTTTCTAAAATTGAGATTTTAATCTCAAAATGTAGAGCTCTCAACGAACTATTACCTACACTTTCTGCTATAATTGTAAACATTATAAATCCACTTGTATGCACTTGAAAAGCATGTAATCACGAAGATAGTATGGTTAATTGAATCATTCTAAACTAAAAACCGCAATATCTCGAAATGTTGTCAATGTGACTAGACATGTTCTTTCCGTGGACCCTTCATATGCGTTATTTTCATTAGGTATTATAATCTAAAGTGGCAACCAGAGCGCATTTTTCTAGCAATGTACCTACCTGTTTTCTACACTCGATTAGCTAAAATATAAATTAATTTTGGTGGATTATAATTTATATATAAGGAAAGCCTTACAAAAGGATCTAGAGAATAGGTTTGGAAAGAAATCGCTTACTAATTTATTAGTTCATATTATCATTTTAAGCAGGGTATAAGTTTGTAAATATTAACCCGATTACGATACCTAAGTAAAGTGTAAATCGCCTAATAATTATAGGGGTGGGTTTAATTGATTTGTAAATACTAACCCAATGGAAAACTCGTAATCATAAATTCTAAAAAAACGTAGATTAGCCAAACTAGAACATATAAGTAACTATTATAGACCTATATAATACAGGTTGTTTTATTTTGTGCTTAAAACTGTTATTGGTTGAAGCACTCCGTGAATGCGATAATTATTGATTTTTCAGCATGTGTTTCGAACCACTGATGAATCTGTATATGTATTACTCAGTTATTTATAAAAATAGGTATAGTATAGATACTTTCCTTTGTTAAGATGACCCCTAGAACGATAGGGCTACGCAGGCATAAGCGCAATAGAAATGCAACTCAATAACTTCACACCATAAGTGCTAAATTTACTAGAAATATTTTTAGATGTGTTTTGGGCTGGTAGTACTTAACTAATTATAATTGTCAGAAGGAGGTACAATACTTAGTAGGAACAAAACTATCAAATCATAGGCATTGTTTGCAATCAACAATATACACGGTGTTCCCGGGAATTTCCGTTAAGTTCGGCATATTGCGGAATACATTCACAGAAACCAAATAGCATTATCATTTCTTGAAAACATTTTTTTTTTCTTTTTTTGTACAAAATAATTTAATGTATCATTAACAGTTATTGTCTTATTGTACAAGGGTTCAAGACCAGAAGGTCTTAGAAGTCACATTTAATAGAAAAAATGTACCTCCGAGGCAGTTTTTGCCTAATATCGAACGAATTCACTTGGTAAACCTTCTTGTAGTGTATATGAACCTTACAACATTTAAAAAGCTGTTATGATACCACAGTTAAACGCCTTTGAACTGGCTAAATCTGCAAATCAGATTAAAATTAAAATATTCAGTATCTTGATAACAGTAAGAGTTAAGGTACTACTGTCTTGGAGAAATTAACTTTATTTGATCTTACCTATGCCCCCTTGCAATTAACGGAAATTGCCAAAACACGTTGTATACTACGGTTTTTTTTTCAGTATAAAAATTAACCATACAATTTGTATGACAAATAAAAGTTACAAAATGGAACACTTTTAACTTATACTCGGTGACGTCACTAACGATGCATCTCTTCTCGCGAAAATGCCCAAAATGGAATGTAAATTAACTGTCATTTAAATTGACGAAGTCGTTCTTTTTTTATTTTCTTCCAAAAAATATATAACTACAGTTCGTTCACGTTAAGAATGCAGTGAAATATCACTGGCCGCCGGCTTTGACACGCCTCGTAACCAATCAAATCGTTCCTAATTATATTTTTATAAATCCATGAAACTTAATATTCAAAAATATAATTTGTTTGAATGTTTACGCCCCGGGAGTACACCTTTTACCCTGCAGGAGCACCAACGATTCACTGCGTTCTTAACGCGAACAGACGTAACTTCTATGCTGTTATATTATTTTCAAGTTTTAGTTTAGTATTGTGTGTAGTGTTTAGTTTCAGTTTATGATTTTTATTCAATATGCATTGTGTGTTTTAACCTATAATCTTATTACAATTAAATTATAATATAATCAAATCACTATACTACGTTGTCGATCTAATTCTTTGCGGAAGAGATGGATTAAAATCCTACGCCTATTTCGAAATACTTTGTAAATATTTCGCGTAGTTAGGTGAATTAATTTTAGCTAGATCAATTTAAATTTCCATCAATCATAACTCAGGAATGCTGTATTTCACTTTTCACACTCTAGGAACTTCACAAATATCGGAACTTGTAAGCTAAGGAAAATATTAGGGACCTCTCACAGCCTATGTATTTAAAATTGATTAAGGCTTTAAGTAATCAAACAAATAAGCAACCATTAGAAGGTACCTAAATTATTTCCAATACAACAATTCTATCGAACACCTGTAGGAGAAGGCCAACAGAGAAAACAAACATGCGGAAAGTCGTTACCCACTCAGGTTTAGCTACTCGGGCAAAGCTTTCGATACCTTCTTTCGCTTATTTAGAATATCTCTTTGGTAGGTTTAGGTACTCACTCTAAATGTAAAGCATACATATTTTGTACTATTTAATGCGCCTCGGTTATTTGCAATTGCTTGCGTGGGATTAGGTGTCAAAGCGGACCCCGGGCTCCTTTAGGGGCACTACACGGGAATAACGCTAGGAGAATGATGAATGGTTATTTGCAATTGCTTTAACAAATATACACGGTGATTATAACCTTTTTTCTGATTAAATACTTGATTCCACGATTAACTCGTAGTTACCTGAAACAAACGTTATTTTTTCTGTATAAGACTAAATAAAGAATGATGTTTTAGTTTAAAAATCATTGTCACTCTAATGGTTGTTTAAATCTATGAAACTAAAACCTCCGTGAAAAAACTGTGTCCAATGAAAAGTACGAAACTGTCAATTGCCACATGCGTGACAATTAGATGTTAGAGTTTATTGACGTAAGATATATCAAATTTACCGCAAAATCGCGCAAATCTAACTTTTAGGGTGACCATACATTCAGTGGAAAATTTAATGATAATGTTAACATTATCATTAAATTTAATGTTGTAAACAGTGCGACCTCATTTATTTACTTTTGCTGTTCATTAACATTTTTCGATTCCTGGCCAGGGATTAAAAATCACCGTGAATATGGGAAATATAAAATCTATCTTATTTCTGCAGAATCAGAGCCACTTACTCAAAACCTGACATGTCTAAACTGCCGCGAGCGATTAGTAAAATTATTCCCACATCAAATATAACTAAAAAAACACTAGATTTTAAGATCATCATCAACATGCAAAAGGAATGTCGCTTTAAAATTTTAGATAATTATTGTTAAAATTAAAAATTTGATGATATAGGCCTTTTATATAGGATGTACATCATAAAACCTGGGAGAGTAAAACCAGTCTTTATCAAGTAGAAAGTATTTTTAATGTAAATATGAAGTTGGCTATTGTGACGCAGTGGATTCAATTATAAACGCATAATGTTATAATTAATTAATTTAGTTGCGAAAATAAGAAATGAATTTGCATAATTTTCTAAATAATTGAACGACCTAGAATGTAAGTAATTTACAGTAAAAAAATAAATACAGTAAACACACTAGATACATTAAATACATTAGATGCATAGAGAAAGATAGAAAAACATGAATATGTAGAAGTAGATAATATATCAATTATAGGTATATTTTCTTCTTACGCAAACACATACAAAATGTTCGTATAAGTTTCTAAATATATTTTTTTTTTTAGATTAATATTTAATTCTTATTCTGACAGCCACGTCGGAAACTTAACTTATTCACTGTTAGGCTACGCTCAAAGCGCTACGCCGTAGTCTATAGCATTTAACTTTCATATGTAAATAGAGAAAGTCAGTATGGATTCCGCTGTTTAAAAATATAATGTTTTTTTAAACAGCTAATAGAAGTCTCTCATTAGGCTGGAATTGTCGTTTCGTATCGATAAATGTTTTTATTTCTATGGATACTAGAATAGAGACCCGCTTGAGTTTTAACAGCTGTTCCAAATTTGAACTCATAATGATACAAAAATCTGTACGGTAATAACATTACAGTACAGATTTTACCTACTACCACAGACAAGAAAGTTCTCATAGTAAAATCGGTTGTAATAATGCTGGTCATTTCCTACGGTTTCTAAACGGATTTTAGAACACTCATGATATGTGCGTAGATAAAGTTGTTTTGACAACTCAAGTCAAGGTAAACGATATGAAGAGAGTTTTTCCCTGACTTAACAACTTCATTTTCCACTCTCCAGACTCAATTGCATAAGATTAAAAAATGGACTTAAACTCACTAGCTTATTTTCAATCCAAGTATTTTTTTCCTGACACTGAACGCTGAATCAGTAGTGCTAACTAAACTATATATTTAACAATACCTACACGCTTATGCGAACGATTTCAAGTCTTCAATAATGCCCTGGTACAATGCTCATTGGGCGCCAACCCTGTAAGTAACAACTCGTGAGGTACATATATTATTTATAAAAGCATATTTATGAATAGTCGTAATAATTCTACTTTTACTGTGTACGGTAGTTATAATATAATTTAATAATAAAAAACCTAAAATAACTAAAAAAAATAGGGGTAGTACATAAGGTAGGTATAGGGGTAGGTTGATAACTAGCGGCCTACCTTACTAAAGTTCACAGAAACTTGGACGGAAAGTGGTCCTTCGGACGGAGCGAGTCTGACCTCCGCGTGGAGCCGACCAGCCGCAAATATGAAAATGTGAAGTCTCTATTAAAGCTTCAAATTCCTTTGGCAGCTTGTAAAATGAGCCCAGCGCGATCCGGCCCGGTTCCGTCGGTGAGAATCGTACAATCGGTTTGTATGAAGTTAGAAACTATATTGTCTAAGTTCATACAAATAATTCGGTTTTCACTAGTACATCAATAACTTGCACAATTTATGATGGGTCGTGGGACTCGTGGCCCTGGGTTTGAACACTTTGGGAGATTTAACAGTGACATAACCTTGTCCCCCGTGTGGTGTCGGGTTAGAATTTCACCACCCCCTTTCTTCCCGTGGGTGTCGTAAAAGTCGACTAAGGGAGCAGAATTAATATTTTCACAATTCCCAGATATTAATTTTTAAGTATACTTTTAAAGTATAATTTACCTTATTTCGTTTCCCGACGTTTGTGTGTGTGTGTGTCTGTGTGTCAGTGCGTGTCTGTCGTGTCGTGACCAGGGATGTTGTGACCCATCCGAAACCTCAGGAAAGTCCCGTTTTATATAAACAATTATTATTTTACTGCATGTTGACAACATCAAAATTTCACTCTCATAGTAACCTCCATAATTTAGCATATAGCATGACATATGTACATAATTACATGCACTCAGATTACACGAATTTATTAAATTAAAAACTTCTATACTAATCTAGACTATAAGTACTAAATCTATGTAGCCTAGGTATAATATGTAAGTATTGAATGGCATAAGAACTCGGACAAGTCGTTGTAGGTATATTTATCGTAGTCGTTTTTTGGAAATAGTATTAGTATATTTATCGTATTACGCTTTATTTAAGACCACTGGCTGGTCGGTGAAATCCCATTTTATGTAGATATAATTATAATTACAGAGTTGGAGCACACAAGTGTTGATAGTTAAGAATTTATACCTAAGCAGTGTAAATATTCAATAAATCGCATAGCATCCGCATATCATCTCACCACTCTAGAATAAAGTAGTTCCTTCATTTTAATACCGCGCGCGCTTCCACGTGGCACTATGAATCTCGCACCATGCGAACGTACTCATACGAGTACGTTCGCATGTTAAGCAAAGGGATTTCGGCTCTCAACCTTTATTACAATTTACAAAGTCAATTTTAGAAGAGACCACCTGGTACAAGAATAACTAGTGACATCTGCTATGTAGTACTTAATCTGTGTCTTTAGTATAACGTATTGTATACTGTTATGCGCCATGACTTATGGACGCTTACAACTAAAGGTGGCAGATCACAGTCACCCTAGTTTACGGTATATTAAAACAAAACTTTGACTTATTTATTTGATGCAATTACCGCATTTAATAATACTAAATTATAATTAAGCTAAATTGTTCAATTGATTTAACTCTTCATTAGCTAAAAAATGTTGCAACCGTAGGACCGATTATCGATTGCAAATCAATAATTTATGAAAAGAACGCTCTTGGTATTTGAATTAATAAACTGTAAACTGGGGTGAATTTGATCTGCTAGGGTGACATTAACAATCCATTATCTACGCCCAATTATCTTGTCGTGTTCAGAGTGTGGAGTAGGACGGCGTTCGCTTACCGAGTTCTCCATACGCCGCGTTGGGAAACGGTGGCCCATCGAAATGGCATCGGAAAAATAATATAAATAATAATATTGTAATGATAATTCATTGTTTTTGTCTTAATCAATAAATTTAAAATGTAAATATATATAACTCCATAAAAAGTATGCAAAAAATATGCCTAATCAAGAATTTCATTCAAATACCTCGAAAAATACCGTTTTCTCCCCCAAAAATCCATAGAAAATGACAATTCTTTCACATGGAGTTGCGCTTGCGGAAAGGGAATAATTCAAATGTTTACTACCTAGAACCGATGATACAAACATAGAGCCGATTGCCGATCACCAGTTGCGACATCCGTTCGGCCGACTCGACTGATCTACGTGGGTTTTATCTGACATCTCGACGACCTAACGGGGCACGCAAGAGCCCGGCGTAGCTTCCGATAACCGAACACAGGCTATCAGCCGTCACAACAGCCATACGGATTATGCGACTGATAAACGTAGATCAGTGACAGTTGATCGGCTAAATGCGATTAGTGTGGTGTAAAATACTACATCATTTCAAAATAGAGGGGGGGGTCTGGCCATTGGATGACGATAGTAATTTTATTAGGCGGGGAAGGTCCATTTCAAGGAATAACAGGTAATAAATAAGGAAAATAGAAAATAGGTTCGGCAAGAAATCGCTTACTAAAATGTAAGTTGATATTATGATATTGAGCAGGGTATAGTTTGTATATATTAACCCAAATGCGATAAGCCGAATGTTGGTGGACTTAATGATTAGGATAGGTTTAATTGATTTGTAAACACTAACCCAAAGCAAAACTCGTACTTAATCCTTTTAATCGTAGTTTGGTAAAACTAAAACCGATATATAAATATCTGTTTTAGTTTCATAGTTGTAGTAATGTCATATTTTATAATATGGCCTATACTTATTTTAATATTATTAAAATAAAAATAGGCCATATTATAAAATATGACATGTTATGCAGGATGTACAACATAAAACTTGGGAGAGTATCACCCGTCCTATGAAGTAGAAAGTATTTTTAATGTATCTAAATATGAAGTTGGCTATTCTCATGCTATGATGAATTAATTAGTATCTTAAAAATAAGAAATAAATAAGCGTAATTTTCTTCATATAAAGTGCACAGATGGTACATAAACATCTATTGTATGAGATATATTAGATGCATAGGTAAATTCTTGCTACTACGTGTTTGCGTAGCGTAGGTACATTACTCAAGGTTAACATGTATTATTTATTCCGACGGCCAATAGCGTTACTCTATAGTTAATTCATAGCAACTTAATCTCCATATATTATAGTATGTGCCGTGATTGGCGTTGAATGGTTTAATAGTTGCCAAATATATATTTTGCCTACTAAGTAGCACCTCGCCCGAAACTTCGCACGAAAAAATATTAAAGCCACGCAAACATCATCGGTTCAGTAGCTTCGTAGATTATAGATAACAGATAATTTTGAACCATACTTTGTCTACAATAGCGCGATTTACAATTATCATCATGTTTTATATAAAATTACACGAAAATGACAAAATTACACAGAAGATTAATTAAATGCTGCAAAAGCTTAGTTTGTGTTTATTTATTTTTTTTAAACAATGGATAGTGTTTTTTTTTAAAACATGTATGTTGTATAATACTTAGCTAACTGAATTCTTTAATTCCATTCGGTTGTGTCACATGAGGATGTAGTCTGTATTAAACTTTCTTATACATAAAAACAGTCAACAGTAAGTTTCATATATTGATTATTGGACATCAATTGTTAGTTATCATTCACTTATACGGATTAAGGTTGAACAGTAATGAATTATGCCGTGCCAGTGATACAGTAGTGTATAGCTGTAGGATGTATTCATAAATGAGATTAAAATTACAAGTATAATTAAGTTAATACGCGTATTCAATAAGATAACAACACAACATACTTAAACAAAAGAATACTATATTTTTTTATGCAACAAAAAGCGCGCCCATTAGTCGATTTTATTTACTAGCTTGAGAGTCACGAGAACTAAAATTTTTTCATAAATTAGTGGTCTGTTTCATATTTCATACCTTCAGAAAGTAATGGTATTAAGCTTAGATTATTTTTCTATAAAATTGAATAAATAGTTATAATTAGACTCATTTGTAATACTAATTAATAATACAAATAAAAATTTAAAAATATAATTTCTTCTTTAACATGGTGCACTTCTTCCAAATTCGGGTTTTAAAAATAAAATATTTAGGTAAAAACTCTCTTTCTTGAATTTTGTTTTGTTTTGTTCTAAAGCCGCAATGATTTCAAAAATATAGAATGGTATATTTATAGATTTCAATGCAGAATAATATATAATATATATATATTAACATATAAATGAAATTTAATGCCTGCTATGTTAACGGACAAAAATCAAATACGCGTTTACCAGTGAGTACCGAACAATACTTTCATCTTAATTTACCTAAACTTAGAGACCATTTACATTAAATAATTATTAATTACTTTTAATTGGAGGTTGTGAAAGCAAACCTTTATTGAAAATGAGCGTATGGCTTGCAATACCATTTTCATCGCCTTGGTGAGGTGAACAATTGAGTGTGTCTCGGCAAAGTTGTTTGGCTTCTCGTGTCTTGAACGCCCTGCTATGTTTAGGATTGTACTTTTGAACCATTCGTTACTTAACCATCTATTTTACCAGTGTATTACTATATATATATATACATTTAACACAATGCCTGAGATGCGTGTGCGAATGATTTGAATTCTTCAATGCACTTAGGTACAATGTTTATTGCCAACCCGTAAGTATGTAAGTATGAACTCCTGAAATCTGATATTAATTATATTTATATTAAAGCTTAAGTACACTAGTTATAATGTAAGTGAATTATAAAAAAATACAAAAAATACAAATAAAATAAAAACGAAAAAAAAAACATTTTACGTCACATCTGGCGAATTCACCGCTCTAGTTACGTAATCTACTATTATGAGACACCGGTACCTAATTAATTGTTAATTTGCGGCCTACCTCGACAGTTACTAAAGTCCACCGAAACACAATTAAGTAAACAAAATAAATGGAGTAAACACAATTAAGTAAAAAAACAGTATAAATAAATAACATAATTAATAATCAACCAAAAATAAACTTTTCCCCAAGGTTTGAGCTCCTGCCTCGTAATGACCGTTACTGTTATTAGGTATACCAAGGTATGACATGAATATTGCTGGTATAACAGCGCAGTGCAGGCGGAAGTTAAAATCGCACTGTTAGTATAACAATATTATAAACACCGCGGGCGCAGCTTGTGGCGAGCTGACGGCCGCCATTGTATGGAATGCCAGGATCCGGCTACCGCAGACTCACCTCTCGACAACCCACAGCCGCTCAGACATGTTGTCCCACTGTCAAACTGTGCGTGCGACTGATTTGTGGGGCCCACTCGGTCAGATGGTGAGTCACCACCTGCCTTTATACTATTTCGTTCCGTTCCTGATAAAGTCACAACTTATTTTGTGTATTTTGACATTCTCTTATTTTTGATTATAGGTATTCTGTTCGTGTGCACCCACGTTTGGCATTCATGCGTCAGACAAGGTAATATACAGGTGTCCACGATTATTTTCTTCATGGGTTATAATTTCCCTTTAGTATCTCTACGTGAGCCCAGTATTTCTTCCATATTATGTTATGCGTCTTTCTATTTCATCTTCGTGGCAAATTTTATTGAACTGATTGAAAGATTTAGTGACCGAAACAGATTGTTCCAATAGCTCAGTAGCGACAGGCCTCGTATGCCTGTGGTCGCCGGTTTGAATCCCGCTAAGATTTACTTTTTTTTCAATTTGACATTTAAAATTTCGCGTTACAGATTAATACAAAATTAAACAATAACGGCCGTATTCATAAACGTACTACAAGCCTGTTTTAACTAAAATGGCGTTAAAATTCAAATCTGTCAGTTTGACATTTGTCTTCGTAAAAAAGGGACAAAGAACATTTTATTTAGCAGAGACATTTTAAATTTTATCAAGGGTAAGCCTTTACACGTTTACAAACACCATATTTTAAATAAATGGAGAGTGTAATAGAAGAAAACATTAACCGATATTGCATTATATAATTATACTAACTTCCGCCCGCGACTTCGTCTGCGTGGACCTGGGATAAAAACTACCCTATATTTTAATCCAGGCTTTAAACTATCTCCGTGCAAAATTTCATCCAAATCGGTTGAGCCGTAAGCCGTAACCGTAAGGGTAAGCCTGATTGAGTAACAAACAACCAAACATCTAAACTTTCTCATTTATAATATTAGTAGGATTGGAATGTACCAATAAACTGTGTAACCTATAGTAAGTATTTAATAGCGTAAACACGTAGACAAGTCATAGTTTCTAAATTATACGTTAATAGTACATTACGTAACTAGGGCGGTGAATTAGTGAATGCCCCAGATCGCAGGTGTTTGTGCTCCATATGCGCTCTGGGACTTTACGAATTACCGCCCGTGTTGAGTACAAAATTTTACGTCTTCACCGGGCCACAATGCGAGTTTTCCCGTACGCGCAGCGTGCAGTGAAACTCGCATTATGGCCAGGTGCGACGTAAAACATTATACATTGTCAGTTTTTACTTGAGAGTGACTTCTGCTATGTAGTATTTAATCAGTGTCTTTAGTATGGGTAGGATATTTCATACTCTATGAAAAAACTTGCTATGATCCATCCGATGCGTATGATCCCGACTGGCTTTAAGGTCTTCCAACTGTATTATAGCAAATGCATAAATGATTTATAATCGATGAAAAAGAACTCTCGTTGAGTTTGATTCGATATATGTACTGGTGAACTGGCGTGACTTTGATCTGTTGGGGTGAAATTGACAATCGATTTTCTACGTTCAATTATCTTGTTGTGTTAAGAGGGTGGAGTAGGCCGACACAGTACACCGTGCCGAGTGCGGCCCGTGCGCAGGCCGGCGCTCGCTCACGCGAAATCTCCTTACGTGACTCCGAAAGGCCTTCGCTCATCCTACGCTGTGTCTATGATAATATATGCATTAATTCTTTGCTAAAATATATTGCATTGTATTTAAATTGCATATTTTGCATTGTAATTAACATTTGACTATACTAGTGAGACTTTTTAGATGTGTTAGCTATGTTTTAAAAGTTTTGTACATATTAAATTCACAATAAGAGACATAACATACTACTTGTATATTACGTAGTATTTGTGTTCTAAGAGTAGGGTAGACTGGGTACAGTTGTGACAATTTTGGTTTGATCGCCACTAATTTTGTTAATTTACTAGTTAGCTAGGAGAAAAGTAGCTTGACTCTTAATTTGTACATTTTTCTTCGTAAATATACTTAAATAGTTTCTCTAAATACGCTGTATTAGTCATAGCGATCAAATGAAAAAAAAAAGGAAAGTGTCACAACCGGCCACAACCCAAGGACGGTTGTGACAGTGGTTGAGGTCGGTAGTGACAGGAACAAAAATACAACAAAATGGTTTATAATGACTTTTATTGTTAGAAATATGACCATAACACAACATAATCTTCATAATATTTCGTATAGAAAGTTCATTAAATTATTTATTATTTAATTAATAATTAATAAAAAATAAATTACGAAAATTTAAAGAAGTCTCGCTTTCACGTCTTCATATAAGCATCTTCACATTTACCAGATCAGACATTTATTAGACCGCGCTCTTTCGGTATTCCGCAGGCGTTTTCTGGGTATCTAAAAGCAAAACAACAAGAAAATATATGTCACAACCGTACCCACAAAATTTGTCACAACCGTACCCGACGCATACTTTCGAAAACAAAAATTCGCCATGACTTTGCCAATTAATCTACGTAAAAAGTAACCACCCGTAATTAACTACTAATGTTCAACTTATAACAAAAAAAATCCGAGGTTATCTATCTGTATACAAATAACAGTGATTATTAAAATTAAACGAACAAAACAACTTACTTTTGACTGTTGAAAAGCAATGTGGGCCCCTGCTTACGTTAACACCGCGCGCTGGGTGACGCAATACCGGGGAACGCGTTCAGACTTGCATGCCGCTTCTCTCTCCCTTAGAACCCTTGCCCGCATTCCGTATAGTTTCGCTAGTACGAAGACTGTCACTACCGTAACCTGGCACAACCGTACCCAGTCTACCCTAGATTAGAATTATGTACTCATATTAGGAATATATTCCCCTCGAAGAATTTTTATAGTAAAGTAACTATTAATTAGGTAGCTATTTATATTCGTAGTGTATGGGCAATTCTTAAATATTGATTAAACATGTTAAATTATCCATTTGATTAGTACTGATAGTAGTATCTGGTGTAAATAAGTTTTATATAAAAAAAACATAAAAAAATCTTGAAAAATACGATCCTAAGATATAAATAAATAAAGAGCATAATAAGTAATTCTAATTGTATATATAAAAGTAGAACATAATGCTGTGCTGTGATTAGTTTACTTAGATTTATTATAATAAAGGAGTGGTTCATGGTAGCGATGGGCAATGTCTGAAACATTTTACTTTTCTGAACTGAAAAATATTATAATTCATGGAATTTATAGATGCCATTTGAATATACTTAAGTCTGTTTATCGCGGTTGGAGTTTTGTATTATATTTTATCAATTTTATTCTTAAGTATTTTTTTTCTTATATACTAATAACACTGAACTCTTTGATCTGTGACTGTACTTACGAACTGTACGGGTATGGATCCTTACAGGAGATTCCAAAAATAATAGTGATACGGAAAACGGGAGTTACCTGGTACCGGGATACTTATTACTGATCGCCACGTTTTTACCCGACTGCCGAAGTAGATGAGGGTTATTTTTTTTGTTACACGCTGTAGGTATATTCCACTATTACCTTGATTAGTGTTTTATTTCTCTTTATAAACGTACCTGGTCTATTTATTTCCTAGACCTTAATCTTTGTAAGCATTGTTGGCACCATCAACACCGTTTTCTGAAAACATTATTACAACCAAATGTGGTAATGATTCGATTAAAAAACGAAACCTATCCATCTGAAAACTAGAAACTTAAAAAATTAAGGAAGCTTACATGAACTTACTTAAGATTTCAGTAAAAAAAAAACATTTTGGAAATGTATAAATTGCCCACTAAGTCATACAGGTCCTCCTAGGTTAACTATGTTAAAATTATTAATAGTAAATTAATTTATCTGTATACGTAAGTAGAAGTACATAGTAAGTAAAGGTAGGTACCACTCTTATTCATAAGACCATAGAATAAGACTAAGTGTACAATGAATTATGTAATGTTTATGAATGAACAAAATGTTCATTCAAGGTCCTGGAAGATTCAGATTATGCATGTTATATGTAGATATTAGGGAACTATTGCATTCATTCATCATTTTAGGCCCATTCACTGTCCCATCGTCACTTAGCTTGTTGAAGTTCCTGTAAATAAATATACCGTAAAACTAATCTAAATCGCCTTCTGTAATTGGCGCCATATTCCTAAAACCACGGAACAGGGATGTTGACTGATAATGACAAAAAAAAATATTTTCAAAACATCATTAACATTTTTATAAAACTTTAAAAACGCTCCATTAGTGGTTAACTTAGTACGAAGGTCAGTAGGTAAATAGGAACCAGTGACGTCACAACTTTGTAAGTGCAAACTGAGTTCGTCTTTTTATCTTTAAGTCTTTGAAAATCTTCTTCTCTTATTACAACAGCAAAAATAATCAGAGTTTTTAGGTAACTGAGGTTTATTTACTGGTATAAAAATGGCTACTTGAGATGTCATTAATCATTATTAACATTAATATAAGTATAATACATTGTTTGCTTTCGTTTAAAGTCAAAAACCCTGAATGCCGTAGTTTTAGGAAAGCGATCTTAAATTAACTTCATTCATCATATTCAAACACAAACTGTTGAGTGGCTTTCTTGTGTCGGAAGCCATTTCCAAAACGCTGATCTGCAACATCAATAATGTGTATTTCATTTTCAAACCATTCTCACACAACTCTGTATATTATCATGTAGCACTTTTAGAATTACACAATCATTCATCCAAATATGTGCGTTTCATTTAACCCTTCAAGCGCGCCCTTAACTGGGGCTCATTTTATGAAGAATTAGGGTATGCTCCCAGGTTATGGAACTATCATACTCAGCATGTCGATCACGTAACGCATCAGACACGCGTCAGGTTATGCAGGTGCCTAAATGACACTGTTTATATGGAAAAATGACAGTTATATATTCCTACCGCGCGTACGGGACGTTACGTAAGTAATTACCCCTCAGGACAAGCTATACGTGTCGCCACAATGAGGAACGAAAAGGCTCTTATGCAGCTAAATTACATTAAGAACTTCTGGTAGTTCACGTAATGCATTGAATGTACGTTAGGTAGATCCAAATGACAATTTTTATATGGAAAAAATACAGTTGGACTGTCCTAACGTGCGTTGGAAACGTTACGTGACTACCCCTCTAGTCTTAACATAAGTGAAAGTTTGTATGGAGCTATAGCGCATTAACTAAACTTTGTGTACCTATTGATTCCTTATTACAATACAAGAAAAATAATTTTAGGGTTTTGGAAAAACACACCCCCGGAAATCATCCCCAAACGGGCTGATGAAGGTGAAGGTTTGTATGGAGCTACGACATAAACGAGTTCCACGCGGACGAGCTAGTATATTATAATAGGTACAATACAACGCTTATAAATGAGCATCGTTCGACACTTTAAGCTCGATCTACGTGCACTCAGAATATCTGTCCGTCTGCTCCGAAGAATCATGTGTGCAGAATGCATGTGTATGTCATCATCATCATATCAGCCGGAAGACGTCCACTGCGGGACATAGGCCTCCCCCGAAGAGTGCCACAATGACCGGTCCTGCGCCACCAGCATCCAGCGGACTCCCGCGACCTTTACCAGGTCATCAGTCCACCTGGGCCTACCCACGCTGCGCCTTCCGGTGCGTGGTCGCCACTCGAGAACCTTTCTGCCCCAACGGCCATCGGTTCCACGTGCAATGTGCCCCGCCCACTGCCACTTAAGTTTAGCGATTCGGAGGGCTATATCGCTTACCTTGGTTCTGCTGCTGATAGCCTCATTTCTAATGCGATCGCGCAGAGAAATGCCCAACATAGCCCTCTCCATTGCCCTTTGGGTGACTTTGAGCCTTCTTATGAGTACTCGTATGCAGTCGAAGCCTATCAACTTTAGTCAAGTCAACGCGTATAAAATATAACCTATGTCCATCCAGAAAAGCCTATACAGGGTAATATTTTAATCAGTGTCCAAATTCAAGTATAAGATTCTTCAGAAAAATTATAAAATCTGTAACCGCTTCCGTAGTAATGTAGCTAGTTGCGTTCCATATTTAATCTACGTAATCGGACAGTGTAACTGGTAGGTTTATCATAGGAATAAATGGTGCTACGGTACAGTATAAACTCTGAAGTTTATTTTCACTCCGATGCTTCTCAACATACGTACCGCCTAACAGCAGAAAGCACGTTTGGATGATCCTACAGCACCGGCCCTTTAATACATACAAACTTGCAACCCATTTTTGAACACTGTGTTTTATTATAAAACCATTTTACGAAGTTCCATCCAAGTGGGGTAGACTGGGGACAATAGAAACACGTCATGTTTGAAACAAGTCAAATTTCTCGAAAAACTATGATACCTACGCGCCTGACGCAACAATCAGAACACGCATTCTGCCACGTTTGAATCATTGGCCAGTACGCTTACCATGAGTTTGACAATGACGGCTTACGCTAACGAGTATCGAGTTTTCTATCTGTGCATCCCGCTCGTACTGTCAACGTGCAATAGAGATGCACAGATAGAAAACTCGATACTCGTTAGCGTAAGCCGTCATTGTCAAACTCATGGTAAGCGTACAGTAGCGGTCGAGCGACGGTGCGAGATGGGAATGTAAACGAGCCAAATCAGTTTTTCGCGGTAAAAATTGTGAGTATTTGTGCTGTCGTATTTTTGTTTCTAACTTTGTTTCCTTTTGTATTTTGCCAGATCAAATTATTTTGGTATGATAATTAGGAGTAAAGGGACGTTAATAATGGCTTTTGATCAGCGTTGGATTCTTTTTTATATGTAATATTTGAACTTTAATGTAGTGAGGGCACCTGATGGAAAGTTTCTACCTATTTTCCATCAGTACTTAATCATAATAAAACTGTAACATAACACCCCGCCCTCGGCATACCAACCTGCACGTGCCTTGGACTTTGTACCATCAACCTTGGTCACAGTTTCCACTCATATGAACCCTATGAACCCAAGGAAATGTATTAGTATATAAGGCATGCATTTTCTCTCATTAAACACAGTTATTACCAGAGTCTTGACTTGTCATTACCTACCGAGAACTCCTAACTCTTCATGGCGATCCTTGCCAGACGGCTGCACCAGGCAGCCTCGCTCCGCAGCAGACCATAGACGCCGCCGCTACCCCACCAGCATCAACCAGCATCAACTAGCTTCACAGCGCCAGACAACCAGCATCAACCAGCTTCACTGCACTAGCAGCCACAGCCAGCACCAACCAGCTCCACTACGCCAGCCAGACCGACAAGACGACCGACAAGGTCCAGATCACTATATCACGTATGGGCACCAGCATCACACTAGTGGGCCCTATTAAGCTGGTCCGGGATCTTCCAATCACGGTAACACCTCCACCACAGCTACCCGATACAGGCTCGTCAGCAAAAAACACCGCTAGCAGCAGCGTACCATCAGACCCAGAGACCGCTCAACGCTCCACTACGGCAGCCATGGAGCGAGCAGAGGACCACACGCCGGGAAGAGGAATCCCCATAAAATTCCCAGGACGAGGACGAGGATGGCATAGAGGGTTACGGCGATGATGCGCAACACCGTAAACCAGAAGAGCGCCACCACCCCACGGAAAACACGCCTGCCTACGCGCACTGCAGTCACCACAGCTTCAAGGACATCGAAATCGTATCGTATTTGTTTATTATTATTTAAATTATCTCTATAGTAACTTCATTTTTTTTACATATAAAACGTAACGAAATTTTTAACGAATATTTCAGTAAACCTTGTATTAACAATTACACATTTAGCTAATTATTAGAATGGCCATCTGATAATTTAGCGAAAGTTTAATTGATAATAATTATAAAATATTAAAAGTTATACGAGAAATACGTAGAAGTTCACAGTTAAGAAAAATCACAAATACAACTGTAAAGGACAATGAGTTAATCCAGTCTATGAAATGGAATGTTTTAATATTATTTTGGTTCATTAATAGTTATTTTAAAATATTCAATATAAAACAAACAAAATAATAATAATGCTAAATTAAAATCATTGTAGACAAATATATATATTGTAAATTTTATCACGAATTATAGACACCATCAAGTTATACTCTTATGATAAAAAAAAAACAGACTCAAAATTATTGATAAACGTTACCAAAACCCGATTAACTCAAAGTGCTAAACTTAGAATAGCGGAGCCCCGCGACATCAAACCTAAGAAAACAGCGACACATCCTCGCCGTTGCATCTCTTTCTTTTCGTAATTAAGAACTATATTCCAACTTATAGTCATATGAATAAAGTGCGATTTGCAACAAATGGCACTATGCACATATGGTTTATGAACACGGACGTCAGCCTAAGCGCATAACATACGCGGATTAACAAATGAAGCAAAGGTAACGACTATGTATTGTCCAATAATCCCATCAAGTTGAATGAATAGTTTTTTTTAAGGATATATAAAGTCACTACTGCATAGCGTGACTCATCTTGTGTGTCATACGAACGCGGGATGAAATTACCGCGCCATATGTTAATCCACGGTAGTAGTATATACAACATAATATTGGAACTAAAACTATTATACCAAATGTAAATCGAAAAACATGCCGCTTGATGACGAGACAATAGTAATAAGTAACTAGTAAGTAATCATATGGTTAAAATTACGGTATCATAATTACTTTGCAATATGCATTTTGAATCTTATAGCTTCTTAAATTGATTTCATAATAGCACGAGTATGATAAGCCACGCCCGTGTCCTCCGGGCACGCGACAGCTGATATTATAGACCGAATTACATATAAAGCTTCGTGCATTGTTTTTAGAAGCTTACATTCAAATTTCTTTTTTTTTTATCAAACCAATATTAACGATGAACCGTATAGAAATTGTTTTCGTAGAGCACGAATATTCATTAAAATTAGTACTGATCCAAATACCTACAAACACCGAATTTTAACCATACCGTAGTATAATGATATAGTAGTATAATTGTTTAGTAAAAAAATGTAAATATTATTTAGTACATTCAATTTCTCTTTACTCAGTATGTGTCGGAGAAAGCTAAGACATGTAAGTTTTTCACAGTACGATTAGACTGATCACCTAAAAGTAGCCGAAATTCTTATATGACGACGTTTTCGACGAAAGATCGTGCGAAGTAGTAATAGAGAGATAAAGTGAATCATATCAGCACGGTACACCAGGGCTACAAGCCAGGTAGGAAATCTTTGGAACCTGATCATGATTTGATCGAGCATCAATCATGAAGGCCTTTAGACACATGGTAAGCATAAAGGGTTAACGTAAGGCGTGTTAAATGAACTACCTGTTTACACATATACCTATATGGATATGTCTGCGCGCTATATAAATAACAATATCTTGTACCCTGAGAATTCCTCCCTGAGGAAATAAATATGGGGTCGGCCGACCAGCAACTATTAATATGACATTGTACCAAAACATACATTGTGCCATCCTTGGCGACATTGTGTGTCAAGCCCAATACTCTATCGCGAACGAAACGAGCTTTCCTCGAGCGAGAATTAGGTGCATTTTGCAAAGCACACCAAAACAAAGAAGTAAAGGTGTTACAAGAGTAACAAATAAAGATGACAGACGCGTCATATTAAACGATTATCACTTATTACCCACTAGCGGTTACGCAGGAATTCGAAGATTAGTCGTATATATTTTTTTAAATTTATAAAGATAGGTAATTAATACTTCCATAGTTTCGTCATCCAAGCGTGCATTCATGTACAACAAAATATTATTATAACTTAGAGAATAATGTAACATTTAGTTTTAAGAATATTTAGGTTTACAGGACATCCTGTGTAAAGAAAGAATAACCATCATTACGATCACATAATCAATCCATTTAGCTATAATACGATATAAAATATAGTATATAGGAAATATATAAAATAACGAGTCACACTCAAATAATCGGTAATCAAACTCTTTATACACAGAACCATAAAACGTCATTTAAATTCCAGATCACCTTTTTAAGTCCAATTTAAATACTATGTAATATCAGGGAAACTTAATAGTTTACACAATCAAAACTAAACCCTATGGCTATTAACAATAAAACTCAAATTAAAAACTTACCACTTCGCAGCAAACAGCAACAAACAATATACAAAGCTATAGTCCATCCTTCAAAATTTCATGTAGACTGCCTACCCCGTTTGAGAATAAAGGCGTGAATCTTTTAATCTATTTACACACAGTTTAACACATCAAAAACGGAAACAAACCGGAAACGCACACTAACACGGTACTTAACCATATAAAATTATTTAACACATTTGTAAACTCAACATTTGTATTAATTACTACAAAAAAAACACTCAAACATAGTTAAATCCAACAAGCGAACAGAACAAAAACTAATCTGACCATAACTTACACCGAGACGACCGAGTGATTTAAAAATTTCACGAACTGCAATAGGAACACCCACGGAGTTTTGATACGCTAGAAACAATGTATTCGTAATGTAAACAATCTAAGTAGAAGTAAGACATTGTAAAAGAGAGAGAACCATTTGACCGCATACCTCTATCCTTATAAGGAATGGCCATCTCCATTGTATAAAGGATGTTCAATGATAAAATAAGTATTATACCTACTAATCACTCGGCATGAAACCAAACACCAATGCACAAATGTACCTACCACATAAGTAGTAACACAGTAAACAGTTTAAGTAGCACCATAATTATGTAAACCCTAGACCTAAGTTAATCTAAGATAAGTTAAGTCAAAAAGATAGTATTCATTGTATTCTACTATTTTTTGACTCAAAAAAAAGAGGGAAGCTGTAGTGAGGGCACCTGATGGAAAGTTTCTACCTATTTTCCATCAGTACTTAATCATAATAAAACTGTAACATAAGACCCCGACCTCGGCATACCAACCTGCACGTGCCTTGGACTTTGTACCATCAACCTTGGTCACAGTTTCCACTCATATGAACCCTATGAACCCAAGGAAATGTATTAGTATATAAGGCATGCATTTTCTCTCATTAAACACAGTTATTACCAGAGTCTTGACTTGTCATTACCTACCGAGAACTCCTAACTCTTCATTAAGTTAAAAACGTCGTGTGGGGACGGTAGAAACAACTTGCTTGTGGACGATTGAAACGTTTCAACCGTCCTCGCGTTTTAATCGTCCCCAAAAGTAACCGACTTGAGAATATATGGAGGTTCTGTTAATGTTCACTATTAATTTGTAGTTTTGGACCTTATTTATAGATTATGGAAATGTTAAGTTTTTTTTTAAATCTGCACACTGCGTGTCTTTGTTTTTATTTATTCGAGATTTTATGAACATTCGTTTTTAACCGACGTCTAAAAAAGGAGGCGCTGTTATGCGTACGCGATTTTATCCAATCTATATTTGTATACTATATTTCTATTTTTGGTATACATCAATGATCTCCCTCTAGCAACCTCTCACAAATGTATACTGTTTGCGGATGACACAACATTGTTAGTAAAGGGTGGAGGTAATGATTCATGTGAAAATAATATAAATGATGCATTAATGGACATAAATAATTGGACATATAATAACAATTTAAATATAAATATGACAAAGACATTTTACATTCAATTTAATTCATATAATAATACAATTCCATTAAACATCAATTATAATAATTTGCCTGTACTGAAATGTGAACATATTAAGTTTTTAGGAGTATACATTGATCAGCATCTAAGCTGGAAGGAACATATAAATTACGTTTGCGCTAGGCTAGATAGGTTCGTATTTGCGTTGAGGAGACTGAGAAACACCATTAACTTGGAGGCGGCGATCACGGCCTATCACGGTTATGTGTCGTCGGTTCTAAATTATGGATTGTTACTGTGGGGAAATTCTGCGGACATAGATAGGGTATTTTTATTGCAAAAGAAGTGTATCCGAGCCATATCTAAGGCGTGGGTAATGGATAGTTGTCGACCACTCTTTAATAAATTACGAATTCTGCCATTGGCATGCATGTATATAAGAAAAGTCTGCTTACTCGTAAAAGACCGCCCAGGATTATTTCAAATGAGATCGGAAGTTCATAATTATATTGAAACAAAGAGCGCAATATCAAAATCTATTACATCAGCCTCGATGTCGATCAGCAATTTATAGGAAAAATTCTTATAATATGTGCATAGTTTTATATAATAGTTTACCTGATCATATTAAAGTAATGACATCAACTGATTTTAGGAGAAATTTAAAAACCTATTTTGTAGATCATTGTTTTTATAGCGTTAAGGAATATACCCAAAAAAAATAAACAGCATGGACATTTTTTTTAAAAGAAATAGAAAATTTGTGGAGGGTATTTAGATGAAATGTTAAATGAGTAATTGCATGAGCGCGCTATGATTTATTATAATATTTGCATGTCGTTAATTACGATAGAATACTGTACTACTACTCACAAGAACACCCTGTAACTAGAAATAAGTATTCTTGCAAATAAACATATTCTATTCTATTCTATTCTATAATTTTCTAATTTTCTCTGCCGTCACCTAAACTCCATCAAACTTTTTTATACGTTACGACTATACGTTTCATATGGTCTGACGGAGTACAGAAGCGGACAAAATACTTGTAAATGTGTCATGTTCTGCATCGCGCTATTGAACTTTTTAATATACGTTGTATAAATACAATTTCCTTCAATATTTTGTTATTAGGTATGTCTCTCTGACCACATACGTGTACAAACTTTCATATTGATCATATCAGTGCGATTCGAACCAAGAGGATTTGTCTTCATTCGAATTTAAGCCAGACAGTGCCCATGCCATATACTAGTAGGTACATTCAGCAGCAGCAGTTGCTAAGCGGACCTTAGGGCTCAAAATGATCTACACAGTCATGAACTCTCATGTCAAGGGTATAAGGATCTGTGAAGGCCATTTAGAGCGTGTCATTTTCTGATGCTGACTGTACAGCGTCGAGCACTCTGACGTTTACCTTATCTGACGTAAGTGCAATACGAAGTATGCAATATGTCGAGTCCGATTTGGGTTCCTTCCTCACTTCCGCTCACTATTTTGTTTGAAGACGTAATGCATTGTACAGTCAACTTCATATAGTTAGTTGCAGCCAAGGTAGCCAAATATATCGGTACACGTTTTTATTACTGTAAGAATAAGGGTGTGCTACGAAATATTTGGCTCTACTAACTATTCGCTGGGTGCGCGATGACAGCGCCAACTAACAGTTACAATTACGGCGGACTTTGAAATGTCAAATGGCTGGCGGTCATTACGAAGAGTAAGTAAAAAACAAATTATTTCAATGAAATGTCGTAATTTACTCTTATTTTATTTCATTATGTTAATCTATAGTGTCGAAAATAACGTTGACCTTTTTAATTTCCCGTCTTAAATGGTAAAATCAATAACTTTCAGATAGTTCACACCGACCTTTTCATGTCTGTCTTCACGAGAAGTAAGTTACGAAATAAACAAATTTAACCGAATAACGCGTATCATGCATATTGCAGCCGATCATTTATGACTGTAGGGTCGTTAATAATGCAGATTTTTTTGTATTTTTGCAGTTAAACATGGCCAAATTAATTATTAAAACTGGACTCTGCGCAAGCAAACACAACATCGTTTTCCAACCCCAAACTACAATAAAAGGGAAACAATTAGTAAAAATTTGTATTAGTAATAAAGCAACACATAAATTATACTAACTAAACCATTGTGAAGTGCTACTCCCTACAACATATTGCAAAATATAATAATATAAAAATGTTGCTTATTATTTCCTCTTGACAGCGATTATCCATTTCATTCGTTGTTCTCGTTTCCAACTTGCTTGTGGAAATTTATAGAATTCGTTATTACTGTTTTTGCCATTGTTTTTGCAATTAACTACGCAGCAGGTTTCGTGCCGCATATTTATTTATTTTTAGATGCCTTAATTTCGCTAGTAAAAAGTGACAGTTGGTTTGCCGAAAGTTCCTTATTTGGCCACGGCGCGCGCTGCGATCGATTCAGCCAGCGATTAAGACGCTGACTGTACCTACCTACGTACAGACCTACAGGTAAATTACTTTCGAGACGTTTTTGCATTTGTAGTTGTGACCTCTATAGCCTGACACACACACATACGTGTGTCTGAGTACGTCAACGTATACGTGTGTCCCTGTACATATACAAATACTACTACAAATGCAAAAAAAATCTCGAAGGTAATTTACCTGTATGTGAGGTAAATCTAACCGTCAATTAATATATGGTAAAATGACAGTTGGGTTGACCTAACGCTTATGAGAAAAAATACGTGATTACCCCTCTAAACTACAACAGATAAACACGTCGTGCTAGGTCTCATTGAATTGAAAAAAAAAACATTCTCAACGGACGACGAGACGAGTCAAAGTCAACGAGTGTGCAACGAAAAAGTACAATAAGGAATAAAAGCCGGTACCAAAGACGAAGTTTTAGAATACAGATTTGTTTTTTTATTTCTCATTTGTATTGTATTTGATTTGTATTTTACTTTTTTGAGACTGATTTACCTGAATCCTCTTAGAAGCTTACATTGCCAGCACTCTCACGAATTCACGGCCTTGCAAACTCGCAACAACGAAATATAAAAACAAAATATTAATTCCGCGTGTCATTGTTTACGCGATTGAAACGCGACCTGCGCGCGAAATGCGACTCTCTGATTGGTGCGTTTGATATGGAAATAAATTAAGTTCGTTTTCGTAGCTTTTGCCCGGGCGGCGGTTGCCGCGCGGGAAAAACGGAAGTATGAACTAGTGCATGACACAACCTCTTACTGCGTTTTGATCACGCTATTACGCTGTAATGCAATCGATGCAGCCCATACGTACAGATTGTACGGAGATTATTTGTGGTAGTATGCAGGGTCTGTGGATGTGTGCGTGAGCTCTGTCCTTTGTTTGGTTTCCTAGAATTTCAACAGGTAACCAAGGGCTGCTGCGTTACTGAATATTGGAAATAAAAGCTTATTTTATGGGTATGTTTTCTAAATGTTATGAAGTGGCATGGCGTAGCGCTTTGCTACTTATGAAGTTCAAGCTGTTATGGACTACAGCGTAGCACCAAAGCGTAGCACTACTTATATATGTATAATTGCAGTTATTTAATATACTATATACCTACTTAGTACTATAACTCGTGATGCCATGCATAATGTATGATATGAATTATGATGTTCATTAAAACAGGTTGGCCCGAAAATAGGTTGACAAAATATGTCTATTAATAGTAGATTGTTAACCAAGGGTTGAAGGTGACCCATTGCACCCGAGATATTTCTGGCGCTCGAACGAAGTGAGAGCGCCAATAGTTCGAGGGTCAAATGGGTAATTTCACCCGAGTTAAACACTCTACTTTTCATTTCGACTGTGAGGAAAGTAAAATACTACACGTTTATTTTATAAAATAGCTATATTTTAAGAGCGATCAGTTAAAATTTACAGTACACATACACATACTGTCAACTTAAGAAAAGTTTATAAATAAAATAAATAAATAAATATTGGGGGACAATCGTACACAAATCGACCTAGTCCCAAACAAAGCAAAGCTTGTACTATGGGTACTAGACGACGATAAACATACTTATATAGATAAATAAATACTTAAATACATAGAAAACAACGATGCACGAGGAACGGAACGATACATTATAAAACGTATCTAATGGTTTCAATTTAAGTTTTTGGTAATACATGTATAATTCTATAAATAAATGTACAGAATTATACAAGTATTACTTATTTTATGAATATGAAATAAATAATATGTAAATAAATAAAATAATTGTACTATCCAATATCCAACTTTTTCGCACTGGCTACATTGTGCCACGGCCTACTAGACTACACGACCTAAATTGTAATCGAGTAGGCCGCGACGCGACTAATCTAGAGGGCCATGCCGAAACGTAACTAAAAGAAAAAGTGACAGGCGTTATGGCGGGCAGTCGAATTGAGGAATGATTTTGAATATAGATTTTCTTTAATTGCGAATAAAAATAAACCAACTGTAAAAAACGATTTTAATATCAACCTATAGGTCGTAATAAACACGTCGTTTAATGTAGGTACTTATAGCTGACTGTCGATTTGTGAAAAGCTTTTATTTTAATACTCTTTATCTTCGATTCCGTGGCTGATCTTACCAATTAAAAAAAAATACTTTCCACCCTAGGGGAGAACACGCAATTTTCCACCCGGCTATATACCCATGAAAACTCAACTTTCAGAACAGGAGAGATGAATAGCAGATTGTTAACCAAGGGTTGAAAGTGACCCATTGCACCCGAGATATTTCTGGCGCTCGAACGAAGTGAGAGCGCCAATAGTTCGAGGGTCAAATGGGTAATTTCACCCGAGTTACACAACTACTTTTCATTTCGACTGTGAGGAAAATAATTAAAATAATTGTACTATCCAATATCCAACTTCTTCGCACTGGCTACATTATGCCACGGCCTACTAGACTACACGACTTAAATTGTAATCGAGTAGGCCGCGACGCGACTAATCTAGAGGGCCATGGCGAAACGTAAAAAAAGAAAAAGTTACATGGCATTATGGCGGGCAGTCGAATAGAGGAGTGATTTTGAATATTGATTTTCTTTAATTGCGAATAAAAATAAACCAACTGAAAAACGATTTTAATATCAACCTATAGGTCGTAATAAACACGTCGTTTAATGTAGGTACCTATAGCTGACTGTCGATTTGTGAAAAGCTTTTATTTTAATACTGTATTATCTTCGACTCCGTGGCTGATCTTACCAATTAAAAAAAATCCTATGGGAAGAACCCTAGGGGAGAACACGCAATTTTCCACCCGGCTATATACCCATGAAAACTCAACTTTCAGAACAGGAGAGATGAAAAATAAATTTTGCATTAAGCAGTAACGTCGGCTAACGAAGGGGTAACCTTGTATGAGAAAAAATGTAGTTTTTATTTTTTGCAGCGGCTGAGGATGTTTTTGTAATAATCTTTTAGAGGACCTCTTAATATGCATAGATATTTAAAATTTAACATGTTTAACAATATTCAAGTTTTAAGTTTTGTTTATAACTTTTCAATATGACCTGCGGAAATATAAATTGCAAATATATCGGCTCCGATGCATTTTAGAGATTTCATAGCAAAATATGTTTGTTTAACAAAGATCTATCATAATATAGATACCACTTTAACGAGTGGCCGCTCATCTAAAAAATATTTTTTACCCAAGCCCCTTTTTATGTTACAATTGTATTTCTTAATAAAAACCTACCGTGAAAAGAGAATAAAAGTATATACTTTCTATGAATTCTATGAATTCTTCGTCAACGTATGTTTGGCCCACCCTGTATTAGTACGTTAGGCATGTACGTGCCGCATAGTCATCAGCAAAAGTAGCTACGGTCACTGGATCCACAGAAAACCAGCGCCTTTGGCACTGCCGTGTAAACTGGATTACTGAGTGGAGACATTTTCGGGAGCACATCTCGGTTTGTTAGTTCTAAAGGTGCATTAATGCATTATATTTATGTAATATGTGGAATGATGTGTTATTGCAAGAGGTCAAAAATATGTACACATGTCTTTATTATGAGGCAATAGAGATCATTTTAAGCACTTCACCTGCGTAGCTACTTAAGCTAATGACTGCACATTTGCATCTTGACTTAGAATTGACTGAGATTTAGAAAACATGGTGGTGACTCATTTATACTTATTTATTTATTTAGAAAACCAACAGCGATACGTATAGTTTATAACTAATGCTAAGTAACACAGTAGTACGGCCAATTACAGGTTTCCCTTTCTAACTTGTATTGTATAAAAGACAGTCGAACGGACTACCGGGACTACAATATGTTAGTAATGAGAAAAATAATTAAAACATGCAGATATTTGAATTTAAACTTGCATGAGTCATATTAAAATTACTAATACATACTGAAGAAGATCTCCCGGGGAGATCGAGGCCCTAGTGTTGTTTAATACCCTAGAGTTGAACCGTGTTTTATTACTATACCTAATGTAAATATTTTACAAATATTTTAACAGATGTTCGTAAAGGGTGCGTAACGATCGATATAAAAACTTTTGATATATTTTCACTGGATAAGTATAACGATTAAAGCATATAATGCACTTTTGATATAACAACATTTGATATATTGTCATGTAATATAATTATCAACAGATATAATGAACTTGTAATATAACAACTATTCATCTGACAGTCATAACGTATAACGTACATGGGATATAACTTTATTCGATATAGGCATAATCTGGAATACATACTACTCTTATTTCTTACCTATTTTACTCTAAGGCAGGTTGGTGTAGGTACGACGACGAGTAACCACTGACACGCAACAGTATAATAGCCACTGGTAATTGTAACAATGGTATTATTTGTAGGTTAGGTTAGGGTTAGCTTGTGTTCCTTAGAGCGGAAATAGGCACCCCGCGACGTCGACACGCTGGCGATCAGGTTAGATTTAGGTTAGATTAAAATAATTAACGTGTGTGTGAAAACAAAAGTTATATCATACAAAACATTAGACCTCTAATACTTATATCCAATATACATGATATCCATAAAACGTTATATTAAAAATGTTTATGTATAACCAAAAGTTTATTATGGCCCTCGAGTGATTATATCCAATGAAATTACGAGTATATTAAATGTTGTTATATCCAATCAAAATATATCAAAAGTTGTTATACCAATCATTACACACCCGTTCGTAAATTGTAGAAAAATAACAAAGTAACATTATCATTAAGAGGAGCGGTGCTGATTATATTTCAATGAGCTTTTTAATTTGGAGTCTGAATGATGCCTTAGCGTAGCTGCAGATCTCGATGCCAGAAAAATCTGTTTTATAAGATCGAGCAATGCTTGCAAGCACGTTATTTTTGGCATAGTTGGTACCATATCGAGGCACGTGAAACGTCGGAGAGTGGCGAGTGCGACGCAGGGGAGCGCTGACAACTGCGAAACTAGATCGGGGCAGTCCAGGCGGCCATTGAGGATGTCGTGTAACAAGCACATATCCATGAACTTACGTCTGTCGGCTAGTGATAGCAAGTTATGCATATGACAACTGTTTTCGTATGATGCTGTGACATTATGGTTAAGAATATTTGTATCAGCATTAAAACAGACCCTCGTGAGATGGTAAGGATTCGTATATGGTCGCAGCGGAACACGCGTCAAATTAAAAAAAAATGTGAGCTGTTCCTAGCGTTTACTTACTAGCATGCACGGAAAACCAAGCCTAATCACTGCACGCACCCCACCTATTTTGGTGAGGACTTAAAGCGGGATGCACCAACTTACAAATACAGCCTACGTCCAAAAGTATTGAGCAGCCATGCTTTTTGTATTAAAATTCGAAATTTTAGTCGAGTATAATACACCTTTTTTTATGAAATATTATCAATTATTTTAAACAGAGTAGACGTTTTCGTTGCGGGGAATTATATGATTCCATAGAAAATTTACGAGTACAATGTCATTTCGTTTTTTGGTCGTATTCTTGGTACATTTTTTTTCTTATTTAAGTAGTTGAAATATAAATAAAAATTATCATAATACATAATAATTAACTTATGTCCTCGTGTTGTATACTTACATGTATTGAAGATAGAAATTTAAGAAAATTGTTTGATTACATTTAGAAGGAAATGATTTTTGGAGATATGATTAAAAAGGGGTGCTCGATACTTTTGGACGTAGGCTGTAGACCGATCAAATTAAATATGGCACCGGCAGCATACATTCAGATTTTAACACAGAACACTGCTTACGATTACAGACGGTTCAACCCACCCTAGGATAAAAAGTGGCAGTATAGCCATGACATCTCGGGTAACCCGGCAGATCACACGCCCGCCTGTGGTTCAGGGAGATCATATTAAATGCGGCGCACCGACCAATTGCATTAACGCGCCCCACTAAGGGTGCCCCTTGGTGCTCGGAATTTCGGCGTCCACTAACACCTTTATTGACATACCTTCAGAGTTCAAAATAGAATATCTCGGTGATGTGCAGCGACAGGTGAGTGCTATGAGCCAGCGGACTTTTTAAAATGAATTTTGAACCGGATATCCACCACGGTTAAATGTCATACGGCAAAAAATCATATATGTATGTAGCTATACTCAGTATTAGATAGGCCTCGGACGACACAGGTCGAAAAAAGTCATTTTGATTTTGTTCAAAATCGATATCTGAGGGTCAGAAAGTCTTACACGAGGAAAGAATTTAAATTGAAAATACAAAATTTGTTAACTAATTTCGAGCCTAAACTCTCCCACGTTCTCATATTATTCCCAACTAATACTAATTCTACAACATTAGCTTGTTTCGATCTTAACAATCAAATAACAGAATGTATCGACGAAGGTATTCCTGTTGGCGTACTATTTCTCGATATGTCAAAGGCATTTGACACGGTTTGCCAGAAACGCCTACTCGACAAAATGGAGGAATACGGAATACGCGGGCTAGCCTACTCCTGGATTGACAGTTACCTACAAAATCGAGAGCAATGCACTGAAATAGAACAAGTCACTAATAACAAGCGCTCTGTTGTCCAGTCGAGTTTCCAAGTAAATAAACATGGCGTCCCGCAACGGAGTATCTTAGGACCCCTTTTATTTCTTGTTTATACAAACATATAGACAAGAAAAGATATAGATAATTTTGAAAATGAAATAAATACAGCTTTGCGAGATGTTATCGATTGGTTAGAATTTAATAGTCTTAAAATTAATGTAGACAAAACCAAATTTATGTTATTTAAATCATATTAATCCAAAATCCACCAAGTTGTCATTAAACATAACTTAGGCTTAGTTGAAGAAGTAAATAGCATTGTTTTCCTCGGTATTACTCTCGACACACATTGTAGTTGGAAAGAACATGTAGACACGGTCTGTACGAAACTGAACAAATTCATTTTTGCACTTTGGCGCATTAAATCAACTGTTTCATTTAAAACTGCCTTACTACCTAATCTATCACGGATACATTATGTCTATTTTACGATACGGTATAATTATGTGGGGTAATTCTGTTAAAGCTAATCCCGCCTTTATCGCTCCAAAACCCTTTGTGGAGTGGATAGACAGAAGCCTTGCAAACCATTATTTATTAAACTCAAATTACTATCCTTCCCCTGCCTCTATATTTACGAGAAATGTGTTTTTGTAAAACAAAATTCTCAACTATTCACGTTCGTAGAAGATAAGGAAACAACACGGTCACATAGACGCTGTAGGTTAGTATTACCAACTAGTAACAAATAAGTACTTAGAAGAAAAAGTGCTCATAACAAGTGTATTACTATATTTAATAAAATACCAGCTCACATAAAGACATCGCCTATAAACGAATTTAAAACCAAATTGAATAAATTACTGATTGATAAATGTTTTTATAGCATTTACACAATATATTTAAAAGAACTTGACTTATTCTAATTTTAATTGTATTTTTTCTTTTTTTCTTCTTCTGTTAATCTGATTACCATTACTCTATTTATTTTTTATTATATTAATTACGTACTGTTATAAATATTTGCACAAAATTGTAATTAATCTTGTAATTGTATTTAATTCTAATTGTACTAGACTGAGTGACTTATATATCACTGACAAATATTTTCACATGTCTATCTTGACTGAATATATAATGGGAAGCAATGTATATAAATTAAGATCTTATGTAACCATATGTTCTTTGTGAATAAACGAATTTCAAATATCAAATTTCGCAAATCGTTTGCAATGCCAATTCGTTTCCATTCGTATCTCGTCCTCATAAGCAATTCGTCCCCATTCTCAACATATTTAAAACTGGCTGTACCTGCGACTTAGTTTGCATGGCAATGGGGTGTATACATGTCATGATTTGTCAGCCCCACAATGGAGTTACAGGTTTACACAAGTAAGTTTACGTGGAATCAAGTATGTTGCGTGCACTAGCGTTTATACGCTTGTAGAAAGAATGAATAATTCTAAAAAGGAAATTTGGTTCTACTTGCTATAATTTACCTTCTTTTGTCATAATCAAATCAAATGTCATTCATCATTCTCCTAGAGTTATTCCCGGTTGTGCCCCTAAAGGAGCCCAGGGTCCGCTTTGACACCTAATCCCAAGATTTGGCATAGGCACTAGTTTTACGAAAGCGACTGCCATCTGACCTTCCAACCCAGAGGGAAAAACTAGACCTTATTGGGATTAGACCGGTTTCCTCACGATGTTTTCCTTCACCGAAAAGCTAACGGTAAATATTCCGTACATAAGTTCCGAAAAACTCATTGGTACGAGCCGGGATTCGAACCCAGGACCGTCGCTTGACAGCCGCATGCCTGAACCAGTAGGCTACCGTAGCTCAAATCAAATCAAATGAATTACATTTATTTGCATAGAACACAGTACAGTCGAGGTCAAAGAGAGAAGGGTTTTAGGGTCGGCAACGCGCATGTACCTAACCACTTACCATCAGGTGGGCCGTAAGCTTGTTTGCCACCTACGTGGTAAAAAAAAGAGAAGATATCCGGACATACGAAAAAGTTTGGGCCCAAACTTAAAAGGAGAATATTGTTCGCTTCGCTCGCTTGTTAAAAAAGGATACAAATCCTGGACATTTCTATATACGACTTGAACCCCGGGTTTCACTAAAATCTAGAGAATTACCGTTTTAGAGTGCAATGCACTATTGACGGACTAAACACATTCACATTTACTCATACAATAGCGATGTTACGAAGCTATATTTTATTTAAAGGTTGGGATGCGGAACTCCAGTCGGAGTTGGAGCTGGAGTCGGAGATATAAACCTAGTTGAATTCATATATGACTTTGATATAGGTAATTCCGAAGCAAAGTCATCCTCCTAGCGTTATTCCCGGTTGTGCTCCTAAAGGAGCCTGGGGTCCGCTTTTGACACCTAATAATCTCATGATTCGGCATAGGCACTTTACGAAAGCGATTGCCAACTGACCTCCCAACCCAGAGGGGAAACTAGACCTTATTGGGATTAGATCGGTTTCCTCACGATGTTTTTCTTCACCGAAAAGCTAACCGTAAATATTCCGTACATAAGTTCCGAAAAACATGGTGATTCGACACAATGCATTTTTAGACCTTTGTTCCTACCCGTGGTGAACAAATAAATGCATTATTATTATTATCTCCGATTGAAATTCACGGGGCGAACCCTGGTCATTTGGAAGGCGTGTGTCCCCACGTGTTGGATCTATATCCCCATATACCCGTAGATCTAACACGTAGAGGCCCTTTGGAGACGAAGTTTAGTGTATTATTCTTATTATATTCTTTGTATTTGTATACATATTCTCTAAAGTATATACAAGATGATAACTATAACATTAACTAAATTAAATTAAAGCTAAGTTAAATCTAAAAAAGGCCCTCGAGGCATTGTACCGAGGATGCTGGCGGCATTTCCTCGCTGAATTGCAATGCTGATGCGTTGCGCGAGAAAACCGCCAGCTCTTCGGTCACCAGTTACGTCAAACAGACGTTTCGCGATTTCCGCAAATAACTTTTGCGCACTGGGACCCCATGGACCGAGGGTCTCGACGCCAAAAGGTACAAAGTTGTACTCTCTGCCGAGGCCACTATATTTAATGCGTTTCAGATTTTCGGCATTTTCCGCCGCTGCACCCGCTTTAGAAGTAGTCCGTTGGAGGTGGGATGGTGCCAGTGTGTCTACACAGGTAGCGTCCCACACAAGCATCCGTCCCAAACTCCACGGAACCAGAGACACTCCATCAGGTCTTTTGCCATCATCTCTCACAATGCCAGGCGGCTCAAGAAGAGCAGGCACATTGATGGTGGCAAGAGACCGGCGGATTATGTCATTAAGAGTCGCATGTCTTGCAAAGCGGCCTGCACTTTTTTGACAACATAGTCCGTGGTGACCCAGTCGGTCCACGTCTGTGCCACAAGGGCATATGTGTGGAGTGCATACTGTGACCCCAAGCCGTAGACCAGTCGCCAGACGAAGAGAGGTCGGATCCAGAAAGGTACCGGTATTTGGTGAAGGATGGGCATGCAGCCAGTGACCAGCCTCTCTGGCTCCAACCGCCAAAAGCCTCGCGCGTTCTGGACCTGAACTGCGGCTCAGAATCGATTTGAACGTTAAATCGCAATAAATATCGTCCCAGCTCCTTTGAGATTTTGGGTTGTCTGGAAAATCTTTACCCGGGCAAGCAATTTTAAAAGCATTCTTGGCATCCTCCAAGCCCGCAGTCTCATAGTCTGTGGGCAAAGCCCTTAGGATATTACCTATGAGACGTGACGTGCTATGGGTGGACGACAAAAAAGCTGGGGAAGCAACACTCGAGATTTTGCGTATTCCTAAGCCGCCAAACCGAATTGGGAGGGATGCTTGTAACCAAGATGATTCATTGAGTTGAATATTTAAAATCATTTCTAAACTAATTTTGACTAAATCGTCTATTGGTGAAAGCAAATTTTGATGTTTCCAAAAGGGGCAGCAGCGTCATCATACGTGAATTTGGGGACAAAAAGGCAAAACTTTAAAATTACCAGAGCATAATGAGGACTGATTTCGAGTAAACAATTTGCATGACTTTGGAATTTAGAAATTGTGTTATTAATATAATCAGGAAAAGATTCTTCAAAAATGGGAGAACCTAGGAGGCAAAGTGACTTTCTGTCTACAATTTTTATACTGGGTGTTAGATCATTGAATTTGAATTTTAAATCATCCAAATCGTAAGAAGTTTTATGAATAAAGAGTTCACATTTGCTAAAATTTAAATCTAAACCAATATTTTCAAAATTTGTTTTAATATCTGATAAGTCTGATATTACAGTGTCCACATCGCCTCCCTGGGTTCCGTCATCTAAATACCAAACGTTAAATTTTGATTTTAAATTTTGAATAATGGGATTTATAGCCAAGCTAAAAATTGCTGGCCCGAGGGGATCGCCCTGCTGACAGCCGACCTCCGAAGAAAGTTCATGGGAACGGTAAATTAATTTGGAAGGGTCTGCATAGCAAAGGAGAAGGTATTGATATAGTTCCGGAATTTTGTTTTTAACTTCTGTCAGCATGGTATCCCTGTTTACTGAATTGAAGGCAATTTTGACTACAATTTCGCAATCATCATGCGAAAGGTAGGTTCTTAAGGCATGGACGGCTGCCTCACACCCACCCTTCGTGCCAAAACCTAATTGCACAGGTTCGAAAACTGACTGTAATTTTGATTTGATGTGTCTCACCGCAATTTTTGATGCCAAACGTCTTATTCTTATTTGTATTCGCATTTTCATGTGGCGCAATAATAATAGTATGTTATATCTATACTAATATTATAAAGAGGAAAGTCTGTGAGATTGTAGCTTTAAAAGTTTATAAGTTTATATGTAATGAGTAATCTCCGGAACCGCCTGTCTGATTTCAAAAAATCTTTCACATTCTTGTAAAGTGGACTTGCTGGATATAGGTTATATTTTATCATGCGGCTTTGCCTGTGTTCTTTTCAATACGCCACGCGCAGTTAGACAAATATAGATATGAGCTTTCAGACTCCATCAACAGCCTTAATTCATATGACAGATACCGAATACCTTTAATCATTCATCTAGTTCTGTACCTGGGAGCAGAACAAATCAAGTGTCTTTAGTTTACAGATGATTTGAGTCCTAATTGCTAGGAGCCTATATGCTAGAATGGTGAATCAATTAAAGTCCATAACAGAAGAGAGATGATCAGTCAAAGTCGGTACTCAAAATGTACCTACTGCTGCATCAATGATGGTAGTGGTACGTGTATCTATTGTAGACAAAACAAAAGTTTAATACCGTAAAACATGATGTCTACAAAATCTACACATAGTGAAGTATAAGGCCCCGTTTATGGATAAACAGCCCCAAAACTATCATAGATTAGGCTACACTAGATTATTTATTGCAATAAACTCAAACTATTTATTCAAGTAGGCTCAGTAACAAGCACTTTCAAATCTTCAGGTTAAGCTTATTACTTAGAGTAATTTATTAAACATAAAAAGTAAAAATTATATGAAGTAGGTAAAATACGTCTTGCGAAAGCCGCAAATAGTTTGCACGTTTTGGGTCCGCAAATATATAATAAAATCCCTCCTACCATTAAAAGTACCAAGACACGCTCAGGTTTTATCCCAAAACTAAGATCGCTCCTATTACAGAAGGCCTACTAAATATTCCGTTTCTGAATTTCTATTGGAATGAAGTTTAAAAATTTGATGATAATATGTATAATTGTGTGTTATGTCCCCTAGTGCTGAATTTTTAATTATTTATTTTTATTTTAAATTTTTATGTTTAATATAATTTTTATTTTTTATTTTTATCTTTTATAATTTATTATAAATTTTTGAATTTTTAAAAGTATATACTGATTTTATTGACCTAACTAAATTTAAAAGATTTTATTGTGATTTTTTGTACAATTTATATGGCTATCTGTGCATACTACTACTGTTTTTCTATATTGACAATGTATAACCAGTACTGAATAAATAATATGAATATGAATATAAACATTGTATAAAAAAATCTAGTCTAGAATGTTTCTAGAAAAACCATTGAAAACTGACCACCTGTCAACACGTTGGTCATAGCACCAAGGCTCTATGGTATATTTGCAAATAGCCACCTAATCTGACAGCAATTTGTTTCCATTGACGACGCGAAACTGAAGCCAGTTGGAGCAAATGACTCAGTTTTAATGTGTCACATTTGAATATATATGAATGATAAATAAATAAATATAATCTTACACAAATCGACCTAGTCCCATAGTAAGCTCAGTAAGGCTTGTGTTATGGGTACTAGACGATGATATGTATAATAGATATAAATACTTGAATACATAGAAAATATCCATGACTCGGAAACAAATATTCATGCTCATCACATAAATGTTTGCCCTTACCGGGATTCGAACCCAGGACCTCTTGCTTCGTAGGCAGGGTCACTACCAACTAGGCTAAAGCGGTCACTACCAACTAGGCTAAAGCGGTCGTTTTTTTTTTTTAATTTATCTTTCGCTTTTTTATTTAAATCATTTTTTAATACAATGTCAAGAAATCTAATGACACATTAACGAGAAAATAGAAAATAAAACAAATGTACCTAACAGTTTCGTATCATCTTTAAATTGACAATATTGACTTAAGACAGATAATAAAAATGTATTTAAAAATATTTTAATAAATTTATTTATTTTAAATCTATCGACAAATGATACAATTAATCTTACTCCTAAATACCAACATAGATAAATCTAGTCTAGTCAAACCCGCTCGCTATCGCTTCTGGTGCAAAAGTGCCCATAACGCTCACGGCATTACCCCGCTGGATGGCTATGGACAGCCTCTGCACCAGAAACGATTCGGAGCGGGGGTCCTCTCCCTTTTGCCTTAGTCGACGGCCTATGTCACGCACAAATTGCTTAGCGTCAGCTCCCCAGCAGCCCGCCGTTTCCACCGCAAAAGGGACGAAAATATACCCTGAGCCCAAAGGAGTATACTTTTGGCGCTTCACCGCCGCCTGAGACTCGGCCGCCGCTCCGCCCGCACGTACTGTGCGACTGAGATGAGAGGCGGCGAAGGTGCTAACGCACGTAGCGTCCCAGACTAAGCACCGCCCTCTCTCCCACGGCACTAACGTTAGGCCATCAGGCCGCTTGCCGTCCGTGCGACTAAGACCCGGAGGCTCAAGCACGGAAGGAACACCCGCTGACCTGAGCGCCCTCTGGACCACGTCGTTCAAGGCATGGTGACGCGGATGCCTCCCTACGCATCGCCGGCAACTCAATGCATGATGGCCGTCAGCTCCCACCATGGAACCGCAGATGCATACGTGTGGTTGACATACATCGCAGCCCAAGCGGAGAGCGACGGACACCCGCAACGAGTCACCGTCGAGTAACGTGCCTAGTTGAGGGGAGGGTAACGCCTGCAGCCAAGCCCCCGATTCCGGCCGCGATACTGCCAGAAGCCTTGCGCGGTCCACACCCGAAGCGTTCCCAACCAGACAGTCCAAGGTGGCCCTACACCCTACATCATCCCACGCGCGCTGGAGTCTTGGGTTCTCCGGGACGGCCGCACCTGGGTTGATAGCCAACCAACGCCCCACAGCGTCGGCCACATAAGGTATGCTTACCCCGTCGCCATCTAACGATAAAATCTCAGCAACTAAGTCAGGAACCCCATGGGCCGACGCCAAGAAGGCCGGCAGGCTAACGTCCCCCACACGCCGCACCCCAATGCCCCCGTGACGGATGGGCAAACCTGCTTGCGTCCACTGAATAAAATTCAGGGACACATTGACCACCGACTCAATCGTCGACTTAATGGCCAAATCAAAGGTCTCAATGTCACCAGGGAATAACCAAACTGGGGCCGTGCGCAACAGGTACGTGATCTTGGGAGCGGCAAAACACTTTTACATTAAAATTAAGGCCACGTGCGGGGCCAAACCCTTCAGACGTTCGCCCGCCAGCAGAAGGAGATCCTTACGAATTTTGAGTGCCTCAGGAACTGCGGAAGGAAAAATCGGTGCACCAAGTAGGCAAAAAGAATCAGTGTTCAGTTCCTTGAGATCGGGTAAAAAACCCGAGAAAAAAGAGAAGAGAGAAGCTGACCGCGGTCCACAGGGGAAAAACTCGCATTTGGAGGTATTCACTTCCAGCCCCAATTCCTTCAGGCGCGGCAGCAAGACGAGTAGGTCTTGCTCCACCTCTTCCGGTTTGCCCCCAATGGTACCATCATCGAGGTACCAGATGTTAAGCGGGGACTTAAGCTCGGTAATGATCTTCTGGATTGCGATGCTGAAAGTGAGTGGACCCAGTGGATCCCCCTGTTGAGCCCCCACTTGTGACAAAATAAGGTCATCCCCGTAAAAAAGGTTGGAAGGTGAAGAATAAACCTGGTGAAGGAAAGAAAACAGCGCAGGAATCTCCTCCCTAACCTCACCCAGCAATACGTCCCTCTCCACTGTGTTAAAGGCGTTTTTTAGGTCTAGTTTTATAATGATGCTGCCGGCATTCTCCGGTTTTAATGCAAAAGCACGTACAGCATGTATCGCCGCTTCGCACCCCAATTGCGTCCCAAAACCCACCTGATGCGGCTGCAGATAAGAGGCCATCTCTCCCCTCACTGCACGACACCCAAGCTTGGCCACGAGTCGACGGAAAGTGCTCCCCACGGCTATCAGTCCCCCTTCTTTCTTATTTAGCGCACAGAGAGCCCCATACAAATAGGGGCACACCTGAGGGTTCAGCTTTCCACTAAGCAAAAAATTGCACAGGTTGGTCAGCGCTTCCATCAAGCGCACTCCACTGTCCCCAGCTGTGCCTGATGTCAGCTCCTTTAAGTGGGCCGGACGGAATCCATCCAACCCCGCTGCTGATCCACTGTGGAAAGAACTAACTGCCAGAGCTACATCATCCACTTTGACTGACAAGGCAGGGCACTTAAGGTCTAGCTCTGTTGGGAAACTGAGAGGACGGGACGGACTCGGATGCTTAGACTGCAACGCTGCGAAAGTGCCTGGTCCTGCCGGAGCGATTGTGTCCTCGCTCATTAGAAGCCGGACAGCTCCTCTCAAATCTCCCTCATGGACCTTGGCCTCAATCGTCCTATTGAGAGAGGTCGACCGGAATGCCACAGCACAATCATCCGGTGACAGGTACGAGAAGGCCTCTATGTTTGCTTTGACCTTCGCAGTCAAAGATCCTGTACCCCCCGTCTCAGGAGTCCTCAGGGCCCTGTAAGAAAAAGATAGGAGAGCACACCACTCGTCTACCCCATCAACGGCAATGCACCTCTCGATAATGCCGCACAATTTACTAGCTGCAGCACTCCTCGCCCCCCTCGGAATGTGCCGAAGAACCCGAACTGACCCCTTTAATGAGGCAAGTTGTTCCAGGTTGCAACTGTGACCCTGAACGCTTGCTGCTGGTTGCGCGGCATCAAAATGCACAGTGCCACCGCCGACGGGCTGCGACGCAGAAGGACGGGAAACATCTTTGTGCATTCGTGTTATGTGCAATTTAAGGCCTCGCGATGTAAATACTCGCGCCGAGTCCCGACAATAAGGGCACGTCGACTCCGACAGGGAACTCATTGTGCACAATAATTGCTAGTAACTAATCTATGATAAACCTAAATACGACAAAACAACAATGAAATTCCTTTAGTAAAAGCACATCAAACAGATTCAAATGTATATGTAGTAGATTTTAATAAATTACATACTCTTTAACTGTGTATAATGGATCTTCCATTAAAAGGTACTTCAGGCGGCTTCTAAATACTTCATCAGATGGCTCCAGTCGAAGATCAGCGGGCAGTCGCTCTTAGTAGGTAGACCCAATGACACGTGGGTTTTTGCCTGCAAGTGCAATAGACGGGGAAATGTTCTCAAGTGTCCAGAGCGGCCTATGACGATGCTTAGCAGTGTTCAGATGTGAGCCTTTACCTACTCGCCAGATGACCCGCGTCCTGCACCGCCGCATGCATCGCTTATCCACAAACAGAGCCATCATCATAATCATCATCATATCAACCGAAAGACGCCAAAGTCACCGATCCTGCGCCGCCCGCAGTGGACTCCCGCGACCTTACAGCAGGTCGATCACGTAATGCACTGTACGTAGGTCAGGTAGATCCAAATGTATTTTTTATAGTATAAGAAAAATTACAGTTAAACTGTCCTAACGCCCGTTCGAAACGTTACGTGGTTAGGATTACTCCTCTGCAGGTCGATCACGTAACGGATATTGTACGTACGTTGGGTAGATCTAAATGTAATTTTTTATATGTAAAAATGACAGTTAGACTGTTCTAACGCGCGTTGCAAACGTTACGTGACTATCCCTCAGGTCGTCTTTAAAATAAAAAGTATTCTCTAACGAGAATAAATTAAATTGTAGGAGATTACCGTTTTGAAAAGAAAGCCTTTATACATAAGACGGGAATTTCTAAGAGCTTTATGCAGCTTTAGCAAGAAATCATATTTCTAAGCGAATCCTTTCGAACGCTTATCTCTGTTAACGGGATCTAGTTTCTAGCTTATCTAGTTCGTAGAAATAAGCTGCATACCAAGATGAAATTGAAGATGCAAACAATACCTAATGCTTATTGCATTTATTGAGAATACATATAAATATATCTGACCGCCAGATTGTGAACGCCGTCAATTTATAATATGACTCGCGATATTATGACCTGTTAAATAAAATTGCATTATATTGTGAACGGTTTTGACAGTTCACAATTTTTCGACAATTTATAAACCGACGGTGCTCATAATCTAAGGGTAACATATGTTGTAGAGGCTAGAGGTAGACAATAGATGGACGAGAGAGTTAAAGGTTCAAGCCGAATGTGAGGACCTCTAAGAAGACAAATCCATCTGCACAATATTGTACTTCTTGCCGAGACATTGCATACCTAGTTTATCTTGTGTAGCGTAGGAGTTTCTATTACCTCCTATCTCCATCATCATATCAGCCCGAAAATTGAGCACCATCGGATACCAGCAAATTACTGAAAATGGATATATACAAATTTTGAAGGATACGAACGTTCACGAACACAGCGAGGAGTGTTAGGCAGAACTGAACTGAAGTTAATAACCTTTTAGGGAGGCAAACAGGAAATGAAGTTCCACCGCACTTACGTTCTCCTGAGCAGTTAAATAATTTCTTTATAAAATCCGTACCCCCTCCACAGACACTAAATAACGCCTTGACGTATATCCATGGTAGTAGTAACGCAGATTATGACACATTTAATTTTCAGCATGCCTCAGAAGAGAAAGTAAACCGTGTTATTAACTCAATTAGCTCGAAAGCTATAGGCAGCGACGGTATTTCGATAACCATGGTAAAGTTGACTTACCCCACTCGTTACCAGCTATTACAGCCATCGTTAATACCTCAATGCTAACTGGTAAATTCCCTAGAGCTTGGAAAACCTCAATAGTCAAACCAATTCCCAAAAAAGCAGCTCCAGAGACGTATGGTGATCTTCGTCCCATTAGTATTTTATCGGTTCTCTCTAAAATACAAGAAAAAATATTAAATGAACAGGTTCAAGCGCACTTAGAGAGGAATCAAATATTACCGGAGGCTCAGTCAGGCTTTCGTAAACTACACAGTACTACGACGGCTATCGCACATATCGTCGATGAGACACTTAAGGCTTCTGATGACGGATTGGTGACGATACTTGTTTTGTTAGACTTTAGCCGCGCCTTTGACAGTATCCTTATTAGCATACTTCTGTCTAAAATGAAAAGCTATGGTTTCTCTGAAACTCTTTGTGATTGGTTCTCAAGCTATTTTGATAATAGGAGTCAGGTCGTTGAATGCTTAGACGCAGAAGGTAAAACGATGCGTTCGTCGCCCCAGACGCTGGAAAGAGGAGTGATTCAGGGATCAATATTGGGACCGACCTTATATAGTTTGTATACGGCTAATCTTGGCTGTGTTATAAAACATTGCTCATATCATATGTATGCTGACGATACCCAAATTATAACGCATGTACGTCCTAATCCAGACGATGTCGCGCTAGCAGTATCGCAGATCAATAGAGACTTGGAAGCAGTTGAGCATTGGTCTAAGGATAACGGTCTAATTATAAATCCGAAAAAATCCGTCTTCTTAGTATTGGGAACTAAAAACCAATGCGAGAAGATACGCGCTCATAAAATTGACCTACGTATAACGGGTTTGCCTATAGCGGAAGAGCGACAAGTTAAGAACCTTGGATTCGTGTTGGATGAGTCTTTGAGATTTGAAACCCATGTCAATACCAAAATACCTAAATGTTTTGGAGCCCTAAAATCACTGTACAAACTAAGACCCTATTTGACGCTTAACGTTCGCGAGCGCTTGACAGACTCACTCGTTTTATCCCAATTAGACTACGGTGATATTGTTTACGGCCCTTGCCTACTCAAGAGAACAGAACGTGCTGTCCAGCGCGTACAAAATTCTTGCATGCGTTTCTGTCGGGATTTTCCTCGCCGCTCCCGCATTAGCCCTTACCTCAACAAAGCAGGTGTTTTAAACATGTCAAATAGACGTACTTTAAAATTAGCTTCCATTGTTTTCTCCTTAAAGCAAACCGGCGCTCCTCCTTACCTCGCACGAAAACTCTCGTGGAAAACTGACCGAAGTGTGAAAGGTTTGCGGGCACAAAAGCAAACGCTGTTGATTCCCCGATTACGTCTTCACGCATTTAGAGGCAGTTTTCGTTACGCTGCCTCTAGATGCTGGAACAACTTGCCTCCTCCAGTAATATATAGTCGTTCTCTAGTGGCTTTTAAAAAACAATGTAAGGCTTGCTTATTGGACTCCCAAAAGAAAGAAACGTTTACCTTTGGCTAGTACTTACCCCTAATCAGCGCCCGTTTTTGGGTAGTACACTGTATTCGGAATTGTCACTGTTTAATTTATATCTTTAGTTAAGTTAGTTTTAAGCTTCATTAATTAAGTGCAGCAGGACAGGTGTGGCATTTTATGGTCAGTACAACTTGGTTCCAGTTTAAGTATTAGTATTTTAATCCTCTCATGCTACACCTCATCTTGCTGTATTTAACTATGGGGGGTGGCAGAATAACAGCGCCTGTTGTTGGCATCTTCGGGCCCTGCGGGCTGAAGGCCTGTTGCAACAGGCATAAGCTGAGCCACCTGCCTTTTCAATAGTTTGCTTCTCGTCATATTGTGTTCCTTTTAATATGTTTCTGTGTTTATATATTGATGTATGCAAATTATGTGAATAAACGTCTTATTATTATTATTATTATTATTATTAACTGCGACCCTACAGCGCCAATACATTGTTTTATTTCACTTTCTCCCTGATTTGGCTGTTGTCAACGTTAAACCCCTAGCCCTCAGGGGAAAAAACCGGTTCGGTTGTTATGTGAACTGCGACCCTACAGCACGCGAGCCGAGCGAGAGAAGCGAGCGTGACGCGGCAGCGTCCGGCGAAGCGCCATGCATGACCGAACATTATCATTTTTTCCTAGTTGTATATACAAAAATACAAATACAAATACAAAATATTTTATTGATTTAAAACACAGTGGTTTACAGACAGGGCAAGGTTGAGGCCTCTCATTAGGTATATATGTACCTGTGTTGAGAAGTCTCGCTCTTCCAGACATAGTACATTGTAATGATCCACAATTTAGAAGAGTTTAGTTTGAAGAATATTATGCTAACTTAATCTAAGTTTATTTTAATACATTTCCTTTGCAGGAGACAAGATAATTCTGTATGTATGTATGTGTGTGTGTGTGTGCGCGTGTGTGTGTGTGTGTGTGTGTGTGTGTGTGTGTGTGTGTGTGTGTGTGTGTGTGTGTGTGTGTGTGTGTGTGTGTGTGTGTGTGTGTGTGTGTGTGTGTGTGTGTGTGTGTGTGTGTGTGTGTGTGTGTGTGTGTGTGTGTGTGTGTGTGTGTGTGTGTGTGTGTGTGTGTGTGTGTGTGTGTGTGAGTGTTTGTGTGTATGTGTGTGTGTGTGTGAGTGCTATATTATTATCTCTATGTGCCTAAAAACAACAGTTCTTCAGTTTCAATATAATCGAGTTTACTTATCCATTCACACAGTACTTCCTTACATCTATCGTGTCGTAAACTATAGAAGTGACTTTTAGCATTTAATTTGTTGTATAAGTGGGCAGACTGTACATAATATTGTCTCTTAGCAAATACGGATTTGTTAGGGGGTACAGGAGCGACTTTTGCTGTCCTTCTTCGTGTTTCAGTTAGTGTTTTGTAGGGTAGTGTTTTATGGAGTTTAAGAATTGTACAGTCAAGTGCAAAAATATGTATCGATAACATCCTCTCATAAATAAGTACCACAACCATAATCCGCTGACATAAGAGTTATGGGACATATTTATGAGTAAGTTGTATGCACCCATATTTTTACACTTGACTGTAGATGTAACGTACAGTTTGCGCATACTAAGCAACTTACACTCGTTATAGAGATCAGAGGTAGAGTATCTGTAAGGTTTAAGCAACATCGTTTTGAGTAAGCACCTCTGTCCCCTCTCCACTTCCAAGAATTTCATTTTAGATGCTCCACCCCAGACGGGATGCAGTACGTCATGACTGATTGTGCTTGAGATATGTATATTTGGTTTAGTAAAGTTGTTGAAGCTACGTGTCTAAGAATTTTAAATATCCAAATTAATTTACGAATCCTATTATTTAAATAGTCAATATGTGGGTGCCAGCAGAGTCTTTCATCAATAATTATACCTAGGTACTTAGTAGAACTAACCTTATTTAACTTAGTGCAGGTACAGAGTGTGTCATCCAATTTACAAACATGTATTTTTAGATTGAGTCTAGGAGGTGGTTGAGTACTAATTATTTTAGAGAAGCAAATGTAGTTAGTCTTGTCAGTATTTAAGGTTAGTAGGTTTGATGTTAACCAATTGTTGACCTTTTCAGCAGCGGCATGAACCGAATCCCAACTTTCCGCCGTAAAAATTACAGCAGTATCATCCGCATACGAGATAACATGGCCATCTTGAATATGTAAATTGGTAAGTTCGTTAATGTAGATGAGGAATAGTGTAGGACCCAGCACACTGCCCTGTGGTACTCCAAAGGAAACCACAGAGTCTTCACTGACGTAGTCATCGATCTTAACTTTTTGGTTACGTCCCGAGAGGTAGTCACTTAGCAAGTCCAGTGGTTTGCCCCTGATGCCAATACGTTCCAACTTTTTCACAAGAATGGGAACAGACACCGTGTCAAAAGCTTTTTTTAAATCAAGGAACGTTGCTAGGCATTTTTTTCCATTGTCTACTTCTTTAGAAATAAATGACGTTAAATTTATTATCGCATCTTCCGTTGATTTGCCTTTTCTGAAACCGAATTGTGAGTTAGAAAGCAAGTTAAATTTGTTAAGATATTGTACTAGTCGATTGTTGATTAATTTTTCTAGAATTTTGGAAATACTTGGATCGGATATTTGGATCGGATTTGTTCCCACTCCTGTGAACCGGCGTTACTAGAGATCTTTTTAGCTCGGAAGGGAAAACACCTTGTGCAAAGCAGAGGTTCGCCAAGTGACTGACTACGGGTGCTACATCATTCTTACAATATTTGAATAATTTTGAAGGTATTCCGTCATGGCCGGGAGAGCTATCAGATTTCAATGATTCTATCATCATCATCATCATCATCATATCAGCCGAAAGACGTCCACTGCTGGACATAGGCCTCCCCCAAAGAGTGCCAAAGTGACCGATCCCGCGCCACCCGCATCCAGCGGACTCCCGCAACCTTTACCAGGTCATCAGTCCACCTTGTCGGGGGCCTACCCACGCTGCTCCTTCCGGTACGTGGTCGCCACTCGAGAACCTTTCCGCCCCAACGGCCATCGGTTCTACGTGCTATGTGCCCTGCCCACTGCCACTTAAGTTTAGCGATCCGGAGGGCTATATCGGTTACCTTGGTTCTGCTGCGGATAGCCTCATTTCTGATGCGGTCACGCAGCGAAACTCCCAACATGGCCCTCTCCATTGCCCTTTGGGTGACTTTGAGCCTTCTTATGAGGCCCATAGTAAGCGACCACGTTTCAGTGCCATATGTCATCACTGGCAACACACACTGGTCAAAGACTTTCGTCTTGAGACACTGCGGAATTTTGGGCAAAAAGATTTTCCGTAGCTTCCCGAACGCTGCCCAGCCGAGTCGGATTCGACGATTGACCTCTTTCTCGAAGTTGGACTTACCTAACTGGATCGTCTGTCCTAGGTATACATAATCGTCTACAACTTCGAGCGTAAAGTGTCCGATTGTAATGGGAGTTGGTACAACATGGGCATTTGACATGATCTTCGTCTTATCCATGTTCATTCTTAGACCAACTCGCTCGGATGCTTTACTGAGGTCATCGAGCATCGTACTTAAGTCCTCCATGGTCTCAGCCAAGACTACTATATCGTCAGCAAACCGAAGGTGAGTGATGTACTCGCCGTTGATGCTGATGCCTAGCCTTCTCCAGTCCAGAGTCTTGAAAACGTCCTCCAGTGCAGCGGTGAACTGACTCCCCGCTGCAGCGGAATAGGTTTCGAGTTCTGATCCTGGAGTCGGACTGACATAGTGGCGCTCTCGTACAAACACTTCAGCACTTCGATATAGCGATAGTCAACTTGGCACCGCTGGAGAGACTGTAGTACAGCCCAGGTTTCTATCGAATCGAAGGCTTTTTCGTAGTCCACGAACGCTAAGCAGAGAAGCAGGTTATACTCCTCGGTCTTCTGTATAACCTGACGAAGCGTGTGGATGTGGTCTACGGTACTAAAGCCTCTTCGGAAACCGGCTTGTTCGGGAGGCTGGAAGTCATCTAGCCTGCGTACGAGACGGTTTGTAATGACCCTCGAAAACAGCTTATAGACATGGCTCAGAAGCGAGATGGGTCTGTAGTTCTTCAGCAGAGTGTTGTCACCCTTTTTGAAGAACAGCACCACCACACCTCTGTTCCATGCCTTTGGAGTTCTCCCTTCCAGTAAGACGGAATCGAACAACTTCTGAAGGGCCGTAAGGACCGGTTTTCCACCCGCCTTCAGAAGTTCGGCTGTTATTCCGTCTTCACCGGGTGCTTTGTTGTTCTTGAGCTGTTTAAGAGCCATTACAATCTCGTACAGGCTGATGTCCGGGATGTCGTCGGTATAGTGTCGGGTTAGTCTAGCTATAGGGTCTTCCGCCTGACTAACTTCGGGTCTGCGCGTTGATGTGTATAGCTGTCCGTAAAAGCGCTCTATCTCACCCAGAATCTCAGGTTTGGAGGAAACGATTCTACCATCTTCAGTTTTTAACTTCGCGAGCTGGCTCTGCCCTATAGACAGATCTCTCGAGAACACTTTAGAGCCCTTATTACGCTGTATGGCCTCTTCAATACGATTTGTATTGAATTGGCGCAGATCGCGGGTAAGGGACTTGGAGATCTGTTTATTGAGCTGCCGGTATAAGATCGCGTCGGCTGAAGACTGTAGAATCATTTCACTCCTTTCCTTCATGAGCTTCTGAGTGGAGCTAGATAGCCTTTTAGTTCCGTTAGTGCCTTGGGCCTTGAAGAACTTAGACCCAGTGACACGGACAGCTTCCACAAACCCGTCGTTCAATTCGTCCACATCGCCGCCTAGGCAATCAAAACGGTTTTGGAGTTCCAGCTGGAAGCTCTCGGGGTTTTGAATTTGGATTGATGCTGGACGGAGCGTAGACTTCATCAATCGAGAGCGCTCTTGCTTGACGCATATATTCAATGTGCCTCTTACCAGACGGTGATCGCTCCCGGTTTTGACCGTATTGATCACAGAGACATCGTTGAATATATGCTTCCTCGTCGACATGATGAAGTCAATCTCGTTTTTAGTTGCACCGTCGGGACTCATCCAGGTCCACTTTCTGTGCTCGCGTTTCTTGAAGAAGGAATTCTTCATGTAGAGTCCCTCCTTCTCCAAGAAGCCAGCCAGTAGTTGGCCCCGGTGGTTCCGACTTCCAACTCCAAATTGCCCCACTCTCAGCTCTTCACCATCTTTCTTGCCCAGTTTTGAGTTGAAGTCCCCCATAACAATGGTGAAGTAGGTTTTGGAACTATGCATGGCCTTCGATATATCTTCATACATAGCCTCCACCTCTTCGTCGGAGTGTGCCGAGGTCGGTGCGTAAACCTGAATGACCTTCAATGAGTACCTGGTGGATACTCTGAGTATTAGGTACGCCACCCTAGTCGACACACTCTCGATATTCACCACGTTATTTACGAGGGACTTGTGGACGAGGAACCCGACACGGATAATGATTCTATAATATTAGCTATTTCTTGGGGATCTGTATCCAGCAAGACAAATGATGAGCAGGGGATAGCTTCAGCTTGCGTGCTACAGTCGCCTATTATATTCTTATTATTTGAGATTATATCCATAGCTAATCTGTTACCAATGTCAGTGAAAAAAGTATTGGTATGGTTAATGGATTCGTAAGGAGTCGATTTATATGTAAGTAGTTCTGTGTTTATTGATTTTGTAGTTCTGTAGTTTGTTATATTTTTGATAGAGGTCCATAATGCCTTGGAGTTATTTTTGTTTTTTTCCAGCTGCTCATAATCACATTTGCGTTTAAGTTTCTTAATAAGTTTACTTGTGAAGTTGCGATATCTCCTGTAAGTGGTTCTCAGTGCCTCGTTTTCAGGGATAGATCTTAGTTTTAGCTGCATTTTGTTCCTGTTTCTTATGCACCTGTATATAAACTAATTCCCCTGGGTGATCGAGGGGATAACGTGCTGATTTGGGAGATTGTCTAGTATTAGAAAGTGAAATAAAACATGTTCGGCTCTGGCGAAACCTCTAAAGATATAGATAAAGATAAAGATTATTTATTTGTTAAACATGGGAAATTTACATTCAGATCTTAAACTTAAAAATATTTCCGTCCATGTTTTGCCTTGCGGCGTATAAATGAAGAGACAGGTAGATAACCGTATTTTTATTCCAATTAGTGATCTCATGTACAATTCTCCTGTAAAAAACGAGAAAGACGAAAGATAAAGCTCGGGATCAGTTAACAATAACAAAAACAAAACACGACGCTGCTGCTAGGATAAGATTTCGGTTTCAATTAGTTGCCGATGTCTTCTGCCACTTGACACGTGAAACGGTGTTTATACAGAAGTTACCAGTGGATGATTTAGGTTTTGAAGGACTAGATCGCATTCCTCTATTGTTTAAGACTTAATTTTTACTCGTTTAAGCCTTAATATTAAAGAAAGAAAGAAAGAAAATATTATTGAATATTACGTATTAATAGAATCGGAAATCTATTTACGCAAGTAGGATACAACTCCAGACGCTATGCCCATTATTAAATTTAGCTTTTTCTCAACTTCAAAAAACCACCTCAGAAACCTATTTTTGCTAAAATTACGTTAAAATTCGTCACTAACCTCTTTATTCATAAAACTTAAAATACCTCTGCTAAATAAAATATGCTTTGTCGCTATCTGACGAACACAAATGTCTAAGTAACAGATATAGTGGGGTCTTGCTCGAACAAATTGTCGTAAATGAGAACACGCTGGACAAAAGCACTAATTTTTTTTCAGGCACTTGTTAGGTCCATAGCTTTAAGTTTTTGATAAGAACCAACTCCTCCGTCGGCCATATTTATTTTATGTCGGCCATTTTTTATTATAGTTAATAATTAATGTATCGAGTTCTAAGGCACTTATAGAAACACAAACTTGGTGTCTAAATGTCGGTACATATTTGGGGGGATTAATCGATGTTCATGCCAATATCGATTCTTCCTGTTCGCAATTCTGCACAATCTGAATTCCACACAATAGCATTTCACCACAATCGCCATTGTGCACAGTCGTTATTTGTGCACATAAGCGATTCTTCCTGTTCGCAATTCTGCACAATCTGAATTCCACACAATAGTATTTCACCACATTCGACATTGTGCACAGTCATTATTTGTGTACATAAGTGATTATTCCTGTTCGCCATTCTGCACAATCTGAATTCCACACAATAGTATTTCACCACATTCGCCATTGTGCACAGTCATTATTTGTGTACATAAGCGATTCTTCCTGTTCGCAATTCTGCACAATCTGAATTCCACACAATAGCATTTCACCACACTCGCCACTGTGCACAGTCGTTATTTGTGTACAGTAATGATGTATTCACACAATCGTGATTTTTCAAGACTGTTTCAGAAAACTACCCACTACTACAAGCGGATAGAATGGGCCTTGGAATTTCCTACTTGATTGTAAGAAAACTGCATAAAATGAGACAGTTTCTTTGTGAAAATGAAAAAATTACGACAGACGTCCTTCCAGCCCGAGGCAGCCTGACCATCTGCCTACAAACATAAATGAAATAACTTATATAGTAGCCGGCAAATAAGTTGCGCAACGCGGGACGAAATGGGGGGACTGCGAACTGTACGTGCAAGAAGCACTCTCCTGCGTCTGCTGCGTGCCCCCTTCGTCCCGCGTTGCGCAAGTTATATGCCGGCTCGGATACTGTATCCGTGCCCGATTTGTGTGTAATTTTGTATATATGTATTTTTTTATGTTTTTCCAAAATCACGATTGTGTGAATACATCACTACTGTACACAAATAACGACTGTGCACAATGGCGAATGTGGTGAAATACTATTGTGTGGAATTCAGATTGTGCAGAATTGCGAACAGGAAGAACCGCTTATGTACACAAATAACGACTGTGCACAATGGCGAATGTGGTGAAAGACTATTGTGTGGAATTCAGATTGTGCAGAATTGCGAACAGGAAGAATCGCTTATGTGCACAAATAACGACTGTGCACAATGGCGAATGTGGTGAAAGACTATTGTGTGGAATTCAGATTGTGCAGAATTGCGAACAGGAAGAATCGCTTATGTGCACAAATAACGACTGTGCACAATGGCGATTGTGGTGAAATGCTATTGTGTGGAATTCAGATTGTGCAGAATTGCGAACAGGAAGAATCGATATTGGCATGAACATCGATTAATCCATTTGGGGTCAGGGAATTTAACCATTCCTAAGAAAGGGACAAACACGTTATATTTATCAGAGACATTTAAGTTTTATGAATGAGGGCCTGAGCGTGTTAGTGAGGTATGACTTCGATGCTTTGCTTTTGCGGCTTGCGCCCCCTCGCCGCCACCCCTGGATTCGCTAGTGGATGTTACTGAAGACATGCTGATAATTAATTTCATTTTTGAACCTTATGACAACGAGACAAAGTCTACCAAATACTGTTATTATACTGTTTATACTGTTTATACTGATTATACTGTTACGTCGACCAAAGTGGGAAGTACACGGGTAGTGTTTCATAACGGATTGCCAAGGGGCTCACGTAATCGGGTTGGTTATACTGGAACTTGGACTTACAAAAAACAAAATATTTCTTATAAGTAAATGTGCTAATACTAATAATAATAATTAACTAGTCCATCATTTCAACCCAATAACCCGTTTTATTTAGATTCCATCAACCATCGATAGTCCCTATAAACCCCAGCGGGTGCTGTCTCTGTGTGCGTCCCATGACACGGGCAGGGACAGCATCCGCTCGGTGTACTCCTTGCATTTCATTAAATTGTCAAAAGGGCCTCTACGTGTTGGCTCAGTTGGTACTTTGTAGGTACCTAGCTCCACGCACGCCTCCCAAAGGTCCGGGACATCATTGTCTCGTGAACGGGAAAGACATACATAATGTGTAAATACGCTAAGTGAATATTTTGAAGTGAATACTAATGATTGATGATAGGCTTAAGCTCGAGTACCTATAATTAAATCGCAATATTTAATAAGTATGTAATATTGCACATGAAATGCCCTTAAAATAAATAATATATTAACTGTCATAGCTGAAACATTAGCCCTCTCTAATTGATGTGACTCTTGCAGGACGTTACATGTACTAACGTATACTTAAGTACCTTCTGTTCCATCTAATTTAAAATGTTATGCGCAATAAATATTTTACTTTGATATTGACTTTGACTTGAGCCCTACTTATCTCCTTCAAAAAATTACTTCCATTTGAGTTAAGATGTTTTCGCCACTGTCCAGTTTGCTCATGAAGCGACGTTGTTCGGTAGTTTGGTCAGCCACAAATAATGCTATCAGCGTTAAAAGCTCCGCGAAGTAAGGCATCCCCCGCTGACCGCATCCCCGACGAAAGTGACTTGAGCCCTATACGACAATAAAGTGTGGCATAAACATGATGTCTCGACTTTCATCTGTTTATGTGATGTCACTTTTGTTTAGTGACTAAGACGCACTTGGAATGCCAAGCAGTAACGAATAAAACCTACGGCTTAGTCATTTTAAGTTCACGCTATGGAGGAAAGCATCCAAGCGTTCCATCAAGTCCTTTCGGTCTCAGGCATCACAATCCTCGCCAAGACCAATTGGAACTAAGCTGTGGCTCTTCAAGCAAACTGTAGTTACATAGCTTTTTCGTGCCTTTTAATTATTTTTGAATATTCATAAATGCACAAAGAATATATTTAGTGTTGTTCAAAACTGTTCAAAACGGTATATTTTTCCTATCTGACAACCTATGCTATGAACGATGGTTAAAGTCTAGTTTAATCCGTGGAATTAACAATATAGGTATTGGCGCCGCGTCGTGACTTTACACGACGCATATTTCTGTAACAATAAGGTTGTAGTATACTCGTACATATTTATGAAACTTTGAGTGAATACATATTGGTGCCCTCGACTGTACCGCGCGGTCACGAAAACCGACGCAGCGCGCAATGCAGCGGGACGCGGCGGCAGTGTGATAATAACCTAGTTGATATCGGAATATTCTAGTCACGTCCATATGGCTAGATATCACAAAACAACACGAATACCAGCTCCGTCTGGTATCCATTGATAGCTATCTCTCGCAATTGCAATTAATTCCGGCAGGTAACAATTGGATGCTTTGATGCACATTTGCTTCTAGAGATGATCAGTGATTGCACTGGACTATGCGGAATAATAATCATGGTTATAATTGTGTGATGTGTCATATAGCTGTTTGTTGGTATGTGTAGGTATACAAAGCGTACAATGCTCATCAATAATGTGTAATACCTAGTATACCTACGTTAACATAGCTCACACCATGGTCCTCGCCGTTTAGACATTGTCTGAAAATCATTGTTACTCTATATTTAGTTGATAAGTCGGTTGTATTGTATTTAAGTTTAAGGTAATGTGCAGCACTCACAAGCCTCAAATCGGAATATAAAAGGTTTTAATTAAGCAAAGCTGCAATGAATCGATGAAAAAAAAAATTTAAGCTTCTCCCAAAGTTTCACGAGAATCGGTTGAGATAGGCCTGTAGGGGAGAACACCCGGACAGCGGGACATACGGACATACGGATGAAGTTTGGTCCAAACCAAGCTCGCTTGTTCAATTATGTAATTTGTCTATTTGCTATTGTGTAACTACATACCTAAGATGAATAATAAATGTCCTCAATTTGTCGTAAAAGAACAATAATAACTCACTCAAAACTCAAATCAAAGAGCGTTGGCTAAATACTTGCAAATAATCAATGATTAAATTTTGGCTGTCATTTACTTTTCGTATCAATTCAATAAAGCTCAAAAATTTTGGTATCGATCTCATCTCAAGTTCACACTTAATTGGACTGGCTCTTTGAGGATTATGTCTATTTTCATACACAACATTTCAGATATTTAATGGAGAAGGAATATTTATAATGGACTACCTACTTCAACATTTCGAATCGTTTGATCATAGAAATGTTCAGGTCTCCCCAAAAATAAATACTGTGGATCTCGTACATGCAGATGCGAATGACACTATGCTTATAATAAATAATAATATATATTAGGGGACAATCGTACACAAATCGACCAAGTCCCATAAGAATAAGAATAATTTTAGAATATTTAAAAAAAACCTTATTGCTGACATTACATTTTGCTTGAACTGTTACATAGCAAAGCATAGTAAGTCAATAAGGCTTGTGTTACGGGTACTAGACAACAATAATAAATAGATGGAAATACTTAAATACATAGAAAACATCCAATACTCAGAAACAAATATTCATGCTCGTCGCAAATATTAGTCCTTACCGGGATTCGAACCTCGCTACAAATACGCTGCTGGGTTATGATCAAATCGCGATTTGAATACGGATTGGAGGCTTTGCCTTTTAAATAATAAAACCTTTATTTGCTAAACAATACATATGAATACATTATAATGGAAGTGTCTGGCAGACCTTATTAAACTAAGCTGAGCCTGTATCTTGGGACCCGGGGTGCTACAACTTCATCCATTCGGAAAGTTCTACTTATTATACACAAGAAAAAGATTAGGGGGGTGCGCGAGCGTGTACGTGTGTGTGTATATGTGTGTATGTATGTATCCACAGATGAATAAGTGCCAGCAGGTAATAACTTTTAGCTGGGATGAAGAAAAGCCTGAAATAAATCAAAGTTTATATGAACTGACAGCTATTCCAATGCCAGACTAATCGCGGATAGTAATAGATTTTTGACGGATAAATTCGCCTACCTATATCTAGTATCTAGGATACCTAAGAAAGGGATATATTTAACTAGCAAACATAACAATACTAATGTTTTTGCGTTTCAAACCGAAGTATAGCGATAAACGTAAACATATCTTTGACGTTAACTGTACATAGGTTACACGCTCCTATTGTGTAGTCATCACTTGTCAGAGGCAAAGTAATAATCGTACCTTGTCTTGTATTTTATCCGATTTCTCGATGCTAGAATATAATATCGCATTACCTTTGTCATTTTCCATTTTCAAACAATGTCTGCTAACTACGTAGGTACCATGGAACAGACTGCTTTCTGAAAGCACACCACTTCATCTCTGATCTATTTTGAAAACATAGCTAATTGAGTAATAAATCACCAGAAAAAAACAATATTAAATTAGAACTTTATTTACCATCTAGTTGCGTATATTTTTTTTAACCATAAGGTACGAGTATTTAATGAAAATATTTGTTATGTTATATGTTATTGTTTCAGAACTAAATACATCCTAAATAAAATCTAATTATTTGTAAATTACAAAAGTGCTTTAATGGCTATGCTTTTAATAAAGATGACAAATTGAATTACAGTATAACTAACTGTTGCTGTAGATACTGTCTAATCTCTGTCGTGCAAACTCTTTTTAAGTTATTTTTCTTTTATATTTAGTTATTATTTTATTTAATATTTTAATGTTTACTGTTTACCTAGTTACTTTAATATAAACACTCGTGACGGTAAAATGTTTCTTACAATGTTTTTAAATAATTATTGAGGTACATTTTCGCACCTTTTTCTCAATATCCCAACACTAACCAACAGGAATAGACCATGCTCTTCATAAAAAAGAAAAAAATATTTGTAACTCTTACTCAAAAGACTGCGTTATATGAATTGCAAAAGACGGAATATTTTCAACTTTTGCCGTGTGATGCGGATCTTCTCGCGGAAGTGGGTAGTTATATTTTTTGAAGACCAGGGATGCCACCACACTACTAATGCAATTACAAAACAGGAAGCAAATGGGTAAAAAAACATCCCTCCCTCTCTCCTTCCCTCTCAACCGTTTAATATAAAATCAATATGGGCCGTCTGAATGCAACATGTAACTAGACGCGAGGGAGATCGCTTTACCATAAGTACTGTGTTTACACGTTGGTATTGAAATATTATTGCTGCAGGTGGGTGATGGACAGTGGCGCGGTGCCACAGAGCACGGCTGCCGTGTTCTCGTGCTAGTGGTGCAACCGGTCCCTCCGCTGTTCAGCAATTTTGTACTTTGTGTTTGCTAACATATTTACTACTATCTATATATTCAGCCTGTTGAATATAGGCCTCTTTTTCACTGCGCCACCCTCCTCGGTCCAGTGCTAATCTCATCCACCGTTTGCTTCCTGTTAGGCAGATATCACGGTCCATCGGGCTGCTCCAGCCGCTGACGATGACCATTCAGTAATCCGGTTTGTCCATCTCCTATCATTTCTCCTGGCCAAAGTGTCCTGCCGACACCCGCTGTAAGTCTAATTAACACTATTTAAATGGGCGAGAATATAAATGTAGAAAACGATATTTCACAGACATGAGACCTAGCTAGATCTATTTTTCGCCCCCGTTAACTGCACTCCAAATGTCATCGAAATCAAATATACGGGTCCATATTGGCTGCCATAAAATTCGTGATCTTAATTTTTTTTGTACTAACGTATTGTAGTCATAATCATCGCTAGTCCTAATTTTTTTCGTCCTAACTTTTTTGTTCCTAAATTTCTGTCACTATCATTGGAAGTCATAATGATCAGTTGTCCTAAAATTTTTCTTCCTAATTTCATTACTAAGAACTTGCTTGAAGTTATAATTTTGTTAATCATAACATTTTTCTTCATAACGGACATACATCATAATTTTATTAGTCCTAATATCATAACTAAGAACATACTTTACTCCTAATTTTGTTTTTCCTAATGAATAAAAGCTTTCGCTAAGTAAATTGAAAAAAAAATCGGTTCTGGCGCTTCGCCGGCCGCTGCCGCGGCACGCTCGCTTCGCTCGCTCGACTCGCGCGCGTAGGAACGCAGTACAACTAACACTCCTCCTCGCTTAGAGTCTATGTGTAGAGTCGATGTAAAGTCAATGTAGAGTCGATGTGTCAATGTAGAGACGTCTAGCTAGAGTCTTGTGACCTCGTCTTGTACCTAGCGATAAAAAACCACACTTTTATTTACTTCGATAACGCCAAGTAACATTTATGATGAGTAATATTATGAAAAACAAATTTAGGATTAAAAAATGTATGACTAGTGTCATTATGAATTGAAATAAAACGGACAAGTGAGTGTTATGACGAAAAAAATTAGGAAAATAAAAATTAGGACCTGTGAAACTTATGATTACTGTCATTATGACTTCGAATGGTTATGACTTACGATCGTTAGGATCAAGAATTATTAGGACTAACGATTATTATGGCATAAAATTTTATGACGAACATTTTCGGACTTCCAATAATAGGACTTAAAAAAATAGGTGAAACAAAGTGCCCCCCAAATATACATATATACAAAAAATGCGTTTAATAGTATAGATTACATACTATGGCAGTCTTCTTACGTGCTCGTATATAGTAAGAAGTACAGAAAAACCTTTAAAGACCCCAGCCCGACCCTCTCATAACATACCCTCGATATACGCGAAGTACCAATTATCTTTGTCTCTTCTAAAATTACCTTATATAAATGCTGCTGACACTGTTTATATCAAAGATATATAAAAACATTTTCCCTCCCATCCGTATTTGTCAACATATTTTCATTTACTTACAAGCTGACAAAATCATGTTACTTCGCCAAAAGGGCCCAAAGGATGCGACTGCACTTAGTACGGCCTGTTTCTGTGCATAAAACTTAATTCAGTTGGTTCACAAAGAGTCTGTGCTATCACTACACAACCACAGTGAATATAACAGCTACAAGCAGTATTTCAACTAGTCTCCAAAGACCAATTTCTTAGTTATTTAACAAAGCTCTCTCAATTATTTAACAAAGTTTCGCCATGTCCGTCTGGCCATCCGTCCGTCCGTCTTCGGCATAGTAACTACTAGAAACAATGATTTTTATATTACATCATTGACTAGAAAACTGTAATTAGGCATGGGTACATAAATCAATCACGCCGACAAAACAGCTGCTTCCCGTACACCTAAAGTGGGGACGTTTTTTTTCTCATTAAACCTGTATTGTGGGGTATCGTTGGATAGTTTGTTCAAAAATATTATATATGATATGCCTTTATTAGTTTTACTCAATACATTGTCAATTACATTAACCAATTAATTTAAATAAATAACTAAAAATACTGGTTTAGAATGCCCTAAGAATAAAATTATAATAATATGATACAATTCAAATTCATTGCATCTCTAATTGAGTGTTCAGCTCGACATAAGCTTGCTGTAGCGACTCTGTGTGAGTGCATTACAGCGGACGTTTGTGCGGATTGTTTTACTGCCTTAAGCTATTTTTTTATTGACTGTGGAACATGCAACGCGCTTGCATCAGACAGGATGCCCCGGGCACCTGGTTACCCGGGCGACGAGCCCGGCTAGCCCGGGAAACCTTTAATTTCCACTGCCTACCTCATTTCTTTTAGGTGGCAGCGGAATATGAACTCTACTCCGTTAACGTAAGGTAACTAATTGTGAGCCGACAGTTTACTTTTTGTGCAAACAAGAACTTTCGATATGGAATTTGATGATACGGGCGATATTAATGTTTTATAATTGTGCACTTGAACCTCCCTAACGCGCTTATTTATCAAAATATGTACGTACTTAAGAATATTTATTTTACAAATGTAACGTACATTATGGAAGGATGTCTGAGCATTAATGTCAATTCTTATATCTAATTAGTAATGAACAGAGTCCGGAATTATGGTGGCTATTGTTAGCGGTCATAGTGACTTCCTATTCATCGATTTCGTAATTTTATGGACATTGACGTAATCTTACCGATTTTACGAATATTTCTTTACGTGTTAGTGATTCGAAAGCGGGTCCCGTGCTTCTTTAGGATGCAACCGTGAAAAACGTTAGGAAGATGATGAATTCCTACTATTTGTAATGGAAGGTTAATAAAATTTATTGGCTGCAATTATATAGCCTAATAAGTTGCTCAATATGTCTATTTCAAAATTATTTACAGTACGATTACTGTTAGTGAACCACTGACAGATAGTTTGCCTTCATCTCATTTTCAACTTTAATGTCATACAAACAAAGCAATTTACAGAATACTGTTACCCACGTCTACCGATTTAGAAATAACTACTTAATTTGTATGAGGTTAAAGTTGAAAATTAAATGAAGGACACTATCTGTCAGTGGTTAACCCCAAATAATTCTACTGTACGTATATTGCAATAATTATGCAATTTTATTTAATCAAAGATCATCTTTTGGTATATAACGCTGGCCATCTTTGTGAAGACTACACTTTTTGTATTTTTGAATTAAGTAGAGTCTGTCAGCGCTGTTTCTGTCAATTAGTTTTTGTATTGAACAGATGTCGTACAATGTTGACGTGAAAACTTCTTTAGCAGCGCTGTGCACTTTTGTGATGGGGAAAAAATGTTAAACCCGCAACAGGTCACGTGACCGTAAGATGTCATGTGACCGTAAGATTCGTAAGACGGACACGTGACCTGATCGAAAAACTGTTACAATGTCATTGAGTTTTCACTTCTGCCGGCACTGCCCGCAACCCGGTCTTGTTTTTTTAACATAATATATTTCAATATTTACATTAATTACCACTGCGCCTACGGCCTATTTCTTTAAACTCTAATATCATGTAAATCTTCTTTTCAGTCGTATCCGTATTGCTGAGACACAGACGCCTTGCACCGCTTTCAGCGCCACACACCACCGGGCTGCACGCTTCTCCTCTAAGTACCTACCTCTACCCCTTCATCATCCATCATCTAAATACTGAGGCACCACAAAATGCACAATGTTACAAAATAGCCATGAATAATTTGAAAATGATTGACATAATACGAATCACGCTAAACAATATTATATGTATATATTTCAACATAAATGCACACGGCTGATGAGTGACAATCAAATTACGTGACATGTGGTCGTATATAGTACAGCCATAATGTTACATGCTCTAAGACTAAGAAAATATACGGACGGAGCGTTACGAACAGTCTAGTGAAGCCAACCGGTTTTCAACCAAGCCCCATAAGTTTTGCACACGCTAAACAAATTAAATCGCACAAAACTCGAAATACATGATCTTGACAGTATTGCGACACGTGCTGAAGAGTTTTGTGCAATTTTGTTTGTATAACTGTGTGCGTGAGCGTGTGCTAAACTTGAAATAGCTTGGTTTTGTTTGTATGTGGTTTGGCTTCACTTGACTGTTTGTAACGCTCCGTCTGTCTTTTTTTCTTGGTCTGAGGTTACATGTTACATCGGCAATGTCGTCCGAAAAACGTTTGTGTGAATAGCGACAAGAAAATGAACTAACTAAAATAACGATCTTTGTTGTCTTTTTTTTTCAAGAGTAAGCCCGCTGATTCGTCTGTTATGAAACGAAAGTAAATTCAAGTATAAACATGGCCAGCTACAGCTACCTGTTGAGTGTACTTGGCTCGCTGCCAGACTCGAATGGTACTTAATGCCTACATTTCACTTTCCGTAACAAATGTTTTAGTGCCGCACATTTACTTGGGCATTTCATGGACAACATAATCATAATAGACTTTCCAAATCTAACAATAGACGATAGTGCTTTTTTACCGGCTTTAAATTTGTCGAAAGGACTCTTTAAATTATATACGCAAAGTTGAACCGATTTAGGATTTTTTTATAGTGACTTATGCCGGCATGTGGTAAAGTGGAAATGAAATGTGGACATTTTATAGTGTGTGAAGCTTGGACAAGTACTGAATTAAAGTCTGTTTAAACTTTGTTTTTAAAGTAAATTATTGACGGACTTCACGGACAACTGGATTAGACGGCGCTGCACGGCACCATGTATTTTGTGGTAAGTGAACCTTACCCACCAACCTTAACCAACCCACACTATGGCTTTACCAAGAAAAAAAATTACATCCCCACTTTAAGTAGGGGAGGTACACTAGACCATATTTTTTCAAGATTTTGTTCTACTATTTTGTTGTCATTATTGATTTATATACCCATGCGAATTACTGTTTTCTAGTAGAAGGGTTACTGAGCTAAGCTGAAGACGGACAGACGGACAGGACCTTGTTGACTACGGAACCCTACAAAGATATTTAAAGTAATGTTTCCACAATATAAAGTATACTATATAATTATTGAAACTGCTAACAAAATTTCACGAGAATCGGTTCACAAATGCGACCAGAAGCTTGGGCTAGAATTATTTTGTTTGTCCGGCGATAAACAAAATAAGTCGTGTATTTTCTAATAATCTGGAGGAAGGAAGTTCATTGCGACTTTTTTACTTTACCAGTCATGAGGAAATATCTCTTAAGCTTATGACTCTTAATAAAACTTAACACAACAACTCCCTTGGCAATAAGAACATGTGTATCTGGTTACACACAGAAACTTGCTTCAGTGCAGCTTGGTCATAGCAAATATGTGCCTACATATAAGCTACACCCGTTTTCATTGAAAGAAAGAAAGAAAGATTTATTTGAAAAACACTATCTCGTCCTCAGCTCGGCTGGTTACCGATCCGTCGGCGCAGAGATGTGCACACCCTCTCCTTACTTTTTAACGTACTCTTCAATACTGCGTCTCCATCGTATATTTATCTGACCAATTTACACATATGGCTGACGGTAGTAATCACCGCTTACGTTTTAACGCTAACCTCACCCTTGCATTACAGTGTATTAGTAAGACGCGCGCTTATTCCAAGTCTTTCACAGTGCGCACTAAGTCGTGGTAGTCGCTTTCACAGTGCGCACTTGAGACAGTTCGAGTCTGTGGCATCACTCAAAGAAAAGTTGAAAAAGTTGTGAGTCTCCAATGATTCTGATTTAAAGATGTTTATTAAATATACATAAATATGTATGTATGTACGTATGTAAATATGTTTTTTAGTATCAGTATAGTGTTTATTTTATTTCTACTGGCATGTAGTATATATGTTAAGATTAATGGCGTTACCAATAAAGTATTGTATTGTATTGTAATTTACTGTAGCGTCCTTGTAAATACGTCTGTACCCACATGTGTTAGTTTGTCTATGTTTTTGTTCCTGATCTCAACTCAATTGCTCAAAGGTTAACTGGAAAAGATCCCTTACAGGGATAAGTTCGCCTTTGTACCGATTTAACCATTTTTGTCTGTATTTTACCCGTGTCTTGTGTGCAATAATAGTACATTACGTAACTAGGGCGGTGAATTCGTGAATGCCCCAGATCGCAGGTGTTTGTGGCCCGAACCGAAGGTGAGGGCCATAAATATGCGCTCTGGGGCTTTACGAATTACCGCCCGTGTTGAGTACAAAATTTTACGTCTTCACCTGGCCACAATGCAAGTTTTCCCGTACGCGCAGCGTACAGTAAAACTCGCATTATGGCCAGGTGTGACGTAAAGTATATTTTCACACCACATGCTCGACAATGCCGAATTATAGGTCATGTAAACCCTACCGAAAGCAAGACATTAAATCCCTTGGTATTAGCCGGGTTATAATGTTGTACTGAATTTCATTATAACCCGCTGGTTAATAATATGATTTCACTTTTCATAATTCTTATTACTATATGCATAAAGTTTAATTTTGCTAAACACAATTTGTCCTAGGCCATGGCCTACTTGATTTGACAAAATAAATGAAGTTTGCCTCCGTGTGAACCCCGGTCCGGAGGAGCGCGGTGTTCGAAATTCGAATTTCGAATCTAGGACCACGGCTTGTGCTTTCGAATTTGGAACGTCGCGCGCCTTCATTTGTTCACGCGTGACGAACAAATCGAGTTCTTGTAGGTGCCTATAGAAGATTTAATTTCAAAAATAATATTGAAAATGTCGAGTGATGAAAGTGTTTTGACTCCTGAGTTTATCAAATTAGACAACTCAACCTCAATAAACGTACCAAATAAAAACATTACCTTATCTTTCCATAATTGGACTAACGTGTCTAATGTTACTATGTACTTTTAATTTGCTAAATAAACATTATTTATCTACTGAGCCTGTTTTTTTGTCTCGCATAAGGTGTGAAAAGTAGAGTATACACCTCGGGGATAAGACTGTTTTAGTCTTGGGCGGTTGAACCCCTCACTGCACTCAGGACTCAGTCTTAATTCCCTCGCTTCGCTCAGGAATTAACTTATAACTCCCTCGCTACGCTCAGGAGTTAAATTATGAGTCCTTAGTTACGTTCGGGATTCAATTCGCTCCCGTGACATAAAACAGTGCTTTATCCCCTTGGTGTATAATCTACTATTACATTTAAGGTAAACGTTCGATTGCTCGACGCTGTACTAATAAATGGCATGGGCACTCTATGTCAAAGCAATATGCGTTGGATTCGAACTAAGAGGATTATTCTTCATTTGAATTTAAGCCCTGTCACTTTGTCATAGGGGGCCAATGCTATATATACTAGCGTCGAGCACTCGGACGTTTACCTTATACATACAACCAAAACATTCAATACAAATTACTTAAATTCAGGAGAAAAATAAAAAAGTATAATGTCTAAAAAGGAGTCCACTCAGCATGTGACGGATCATTGCTTAGTATGTACGAGATAACCAAGAGTTTCATAGCTAGGGAGGCGTTTCAGTATTGGTGGTGGTTTGTTGTACCTATTTATTTGCATGTCTGCTCGTGTGGTAATATTGTTCTAGTAACTTCTCAATTATCATGGAATTCCGTAAAGTAAAACGCCTGATTCAATCAATTACTTGAAACACCATCGTGACAGACGAGACTTTCGGTTAATATGGAACGCAAGTATACTTTTCGGAGCTACGATACCACATATATACGTAACACATGTTGAACCGCCTCGTTCATTGTTGGGGATTGGAAAAAGACAGACACTAGTTCCTTTGGCCGATTGACTGAAGTCGGAACGTTCCATTCAAGACCGAGTAAGCACAACTCTTCACTGTTGAAGAGCGACCTGTTAAAAGCTGCTATTTGTGTCAGATAGATGCTTCTCGGAAGTTGTTTTCGCAAGCCGCGTTCCCGCCAATTAGGAGGTCTTATAACTTGCATTTGAATGTTTGGGTTTTACTCAAAAGGCGCTGAAACTTATACCATTAACGTATTTAACGGCATTCATCCTGTTGAAACAGCTACGAGTATATAGTATTTTACATAATCGTTACCCAGTGACTGTTTCATGTTGACTAACGTGTTTAGTAAGATATTTAACACGTTCACTACGGCATCGGGTCGAATATATCCGATGAGGAACTTTCCTCCGGTGCGGGGGAGAAATTGCTGTTCCTACCGTTGGTGCGGGACAGTATCTCAGAATTTTGCAGGAGTAAAAAAAAGATAGTGTTTTATCAATGTTTATTCGAATATAGGCGGTTTACATAATAAAAACGCATCGGATCTTTTCGACCCCATAACGACCAGAGAGAAACTGTTTTCATCTAGTACGGCTACCGGGTCATAAGGACCCGATGCCCGGTGACCCAATAGCCGTACTGGATGAAAGTCTAGTTGAGTTAGTGACGTCCAAGTGTGTAGGTGGTTGTTAATTACAGTGATTTACGAGTTATACGAGATAAGGTGAATTATCGATCATGAAGCGGTCGCGGAAAATGTTATTTATGTGTGACAAAAATGAAAATGAACATGAAACTGTGAAAAAGAAATAAGAGGATATACGTGCCAGAAATACTATAATTGGTAAGCGAAATATTGCGAAAAATTATATTTACACTAGCCCATCGACTGGCCAGACACTCCAAATACTACAATATGCAGACTCTCCCGCTCCATCAACCAGTAACCCTGTCAAACGACGTGTGCAAATATTAAAAAATAAAATTATTAAACCCGCAGTCACTGCTACTGCAATAAAACACTTTGTCGTGAATGTTATAATGTATCACATAAATTCAACAAGTTGTCATATAAAGTAATTCAAAATGTCATGTATCTGGTTAGTCTTAGTTAACCTATTAAAATTACTATCGATATCGATATTTTATTTCTACCCCAACACTAAAAAAATATCGACAATGTTTACATTCAGTGTGGATATCGGGTCTAAAAGATCCCACAGATTGTTCTTTGTTTTGCAATCAAACCATTAAGTGAATCTACCTGCGTTTTGAAGATTGGTTAGGTTGTCTATGTAAGAATATGTTGATATAAATATATTTGCATGAATGGCTATAACTACGTAAATAATCACAATTAAACAAGAGTATACCCAACGGATCTTTTAGACCCGTTAACGCACCAGACAGTTATCCGTCGGATCTAAAAGACCCCATGTCGTACCCAGGTTAAGTCATTAAAATTCTTTGCCATAGTGAACGTGTTAAAGAGCTATTTTTTGTCATATTGACCCTCATCCTACATCCCTTTTTTAGGCACGGACAGATGGACAGACGGATATGGCGAAACTATAGGGATAGTTTCGCCATATCCGTCTGTCAATCTGTCCGTCTGTCCGTCTGCGGCTTAGCTCAGTAACCCTTAATATTAGAAAACTGTAATTTAGCATGCGTATACAAGTTAATTAATAATTACTATTATTATATATTAATCACGCCAGTAGAACAGCAGAATAAAAGCTTCAAAAATAAATGTACGAGTAGGGTACCTAAGGTGGGGATGTATTTGTTTTATCTCGTGTAGCCCATAGTGTGGGGTATGGTAAACTATTTATTTCTTTAATCTTTATTGCAGAAAAGAACAACTTATCATACAATAGGCGCACTTAATGCCCTACGCATGCCGGGAGTGCCGGCAGAAGTGAAAACTTGAATAACCCCCTCCCCCTGCATGCCAATATACCTATATCTAATAACAACCTTATTAGTAGTACGCTATAGTTAAACTAAACTCAACAAAATTAATGAAGGAGACGATGAAATAAAATACCCAATCTGTTTTTGCCATTGACAAATATTTTTCAAAGCTTTATCTCTTTAGGAATAAATTAGGAAAAAAATTGTTCAAACACTGAATTTGAACACTCCCGTCGCCTTTCACGTTTATAAACAAATAAGCTATCAGATACCTATATCCTGATTCATAATTATTGCTCTAACTAGAATACCGGAGACGACGCGACGCGTCTCTGACAATCGCAAGGGAAGCGTAAATTAATGTGTACAATATTGTGCATTTCTCGGATACATTTCCGTCACCTTGAAAATGTATCTCAGACATTTCCAACATCGACGATGCTAGTTGGCATCCTTTTCAAGCTCGGCAACGAAGCAAAATAATTAATTTAAGCGTACTGCATTATGGAACAAACACAAATGCTCCTGCTCCTGAAGACCAATTCAGAAAACGTTTTCCTCGTATTGAAGTCATACATCAATCATGTCTGTCTTCCTCTTGCATAAGCGGATAGCCAAACGTGTAAGCAAGACTCGCTGATGTTGACACGGGATCGGAATGAAATTGTTAGTTGCGAAATGGAGGCTCAGTTTGAACTAGCCATTCGATAAGAACGGGGACGCTTGTAAAGTCACGAACCAATGTACCGATGGTATTATCTGCGTGGTTTTATTGACTGGACAAACTATTTGTTCTTAAAACGTGTTGCACTCGTCCGTGAGTTGGTTTCTAACATAATTTTACTCATAGATTCTTAGTTTATTATACGTGATCACCGAACAGACATAAATAGAATAGAAAAATAGATCAACAGACCTCGAATGCAGAACAGAATTTTTTGATATACTATTCTTCAAAATTCGTGGTGAACTTAAGTTAACACTTTCACTGCCAGAAGTATAACCACGAACTTCGAAAGTCGAAGTTCGGGTAGTTCCTTCTCTATCGCACTCACGATACTCGAGTGACAGGGTTGCATGTATACGAACATCGAGTTTCGATCTTCGTGGTAGCGCCGCAGGAACCAGCCTAGCTGTTAGGCGCTTTCCGCTACTTAGCAGAAAAATCACGGGATCGGCTACGAACTACATGCCAAAATATAATGTGGCACGACAACCCCTTGAACTGCGTAGGTACTTCCATACCCCGGATAAAAGATCAATATCAAATGACGTTATGTTCAAAACACAACACAGTCTACAACATAGGTACTATTTTAAAAGATCACTGACAGTGGGGGCAGCCAAATTCAATTTCTGGTTATCACGTCGCGCTAAAACCAATTAGGCTTAACCCTAACGCAAATCTAATTCGTTTTCGGATTTAATCTTAATGCATCAATTAGCGTAGGCACATCTGCAGTAGCCCTCTAGGTTCAGTCGTGACTATTAACGTCATTTCGTACTTGCACTGACCGGTGAGTAAAGTGGATTTACCGACGGCGACGACTCGCCCATTTCGGGTGCATCCACGCGAATCCTATTAAGGATCAATCTCTATCCCATACGTGACACCTTTAGGTGCAGGTGCGTAATCATGACGGTAGGTAAGTAGTAACTAAGAAAATGGCGGATGTTTTAGCGTTGGTGGAAATAGAATAGGTAAATTTATACAGGGTGAATAAACAATATAGGTATGGGCATTAAGTATTTGAAATCTGTAATGTTTGCAAACTCATTAAATAGGTACCAAGACTCAAAAGAGGACAGGTTTAATAGAAGGCTGGCCCCTAATAATCGAATTGTCATGATGCTATTATTATTAGGTAACCTAAATAATTCACAATCATTATTTATTATATAGGCGTTCTAACAAAGTGTATACGCAACAACATGTAAAAAGGACCTTCCTTATTTTACGCATAGGTACACTTTCCCTGACGCACGCCTTTAAAACTCAATTCGTATTAATCAGATTGCAGGCGTGTCGAAAACTCATCACGAGTTACCGTGACAGCCTTTTGCATCGGCGTTTGATTGATCTGCACTTCCATGACGCTACTACGCCTGCAAATAACTGGAATCTAAAATTCCCGAGTTGAGTGAGTGAGTGGAATCGTAATTGATGTCTCGCCAAAAGGGTCCGATGAAAAATTATTCTATTCTTTTCTATTTATCTACACTATGTACATAACTTGTGATTGGAAAATATGAACTCAGAAGCTACCGACACATCAAACTGACATGGCTTAAATTAGAATGAAGAAAAATCCTATTCATTCGAATTTAACTTAGATTGCTTTGACATAGAGTGCCCATGCCATACTTCTTTAGCGTCGAGCATTCGGGCGTTTACGTTTGTGTTTCTTATGTACTTTCATCGACTACTATTTGGCCCAAAATTGGTGGTATCGTTGAAAAACTGCCTTTATAATTTCAACTCTATTTAACTTTGTGAAGAATGAAGATGGCCTGGAAGATTAAACCAGAGGGGTAATCACGCAATATTTCCAACGCGCGTTAGGACATTCCAACTGTTATTTTTCCATATAAAAATTGACATTTAGATCTACCTAACGATCCTACAATGCATTACATAGGCCAACTAACTAACATACTCGTACATTAATTACGAGAATACGCGATTAAGTCCCGTTTAGTACATATAATACTCGTACATGTACTGCAAGTTAAATAAAGGCCTGTGAATACGTGCGTATCTCCATTTTATACGAATTGTTAATAAATGCACGTTTCATCTCCCATTTTCTGTTGCGTATCTACATAACATTTCCATCTCACTAATCCGCCACTTTGATGCACCGGCACCCTCAATAATCCAGGGGGTCATTTAGAAACACTATTTCACATCAATTTGGTACAATAAGTTTTGGGGCGATTTATAGGATCGCACACACCAAGACCGCGACAACGCAGTAGGTACTGGTTGGTTACACATGCTGTTTGAGCATGTTCAATTATTATGTATGGAAATAGCATGCTCCTTACTAGCAACTTTACATTTACACATGTTATTTGCTCGAAACTAGCATGCTTTCGTGCTACTAAAGAGCATGTTGCAACGGTACCTTAATGTAGAAATTATAACGCCTGAGCTGCATTGTCAGCGCGTACACGCTTCGTCAAGCTGCCGTGTGGTCCGTGTGGTGTGATCAGTACTTTACGGGATGAAATGAGAACATTGAAATCAAACTGGAATTCGCATTCTCTCTCTTTCTCTCTTTATGTCTCAGATTGACCTTAACACCAAACAGGGATACGCGGTTACCATCCAACCCGTGTTTGTAAGGCTCAGTCATCCAAGAACGAATTTTGGTGTTGCCACTGCCACTGCCAAGAAAGCAGTTTAACACACAAAAAAATTGTCATTGCAGATAATTAATAATCAAGGATTAAAATCTTTTTACATAAAAAACCGTTCCTAAACTCTACTCATTTTCGGGTCAGCGATTTTACTTCTGCCATGTACCTGCATATTATGTTTATAATCCCATGAACTTATTTTTACCACCCGACGGATTTTTGTCGGTTTGTAACATCTCGCAACAGTCGCAAAAAATCAACCGATTTTGAAAACTTACCGTAATATGGGGTGAGTAGGGATCACGTAGAATGTTGGGTTATGAAAGGGGAAAGAAGGGATGAAAGGGGGGTGAGATGGGATTTTGAGGCTACTGCTACCTAAATAATGTATTCCAATTTAATAATAAAAACAACTACAACTCGTTAAAGTTATTTCATCTCATTTTCATGTCAAAGTCCAATATCTCAAAAACGGCTGAATAGATTTTGATGAAACATGGCTAAGAACACTCAGGATAAAATTATCTATGACACAAAACAACCGCATGCAAATCAGTCAAACCGTTTGGGAGGTACGATACCACAGACAGATACACAGACAGACACGTTAAACTTATAACAACCCTCTTTTTTCGTCAGGAGTTAAAAAATCGATCCAACAATCTTCCGAAATCACCTATGTATGAAATCCCATCTCACCCAAACTACGAGGGACTACGGGGTGAGGTGGGATTTCGTGTTTATCGTTAAAGTTATGAATTGGAACTACCCAAAATCATAAACAAATTAAAATACAAAGGTCCGGGACACTTATTATATACAACATTCAGTTTGCCTATCAAAAAATAAAATGTTATCGAGGTTTCAATGTCAGTTTTTTCCCTACACCCCGTTTTACGGTATATTTTTATTTTTGTAGCGCTTAAGCTCCTTTGTAGTCGGTCAATTATATCCTATAATTACATTATTTGTAAGTATTCTATCACAATATGATATCGTTGAAATTACATACAGACGCCCGTATACATTACAGTGTCTACCTAAAATCAGTGTCAAAAAAGCCGTATCTTCTAAGTCGCACGTTGTGAGTTGTGACACAAATGTGCTGAGTTGATCATTATAATTGAATCGGAGTTATTATAACGACCCAAAAGTAGCTCACGCCAAAAGCTACAACATTTTTCAACACACTGGTGAGGAAAACATCCACTACACTGAATGCAAATACTAAAAGTCACTATAGTGTACCTATATATATTGTGTTTTAAGGGAGCAAAATTGTTAATTTATGGTGAGATTACCATATTGATTCCTAAGTGAAGAGTTTTCGGATTCATATCTTCTATGACGAAAATTGAAATCCTTCATTTGAGCCCAACAAATGACGCTTTTCACATCAGCTATTCGGATAAGGGCTTTTTCTTCCCTGCTAGGCATCAAAGTGGCACTTTTCTGTTCCAGGAAATATTTTTGCCGGAATTAAAAAATATATCCCAATGAATAACCTACATGAAAATACACATAATCGATTACTTATTTTTTGAAATCGATTACTTGCATATATTTTTTTATCTTGACTACTATTGTTACTACTACTAACGTAATAAAATACAAGTAATTATATGTTATTCAAATTAACACTATAATCAGTAGGTTTATAATAATTAATTTAATACAGCTACTCACCTAATACATGTGTTTTATTACTGACATATTTCATTATCCTCATAGGTGATGTGAAAAACAGTATGAGTCACACGGAAGCAAAATTATTTCCAACTTGGGCTTGAACACTTGAATCCCTCACTACACTCAGGATTCCACGTTAGAATCCTCGTTAGGATTCTATTCTGGAATTCTTCGCTTCATCCGGGATTCAATCTACGCCCTCGCCGTAAATATACCATTTTGCTCCCTTGTGACACAATCTACTATTTCAGAATAGTGGGACCAGGGTATAAAAGTACAACTTTGATCCCTCATTGGAAGGCTCCAATGAGGGAACAAAGTTGTACTTTTAACTTTTAACCATATGACTCCTTTCTGAATAGCAGAGGGGTAGCATCTATGTAACGTGTCGAACGCGAGTTAGGACAATTTAACTGTATTTTTAACATATAAAAATACATTTAAACCTACCTGCATTACACCCACATTCTGATTTTTACAGACACTGGCATATTATTAAAATCAAACCGCCATTGATGGAATGCGCTTGCGTTCTGCAATCTATTCCATTATACACCACGTCGTTCCAGAATTAAGGTCCAGGAAGTGAATTTTTCTGCCCGCCTAGCGAGCGGCAGTAGCTGCGTACTTCCGGCCCGAGAGACGTAAATATACAATCAGGAAGTTGCTTGTCAATCGAAATGAAATGCAAGCTTGAGTTAGATAAGGATTTTGATTTTTACTAAATTTATTTATTTACCTGCTTTGTGCGTTGAGTCTGTCTAAAGTTTAAAGTGTTTGACTTTAGACAGACTCAACTTAGGATGTGTGGGTAGACATCCCAAAAGCCGCAAAGAGGTGTCGTAAAACCTCCCGACTATAGTATTTAGTCTATGTCACGCATCTGTGGTCAAAATTAAATGTAATAACACTTGTTAAGGAATTAGCTATGTGTGAACTCTAACACAAATTCAAGGAAAAACGTCTAAAATCACTTTTACAACATTGGCATTGACGCAGACGAATTAGTTTAAATACTTTTGTAGCATAGTTGGGCTATTAGAATATAGTGAGGGGTTTTCATCATCATCCTCATATCGGCCGAAAGCCGTTCACTGATGGATAGCTATAAGGCGGATGTCACACTGCGCCGCATCACCGGACGGAGGTGCGGAGCTCGTTGTATGCAAGTACCTCAGTTTGTATATAAATTCCGTATGACATACGACACACTGCACCGCACCTCCGTCCGGCGAAATTTGTAGGCAGCTCCGCACCTCCTTCCGGAGATGCAGCGCAGTGTGACATCCGCCTAAGCCTCCCCCAAAGATTACGGTACCTCCACACGTTTTACGGTAGGTACGTAACACGCAACTCAGGTCAACAATGCTACGTATGTTGCACGTGATTTCTTCTTCTGCTTTGCGAGACTTACCTTTCACCTTCTCTGCGGTGTCAGAGACGCCGCGCCGCACCGCGAAAAGCCTAAGCTAGGGTGCCGCCGGCAGCGAGGCGGATCTAAGCTGGTGACCGGTGGTCAGGGCTCCTGGCTATCCATGCACTGTCCAGCAGTACCGCTTTCTGTATCTGACCTTTGACCCAGCCATCTAGCGAGAGTCTCTTAAGGTGTTGGTCAAGACTCTTCGCTACGCTGCAACAACTATCGGGATCGGGACAATGATGGCCGATCAACATCCCACGGGAATTGCCCCCTGGTCTATCTGCCCCGCTACAGGCCAAACAAGGCAAACTAAAATAATAATAATGAAACGGTTAGGTACACTTCAAAATACCGAAGAGTAATTTGTCCGAAAGCATATAATATTCCGAATCCAAGACCGCTGAAAGAATTTCAGATTTTTCAGGATAAAATACTAATCTATTCTACTTAAATATTCTGTGAAATATGAAAACATTTCCGCCCAAACTTTCATTTAGCGAAAAATGTGTATTGAATTACTACCTATGCCTGCCTGCGGGTTTTTGTGTTCCCTAATGAAACAAGTTTTCGACTTTTTTTTAAATTATTTATTGATTAAGACAACAAACAAAGAAATACATGACAAAGTTACAATGCTCACCTAGGCGAAACCTTGGAGAGGTTTGTGTGCCGATGGGGAGTTCTTAACGTTCTACTGATTTAATTTAGGGATAAACTAAAAATTAAGTATTTTAAGTAGGTATATACAACTTAATTTACATAATATAGGTTTTTATTATTATTATTCTCAAGGTTATTTTTTTTATAAACTATACAATATATTACAAATATGTCCATAAAACTACTGAAATGAGTAAAACTAACTTAACCTATGGGGCCTACACTATATTTACATATATCCCCTAGATCAATACCACTTAGTAGGGTGCTCATAAGGCTGGCTGCGTTACCTCGCTGAATGAATGGCAATGCCAAATGCGTGGAGCGAGGAACCAGCCAGCCCTATGGTCACCAGTGGAGCGTATGAGCATTTTTGAAATTTGTTAAAACAATTTAAGGCCTCCGGTCCCCATGGACCCAAGGTCTCCACGGCAAACGCCGCAAATACGTAACTGTCACCTAAAGATGCGTATTTGCGACACTTTGCAACTTCAGCAGCAGGAATATATACAAGTTACATTATTACATTTTAAAAAGTGCATCACGAAGATTTGAATTATTTTACAACCTTTCACATATAAGTTTTGTCATGCTCAGGTAATTACATAATTGATTTATTATTTCAGGCTATATGAGCTTATATGGTAATGGGTGCTGTGGCCAATAATGATGATGATATATCGAATCTCGCCTGCGGCTTTGATAGATAAATTTACTCGAAAAAAATGTCTCGTTTCATACACTTGTTGTACAATCTGCTATATTCATCAACACAAGCAAGTTACAAAATTGAAACCTACCCACAATACTCGATATCTGCGTATTGAAATGGTCTGGGATTTTTTGCATCTTTTATTTCTTGAAAAGGACACATCAAATGGTTACATAACAAATGTACCTACTGCCAAACTGCATGACAGTTTGTTAGCAGCTCGGGCTGCTCCTGATACATGTCTGTGTCGCCAGTCATATGATCGTTGTATCACTTAAGGCCACAGACTGGCGCGGCCTGGCCGCGGCGGACAATAGTAAACTTGTCCGCCGCTGTCAAAATTTCTATTGTCCGCCACCGCGGCGCGGCGCCTTAGGCCTGCAACACACTGGCAGGCCGCGCCGCGCCACGGTGGCGGACAATAGAAAATTTGACAGTGGCGGACAAGTTTACTATTGTCCGCCGCGGCCAGGCCGCGCCAGTCTGTAAGAGGCCTAAGGCCTGCAACACACTGGCGCCGTCTGCGTTGGCGGATAATAGTAGACAGCTAATGATAATTTTACTATTGTCCGCCGCGGCCAGGGCGCGCCAGTGTGATGTAGGCTTAACGCTAGGCTTGCACTTTGACATAAAATATCCAATTCTATTTTTCTTAATTATGTACTTAAAGCTATGGAAACATGTACAGGTACAGTTTGTATTCAAAATCCATACAAAAAGATGGAATAAGCAGGAGCCAGCAATCTGCGGCGAACATTTCAATTGGTTTTTGAAGTGGATACTTCTTTGCTCGCGTTCTTGTATAGGGGTACAGTTCAAAATGTATCACGTGACTTCCGGAATAACTCTTTGTAGAGAAGCCTAATCTGATTTCAAATAATTGTTTGTTACATGTTTTAATCCTTCGTTATTTGCCATTAGTTGTTGATTACAAAATGTTATTTAGTTTATGTGGCGAACATGAAAATAATGCTGAAATGACCGCCATTTTCAATGTATCGCGAGTCAAATGAGCTACGTCAGTCAATGTTGCCGTATAATACCGATTTATCTGTACTTATACAGATTTTAGTTAATTAATTCTGATATGTATTTTACGGGTGCACCATAATAGCAGATTCATTTAAATAATCAAAACGGGTGGGGGGGGTGTTTTTTTGCAAAATTTAAATTTTTCAAGATTTTTTTAAGAAATTTGCATGTTTTCACTTCTGCCGGCACCGGAGTGCAACCCAGTTTTTTTTTATTAGTGTTCATAGCCAACAAAGCAGTATTCACTTAAACTTAATTAACCTTTGTATCTCTGACACAACCCGCTTCTTTTTTTTAATGTTAGGGGAGGCAAACGGGCAGACGTATCAACTATGGTAAGCGATTACCGCTTACCGCCGCCCACATTTACATATCTGTTTACGTGTGGGAGAGAGAAACGCACTGATAGTGATACATAATTGAAAAGTTGTCGTTAGTGCCAACGTGATACGACACTTCCCAGTCGCAAAGCGTAATTCCATAGCTGATTTGTTACAAATGTTCATTATTCATGGTCCAGGCGGGTAAAAAAAGTAAAGTTTCTTAGGTATGCAAATAACAAAACACTGTGTTAAGTACAATAATTCTCAAATTAATCTCATGGCTCTGTTAAATTTTGTATATGCCAAAGTTTTTCCAGATTACAAACAGTTGCAAAACAGATAAGATAATCTATTGGTGTCTCTGAGGAAAAACATTGCCATATCGGTCGACATATTGGGGGTAAGACCAGTTGGGATCGTGGTGATGGGCCTGGCTGTGCAAGTTGGCCTCTTGGGTGGAGAGGACTCGTGACATGCGCGGAAGCCCGAGCTGGCTCTGCATGGTACGATTCCTGGGATCATTGGGGTGGAGCCGGGCGGGGGACGGCAGCTGAACTGGAGACGGCATTTGAATTTGCTGTGAACAATGAAAACTCCAGGTAAAGTGACGAGCTAAGAAGAGAATCACGTGGAAGACCAAGCTACTGGACATTCAAGCATTCGTTTTATCTGGATTTATTCGAATTATGCTACGCTTTACACAAGCGTTTCTTCCTATTCGCAATTCTTCACAACAGCAATACACCGCATAGGTTATTATTTACTCTCCACATATTAACTTCTGTAGATACTGAATGAACAGTGTACTGAAATGTGCAACATTGTTCTGTACTGAATAATTAATGTGATAAATTGCTTCTGTGAAGAATTGCGCTTGCGAATAGGAAGAAACAATTAAGTGTAAAGCCTAGCACTATTCCTGTATTGCATTTCCCCGGGCAATTCATCTGCTCGGACTTTGGTGACCGCATTATTGACGATACTGAATGTGAAGAAGTTGGATCGGAGCGAAGAAAAACGCTGAGAGAAATGCTCTACTAACTACTTGCTAGGCATTTTCAGCACTCATATAAATTAAATTAAATAAACGTTTATTTCAGGCCATGGCAGATATCGTTGTTAGTAAGTGCAGACTTAAATTATTTCATGTTAGTAATAGGTACATACAAATTATACAATTTCTTATTATTATTATTATTTACCAACTTAACTAAGAGACCGGCGGCGGTCTTATCAATTGTTAGTTTATTGTAGGCAAAATATCTGAATGAAAACTCCTAAGTACATGAGATAACTCCACCTACTCTGAATTTGCATTCACATTGCATAGGTACTTACTATTTGAGGTGTTCTTAATGCAGAACTTGTATTGTGCTCAAACTGGTATTGGTTATGGTTCCTTGGTATAGAAAACTGATTGCGCTGATGTGGTATCAAGCCTGGTAGGTTAGATGGGAGCAACTGCGCTGACTGCTCAACATGTTCGGGGACAAACTGCTGACCCTGCATCTGTGGGAGCTGGCGCGGTTGCATCTGTGGGTGGAACATGGGCAGCTCCTGCTGCTGCGTTATCAGCACAGGCACTCTCTGAGCGTGGCTATTCTTTCTTCTTTTTGAATTATTATTCTCGTCTTCAGTTTGAGTACCAGTCTGCATACCAGTCTGGGTCGCTTGCGTATCGGTCCTGGGTAACATGTGTGTCTGCAGTGGTTCTAGAGCATTGTTTGTAAGGCGAAAACCCAACTTTTGTAAGGTAGCTAAAGCCCTAAAGGAGTTTACCATGTCAGCGTACGGAACAGAGCTGCAGGAGAGAGCAGGGGTTTCAGATGTAGCTAGAGGAACTGGTCCTGCTAGGTAGGGCTGCTGATCTGAGGTGGAAGCCGTGCGTTCGGGCGGGGGGACGGCGCCAAGCGCCGATGGGTGATCGTTATTAGGATTGATCATGTTCCATAGCTGTGCAGCAGCATTTAGTACATTCTTGTTGTTATTACTATGTTTCATTACTGTTTCCAAAACGGCATTACTTGGATTGTTTTCCTCAGTGTTCTCCAAATCAATCACAACGCAATCATTATCATTATTTTTATCCATCTGTTGTTTGAAATTGTCAATCTGATTCTGTAAATCTTGATATGTTAATCCGCTATTCTTCATTGTCTCTAGGACTTGATAACCCTCCTCGGTAACAATGAAAACATTTTCGGTTTGCGTGGCTTGTACAACTGTGGTCTGTGTATTGTTAGTAGTGCGTAGGTTCTCTTTGTTGATAGGATTATTTGACTTATTACCGTAACTGCCCTTCGGCGCCACTAATGTAAGCGGTAACTTATGTTTAATACATATAGGTTCCTCGTTGTTCATTTCGTACAACATAGTTGTATTGTGTTTGCTTTCAGACGTCTTAAATTCTTCTGCTTTCTGTTTTACCGGTTCTTGAATAGGAGGGTTATTCATATTACTATGTGGCATAGTCGGATTGCATTTTAAATTTGTCTTTTTACTAATAGGTTCCGATGTTTTGATTATCTGGTCGAGTTTGTCGGCGAGTGTTGTCCTTCCCTTGCTGGTGGGGACCGGGTGTCGGAACCTCCTTAAGCTCGAAGGGCTCAAACGCAGAGGGATCCTCGGCGGCTGGCCGATTTGCTGAGGCGTTTCTGCCTGGTTCTGACTCGGCGTTTTCATCCTTACATTTGAATTCTTCAATTGATGCATGACTTTCAAATAACTGTAAAAGAAAAACATATTATGTAACATATTCTAAGTAGACGTTATTATTGCATTTTTCAATCGCACCTGACCCGATAGACAAGATACCTATATCGGATCAGCACGGGATCGACAAGACCACAACAAATAGTGTAGCCCTGAGTGCACGCTCCGCTACGAGCGGGGCGTGAAGCGTCCATATAAATTGCATTTTCATCTCACCGGCTCGCAAAGGCTCTTGCTTTATCGCTCAAAATCTGCGCCCAAAAGTCCATTATATCCGCTAGCACGGAAAGAGTTATTGAATTTGGAACGTGACGGTCAATCGCGAGTTCAAACTTTTATCTAATACAGAATGTGAGGTCATTATCCTCTGCGTTCAGAAACTTATGGTGTTATGCCAATACTTGATCATTATTATTTTGATAAAATTAAATCAATATTACTTATTCTTTCTTAATAATATATGAAATATTACTAATTAGAGAGACTTATTAATAATACAATACAAAATAAATAATCTCTCACTTATAATAAATCTCTAAATTAAAAAAAGAATCAGCCAGTATCAAACTAACCATTTTTGTGTCCCCCGATGATTTCAGATTCCCATGAACGGAAAAATATGTAACTTTTTCATAAGCACATTATTACTCTAGCTCCCGTTTAGGATAGTTTTTATCCGACTGCGACGATTAATTCATTTTCGGAAACATTCGACCTCATTAAATTATTAATTTCTTCTACTTGAAATCGTAGCCGCCATATCTGTCAACTGTCAGTGACGTCAAAATGGCGGGCTTGCCATAACTATCGAATATTAATAATTTCGATCCGGTGTGTGATGATAGACCTTCACAAAACGCATGTTAAATTCTAAAGCGTAAAAAAATAATCGATTCTGATATGGAAACTTATATGCGATAAATTCGTATTGAGGCGTAATTTCAATAAATGTATCAACAAATTTCAACAAAATAACGTCAAACGTCAAAAGTCTGACTCTCTTCCTTTTTTTTTAATGGCATGGCGATAGCGCTTCTCTTGCGTTCAGCCAAAGTCTATTTGAGTTTCTGCAAGATTGAATCACACGCTGAGTATTTAATTGTCACGATACTGCACGGCTATCACAAGATGGCGCGCGAGCTCTCTCGATTTTTCTCGCCCTATATGTCTCTTTCTAAGTTATCTGATAAGAGAGAGACGGATAGTTGGAGAAAAATCGAGAGAGCTCGCGCGCCGTTTTGTGATAGCCGCCGCGCTGGTTTGTCAGTATTTATGTTTATCAGCAATAAACAGTATGTATGAAATCAGTATAGAACGGGCCTTTTATAAACTTTAATTATGAAGCGCGTCAGTATTAGGCCTGCTGGCATTACACAGGCGCGGCCTGGCCGCGGCGGACAACAGTAAACTTGTCCGCCGCTGTCAAACTTAATATTGTCCGCCACCGCAGGCCGCGCCAGTGTGGCTGTGCCTTAAGGCGGCTTCAAGTTGACATTCAGCCAATATAGATACCACAATAGAGTCACAGAAATTGGCCAACATACAGGAAAATACTTTTATCATAAAGCCTGCAACACACATTATGTTGGCAAGGGCGGGAACATACACTGCATACACAAGATTTGCCAGAATGTGATATCTGAAACATTGCAATATGAAAAAAATAAACATATTGCTCTAACATTTTTTATAATTTCCTTTATTAGAAAGGGACTCGGACTCGCGTTATAGTCGTAGAACTTACCTAGTGGTTAGGTATAGTTTGGAAAATATAAATTGGCCGTCTGTTGTCAAATTAAAAAGAGATATTTTGTTCCACGTAAACACTTACCGGTCAATGGGTATTTATCTATTATTAATTCCTTAACACATCTGTACCTGAGAGTCGGAGTGACTCAAGAACTCAAGATCATTTCAGTCATCCATCACTTTTTTTATAATATAACATAACACAGTGTTAAAAATATTTAGAAAAGAAGATCAATAAAGATTTAATACTGCAGCGTGTGTCCTACCTGTTAGATCTATTGCCACAGACATCTACTAAACTTTTACCCCATTATTCATAAAACTTAAAATACCTCTGATAAATAACACGTGTTTGTCCCTTTCTTAATAATTTGAATATCAGTGACAGGTTTTAACGTAATTTTAACTAAAATATATAGGATTATTGAAAGTTTTACATGATAATAGGTTAAAATTAGAACTGCATGTGTCCTATTCCCAAGAGAAGAAATGCGTTAACTCCTACATTAACATGCAAACGAAGTCGCAGGTACAGCTAGTTAATTATTATTTTTTTTTCTTCTCTTAAAGAACTGCCATCAGTCGGTAACGACTATTATCAGTTTTGGTGAGTGCCTTCATGAGATTGGGTTTAGGAGACCATCGCCTCGCTCAACCACTATGCAGCCCTAAACAATGTGCTTTCGTTTTAGGCGTTTCACAGCTTGTGTCGTATCTAGTAACCTTATATCCAAAGGATTTGGGTGGCCTGCAAGGCGCTCGATATATCGTCTCGTGTGCTTTATAATTTCGTCCTTTACGGTGGGCATGTTGAGGTAGTTAATAATAAAGTTTTATTTTTCAAAATTTTTCGCTTCAATTCAACGCAACGTTTAAAAAATTAATTTAAGAAAAAACTCGTATACATTTTATTTGGTTTTGTTTTGGAGCCATAGTAAAATCAAAATAATAGAAGTTATTCATAGATTTTAGTGCAGAAGATATACTATACGAATTTGAACCTATTCTGCCAAGTTAGCGGAAAAAGTAAAATATGCGTAGTTGAGCCTTAGTTTACGCGTGAGTACCCAACAATGTTGGGAGTATACGTGGAGCTATTTAAAGATGCAAAAATGTTTATGTCACATTTAATAATTATAAAATGCTTTGATCTTGATGACAAACAAACCTATATTGAAAATGAGTAAAAGGTCCAAATTACTTTATTTCATTTACAGTTTTCCTCGCGGTTGTGAGGTGAAAATTTGTGTGTTTCGTTCGGCTAGTTTTTTTTTGTAATTTTAGGTAAACGTCCTAGTGCTCGACACTATACTAGTATATGGCATGGACACTCTATGTCAAAGTGACATGGCTTAAATTCCATTGAAAAAATGCTCTTTGTTTGAATTTATTTAGAGTATGATATAGTAAACATTTTTTAAAAAGTCCCTACGTTTTAAAAAATGTTTACTATACACTATTAAGGATATGTGAGCTAAAGAACTCGTGCGGCCGTTTTTTTTGTTTAACCCGTCAACATTTGTTTTTGTTTTTCTTGCTCCTTTTTTTGATTTGATCTCGTTTGCTTGTTTTCAGTTTTAATCATCATTTTCTTTTAATTCTCACGTGTTTAAGTGTCATTTTTGGTTTTTCTTTTATTTTAGTTTAATTTTTATTTTCAATCCTTTCTTGTTTTATTTCCGTTCTTTGTTATCTCTCACTTATAACAGTTAATTAAAAAAAACAGCCAGTATGAAACTAACAATTTTTTTGTCCCGATGACGATTAATTCATTTTCGGAAACATTTGACCTCATTAAATTATTAATTTCTTCTGCTTGAAATCGTAGCCGCCATATCTGTCAACTGTCAGTGACGTCAAAATGGCGGGCTTGCCATAACTATCCATTATTAATAATTTCGATCCGATATGTGATAGACCTTCATAAAACGCATATTAAATTCTAAAGCGTAAAAAATAATAGATTCTGATATTATTATTATTATTATTTATTGAAATTACTAAACATGCAACAAAAAAAGATTACAGAGTTTCAAATGCCCTGCAAAACTGTTTTAACAGTGGAAACCTATATTCGATAAATTCGTATGGACGCGTAATTTCAATAAATGTATCAACAAATTTCAAGAAAATAACGTCAAACGTCAAACGTCTGACTCTCTTCCTTTTTTTAATGGCATGGCATAGCGCTGTTCTCGTGTTCAGCCATAAAGTCTATTTGAGTTTCAGCAAGATTGATTACACGCTGAGTATTTAATTGTCACGATACTGCACGGCTATCACAAGACGGCGCGCGAGCTCTCTCGATTTTTCTCGCACTATACGTATAGTGCGAGAAAAATCTCTCTTTCTACGTTGTTTAATAAGAGAGAGACGGATAGTTGGAGAAAAATCGAGAGAGCTCGCGCGCCGTTTTGTGATAGCCGCGCTGGACAACCCAGCGCGGCTATCACAGTATTTATATTTATCAGCAATAAACAGTATGTATTAAATCGGTATAGAACGGGCCTTTTATAAACATTCATTATCAAACGCATCAGTCATGGATATACAATATATATATTACTTCGTAAAGATAGGCCCAACGCGCACGAGTAATTCGTCCAATGCGGTTGCCTGACACTAGCAATTGCGGGCCACCGTGCCTTAGTCTTCAGCTGTCACAGTGTGTCACAGTAAGTCAAGCGAATATTGTTCGGACAGGCCTATCTTTACTTTCGATATCATTGGCGTCAGTATTAATTAAGGCGGTATTATATAAATTATAACTTCGTACTTCGCGCCTTCAAGTTGACATTCAGCCAATATAGAGACACAGAAATTGGCCAACATTGTCATGGAGTTAAAAACAGTGTTCAAAATATTTAGAGAAGAAGATCAATAAACATTTAATGCTGCAGCCTGTGTCCTACCTGTTGGATCTATTACCACAAACATCTACTAAGAAGAATAGAAATCATTTATTTCGAGTAACACACGGCTCATAGATGAACTAAACTTTTACCCCCTTATTCATAAAACTTAAAATACCTCTGTTATATGAAACGAGTTTTGTCCCTTTCTTACTAATTTAAATATCAGAGTGACAGATAAGATACAAACGAATTTTAACGGTACATTATGTATTACCTAATGTTTTAATATTAAAGTAGCCAGAACCGTTACATCTTAGACGAGACAGCAGCATCTGCATATATAAATTCGGCCAAGGTTTAACTTTGCCCAGAAAATAACTTTTTAACCAACATGTTTAATAAAGACGAGGTACCTACCACTTGCTTTGTTAAAATGTTAGTGTCCATCTGAGAGTAACGTACTCCAAAACATTAAACATTTTGAAATGTTATTGAATGTATAATATTAATAAATAAATCAGCCTATATACGTCCCACTGCTGGGCATAGGCCTCCTCTCATAGATGAGAGGGAACGGGCAGTAGTCCCCACGCTGGCCCAGTGCGGGTTGGGGACTTCACATACATCTTTGAAAACCTTCGTGGATGTATGCAGGTTTCCTCACGATGTTTTTCCTTCACCGAAAAGCTAACGGTAAATATCAAATGATATTCCGTACATAATAAGTTCCGAAAATCTCATTGGTACGAGCCGGGATTCGAACCCACGACCGCCGTTTGACAGCCGCATGCCTGAACCGCTAGGCTACTGTAGCTCTACTAGACACTAGTTATTGAATAATGAATTTTAATTTACTAATTTTACAAATACCGATGTAGTACAAACAATTTGAAGAAACTAATTGCTGTTTATAAAATATGTGTAGTATTTTACAAAAACATGTTCAAACTACCATAATTGTTATTGGTGTCCTTTTTTTATAATAATATAATACTTTTCAAATCAATTGAGGGAAAACATTTGTTTTTCCAGGCCAAATTGAGACAAAGACAAACATAGTTATAGGTACTTACTGTATTATAGGTAAAGAGATTTTCAAACTAGGTTTCGGCTTTGGCGCACGTTTTGGCACTGTCGTAAAAGTGTTTTTACCGCTCTTTTGGATAACCAGCCAGTTCTGGTTCTGTTTATTACAATCCTTTAAAAGTTTTAAGTTTATGCTTTTATACTTAGACCCGCCACACTTGGAGGCATCATCTACTTCCGTTTGATCCATTGACTAAAACCTATAAAATGTCTTTTACAACGCTCACTACTTAAAATCTATTTTAAATCACAAACGATACCATATTTAAAAATCCAACAGTCATCGAAACCAACACAACCTTTCAACTAAACTTTCCCATTGTTACAAAAAAAATTAAGGGCACTTAAATAAAGTTAAGCAGTTAAGTACAGTTTGAAAACAAAATCAAACAAACATTTCTAAATAAAGCCGCAGAGACGTTCGATTTTCTAAACGAGAACAATTGAAAATCGTGGAGCGAAAATCGACAACATTCGAAAGTCGAACTCCGATGTTCGGAAAGTTCGCCGCCGGAAGCGACGTGCATTCGAGGCCGTGATTTCTTACGACTGGGTGCTGGGCGGACGCATCAGGTGGTCCGCCCAAATGCGCGCGCCTTCGACTGCTTTAGAACTACAATGTTGCATGCGACTATGGGGTCTCTAAACGAATGTGACGTTGCCGCTCCGGTGTGGTGCGGGATGGCTCCTGCACTACTGCTGGTAGCTAATGACATGTGAAACGAATCGATCGGCCGTTGCAACCTATTAATGAGAAGCCTAAGTAAGTAATGCCGCGATGAATTCTAAAATTACAAGTGTTTCTACATTTTGCACTTTTTTAGGGTTCCGTAGTCAACAAGAAACCCTTTATAGTTTCGCCATGTCCGTCTGGCCGTCCGTCCATCCGTCCGACTGTCCGTCCGTCTTCGGCTTAGCTCAGTAACCATCACTACTAGAAAACTGTAATTCGGCGTGGGCGTATAAATCACGCTGACAAGACAGAAGAATAAAATCTTGAAATAATATTTTTTGGGGTACCTCCCCTACACCTAAGGTGGGGATGTATTTTTTTTTCTCGTTAAACCCATAGTGTGGGGTATCGTTGGATAGCTCGTTATGTTATTTTCAAATTAGTGATTCATTTGCGAGATATTGGGCTTTAAAGCCCAAATTTTTGTTCGAGTCATGTCCCACTCCCCCCCCCCCCCCTCCTGCCGGCTAAATGGCAGCTACTGGAAATGTGAAAAAATCGTGGCAGTAGTACATAATAATGAATAGAGTTGGGATGTTTGGTGGCATTATGTTAAACAAAGAGCAATGGAGTCGTTGTTATATATTTTTGATTGAATGAATGGATTAATAAATTATTGATTAACCAATACAATAAAACTATTGACTATTAATTACAATTAAAATTATTGGTTTCGTACAAGTAAATTGATTCATAAATGGATTTTTCACAAGTTGAGAAACCGTATATAACGCCAGCTAATATGAAACTAATTTTCATAGTGCTTTTCATAATGTTGACAACCATTTAACATCAGAAGCAAGATAAGCAAGATTTTGAAACTTTAATTCCAGTTGCAAGTTGTTAAAGCTCTTGAATACATAAACATTTTAGCAAACAAGTAAAATTTATTTAAATGTTATATTATAAAATCATCATTGTAATTTACAGTATTGCATTGCAGTTGTCGTCAAAATTTATGTAAAACATGTAACTAGTAAAATATACGTTGTATCAACAAACCTGAATTGTTTACTCTATACACGTTCATACAATAAAATGCAAAGGTGATATATTATTGGCCGGTTCTGTAATATAGATTTATCGTTCAGTTATTCATTTATTCAGATAAAAAATATACAATGGCGACTCCACTGCATTACTTGTACTAAACTGCCACTAGAATCCTAACCCTAATAATGAATTTAAAAGGAAAACTATCACGACTAAATAGGCATAACTAGTTGTAATAGCCGACCGACTTAATGCGTACTTGGAAAGGCCAATTTTCGTACAAATTCGGCCAACGCAACCGCACCGCACGTCGATGTAACTAAGAGAGACAGGCAACAATGGAACACTACACTGCGCGTGGCCCGACACGCACTTAATACGCATATGCGTACGGCTTGCTTTCTACACGCTGTCAGAGTCAGTTGAGTTGAGTGCGTCACTGGAAACAATTGGTTTTAGTTTGGGCAACGCAAATGCAGCGCTGCTCAGCTGTCCACACAAATTGTCAACGTGTGCTTTCCATTCAAGCCTTGTATCGATCGCAAATTCGAGGAACGTACATGAGTCGCAGCGCGGCATCGGACTCTGTATCAATGGGAGGGATGCTTTTGGTGCTCCCAGCAGATAACACTGAGAACCACTCGTGTAGCTGGCTGCATTTCTGTGATAAGTTGGTAACGTCTGTTCGAGCTGAGAGTACGTGGATGCCAATATTATCACGTTGGTGTCGTCAGCCAACATCACCATCACACCTTCAGCTACAGAAGCCGGGAGGCGTTTATGTACATCAATAACTACAACTTAGGAAAGTTGAAAAACCCCCGACATTTTCATTTCAAAGTCCAATATCTCAAAAACGGCTGAACAGATTTTGATGGAAAATGGCTAAGAACACTCGGGGTCAAATTATCTATGACACAAAAAAAACACATTCAAATTGATCTATGGGTGAGGACCAAATTCTTGGCCAGTAGTTAATTGGTAGTAGTTAAAAAGTTCCGTTGTGACACGAAAATTAGCCATACATTTTCTATGGTTACTTATGGAACTTTTTAACTACTATCAATTAATTAGGCTAACTACTGTCCAAGAATTTGGTCCTTACCCCTATCCGTTTGGCAGCTACGATACCACAGACAGATAAACAGATACACAGACAGACACGTTAAACTTATAACACCCCTCTTTTTTCGTCGGGGGTCAAAACAGGGAATTCCCAAGCGCTGAACCTTGTGGAATCCCGAGTTTCATAATCATAATCATAATCATTTATTTTGCTAAAACATACACAAAGGTGGTACAATTGACATGTTGGCGGTAGTAAAATTACATGTATGTATGTTCCGCCACTATATGGCATGCAAAACTTACACTAAATTATAATATTTAAGTACATTGAAATTCAATATTTATAACAAAATGATTTCAATACTAATTATTATAATACACAATCTGATAAAATAGAATAGAAATTAAAAATACCTATAAACTAACATAAACATTCAGGCTGCCTTCTGTTGATTTTTAGTGTTCCGTACCAAAATTGATCAAAAGGAACAATTATGCGATCATTCGGAGGCTGTCCGTCTGTCACAGCCAGTTTTCTGGAAGACCGTTTGACATAGGAAGCTGAAATGTTTGTATAGATATAGAAATTTATGGCCTAACTACATAAATAAAGGTGTAGGTAGGTAGAACCCAATAAATATACTAGAGGTGTGTGGTAGTTTAGAGATAGATTGTGAATAGTTTTATATTACCGTATTTCCGAATGAATCCGACGAATAATTAGCATCTAGTAAAAATAAGATTTATTAGTGTCATAATCTATCCCAATTCAAATAAAGAACTCCGTACTTTATAAATGTTTGTTTTTAGTGTTCCATATTTAAAGCTGATACACAGACCAAAGGTTCATAAACCAAATAGAGGCTCCATAGTTATCATATTATTTAGTGTTCCCATATTTAGTTTTGTGCAATTTTTTTGTTTTATAAGTGCTCGTGAGCGTGTGCTAAACTTATTTGGCTTGGTTGAAAACCAGCTTCACTAGGTTTTTCGTAATGCTCTGTCTGTCTTTTTTCTTGGTCTGAGGTTATCGCTCGCGGATTCGACTTTAAAGTTATTAACACAACACAGTAAAGTAAAGAAAGTAACTAGCCCTTACACAGCACACAACAAGTGGCAGTGGGCGGGGCACATTGTACGTAGAACCGCTTATGGCCATCGGGGCGGAAAGGTTCTCGAGTTGCGACCACGTACCGGTAGGCGCAGCGTGGGTATACCCCTACAAGGTGGGCCAATGACCTGGCCCCGTATCAAGGGCGGCCTTATCACGCAATAAGTCACAAGATAAGAGCGGCGTCTCGTTCTATCAAACGGTATCAGCCAGTGACGGACGCTCTATCTTGTCAATTATCGCGTGATAAGGCAGACCATGATACGGAGCCTGGTAAAGGCCGCGGGAGTCCGCTGGATGCGGGTGGCGCAGAACTGGTCATTGTGGCACTCTTTGGGGGAGGCCTATGTCCTGCAGTGGACGTCTTTCGGCTGATATAATGATGACGCATCAATATCGATGAATATTTTGGATTTGGTAATTAAACGATTCAGTTGAGAACTAAAAAAAAATTCCTATCTCTCTTATCTTTATCTTCTTATATGCGCTTTTGTTTGGGTTACTAAAACACATAAATATTACTATGCTTAATAATGGCTTCAGATTTCAACACTACAAGCAGATTTTGGTGTTCTATATTTTAACAGTTAGATCAACAGGTAGTTATTTTAACAGATAAATCAAGCAGTTTAGTTAGTAGTAGTTAGCTTCAAAATCAGGAGATAGAGTATGAATCATTTAAAATAACTGAATGTACAGAACACTAATTGCTGATTTCCGACTCGCACTTGGCCGATTTTTGATGTTTTGTCTTCAATTTGAACCCCGACTGTCTGACGTCTATTGAGGAATTATGCACATTTAACGTTAAATTTTTATTTTCTGTGTGTATAAGTTTGCTTATCTCGTTCTACCTACCTTCCTCTCAATTGCACAAAGGTTAGCTGGATGAGATCCCTCATAGTGATAAGTTCGCCTTTGTACTCTGATCTATTGTGTGGCATGTATATTCTTTAACCTGGTGTACAATAAAGTTCTAACATACGTACACATATCGACATCCGGAATTCACAGCGCACACCCCCTCCACGCCAGCTCAGTTCAACTCCCCAACAGGCTACTAAAGCAAACAAAAACAAAACACAACTCACCTTTGAAAAGTGTTGGAGCTATAACACCATCATAAACCCGTCTCTTTCCTCCTTTATGCTAAAAGAGAGTTGAGTCAAATGGGCCTTGGCCGTCCAATAGGGAAGGCATACGTGGCTGTAACGTGGCACCGCGTTATTTTTAGATTATGTCCCTTGGATGCCGTGGTCAAAGTTATTACTGTTATTATATCGTCGATAGTTTCCGCTACTGTGCTATTAGTAATAAGACACTGATGTGACATTAACCTGATTAGATAATTGTGCGTTGGTTGTAAAATTACATATATATATATTTTGTCGGTATAATCAACATTTTGGTTTTAAATTGTCTAGGTAGCAAACCGTCGTGGTCGTATAACGATTACAACTGACGATGAATTAAATGTATTTACAAAAGCATCGGACTCCCATTACAATCGGATACTTTACGCTCGAAGTTGTAGACGATTATATATACCTAGGACAGACGATCCAGTTAGGTAGGTCCAACTTCGAGAAAGAGGTTCATCGTCGAATCCGACTCGGCTGGGCAGCGTTCGGGAAGCTACGGCAAATCTTTTCGTCCAATATTCCGCAGTGTCTCAAGACGAAAGTCTTTGACCAGTGTGTGTTGCCAGTGATGACATATGGCACTGAAACGTGGTCGCTTACTATGGGCCTCATAAGAAGGCTCAAAGTCACCCAAAGGGCAATGGAGAGGGCCATGTTGGGAGTTTCGCTGCGTGACCGCATCAGAAATGAGGCTATCCGCAGCAGAACCAAGGTAACCGATATAGCCCTCCGGATCGCTAAACTTAAGTGGCAGTGGGCGGGGCACATAGCACGAACCGATGGCCGTTGGGGCGGAAAGGTTCTCGAGTGGCGACCACGTACCGGAAGGCACAGCGTGGGTAGGCCCCCGACAAGGTGGACTGATGACCTGGTAAAGGTTGCGGGAGTCCGCTGGATGCGGGTGGCGCGGGATCGGTCACTTTGGCACTCTTTGGGGGAGGCCTATGTCCAGCAGTGGACGTCTTTCGGCTGATATGATGATGATGATGATGACAAAAGCAGCTCTGCTACCATGTTAGAGGAAAACCACTTTAGTAGAGTAAAAGTTGAGTTTAATCCGTGAATACGTATCGTGAGTACAGCTGCTCTGTTAAGAGCCTAGCAACCGTCATATAAGCCAATACAACGACAGCACATCTTGTATTAGCTTCTATACAGCCAGTAAACATATAGTTTACATGCAGGTTCTAACAGTTATGACCTGAAAGAGGCAATTATTAAAGAAACTCTTTGTGATTTCCTTGTCATTCGATTATAAAGGTATTTTTAAATACCTTTTCTGTAATTTTACCGACTACAAAAAAAGGAGGAGTTTCTCAATTGTATTTGTATTTTTTTTTCATCATGTTTTTTTTTCAATGATTGTTGCCTCAGAACTACGTCGTTGATGAGCCTATAAGTTTTTGTTTTTTGTAAGCATATGCTCCAAGGTTGGTCCCATTTTTTTCAAAAAGCCAATTGTCTGATGGGATATATAAGGAATTGAGGGATCTCCTCATTATATTGGGCACGCGTGTAGTGATTTTGGTATGTTCTATTATAACACGTGTATTTACGAGTACACCCGAGAATGATTCATTTGGTGGAGTGCAATTTTATTGATGATGAAGACCACAGGTGACTCATGGATTTCCTCAATTGTGTACTTAAAAGTAAGTCACGACGATTCCTCAAATATTATCAGCGATTGGGGTTTTTTCTCTAATAATCAACGCAATTGCTTTTGGAAATCAGTTCATGTGGTAAATTGGAAAAGAAATGTGGAAATGTTCTCGTGGCTTGGTGGAGTACTAAATGGAGTACCGAAAGTGTAATTACACTTTCGGTAGAGCAGAACATGCTAAGTACTTAGTCGAATTGCTGTAAGGACAAATTTTCTTATTCAGTCGTTTTGCAAAAAAAGATGTTGTACAACTAACTCCAATTTTGTACCCAGGTATTTTAATATTATGGCATTTTACATGTTTCAACATGTTATCACCTTTAACTTATATAGTCATTTTTCAAACCAGAACAACTTAGAACCTATATGTTACCCGCCCCAACCTTTTCAGAGAATGCAAATGGATTTATACCTAAAACATTCACTGGTAAGAAATGCTACGGGCTACGCCATTATGCTGGGAGCGTAGCGAGGTGGTCAATTCCGCCTACCCTACGGCGTAGCACTGCCGACGTCTTACCGAACGCTACGAATGTACGTATCCATACTAATATATTATAAATGGGAAAGTAGGCAAAACGGAGCGACAAATTGACGGGATTTTTAAAGTGGAGATAGTTGTAGGGATAAAGAGAGTGACATAGGATAGTTTTTATCCCCGAAATCATCCCCTAAGGGGGTGAAATGGGGGGGTAAAATGTTTGTATGGAGGTGCGATATAAACGAGTTCCACGCGGACGGTCGCGGGCAGAAGCTATGTAGCTTCTGCCCGCGACCGTCCGCGTGGAACGCGTGGTAGTGTCATAAAAGGTGTGCTTCGCGTGCGTTCAGTAATACGCGGGCTCAGCCGAGTTGGCAGCTAGTGTATGAAATTGAGGTTTGCTAATTTCGTTTCTTCTACGATATCATACTAAGCTTTTTATTCGAGTACTAATGATAAAGATCCTTACGTTTTTTTTGTACTGTTTGTATATAGTAATCATCATCCTCGTAGCGTTATTCCCCGTTCTGCCCTAAAGGAGCCCGGGGTCCACTTTTGACACCTAATCCCAAGATTTAGCATAGGCACTAGTTTTACAAAAGCTACTGCCATCTGACCTTCCAACCCAGAGGGAAGACCTTATTGAGATTAGACCGATTTTCTCACGACGTTTTCTTTCACCTTTCGGTGCTAACGGTAAATGTTTCGTAAGTAAGTATATAAGTTCCAAAAAACTCATTGGTACGCGCCAGAATTCGAACCCACGACCGCCGCTTGACAGCCGTATGCCTGCCTAAAAAAACAGATAAACAGTCGCGCCCTTTAGGCCTCGAAAGATTTTTTTAACTTTTAAAGTTTTGCGTTTCTCCGTACTAAGTTTTTTTATATCAAATTGCTACTTAAATTACTTTATGATAGGAATTTTATAATCTTGAATACATAAAAAGAAATCAATAATTTTCATTCATTAATTAAAAAATGAATTTGATTGTGCTAATATGCTACAAAAGGAGTCTGGCGATGATTTGGCGACTTTAAATTTGATTTAACATAAGCGTGGAACATTTAGTGAAAGAATATCGTATTTTCTGGATTGTATGTTTCTACTTTCTTGTTATGTAGCTCATTAAAGTAGAAATTTCTTAAAAATAAAAAAATACTTGGTATGGAGCAAGGCAAAGTTTAAAAATTCGGTCGTGACCCCTAAATCTTATCCAAAAATAAAAAAGATAGGTTATTTTTTCGGAAAAAGCTCTAACGATATCGATGAAATTTGGAACATACTCGTAGCGGTTTCGTAAACCGCTACGAGTATGTTCCAAATTTCATCCAGGCCAAAAATCGATCTAGCTAGGTCTCTTGTCACGAAAAATTTATTAGTTTTGTCAGTATTTTCTATTTTCACCCGAGCAGAGCTCGGTCGCCCAGGGACTTCGTAATAAACTTACACCCTCGCCGGTGGGCAAATTTACAGTAAATGACAAGTTGGAGTGTTGGACATTCACGTCTACAATCAACCAAACCCCACACAAAGCCTTTGGCACAACAACACGATCCCAGACCGAGCAGTAACATCAATTTCCTGGTGCTCTAATAATTGCTGCACCGTATTACCTGGCTGCATTATTGACATGCTTTGACAAGTCCCGAGTTAATCCGGCGGTCGGCTTTACTATCAATACCAATCAAACGCACGACACATCAAAGGGATTCCCTACAGCAGTAATAGGGTTGCCAGCGCAAGGATATTGGCCGTTTTATGCACGCTATTTCATTTCCTCATCAAACCTTTTGAGCCAGGTATATAATGTGGAACAGAGGGGTGATCACGTAACTTTCCGAATGCACTTTAAAAGAACTCAACTTTAATTTTCCCATTATAAAGCGACGACGAGTTACTACCTACAAGACGGCGACGCTGTCTCTTTCTAAGTTTTCCAATAAGAGGGAAACGGATAGTGCGAAAGAGCTCGAAAGAGCTCGCGCGCTTTCTTGTGCTAGCTCACGTTCGTACAATTGACGTACAGTCAAGTGCAAAAATTTGTATCGATTTAATCCTCTCATGATATAATCATATATCAAATAATATAAATATTATTGAAAACTGTCGCATTGGTATTTATCATCCTCAGTGTCTAAAATTGATCTTTTTAATACCTACATGTTTCAACTAATTATTGTGAATTTATCAGTTTGTAATTTAAAAAAAAAACATACTAAATGTAAATATTTTCCAAATTGCGTTCTTGGGGTTGGATATGAGGCTAGGCTAGGCTTATATTATATATAAACTTGGTAAGTATGTTTTGAAAATGATATGTATTTTCATTTAAAACAAGTGACTGAAATATAATGATGTGACATATTTTTAGAATCGGCGTAGGAAGCCCTTTCATTAGATACCACAAAAGATAGGTTTCAGAACAAAAAATATTTTTCACTTCTCATGCTCGAAAAGTGTGTCATAGTTAGGCTTAGATAGCGGGGCTAAAGTAGCACATTTAGCCCCTAGGGAAAATATGTAAACATATTTATGATTTTAAAACATTTTGATTTGACCAATCAAAACACTTCAACGTTTTAAATCCACCAATCACAACTATTTAAAAACTATTTGTATTTGCTATCAACTAATCAGAATACAGCTATTATATTAAAATCAACCAATCAGGAAACGTAATAAATTAGGTGTTTTTATTCCCGAATTCACAATCATTAAAAAAATAAACACTTTCGGCCGTCTATAATGCCGTCTATATACTTATCTGTAATGTAATATATTTAACGAGCTTCTGCCCGCGGCTTCGCCCGCGTAGTAAGAGTAATTTTCCAATAATTGTTGAATTGCTACGCCGGCAACGGCCTACTCCTGCTAACTTCCCCTTCGTCATATCCCATTATGGTAAAATTATTTTTTATTTATTATTATTTTTATGCCTGTGTGGTGTCGAATTAGAATTTCACCACCCACTTTCTTCCCGTGGGTGCCGTAAAAGTCGACTAAGGGAGCAGGGTTGAAGTGTGTTGTGAGTGATGGGCTAACAACCTATGCAATATCACATTTTGTGGATCTTTTATACCCACATTTATGCTAAAAGTGGCGCTGGAACATAAACATGTCTCTGCCTACCCCTTTTGGGAATAAAGGCGTGAATGTATGTATGTATGTATGTACGTATTTTTATTATTTAATTTACAATCATGATTAAATGAGAATCTGTCCTCTGGAATAAAAGCTAGTTTATGATCATTATAATATTGAAATACCAAAATATCTCCACGAACTTCAAGTCAAATTTTTGGCCTGGACATTGCTACACGCTTGTTTCCTAAGAATTTTTTTCGATGCCATTCGAACCAGTATTTGGAGGGGAACAACAGTTTGTATGGGAGCAACTACATTTAAAGAACATAAATACCAAAAAAAAATATTTAATTTTGCGGCAGCCAAATTGCTTAACTTATAAAAAGTTAGCAGATCTTCGTGCAGCACCTTGAATGTACTTATTACGGATGCAGGTAGTTTCCCAATGTCTCCTACCCTCCCGTCCCGCCGCGCCGCCCGTACTCGCCTACGTACAACCGATTGATGACGATCGAGACGGCACCAATACAATCTTTAAAACCTATAACGTGGGTATGGTTCCATACCTCAAAAGCAAAAATAGAACCCTTATTTATAGGATCACGTGTGGCTGTCTGTCAGTCCGTCTGTTAAACGATTTGCTACGAAAAAACTGGACCGATTTAATTGCAATTTGGCACAAATACTTTCATGAATTTTCATGTCCACAACATTACATTTCAAAATCGATGCGATTTTCGTAATTAACGTCCCAAAAACCATAATAACAACGCCCATATTGATATTTAGACGCCACGTTGGAATGTAAAATAGTTGTTGTTTTCGTAATCAGCGACCCCATATACCATAGAAACAATAGATGCCGATGTTGATTTTCAGATTTTGTCACCACATGTCCCCCTTTTAAGGGTTGAATTCTCAAAAAACTGAAAACACTTGTTTAGGTACTCATTTATCGTTAGGAATTATCCTGTGAAGTTTCGAATAAAATTGTCTAACTAATCTTTTTTCCCCATACAAACTTTGGACCTCCTTTTTAACCCCTTTAGGTGTATATATTTCCAAAACGCTGAAAGCACTTTATTTGTAAATGAATAAGTAATCTATCCACAAAATTTCAAGTCTCCAGTTCAATAAATAATATTTCCCCCATACAAACATTGCATCCCTATTTAACCCCCTTAGGGTTAGAATTTTATAAAATGCTTTTTTTGTATCTTAATAAGTAATATTCCTACAAAGTTTCAAGTCTCTAGTACAATTAATAATGCTTCCCCATACAAACTTTGGACCCCTATTTAATACCCTTAGGAATAGAATTTCAAAAAATCCCGTCTTATCCCTTGCATACGTCATAAAAGGAAAATCTGGTGTAAACTTCAAGTTTATAGGCCCAGTAGTTTTGAATTCAAACTTTGCACCCCTATTTAACCCCCTTCGGGGTAGAATTTTATAAAACGCTGAAAGAACTTTTTTTGTATCAATAAGTAATCTTCCTACAAAGTTTCAAGTCTCTAGTTCAATAAATAATGTTTCCCCCATACAAACTTTAGACCCCCATTTCACCCCCTTAGGGATAGCATTTCCAAAAATCCTGTTCTATCCCCTGCCTACGTCATAAAAGTTCTGATGTAATTTTCAACTTTCTAGTCCCAGTAGTTTTGAATACAAAATTTGCACCCCTATTTAATCTCCTTAGGGGTAAATTTTATAAAACGCTGAAGATGGTTTTTTTATTCTAATAAATAATTTTCCTACAAAGTTTCAAGTCTCTAGTTCAATAAATAATGTTTACCCCATACAAAAATTGCACCCCTATTTGACCCCGTTAGGGGTGGAATTTTCTAAAACGCTGAAAGAACTTTTTTTGTATCTTTATAAATAATATCCCTACAAAGTTTCATGTCTCTAATACAGAAAATAATGTTTCTCCCATACAAACTTTGCACCCCTATTTGACACCTTTAGGGATAGAATTTCCAAAAATCCCGTCTTATCCCTAGCCTACGTCATAAAAGGAAGGTCTGGTGTAAATTTCAAGTTAGTAGTCCCAGTAGTTTTGACTAAAAACTTTGCACCCCTATTTAACCCCCTTAGGGGTGGAATTTTGTGAAACGCTGAAAGTGCTTTTTTTGTATCTTAATAAATAAGTTTCCTACAAAGTTTCAAGTCTCCAGTTCAAAAAATAATGCTTCCCCTTTACAAACTTTGAACCCCCGTTTTACCCCCTTAGGGGGTGACTTTTGAAAAACCCTTTCTTAGTGCTCCCCTACACCTTATAAGGAATCTACGTGCCAAATTTAGAATCTCTAGACCCAGCAGTTTGGGCTGTGCGTTGATATGTCAGTCAGTCAGTCAGTCAGTCAGTCAGTCAGTCAGTCAGTTTCTTCTTTTATATATTTAGATTGCTTGCCCTTACAGGGTTCATGTTGATCTGTACAATTTATTTCAGATCTTATATGTATACTAACATGAGTGCAATAAATGATATGAATTATGAATTATAGCCGCGTCCAAACGTTCAAGCGTGGTTGGCTGCATACATGACATAAGACATGAGATTGAGCAGGATAGACGGCGTCTATCTCGCTTTATCGTATGCACCGTATGCTGTCTGCCGCGCTCGGCCATTTGGACGCGGCTATTAGACGGTCAGAGACGTTTATTCGTGGTGTCAATATTTTGTATCTGTGTTACGGCAGTTTATTAAAAAAAATATGGCGCCAAATTGAACAATCTTTTCTTCGTAGTATTTATTATCGATTGTGGATGGATATTCTTTGTTTTTACTATTTTCTCGCAGTCGAAGTGAAAAGTAGAGTGTATAACTCTGGTCTAAAAGCCATATTACCCCTCGAACTATTTCCCCTCACTTCGTTCGGGAAAATTACCGTCTCGTGGTGATATGGCTTATTTTAGACCCTTGTCATACAATCTACTATTATCCCATACTAAAAAAAGATGTCGCTATAACTCCTCTCCTTTTTTGTTTTTTTTTTTCGTTATACGGGTCAAATTGATTCGTATGGCCTAAAGATCAATCGTTCCAGTTTTCATGCTTTTAACACCATTTGCAGCATTGTACTGAATTTCGGGGTGTACCGCTAGAACTACTATCTAGTCATGCGCAAAATGTGTCACTAAAAAGAAAAGATTGATATGCATCTTTCGCTCACTGTGAAGTATATCACTCTTTTAGTTCCCTAGTTCAATTTAGTTCAGTAGCTCTAGAGGTGCATCCTACATCAGTTGATATAGATAGATGGATTAGATTGAGTATATCATATCAGTCGTACGCGTATCTTTCAATGTACTATTGAGTTACTTGCCGTATTCAAAATTAAAATAACATTAAATCACTCACGTCATCGAATCGAATCATATTCAATGATCAATAGGCAGAATTAACTACCAATTTTCTAAATGATATACTGAAGTATTGAAGTATATGAATCCGAACTGAACTAGTGAACGAAAGAGTGACACCAAGTGAAGTGCTTCATTTGAATCACTCATTCGCGAACTACTCATGTCTACTACTATCTAATTATCAGTGCGTCGTGTCACACTTCGCTATGCGCTTATGCAAAAGATAGCGCCTGATCCAAGCGGATGAAATAATCATTATTATCATATCAGCCGGAAGACGTCCAGTGGACACGGCGGATATTTGGGGGAGCCCAAAGAGTGCCAAAGTGACCGGTCCTGCGCCACCCGCATCCAGCTCCCGCAACCTTTACCAGGTCATCAGTCCACCTTATGGGGGGCCTACCTACGCCGCGCCTTCTGGTACGTGGTCGCCACTCGAGAACCTTTCCGCCCCAACGGCCATCGGTTCTACATGCTATGAAATAATAATTTCAATATGTTACTTCAGTCGAACCTACGTTGAAGTACTTTAATAAAATTGTGTTGTGGAATTGTTAAATTATGATTGTTGTAGTATAAAAAGAGGGTAATTCTATACATAAAAGTGGGTAATTTTGCACAACACTCCGACAGTATTCTGCCGGTACATATTGTCAACACAGCTAGAAGATCCGTGCGCCGAGTTGTAAGATAACGAAATCTTTGAGTTACGCAAACTGGAAGTGGCATAGCGTATTTGTTTTGTAGGTATTTCGTTTTGTCACTAGGTGATAGATATACATATATGATACCATTATTATATAGTTTTTGTATTTATTTTGTTAATTTGCTATACATTATTTCTGTGTGTTTTGTATTTGTTTATATGTAGGTATGTGAAAGTCTGGTATAAACGGTAGTTTTTATTTTTTATTATTATTATAAGTACTATTTATATATATACATATATATATATATTTTAATAATTGTTATTAAGTTACGACACGTTCTAAACATCGGTGTTAATATATAAATTACGATATAATATTAGGCGATCAAGTTTCGTTTTGTTTAGAAAATGTGTTCGTGAAAGTTTAAATCAATATACATTTCCTTGTGTGTTCATATTTATTATATGTTTTTTGAGCATTTTTTTGAAACGATATACTGACTTTGTGTTCTTTATATGTTTGGGGAGCTTGTTGTACAGCTGAGCACCTTCATACAACAAGCATTTTTTCCCATAGTTTGTTCGTGGTGAAAGCAAAATTAGATCGTTCGCATTTCGAAGCCGGATTTTTTGCTTGGTTTTCTTTTTTGTAAAGTTTATTTGAGTAAGTATGTTTTTATTTAAAACTTTACGAACTAAAACACATGTATTGTATATGTACGATTCCATTATGTTAAGTAATTTAGTTTCTTTATATATTTTGTTGGACGGTGTTAGGTAGTTGTATTGAAGCTGAAGGTCCTGGGTTCGAATCCCGGTAAAGGCAAATATTTGTGTGATGAGCATGAATATTTGTATCTGAGTCATGGATGTTTTCTATGTATTTAAGTATTTATTCTATATATTGTATATATCGCCGTCTAGTACCCATAACACAAGCCTTATTGAGCTTACTATGGGACTAGCTCGATTTGTGGAAGATAGTCCCCTTATATATTTTTTTTTTTTTCTTAAATAGAATTTTGATTAATTTATTTTGAGTTATTTGTATTGCTTTAAGATTAGTTTTAGCCGCCGTGCCCCAAACTTCAATTAGGTAGTCGAGATGGGGTTTAACCAAGGCGTTATATATCGTGTACTTCACTTGGTGTGGAAGAAATCTAGCAATACCTCGTAGTGCTCCTATTAATGAGGTAATTTTTAACTTAATTTTTTCTATGTGCGGTTTCCAATTCAGGTTTTTATCTAATATTAGGCCTAGGTATTTTTCTTTATCTACACGTTTAATTATCTGACTGTCTATTTTTAAGGGATCGTACTCAGTTATTTTCTTGTTTTTTGCCAAAAATATTATGTAATTAGTTTTGTTTATGTTTATTGTGAGTAAGTTATTTTGAAACCACTCATTTAGTAGATTGAGGTCACTTTGAGCTTGCGTTATGACGTGTGTGATTGTATTACCAAAATAAAATAGGCTTGTGTCATCAGCGTAGCGTAATATCCCCTCTTAGGCCAACCTGGTGCACATCATTTATGTAAATAAGAAATAATAGCGGACCTAAGATGGATCCTTGAGGCACTCCACATGTAATTTCTTTCGGGCTACTTTCGTGATCACCTATTTTTACAATTTGATAGCTTCTGATAAATACGATTTAATCATTTGGGAAATGTTTTTTTTTTTAAATGCGGTCACTTAGATAAGTATTCGTACCCCATAATTCCAATTAATCGACGCAAGCGCTAATTCATTAGCTTAACTGATAGGTAATTTCACAAAGAGAGTCTGATGAATATTTGATGAAATCATTAATGTGGTGTGCCAACCATTGGCCGGTCCCTTCCCATGCTGCGCCCGAATAGATTCAAATATCTGGTTTCCAATACTGTCTGTTTTCACAGTGCGTCGGACCGAAGTAAATTGAGGTGCTCATGCCTCATCCAAATAAAAATTGGGCGTTGATTTTTCAGGCTTCCAATCCTGTTTGATATTAGACATGTCGAGATTCGATAACCTGATAGTTTTGTTGCAATGAAAAAAGCCCGTTATGGGATTTCGATTAAAAGCTGGTAAAAATGAAACGGAGGTCCCGAAAATTACCTACGTAAGATTTAAATTAAAAAGAATAGAATACCTTTTTCAGTAGTTTCATTTTGTTATGGAATCATAAAGTGCCCAGTATAGGGGTTACGTATGATGTTGCACATGCACATTGTATAATATATGTACCTATACACAGACAAATATATACTAACAAATAAGTATACGCACAAGGTTTTTTTTTCTACTTAAATAGTATGATTTAATACTTAATTATTATCTTTATCATTAAATTTTAAATAAAACGTTTTTAATTTATAACCAAATAGTTTTACTGAAAAAATACTGTGTTATCTTTGTTATTCAAAACTTGCATGATTTTTGGCACACCCTATATACTACAATACAAATCGATTTTATTATTCCCAGAAAATATTAATTGCTACCTAATATATCGGTACTTATACTTAGAGGAAATAATCTCTGATTTAATATGCGATTATCCCTGTGGCCGATTTGACATTTGACTAAATCGACCAGATGACAATCGCAGGGATAGGTGCCAATGGAACGTGTAAAATATGTTCCGCATTCCAATTTGATTTCAATGTGTTTGGTGCGCGCGTGCCGGGCTATGTCAGCACGACCCCACGTAACTACACCATACTTCCCCTAACCGTCTGAATTTATCTATACTAATTTTATAAAGAGGAAGTATTTCTGAGATTGTAGATTCGTTAGTTTAGATGTTTCTAGTAAACTCCGAAGCCCCTTATTCGATTCCAAAAAAACACCTACGTGTAGAATCGATTTTCTGGATGGTTATAGAAATATTTTATCCCGTGAGTATTCCTGCGTTCTTTGTTATACGCGGGTGAAGCTGCGCGGGCAGCTAATAGTTTTAAATATGCTTGCAGATATTGTTGTTAGTTACCTACTTACCTTTTTTTAATTACTGCAGTATACCCAAATAATATCAGCAGACTTAAGCAAAGAGGACATAAAAAGCCGTTCTCTTTGCAAAGACAATCATCATCATCATCATCATCATATCAGCCGAAAGACGTCCACTGCTGGACATAGGCCTCCCCCAAAGAGTGCCAAAGCGACCGATTCCGCGCCACCCGCATCCAGCGGACTCCCGCAACCTTTACCAGGTCATCAGTCCACCTTGTCGGGGGCCTACCCACGCTGCGCCTTCCGGTACGTGGTCTCCACTCGAGAACCTTTCCACCCCAACGGCCATCGGTTCAATTAAAATAAAACAAGGAAATAATATGTTATAGTTTAACCTATATCGTACGCTTAGGTACCCATCCAAGCCGATCATTTGAACCTATTGATTTACATCCCAAAGTGATACCTCTCCGGTAACCCCTCCACGTAAATAGACACCAAATTAATACCTTAATTTACAACCGAATAGTTTTAATTGACGTGTCCGTGCACAAATATTTTACGCGTACCCTTGTGTTTTTTTTTTGCTGAAAGTTAGTTTATGGCAGGAGACTCAGGAGAGTGACGGTGGCTACTTTTATCCGGAAAATAGCGGGAGATGTTAAAACTTCATACCCTGGTCCAAAAGAGCGAAGCTACCTTCATACTATACGCATGTAACATATCGCGTAGGTATCGGATAATTAACTTAAGAAAAAGTTAAACCTAATTTATGTACCTACAATTCATATTTTTGTACTAGTTAATTTACTATCACGTCACGTAACCTCAGTTTTTTCTCCTCACTCATTGTGAAATTATTTTGTGAGTGACGTGGACGTGGTTATTAAAAACCGGCCAAGTGCGAGTCGGACTCGCGCACGAAGGGTTCCGTAACATTATCTATAAAAACGGCAAAAAAAATACGTATGGGAGCCCCTTAAATATTTATTTTATTTTGTTTTTTAGTATTTGCTTAGCAGCAACAGAAATACATCCTAAGTGAAAATTCCAACTGTCTAACAATAATAATAATAATAACCCCCCCATGGGACCACCTTGTCGTGGTGGGGGGGCTTACGGGTAGAAGATCTAATACTGGTTAATAACACCTTGACCACACCCGTTTCGACGGCTGAACTTGAGCTCTTAGTACAACATCTAGCTATTAACACTTCCCAAACTAACGGTCCCACCCTGAAGTTCATCATGGAGCCTGGTAAGAATTGTAGATATAATTTGCGGTCGCTGCCCGGGGGTCGCCGGGGCGCATCTGGAGCCGGTACTGGATGCCACAGTATGCGAACTACCGGTGGTGCGGAGTTGAGCAGGCGGGCCCGTGCCAACCAAGATATTACAGCCGGTCATCGAGAGCTGAGCAGGCGGGCCACCGATGTCGAAGCTACAGCCGATTTGGATGATGATACAACTTCACGGTGCTCATCCACCCCGTCAACTCACCCTTCTTACAGGACAAAAGCTGCCCAATTGAACTCTGTGGCAGAACACCAGGATGAGCCAGGAGTTATCATCGTCCCTAATTTCTCATCACCGACTTCATCACTTCACAGTTTGTTTCCATCACCCAACTCATCTTATCATTCCGATCACTATTTCTCATCGCAATCATCCCCATCATCATCATCATCATCCTCGCTAATGTCTGTAGATGTTGTGCAGGAGGCACACGCCGCTAATCCTGCACCCACTACAAACACGACGCGTACGCGAAAACAGTGGACCGAAGAAATGAATAGGTTTATCTGGCGTACATACTTAATAACTAGCAAATTAGAAACCCTTCAACGTGGGTACTTAGAACCCTTACACAGATTGTTTCAAGCGAAGTTCCCCGATATGGATGTATCTAGGCAGAGAGTTGGAGATCAGCGCCGGGCAATACTTAGTCACAAATTACTACCCCAAACCACCTTAAATGCAATCCGAATAGAGGTCGAACACGAACTAAGCAGCTCTTCACGAGATCCTAATTCTATCAATACACCAACTTCTGGTGACCAAACGGACAACCCTCAAATTTCGCACACTCCACAATACCTCAGCAACACAAATACCCACACAACTATGGGGCGAATGACATGGACACCAGACATCAATGAGATGATCATGAAATTTTATTACGAAGTAACTGAAATAGAAGCTAACATGGCAGCATATAGGAAAAAAAATTACATGAGAGGTTTACATTGCATTTCCCACACCTATCACATTTATCAGAACAGCGCATAGCCGACCAAAGAAGAGCAATAGTTAACAATAGACTACTAAGCACTGCTAGAATTGATACAATAAAAAATCAGGTCAGGTCCGATATAGAAGCTACTGATGCACTTACGAACAATGACTCACTGCTCGAATCAGACATGGTAATGGAAAGTTCTATAATCAACATTGCCACACATAATTCTTTTTTCAACACAATTGCTCGTAACGTAGGTACCTCTTATTGTGTCGCTTTTAGGCTCATAATCCTGGATATTAAAAACGCGTGTTTTATAACATTACAACACTTGTGTGTTATGGTTATATCCCGATTAAGTCACGTTGGCACCTTGCAGCAAGATATATGCATGAAGACGGTGCATTCTTAAATTAACTGGGTTGTACAGAATGTACAGCTATTTTTTTAATTTTCGGCAAATGGATTCTTACTCGACTAAACAAATTAAATCCTTTTTGTTAATTAATTGACTTTTTCCTTTTTTATATGATATGGAAACGTTTAATTTAGTAAAACTATTCACTTTTCATAACATTTTACATGAATTAAATACAGATAACATTTTAAAACGAAAATATAATTTTATTTTGTATTGGCTGTTTAGAGATTTCTGTGCCCACACTGCGCAAACTTCACGAAAAAAAAAACTGTTGGGCGCCCTTATAGGTTATTTATTTCAGAAATATTTGTAAAATTTGTTTGTGTTTGGTTATTATCAAAAATGTTGACTCGTGGTGACTAGAAAAGTGATAAATAGAATGGACGCCACTGGAAATTCTTGGCGATGTGCAATTGTGAGTAAAAACCTGTTGTCATCGTAATGATTTGCTTAATGTAAAGTAAATAATTTGGCAGGCCTATAACATTTTCATCTTATGAAAATGATTTTTTCCTCGCAAAATGTGTTGAAAAACGTCGTATGATACGCGTGAGCTTTGATAATTACATCCTCGGCTTCCTTATCACGCTCACCTGCGGTTCGCGTGAACAATTTCGCCTCTGATGTAATTATCAACCTACCTCACTTGTATCACAATGTACTATGATGGTTTAGAATTAGCACAACATAATGAACATGAGGAAAATCACAATAACAGACGTTTAAGAACACAGAATTTGGTACACACTTCTAGAAGTAATGATGAGCAGACCATGAGCATAAGCTTAGACAAAGCAGACATTCAGACACAATTTCAGGCTAACTTAGATAAATTCAAAGATACAGAACCCACAAAAAGACCACATATACCTAAATTAAAGATATCTAGAAAATTAATAACCACTGTAAATTACTTATATAGTGATGTAATACCACACTATCTCTCCCATGAAATAGACTTTAATACACTTCAAAATATCATCTACACTGCAGCCTACACTACAGCTACCTGTTTAGGAGTAAAGCTAAACTGGCCTGGCTTGAGTAGCGCACGAAAGCGCAATAAACCAAGCTGGCAATTTAGGTTGGAGACTAAAATAAGTAAGTACAGAGCAGACATAGGCCGTTTAACAGAATACATTAGAGGCAACAGAAGTAGGAGAATAGTTTTAGCAGTGGAAACAATTAAAAAGGTCTATCATATGCATGCTTCATTCGAAAATCCCAACACAGCACCGGAACACTTCCTAGATACCCTTAAACAGAAGCTGAATGCGTCATCTAGCAGACTTAAAAGGTACTTAGCATGCACGGTAAGAAAATCTCAAAACGCACTATTTGTTAATAATGAGAGCGGATTTTATAGGAAAATTTCATCAAATGAGGTACCACAACAGAGGCAGACCCACAGCACGGAAACTCCACCTATGGAGTCATTACGAGAATATTGGGCAGATATATGGTACACAAAGGAAAAATCCAAAGCAATAGGTACACATTAGAGACAGGAGAACAAATCGAGCACATGACCAAACAAGACACCTACAAATACTTAGGCTTCCATCAATCCAGACAGATACATCAGAAACAAACAAAACAAGAACTCACCCGTAAATTTAGACATAGACTCAGTACCATTTTAAAAACACATCTGAACTCACGTAACACTATTAAAGCTATTAACACTTACGCAATACCGGTCTTAACGTATTCGTTCGCTGTAATAAATTGGTCGCAGTCCGACTTAAAGAAACTTCAGCGCACCATTAATACAAATTTAACTAAGCACAGGAAACATCATCCAAAATCCTGCTCACAACGACTTACTTTACCGCGAAGAGAAGGAGGGAGAGGCCTAATAGACATACAAAACCTACACAATAAACAGATAACCACACTCAGGCACTACTTCCATACTAAAGCCGACCAATCCCCATTGCACAAATACACTGTTGAAATCGATAGCCACTATACACCCCCCTTAATCTATATGATAAAACCGCTCAACGTAACGAACAAATCGTCAGTGCACAGCAAAAAACATCTGCGTGGGCCCAAAAATCGCTACACGGGAGGCATCACGCCGATCTCAGTCAGCCATTTGTTGATAAGGAATTATCAAACACTTGGCTAAAAAGAGGCGAAGTTTTCCCGGAAACCGAAGCCTTTATGCTTGCAATACAGGATCAAGTTATTGCTACCCGCAACTACCGAAAACATATCACTAAAGAATTAGGCCGACAAACTGACTCATGTAGACACTGCAATAGCGCGCCGGAAACGATCCAACATATAACAGGTGCATGTAAAACCATTGTACAAACCGACTACAAACACCGCCACGATCAGGTTGCATCTATAGTTCACCAGTACCTAGCACACAAAAACCATTTCATTGATAAGCAGCTACCATATTATAAATATACACCATCCACAGTACATGAAAACAGACAACATAAACTGTATTGGGATCGAACATTATTAACCGATAGAACGATACACTCCAATAGACCCGATATAACCTTTTACGACAAATCAAATAAGACCATTTACCTTATCGATATAGCTATCCCAAACACACATAACATCCAATCAACAATTAACGATAAATTGAAAAAATACCAAGATTTGGCCATTGAGCTTAAGCGTCAATGGCAAGCTAGCACTGTACACATAGTCCCAATAGTTATTTCCACAACAGGAGTAGTGCCCAAAACCCTATGTAATAGCTTGAAGACCCTCCAGATCCCAACTCATATTATAGGAACGCTTCAAAAAGCTACAATTTTAAATACATGCCGCATAACCAGAAAGTTTTTGACATCATCGACCATATCCGAGAGTAGTGTAAGTTAATTTAAGTAAGTTGTTGTGTTTCGTTAGCGAGTAAGTTTAAATAGTACGTAAAGTCACCAGTTTTTGATATGCTTGGCTATGGCCCGCATTTCAAAGCAACTACCCTGTAAAAAGGAGAAATAGAGAAAAATAATAATAATAATAATAATAAATAGTCTTTATTGCACCACAACAAGAGACAAACATGTTACAAAAAATTTGCTTAATAAATAATGGTAACAACAGGCGGTCTTATCGCTTTAAAGCGATCTCTTCCAGACAACCTTTCAATCACGGTTCATAAGATACAGCCGGGTGACAGACGGTCAGACGGACGGACAGCGGAGTCTTAGTACCTAATAGGGTCTCGTCTTTACCCTTTGGGTACGGAACCCTCAAATGGAACTAAGCTAGCTTTTATTGATAAGTCCAAAATTAATCTACTTATACTTTTATTACGTTTTTTTTTATATAATCCAACTATATGGGTTTATGGCTATTATAATATTAAAAAAACCTAACCATGTGTATGTTGTAGTTGCCTAACATTGTGTTGTCTTTTGTTTTAGATTTTTCAACCGATCAAATCTATACTTTTTGGACAGTATTTTCAAGACTTTCGTAAAGCTTCCAACTTTGACGTTTGCATAATTGACCCACTAGACATTAGCCATTAAAATCAAAAATCGATCGAAGGAACTTACCGATTATTTCTCAATCAATACAACAAACGTAAATTGAGAATAATATACCACTTACTTTATACAGATCACTAACGATATCAGTTTATTTTAACTATATCAGTAGAAATATAAATCCTTGTGTTTTATTTTAAAAGCTGTGATTGAACATACTCGTTTGTAATTAACACTTGAAATCATGCAAATGTAATGATGCCTTTACAAACTCATTTCATTGCGTGTCTTTATGAAACCCCCGTCACAGGGCCATCTCTTTGTGTCAGATTCAATTATTGATTTAACAAAGCCCACGGCACTGGCTTTATTAATTTGATTTTGTGCAACCTGCAAACTTCAATAAAAGGGGGACTGCGTCGAGCCACGCAGCGGCGTAACCGCCAGGGCTCATTCGAGTCATGTTTTTCACATCCTAATTTCATATCAATTTAATTCTCTGGCTCATTCTGAGGCGTTAATCCGGTGCGCGTGGGATGGAAACATAATGTGATTGGAATCCAATGTGGAATTAAAAATAGTTCTCCCCCGTCAGAGAGCGCTATGCATCGCTACTCCTTTGCTGTGTCAGCCCGAAATTACGAACGTATGTGTTCCGCGCAGAACATACAGAGATCAAAGGGACGTTGTTTGATTTGTGTACCATGTTACATTTTAATAAAGAAACTTTATGAAAGGACTAACTCGGCTCAGCTAGCGGCAGTGTAAGAGACATGCATAGATATGCGATATGCTGCTACATTACAGGATTATTGGTGTCACTGCAGACAGGCATGACTGCCCAATCTCGCACCGGGTCGGGCCGATTACGACCGTTGCACAATTGGTGTGTAAATAGAGTCAATTTTATTATATATTTAATGTATAGCTAGAGTAAATATTATTAATACTAACATACCTAGGTTAAGTACCAATAATATATGGATGTATAATGATTATTATTATTTAAATAATGTGTATACTAGGTAATATAATACTGTATAAAATACGGAACTAAGTATACTGTCTGACCGTTATCGTTTAACGCATTAACTGTGCCAATTCAGATGAAATTTGGCAAGAAGATAGTCTGACTAGGATAGCTAATAATACCCTAGAGGGTGAACTAGGGGTGGATGTAATAAGGTTAAAAGATTATACGCGTACGAAGTAGCTGGCAACTTTTTCCCAGGGTTTCCACCTCCTAAGATTAAGGTACGCCTTGGTTTAGGAGACCGACGCGCCGGTAAGGTCGCGCCGTCGGAGGCATGTTGGCGGCCCGGTCACCCGCCAGCCGCGTGCAGCGGATCAGTCAGAAGGCATACATTCACGAACATTGCATTCTAATTAGAGGGTTATGTATCTTACTCGACGTAGATGTACATATAATGTCTGAATGACATTCATCGCCCACGCCTAATATGTTAGATCTATGGAGTGTGCGCAACAAAGGTCAATTCAGATCATCAAACGAATCAAAAAGAAAATAATAAAATGTCTAACGAGCGTAGACGACGGGTGAAAGACAGCAAAGGTGATCTCAATTCCGCACTAATGGACCTGCCACTAACCGATGTTTAGAAATGTTCACTTATGAGTCTATTATAAACTAGTTACATGTCATCATTGTTTTCTAATGGATAAAATATGAACATGAGATGGTGGTGATCAGTAATTAGATTAATATTTTCTAGTCCCAGCCACAAGAAAAACGAAATGCTAGCTTACGAAATATTTTCATATCCGACATACGAAAATATCACAAAACACGTCATAATGAATGCTTACTCTTATTGATGAAAACGTACAGAAACACATTGGCTGCCAAGAATAGTTACACGCTACGCTCGTAGCCAATCGGTTTTCCTCGTATGTAGTGACAAGCGACTACGGCGTAGGCGCCCGTTAGGTGGGTTCCTGGCAGTGAAAGTGCACGCATAGCACATGAAATTAAATAATTAGTACGCAACGCATTGGCATTGCCATTCAGCGAAGTAACGCAGCCAAGCCTGATGGGCACCCTACCAAGTGGTATTGATACTAATAATATGTAAATATAGGTGACATAATATGCTGGTTTCTTGTCACCAATCAATGTGCCTGCTCTTTTTGAGCCGCCTGGCATTGTCATAGATGATGGGAAAAGACATGATTGGAGTGTCTCTGGTTCCCTGGAGACGGATACTTGTGTGGGACGCGGTACCTGTGTACACTTTGGCACCGTCCCACCTTCAACGGACGACTTCTAAAGCGGGTGCAGCGGCGGACAATGCCGAAAATCTGAAACGCATTAAATATAGAGGCCTTCGTACCATTTGGCGTCGACACCCTTGGTCCGTAGGGTCCCAGTGCGCGAAAGTTATTTGCGTTATTTACAGCTATAGACATAGAACTCTCAGGTACGCCACCCGCGGGGAGAATAGAGGCGGCAATTATAATACGGCCTTATTCCGACCTCAGACACGTAGGTATATTCAAAAATCTTCGTAAGCTATTATAATTAAGTTTCGCGCAGTAACGAAAATCATTAATTAGTCGAACGCCAACTTAAAAAGTAGTCATCATCCTATTAGCGTTTTTCCCGGTAGAGCTCTAAACGAGCCCGGGGTCCGCTAATTCCAAAATTTGGTGTAGGCACTAGTTTTACGAAAATTATTGCCATCTGACCAAGCCTGAGGGAAAACTTGACCTCATTGGGCCTCTAACTCAAACTACATAGAACTCTTCGCGAGGAAACCAGTGGAATCAGTGGAGTATGTATTCCTTCACTGAAAAGCCACTGTTAAAAAATTATGTTAAAAAAGAAAACGCAAATATTATATTTCATGTGCAGCGTTTCGTTAACGTAAACGTCACTCACGAATTTTCATTTCACGGGCTCTGCACGGTTTAAAATTCATTATCTGTTTCAAGGGGACGTCTGGGCAACGAGAGTAAATTACGCGAAACATTGTATTTGAAGGGTTTTTGTGAATACAATATGAATACAGTTTACAGGTTTACTTATTTTTTTTATTAGGTACATACTGTTTTAACAGTGTATATATTTTAAATCTCTTAATTGACAATTTCAGTATATCAGAAGGTAACTTATTTACCAGATTACTTTATCAGCTACGGTAGCCTATTGGTTCAGGCATGCGGCTGTCAAACGGCGGTCGTGGGTTCGAATCCCGGCTCGTACCAATGAGTTTTTCGGAACTTATGTACGGAATATTTACCGTTAGCTTTTCGGTGAAGGAAAACATCGTGAGGAAACCGGTCTAATCCCAATAAGGTCTAGTTTTCCCTCTGGGTTGAAAGGTCTGATGGCAGTCGCATTCGTAAAACTATTGCCGATGTCAAATCTTGGGATTAGGTGTCAAAGCGGACTCCGGGCTCCTTTAGGGGCATTACCGGGAAAAACGCTAGGGCCCAATCCCACAACATACAAATCAATTTACAAGTGTGCAAATCAAGATCATTGTTGAATTGTAGGCAAAATATCGTATCATATTTGTACATTCCATAATAAAGCTTAGAAACTCGTAATATGTAATTTGTTTGTACGATTATGCATTTTACTTATGTACTCGCATCGACATAATGTTTAAAACTAAAATTGCTTGCAAAACTATGCTTGCCGACTTAGCTTTCGAATCGCACAGCGTCAGTGATGCAGTGTAATAGAGATAAAGTTTTGTTCCTAGTCTCGGAAATGTGAAGTGCGGGTATGAAAGAACCCTCAAGACTCGCAAACTATGCTTTGGAAATAAATACGAGCTTTGATCATATTTACCAGACGGTAAATCTGATCAAAGCTCGTCGAAATGCTATCAGCATTTCAGTACTTTCACTACTTATACAACTTGGGCGTTGTTGGAGCTGCAGAGATTGGCCTTTGGAGAGTTAGTAAGTATTAGATAGCTAAACAAATATAAACAATCTTATCCAGCTATTCTCACAGTGAGCTCAAAGCATGTGTAATGGACTAAACGACATGTAAAACATCCCCAAGACTCAATATACTCAAGCTCCTCACACAAATATGAGTATGCAATCTCCCACCACCATTGAACCCACCCACGATAGTCAGAAAATCGAGGTAAATAAAACAAAGATATCCTAAAAGTTCGTTTCTTTACCAGATCTAACCTAAGTTATCTATGTTTATCATCGTCTATTACCCATAGTACAAGCTTTGCTTAGTTTGGGACTAGGTCGATTTGTGTAAGATTGTCCCCTGATATTTATTTATTTATTCGACTTAGGTACTATAACAGGTACAAAGTTTCATATGTATGTTAGCTTGGCCGATTTGTATGAAAACACAGATTACCCCCTTCATATATGTAAACGTTATAACCTCACGGTTTTTTTTCTCTTTATAATATTATAGTCATCATCATCATATCAGCCGAAACACGCCCACTGCTGAACATAGACCTCCCCCAAAGAGTACCACAACGACCGGTCCCACGCCACCCGCATCCAGCGACCTTATTAGTACCTTGTCTGCCCACGCTGCGCTTGCCGGTACGTGGTTGTCGTTAAAGAACCTTTCCGTCCCAACGGCCATCGATTCTACATGCAATTTTAGAGATTCGGAGGGCTACATCGGTACATTAGTTCTGCTACGGAGGATAGCCTCATTTCTGATGCGATATATTAGTATAGATTAAATAAAACGATTTTAACGGATTATGTAACGTATATTATGTAGTAGGTGAACACCTACACACCGACGTTTCAAGCCATTTATGCCCGGGCCACACTAACGAGAGATGCCATTAATTATCGCGATAATGGACGTTAACATTACGGCCACACTACGATTATCGCGATAATGAATGGCAATTCTCGCGTTAGTGTGGCCCCAGCATTAGAATGCTCGTGGAACAGTCGACCGGGCTATCCCTGCAATGGTACCGGGAACTGCCCCAAGTTGCGAATATTGAAATGCACTCTTGCCTTCTTCTTCAGCCGCCCCATCTTCTGCAAGATCCGTATCAAGGGGAAAGTGTGCATCATATTCATCGTCTTGTAGCCGCCGCAGAATATGAAACCCATCTCTTCTAATACTGGAGAAATAAATAAAATTTTCACTTCTCATGCTCAAAAAGTGCCTCTTAATGCTATACTAAGTCGCTTTTTATGCTCTAGTGCCTAAAGTAAAATCTTCGTAAGACCAAGGCAATTGGTCCAACAGCCACACGAGCAACTTAAACTTCATAGAATAAACCCTTTATTTTTATTTTTTATGTTTCCTTAGAATTCTAAGACCAAGGCAAGGATACCAACAGCCAAAGTACACAATAAAACATCATGAAATAAACTTATAGTTTTCATTTCCTCGCAATCGAAGTGAAAAGTAGAGTGTACAATTCGTCCATAAAACCCATTTTACACTCGATTTTACTATAAACGTCTCGCGTAAAATGGTGCGTTTTATTCACTTGTTGTACAATCTATTATTAATTTTATCGATCTATATTTAGTAGCTGCAAGACATATGTCGTGAATTTGGAAGAGTCTAAATCGGTTTAGTAGGTAGGTATTTATCGAAAAACTGGGCAAGTGCAAGTCTGGCTCGCGCACCGAGGGTTCCATACTAACTTTCATACATACCCTAGCTCTTTTTTGTAGTTAGCAGCTATTGGCGCGATCAGGGAACTCTGTATGTACATGTGTTAGTTTTTCGGCGATAATTGTTTAGGTATTATGTAAACCGATAAAAAAAATGTATTAAGATATATTTTTCAAAAATGTTCGGCAATGTTGACGACTTGGTTGTTATTGGTTAAAAATTAGGACGTGAAAGTGCGTAGTTTATATGATTAGTAAAAATTTTTAAAAATAAAACCTTGCTGGCTCGATTTTCCTCGACAGCAATGTTGTATACGAATTCCATTATTTGTCAAGATACAAATTAAAAAAAGGTAATACGGCCATATAAAAATAAGGCAATTTGGTCTTAAACAGCCGAAACGAAAAATCTGTAGATGTCACTTATCGCGACTTTTTAGATGTCTCAAATAACTTTTACGGCGTTACCGGAAGAAAAATACACTTCCAATTTATTATTAAAAAAAACAAAAGGCGGCAATGCAAACAAATATGAAACTTTCACTTTTAATGGCTAGTTGTTTTTCCAAAAATATCGTAAATTGACGTGACAATGAAGTAACTATAATTTTATTTTCTTGCAGATTTTTTGATTTTGATTTTTGTCTCAGCTGGAAGGGAAATTGCTGGCTTCGTTTTAAATTAAACAGATTCCCAAGGTCGACCGTTTAAAATCAATACTCAGCCAGCAATGCCTCCTTCCATTTCGACAATAATGTAAGTACTATTTAAAATAGACTAAATAAATTTTAAAATAATGTTATTCAACATTTTCCATTATATACTTATCTTAATTGATTCACTGTAAAATAATATGTTTTGGAATGGGCGTGGGAAGGGTTCCCCTGCGTTAGCCCTAATAATTTCATACCTAATTTCACTAGCCCTAATGTCGTTAACCCTAAAATCACAAACCCGAATTTTCATTGTTCTTAATTATTCATTAGCCCTAATTTCAGTATCCCGAATTTTCATAATGTCTAATTTGTCATGACCGAATTTTTACTAAGACTAATACTATTTAACTGATTTTTTCCTAGGCTTAACATTGCAAACCCTAATAATGACTACACCGTATTATCAATGTCTCTAAAATCACTAAACTGAATCTTCATTTTGCCTAAGTATTTTAGCCCTAATGTCATTATCCCGAATTGTCAGTAGTGCTAATTTTATTTCACGTAGTTTTTCTTTTTTCGTATTATGTCGATTCTGGCGTTTTGCGAGGCGCTCTGGCGCTCGCTTCGCTCGCTCGGCTCGCGCGCTGTAGGGTCGCTGTTCTACCTTACACTGCTCCTCGCTTCGCTCATCGTCCTACCTACACTGACGTGCCATAAGATAAGAGAAGCTGCTGATGATAAGAGAAGAATAGGTAGGTAATCCGATGTCTATCCGTCTCTCTCTTATTATAAAACTTAGAAAGAGAAGTATTAGTGCGAGAAAAGTCGAGAGAGCTCGCGCGCCGTCTAGTGATAGCCCTACAGCAAGTCGACGCCACTCCGCTGCGCGGGGTGTCTATTTCTGGTCTGAGGGACACAAGTGAACCCTAACCTAACCGACATAAGACGGAGTTCGCTTATGACAAGCCATTTTTGTCCGCCTTGATAATGCACGACCCAATAATCCGCGTCCACAAAAGCTGGACACGGAATATCGGGCCGTGTATTATTGGCTCCCATTTTGACGAGATTGGGTGTGATGATATTTAAAAAAAGCCCTAAAAGTTCACTGTTTCGAAGAAATATGCATTAAATAGGTCTAGTGAAACATTAGAGCAAAAGTTAATAGGTCAAGTGACAGATAAGTGTGACGAAATTAGGTGTAGTGAACATTAAACATAGTAAACATTAGGCACAATAATCATTAGGCTTAATAGTCATTAGGAAAAATCATTATTAGTTTTAAATATATTGCACACTTGATGTTTAGTATTAGTAAAGATTAGGACGTATAAAATTAGGCCCAGCAAATAATTATGCCATATAAGATTACTTATCCGAATATTAGGGCAAATGAAAATTATATCGAACGTTGGTAGGTGTAATTAAATTAGTACTAACGATATTAGGTTAAGTGGAGGTGACCCCGTGGGAAGCCCTTTCATATGATACCCCACTTGACCTAACACTACTACTAGACTTAAAACGATTGCCCCCTCGCACATCGTCATTTTCATGGAAAAAAACTATAAGTACGGAAAATGAATATTTTCAACATACCTACGTTATATGAAAACGACTACGTGTGATAGGAGCAATAATTTACCAATCATTCAAAATTTCAAATATGTGCAGTGACAGACGGACAGCCGCCGTTGAGACTCGCACTATAAGAGTTCCTTTTATACAGTTTTGATTCCTACCCTAAAAATGTATATGTACATGTGTGTATGTATACCTACTATGTTTACGCTCTACAGAAACCGGGACTACCCATTTGATCTGTGTTGCGTATTTAGACTTGTAAAATTATAATTGGTAAATAAATAAATATTAGGGCGACAATCTTACACAAATCCCCTAGTAATAAGATTAATGTTATGGGTACTAGACGACGATATAGTTTATTAACTCGAACTACCTACTATAAATACATCCAAGACTCAGAAATAAATCTTCGTCCTCATCACACAAATATTTGCCCTTACCGGGACTCGAACCCAGGACTTTTACCTTCGTAGCGTTATTACCCCCTAACCACAAATATAGATATACACTAGATCACGCAAATGCATCTACTTCGCGTGTCCGAACTCGGTCTCCGAGTTGGCCGTCCGACTGACATTCCGCGCGGTCTGTTTTGGTAGCCGTGAATATTAAGAAAATGCCTTATTGCATAATCGGTTTTGCGCGGACAACGGGGAATTCACATCACTAATTCGCCCTTGTGACGTCACAGTAGGTAGAAAAAAAGTGATACGGTTGGTTTTCATACAGATTGAGGCGTTTAAGTTATCTAGTGTATATCTATATCTGTGTCGTCAACACTTGTAAACGGGAAACGGTTCGCTAAACGGGCCACTAGTGTCCCACTTCCACGGCATAGCGCCACCGCATCGGCGGAATGCTTTGTAAAGTTGGCATGAACGTTTTATTTGTATGTAGGCTCCTACTACCTAAATAACTGCTGCGCCTATTGAGGTACCTGTGCCATTAAGTGAACTAGTGTTCTGTTTTATTTTGTCTTTGTAAATGCCGACGGAAAGTAATAGTTAATACGGTGTTCTTCTAGTTTTATAAGAGGTAAGTACTCACTAAATAGGTACACTCTTAAAATTAGATAAACGATAAACAATACTTACGAAGAAACAACAAGTATAAACCAGAAGGTTTTTTAAGTCTAAAGTAAAATGGTGCCAGGACAGGCAAGAGCAGATAAAATGCGATATACTTGCCTCAAACCGTGCAGCCAAGGACTTTAAGGCCTTCTGGAAGAACACTAAAAAGCAGAATGTTCGGTCGAGTGTCCCTGTGAGTGTGGGAGGGGTGAGTGACGCAAAGGACATTGCCAATCATTTCAAGAGCCTGTTCGCTGTGTGTCCGCTCCTTAATACGGCTTCGACTGCGGTGCACGATGCTGGGACTGTCATGGGGAGTACTGCTAAGTTTAAGGCCAAGGAAGTAAACCACACCATTAAAAACATGCAGAGGGGAAAATCGCCGGGACATAACGGGCTCAGCATCGAGCACCTTAAGTATGCGGGAGTACATTTGCCGCGTACGCTGGCAATGTTTTTTACGTTGTGTTTAAGGCACGGCTACTTGCCCGAGCAGCTGACGAAAACAGTGGTTATACCACTCGTCAAAAATAAGACGGGAGACTTGTCCGACTCTGCAAATTATAGGCCCATCTCTCTAGCGACTGTTATCGCGAAATTGCTGGACGGCTTGATTAATGCACAACTTTGCAAGCATATTAAGTTAAATGACGCACAATTTGGCTTTAGGCAGGGGCTGTCAACTGAAAATGCAATTTTGTGCCTTAAGCAAGCCGTACGGTATTATAAGGACAGAAAAACACCCATTTACGGGTGTTTTCTGGACTTATCTAAAGCGTTTGACCTGGTTGTGTATGATATACTGTGGGACAAATTGGCAAAAACGGGTCTTCCGACGGAGTGTGTTGCCTTGTTAAAGTATTGGTACAACAGCCAGGTCAATCGTGTGAGATGGGCGGGTGAGGAATCGGATGAGTACAGGCTACAATGTGGGGTTAGACAGGGTGGGCTATCGTCGCCTATCCTGTTTAACCTGTATGTAAACGAATTGATTGAGGGGCTCAGCAGCACGCGTGTAGGTTGCCATGTAGGAGGTGTAAACTTCAACAATATAAGCTACGCAGACGATATGGTGCTGCTGGGGCCATCAGTCAATGCAATTAGACAGATTCTGAAGAAGTGTGAGGGGTATGCTGAGCAGCATAGTCTCAGATATAACACGGCTAAAAGTGAGCTTGTCGTGTTCTAAGCTCCAAAATATAATTTGAGGACGGTCCCTGAGATCAAGCTGTGTGGTATACCCTTAAAAGTGGTAAATAAAGTGAAATATCTAGGTCATATGCTCACGGCAGACCTGAGCGATGACCTAGATGTAGAAAGAGAAAGAAGAGCGACGGCTGTAAGGGGCAATATGCTTGCCCGCAGATTTGCACATTGTAGTAACGAAGTCAAGCTGACGCTTTTCAGAGCTTACTGTCAGAGCTTCTACACGTGCAGTCTGTGGGTAGGATTCACGCAGAGGGCCTATAACGCAGTACGCGTTCAATACAACAACATCCTTAGGATGCTATTGAGGCTGCCGAGGCACTGCAGTGCATCCGGAATGTTCGCGCAGGCGAATACTGATGACTTTTTTTGCCATTAGGCGGAAAAGAATCGGATCGCTGCTAAGGCGGGTGCGCGGCAGCAGCAATGGCCTCCTAAGGGTGTTGGCTGAGCGCCTACACTGTCCGCTCACCAAATAGCGCCGCGGTGGAGGTGGCTGTGGGCAGGGCCAAGTAGAGTTAATTGCTCGCTCTGCTTGGTACTGCGAATAGCCTGCCACAACTATGTCGGTAAAATATAATATAATCCGGACTCTTAATTTATAATTCTAATATAGTATTTAAGCTTCTCTGTACTGTGCTAACCACATATGGATCAAACTGGTCGAAGTAAATGATTTTTATTTTTTATTTATTTTATTTATAAAGAAACTTCTTGAACTTGATTTTTCAGCTCGTTACTTACCAAAATAATGGTTACCTATCACAAGTACGAAATATGTTTCACCAACGATTCCTTTGACAAATTTTCATTTGACCGAATGCATTTTTTTCGGAGACCGTAAAGTTTTCAGTATTTTTATAAAACAAACCTAACATAACCTAATGGGTTCTATGCGTTACTATTTTCAAAAGCTTGGAATTGTCAATGGTTCCTGAAAAAAATGCATTCGGTCAAATGAAAATTTGCCAAATGAATCATCGGTCAAATATTTTTCGAACTTGTGATAGGTTACCCAAAAGAATACATATGTATTTGGTCTAACACAGTACATGCATTTTGAGTTACTATTACCGATGTATCTCTTAGGTCATTATTTTTATACAATATAAAATAATACTGGCGTAACGCTTTTGTGCGTTGTGGCTTTAGGCAAATCATTGATGTAAACAAGGAAAAGTAAAGGCCCAGAATACTTCCTTGCGGGACTCCGGTGTTGTCCGGTGACACTGGCGTTCTTAGTTACGCATAATTAACTATATTATATGAAAATATACTGTCTTTAAGTTTCTTGTAAATATTGGTCTTGGTCTATAAGTTTTCCTGGAGGAGACATAGGTATCTACTAAATTTTGAACTATCGACCTAAACAAGTTTCTAACTAAGAAATGTGTGGATATTTGGAGGTGGCTCCGAACTTTGAATGCTGCAGTTTTTTTTTTTTTTACTATTGTCGCCATTTACTAGGCGTATCTGATGCCCTGCTCTGACCTGGCTCATTCTGCTCTGCCCTTCATTATAAACAAACTCGTTCCGCTTGTGTTACATAAGTACACAACCACATTTAATACAGAATTTTACCACAACTAAACACACACGTACACACAACACATTCACATAATTGTTAGATCCTAATACGTAATTACCCTAAGATTACCCTATTTAAGATTGCTATTCATGTACATCTACATATTTGTTAAGATATATTGGTAATAAAGTATATATAAAGACTAAAACTAGGGGAAACCTTGGGGACAATGCCAAGAGGGCCCAATATTTTTAATATTTTTTAGTTTTTAATTTGATTTTTAATATTTGTCATAGATTTGTTAAGTAGTTAAGGGAAGATGGAGAACCTTGCCATAATATATTTAGTGTAAACTAGTACGGAGGTACTATTACATCCGTTAATATTTATTTATTTATTATTTTTATTTATTTATTTATTCCATACAATTTCACAGCATTACAGTAACACCAAAGCACTGTGAAACAAAACATTTACAATATTGACGACCGCTTTAGCCTAGTTGGTACCCTGCCTACGAAGCAAGAGGTCCTGGGTTCGAATCCCGGTAAGGGCAAACATTTATGTGATGAGCATGAATATTTGTTTCTGAGTCATGGATATTTTCTATGTATTTAAGTATTTATATCTATTATATATATCGTCGTCTAGTTCCCGTAACACAAGCCTTACTGAGCTTACTATGGAACTAGGTCGATTTGTGTAAGATTGTCCCCTTATATTATTTATTTATTTATTAAAAAAATATATATATATTACCAACTTATGTATTATAGGTATACCCAAATGATGTACTTAATTTAAGTAAGCGATAAATAAAAAATAATAGGTACTATTTATTTCTTTTTGGTTAATAGTTTAGTTTATTGCATCCACTGAAAATCAGCGTCGTTGCACTCCGTACCTACTCAGTTTTGAGGGAATACTAAAAACCATTTCTACGGATTTTAACGAACACCGTTTACGATTACAGACGGTGCGCAGTTCGCACCCACCCCGCCCCATATTCTGTAACTTGTTTTAAACTCACCTCAACGCTCACCCACTAATATATCTTGACACCGCGTTGCGTAGTAACTAAGCGTAGGTAGAGGCCTAGTTTCGTGACGGGTAGCGAAGCGCGTAGCGAATAACAGCCCTGATTGTTTGGAGCGTGCTGAGATATCGGACTGGGCAGTGTGTACAGTATAAGCATGTTGTCTATACATTTACTTGCGCTCCGGTGTCATTCCTGGAGCCGACACCGACAGGTTACGGATTGGTGTGAAGAACTGACAGTGGCAGGCTCTGACGGCATAATAACTTAAGGTACAGTTACACATGCTCTTTAGTAGTACGAAAGCATGCTAGTTTCGAGCAAATAGCATGTGTAAATGTAAAGTTGCTAGTAAGTAATAAATGAGCATGCTCAAATAAGCATGCTACTAAACAGCATGTGTATCAGTACCTTTATAGTTCCGTGAAATGGGCCCTTTCAATATATTCTAAGCATATGATGGAACGTACTTGTATAATTTTTGCCTTTGTAGCCGGCCCAATACATCTCGCACTTGGCGATGTCCATGTAACAGTGGTTTTTGAAGAAGATGAACGGAGTTTGCTTTACAAGTTCGATTCGGCCGCCACACACGGGCTTGTAAAAATCCGGGCATTTCTGCAAACAAAGTTACTACTACATACTAGAACAGATTCAATATACACCGTGGGCGTTAATAACCCGAAAGATTTTAACCACGCATTCCTGTATATGCATGTCAGAGTTAGTACCTAAACCATGTTTTTAAATATAGGACGACATTACACACGTACAAATTATTCTGAGACATCTTTTTTGTAAGACGAAAGTGGATGCGGCATTTATAAATTTCCGCCGGTAACGCCGTCTTTGTATTTGGTACATATACGAGCAACAACTCGTAACAAAATCTCCTTATTATACCATTAACCATTACAATAAGTACAGCGAAACGTTGTAAAATATTTCTCGAACACAAGTCTAACGAGTGCCAATGTAAAGAGAAAGAAAATCTCCCACTGTGATAAAAAAAAACCACTTTGAAATTGAGCGCCATAGCAGATACACTCACAGAGCACACACTTTGTCCTGAGTAGATTTACAAAACGTTCTTCCATGACATTTCATATTTTCATGCAAGCAGTTAAATCGGTGTTAACGTACATACAATCCAGCATAGCTATTCTTTAAGCAGCGTTTATCTCGAGACGTAGGTGAAAACGCGTTCTCACCTGTGGCGACGTTAGCTTGGACGGTATATCGGCATTCAGTAACGTTTTCTCTTTTATCTCGCCGAAGCAACGGATTGAACTGCTGGAATGGCATTAAACCAAGCAAACATTTTGTACAGAACCTCATGATATCCATTTTATCCAAATTAATTGCGTAATTTGTCTACTATAGGCGAATCAACCAACGTTCGTATAACCGACGGACGTTAGTTTATAGGCCGGCGCCCCTTGACATCACCCTGTCAGGACGTCGTGAATAAAAACCCTTATTCACTAACTCAAACGTCACTATGACAGCGTCCCGTGAAGACGCCCGGCCAACAGGCGAGCTAGGGATTGACTTTCCCGCATGTGTAAATATTTTATCGATAATAAGTATTATTTGGCCAGATATAGTTTTTTGACGAGATTCGAGACGATTTCGACAATCCACGTCTTAAAGATTGAGAAAGTGCTCTTTTATTTAATTTACTAAATTATTTTGGGAATATCTTTTGGGAGATCGAAATGAGATGCCATTACGGAAGACAGTATCGCTTATTAGTCTGTGCGAATGACTGTCACTTGACTGTTGTCTCTGTCAAACACGGAATTGTGCAATTGTTCGCGATTTTGTTATTATTACTTATTAGTGTTATGGCTACTTTGGAATTGCTTCTTGGACAACTTTTTCGGCGTATTTGAGCATCCCAAAGTATTTACAATCAACTATTAGTGCCAATCTTTGCGGAAGAATTGCCGAAAAAGGAACTTATACGTCTGTGAGGAACATAACAATGTGAGTATGTTATTTATGTTATTCTTATGATCCTCTCTTCTTTTCGCAGCCATCTCGTTGCTGAGGTCGATACCAGTTATTCTGTTTTCTTCTTTTTAAGTTTCTTTTACGAGCACGGTTATCACAAGACGGCGCGCGAGCTGTGTCGCGGCGAGATAGACTATCCGTTTCTTTCTAATTAAAACACTTATAAACAGACAAATAGAATATCTCGCCCCGATACAGCTCGCGCGTTTTTGTGATAACCGTGCTTTGATCCAACCCCCATAGTAAGCTCAATGTGGCTAGAGTTATGACCGGGTACTAGACTGCATTATCCATACTGTATCCGTACCGTCCATCCATACTTCAATACTAATATTATAAATGCGAAAGTGTGTCTGTCTGTCTGTTACCTTTTCACGCTAAACCGCTGATTCAATTGAGGTGAAATTTGGTATAAAGATAGTTTGAGTCCCGGGGAAGGACATAGGATAGTTTTTATCCCCGAAATCATTGCCTAAGGGGGTGAAATGGGGAAGTGAAAGTTTTGTATGGAGCTGTGATGTAAACGAGTTCCACGCGGACGGAGTCGCGGTCAGAAGCTAGTATTTAATATATTGAATAGATATTATAACTTAAATACATAGAAAATGTCCAATACTCATAAAGAACTATTCATGCTCATTACACAAATATTTTCCCTTACCGGGATTCAAAACCAGAACCTTCAGCTTCATAGGCAGGGAAGTAACCCCCGATGCTCAAACAGTGGCAAAAATAAAAAAGTATTTTGTACAGTAATAATATACAATGTACCTACATATAATTGACCTTTATCCATCTTAAAGTACTATATTGTACGCATATAGTGGCCCTGTCAGGCTTTTCTGTAATATATGAACCGAGAACCAATGGCAGCTGGCCACTTGCCAACAACATACTGTTTTTAATATATGTTTATTGTAATTTTGCTAACACATACAGTAATTACAGACGTTCATGAAGCTGGGGGCCTTGAAGCCTTGTTTGAAGAGACGGGACACCTCTCTGGAGAGAGGTCTTCTAGCGGGCCAGCAATTTCTCTCTGGGTATGTGGTGTACAGCTTGCCATGTGTGCGTCAAACGCACTAGTATGATCTTCTTGGGCGACCCGCTCTAACTTAATTAGCCACGAATAATATCTGTTTTAGGAGGTGTCCAGATACGGTTCTAATTTTATTTGGAATCCGGCTGTTATAGTCTGGAATGGTTGAAGACTGGTGCTCGGCGATAGCATAGCGGCTCGGCCCTGCGCGTTGAACCAGGTGTTGAGAGCCCTTAGGGGAGCAACCAGTGTAGTTTGCTTTGTGTAAATAGGGCTAATTGCGCACATCGAAACCACTTTGTAGAATGTGATTTAATATTAAGACTCGGTGAAAGTATAGTTTAAAGTGGAATGATGCAAAGGGATGTCAGTGAATAAATGGTTGTGGCAGCAGACTTTTGTTTGATTACTTTCACCTAGAAATAACATCATTTTAATACATAAACTAGCTGCACGCGCAGCTTCGCGGGTATATAATATAGCCTATAACCTTCCAGAAACTACATTATACACACAAGTGTCATTTTTTTATAAGGTTATCACCCAAAACACAAACTTGGTTAGCTGCAACCTCGCAGACTTTTCCTCTTTGCTGCTACCCTAACTGCGTGGGCAGCTAGTAATATTATACAACGTGTCCCAAAACTCAACGATAAGCCGGCACCAGAGGATGGAGCTGCTTATGATTAATCGAGAAAAAATGAGGAAAAAAATATATGTCAAAAAAAATAAAAATATCTTTTGAAAATAATTGCCATAGTGGTGTCAATACTATTTTTTACACCATGATGATTGAAAGTGGACTATAAGAAAAAATCTTTCAAAATTGTAGGGACAAAATGAATTTTGATTATTTTTTGTGTAAAAACTACATGTATTATGGTATTTTTAAGAACTGTGTTAGATAGCAGGGCTACTTAAGTTTCTAAAAACAAAAAAAAAACAGTAATATTTGAGTATGTTTTTTTTTCGATGAATTTCATTTTTTTCTGTAATTTCTAAAATAATTGAGATATATTTTTTTCCTTATTTTTTCTCGACTAATCATAAGCAGCTCCATCCTCTGGTGCCGGCTTATCGTTGAGTTTTGGGACACGTTGTATAAACGAAAAAACCGAGATTGTAGCTTTGTAAGTTTGAATGTAATATCTGGATTTAATTGACCAATTTCAAAAATTCATACTTAAAATTATTATTAATAAAAATAATACTGATATCATTTATTTGCACGTACTTTTTCATTTTATTTTAAGTTAAAACCCCTTAATTTGGGTGTTTTAATCTACCACGTTCGAAAAGGGCTTAAGTACTAATTGCCATCGTCTGGAGGCATGTTGCGATGCTGATCCAACTGTCCAACGAGTTGTCCTGACAAATTGCAAGAAAATCATAATTTGGACCAAGGAATTTGCATGAGCAGCCAAGTGGTTTAGTTCTTAAAAATTTCATTCAAATTAATTTAAATGAAATTTAAAAAATATATATTAAAGAATGTTGTTTTAATATTTAACACTGTAAGCCCTAAAAAAATTGCATTCAATCGATATGGATGAGGCATAACAACCAGAATCCGCTAGAAAACTTATTTGGCTGCAGTAGGAGGAGTCATGGATGCAGAAATATGAGTCCATCCCCAGACGGTTTTCAGAAAAACTAAAATTATTGGCGCAGCGAAAAAAATCAGAACCTTTTTTCTGGTGCTAAGGAACGTTATGGCCAATCCACATTATGTGATTAAACCCCAATTTGTCAGTACAACATGTCGAAGTCAGAATTGGGCGTAGCGTACAGACGTAATGCCGCGTTAATACGCTTGCGATGGCTTGGCGCGTGAGCAGGACGCAGCTATGTAAACGAATGAGATCTAATTATAGCCCTCTCCCTCTAACGCATAGCTGCGTCCTGCTCACGCGCCAAGCCATCGCAAGCGTATAAACGCGGCATAACAACTGCAACTACAATTTCATTCAGTGTGGCCAGTTAACAGAAGGAAAGCGAAAATTGGCACATTCAAACGGTCCTGCGATGCGGACTGCAAGATTGTTACTAACCGATGGGATAGGGCAAGACAGCACGTCTAACATGGGACGGCCGCGACATACTCTCGATTTTTCTCGCACTATACCTCTTGTCCTAAGTGTTCTAATAAGAGAGAGACGGATAGTGCGAGAAAAATCGAGAGTATGTCACGGCCGTCTCATGATAGACGTGCTGTCTACGGCCGTTTCATGATAGACGTGGTGTCTCGCCCTATCTCATCGGTTAGTAATAATCTTGCAGTCCGCTTCGCAGGACCGTTTGAATATCACGCTAACAAATCACGTAATGTGTACACATGTATCTCACTCTAATAAATAGCTGTCACGTAAAAGCTTCGCGTTCCTTGGTCGTTCGTTTGCTCAGTGTGTACCCACCATTCCATCAAAAAAAGAATCAGGCACTTCTGATATTTTCGTCCATTCCCACTTATGACTTCGACATGTTGTACTGACAAACTGGGGTAAAATTACAGTACAATCTTTATACCCCATTAAGGCCGCGCCAGTGTGAGGCAGGCCTAATATAATGCTTGTGAAAAAAAAAGACTCCAAAGCGTGTCTCAAAGCGACTAATATACATTAGATGATTTGTCAGCCCAATAATAATAATAAACTTTTTATTTCGGACGGAATCCATAGATGTTAGTTACAGACTTATATTCTAGTGTTATTTGTGTGTTTAGATTTTTGTGTGCTGCACGGCTATCACGCGCCGGCGAACGAGCTCTCTCAATTTTTCTCGCACTATCAGTCTCTCTCTTATTAGAACACTTAGAACAAGAGGTATAGTGCGAGAAAAACCGAGAGTATGTCGCGGCCGTCCCAGTTAGACGTGTTGTCTTGCCCTATCTCATCGGTTATTAACAATCTTGCAGTGCGCTTCGCAGGACCGTTTGAATGCGCCCATTTTCGCTTTCTTCCTGTTAACTGGGCACACCGAATGAAATTGTAAATGCAGTTGTTACGTCTGTACGCTACACCCAATTATGATTTCGACATGTTGTACTGACAAATTGGAGTAAAATCACATAATGTGGATTCCCCATCACAAACTGTGGTTGTGATTTGCATGCAATTTGTCAGCACAACTCGTTTGACAGTTTGATCACGGGCCGATATCGGCACGATTGCATGCCGGCCTGCGCGTGATTCGGCCCGTGTAGATAGTAATATGTCGGAAGCACGGCGGTCGGCATAATCAAGGTCACTTCATATTCATACTTACTAGTGACCTTCCTTGGCCGTCCGACAATAGGTTTGTTGCGTAAATGTTGAAAAGTTGTTAATAATACTATTAACACACACACTTAAACAAGTACCTCAGTGTGTATTTTACCCCAAAAAGTGTTATTTTAAATAAAATAGAATATTTAGAATAATCTACAATAAGTATTCTGCATTTTTAAAAAGTAATTTAGATTTGTCTCGAAAACGCTCAAGTGAAAGTTGATTAGTTGAATGACATTTGACATTACGTCACGTCACGCCGTGCAAAACAAGCAGTATACTGATACTCTGTACGACGATTGTTGGAATTATTTAATTAAAAATGAATCCCTTGAACTACAAGTACTGTATAGTGCCCCAGTAAAAGCACAAGCATACAAACGCCAGATAAATTGCGCACTGCGAATGTGGAGCCAGCGAAGAGTTCACGCGCGATTTGCGCCGCGATTCACGCCTGTGAATGTGGAGCGGCCTTTATTTTGAAGTCCGAAAATATATTATAATCATTTCAATAGCGACGTATTTCCGAACGTATCCGATAGACAAATTTATAAAGACAGCCATTGACACACAATGTGCAGGACGACTAATTAATTTAATAAAAGAAAAGGACTTCCGCTCAGCGAATTATTACGTTATCAACTTTGTAATTGTTAAACAAAATGTAAGAATTGACTCGAACAGAGTAAAGTAAAGTAACGTATGTAAAGTATAAAAATAAGTTTCTTATGAAACAGTGTCGTGTGCGTACGCCGATTTAAATAACTACTAAACTTCGCAAACGCACTTGACTTACTGAACGTCAGAAGTCAGAACTGTCACTCACAACTCGACTAGTGAACAACGAACAACGAATTTTATTGGAACATCTGGATTTCACCATTTCAGCCTAGGACCAACTCAAAACCTATAGACCAAGACGTGACCCAGCTTCCTTTAAATGCATATCGAGTATGGAACGTGGAATGTACGATGAAAGTGGCGTGACAAACCCGGTTGTCCTAGACATCTATAGTGTTATAGTAAAGCAGTTTTACCGGACCTTAAAGTGCTACAAAATGACAAAGAAATGGCCTTGTACCTACGTTGTTACGTTGTGTAACACATTGTACGTACGTTAGGTATATCTACATGTCAATTTTTACATGGAAAGATGACAGTTGGATCTACCTAACGCGCGTTCAAAACGTTACATTACTACCCCTCTGGTCACAAAGTGGACCCTGTCCAGCACGATTTACCATTGGGTTTGGCATTTAAATATACTAACTAACATCTTATGCAAAGTTTTGATTTTAATCCAAATATTGGTCTAGCATTAAGCCTCAACATTGTGAATTGGCAAACATTTATTAAAATCCTCAGTGTCCCAATATGATGTGTCAAACCAAAACTCACCGGCAGCAGTTGTAGCCGCAGGAAGGCTGAGACACAGCCTGAATGTATTCAATACAAATAAACACTGTATTAGGCACTGGTCCCACCGCCGGCGAGTGAAATATGAACTATCGACTTGTTTCTAGCCCAAGAAACGAACAAAAGATTAATCGCTTTTGTGTAAATAAAGAGAGAGATATATATTTTTAGTTCATCACTGGCTGTTCACACCGCGATGAACTATAAATATACATATCTCTCTATAAATATATATATTTTATTTACATGGGAGAGCTTATCTTTTGTTCGATTCTTTGGCGAGAAAATCGCCGATAGCTCATTGCTCGTCGCCGGGCGGTAGGAACAGTGCCTTAATGAGTGTTACAAGGCCACTTCATTTCTGACACATATCATACTCGATCTGGTGTTCGTCAGGGTTCAATCCTGGGTCCTTTACTATTTGGGGTAATGGTTAATGACCTAGAATCGGTTGTTTGTAGCGCCAGATGCCTTCTCTATGCTGACGACTTGAAGTTGGTGTACGGGGTGAAGCAAGTTGCCGATTGCGAGTCGCTGCAAGAAGATATTGAAGCAGTGTTCAGGTGGAGTCTGGACAACAAGCTTCACTTTAACGGGTCTAAGTGTTGTGTGTGCACTTTCACTCGTTCTTCTGCCCCTATTCTTGCACAATACTAGCTTGGGTCTGAGCCAATTAACAGGGTCTCCTCTGTCAAGGATCTGGGTGTAGCATTTGATAAGCGTATTTCTTTCCACGACCATATAAGGGATCTCGCCTCCAGTTGTTTCCGTAGACTAGGTTTTGTTATGCGTAATGCTAGAGCTTTTCATGATCCAGTAGCTATAAAGTTATTGTATAATGCTCTGGTGCGAAGTAAGCTGGAAGCGTCCGCGATAATATGGAACCCTTACGAATCTAGTTATATACTACTCTTGGAAAAGGTCCAAAAAACTTTTCTAAGATTTCTATATAAAAAAATGTATGGATATTATCCATACCTGTACCCCACAAAATTTCTTCTTGGCACTCTGACTTTCAACTCGTTGGAAGTGAGGCGCAATTTTAGTCTGCTCAATTTTGTCTGCCGTGTTTTACGAGGAGAGTCAGATTGCCTAGAACTGGTGGCACAATTTGTAAGGCTCCACGTTCCAGAGATCCCACGAATGGCTCTGAGACCTCGTACGCGGCCGCTTCTAGCAGTGCCTCCGGCTCGCACTGTGTCGCACAGGAACTCCCCGCACCTCCGTGCCCTGACGCTGCAGAATGCCTTGTTGGTATCAATACCCGAGTGTGATCTGCTTGCGTGGCGATGGACAGCTGTGAGTAGGGAATGTCTGAAGTTTTGTGAGATGAAGGATGATAGGCTTTCTAGTGTATGGATTTGATTTTTATAATTTTTGCTTTGTCCCTATAAATTTATGTTTCGTTTCGCAGTGTATTAGATGTTAAGTAATCTGTAATGCTGTGTTAATATATTTTTCTGTAAATAATAAATAAATAATAAATACTGATAATCCTAGATACTGAATACTACATACCGGACGGCGCAGAGTGGGTGCACAAGGTGGATGGATGACCTGGTAAAGGTTGCAAGAGACTGCTGGATGCGGAATAGAATAGAATAGAAATGCGGATGGCGCAGGTCACATTGACACTCTTTCAGAGAGGCCTATGTCCAGCGGTGGATGGCTTTCATGGTTCATGATTAAATAACATTATTATGAAGCTTAACATGTGCCCTTTATTAACTTTACCTACTTGACTATAATAATAATACTTAATAATAAATCATTCATTCAGTCACAGACGGGTTTACAATTATTATTTGAGGGCGCCTCTTTTTACAAGCTTTATAATAACTTGCCCTGTTAGTATTATGGGCCAAATATTGCAAGTTAAATTTGACCCACTTCCCAGTGACCGGTTGAGCTGAAATTTTAAGTATAAGTATAGTTTTGATGACAGTTCAATATTATGGTACCATCGAGCTGATCTGATGATGGAGACAGAAGACCCGTTGAGTTTGGGTTCGTTAGAATGAGTAGTTGATGACGGTATACAGAAAAGTACATTCGGCATTAAAAACTTGTACCAAAAATGAATTTTTTGACAGAAACTTTAAGTATTCAATACCTGTGCTAAGCGGCACTGCTCTTCCTTAGTTGGTAGTGGACATGTGAAGAATATTATAGTATAGTAATCAAAACTAATCTTAGTTATTAGATTAGATTTCGTGCGTTGTTGCAATGTGCAATGTATATTTTCAAGATCTGAACTAAATGATCGCTTTTAACCGTGGTCAAGTTGCAAAGATTTCTATGGAAACAACAAAATTTTCAAGTTTTGTTGAAAGCTTGCCAAGTATAACCAAGAGCATATTTCAAAGGAAAATATAATATCATTTGACACTGGAGACTTTACATGTTCTTATTATTATAAAATAAGATAATAGTGATATAACGGACCCGGAGACTATACATCTCTCGGGAAATGTGTGCCCAGGTATTGTCTATGTTTTCATTGTTGTTATCTTATTAATGTCATTTAATGATAATTAATTGAATCTGTAAGCTCGGACATGTGAAAGAGCCCTTGATGCCTACTTACAGAATAAATATACTGAAACTGAATTTGTGGCAGGACAGCAATGCTGATCTGCAGGACTCCCAGCGATACTTGTTGGAGCTGTAAGGAGCCAGAGCTAGTTAGGTACAAATCTTATATCATATACCTACGCCGATGCAAGTCCTGACTAAGAATCTTGCCGTTCAAACACCCAGGACCAGCCGTCTCGATAGCAATCGGAACAAAGTTGTATGCTGACTCTAGATTGCTAGTATTTTAGCTCGGTGTATTCTAACTTAATAGTGTGGTTAAGGTAAGTGGGTGCAGATGTACTCACACAGAATACGTCCCATATCTGGCAGTGGCTTTTTGCCCAGGGAACCAGCGTAAAACTGTGTTCGGTCTCTTACCATCGGTACGGCTGTCGTTAGGGCTCTAAAACGCGAGGAACGTTTATCGACACCATGGTGGTCCCTGTTCCGTTGCTTTGGGTACTTATAGCAGCACACCTTGCTTCCTCTGGAGCTCTGACAGGTTTTAGACGAGCCTACCTAGCTAGCTTGAACAAGGTATATGTAAGTTACATACGATTTTTATCAAGAGTAAAGTTCCGTACCTAGGCAAATAATAGACGAGAAGAATAAGTGGGTTATTAAGTCTCACTCAACGCAACTAATCGAAAGTTATAGATATCAAACGTGATTTTTTGCACTAGTCAGTTTTCCAATTTCCGACTTGTTTCAAAGAATTTAGAACATGCATGAAAATCATCGCTGAACTCGAAACGACAAACGTCGAATTTGACAGTTGGGGTGCTGTCGCCATGGCAACAACGACCGTCCGGTCGCCGTCCGCCCATAAAAGTAAGGGTGAAGGGTGAGCGTCAAGTGTGAACGTCTTCGTCCTGTCATTAGCTGTCAGAAAATGCTTAGTGAATAGGTACAACTGTCAAATCATCTCACCCCTAGTGGTGTTCTACTTATCGATACACACATCGACGGAAAGTATGTATCAAAACTATTCCAATTTGAGTAGTTTAAGCGGCTTATAAGCAACAAAAATTTATAAATTGAAGTAACAATTGAGCTTTGCTAATCGTGTGTGTGAAACATAAGTACAAAGCCAATATTTTCTCAAATTAAAGAAAGATGACGTATCGGGCTAACATTATCTTGTCTGTTGCATTAGGCGAGAGGCGAGAGGTGATAGGTGAGGTGAGAGGTGGGGTGACCTCACAGGTGATGTCTTGGGACGCCGTCGCGAAAAATATCAATATTTTACTGAATTAGACTGGTGCACCCGTCCTTTGTGAATGAGCTTAAGGCCAGCTTATTTGAGCGAGAAGTATAGAGGGAACTACATAGACGCGTTTAGAGAGATTAGAGACTCAAAGAGCTTTTCAAGGGCCATTCTGGGTACATGGGTTCGGTATCGAACTCGGCAATGCAACGGTTTTAGCAAGAATGTCTAAGCTTCAATATTTAGATAAACAGTAGAATAATATTGTGCCGATTAAACGCTACTTATACTTAGTAACTGTAATTTTCCCATATGTCTGTGCGTACTAAAAAGTAGGTATCGCGTCACCTTCTCAACTCGTAAAATACAAACTAACATGCACATTCTTTCGATGATTACGGATAAGTAAGCGACTAGCTTTCACCGCCCGCCCTCCTTCCGGTCAATAACCACGAACTTCGAATGTCAAAGTTCGGATATCTTTATCTGTATCGCACTTACTAGACACGAGTGACAGGGATGCAAGTACACGAATTTCGAGATTCGATTTTCGTGGTAGCAGAGCATGTGGTATGCTGCCCCATATACTTAGACACCCTGCCTCGGACAACGTTAGCATTCAACTCTTTCTCGCAAAGGACTTTTATATAAATCGCGAACAACAACAAATTTCGGAGACATACTAACGAATAAATTACCTTAGGACATTTGTGGTAACAATATTTGATCAACGGAGTGTACTCTGGATAGTCTTTAGATTGGTTCCTGTTCTCGTCGGGTGTGTAATTCGCCGGGACGAAGGCCCTGGGCACAAACAGATTCACCGGCCCAGTGTCCTTGATGATCATCCTCCGACTCGCCTCGTCCTTAAATTTCTGAAAAAAATATGTAGGTACGTCTTGTCCCCCTTATTATTATGAATCTACGTTGCTATTGCTACAGAGCACATAGTAAAACCTCGTTTGCGTTCTGGCACACGCCGCGATATGAGGTTTGTTGCGGTTCTGTCAGCTGAAATTCTTATATCAAATGATAAAATATACGTTTTTCACCTCACCGGCTCGAAAAGGCTTGCTTTATCGCTCAAAATCTGCGCCCAAAAGTCCATTTTATCCGCTAGCGTGGAAAGAGTTTTTGAATTTGGAACGTGACGGTCGATCGCGAGACCCAACTTTTTTCTATACAGAATGAGAGGTGCGTTCAGAAACTGATGGTATTATGCCAATAATAAATTGTTATTATTTTGATAAAATAAAATTAATAATACTTATTCTCTCTTAATTAAGTAGGTACATACGAAATATTAACATTTAGACTTACTTATAAGGATAAAATACGCATAAATAATTTTAAAATGTCGTTTTATTTTTCTTGTAATTTCGCTTTTTCCAAATTTGGAACGCACCGTTTGAAAAGTCAATTATAGAATATAATCTTTGATACAAATAAATTACACTATTGAAACCAGAGTTCCGGGACCAATATCGCCAGCGAGTCGACATCATGTCGACATGTGTTGACATGGAAACATCGCTCAACTCAAGATTCAATAGTCACTTGCGCCGTTTCCGCACTTCGCTCGATAGATCGCACGTCAGATCTATCTAGCGAAGTGCGGAAACGGCGCAGGACATTAGTCGCCTAGTGAATCCCTGGCTCTATTGTATTAGAATTAATGGCAAAAATACCTGTATTCGAATTCCCGTCAAGTGAGATGCAGCGAAGAAACTTTTTACCGTTTGGTTAATATTCTTCTTCATATCAAATGTAGACACGACCAAATTTTTGGGAAACGGTCCTTCATCATTAGACCCATTTTCAAATCTTATTTCTTCTGTGCTTAAAGCCGTGGTTTCTGAAGTTGCCGTGTCATCAAAAAGTTCCGTTATATCTTCTGTTATAATATCAGAATCTTTAGTATAAGTTTCTTTAGAGTCATGGCTTTTATCGGAAAAATTATCGACTCCAATACAAATAGAATCTTCGATGATAGCGAAGTTTACGTGTTTCTCGCAGTTATACTGCAGCATGTCACATTCATCACTAAACCTCCTTATTATAAAACGTTCCGCTTCTGGCCTAATAGCACAAATTCTGTTATTTTTGGTAACACAATGGCTCTGAATACATTCTGCGTGTTGCGGCCTATCTGCTTTTTCAATTTCGTATAATAGTTCTAGATGTTCTATTTCCTCATAAATTCTAGTGGTCTTAGTGTCAGTTTCGTCAACAATCGTTCTGTTTTTGGAAGAGCTTTTATCTTCTTCACAAATATAATTATCGGTAACGGAAAAAATAACATTATTCTCACAGTTGTACAGCAGCATGTGACATTCATCAGCAAACCACCTGACAATGAAGCGTGAGCCCTCAGGTCTAATTGCACAAACTGTTTTAGATTTAATGTTACAATCACACTGAATACATGTAGGATGTTCGGAAATGGCTGTTATGTCTTTTAGACCATATGTGGTATTTGCATTCGCTTCTTCTGCTTCTGAGTCTGTTACTTCCGCAACTTTTTTATTTTCAATGGATTTTCTATTTCTCCTAGCATCCAGAGAAAATGCTTGCGTACAATAATCGAGGCTGATCGGTCTAAAGCCTGCAAATATGAACATACCCAATATATATATATATATATTATTAATAACTAATGATTTACTTGTTTTCTAAAGAACCCTATTTACAAGATGATAATTAACATAAACTAAATTACATTAAAACTAAGTTAAATAAGTATACAACAGGCCCTCGAGGCATTACACCGAGGATACTGGCGGCATTTCCTGGCTGAATTGTAATGTTGATGCGTTGCGCGAGAAAGCCGCCAACTCTTCGGTCACCGGTTACGTCAGCCAGACGTTTCGGGATTTCCGCACATAACTTTGGCGCACTGGGACCCCACAGACTAAAGGTTACAAAGTTGTACTCTCTGCCTGCCGAGGCCTCTATATTTAAATACGTTTTAGATTTTCGGCATATTCCGCCGCTGCACCCGCTTTAGAAGTAGTCCGTTAGAGGTGTCCACACAAGCATCCGTCCCAAACTCTATAGAACCAAAGATACTTCATCAGGTCTTTTCCCATGATCTCTGACAATGCCAGGCGGCTCAAGAAGAGCAGGCACATTGATGGTGGCAAGAGACCAGCGGATTATGTCATTAAGTGTCGCATGTCTTGTGAAGCGGCCTGTACTTTTTTGTCAAAATTGTCCGTGGTGACTCCGTCGGTCCACGTCCGGGTCTGCGGCTTGGGGTCACAGTATGCACTCAACACGCATACCGTGACCCCAAGCCGCAGACCAGGCGCCAGTCGAAGGGCGTTCGGATCCAGGAAGGTAATACCGGTGTTTGGAGAAGGATGGGCATGAAGCTGGTGACCGACCTCTCTGGCTCTCGACCGCCAAAAGTCTTGCGCGATCTGGACCTGAACTGTGGCTCAGAATCGATTTGTACTATAACTAATAAGGTTAAAATCTACAGGTGGTGAACGTAGTAGGTACCTAAGCACTTATACATATTTTAATTCAATTATAATACCTAATTATCAACTGTGATTTAGAAGTCGTCTTCTTGTTACACCTATTATCAGTGGGAACTTCTTTAAAACCTTCCTTACTTATGCACAATTTAAACCTTTCTGCACCTACGCATATTAAATTAATCTCATTAAAACAAATTCTAAAGCTCGCAAAAGCAAATTCTATTTCAAACGCTAAATAATTCTTTATTCTCAATATTTGTAATACTTTCCGAAAGTAAGATGAGATCTTTACTATAAACAAAGAAAAACTCCATTAGGAAAGAAACGCCTTCAAGAAAAAGATATTTAGATAATATTGACTTAATTGGCGCTCTCAGGAGGGGTATTAAGCTAAAATAGAAATTAACGAGTGGCGGATTGGAGTGATTGGAAACAAAAACAAAACAACTCCGGTAAAGATGTTACCTATTTTTTTCACAATAATATTGTTGCTTAGGTATCTACTAATAATCATTATAATTATTATATTAGGTACCTACTAGGTACTATTTTTGTTTTAATACAAGTCATTCAGTCTTACCTTTTACCTACCTTTGACGAACAAGATATACATATACCGACATACCTTTTATCGATAAGCCTTATCGTCACAGAGACTAACACATATTTAATAAAGAATCTAATAAACATATGGAATATCCGCTCCCTTAACCGAAACACATTTTTCTTAGTATTTAATTAAGTCTAACTGATGGGTAGGTACTTCTAAACTTGAATAGATGTATGTATTTTGTAACAATCCTGTAAAGTTAGTTTTCAAGAAATAAATGCATTATTCCAAAACGTTTTTAGAACTTACAGAATACCGATAGCGTCAAGGTATCCAGGATAAAGGAGACGCATATTAAACAAAAAAAATAGAGCCGAAATGTCCTGTGTAACTGATGGGTGATCACGAAACATTTCGAACGCTCGTTAGGACAACTCAACTGTCATTTTCCCATATAAAAACTGACATTGATATCTACGTGACGCGCGTACAATGCGTTACTTGGTCGACCTGCTGACCTACCTACAACAAAGAAGAAAGATACATTGATTCACAAAAACACAGGACACGCATATTAAACAATAAAATAAACAAGAAAAACACAATACATAAACCATAAAACAAGTGTGTCTCTGCGGCAGTGAACCGGACACTGGCTCAGCATACAGCGCCGATTTCCGGCCAGCACCGTTGACCGTCCCTTATTATGTCTAACCGAGCGTAACGGTCGAGCTAGCCATGCCTAACTAGTCTAATAAATGTTGACTGTTGACACCCTAGAACCTATGTTGTGTACGGTGGTGCAGTTTCAGACAAACATCCTCCCCCAAATATACCTCTACAGTTATGATGAAATAAGATTTTCCCGAGGCACTACAGTAACTATCTACAACTTCACATATTTTCGAACCTAATTGTACGGTTCTTTTACCTTTCATCCCGGTTTCTTCACATTCAAATATCCGTAAAGCGCACTCATCCTTGAACAGCCGAAACGCAACTTCCTCAGCCCCGTCGGCGCGGACACCGCACACGTTGACATTATCGTGTTCGCAGGCGATGTCCGAGCAGGAGTATTCTTCCTGCGAGGCGAAATTTATCTCAGGAACTAGCAAGAGCAGCCAAAACCACATTGTGTAAAATATTCATGTTAACACGACGTAACCAGGTTTAAAAGTTAAAACAACATAGAATGTAGGTGAATTTGAGAGGATTGCAACACAGTTTACAGGCAATCAACCACTGCCGTAAAAATATCCGTTTCTGGGTGATAAATCTTACTACTGCATGCCGCTCACAAACAGTATAGGCACATATCTTAAGATTTATAAATATATAATAAGTTGTACTAAAATTGAATATATATTTTAATACCTTAAGTGTTTGTTACGATTCTATGTATTCCTCTGATTGTATGATATGCTAACTAAGTATTTAGGCAATACTACGAACTCCTTCAAAGCCTGAGATACAGGATTTTCCTAGTTCAGGGTCAAGTATTATGTATGCACCATGTAGATGTAAGACTTTTAATGCAAATTGTTATAATTATGTTTTTATTAGATCAAAGATTATTATTTATTATTAACTACCTACCTAATTTAGAAAAGGTAGGTAGGTGTACCTACAATTTAAAATGTAGGTACAATACCTACTTGTAAACTACTTAATTTTAAACTGTCTAATGCAATAAACTTAATAATCACCTAAATTTGTTTACAAATGTTGCTGGTTTGACTTAATCTTAACGGGATTGAATAGGGGTTCGGGATTGAATCGGGAGTGTCGTGACGCGGCGCGGTGGGAAAGTTGCGGAGCGTTAAATTGGGTCAGTACTGCGCCTCGTGGAAGACCCCGGTAGGGCACGCGGCCGCGTCTTGGGGCAGGTCGCGACGCCACCCAAATTCTACACCGCTATACACATATACTTATATCAACTGCGGTGCGTTGGAAGGGCAACCTTTGTGGGGATAAAGGCTGCACAGCCGTGATACCTACCGCCTTGTATTTTTCTAATGCCCGTGAAACCGGCCCCTTATCCGTAGCTTTTAGCGGACAGATTTTCTTTTCATAATAACTTCTTAACTATTCGTTTTTAAACTAATATAAAATAATGCTGGACATGGCAATACTACCTTCGTGTAGGTTGAGCGTGTGTACGTAAGTATGTATAGCTTGCACAATGGATCGTATGACTATGACGTGGCGGTCAATCGGTCAAGTTGGCTAGACACGTTAACTGGTAACTGCTATGTTTACCAGTCCATGTTGCAACGCACATTATGATTTTAACTGTTAAATCTCCAAAAGTGTTCCAAACCCCTTACCCATCCTAAACAGTGCAAATCATTGTAGATAATTTGCACTGTATATGATGAATCAAGATGGGTGATATGAGATGATTCTGTGTTCCCATTTGAGTAATAGTCACGTGTGTATGAGAATTGGAAAGGATTTTTTAACAATTGAGGTCCAGAGCTCATATTATCGAAAAGCATATAGAGTTGTCGTAATGACCTTCGCCATCACACACAAGTTACTACTAGTAAGTACTGACCATCCGTAAACACAAGGTTTCCATAGGTAACTGAAAACAGCTGTTACATGGGGACTACAAGCATTTCTCTACTTCGAATAGAATCTACCTACCTATGGAGAGCGCGGAATCGCTGTCACAAAACCGACTAACTTAAATAACTTAGGTACTACAAAACTAGGAATCTAATTACAGAGGCTTCTTTGGTGGGAATAGAGTACAAAGTTCAAAGACTTACTTACAAAAAGTCCTGATACGAAACGAGCGTTAAGTAATATCGTTCTTGATTGTGTGGGAATGTAAAAGTACAGTCAGCCAAATATAACTACCGTACCTATATAACATCAATGTTATACATCCTAAATCCTACGGTATATATGATGCTACCGATTTTTTTATATAACTTAAGTATGTAACTACTACTAACTACAAAACAAGATTTTACGTACCTAGTTATCACGCTTAACTCAACACCCGAAAATACTAGTCGGAAATAGTTATTTGTGTCACAAGGGAGCAAAATAGTATATTTATGGCGAGGGCGGTGTATTGAATCCTGAACGTAGCGAGGGATCCTACAATAGAATCCTGAGCGTAGCGAGGGATTCTAACGTAGGATCCTGAGCGTAGTGAGGGATACAAGTGTTTACGCCCGAGACGAAAATAATTTTGCTACCGAGTGACACATACTATTTTTCACACCGACTATGAGGAAATTTAAAAAAAGCTATTGTTAAAATATATCTAAATTATCTTAATTTTTATTACTAATTTTTAAATATTACGAAATATTTATAATTTTTTATACAACACTGTTATAGTTAAAACTTGAAATATGTTCGTTTTGAATCGACTACGATGAAATTACAATCGATTATTTTATTAACATCTGTGTTCAATTGGCACATTGCGTACAAATGTTCCAATGCCAATGTATAAATTAAAAAAGTAGCTTGAACAGAAAAGTAGCGTTTTGGTCCCTCTCGTCGTGGAGCAAAACTTACTTTTCCGAATGAAAGGTGTGAAAAAATATATTCTACACTTTCATGTGATGGTCATGATCCTGTACTAGTATATTTAAGGTTATTTTGTGGCAATAAATATGCTTCTGATTCTGGTTTACCTCTGCACCTTGTCGACTGGGCTACGAATTGCGTTTAAATTGTATTACTATCAAAGGTTTTCCCTCTCATACAGAGGAGGCCTGTGCCCAGCAGTGGGACATATATAGGCTGATGATGATGATGATGACTATCAAAGGTTCCGGATTTCATCGTTGCAATCTTGCAATATTCAAGCGACATCCGTTATTGTAGCTATATTTATGGATATGGAATAATAGGGAAGCATTTTGGAGTAACTCGTGTCTTGTAGCGCCATCTATTGTTGAGTAGCAGAAGTATTTTAGGTAAAAGCTGCATAGGGTGATTTTTTGATATATCTGGTAATCACTAGATGGCAGTAATTTTCATGGTCAATAAAGCCGCGTACACACCAGACCAATAACTTCCAAATAGCTGCTTCGGTCGGCCTTCATTTATTCGGTGTTCACACCGCAATGTATTTACCAAGTGTATATAGCTTCGCTCCTAGTGAGACAAACTTCTGCTATAATGTACCCAATTTTAGCGCCAGCACTCTGCTTCTGTTGGCTTTACGATATACAGCCTTTAGTTCTTAGTCAGCGCTAACTAGCCTACAGTTTTGCAAGCTAATGCGAAGCTACGCTCGTAGCTTCCTCGTAGGTCTACGTCGCAGCCCGTAGCAGCTTCTGCGAAAGTATATGAATACTTCTAATTATTTGAGCCGAATTGCATCACATTAGTCCATTCAAAAATCATCTCTACTGTTCAATGTAGAAGGTTCTAATTCCAATCCAACAGTTTTGTAAAAATACAACAATATAATAACAGTTTTGCTTAGTTTCCTCTTTAATAAATTTAATCATATTCTTTAACAAGGCGACAGGAAATGAAAATAAATTAGTCAACTGGAAATTGTTTATTACAAAACAAAGATTTAACAATACCCTCAAATGTATATAAAAAATATATTCAGCTATGTCCTTTACATAATGTACACCTAAAAATAGTTAACTTTATCTTAACACATTCAGTGCCAACGATTTAATAGCGCTAAGCAAGCTACATAGCGGCTGGAAGTGGGGACCGCGCGTCGTCGGAGCGTGAAACAAACGCAGTCTACAGATGCCCCAAAGCAGGAGTCGGCAACCTTTTAACATCCAAATAGGAGCAAACAAAAATGACGCGGGCGGCACTGCTTAATTATTTGTGACTATCAGGCAATTCGAAAATTCTGAATTTAAATACCTTTACATACAAAACAGCCGGGGAGGCCCGCGGGCCGCAAGCAAGGGTCTCGCCCGCGAGCCGCCTGTTGCCGACCCCTGCCCTAGCAAAGGAAAAGCACAAAGGAAAGCACCTGCACGCCGAGCGCTCATCTAGCGGGTTCCTAGCGCTCGTATTAACACATGCATTGCCCAGAATCGCTACGCGCTACACTTAAAGCAGATTCCGTGGTTTTACCATATGTAGCGGAAAGCGACTACGGCGTAGGCGCCTGCTAGACGGGCGCCTGTCAGTGAATGTGTTAAGCTCCACATAACAGTCCTTGATTAAAATACATATTTTATGTACTAAACGGGACTTATCGCGTATAATTAACGTATTTATTTCCCACTTTTATTTATTCACAAACATCCTTGGTCGCGGTGAGAATTTAAATCAATATAAAATGTATATATAACCTTAAATTTTTACATAATAAACATAGAAAATGCGTTCGAGACATCACAGTCAAGTTTACAATGGGTTAACAATATCATTAAGAATCAATCCTTAATAATCGAATTTAAACTTTCTATTAATAATATGCTATTAATAACACAGTTAACATGACATGTTTCGAACTTTTCGGGATAACGCTCATCCTGAAGAAGAACTCCCGAAAAGTTCGAAATATGTCGCCTGTACTAACATTTACGCTAAGCTCAACCGTGTTATTATTATATTTTACATTATCTGTAAAATCATTATGTTTTAATCTCGTCTCTCCAACTCGTGTTAATTAAAACCATCATAAATAAATAGGTCAGGATGGCTAGCCAGGAGAGCGAACGAGCATTGTCTCGCATGACTTTTCTTGCGTTTCGTTCTAATAGGGAATATATATAATATTTACCATTATTTTGTAACCAAGATGTTGAAAAAACATAACATAATAGGTACTGAAACGTTTTTACTTTCTAATTAATAATTCAATATCGCTCAAGCTGAAACGAAGAACTATTCGCTACGCTCTTATGGTGAGTTGCACCAAACTATCTGTAATCGTAAGCGGTGTTCGTTAAAATTTGATTGTATGGTATGTTTTATTGATAAGTTTCTGGGGATTTTCAAAAAAATGGCAGGTTAAAGTAAAGTGATATGCAGTCACCTGCCGGTTTTGTTACTAAATGTAAGCGATTGACATTGATCAGTTTTGTTACTATCTTAATGCATGAATATGCCCATCTTTGGGATGGCAGCTGCCAAAGTTAACCTGTATGTAATCGTAAGCTGGTGCAACCCGCCCTTATTGTAAAAGAGTGATCTTTTACCCATTGATTGGCAATTAGTTTTTCTAGTATTGTCAAAACTGTTGCATTCAATTAAGGTTGAACAAGTTGCATTAACATTATATTTTGTGTCGTTTCCATACAGGGTTCCAACAGCTTTCACGGAGTTCTATTCTACTTAACCCTTTGAATGCACCAATATATACAGTAGTACCACAAATATAAGCTACAACGATGTACCTGCGCAGAAAGCATTTTTTGAAAACATTATAACCAATCATAAGGCAGCGCGTTTGCGCGGGTAAAATCTTCAACGCCCATTGGCCGAAATTTTGCGCGCGACGCCGGCCGCTTCGGCGCCCGCCATTTTGTCTCGCGAAGCACGAGTTCACCTGTCATTGCATATTGTACCTTACGTGTAGTGCAACAAGGTCTTTATTGGAATGGTCATACGTTCAATTTCATTCGGTACTAGTCAGCACTCGTGGACGAAGATTGCCGTCGAACTTATATTTGTGGTACTACTGTGCCGAGATGTACCGCTACAGCTTGGCCGCTACCTTGCTCTTGTTCTGAACGATCTTGTCGAGTGTGGCGTGGCCCTCGTCGTAGTGCGGCGCGAAGTGGTCGCGCACGCGCCGCATCCACCCCGCGATGTTGGGGTACTTGGCTTTGGGGTCGTAGCCCGCCATCCCTGTTGAGAGTACACAGGTTACTATTATTATTATTGATTCATGGGCCTCAGTATGCCGCTTCGACCAGTGATCTATGGTGGCAGCCCTTTTTTAGAGTTCACCGTTAAGGGGATGTTTTGATTTGAGTCGAACACTCCCCCTGGACAGTGACACGCTTATGCCTTCCACGCACGAGAAAAAGAGATGTAACACTCTTCGGGAATGGCTTTTTTGGACAAATTTCGATTAATACCTAATTTTAGATGAGATAAAATACTACATTAACTTGCTTGCGTCGTAAAACAATGTATTGTTTGAGTAGGCTGAATAAAAAAAGGTAAATACAGACCCAACTTTGGATTTTTTTTCTATAGAGGAAATTTAAGCAATCACGTATCGATCTAATCAGATAAACTCATATAGTCAAGAATCATATATCTGAAAATCAGACCTTATTGTTTCTTAATCTAGCCAGAACGGCGTTTCAAAGCACGCGATAATTTCCAATGCACCACCTTAAGACTTGCGTGGCGTGGGGTAAACCTCCGGACGACAAAATAGTAACGCGCAATTTCCAACAGTCACAATAAATCAAGGTGTGATTTACAATGTCGCTTTGATATATCAGACGATGGTGTTATAAAGGGTTATTTAGGTTTTACTTACTAGGTTGCTCAATCTCGCAGGCCGCCAGCAAGTCGGCCACGCTGACGCGGTCTCCGGCGATGAACTGGTGGCCCCGCCCGAGCCAGAGGTCGTTGAAGTCGTCGAGGGCGCTCTCCATGCGTCGCTCGTAGCCCTGCACAGTCTTCGGGTCGGCGGGTATACCGGTTATTGCAGGATTTAGAGTCTGGAATTAACGGCGGGTTTACCGGTTATTACTGGATCTAGAGCCTGGAATTACCGGCGGGTTTACCGGTTATTACTGGATCTAGAGCCTAGAATTAACGGCGGTTTAACCAGTTATTACTGGATCTAGAGCCTGGAATTAACGGCGGGGTTACCGGTTATTACTGGATCTAGAGCCTGGAATTACCGGCGGGTTTACCGGTTATTACTGGATCTAGAGCCTAGAATTAACGGCGGTTTAACCAGTTATTACTGGATCTAGAGCCTGGAATTAACGGCGGGTTTACCGGTTGTTACTGGATCTAATGCCTGGAATTAAGAGGCCGCAGTAAGCTCGGCCGAATTTCACCTTCCCATACAAACGTAGTTACGCTCTCATTTTAAAACTACGTGTTGGATTGTGACGAAACTTTGCATATACAATGACATGAGGTATATCTATGTCTGTAATTAGTTTATATGGTTCCAATTTATAAAACAAAGTAAATACAGCAAAAACTAGTTTTGTATGAAAAACTTAAATTCACGGTTTTTTTTTTATTATGGTATCTGAAGCTACGTAAACTAATTTCAGACATAGATATACCTCATTTCATTGAACATGCAAAGTTTCGTTACAATGCAACACGTAGTTTTAAAATGAGAGCGTAACTACGTTTGTATGGAGAATCGAGCTTACTGCGGACTCTTAAGTGAACAATGTGTTTGAATCTGAATAAGAGAGCAAAGGAAATCCAGTTACAGTATGGACATCGGGTTTCGGGCTAGCATACACATTGATTCCACAACTTAAACATGGTACAAATGGGTTGTTCAAAAAGAAATACAATAGAGCCACATGTTTGGTCACAAATGCAAATACATATAAGAATACCGTGTGCATGCCTAAGTTGCTAAAGCCGGATTCACATTTGTCTGTCTTGTTGTGTTGTGACGCATCAGAACGGTATCGGTTTCATACATATAATATGGTTGCGTTCACATTTATCTCACGACGATGGCATCAGTAGGTGTAACAATGGTAAGTACAGATTTTTTAAATACTACTGTAGTAACACTTAGCTTAGATGAAGAGGATATTTGAAGAATTGCAATTGTTTTACTGACCTTAACTCTAAAGTACATAGCACAGTGCAACCTTAAGCCTGCATGCTGCCACTCCAGAAACTCCTCAACCCTAGCAGCTAGCTTCGAGTCCTTAGGATACAGACTATCTGGGATGATGCCTTCACGAGATAAATATTTTAGGATGGCAACACTGAAATAAAAATGAGAGAGATAGTAGGTAGGTTCTTCTTAAAATCTCAGGATTGAGTTGTATAGATGTTTGTAAATTATAGAGATGCGCCGCGCCGAGTATGGGTTTCACCAAATACGAACAATCAGCCGAATATTCGGTCCAGCTATTGCCGAACTGAATATTCGGCCGAATTATTTCGTTCAAAGTTATACCTTCATCTGTTTAACAGACTAATACAACGGTAATATGTTTTTTATTATCAAAGCGAAATATATTATTAAATAACAATAATAATGGGTTAAGAGTATTTCACAAAGCAGTAACAATTTCACATTCTTGTAACTTGTAACAAAAACCTCTCAGAATTGTTCAGTAAATATTCGGCAGCTGAACTGAATAATTCGGCCAAATACCAAACATTAAAAAACATGCCGAATACAGAATACTAACCGAATATTCGGTCCATCTCTAAATTATAAGACATTTTTTTGTATATATGGTCATGTTTTGTCACGTTTTTGATTAGCTGCCAGAGGCCCAGTTCATAAAGCTCATTTCAGAAAGGTCAAATAACAGCATTTAACTCATCTTTTGTTTTGTTTGGACTGTTTTTTTTTTATGTGATAGGCGGCAAACGAGCAGACGGATCACCTGATGGTAAGCGATTACCGCCATCCATGGACAGCTGCAACACCAGAGGTGTTGTGAGTGTGTTGCCGGCCTTTAAGATGGGAGTACGCTCTTTTCTTGAAGGTTTGAAGGTCGTATCGGGCCTGAAATATTTCAGCAACAATCCATTCTACAGATTAGCTGTGCGAGGCAGAAAGTTTCTGGAGAAGCGCACAGTTGAGGACTGCCAACCATCTAAGTGGTGAGGATGGTAATGATGTCGCATTGCACGATGGCGAAAAGAAGCGGTAGGGATTAATCCTAACACTCCCCGTTATGCATGTGATAGAAAATGCAGAGTGAAGCCACATCTCTATGCAGCGCCAAGGAGTCAAGCCGATCCGAAATATGTTGGCAGTCGACAATTCGAGATGCTCGTCGTTGGATGAGGTCCAGAGGGAGAAGCTGGTATTGGGGTGCCCCTGCCCATAGATGAGAACAGTATTCCATGTGTGAGCGGACCTGCGACTTATAAAGCTGCAGGCGGTGGGCCGGTGTGAAATACTGACTCGATCTGTTGAGCACACTGAGCTTTTTTGAGGCTAATTTGGCCCTACCCTCTAAATGCCCTACCGGAACTGGACTTCACTCAAAATGTGTGTGAATGTGTGTTGCTGTAATATTTTTTTCACATACCTACGTAAGCCTCTCAAAGACTGGTGCGGCCTGTGGTGGTGCTCCATAGTAAACTTGATAACTGCACTAGTCTGTTTCAGGCTCTAAAAATAGTCTGGGTAACATACTATTAGTACTAGCATTCTTACCTTTCAGTTAACACAAAGCCATTGTGGTCTATGACAGGAACCCTTTGAAATCGGTTAACTTTTGCATATTCTTCAGAGTAATGTTCAGCTGTAAAAAAAAGTATGGTATGACATGTATACATTTCCGATCCACTCATCTTATTTCGAAACTACTTTCAGCAGATGTACATGTTTTAACCAGCGGCTACGGAGACGCATTACGTATCAGGCGCGGCAGCAACTAGTACGCTACAAACGTGACGGGATCATTAGAAAAAACTATGCTGAGTTATGAACCAAGTATTCTTAACTACAAACTAATTTAAATTTCATTTTTATAGCTAACTTATGAAACAAATAATTTATATATATACCTTTTCGTAAGTCTACAGGCACTGGAGTAAAATCACATTTGATGTTTTTTAGTAGGATGTATAAAGCTCGAGACGGCTGGGACATAAGATCAAAGTATAATTTTAGAGTCATTCTTGAAGTTAATATAACTTTTAACAAGTGTGTACAGAGGGAAATTATAAGAATATAACAAGAGAGCAGTCTGCAGTATCACTACTGCCGAACTTTTGTTTGAACTTTGCACTTGTTTTCGATTCGTGAAAACTGCAATAAAATAAAATAAAAATCTTGAGATAAGTACGGGAAAGATAAATAACAAAAACCAAAGTACACACCAGTGTTGCCAGCACAGCACTGGAATTCGACTCGATGCGATGAAAAGATCCGAAAATAGTGGCGAGGATCCGCAAAGTACATTTTCAAAATTTCTCGATATATTAGTGTTTAAATGATATTAAGTATATTTTTTATACAACGACGGTGGCAAACAAGCGTACGGCCCTCTGATGGTAAGCGGAGACCGCGTTGCCGACCCTTGTTATGTTTGGAGGTTCGTCGTGTTGAGAGCTGAAGGAACAAGTTCCTTCGCTCTCAACACAACGCATCCTCGGGAGCTCTGGCGTCCTTGCTCACCTCCAGGAACTCAACACTACTACAGAGCAAGTAGTAGTGTTATTATGGCTGTGGTCTTCTGCAAGGCGGAGGTACTTCCCCAGTTGGGCTGCTCCACATTCGAGCGGGATGACATTTCGCTGTGCCTAAGTATGTCCTTACTAGCTTAAATCTGCCATGAAAAGACGTTTTAAAAGATAAACAATTTAGCTCTTTATTCACTCACCCAGCACGTCTATCATGAGACGGCGGCGACATACTCTCAATTTATCTCACACTATACTTACCTCTCTTTCTAAGTGTTCTAATAAGAGAGAGATGGATAGTGCGAAAAAAATCGAGAGAGCTCGCGAACCGCGCCGGCTCGTGAATCGTGATAGCCGTGCTGTTTGTGCTGTGATGATGAGCATTATTGTAGATTACAATAAATAACTTTCACAAGGCGTAGTTTTGATCATGACGTCATTCAGAGTATAGCAAATTGCGGGCGATTATCGGGCTTATTTTGCGTGTTTACTAGTTTTTTTATAAGAACTTTAAATAATAAATAAAAATACGCATCTTTTATTGATATTTTTTTTGAATAATTAGAACTTTTATGAACTAGAGCGGTTCAAAGTTCATTATTGGGTGGAGCAATCCGGGACATTTCAGCACTTTCATTTTTTGCAAAAGTGGTGTCAAACACCTATTTTAAATGATTGTTACGTACAGAACACGTGAAAATAAGATTTTTTTACTAGAAAAACTTTTCTCTAAAGAAGTTTTTTCCGCTCGCCGCTATAAAAACAAATAACCACGAACAAGCTCCGCTCCCGTCACCTTCTTCTAACCTAACCTATCCGCCATCCGAGTCGGTTCACGATACTGAATTTTTTAAGTCCCAGAACCGTTTAAATGACTGACCTTTGAACCCAAATATCTAGGTAAATATCGATCTGAGAGAAAAAGTTTTACGAATAACACATACTTATTTTTATGCATTTTACACGATAAGAGAAAATTAAAAAAACAATAACGAAATTATCAAAAATGTTTAAAGTGCAAAAACTGACCCCCCTAACCTAATCCAACCGTATCTTCTAATAATCGTAAATGGTCTGCCTAAATCTTAAAACAAAACAATAAGTTATTATTTGTTTAAGACCTATAGGCGCAGCAAATCATTCATCTCCCTATGTCGCATTTTTTCATCAATTCTATACGTGCAATCCAGCACAGCTACCACAAGACGGCGCGCGAGGTTTTGTGATTTTTCTCGCACTATCTGTCTCTCCCTTATTAGAACACGTATAAAAAGACGTATAGTGCGAGTAAAATCGAGAGGGCTCGCGCGCCGTCTTTCGACGTTCGCCGTGCTGGATTGCAGGTATATAATTGATGCATACAGATTTAATAAAAATAAAATATAATAATAAATCAGCCTTTTTCGTCCCACTGCTTGGCACATGGGTGAGAGGGAACGGGCAGTAGTCCCCACGCTGGCCCAGTGCGGGTTGGGGACTTCACATACATCTTCGAATTTCTTCGTAGACTTGGGAACCTATTATACGTGACATTGCACTCCTACGAATCTTCGAAACCTGCATGTTTCGTCACGATGTTTTTCCTTCACCGAAAAGCTAACGGTAAATATCAAATGATATTCCGTACATAAGTTCCGTAAAACTCATTGGTACGAGCCGGAATTCGAACCCACGATCGCCGCTTGACAGCCGCATGCCTGAACCACTAGGCTAGCGTAGCGTAATGAAAATAAAAAATATACAAAATAACAGTCCCGTGGGATAGGATCCGAAATAGTCCGATTTGAGTCAGGATCCGCACAAGATCCGCCAGAGGTCTGTTAATTATCCGAATTCGGACCAAAAGATCCGTACCGGCAACACTGGTACACACCATGTACATGTAAACACCACACACCACAGACTACTTAGTAGACACGCTTTGATATCTTCGTAGAAATAACAAACGTACTAAGTGGAAATGATAATTTTAAGGTATAAATAATTTGGAATACTCTTTATTTTCAAGAAAACCTATCTAACATTTTAATTTTCTTAATGCATTTGTGTTTTCACGGACTTTACAATGCATGCACTTTCACCAATAACATATAGTTAAGAAGAAACGAAACGAATAATTAGCTGCGGCAACATTTTATTCAAACGTCTTACTCAATAGTGTTGTACTGTGCGATCAGTTGAAATATATCGACCATATCGATATGCTCTTCAACTGATTACTATTATAATTGAATACAAAGAAAGATATTGTTTCTAAATTTCATTTATTTAAACGTATATCGTATATTGTTATATACGATTTACGTTTAAATAAGAACCTCTTAACTTAAAAAATGAAAATTCACTAAAAGGACTTTACACTGTCATAATATAGTTCTTACAGTGAAGAGTGCGATTTTACTTCTTGCTATAACCGACGTTCTTCTTCTTCTTTAAAAAAATGCCTACCACCTAAATTATAAATATGATTTTGCCAGTGTCCAGAGGGGCTACCGCGAAACGAAAACGAACTTCGTTCGTGTTCTCCCTGCCTGTCGCACTTGCTAGTTTAAGGGACAAAGATGGAGGTATTGGAGGTACACGAACGAAGTTCGTTTTGCTTTCGCCTTAGGCTCTCTGTTTGCTTATAAACCGACTTCGTTCGGTAATTTGGTTTGGTCAGTAATGCAATGAGCATCAGAGGCTCCGCTTAAGAAAGAAGCAAGGCGTCCACCGCTGACCACACCACATCCCCGACGAAAGCCCATTATCGACGTTGCATATGACATTTCGACAAGTCATGCTTACATCACTATAATTGACATATAATTTTGGTGCGATAGAATAGACGCCGGGGGACATTTCGATTGTAAAAATTGGATTCAAAATTCTTATTCCTTTAAATTCATCATGGCGTCAGTAGATTTGATAACGCCACATCTCTCGAAGATTAAGATACCAGAACCCCAGCAGCTGATTTACAAGGATGAATGCGTTTATTCCTTCGATAATCCAGTGAGTTGCATTTTTTTTTCTATCATAACCTCACCTTTGTTTTTGTTTGATTGTGCTATTCATCCATCAATAATTACAATTCATTGTACAACAAAGTGTAATCTGACTCAAGTTATTAGTGACAATTTTACCGAGTTTTTAGGCAAAAAGTGATCATTCACTTATTATGAAAAATTAAAGTGATCGTAAACTAGGTAGGCACAATAGTGTTGTCGTTAAAATACTTGGTGTTCATGAAGTTTTTAACAGCCTGATACACGTTAGCAACCACATTAAATAGTGATGTCCTCACACCATCCATAGAGTTACACATTAGCAGAGCCAGGAAGCTGTCAAACAACACAGGACTCCAGAACAAGATGTTATACAGCAGTTCTCGACTTGCAAATGTGTTGGCTTTCCTTACATCCATAACATGTATCTTAGTTAGAATAAACATAGAAATTGTTACAGGAACAAAGAAACTTAGTATAGTCAAAATAAACATATAAAGAAGCATGCTTTTGGATTCTATGTAACAAATTTTCATGCAACTTCCACTTAATTTAGGTTTCCGGTTTAATTTAGCGCTACTTACATTAATGTTGAAGTCAGTTAGATTATGCAGAATTTTGTATACATTCCCTATAATAGAGTTAACTACTGTTAAATTGTCTTTAGTTTCAACTAAATCATACACCTTTATGTAATCTTTAGAAGTAATTTGTTTCCTGAGCTCTAAGGTAAAGTTGTTTGGAGGTTCCATACATGAGGTGTTGGTGACCTCCATCATTGTCAAGCAAGTGTCTCTCAAACTTTGGATATTCCCTTCCATCACAACTTCCTTAACCCCCATGGGATACATGAAAAGTGTGAGCAGGACAGGTATAATCCACTGTAGCACAATCACAAATGATGAAAAGTATTTCTTCCAGAAGCTTAACACTTTTATTCTTACACCATCCAACTGCCTAGATTCTAATACTTCTACAATGTTTTCATCATCTTTCTTCTTGATTTCTATTAACTTCTTGTAGTGCATATAGTTATCAATGACAAGGCTTAAAAATCCATTGATGAAAGGCATTACTAATGGTCCGAAGCTCATAAAGACAGTCCAGTATCCACAATGTGCTTCGTGTCCTGAGCTCATCTCAAGTGTGCGTTCTTCCATCTCTGCCATTAAAACATTGCTTGGTTTCAATTTGTAAACAGCTCTTACTACGAAAGAGATTCCAATGCACACCAATATAACATTTTCTGATAGCAGTAGACCAGAAAACATGGTGCGTCCCCGAACCACTCTTTTCAAGTTAAGTATACCGAGTGAGAACCCACTTAGAATCAAGAAAGTCCCCAAATACAAGTCAATTGTATGGAACATTGTTGCTTTCTGTGAAGTCTGGGGTGAAATGAGAGCCCTCATTGTGTGCATTATGGATATGTTATCTGTGTGCAAATTATAGGGGCTCAGAACTGTAAACATTAAACTGGTGATAACATTTAAAACTGTAGTTAAAAGCCCTGCATATATTAATTTGCAAATGTTTTTAGGGCTATTTACACGTGAACTTGATCATAGGGATAAAGTAAAAAGTGGGTTTTATTTATCTAACTATGTAATGCAATTGGTATTTATTTTGGGCCACATCAGTTACTACAATAACTACACTCATACACACACACATATACGAAAACTAGCCAGTGCAAAGTAATAATGTGTTTCGATAAATATAATGAGTAATTTTTTATTTTTTTTTAATATTAGGGGACAATCTTACACAAATCAACCTAGTCCCAAACTAAGCAAAGCTTGTACTATGGATACTAGACGACGATAAACATACTTATATAGATAAATAAATACTTAAATACATATAAAACATCCATGACTCAGGAACAAATATTCGTGCTCATCACACAAATAAATGCCCTTACCGGGATTCGAACCCAGGACCTCTTGCTTCGTAGGCAGGGTCACTACCAAGTAGGCTAAAGCGGTTGTTGATCATTACTAATTACTCATTATATTTATCGAAACACATGATGTATGCTTTATTTCTACCATCTGTCTCTTATGTCAGTAACAATAAAGTCTCTGTATATATATTTTGGAAAGGTTGTCTGTGTAGATATTGGAGAACTTGACTGTACTGAGATGTCAACAGCTAGCAATTTTTAAACTTTTCAGTCCACAGGCCATATTTTGTTTTTTTATTTTTATTTTATAGAACTGTGTAGGGCATATAGTCAAATTAAAAAGAGCTCCTGGCCATACATTTCATATAGCGCCCTGAGCTCCAATTTCGGCCGTCGACTTGTACCTACAAGCAGAGGCGTCTTTACCTATGGTGCAGGGTGTGCGTTGCACACGGGCGCAGCGGTCCTAGGGGGCGCCGAGTGCCGCCCGCTACCATTCCATTTTGACCGCGCGCTTACTAGGGGGCGCTAGAGTAATGTTTGCACACGGGCGCTACCTGGGCTAGAGACGCCTCTGCCTACAAGTTTAGCATGCATACCTTGCAATTTAGTGTCTGTACTAGTTTTATTTCGTCTTTCCATCTATTGTACAATGTACATACCCTTCCAGGAGTCAGAGACGGGATTGTACGTGTCGCTGGTGTCGTTCCTGGGTTTCGGACGTAACTATGTGGAACAGTACTTCCAGAAGACGGGCAACGCCGTCTTCCTGCACATTCAGCGTGAGAAAATACCGGTTAGTCACGTCTATATACACCAATGTCGCTTAAATATCGTATGTGTTTAGCAAGGCAAATCATCACTACATAGTATAAAACGTCGCTTTCCGCTGTCTGTCCCTATGTATGCTTACATCTTTAAAACTACGGAACGGATTTTGATGCGGTTTTTTTTTAAATAGAGTGATTCAAGAGGAACGTTAATATGTATAATATAGTACCCGTGCGAAGCCGGGGCGGGTCACTAGTATTAAATAAATATTAGGGGACAATCTTACACAAATCGAAATAGCCCCATAGAAAGCTCAATAAGGATTGTGTTATGAGTACTATAAGATGTGATATTAATGGATATACATACTTAAATACATAGAAAACATCCAAGACTCGGAAATAAATATTCATGCTTATCCATACCACAAATATTTAGCCTTACTGGGGTTCGAACCCGGACTATCAGCTTCCTAAGCAGCGTCACTACCTGGTCGTCTCACGCTTCTCAGAACACGCTTCTTCTCGCATTCAGCTGATCGTGGTTGGACGCGGGATGATATCTAGTGTTTCTGAACCCGAACGACTTTAAAGAGCAAGTGTCAAGCACTAGGCTAAGTTCAGATGAACGATCGAAATCGATCTTCGTGTAGTCTAAGTGTGGTATATAAAGTCACAAACAGGCTTAAAGAAAGTCTTTGACTTAAAATAGGGTGCACCCGGTTTCGTCTTTGCTTTCGATGACGACGTCGCAGTTTGCGGTACAAGGCTAAGTTCAGATAAACGCGCGGCGACGCGCGGTTGGCTTGACGCGCGGTTTAGGCTAAGTTCAGATGAACGCGCGGCGACGCGCGGTTTAGGCTAAGTTCAGATGAACGCGCGGCGACGCGCGGTTTAAGATTGTAACAAATCAATGTTGTTGTGTACATGACCGCGCGTGCCCGCGCGCACCGCCGTGCACCGCGCGGTGACGCGCGGTTCAAGATCTACAATTCTGTATCGGCCTGTTCAGTTGACCCGCGCGGTTTTAGGCAGACGGACGCACGGAGCCACGAAAATGGAGAACGAGATAACTATTGATTTAGTAACTGACGAAATTGAAAAAAGAGATGCGATGTGGAATCTTAACTCGAAGCAATCATACAAAAAGTCAAAGGATGCAATCGACATCTCAAAGTAGTTGAAAAAACGATCTTCGGGTAGTCTTAGTGTGGGATATAGTCACAAACAGGCTTAAAGAAAGTCTTTGACTTAATAGGGTGCACGCAGTAACGTCTTTGCTTTCGACGTCGACGTCGCAATTTGCGGTATAAAGCCCACAAGCAAATAACCTCCTCCACGGTCATTCTCACTGAATGTTCACGCTAGATTGCCGCGCGCAAGCCGCCGCCATCTGAACAGTTGAATCGCGCGGCAGCGCGCGTCGCCGCGCGGTCATCTGGCCTTAGCTTAAAACCCACAACCAAATAGCCTCCTCCACGTCCATTCTCACTGAATGCTCACGCTAGACTGCCGCGCGCAAGCCGCCGTCATCTGAACTTAGGCTTAGCGAGAACGGCTGCGGTACGAAATATTTTAGCGGGAGACTAGAGCGCTGCTTTTTGCTCTTATCTATGGCGTAGCACTGTCGCTGTCTCTATAACTCTTACTTACGCCCAGTCCTTTGACTGGCAAAGAAGGAAGGCATAATTCGGGTTCATTCATAGCTTTATGATTACTGTTGTATATGTATCATTATATCAGCCGAAAGACTCCATTGCTGTGCACAGGCTTCCCCCAAAAAGTGCCACTATGAGCAGTCCTGCGCCACCCGCATCCAGCAGACTCCAGCTACCTTTACCAGGTCATCAATTGACTGATCTTCTGAAATTCTTCTTTATGTATGTTCACATTTAATTGATTTTTTTTAGGTGCCAGAACCAGAGAAGACAGGTGATGGCCCCGAGAAGAAGATCACTCGGCTGGCGATCGGTGTGGAGGGCGGTTTCGACCCCAGTAGCAGCAAGCCGAAGTTCACTGTCACCGATCACTACAGTGTGGTGGTATTGCCCGGCTTCCACACTTTCGCGTGGCCTCATCCCGGGCTGCCTGAAGTGGTGAGCAGAGGCGTCTCTAGCCCAGGTGGCGCCCGTTACTCTAGCGCCCTCTAGCATCCTTCCCGTAGCTCTCGCTAGCGCGGTGCATTAGCGCGCCCCACGAGTGGTGGTCGGCGCCCCTTAGGATCGTGCGCCCGGGTGCAACGGACACCCTGCACTAGAGGTAAAGCCGCACCTGGTGGTGAGTGCTTCGATGACTTCATAACTCAAACATGGCAGCCAGTAGTGAATCCAGTATTTTAATTGAGGGGATTTTATTGTGGTTTAAACTCTTTTCCAGAACAGCAGTTGAAAAATTAAAATCAAATGTTGACATGTTGTACATGCAGTATGTGGCCGATATAACGCCTCTGTTTTAGCTGTACTTTACATTACTCAGCTAGGGCGGCAAAAAAAAAGAATGTCTCAGACCGCAGTTGGCACTGTGGCGATAAATATGCGCTCTAAGGCTTACTTATATGCCGCCCGTGATGAGTATGTACAAAATTTTACGTCCACCCTTGGTTAGGAAGTGAGATTTTCAACACGTGTAGCGGGCAGTATTTAATTGCCTTTCTAAAGTCTGGTGTGACGTAAAAAAACATGGAAACATTGTTAATACGTTCAGTGCCCGAAACCCGCTAGGACGGCGCTTTCCTTTACAAACTGTTTTTAAACTGTTATCAACTACGAGCTACGCTACGAGGCCGTTGGCACTGAATGTGCTTCATTAATTTCTGTCAATTATTATTACTATTGTGAGCCTGTAGTGTCCCACTACTGGGCAAAGGTCTCCCCCCACTTCTTCCAGTGCTCCCGATTCTGAGTAGTCTCTGGCCATTCTTTTAAAAAGGAGTCTAGCTCGTCTCTCCATAGCCGACGAGGTCTGCCACGTCTCCTTTTCGAGCTGTTAGGCTGCCATTCAGAAGCGAGCTTGGCCCACAGTTCACTCGGAAAGCGACAGACATATGACCAGCCCAGTCCCACTTCAACTTGGCCGACTTTCGAGCTACATCGACTATTTGAGTTTTGTCTATTTCACTTCTATCAATAATAATCTCAAAAAAAATCTTGATGCCTTTACAACTCTATAGTATAGGACCTGCATGCACAAATGAAGCAGTTCGCTTGGTCTTCATTTAGCTGTGCCATTGCTCCAGGTTCGGAAATCGGCGCAAGCCGTCATAGACGCGGAGTCACCGTTCAAAATCGCGGAGATGAACGCACTGGCCGGCACGTGGGACGGCGAGGCGCGCGAAGTCTCCGTGTAAGTTCATATTCAACTTACTTACAGTAGCCGGGAAACTTCTTGCGTTAAATGACAATGACTTCTTACAAATTGCTCTTAAGAGTCCGCAGTAAGCTTGGCTGAATTTCACCTTCCCATACAAACGTAGTTACGCTCTCATTTTAAAATTACGTGTTGGATTGTGACGAAACCTTGCATATACAATGACATGAGGTACATCTATGTCTGTAATTAGTTTATATGGTTCCAGTTTATAAAACAAACTAAATACAGCAAAAACAAGTTTTGTATGAAAAACTTAAATTCGCTGTTTTTTTTACTATGGTATCTGAAGCTACATAAACGAATTACTGACATAGATATACCTCATGTCATTGTATATGCAAAGTTTCGTTACAATCCAACACGTAGTTTTAAAATGAGAGCTTAACTACGTTTGTATGGAGAATCGAGCTTACTGCGGACTCTTAAACATCGTTACTGTACTCTAAACAAAATATACCTAGATGATAAATTGCCCCAGAAAATAATACCATTGCGCATGGTTGAGCTTACAAAACCGTGGTATGCAGCTGGGATTGTTTTTTGCTCATTAGTATTTGCTAGTTTGTACAGAGCAAACGAGAATGAAATCTTGACAATGATAATGACTATGAAATCATTATGAATTAATATTTGTTGCAGACACGCAGTGAGCCTCAAGCAGTTGGACAACGGCGTGAAGATCCCGCCGACAGGTTGGAAGTGCGCCAAGTGCGATCTGACCACCAACTTGTGGCTCAACCTGACCGACGGCACTGTTCTCTGCGGCCGTCGCTTCTTCGACGGCTCTGGAGGCAACGATCACGCGGTAAGAAGCATCATGTTATGATATCATCATCATCATCATATCAGCCGAAAGACGTCCACTCACCCTTACGTGCTTTGTTTTTTTGTCGGGAAAAGTCTTTACTCATCCCGTCTGGTAACCAGGACAGGTTCACGGACTCCCGGGAACCGCCCGGACTACCGTCTTTAGACGGTTTTCACCCCACTTGCTGCCCTTTGTCGGGGTCACAGGAACGCTAGCGCACAGTTCCGCGACTCCGCCAGTGTTTTATTATCACACCTAACCTAACCTGACATAGGTTGCACGACCTTACCAACTTATGATCCAACCTGACCGACGGCACCGTGCGCTCCGGCCCTCGCATCATCGTCTGTCCCAGAGGCAACGATCACGCGGTTAGGAGCTTCATGTTTTAGTGTTATCATACCTAACCTAACCTGACATAGGTTGCACGACCTAACCAACTTATGATCCAACCTGACTTTCGGCACCGTGCGCTGCGGCCGTCGCTTCATCGTCTGTCCCAGAGGCAACGATCACGCGGTTAGGAGCTTCATGTTTTAGTGTTATCATAGCTAACCTCACCTAATAGATTGAAAGTACGACCTGACCCCCAACTTATGTTACGATCCAACCTGACTGATGCCAGCGCCGATGTCTGATGTCGGTTCTTTGACGGCTCGATATTTCGTACTACAGTTTTTTTATTAATGAACCACTAGGTAGTCGCTTGCTTTACAGTGTTACAGCTCTGCTACAGTGGCTTGTGGATCAGGGACTGATCTCTGTTACGGTTTTACCGGTATGAAACCGGTATTATATTACGGTACCGTCTAATTACGCGCGTCGCGCCAATATAACGGTAACGTAATAATTTTGATACCGTTAGCGATTTAAAGGTAACCGATCTTTTTGAATACCGGTTCGAAACTGGTACCTATTACTTACTTTTACAACTTGAACTTACTTACTCTTACACAGACAACTTCTTCCAATAGGAACGAACAAACGAATCAGAAAAGTAGCAGAACATAACCGACAAAGCTGATAGACAAAACGGCAGCGCCGGCGGTTTCGCAACGACGCCAAAATCGAAGTATCGGTAACCTTTAAAAAGCGGTTACAGTACCGAAAAAAATAAAAGTGACCGTTATTATATCGATAGCGAAATATAAAGGTTCCGCTATCGGAACCGCTATTTGAAAACCGATATGACTTCATATCGGTTTTAAAACATACCGGTAATTTTCGGTTATGCAGTCCCTGTTGTGGACTTTAACGTCGATAACCTGATTGTTTTACCAGGTGGAGCACTACCGCGAGACCGGATACCCGCTCGCGGTAAAACTGGGCACCATCACGACGGAGGGCAAGGGGGATGTGTTCTCTTACGCGGAGGACGACATGGTCGAGGACCCTTATCTGGCAGACCATCTCAAGCATTTCGGCATCAACGTGCAGCAGCTACAGAAGGTATTCCATCACTAGTCCAGTTAAGTTCATAACCACACGGACATGAACTCACGCCTCTATTCCCTAAAACGGTAGCGCGCATGGTAAACAACATTTGGTATCGCTGCGATAGGTTATAGTCGACTCAGTCAACATCCACGGGAAGAAAGAGGTTGGTTTTATTCTCTAAGCCAGTGTTTTTCAATCTTTTTCATGCCGCAACCCCCTTACTACCTACAGAAAAAAATATTTCGCGACCTACCCTTTTTTTTTTTTTTTAAGTGGGAGGATAATCCGTTATGGATACCTCCGCACCACGGGGATAGCGCGGAGGTTATGTCGGACTCGCACCGACTAAAAACCCCCCGATGGTCCTCCTCGACGCATTTCGGACGGCTCTGGGATCTCCTACGGAACGCACCAGTGCCGCCCTAGCGTCACACCTCTTCTTGGTCTTACTCTATATTTAGGCGATCGCAGGCCCCAACTGCGACCGTTTGCTACCTCGAGGTTCCCTTTTAGTCGCCTTCTACGACAGGCAGGGAATACCGTAGCCATATTCTACTGCCCGGGCTACAGGGCGCTCGCGACCTACCCTAAAATACTTATAGCATTTTAACTTTAAACATATGAGTAGCCGCGACCCCCTTAGGTTTTGCGACCCCCCTGGGGGTCGCATCCACATTTTGAAAAACACTAAGCAGACCCCAAACATATTGGCATTCTATAAACATAATTGAAATGTGATGGTTTTGATCAGAGATAAAAAAGAATACAGTAGGTATATACTAGAATTCACTTATAGACATTTTTATTTTATTTAAATAATAGGTTTGCGTTTGACCATCGTCTTACTTGATAGAAACTTGAAACAAGGCCTAAGACGGATCACGCTCACCCAGAATATGCCCGCTCACTCCTGCCTCAAACACATCAAATTTGCATGATTCCGGAAATACAGACGCCAGAAGAAAATTCCAAATGTTTGCGCTTCTTCTGTTTTCAATGTATATATTTTTTAGACTGACAAATCGATGGTGGAACTGGAGTTGGAGCTGAACCAGCGCTCCGGGGAGTGGAACACCCTGCAGGAGTCCGGCAGCAGCCTGCAGCCGCTGCACGGGCCCGCGCTCACCGGGCTCAGCAACCTGGGCAACTCGTGCTACATCAACAGCGTGCTGCAGGTACTGTGTACTCATCACATCGATCGATTGCTCTTTCGTCCAAACCAGCGCCTAGACCTGACGTGCGCTTGTTTCTTCCGTAAAATTCGTGATAACTGGATAGAAATTTCGCCCTTATTTGTGTATTCAGTATATGCATTTCCGCGTGCAGTGTAAATATCGATATCTAATTACGTGTGGTTAAATGCAGTGAGTGGTAAATCTCGAACAATAGCGGCCTGCGGCGCCGCACTCCACCTCGCGGAAACGAGACCATCACCATAATTTGCCTCTCGCTCCCCCGTCCGCGACGGTCCTACGCAGGCAGCCCGACCACGCACGAATAACAGTGCTACATGCTACGCCAGCTGTGCCTACGCCGTAGCCTATCAACGTTAACTCTGTAGCGAGTTTGTTATTATAACACAACTTATTCGTGAAATAAAACATTAAGGTAAGAAAATGACTTCTCCTAAGAACTTCGATCTTGAAGTAGCTACCTCCCAGGATGAGTCAACAAACAAAAACAAAGTCTCTCTTCGCTCAAAAAGGAAAAGATTGGAGCCATCCCGGAGCGTCGAAATTTCGGAGTTGCGTGCTGAAATGAAGGAACTATTCAGCACCTCTGCGGCGCAAACCGAAACACAGATGGCCAAGCTATTCCCACTACTTCGCGGAATACAGGAATCAAATACCAAGATTGAGGCCTCCATAAACTTCCTCGCCGAGGAAAATAGCGAACTAAAACAGAAAATTAAATCGTTGGAGGAAGAGTTGAAAATCAAAAATGAACAAATGATTTTGTTAGAAGAGAGGCTTGAAGATAGTTTGAGAATAAGCAGTAACAAGATGGTTGAAATTAAAAATGTTCCCCTGGATGAAAGAGTCTCTCAGGAAACTCTGATCGGAATGGTAAATACCTTATCGAATAATTTAGACTTAGGAGTCTCTGAATCGGACATATGTGACATCTTCAGCTTTAAAGGTAAAACCGATAAGAAGTCAATAATTATCGAGCTTAAATCAACAATTGTCAGGGACAAGATGATCAAGACGGCCAAGTCATACAACATACATAATAAACCGAATAAGCTTCAAGCAACTCACCTCGGCCTGGTCAAAAACCCCGAAACACCTATATATATTGCTGAGCGTTTAACTCCGAAAGCGTCGAGGTTATACTTCTTGGCGAGAGACCTAAAAAGATCGAAGGATTATAAGTATTGCTGGACCTCCTACGGTCGTGTTTTCGTTCGTAAGACTGATAACTCGCCGATAATAGGTATTACTAATGAGCCCCAAGTGCAAAGACTATTTAATTCGTGACTGAGCATTGTAACACTTAACAACTTAACTTCGGATTTCTCTACTGACACCTGTGAATCTTTGCATATCGGACAATTCTCTATGATTGTTTATAAGTTTATTGTGTACTTTTTTCTCGCAAGCAAATGTAAGTACTCTCCCCATATAAAAATATCTCGACAACATAATTACATACATATAAAACATACTATTTTCACACATACATTCACCCAAATAGTAAAATTGCATAGTAAACCTAGCACATCTAATTTAAGACCTAACCATTGCGAATTCAGTTTTAGTGACCTGTTTGTGATGCAATTAAGTAAAAACTACAACGTCGTATACAACTCGGCTTCTTTATCTTTACATAATGCTACAAGCTGACATCTTAAATGAGTTAGACGAGTTGTGCGATAACCATAGTTTTTCATGTGATATAACAGTTCTACCCTCACTTTTGCCCAAAATAAAACCTACTTATTCTATTGTAACTCAAAATATAAGGAGTATATATAAAAACATGGATGACCTCGAAGTAAATCTAACGTTATTTAAACAACAAATAGATATCATTGTTCTTACAGAATGTCGCTTGAACAACGCCAAACCTCTTCCAATAAAATACAACTACTCGTGCTATCATACTACTAAACAAACTACGCAAAATGACGGGGTAGTTGTATATATAAGTAACTCGATCCCGCACAAGGCAAAAGAGGTTATCCTACCCGAAGTGTCATGCTTGCAAATTTCTATTTCTTGTTTTACCATTTTATGCATATATCGCTCTCCATCGATCACAAATACTAGTAACTTTGTAACTACTCTTGATTCTTATTTAAACAATGGGCAGTTGGGAAATAATGTTATAGTCACGGGTGACATCAATATAAATATTTTAGAACAAAATAACTCCACTACAAATTATCTGAATATGCTAGCATCTCACGGGTTGATTCCTACACACAAACTTAACACTCGAATAAACAGCTGCCTGGATCATGTCATTACTAACTTAAACCCTAATTTATTTTTTTCAAAAACTGCAATACTTGATACTACAATAACCGATCATCACATGACATTGTTAAATATTTATTCAATGACTAGAACCTTGCCGTATCATGTCAATAAAACTGTCACAGATTACGTGAGTGCTCTTAGCATGTTTAATGAAAATGACCTTACTGTACTACTTAATATAAAAGATCCCAATATACTTACTAATAAATTAATCTTTTATTTACAAAATTCTATTGCGGCTAATACTAAAATTATTAAAATTCCCTGCAGTAAACGTACATTAAAACCCTGGATTACCCCTGGTGTGTTAAAATGTATCCAACACAGAAACAAACTACAACGTAACTTACGATATGATCCTACAAATGAAATATTACTGATTACTTATCGGTGCTACAGAAACTATTGTAATAACTTAGTCAGAAAGCTAAAACAGAAGTTTGAGCGTGAGCTTCTGAATAAGGCGAAAAATAATAATAAAAGCTTATGGTATGCAATTAAAAACATAACTAACCTGAACAAACCAAAGTGTAAAAATAATGACTTGATAAACCTAACAAATTCTCCCATTTCTTCAGCTAATTTAGCTAACGAGCACTTTGCTACCATTGGTCAACACTTGGCGGATAAAATTGCACCTCTGACAATTAATAATACCAGTTTAACAACCTACTTAAATACCTTACCTTCACGCCCATCATCAATTGGTATAATAGAGCCAGATCTGGGAGAAATTGAGACAATAATTCTAAACTTGAAAACTAAATCTGCTTCTGGCTGGGACAACATTCCTGCTACATTTATAAAAGAAGCAAAAAATGAATTAATCCCAATTATTGGCCACTTAAGCTCACTTTGTTTCTCACTAGGTATTTTTCCTGACGCGCTCAAGCGGGCTGTTATTCACCCGGTTTATAAGGATGGTGACAGAACTGACCTCAACAACTATAGGCCTATATCGGTGCTTTCCACGATTTCCAAAATAATGGAAAAATTAATAAACAATAGAATAATTAAATATCTAAATAAATATAACCTTTTATCACCTCGTCAGTTCGGTTTCCGTGAAGGTAAAAACACAGAAGAGGCCGTGCTTGAACTAACAAATTCCATTACTAAACATTTAGAGTGTAAAAAAAAAACTTTGTGTATATTTCTTGATATAAAAAAAGCTTTCGACACTGTCTCTGTCCCCATCCTTATCCGTAAACTTGATACTCTGGGAATTCGTGGTCAGTTTCGGGACTTAATATCTAGTTACCTGAATAATAGAACGCAACGCGTTAAATTGAACAACGACGTATATAGCGTAGACACTCACTCCACCCACTTTGGCGTACCGCAAGGAAGTGTCTTAGGTCCTACGCTTTTTCTGACCTACATAAATGATCTAACCAATATTCAACTTAATAATGGGTTAGTGATTTCTTATGCTGACGATACTGCGCTACTGTTTCACGGAGACAGCTGGCAGGAAGTATACGATTGTGCTGAAGTTGGACTATCCAAAGTGATCACATGGCTTCAAACCAACTTACTTTCATTAAATATAAGTAAAACAAATTATATTACATTCTCAATGCGAAGTGCGTCTCAACCGGATAAACAAAAACATACTTTAACTGCCCACTACTGCGTCATCCAACCGACAAATGATTGCTCATGCTCCACTCTCAACCATGTTACCTCTACTAAATACTTAGGAATCCATATTGATCAACTACTTTCTTGGAATCAACAAAATGAAGTTACCGCAAGTCGTATAAGGAAACTTATATGGCTATTTAAATATCTTAGGCACATAACAGATAAGGAACTATTAATATATATCTATAAAACCCTTGTTCAGTCTATATTACTTTATTGTCTACCTATATGGGGAGGTACTCATAAAAACAAACTCATGGCTCTTGAACGGGCCCAACGTTCCATTCTTAAAGTACTTTTCGGTAAAACTATAAGATACAGCACTATTAATGTGTACCGAGATGCTGATGTACTTACTGTTAGACAACTATTCATCCTTAATTGTATCCTTAAAATCCATAAAACTGTAAAAATTGATGACAATTTATTAAAAAAACGTAAACTGTACACGGTAATTAACCTTCCAACCCCAGTTAGGACCTCCTTCGCACGAAGGCAATTTTATGTTCTATCTATTAACTTGTATAACAAAGTAAATAGAATGTTGAATATCTACACAAAAAGTTCTACAGAGTGTAAAATCGTTCTTACAACTTGGTTAAAGGAGAAAAGTTATAACGAAACTGAATTACTATTGAAATAATCTCTAATTGTATGTAAATGTGTGTAAATTTTGACTAACCGTGAAGTTGAACTTATTCTAAGATAGATATCCTAGACTAGGTTCAACTTTATGTCTACTAAAATCAATACCCCTGTTAGGTTAAATCAGGCTTCACTTCCTATATACCTCTGTTATTAGTCCAGTCAATGAACTGACAACTTGTATGGAAAAATGACAATTTTGGAAATGATTTATAATGTAAGTATCTTTATAAGTAATAGGTACATTGTTTATTTTTTATTACCATTGCACGAGAGAGCGAATACCTCCTAACACAAGTTTTTATAACTTAAAAGGAGGGTTCGGCACCATATGAAACAACTGTGTTAAAAAAATAAATAATTTTGAATTTTTGAATTTTTTTTTTGAATCGATGGTGGAACTGGAGTTGGAGCTGATTCGGCAAAACTCTAAATCAGGTTTCGTCGTGAGTTTACGACCTTTTACCGGCAATTGACGCCATTTGCCCCCGTCACCGGCAAGCTAAAGGCACGGGATAAATAATAGTTGGTACACTAAGTAGTCACTTCAGAAGGTCCTCTGTCCAACGAAACCAATGTTAACAGCTACTGGAATCTCAAATCATACTAAGTGTTCAAAACGCCTTTAGGGGGTTTGATGCCTCACGTTACGTGGGTCATATGGTACCACCTAAAAACTAGCCTCTTAAATTCGTGTCGCGTCAAGACGAGCAGTTAACAATCAACAGTTAAAGTCAAGGGTCAAGTTAATGTCGCCCGCTGTGTCCTCGTGTAGGCCTGCAGAGGATCCTCATTTCTCAGGGATCCAAACCCGACATAAAATTCCCAATCGTGCTTAGCGCGTACAAAATACCAATATCTGAACCTCCAACTGGGTTTTCAAACAATTAAATCAACAAACCTCTAACAGCCCCGCAGCTAGCGACGTTAGGTTACATTTCTCAAGGTCACATCCGCATGGCACCCAAACCAATAGACAAGTGTCACATTGACAGGTGTCACTCATTACAAGCTTTTATTTACTTTCACCTGTCCCGTTGTCTGTCTGTAATCAAATCTTGCGACTTATATTTCCTCTCATACATGAGAGGAGGCCTGTGCCCAGCAGTGGGACGTATACAGGCTGATGATGAACTTAAATTTGACCCACTTCCCGGTGACCAATTCAGCTGAAATTTTGGGTGTAAGTATAGTTTGGATGTCAATTCATTATTATGGTACCATCGAGCTGATCTGATAATGGAGAAAGAAGGTGGCCATGGGAATTCAGTACTTAGCCGACGTAACCCCGTTGAGTTTGGGCTCGTTAGAATCGTCTCAATGAGTAGTTTATGATGGTATACAGAAAAGGTCGGCAATAAAAGCTTGTACCAATTTTTTTGCCAGAAACTTTTTTACTTTTTAATTCTAAGGACCCACTGACGGGTCCGAACACTATGACAGTGACAAAACTCGATATATAATAGGCAAGAGGAGCAGACCTGTATAGGTGGGTCATTGTCAGATTTAGGTTCGCGTCTCTTCAGTGGACATTGTCAAAGTTAAGGGCTATAAAGCCTAATTTTTGGTTGAACAGAATCCGCATAAACGGCGTCGCTTCTTCTATAACTCTATGCGATGAAAACACATTATATATAAACATAAGCCCTTAACTATTGACCACTGGAAAGACGATTTTTGTTTTACTGACTGACAATGACCCAGGTATACTGTCCATATAGACGGTTAAGTGAACACGATGTGACCGTAGTGTTTGTTGGCAGGTGATATTCCGCATGCCAGACTTCGTGCGGCGCTTCGTCGAGGGCGCGCCCGAGATCTTCGCCACCTTCCCCGAGGACCCGGTCAATGATTTCAACGTACAGACGTGAGTGGTTTTCTCTTTCCAACCAAAAGTGCGGTAAACACCGCTCCGCACGACGAAGTAGAGCCAATGCCTTAACGCGGATCTGTGCTTGCACCTGTTCATGGCTTTAATTAGCTTTTCATCACACTTGCTCATAAAGAGCTACACAATTCGCAGGCATACAGATCTATAATTGCCAAAATTACGCCCATGGGCATAATGTTTTTTTTTTCTTAGATTGTATCTGTCGCTCAACATCAGTTATAAAGCAAGGAGGACTCAAATACGATATTTGAATACCTATTGTGACGTTACTATATTGCGTTTTTTTAGCATTAGAAAGAAGGATATAAGCACGAACGACGAGGTCTTTTATATAAGACAATTTATACCACACAACTGCCCACACGTATTACGTCCTCTCTTAAGCCAGGTTTAGACGAAACCAGCGCTGGATTGTTATTGTATGTAAAGCACTGGCTGCCAGCACTGGCGGGAATAGAGCGCCGGCCTATTTTTCAAGCAAGTGAGCCAGCACTGGCTTCGGCTAAACTAGCTTAACGTGACGTGTATATTTCAGCGCTAAGCTGGGCGTGGGGCTGGTGTCCGGGCGCTACTCGCGGCCCGGCGACACGGACGGCTCGCAGCCCGGCGTGGCGTGCCACATGTTCCGCAACCTGGTGGGCCGCGACCACCCCGACTTCCAGTCCAAGCGGCAACAGGACGCGCACGAGTTCTACCTGCACCTGCTCACACTGCTACAGGTACATGTCGACACACGTAAAAAGACCTCTGGCGGCCATACATTTTATATGGCGCGCAGAGCTCTTTTTACACCTGTAGCTAGGCTTGGCTGCCGTTTCCAGTAGTACCACACTTACAGTAGTACCACAAATATAAGTTACAATTTAATATAGGAGTCCGCAGTAATCTCGGCCGAATTTCACCTTCCCATACAAACGTATTTACGCTCTCATTTTAAAACTACGCGTTGGATTGTGACGAAACTTTGCTTATACAATGCCATGAAGTATATCTATGTCTGTAATTAGTTATTATGGTTACAGTTTATAAATCAAACAAATTACAGCAAAAACAAGTTTTGTATAAAAAAACGTTGATTCGCTGTAAATATTTTACTATGGTAACTGAAGCTTCATAAAGTAATTACAGACATAGATATACTTCATGTCATTGTACATGCAAAGTTTCGTTACAATCCAACAAGAAGTTTTAAAATGAGAGCGTAACTTTTAGCGCGTAGCGTAGCGTTTGTATGGAGAATCGAGCTTACTGCAGACTCTTAATCTGTACGTAAGCTGGTACAACCCGCCCTTGACCCCAGGAAAATTACGTTTTTTTTCAAACATTAATTTATAACAGCGTTTTTTTTGTTTGTTTAATTTTAAAATATTATTCTAAGATGCCTTATCCAAGAATCCACCAAAATTCCATCGGGAAGTAAATATATAAAAATAAATGACACATCCATTATGTTTGTTGTGTGATTTATTTATTATTCTTGAAGAGCTCCTGTAAATTAACCAAAACAAAAATTAAAATATCTATTAATATTTTTCCTCTTTTTTCAGGAATTGGTTAAATATCGATTTTTTTGATGACTAATATTTTGGTGGATTTTGAGTCTACGTAATTACTAAAGTGATAATATATCAGTTACACGCAAAAAAGCTGCTGTTATGAATTATTTCCAAATTTGCATTTTTTTCCATACTAATGAAAATAAAGTGCTTGGGCTACTTATTGTAAAATTTTCCCATTGATTGGCAATTAGATTTCAATTTTGCAATTGAATGCAACACTGTTTGAACATTATATTTTGTGTCTAGTTTCCATACAGGGTTCCAACAGCTTTCACAGAGTTCTATTCTACTTAACCCTTCGAATGCACCAATATATACAGTAGTACCATAAATATAAGTTACAACGCATCTGCGCTGAAAGCATTTTTGAAATATTTTAACCAATCATAAGGCAGCGCGTTTGCGCGGGGAAAATCTTCAACGCCCATTGGCCAAAATTTAGCGCGAGACGCCGGCCGCTCCGGCGCCCGCCATTTTGTCTCGCGCCGTGAGCGGGACAGTACGACAGCACGAGTCCATTGCATATTGTACCTTCCTTACAGTGCGACAAGGCCTTTATTCGTAATCCGGGGCGTTTCGCCATGATGCTCGGTCCTCTGCTTCTTTGACTCACCCCTCGGAGAGATTGTCTCGTCGAGCCGAGCCCTTTTAGAAGAGGGCCGAGCCTCCTGGCTACTCCCCCCTTTGGTTGCCCTCTTGTTGTCCCTACCCCTGCTCCCCTTCGGGACGGTACGGCCTGCTACTGGGGGTCCAGCGGCTGCCTGCGCCGGTCCTTTTTGGGGGGCACCCTGGCTAAGCAGGGGTGCCGGGGTTGTATTGCTACGGTCGCCTTGTCGGTCTTCTCTTGCCTTGCGCCGTTGTTTTTTGTTTTTCTTGTGGAACCCTGCGGTACTAGGGGGTTGGGTCGGTTGGGGTACCGCCCGCTTGGCGCGTTTCGCCTTCCCGTATTGTACCGGCAGGGACCATCCAGCATTCAGCCGTGCTATGGCTGGGTCAGAGTCGGGTTCCACCATGGCTGTAAGCTCCGGGTTGCTGGATTTCTCCCGCTCCGGAACTACCTCCATGGTGGCGCCCTGTACCTGGGGCGGGGTACGGCCTTTAGCCAGTACCGGGCCCGTGTTATGTTTCGGGTGATTGGTGGGCTGCCCGGTCGCCGGTTTCCAAGCGGCCTTCCTGCGCCATGCACCCGTGCCTTTCCTGTGCTTCGGTACTGTGTATACAGCGCCGCCGCCAGGTTGCATGTCGTTGCCCTGGGTTGCTTTCGCCTCCCTAAAGGCACGAGATGTAGAGGGAGGTACTGGTATGCCAGCGCCTTCACCTTGCCTTATTTTGTCTGCGGTGTCAGGTACAGCGGGTGCTGCGCCGTCTACCGCTTCTTTGGTGTTTTGGGATCTTGGAGTATCCATGTTTTGGTGTATTTTGTTTTCACCTCTCGAGCTTCCCACCCTCCGTGGAGCCCGCACCTTTGGGGATGTCCGTTAGGACACCAGGAATACCCGAGAGGTATAGATAGGGTGAGGTGTTGCCCATGCGCGACATCAGGTGCTGCAGACGGGTGGCTGGGACAGACGATCCCATCTGCCCCAGTTGTTCCACCAGCCCTCGCTCCGTCAGCATGGCCGAGCCCCAGTGTTCTCCCAGAGAACACCCTCCACCCATCTCGCCTGCGGACCGTACCACCTCGACCGTACGGGACGCGTGTCCATTTCCCTGTGGTGGCTAGTCACAGGGCTACCGTTTTTACCTGAAATCAGGTCCGAAGAGGGCGTGTTGCGTCCCAGGAGTAACTAATCCCGACTCCTGGTCGGCTCAACCCACCAGGCTTCCGCCATCCTGGTTTTCGGCGCTCGACTGCGCAGGACTAGCGCAGGTAGGTGAGAGTAGTCCACCGAGGTCGCCTACACCCTCGGCAGAGCCGTGGAAATAAATTTCCGAGGAGGGGAGTTTGGAGGGGGGTTTGGGGGAAGTGTGTGAGGGGGGGCTTGTTTGGAATGTGACAGGAGAGGGAAGGAGAGTTTGGGAACACGGGATCGGGGTTTGGGATTACCCGGCTGGTGGGGCGGCTCCAGCTGGGTATAGCCCTTCTTACTTAGCTACTGGCGATCTGGGGTAGATGGTGGGAGTGCAGCGCCCTTATGATCACCAGCATTACCAGGGTGCACGGTCCACTCCATTAAGAAGCAGACTCACCACTGACCTGCGGCGGGAGAGTCAGTGGCGACGTGGACGTGTAAGACGGACTTAGGTGAGTGTGTCTTGCAACTCAGCGCTGCACACCTGAGTGCATAACATACTCACCCCTTGCACCCCAGTGTGCCCACGGTTTGCTGAATATCCAAAAAAAAATCCTTGGTAGTATTTTTTTTCTTACACAAGTACTTTATCACGGCACTAACTAATTTTTTCCATAATGGGACGTTTTAGTCGACTTATTTCGAAAAATATTGATTTACCATGTAACGGCGGGAACAATTCGAATGAAGCCAACTGTCAAATATTACGTTATAATGACAGTTCAAAATAAAAAAAAACCTCATTTAAAAACTTTTTATAAACAGCCAGTTCTAAGGACTTTTTGATTCACCCTCGTTAGGATGTCAATTGTTTATTAGTGCGATGATTTTCAATATTTCGACTTGTCCGCTAAATCGGTCAAACTTTTATTAACATTTTAAAATGCTGTATGTCAATGTGATTGTTTTGTCGGACGCGGTTTAACATTATGTCCCCACAGCGCAACAGCCGGCACAGGCCGAACCCGGCGGACTGCCTGCAGTTCACGGTGGAGGAGCGCGTGCGCTGCGGCGCCTCGGGCTCCGTGCGCTACACGCGGCGCCCCGAGCATCACCTGCCGCTCCCCGTCCCGCTCGCACGCGCCAGCAACCAGGCGGAGGTGCGCGAGTACGAGGCGCGCCGCGCCGCCGCCGAGGCCGCCAACCAGCGTCTGTGAGTACAAGAGAACGGAGCGTGGCCTGAAGCTTCCACATATGAAGCTAGAAGTTGTGGCCGAGCCGTCACGGTTGCATCAGGCCGGTAAAACTTTGATATGGCGCCTGGCGGATTTTAACAAATGTTAGTTGCGATTATCGATGGTTTTAACGATCGATCCTTAGTACGAGTAACGATCACTATGCGTCATGCGTTTGCGATAGGCGTTGTCAATAAAGTGACTTACAAAGTCAACATAACCGTGAATCCATCCCATGACTTCCGCGCTTTACTCGCAAATATTATAAATTGTACTGGGTATATAGCCGAATTACATGTGTCAGTTTACCCCAGTTGCGTGCACAGAGATTTGAGATTGGGTAGGCAAAAAAAAACCTAAGTACTAACTTAACAAGTTTCCATAAATTTGCAATGGGCGCAACCCATAAGCCAACGAATCATATTGTTTCGGATTGAATTTGCGATTTACTTTACCACTTGTTTGTGTTAACTGCAATTTCGGTGTACATCGGCCTTTTTCGATCACCTCTTTTTTCTTGCAAAAAGAAAGCTTTGAAAAAACATCATTTTTAATAGTCTGTACACACACCCGGGTAAGTAATACGAGGTATAACAACTTATCATATAACGGTCATAATATATACGCTCACTGTGTATAAGTTTGTATAGTATAACGTTCATTGCACATAACGAACGAAAGGTATAATGTCAAAATATATAATTTCGTAAAGTATAACGTACTTTAGATATAATATCAATTGATATATCGATTAAAGCGTATAATATGCATAACACCTAAGGTTTATAACATATATTATTCAATTTATCTAACATCAAAAAATATAATGCTCGTATAGTATAATCGCCTTCAGTTATTTTGGCATCATCGCTTGAATCAGATCATTGATAATGTGAAACCTGGTTTTTATCACTTTGCACTGGAGCTTCTACAGGAGAGTATTAAAATTATGGGGGATATAGAAAAATTAAAAAATGGTGAACTGGCTTTTAAGCGTCAAATAATGTATATAGAACAGGAGCGCAATATCGATAATATAGTAAATAAAAAATGAGCATATACTGAAAATGTGAATTTCTTAGAGCGATACCGTCAAATTTGAGTTAAAAAAAAAACATTAAACGTTTGTAAGATTGAAATTAAATTTTGATATCACGCCAATTATTGTAACCTAACCTTCCTAACCGCCAGCGTGTCGACGCCACCCCGCTTCGCGGGGTGTCTATTTCCGCTGTAAGGGACACAAGGCAACCCTAACCTAACCTGCAGGTAATACCATTGTTAAGAGTATTTGTTGTTTTTAACTGCGTGGGGCTTTGCCCCCCGAGCCTCCTTTGTGGCAGGCTCCGCCCCCCCGTGCCCCCTTTTCCTGGCTACCCTAACCTAATTGTCTGTATTATAATCCTTATACGAAAATATACTATGCGTTATGATCGTAATACGTTATGTATGTTATACGAAAAGATATTATATGTTATGATCGTTATATGTTATGTATGTTATACGAAATTAAATTAGTCAATTTGAGTGTTATAGAAAAAAACGTTATGTAATATGATTATTATGGCAATTGACCGTTATTCCTTATAAAAGTATTGGTATTGTTGTTATAGCTAACGTTCATTATATCTTGTGAACGTTATTAATATGAAATTATATATATTGTTGTTATATCTCGTGGGACGCACCCCACACACCCACCATACAACTTTCACAATTTAAAATATCCATTTTTTTCACTAATCACAATTATTTGCCGGCCGGCAACGGTTATCTCACCAAAACAAACAAATAAAATATTGGCGGCCGAATAAAACATGTAAATACACTTTCCCAAATACACTAACGTAGTTACGCATAAAAGAATGATCTCGTATTTACACTAAATTACCATAAAAAATGCTACTTTTTAAAATAGTTAGGTAATCATCGCATCGGAACTATTCGGAAACCTTCGGGCGTCATCGTTTCGGATTGGTTCGAAAGACACTGCCTTTCTGCGTCTAATTGTGTGCGATACTTGTATCATTGTGTGCTCGTATTTATAGGAAGACCCACTACAGTGTAACCGCGAAAGTCGCGAAACTACGTCTCACGGAGACGCGCACATAGAAAGGTTTAGACGGAAATGTTTTCTGTCTTTGCCGTGCAAGGCACGCAGCGGCGCTAATGCCGCGTGGTGTACTGTAAACTTCGATACCATAGATGATGACTATTGAGTCTATCGATGACAATGATCAACCGGTAGATGGGGTGCTTATTAATTTTTAGAATAATGGATTACTAATAGTACGATCAAGTATAATTTAAATTAAGTAGTTTAAAAGGACAGGTATCGGAATTATAGTAAGGTAGGCAGTGTATTTTTGTCTTTATGAAGTGCACGCCACTGCTTCACCCAATCATTTCTAAAGGCACCGTAGGTCTAAATCAAACTGTCAAGTATTAGTTCGCTCGCATTGCACTTTAAATGAGTCCCAATTTATAAACCGTGACTGTGCATAAATTTCTATAACGCTTATGTTGGTCCAGGGACCCATCGACCGTAGTGCGGCCACACATCCCATTCTCCGCGTGCCTGGAGAGCTTCATGAAAGAAGAGACCGTTGAGCAGTTCTTCAGCAGCGCTGTCAACGAGAAAGTTACTGCTTACAAGTAAGTTCACACTCGGGTCTACAAAAAACTGTGCATTGTTCGAATAGAGTAGACATAACATAATTTAAATTTGTAACAAACGAAAAAAATAGTCACACCTACACACAAAAGGGATCTTACTTGAGTTTTTAAGCTATCACTGAATATAATCCTGGTCACGGCACCAAATGTAGAAAGTTGTAATCGCCTCTCGAAAATGTCGTAATAAATATATAAAGTAGAGTAAATAAAACATTTGATTGAGATAGCTACGCATGCACGGTAGCATGACGACTAATAGTTTGCCATCTTTACTTGTCCTTGCCATCATCGTCTTTTTTGACTGTCTGGAACCAGTACAAACTATATTTTACACGGCTTCACGAATTTTGTCCTAAGATTCGTCTTCGTAAGGGTAACATGATCTATAATACATTCGTTGAAAGCGTCGCGTTAAAAGAAAACGCTTTGTAAAACCCCAACCATTTTAAAGTGAGTTTTTGTAGGACGACACGTCTGGCCACGTTCCCCGACTACCTGCTGATTCAACTGAAGAAGTTCACCATCAAGGAGGACTGGACGCCCGCCAAACTTGACGTCGCTGTCGACATGCCTTGGGAGGTGAGACATTTTATGTAATACCACAGTAGGGCCTTGGTAATCCGGACTCCGCTAGTTCTGTGATCGCTGTAATCCGGCCGGGCAATGGGCGTCGCGGGGGAGCCGGGCGGGTTTAGGTGCGGGCTGCCTTGAGCCAATGCGTCGTCAGTCTTTTGTTTATCGCCTTTCGTGTAGTATGTAGGGATACTATAATCCGGACGCCTCGATAATCCGGAAAAGGTCTTGTTTTTGCCTCTCCGAATTATTATAATATGGATTTCTCAAGGGTCAGACACATCTTTGAGGGTTTCGTCACTCTAGCGGTACCTGGGCTGGCCCACTGGGCGTTCTTTTTCCATTGGGCCGACCCCACATACGCTCTCTTCACTGCACTATCGTCTCGTATCCTCTCCAGCACGGCTATCACGAGACGGCGCGCGAGCTCTCTCGATTTTTCTCGCACTATCCGTCTCATTCTTATAAGGACAGTTAGAAAGAGAGCTATAGTGCGAGAAAAATCGAGAGAGCTCGCGCACCGTCTCGTGATAGCCGCGCTGGTACTACATATACCACAGTTGGGGAAGTTTTATTACCGGCGCGGGGCCCCGTTTCGCAAAGCAACAAATTATAATTAAACTGGCTAAACTGTGGCAGCACCAGACGCTCGACCAATAATGATTGGCTATTTCAACAGTGTTGCGGGTTAGGACACGCAGTTATAGCTGCATGAAACGGGCATCTGAAGAAATAGCAACCAATTGAACTGTAAATGTCGAAATCGGCATTGAGATTTTTATTGTTATGTCAATAGATGAGGTCATCATTGTCAAAGTTTGGTACTGGTACTAAAGAGCAAGGTTTTTGTTGACAATAAAAGATATTTGTTGTAAATAAAGTTGTGTATGAGACTTCCTAAAATTATATAAGCATACATATTTATATGTATAGTAGCCTACTATTCTGAGATTGCCTACTATTAGTAGGCAATCTCAGAATTTCCAAAAAAAATGTTTTCGCCTGTGTGTGTAGAATGGACTTTGTAGGGGATTATAGGCTATATTACTAAGTTATATTTATATCCTGCAGGTATTCCTGCGTTTTTGCAATACGCGGGCTAAGCCTTGCGGGCAGCAAGTCTGCAATAGAATAGAGACATGAGTGTACGTTTGTAACCATGCGTTTGTGTTTGTCTACAGGTGGACCTAGGATGCCTGCGCGGGCGCGGGCTACAACCGGGAGAGACGGCGCTGCCCGAGGCGGCGCCCGACGCGCCGGCGCCCAGCTACGACGAGGCGCTCCTAGCGCAGCTGGTACGTGTGGAGGGAGAAACCTTAAGGGGATGCCTTGATTTGAGTCGAACATGCCCCGTAGACAGAGACACGCTGATGCCTTCCGCGCACGAGAAAATGAGATGTAGCTCTCTTCGGGAATCGCTGTTTTGGTAGTAAATACCGGTGAATAGTACAGCAACTAGAGACTCCGCACCGTGCCTCCCACGCGAAAATTGACAATTGATGGTAGAACCTTTTATTGCACGTATTCCAATTTGACGAATTACGCGTTTGTAAGGGTAGCCACAGCGGGATGAAATTTCATGGGAGAGGGATGGCAATTGTGCATATCATTAATCACATCATACAAAACTCGAAAAACAAATGCCATCCGATTTCAATGATTTTAAGTGCATTTTTCCTAAGTTCTCTTCCACCACCATTTTTTCCGGCTTCCAACTCTGACGGCTCGATATCCGCCCTGCCGGGACGGATGGCATTTTTTTTCAGTGTCTGTATGTGATGAAGAACACGCATGCCAATTTTCAAGCGGTTGCCTGTAATTTTTTTATTTTATTGTTCTTCGCTTGCTTACTCGGCTCCGGTCGCACTTGGAGGGATGGCTTAAAAATTTCATTATATAAACAGCGTATACACTTTCAGGCTACCGCGTTTCAATCGGTTGCCTTGCGACAATTTTTTTTTACCACCCGCCTCCTATTTCCGAACCAGTCACAGTTGGGTCAATTAGGGTTGCACAGGGCTGCCTCTCCGACATTAAATTACGCGTCATTGCTGTAACCATGATATTATTTAGATACACCGTGCGAGAGATAGAGGCCAGAGGCAAAGAATCGAGAGCGGGCTGCTTTACGTCTTCATAGTTTCGTTTCCATATAATCTAGACACTTTGAATTCCAAGTAGAAATAATCTACACTAATATTATAAAGAGGAAAGATTTGATTGTTTGTATTGAATAGGCTCCGAAACTACTGGACCGATTTGAAAAAATCTTTTACCATTAAAAGCCGACATTATCTCTGTAGGCTACTTTTTACCGCGGGAAAATGCTTCATTCCTACGGGAAAACGGGTAATCCGTGCTAAGCCGGGCCGGCTAGTGCTGTGCAAGTATAACCAACACATGAGCTTTGGGCAACGGTACGGGAACGTGTACGGTGTTGCCCGAATTTCAGGACCATAGGGCAGAAAGAATATCTCGATAGCCTAAGCTCCCTCTTCCAGCTTTGTGATAGATAGAGCTAAGTGGAAGTGCAAAAGATGCATAAGTTATGTATGAGCATATTCCTAGATTATTACTAATCTCGCGTTTAGCTACCCCTAATAGTCGGGCCAATTTAATCGTGTGAATCAGCACGGCTATCACGCGACAGCGCGCGAGCTCTCTCCATTTTTCTCCCACTATCCGTCTCTCTCTTATTAGAACACTTAAAACAAGAGGTATAGTGCGAGAAAAATCGAAAGTATGTCGCGGACGTTCCATGATAGACAAGGTTCAATATAGATTTTTAAACCCACGTTTTTTTTTAAATTACATCTCACAATAGAACCAATCGATTGATTATTAATGTTTTCTGAAATCCATACTTAATATTATAAATGCGAAAGTGTGTCTGTCTGTCTGTTACCTCCTCACACTTAAACCGCTTAACCGAATTGGGTGAAATTTTGTGTAGAGACAGTTTGAGTCCCGGGGAAGGATATAGGATAGTTTTTATCCCCGAAATCATCCCCTAAGGGGGTAAAAGTTTGTATGGACCTGCGATGTAAACAAGTTCCACGCGGACGGTCGCGGGCAGAAGCTATTGAATAAGCATAATTGTTTTCCATAAGTGCCTTGCTCAGACCAAGAAAAAAAGACAGACGGAGCGTTACGAACAGTCAAGTGAAGCCAAACCACATGCAAACAAAACCAAGCTACTTCAAGTTTAGCACACGCTCACGCACACATATATAAACAAAATTGCACAAAACTCTTCAGCACGTGTCGCAATGCTGTCAAGATCATTTATTTCGAGTTTTGTGCGATTTAATTTGTTTAGCGTGTGCTAAACTTATGGGGCTTGGTTGAAAACCGGTTGGCTTCACTAGACTGTTCGTAACGCTCCGTCTGTATATTTTCTTGGTCTGAGGTGCCTTTTTCCTTTTTGAAACTTGTGTGTTTCATAATCTGCAGCTAGACATGGGTTTCCCGCTGGAGGCGTGCAAGCGCGCGCTGTACTTCACGAACAACGCGGGCATGGAGGCCGCCACCAACTGGCTCATGGAGCACATGACCGACTGGGACTTCGCCAATAAGTTCGAGCCCCCCGGCGCGCAGCCCGGTAACTTCCTTCTTACTAATATTGTGCATCTAATAAAATTAAAACTGCTCCAAATACAGATTTCTACTGCTTCCTATGATGTTCCGCATCTTACGCGACAAGAAAGGGACCCACGCGGTGCTTGCCGCGCGCGTGATCAGTATTTTCGTCATTACTAATTTGTCAATAAGAATCTTCATTTCGTTTCTATAATCAGACGATTCGCCGTATTCGCTATAGGTGATGCGTTAGGTTTTCAACGATTGTATATCAGTCTCAACATGTTCAAGTACTAAGGGACCCTAAAGACGTTGCTTATTTATATTTTTGAGTGTTTTGCCCCAAAATCCGCATCATAGACGATGGCGACAATCTTAAGACACCTTATGCACTTCTATGTGCATTGTAATAAGGTTCAATATAAATACAGGATGGTCCGTTAACTGTGTTGGCGTTATTGCTCGTCTTGTTATCTAATTAGATATAGTGTACAAACACTAAATCTAATTAGATAACAAGTGAAACAAATGTACTTTCTTGATTGTTTCATGTTGTGCTAATGTTAGTACCGTAAATATAGTTCAACGAGCGTACGTATACAACTACGTATACGTACGCTCATCTAGGTCATCAGGTATCGACGGCAGGTATTAAGCCGCTCGAGGACAAAGTAAATGCCATAGTCAACTATCCGAAACCGGAAACGATCGAAGGGCTCCGCAGATTTTTAGGAATGCTCAATTTCTATAGAGGGCATATTCCGGATGCAGCTGTGAGACAAGCGGAACTAGATAAGTATTTGGTTAACGCCAAAAAAAGGGATAAGTCCAAGGTCGCGTGGACGTCAAAGGCGGAAGAAGCATTTGCGCAGTGTAAAGCAGGTCTTCAACAGGCCGCTACACTCGCACATCCAAAGCCTGACGCCGTTTTAGCCCTAATGTGTGACGCATCTGACACCGCTGTGGGTAGTGCGCTTCAACAAAGGGTAAATAACACTTGGGAACCCTTAGGCTTTTTCTCAAAAAAGTTGTCTCCGGCTCAGGTGAAATACAGCACCTACGATCGTGAGCTACTTGCACTATATTTGTCGGTTAGATATTTCCGTAAGTCATTCGAGGGTCGACAGTTGACCTTGTATACCGATCATAAGCCCTTATGTACAGTATTCAACAAGGTAGGCGATGACAACAAGGAAAGCCCTAGACGCGCAAGGCAACTCCTGTTTATTAGCGAGTTTACCACAGACTTACGTCACATTAGCGGAAAAGACAATATAGTCGCAGATACGCTCTCACGAGTAGAAGTTATAGAATGTCCTACTATCATAGATTTCTCAGAATTAGCTAGTGCTCAGTATAAAGATGAATATGCATTAGGAATGTCGCATTCGGATCATATAAACAACACAAGTAAATTGCAACTATACGCTACAAGTATACGTAGCGTACGTAAACAAATAGAGCGTACGTACGTTACAACAAGGCAGCGCGTTTGCGCGGGTAAAATCTTCAACGCCCATTGGCCAAAATTTAGCGCGCGACGCCGGCAGCTCCGGCGCCCGCCATTTTGTCTGGCGCCGTGAGCGGGAAAGCACGAGTTCACCTGTCATTGCATATTGTACCTTACGTTTAGAAATAGTTATACGTTCGATTTAATTCGGTACGTGTCAGCACTCGTCGGCGTGGACGAAGATTGTCGATGTAACTTATATTTGTAGTACTACTGTGCCTGTAGTAAAAGACCACCAAAGGTGCTGCCTATCCAACTCCTGCTGTGTTGGGCTGGTTACGTTGGCCTATATAACATCAATCCATGTCATGTCATAGATGCCAACAATTTTCATTCCATAGTCTATTTTTTTTAATTTTCGTCCAAAAAACAGTTCCTCCCCCTGCAACAAGCTTCAGTTCTTAATTTAATATCGTTGTCCAAGACACGGTTCCCCGCAGATACACTAACATGGACTGCGCTTCACTCATCCACATTTAACCGCTTGAACGACACGCATGCCTAAAAAAACTCGCGATTTTCAACTCTGCCGCAATGCGTAAACGTGTTGTACTTTACACTGTATGTGTTGTCATCTATAGACGATTCTGGCGATCAAGAGGTTAACGTTTGTGTAACATTTTCCAGCAGTCACAGTGAACCTGGACGAAGCAAGCGTGGAACAGATCGTGAACATGGGCTTCACGCGCGAGCAGGCGGGCAAGGCGCTGACCGCCACCGCGGGCGACGTGGGCCGCGCGGTCGACTGGATCTTCAGCCGCGCGGCCGAGGTGGACGCGTGGGACCAGCCCGAGGCACAGGCGCCCGCGCGCCTGCGCCGCCTGCGCCGCCTGCTCAGGGCGCCAGAGATGGACCGGAGAGTGAGTATACATGGAGTATGGACATTGGTTCACGCGCGAGCAGGCGGGCAAGGCGCTGACCGCCACCGCGGGCGACGTGGGCCGCGCGGTCGACTGGATCTTCAGCCGCGCGGCCGAGGTGGACGCGTGGGACCAGCCCGAGGCACAGGCGCCCGCGCCGCCTGCGCCGCCTGCGCCGCCTGCTCAGGGCGCCAGAGATGGACCGGAGAGTGAGTATACATGGAGTATGGACATTGGTTCACGCGCGAGCAGGCGGGCAAGGCGCTGACCGCCACCGCGGGCGACGTGGGCCGCGCGGTCGACTGGATCTTCAGCCGCGCGGCCGAGGTGGACGCGTGGGACCAGCCCGAGGCACAGGCGCCCGCGCCGCCTGCGCCGCCTGCGCCGCCTGCTCAGGGCGCCAGAGATGGACCGGAGAGTGAGTATACATGGAGTATGGACATTGGTTCACGCGCGAGCAGGCGGGCAAGGCGCTGACCGCCACCGCGGGCGACGTGGGCCGCGCGGTCGACTGGATCTTCAGCCGCGCGGCCGAGGTGGACGCGTGGGACCAGCCCGAGGCACAGGCGCCCGCGCGCCTGCGCCGCCTGCGCCGCCTGCTCAGGGCGCCAGAGATGGACCGGAGAGTGAGTATACATGGAGTATGGACATTGGTTCACGCGCGAGCAGGCGGGCAAGGCGCTGACCGCCACCGCGGGCGACGTGGGCCGCGCGGTCGACTGGATCTTCAGCCGCGCGGCCGAGGTGGACGCGTGGGACCAGCCCGAGGCACAGGCGCCCGCGCCGCCTGCGCCGCCTGCGCCGCCTGCTCAGGGCGCCAGAGATGGACCGGAGAGTGAGTATACATGGAGTATGGACATTGGTTCACGCGCGAGCAGGCGGGCAAGGCGCTGACCGCCACCGCGGGCGACGTGGGCCGCGCGGTCGACTGGATCTTCAGCCGCGCGGCCGAGGTGGACGCGTGGGACCAGCCCGAGGCACAGGCGCCCGCGCCGCCTGCGCCGCCTGCGCCGCCTGCTCAGGGCGCCAGAGATGGACCGGAGAGTGAGTATACATGGAGTATGGACATTGGTTCACGCGCGAGCAGGCGGGCAAGGCGCTGACCGCCACCGCGGGCGACGTGGGCCGCGCGGTCGACTGGATCTTCAGCCGCGCGGCCGAGGTGGACGCGTGGGACCAGCCCGAGGCACAGGCGCCCGCGCCGCCTGCGCCGCCTGCGCCGCCTGCTCAGGGCGCCAGAGATGGACCGGAGAGTGAGTATACATGGAGTATGGACATTGGTTCACGCGCGAGCAGGCGGGCAAGGCGCTGACCGCCACCGCGGGCGACGTGGGCCGCGCGGTCGACTGGATCTTCAGCCGCGCGGCCGAGGTGGACGCGTGGGACCAGCCCGAGGCACAGGCGCCCGCGCCGCCTGCGCCGCCTGCGCCGCCTGCTCAGGGCGCCAGAGATGGACCGGAGAGTGAGTATACATGGAGTATGGACATTGGTTCACGCGCGAGCAGGCGGGCAAGGCGCTGACCGCCACCGCGGGCGACGTGGGCCGCGCGGTCGACTGGATCTTCAGCCGCGCGGCCGAGGTGGACGCGTGGGACCAGCCCGAGGCACAGGCGCCCGCGCCGCCTGCGCCGCCTGCGCCGCCTGCTCAGGGCGCCAGAGATGGACCGGAGAGTGAGTATACATGGAGTATGGACATTGGTTCACGCGCGAGCAGGCGGGCAAGGCGCTGACCGCCACCGCGGGCGACGTGGGCCGCGCGGTCGACTGGATCTTCAGCCGCGCGGCCGAGGTGGACGCGTGGGACCAGCCCGAGGCACAGGCGCCCGCGCCGCCTGCGCCGCCTGCGCCGCCTGCTCAGGGCGCCAGAGATGGACCGGAGAGTGAGTATACATGGAGTATGGACATTGGTTCACGCGCGAGCAGGCGGGCAAGGCGCTGACCGCCACCGCGGGCGACGTGGGCCGCGCGGTCGACTGGATCTTCAGCCGCGCGGCCGAGGTGGACGCGTGGGACCAGCCCGAGGCACAGGCGCCCGCGCCGCCTGCGCCGCCTGCTCAGGGCGCCAGAGATGGACCGGAGAGTGAGTATACATGGAGTATGGACATTGGTTCACGCGCGAGCAGGCGGGCAAGGCGCTGACCGCCACCGCGGGCGACGTGGGCCGCGCGGTCGACTGGATCTTCAGCCGCGCGGCCGAGGTGGACGCGTGGGACCAGCCCGAGGCACAGGCGCCCGCGCCGCCTGCGCCGCCTGCTCAGGGCGCCAGAGATGGACCGGAGAGTGAGTATACATGGAGTATGGACATTGGTTCACGCGCGAGCAGGCGGGCAAGGCGCTGACCGCCACCGCGGGCGACGTGGGCCGCGCGGTCGACTGGATCTTCAGCCGCGCGGCCGAGGTGGACGCGTGGGACCAGCCCGAGGCACAGGCGGCGCGCCTGCGCCGCCTGCTCAGGGCGCCAGAGATGGACCGGAGAGTGAGTATACATGGAGTATGGACATTGGTTCACGCGCGAGCAGGCGGGCAAGGCGCTGACCGCCACCGCGGGCGACGTGGGCCGCGCGGTCGACTGGATCTTCAGCCGCGCGGCCGAGGTGGACGCGTGGGACCAGCCCGAGGCACAGGCGCCCGCGCCGCCTGCGCCGCCTGCTCAGGGCGCCAGAGATGGACCGGAGAGTGAGTATACATGGAGTATGGACATTGGTTCACGCGCGAGCAGGCGGGCAAGGCGCTGACCGCCACCGCGGGCGACGTGGGCCGCGCGGTCGACTGGATCTTCAGCCGCGCGGCCGAGGTGGACGCGTGGGACCAGCCCGAGGCACAGGCGCCCGCGCCGCCTGCGCCGCCTGCTCAGGGCGCCAGAGATGGACCGGAGAGTGAGTATACATGGAGTATGGACATTGGTTCACGCGCGAGCAGGCGGGCAAGGCGCTGACCGCCACCGCGGGCGACGTGGGCCGCGCGGTCGACTGGATCTTCAGCCGCGCGGCCGAGGTGGACGCGTGGGACCAGCCCGAGGCACAGGCGCCCGCGCCGCCTGCGCCGCCTGCGCCGCCTGCTCAGGGCGCCAGAGATGGACCGGAGAGTGAGTATACATGGAGTATGGACATTGGTTCACGCGCGAGCAGGCGGGCAAGGCGCTGACCGCCACCGCGGGCGACGTGGGCCGCGCGGTCGACTGGATCTTCAGCCGCGCGGCCGAGGTGGACGCGTGGGACCAGCCCGAGGCACAGGCGCCCGCGCCGCCTGCGCCGCCTGCTCAGGGCGCCAGAGATGGACCGGAGAGTGAGTATACATGGAGTATGGACATTGGTTCACGCGCGAGCAGGCGGGCAAGGCGCTGACCGCCACCGCGGGCGACGTGGGCCGCGCGGTCGACTGGATCTTCAGCCGCGCGGCCGAGGTGGACGCGTGGGACCAGCCCGAGGCACAGGCGCCCGCGCCGCCTGCGCCGCCTGCTCAGGGCGCCAGAGATGGACCGGAGAGTGAGTATACATGGAGTATGGACATTGGTTCACGCGCGAGCAGGCGGGCAAGGCGCTGACCGCCACCGCGGGCGACGTGGGCCGCGCGGTCGACTGGATCTTCAGCCGCGCGGCCGAGGTGGACGCGTGGGACCAGCCCGAGGCACAGGCGCCCGCGCCGCCTGCGCCGCCTGCTCAGGGCGCCAGAGATGGACCGGAGAGTGAGTATACATGGAGTATGGACATTGGTTCACGCGCGAGCAGGCGGGCAAGGCGCTGACCGCCACCGCGGGCGACGTGGGCCGCGCGGTCGACTGGATCTTCAGCCGCGCGGCCGAGGTGGACGCGTGGGACCAGCCCGAGGCACAGGCGCCCGCGCCGCCTGCGCCGCCTGCGCCGCCTGCTCAGGGCGCCAGAGATGGACCGGAGAGTGAGTATACATGGAGTATGGACATTGGTTCACGCGCGAGCAGGCGGGCAAGGCGCTGACCGCCACCGCGGGCGACGTGGGCCGCGCGGTCGACTGGATCTTCAGCCGCGCGGCCGAGGTGGACGCGTGGGACCAGCCCGAGGCACAGGCGCCCGCGCCGCCTGCGCCGCCTGCGCCGCCTGCTCAGGGCGCCAGAGATGGACCGGAGAGTGAGTATACATGGAGTATGGACATTGGTTCACGCGCGAGCAGGCGGGCAAGGCGCTGACCGCCACCGCGGGCGACGTGGGCCGCGCGGTCGACTGGATCTTCAGCCGCGCGGCCGAGGTGGACGCGTGGGACCAGCCCGAGGCACAGGCGCCCGCGCCGCCTGCGCCGCCTGCGCCGCCTGCTCAGGGCGCCAGAGATGGACCGGAGAGTGAGTATACATGGAGTATGGACATTGGTTCACGCGCGAGCAGGCGGGCAAGGCGCTGACCGCCACCGCGGGCGACGTGGGCCGCGCGGTCGACTGGATCTTCAGCCGCGCGGCCGAGGTGGACGCGTGGGACCAGCCCGAGGCACAGGCGCCCGCGCCGCCTGCGCCGCCTGCTCAGGGCGCCAGAGATGGACCGGAGAGTGAGTATACATGGAGTATGGACATTGGTTCACGCGCGAGCAGGCGGGCAAGGCGCTGACCGCCACCGCGGGCGACGTGGGCCGCGCGGTCGACTGGATCTTCAGCCGCGCGGCCGAGGTGGACGCGTGGGACCAGCCCGAGGCACAGGCGCCCGCGCCGCCTGCGCCGCCTGCTCAGGGCGCCAGAGATGGACCGGAGAGTGAGTATACATGGAGTATGGACATTGGTTCACGCGCGAGCAGGCGGGCAAGGCGCTGACCGCCACCGCGGGCGACGTGGGCCGCGCGGTCGACTGGATCTTCAGCCGCGCGGCCGAGGTGGACGCGTGGGACCAGCCCGAGGCACAGGCGCCGCGCCGCCTGCGCCGCCTGCTCAGGGCGCCAGAGATGGACCGGAGAGTGAGTATACATGGAGTATGGACATTGGTTCACGCGCGAGCAGGCGGGCAAGGCGCTGACCGCCACCGCGGGCGACGTGGGCCGCGCGGTCGACTGGATCTTCAGCCGCGCGGCCGAGGTGGACGCGTGGGACCAGCCCGAGGCACAGGCGCCCGCGCCGCCTGCGCCGCCTGCGCCGCCTGCTCAGGGCGCCAGAGATGGACCGGAGAGTGAGTATACATGGAGTATGGACATTGGTTCACGCGCGAGCAGGCGGGCAAGGCGCTGACCGCCACCGCGGGCGACGTGGGCCGCGCGGTCGACTGGATCTTCAGCCGCGCGGCCGAGGTGGACGCGTGGGACCAGCCCGAGGCACAGGCGCCCGCGCCGCCTGCGCCGCCTGCTCAGGGCGCCAGAGATGGACCGGAGAGTGAGTATACATGGAGTATGGACATTGGTTCACGCGCGAGCAGGCGGGCAAGGCGCTGACCGCCACCGCGGGCGACGTGGGCCGCGCGGTCGACTGGATCTTCAGCCGCGCGGCCGAGGTGGACGCGTGGGACCAGCCCGAGGCACAGGCGCCCGCGCCGCCTGCGCCGCCTGCTCAGGGCGCCAGAGATGGACCGGAGAGTGAGTATACATGGAGTATGGACATTGGTTCACGCGCGAGCAGGCGGGCAAGGCGCTGACCGCCACCGCGGGCGACGTGGGCCGCGCGGTCGACTGGATCTTCAGCCGCGCGGCCGAGGTGGACGCGTGGGACCAGCCCGAGGCACAGGCGCCCGCGCCGCCTGCGCCGCCTGCGCCGCCTGCTCAGGGCGCCAGAGATGGACCGGAGAGTGAGTATACATGGAGTATGGACATTGGTTCACGCGCGAGCAGGCGGGCAAGGCGCTGACCGCCACCGCGGGCGACGTGGGCCGCGCGGTCGACTGGATCTTCAGCCGCGCGGCCGAGGTGGACGCGTGGGACCAGCCCGAGGCACAGGCGCCCGCGCCGCCTGCGCCGCCTGCGCCGCCTGCTCAGGGCGCCAGAGATGGACCGGAGAGTGAGTATACATGGAGTATGGACATTGGTTCACGCGCGAGCAGGCGGGCAAGGCGCTGACCGCCACCGCGGGCGACGTGGGCCGCGCGGTCGACTGGATCTTCAGCCGCGCGGCCGAGGTGGACGCGTGGGACCAGCCCGAGGCACAGGCGCCCGCGCCGCCTGCGCCGCCTGCTCAGGGCGCCAGAGATGGACCGGAGAGTGAGTATACATGGAGTATGGACATTGGTTCACGCGCGAGCAGGCGGGCAAGGCGCTGACCGCCACCGCGGGCGACGTGGGCCGCGCGGTCGACTGGATCTTCAGCCGCGCGGCCGAGGTGGACGCGTGGGACCAGCCCGAGGCACAGGCGCCCGCGCCGCCTGCGCCGCCTGCTCAGGGCGCCAGAGATGGACCGGAGAGTGAGTATACATGGAGTATGGACATTGGTTCACGCGCGAGCAGGCGGGCAAGGCGCTGACCGCCACCGCGGGCGACGTGGGCCGCGCGGTCGACTGGATCTTCAGCCGCGCGGCCGAGGTGGACGCGTGGGACCAGCCCGAGGCACAGGCGCCCGCGCCGCCTGCGCTGCTCAGGGCGCCAGAGATGGACCGGAGAGTGAGTATACATGGAGTATGGACATTGGTTCACGCGCGAGCAGGCGGGCAAGGCGCTGACCGCCACCGCGGGCGACGTGGGCCGCGCGGTCGACTGGATCTTCAGCCGCGCGGCCGAGGTGGACGCGTGGGACCAGCCCGAGGCACAGGCGCCCGCGCCGCCTGCGCCGCCTGCGCCGCCTGCTCAGGGCGCCAGAGATGGACCGGAGAGTGAGTATACATGGAGTATGGACATTGGTTCACGCGCGAGCAGGCGGGCAAGGCGCTGACCGCCACCGCGGGCGACGTGGGCCGCGCGGTCGACTGGATCTTCAGCCGCGCGGCCGAGGTGGACGCGTGGGACCAGCCCGAGGCACAGGCGCCCGCGCCGCCTGCGCCGCCTGCGCCGCCTGCTCAGGGCGCCAGAGATGGACCGGAGAGTGAGTATACATGGAGTATGGACATTGGTTCACGCGCGAGCAGGCGGGCAAGGCGCTGACCGCCACCGCGGGCGACGTGGGCCGCGCGGTCGACTGGATCTTCAGCCGCGCGGCCGAGGTGGACGCGTGGGACCAGCCCGAGGCACAGGCGCCCGCGCCGCCTGCGCCGCCTGCGCCGCCTGCTCAGGGCGCCAGAGATGGACCGGAGAGTGAGTATACATGGAGTATGGACATTGGTTCACGCGCGAGCAGGCGGGCAAGGCGCTGACCGCCACCGCGGGCGACGTGGGCCGCGCGGTCGACTGGATCTTCAGCCGCGCGGCCGAGGTGGACGCGTGGGACCAGCCCGAGGCACAGGCGCCCGCGCCGCCTGCGCCGCCTGCGCCGCCTGCTCAGGGCGCCAGAGATGGACCGGAGAGTGAGTATACATGGAGTATGGACATTGGTTCACGCGCGAGCAGGCGGGCAAGGCGCTGACCGCCACCGCGGGCGACGTGGGCCGCGCGGTCGACTGGATCTTCAGCCGCGCGGCCGAGGTGGACGCGTGGGACCAGCCCGAGGCACAGGGCGCGCCGCCTGCGCCGCCTGCGCCGCCTGCTCAGGGCGCCAGAGATGGACCGGAGAGTGAGTATACATGGAGTATGGACATTGGTTCACGCGCGAGCAGGCGGGCAAGGCGCTGACCGCCACCGCGGGCGACGTGGGCCGCGCGGTCGACTGGATCTTCAGCCGCGCGGCCGAGGTGGACGCGTGGGACCAGCCCGAGGCACAGGCGCCCGCGCCGCCTGCGCCGCCTGCGCCGCCTGCTCAGGGCGCCAGAGATGGACCGGAGAGTGAGTATACATGGAGTATGGACATTGGTTCACGCGCGAGCAGGCGGGCAAGGCGCTGACCGCCACCGCGGGCGACGTGGGCCGCGCGGTCGACTGGATCTTCAGCCGCGCGGCCGAGGTGGACGCGTGGGACCAGCCCGAGGCACAGGCGCCCGCGCCGCCTGCGCCGCCTGCGCCGCCTGCTCAGGGCGCCAGAGATGGACCGGAGAGTGAGTATACATGGAGTATGGACATTGGTTCACGCGCGAGCAGGCGGGCAAGGCGCTGACCGCCACCGCGGGCGACGTGGGCCGCGCGGTCGACTGGATCTTCAGCCGCGCGGCCGAGGTGGACGCGTGGGACCAGCCCGAGGCACAGGCGCCCGCGCGCCTGCCTGCGCCGCCTGCTCAGGGCGCCAGAGATGGACCGGAGAGTGAGTATACATGGAGTATGGACATTGGTTCACGCGCGAGCAGGCGGGCAAGGCGCTGACCGCCACCGCGGGCGACGTGGGCCGCGCGGTCGACTGGATCTTCAGCCGCGCGGCCGAGGTGGACGCGTGGGACCAGCCCGAGGCACAGGCGCGCCGCCTGCGCCGCCTGCGCCGCCTGCTCAGGGCGCCAGAGATGGACCGGAGAGTGAGTATACATGGAGTATGGACATTGGTTCACGCGCGAGCAGGCGGGCAAGGCGCTGACCGCCACCGCGGGCGACGTGGGCCGCGCGGTCGACTGGATCTTCAGCCGCGCGGCCGAGGTGGACGCGTGGGACCAGCCCGAGGCACAGGCGCCCGCGCCGCCTGCGCCGCCTGCGCCGCCTGCTCAGGGCGCCAGAGATGGACCGGAGAGTGAGTATACATGGAGTATGGACATTGGTTCACGCGCGAGCAGGCGGGCAAGGCGCTGACCGCCACCGCGGGCGACGTGGGCCGCGCGGTCGACTGGATCTTCAGCCGCGCGGCCGAGGTGGACGCGTGGGACCAGCCCGAGGCACAGGCGCCCGCGCCGCCTGCGCCGCCTGCGCCGCCTGCTCAGGGCGCCAGAGATGGACCGGAGAGTGAGTATACATGGAGTATGGACATTGGTTCACGCGCGAGCAGGCGGGCAAGGCGCTGACCGCCACCGCGGGCGACGTGGGCCGCGCGGTCGACTGGATCTTCAGCCGCGCGGCCGAGGTGGACGCGTGGGACCAGCCCGAGGCACAGGCGCCCGCGCCGCCTGCGCCGCCTGCGCCGCCTGCTCAGGGCGCCAGAGATGGACCGGAGAGTGAGTATACATGGAGTATGGACATTGGTTCACGCGCGAGCAGGCGGGCAAGGCGCTGACCGCCACCGCGGGCGACGTGGGCCGCGCGGTCGACTGGATCTTCAGCCGCGCGGCCGAGGTGGACGCGTGGGACCAGCCCGAGGCACAGGCGCCCGCGCCGCCTGCGCCGCCTGCTCAGGGCGCCAGAGATGGACCGGAGAGTGAGTATACATGGAGTATGGACATTGGTTCACGCGCGAGCAGGCGGGCAAGGCGCTGACCGCCACCGCGGGCGACGTGGGCCGCGCGGTCGACTGGATCTTCAGCCGCGCGGCCGAGGTGGACGCGTGGGACCAGCCCGAGGCACAGGCGCCCGCGCCGCCTGCGCCGCCTGCTCAGGGCGCCAGAGATGGACCGGAGAGTGAGTATACATGGAGTATGGACATTGGTTCACGCGCGAGCAGGCGGGCAAGGCGCTGACCGCCACCGCGGGCGACGTGGGCCGCGCGGTCGACTGGATCTTCAGCCGCGCGGCCGAGGTGGACGCGTGGGACCAGCCCGAGGCACAGGCGCCCGCGCCGCCTGCTCAGGGCGCCAGAGATGGACCGGAGAGTGAGTATACATGGAGTATGGACATTGGTTCACGCGCGAGCAGGCGGGCAAGGCGCTGACCGCCACCGCGGGCGACGTGGGCCGCGCGGTCGACTGGATCTTCAGCCGCGCGGCCGAGGTGGACGCGTGGGACCAGCCCGAGGCACAGGCGCCCGCGCCGCCTGCGCCGCCTGCGCCGCCTGCTCAGGGCGCCAGAGATGGACCGGAGAGTGAGTATACATGGAGTATGGACATTGGTTCACGAGAGAGCAGGTCACCGCGGGCTATATCCATAGACCCTTGGCCGTGATGCCAAGCTACAAGCTTGGGAACAACCCGCCCGCTCAGCTAGCAGAGCAGGGTTCGAAATTATCAAGACAATTACGCTTCTTGATAATCATCACCAGTATAAGAACCAATGACACTCGAGTTCGCTCAACTTTGCATACTCCGAACTGAATTTTTCTTGTAAGGGGAATCCCCACGGCGCGACAAGTCACGTTGACACTCCGTGCGTATAGACGCAAGTGCGGAAATAATCGTTCGAATAATACAGTTCACTTTCTCGAGCGGAATTTTTCGTTATTATAATTAACGATTGATAATAAAAAAATTGCGCGATCACGATAATTATCCTTTCGAACCCTAGCACAGGGCGCGAAAAAAGGACCTGAGAGTGAGTGCAGTCAACTACTTGCAATAAACAAGTGTAATTTAAAGAGGGGCTTCCTAAATTTCATAATCGTTTTTTTGAACCCCCGCCCCCATCCTATCATCATCCTGTTATTCATTGAAATGTACCCTCCCCGCCTAATAAAATGACTATAGTCACCCAATGGCCAGACCCCCTCCCCCCTATTTTAAATGACGTAATTCATGAATCGCCCCCAAGTGGATTAAATGTGCACATATTGGCAACTTTGCAGATGTAACCAGAACCTCAATATATCGCAATGATTGTTTCAGAGTATAAGCTGGTGGCGTTCATCTCACATTGCAATAAACAAGTGTAATTTAAAGAGTGGCTTCATAAATTACGTAATCGTGTTTTTGAACCCCCCCCCCCCATCCTATCATCATCCTGTTATTCATTGAAATGTACCCTCCCCGCCTAATAAAATGACTATAGTCACCCAATGGCCAGACCCCCTCCCCCCTATTTTAAATGACGTAATTCATGAATCGCCCCCAAGTGGATTAAATGTGCACATATTGGCAACTTTGCAGATGTAACCAGAACCTCAATATATCGCAATGATTGTTTCAGAGTATAAGCTGGTGGCGTTCATCTCACATATGGGGACGTCCACGATGGTGGGCCACTACGTTTGCCACATACTGCACGAAGGGCGATGGGTGATATTCAATGACAATAAGGTACACATCACTTATTTATTACAAGCTATCTGTTAACTTGCAATCTATGTACCTAACTATGTAACTGTTTCTTCGGGTAGAATCTTGCAACTCAATTTGAAGCTTCAACCGATTAAGCTCAAATTTTAGGTAAAGGCATAGTTTGGATGATAATACAATGTTATGGTAAGTATCATCAAGCTTATCTGATCAGTGCGTAACCAATGTAACCCCGTTGAGTTTGGGCTCTGTTGAATCGTCTCAATGAGTACATATGAGTATACAGAAAAGTATACTCTACTGTTATTTTAATGGGATAGGAATGTGTAGGATATGGAAAAGTTACTCCTAAATATTGACGAGAAAAATTTGGAATCTGATCAGGACTTCCGGAAAATTTCATATTTTTTTAACTTGTGTATAAAGTAGGATCCAGTTTATCCAATTGTCCTAGTCCGAAACTGTAAGATTAAATTCTGTCAAACCAACGCAAACTTTAAACAACTTTGTGTTTCAGCAACAGTAAGGTCATTTTTAGTCGTGATTTACTCCTACAGTTTCGGATATTACATGGGTGCTTACATCTATAAACATTGACTTTGTTGCAGGTTGCTCTCTCAGAAAACCCTCCAAAGGATCTCGGCTACTTGTATCTATATGAAAGGCTGTGATGTCGCGACTAGTGAATATTGTACCAAAAATCAGGGCATGTTGAATAAGAAGCATTAGACTGCGTTAAAGTTTTGTAAACAAAAGAGATTTAACTTTTTAGGCAGTATTTATTTTATAGAAACAAATTTTATATTAAAGATTTTGATTAGGTTAACAAAATTGAAATAACTTTTTTTAAGGGTTCCGCATAAGTATGCATTTTTGTTTGCAATTGATTTTTACATTATACAGTGTTAGTGTCTGTAAGAAACTACTGTAGTTTATTTATTTGTTTATGAAGTTGTATTATATGTATAAGCGCGACCATATTATAACGCAATCATTTGCATGGTGTTTAAATGTCATTACAGACAACGAATATTAATAGAAATTAGCTGAGATGCTCGCTTTATTTCATTTTTTTATTAATCTCTATGTGCATTCCCCTTAGCCCTATTGCGGTAAACTTTACAAAATGTATAAGTGGGACTTGAGTCCGTCAGGAACTAAGACCAATAGGAACTGCATCCAGTAGCAACTATCCATATCATTTTATGGTCCTCTAGTTCAGTAGGATTTGAGGAGTGTGTCAGTGAGACGGACAGAGCCTGTATATGAACAGGAACCTCAGTGCCAGGCACAAAGGACTACAAGCGCAGTGTGTATGAATGAATGAAGCATAAATCAACATCACCTAAGAATCCTACTTACTGGCAATTAATAATGTGCAAGGCACTCTTGGGGTTCATAAGTATATTTTTCGGCATTATAAAGGAATAGCACCAATCAAAATTCTAAATATAATTTATTTTACAACTGATCACTGGTGCTAACTAAAAATGCATTACCGCTTGAACCGATCAACCGGTTTAGGTATTTTCTTCATGAAGATAGTGCTTTCATCAAAGTATGTATTAAATTTCTTGTGCCCGAACCTCTTGGTTGGATCTTTTTTGGAGTAAGCTGGAGTGAGATTTATCATCAAACCTGAGAACAATAAACAAGTGCATTCAATCTTCTAGTACTAACATGAGGTTCTTCTACTTCCTTTCTCCATTCTAGTAAATTAGAATTCTGTGTATAAGCAAACATCGCAACAAAATCTGACTTCCAACTAACTTTTCATCTCTTGCATCCTTTAATGCAGTATAAACTGTGCTTACCTGCTTTCTGTGCCATAGAAACCATCTTCCCAATTTTTTTCTGCTGACGTCGGCACAGACCTGTAATACGGCGAGGCAACATACAGCCATCAGACCTCACGAACTGGCTCAGAATCAGAACATCTGTGTGTTTCACATCCAGCCCAAGAGCACACATGTAACAAGGGGGCTTAGCATCTTCCTGAATGACTGGAACGAGATCCTTGATCTTCTCGGCACGCACTAATAATGCAGCGCGAGGGGATGCAGCCGGTACTCCTTCCACAATCAGCGATGTACCTTCCTTTTTTTCATGAACTAGAATACAAGAAAAACTACGGTTATAGGTTATGTTACGAAATTAATTTCGTCAATACGAATTTAAAGGAATTTTAATAACTTACTTTCTTTTATACTAAGGGTTTTTGTAACAGACAAAGATCGGACTGTCGTTGATAATACGGAATTTTTTGCCGTCAAAAACCCAGCTCTAACCAGGGCCGCCATTATTGTTATTTACGATTTCTGAATTCTGATCTTAGCTGTCAAAAAGCGTTTCGTTGTACCATGATATCCGATGTTATTTGGTAGAAAGTTCAAATATTGGTGGCAACACTCATTTTCTATTGACGCAATTTCCGGTGTATGAAACAGTGGGCGTGGCGGCCCATTCTACTATTTACGAATTACTTAAGGTGAAAAAAAGTCCGCAGACGCATATGTTAATAATAATTTGGTCAAGATCTTGATGATGGGATCTTCAAGGAAACGAACCCTTGTAACGGCCATTCTCAGTCTGGGCGTCCTTTGTAATTAGTTACTACAGCCGTTATTCGATTTTTATCACTTGTTATGTGTGAAAATTGAATTAAAGCAAACAAAATAATCAATATGGCACTTTAAAAATGGCCACCTAATCGTGACAGCTGAGACACGTTTATACGTTTCTATTGACGACGTGAAACTGTGGTCCAATTGACTCAGTTTTAGTGTGCCACTTTTGGAGCGTTTATAACCTATCTACCTCTTTTTCATTTTACATCACCACTATATTAGTAGTTACGACTATAGTAGTAAAAGTAGTTATTGAATTATTAAGATTATAAAATATTGCAAGGGTCCGGTAATTAGAAAGCTGAAATTTATTGAGGCTGTAGCAATTAGAAAAGAGGTATGATAAATATATTTTCTAACAATTTTGTATCAAGAATTTGGTACCTACACCGTAGTGCATTTGCTCTCGGAAAGTATAATTAAATTACATTTAGTACATAGGAATAGATTATTTTGTTGAAACTAATGTATCACAAGTGAGCCCCCCTTGCTCACTTGTGATACATTACTTTATACCAGTGTATATTATTGTATTAGAAAAATACAAGTCGAGTGGCAATTTATTTATTACAATTACAACACAAACATGACACGGATAAATTGATAATAGACAACATGTTAACAGTTTTATAAGTAGCTCATATTTATAAAAAGTAAAATAAATTTTCGTGCGTTAGTTTAAATTGTAATTTTAACCAACATTTAGGCAACAATAAGGCCGTCAATGCGTAAAAATACAGCAATGTTCAGGTACAGCTACATAAACTTTTGTAGAACATGATGTACAAAATATAGCTTGCTAAGTAGACGACCTGGATATAGATAATATAATATATATTCTTTATTTAAATATATTCGTTGGACAATTGTAATAGTTTATTTTTATTATGTAAGGCTGCTGGACGGCTTCTAGCAAAGCATGATGCTCAAATTAAACACAAAAGACAATGCATGTTTTATATGTATTACTTATAATATTAAAAAAAACTATTTACAGAATAAGGAGACACCAAATTATGTAATAATTTTATTACCTTATTTATATGTAAATAAAAGTTGAGATTACATAATTGTGACTTAAATAATATTCTCAAGTGTATAGTATTAAAATATTATAGTTCTGTGTTCTGATGCATTTGAAAATTCTAAAACGTTGCCGGTTTATAAAAGAGATAAAACATAAAAAGCAATTCTTAAATGCACTGTATTATATTAATAATATATGTTTGTTCTTACTAAAGTAATAATAAAATTTATTGAGTAAAACTTAAATTAACTTATAGCAATTGTACCAGCAATTTTAAACAATTAAAATTATATACCTTCCAGGAGATTCAAAGTTCGGTATTCAGAAAAGTTGCGACAGTTAAAACGTAAATTTGGTATTCTCCGAAAAATAAAATATTCTCTAAAAGGCTTGATTGAACAACGACGTCAATTAATTGAATAAATTAAATTGAACATGTTCGCGGACAATAAGTGTCAATAAATGTCATAGAACAAACAAAACAAATGACTCGAACGCATTCGCGTCCGCGACCATGTTAACTACCCGCGAAATTAAGTCCAAAATGTCCAAATCATGTTTAAGACTACACAGACACAGATCGTTTTAACATCACGGTGCTAATATTACTTTTTTGAAGTTTTTAAACATTGCTAAATCAACATGCAGCTGATGACGTTTAAGACCTGCAACACCAGTGCGCGGCCTGCGGTGGCGGACAATAGTTAATTTGACAGCGGCGGACAAGTTTACTATTGTCCGCCGCGGCCAGGCCGCGCCAGTGTGATGCAGGCTTTAATCTCCTTATGGGATCTACAGTCACAACAATCCGACTACCGATTTGTCGTTCTAACCTGATAGGCCAACGAAATGCTGTCAGCGAATTGGGGCTACATTTTTTAAGCTTTTGACAGTCAGATCCCCATTCGTTGGTTTTATTTAGCAATTGGAGATTGTTGAAGAATGCAGGTACATGTGGCGGGAGCTGGTGCTGAAGCGTGGTGTTTACTTGGGGAAGGCGGCGAGGCCCTTGCTCAGGAGCCCGGCTGCGCCCTCGGAGCCGTCATGCACTGCTGACGAGAAGTTAGACGCAAGCTGAAATCAAAAAATAACATTACTTAATTAAGACATCCTCTGCGACAAACTTTAACTTTACATAGGTACTGCCCGAGAATACGGGTTGGCAAGTCAGATCAGATGGCAGTCGCTCTCGTAACACTCAGGTAGGTACTTCCCCAAATCTTGGGAATAGGTGCCAAAGCGGACCCCTGGCTCCAAGGGAAAACGTTAGGAGGATGATGACGATAAGTATTGTACTGAAAAACGGCTGCCTCCAACCGTTTAAATGTGGCGTTAAGCGTGTTATACAAAGTCCTATAGTTACGTCCCTCTAGCCGCCCACCATACATGGAAAATAGCAATGAAGTATGAATCACCTGTACCTGAATAGGAAATAAATAGTAGGTAGTTTGTTTTGTTTTAATAATTGATGAAACAAAACGATTGCAACTCTGTTCCAATTTGGAATGGACTAAATGCATTTTAAGAGCCTAGACTCAGGCCCTATATCATCACTATCATAAATCGGGTGATGACCGTTTACGTATGGCACTACGTTCGCACCAGTATCACCGTGAACAGGTGAACCCACCGCATCGCGTTTGTCGCTGAGATATTTGTCGGCGTCCTTGATCTTGCTGTCGACGACGTGTCCGGCGTTCTTGATGCCCTCGTCGGCCGCGGCCTCCACCCGCTTAAGCGTGTTGTCGACCGTGCTGTTCACTGCGTTGCTGGCGTCCGACGCGGCTTTCTCTGCCGCCTTCTTCGATTCTTCCATTGCCGCGTCTGGAATTTTAAAGACGGTCTTTACTTGCGTTCGTTGAGAAATTTTAGGATTATTAATATGATGAGGGTTTCCAGAATGTATTGGGGACATAATGGCTGTTATATTATTTATTATTATTATAATTTTTTTTTATTGATTGGTGGATTTTAAAGGCTGTTATCCAAAATCACTTTCCCCACAGTGCTGCTAGGTGGTGACTTGGTGACACAAGTGTTTGGGGCACCAAGACACTGAATAGCTCTTATGAACTAGCCATGGAATAACAGACATGGTACTCACTGGCAGCCCTCTTGGCCTCAGCAGCGGCGGCCTCTGCCGCCTGCCGCGCCTTCTCCTTGGCCTCCGCGGCCGCCTTCGCCGCCTGCGCCTTGGCCTCCTCTGCCGCCTTCTTGGTGCTCTCTACCGTAGAGTTGATCGTGTCTGCATATCAGAATATGAGATGATGAAAAAGTACTTTCCTTGAGTGTAATGTTCGGGCCGCCATCAAAGTATTTACTGTTCTCAACCTTTTTTTAACCGACTTCAAGAAAAGGAGGAGGTTCTCAATTCGGTTTTCTTTTTCTTTTTTTTTCAACGTTTTACCTCAGAACTCCGTCATTGATGAGCCGATTCGTAATTTTTTTCTGTTTGCACTTATATGTTTCTAAAAATTCAGTTGGATGATGGGATCCACGAGGACTTGAGGGAACTCCTCAATTTTATTAGGCGCGGTTCTAGTGATTTTCGTATTTTCTATTATCTATAACTCGTGTATTTACACCCAGAAATCATAAATTTGGTGGAGTGGAATTGATGATGAAGACCACAGATGACTTATGGAATTCCTCAATTATGTACTTAAATTTACAAAAGTAAGTCACAGATTCTGATAAGATTCCTTTGAAATAGCAACTAATGAAGTGCCAAACGTAATCCTTGTGGAATCGACGGAAGTCCTCAAATATTATCGGGCCACATACAGCGATTGGGTTTTTTTGTCTAATAATCAACGCACTCTCGGAAATCAGTTCATGTGGTAAATTGGAAAAGAAATGTGGAAACTCGTGGCTTGGCGGGGGATTACTAAATTGAAGCCGGTTAAAACTTTGTTTTTAAAGTAAATTATTTTGAACAAAACATGCGGCGGATCTATATACGAATACAAAGCCATATCATGTTGCCAGACGATTATGAAGTCTTTTCTGTGTATTCGATTAAGAAATGCGTCATATTGACCGTTAATTTATTATGATGGAGTGTCTCGTTTATTCATGTTCCCTAGCTCGTAAGCTTGAAACTCAAAAACACGCACACAAATCCCGATGTTAAAATGTCACACACCCTCTACAGAAGAAAGGTTAAATTGCTTAGATTAGACGGTATTAAGATGATCTAACGGTTGTTCTAAACTAACACAGACATGGACTCAGGCTAAAAGTAAAATCCTAAAAAAACAGGACATGGCATGTATTTCTATGTTGTTATTATTATATTAAAATGCAGGCAACGCTGTAAACTCAAGTACCGGTAGTTTCTTCAGCGACTTTCTTGCAACCGTCCCTTGCCTTTGTGCTGAATTTGTTTTGAATTTCACCTACAAACGTTACAACATATTTTACACACCATCAACCGACACCAGCATTCAATCCAAATATACTAACCGTGGAAACTTTCAGCGACGCCGTTGGCCTCGATCAAAGCAGGTGAAACGCCATTTAGTATTTGTTCTGTGATTGCAAAGAAATAGTGATGTGCCCTTCTCGAAAATTTCGAGAAGAGAGAGATTAAATGAGTAACATTCTCTAAAACGTTCTCCGTAACTAAAATAGTTATTATTGGAATACTTTAGCATTGTATAAAATTTTTGGGCTGGGATTTACTTTGATAGTGAGATTCATTTATGTTGTCGACGATGCACGATGTACTCGCTATCGATAAATATACGATAATACTTTGATTTTGCCGGCGCCTTGAACTCATCCAAGAGCATCGAACCTTCAAGGACGATAACTTAACTTAGATGTATCATGCAAGGCAGACTTAAGGTCAGCCGGGGCAAATGCGTCTTTTGAAGATATCTCCGAAAATGCACATTTTAGAACTATTACAATCGTCTAAATTGAAAGTTTGGTAACCGTACTTTGAACATCGAGGGTTGTAATGGTATCCTGCTGTTTCGGCAAAATATTTTTCGCTTAATTTCACTTCCCACAAAACTAATGGCATTTCCCAAACGAACAAGTAGCACATTTTTCATCATTGCAAAATATCATCTGGCATAATTTTGCTTTGTCAAGTGTTATTAAGACAAAAGTTTATGAAGCAAACGCTTTGTTCGGGCTAATATTGTTTTCCAAACGTTCAAATTTTCATTTGCTTGAAAAAATGGCTTGTCATAAGCGAACTCTGTTTTTGGTCGGTTAGGTTAGGGTTCACTTGTGTCCCTCAGACCAGAGGGGCTAAAGGGAAATGAAAACGAACTTCGTTTGTGTATCTCCGTCTCTGTCGCACTTGCTAGTTCGAGTGACAGAGACGGAGATATTCGAACGAAGTTCGTTTTCACTTCGCGGTAGCCCCTCAGAAATAGACACCCCGCGAAGCGGGGTGGCGTCGATTCGCTGGAGACTCGATGAAAAGGGCGAAACCGACTCGGGGCTTGCTTGCATGCATGCTGATTATTTGCATTATAATATATTGTTACCTAAGTACCTATAGTACAAAAGAACATATAAACTTACTTGTAAATTATTTACTTATGTTTTTTACAAACAACCCGCTTAGCAAAATATGTAATCTCACTCAAATAGATTTCGTATGCACTACACAATTAGGATCTAAATTGTATGCCATGCAATAATTTAGAAAACGAATGTTATGCCAAATAATGCGTTTGACCAAATGAAACTTGACTATGTAAAACTTTGCCAAACAATAATTTGCGAAGTAATATTTTGCCATAGGAGATATTGCCAAGTGATAAAATGCGAAACAATAATTTGACTAGTGATTTTTTGCCAAATTATCATTTGGGAAAACTTTTTTTGGGAAGTGACACTTTGGGAAATGATTTATGCCCATACAATAGAGAACCGGTTGTAATAGTTCTAAAATGTTGCGTTTCGAAGATATCTTCAAAAGACGCATTTACCCCATAGACGCATTTGCCCCGGTTAATACTTTTTTACTAAACCCGATATCACGGAGAAAGTTTTCGATATTTGTGGCCACCAATGATTTAGTACAGTGGCACATCACTACAAGCGAGATGATAAAAAAGGCAGAAAATAACCAGGAACTTAGTTTACCGCCAATAAATTTATCTAATATTTACTTAATATGTTAGCCATATTCGATACATCAAAGCAAAGTGAACTAAGTCCTTGGTCACAGAAAACGAGGTGCATGAGAGATAAAGCAGAGAAAACAGATAGGTAGATAATTACCATTAGTATCCTCAATTACATCCTTTGTATCTTCAGAAGCTTTTTCAATACTTTCAGTATTAGATATCAAGCTTGTTAACTCTACGGAAAGTGCATGAGAAAATAAAATTAGTGGAAAATAAAAGAACATGCAACTTAAAGTACGATGATGAAATGTATATCTGATTACCCTGCGTTACGTTTAATGTATTCACCGTGTTTTGACGCCCTCGGTTGTACCTTGCACTACACCAGCTATTTATAGCAGTGCAAAGGTTAAACACGATACAAGGGTCACTTGGGTAGGTAAACAATTGTGAACACAGATGCTGTGTCGTGCTTCGTTTGTTTATTTTAGTGAAAATCACGACACAGACGCCTGCTTTTAGTAGATGCTAATGTTTTGTATAACCTTAGCAGCATTTGCGTGATAATGCAATGGCACAGTGCATACCTTTAGCGCTTCCCACAAGCGATGTTCCTTTATTGACGACGTTACCGGCAAAGCTCTTAGTGGTATCTACAGTGCTTTGTACTGTGCTTGCTACGGTATCTACAATCAATTGGTAAAATAAACAAAGTGCCAAAAATTAACATTTAGCATAATAATAAGCGCCATTTTCCCACAATTCTTTGTATCAAATATTCATGAGATACTTAACACAAATTAAAATGGTTTAAAACCCTAGAACAACTAATGGTTATTAACAAAACAACCAATAAAATATGGCTAAAGATGTAAGTACCTTTAGCACTCCCTACTAATGAGGTTCCCTTTTCAACAGCGGATGACGTCATATTTTTCGTTGCATCTACGGTATTCGCAACAGTGTCTAAAAATAAATATATATAAAAGTAAACGTACACAAAAATGTTACAAAACAGAAAATTAACAAAATATTAGTAAAAAACAACAAAAATATGTTTTGACGTGACTTAATTTTTTATATATTTCACTTTACCTTTAGCACTGCCTACAAATGAGGAACCAGTCTCAACGGCAGATGCAGTCGTGTTTTTAGTAGCGTCTACTGTGCTAGCAATTGTACTCGCTACGCTATCTACAAATAATATTAGAATTCAGTTTAAAACTCTTCCCATTTCGTGACTAATTATTTATTTTTAGTTTGACAACAAAAGTATCGTACCTTTTGCAGTGCCTACATACGAAGTGCCCTTTTCAACAGCTGATGCTGTTAAGTTTTTAGTTGCATCTACAGTACTATAAACAGTATTGGCAACGGAATCTATAATATAAAATAATAATAGTGTTTACTAAAATTTAAATTATGAAATTCACAAATGAATTATGATTGAATGACTTATATACCTTTAGCACTTCCTAAATATGAAGTACCCGTTTCTACAGCGGTAGCTGCTGCGCTTTTAGTGGCATCAACGGAGCTGGCTACGGTATCTACAAATTAGATTGCAAATGAAAACGTATGGAAAACAAAAAAATATGAGTTTGATAAATTAATAAGATTACGCGGAATAATTTTTTATACCTTTAGCACTTCCGACAAGCGCTGATCCTTTTTCGACGGCAGACGCTGCTACATTCTTTGTCAAGTCTACTGTGCTATGAACTGTGTTTGCTACTGTATCTACAAATAAAATAAAAGCATAGAAACAAGATCTAAACAAAAATAAATCATAAATAAAAACCCGCATTTTAATACCTCTTGCACTTCCTAAATACGAAGTGCCCGTTCCTACAGCAGATGCTGCTGCGTTTTTCGATGCATCTACAGTACTGGCAACGGTATCTACAAATAATTTATATTGTGATCATATTTTTCCCTTATTCAAATCGAATTCATGGTACCAAAACTATCGAATCATGTGTAATACCTTTAGCACTTCCGACCAAGGCTGAGCCCTTTTCGACTGCAGACGACGCTACATTCTTGGTTACGTCTACTGTGCTATTAACTGTGTTTGCTACAGTATCTACAAATAAAATAAATCTATATAATATATTAAACCGTAAAAGTCACTCGACTTCCAATCAACGGCCAGCCGTAACCTTTGAACCTAGAAAGCTGTTTTTATTTCAAAATAAGTAGTTTATATGACGGTAGTACGAACTAAGGGATTTCTGAAAATTCTTCCCTCATGGGTAAAAAGGGGGTTGAAACTTTGTATAGGATGGAGTAAAATTTTAAGTGAGAAACTTGAAACGTACGCTGTGGTACTAAATTACCTCTTGCACTTCCTAAATACGAAGATCCCGTTTGTACAGCAGATGCTGCTGCGTTTTTAGATGCATCTACAGTACCGGCAACAGTATCTAAAAAATATATTTATGATGATAAAAATAAAAATTTAAAGGGATTTAACGGTACCAAAGCATTTTTAATACCTTTAGCACTTCCAACAAAGGCTGAGCCCTTTTCGACAGCAGACGTCGCTACATTCTTTGTTACGTCTACTGTGCTATGAACTGTGTTCGCTACAGTATCTACGAGGAAAATCCATTAAATAATTATAATGTGCAAAGACAAAAACAATCAATTTTAATTAATGTGTCAAACTAAATACCTCTTGCACTTCCTAAATACGTAGTGCCCGTTTCTACAGCAGACGCAGCTGCGGTTTTCGTCGCGTCTACAGAATTAGCAACGGTGTCTATAAGAAACATCACCATGATTACTCAAAGGCTACGAGGATAAAAATCTAATTAATGAATGAACACAACTGAACGATTATACCTTTAGCACTTCCTACTAACGCTGACCCCTTTTCGACAGCAGATGCGGCTGCGTTCTTTGTTACATCTACTGTGCTACTAACAGTATTTGCGACAGTATCTACAAATTAAATAAATAATATTACAACAATAACTAACAAAATTATAATAAATCATAAAGTAAAAAAATATTCAAAAGTATATAACGTTTATTTAAAATTACCTCTAGCACTGCCTAAATACGAAGTACCCGTTTCTACAGCTGTAGCTGCTGCGGTTTTGGTTGCATCTACAGTATTGATAACTGTACCTACGAGTTTAGGAATTTTTAACATAAAAATGTAAAATTCAAAAAATATACAAACCAACTTAAATTGTATAAAATTATACCTTTAGCACTTCCTACGAGTGTGGTTCCTTTTTCAACAGCAGACGCGGCTACACTTTTTGTGACATCTACCGTGCTACTGACAGTGTTTGCAATGGTGTCTACAATTCATTATTATTCGTTTAATTAAGTTTCTAAACATATCATATCTTTCTTTATGACAACGATTTTATTTGAAGTTTTTTATAAAAATATACGAGGCTTGTACCTTTGGCAGCTCCTGCATAGGACACGCCAGTCTCAACAGCGGCCGCCGCAGTTTTCTTTGTAGTATCTACTGTACTCGCTACCGTATCTATTAATTTACCCATACCCATTTAATTAGATACGCTTCAAATGTATTCAAATCAATATGCATAAAAAAACAATCAATTAATCTACTTGTTCCGCATACGTACCTTTGGCACTATCGACATAACCCATCCCCTTTTCAAATGCGGACTGAGCAACTTGCTTCGTTGTATCTACAGTGCTATGTACAGTGCTCTGAATAGTATCTACAAGCGAAAGCAAACATGTAAGACGTCATAATAAGCCGACAACACATAAAATCTCTTTTTAATGAAAATTACCTTTTGCTGAATCGACGTAAGTTTTACCGGTTTCTATCGTACTCTGTGCAGCGTTTTTAGAATAATCTACAGTATTGGCTACTGAATCTACGAGACAAAAAAATATAACTTAAATAAAACATAATGAAATCGGATTATGTTTTATATGATGAAGCAATAAAAAATAATGCTGGCAAATAAATAAATTAAAAAGCGTTAATACCTCTAGCGCTATCAACATAAGATTTGCCGATGTCATACGCTGAATACGCAACACTCTTTGATGTGTCCACGGCGCTTTGCATCGTGTGTTGGGCCGTATCTAACATCACACAATAACAAAACACAAAATGTTAACCACTCTTATTAGCACAAAACCTCAATAAAAAACTTAAGTACCTTTTGCGCTGGCGACGTATGCTTTGCTACTGTCAACAGCGCTTTTAGTAATATTTTTAGTGCCCTCCACTGTGTTTTGGACAGTGTTTGAGACAGTATCTATATAATAAAAGACGAAATAAATAAAAAGGCAATATTATAAAAAACAAACAGTGTTTGAGACAGTATCTATATAATAAAAGACGAAATAAATAAAAAAGGCAATATTATAAAAAACAAATTCAACTAGAAACTGATTTATACCTTTGGCTGATGTAGCATAAGTTTTGCCTGTCTCTACAGCCGATTGGGCTACTTTTTGTGTCGTATCTACAGTGCTTTGGATTGTGCTCGAAACGGTATCTATAAAGTAAAACTCGGTTAAAAAACATAAAAGAAATAAAAAAATATTCGATGGTATTTTGAGTACGAACCTTTCGCACTAGTGGCGTACGACTTGCCGGTGTCAAAAGCGTTTTGTGCAGCTTTCTGTGTAGCATCTACTGTGCTCGATACGGTATCTACAAAACGGTAGTGTAGTAGCCAATGATTTAATAGATACAGCTTTTAACTACTACTACGATTTTATTATAATGGGAAAATAAAACAGCAGCAGTACGAGTATGATAGATATTTGTTTATTTTACCTTATGTAACGGCGCTATTATTTTGAACGATTGATATATGTAATTGAATTTAAAATGTTTACATTGGTTTTGGGTTCACATTGTTGTATAGTTTAGACATCAGGGCCGTTTAAGGTTCCCAAATCCTAACGTCAATAGTGCGACACATTCCATTAGGTAAAAACAAATATGAAACGTAATAACTTTTATCTACGCACATATCATTAGTGCTCTAAAATGCATTCAGAAACCGTAGGAAATGACCAGCATTACTACAACCGATTTTACTATGAGAACTTTCTTGTCTGTGGTAGTAGGTAAAATCTGTACTGTAATGTCATTACAGTACAGATTTTTGATAAATTTGTATCGAATTGGGCAATTTCCAAAATAAGTTCCGTGACGTAATGGAATTCCACCCAATAAAAAAATATTTATTTTAGAAGAAACGCTTATTAATGAATTCTCCTTCTTCTGATATTCTTTGAAAATAATACTTGTTCAATATAAATCGCATAGTATGGATAATATTGTACTTTGAACCTAATGACTACTGCTGTCACATTCCATTACTATACGAACTTTAGGTGTGTTTTAAGTGAAGTTCAGAGTGTTGTTTGCAAACCAGTCTTTATTAAATAACATTTAACACAATAATATTCTTATAAAAATGAATAACATTTGCAACACTAAGCGTCACAATAAACTTATTTAACAACATCTTTCCCTTACGTAACTTTTTGGTTTTCATCATAGCTAACAATCATCTTAACTTCAGTCATATTGAAAACAACTATCAAAAGTTATATTTATCAGAATTGGCTCATAGTATTCTAACAAATGAATCCAAATAGTATCAATTATTCTTAATAATTAATATGAATTCTTGAAAAATTCATCATAGCCACATAGTAGGACAAAGTGACTAAAAAAAAAGCCATGACGGATGATCGAATTGCCGCCATTGCTGTTGTCATTTTATTGTTGGTTTTTTGCTGTTACTTACCACTTATGATATGTGTGTAGATAAAGTAGTGTATGCAACTGTCCATAATTAGGCCTTAAAACACTCGTGTGAATCCTATTATGAAACTCGCTGACGCTCGTTTCATAAAACCACACTCGTATTTTAAGGCCTCTCATTATGGATCAGTCGCATAAACTACTATTAACTTCATACTTCATAAAACTTCTTGAAATGGATCTAATGAGTGCACAACAAAATTGCAATGGAGAGCGGTATGTGCCAAGAATGAGGATCAAAACGTCCCCGCCTACCCTTTTTTGGCCGAGGCCCAGTAGACTTCACGAAGAACCCTGGCTGATAAACGCTAATGACCTAACCTAATGAGTTCGTTTACCTTTCACCCATCCACCACCTTAGTTTCACCTATTCACCACCCGTGAACATCTCTCACTACAGTAACAAAGTATAGAAGTGTAGTTAGTATATAAAGAAGAAATACGTGCTGAAGGTAAATATTTACAATCAAATATGAACTCACCTTTAGCTGCATTGACTGCCGATTCTGCTGACTTTTTGGTATTATCTACTGTTGTTGCAATGGTATCTAGGAAGAGTGCAAAAAAAGGTAAAATAAGATAAAGGTGCAAACGATATAAAATAAAAAACCGGACAAGTGCCAGCCGGACTTGCCCACCGATGGTTCCGTACTTAATTAGAAATAGACGAAAGCACCCAATAAATTTTGATTCCCTTGAGAGTGTTTAATAAATATGAAAGTTTTTGCGGCACAAACGGTCGTATTTTTTTATTTTTTAGCAGATTCAAGGGACTGTAGACCTGACCTAAACCATATGGTTTTAGTTTTCAACTTGAAACCTCCATGCGTTCCCGAGATAAAGGGTCTTGATAGACAGACATACGGACAACAGTAATCCTACAAGGGTTCCATCTTTTAGCTTTTAGTTTTAGGGTTCCGTGCCTCAAAAGGTATGGAACCCCAAAAAGCTAAAGAACTCGTAGATGTCTAAAACTTCGTCGATTCCATTGTAAACTAAAAAAAATATCTACTTGAAAAAAAAGGTTACAGGCTAACTGAGAATGAATTGTTCAGGCATAAACCTACAAAAGCGAAGTTTTATACTTGTTAAAAATTCGTGATTACTTGCCATTACGCTAGGCCTGTTTGTTTCACGAGATTTTTCACTATCACGGTAACTTCAGCCAGTTCACTTCGGTCCTGAAGAATCGACACATAAACTAAAACCTTAAACATTTTACCAACCTGGCAACACTGGCGAACATTATGACCTATATGATGTACCTATGGCAAGTCCCATATCTTGTTACTGGTAAAGCAGTCGTCACACCTTGATTGATATGTTATCGGCGTACCTTTAGTGGTGTCAACGACCTTCTTGCCGTCGGCCATTGCCCGGCTGGCGGCGTCCTGGGCTTCACCAGCGGCCAGGGACACCTTCGAGAGCTCTTTGTCCAGGGCATCGATGGCCGAGTGCTTCGCGTCGTTGGCTGTAAAATTACGATAGTATCAGGCGAAGGTAAAAGACCTCAGAATGCTTGAATATTTAGCCGACTATAAACCAAGACGTTGAGATTACTATAGTTTTAGAGCCTAAATAAGTACAGAAGAGGATCATTGATTTTAAGGATTTTAAATCAATTTAAGAGGTGTCCTCTTGTCGGTGGAGTATTTTACATTTCTCTCAGCCGTACGCCAGCCCCTTGATATGCTGATACGACACAATACCAGATTTTTCCTTTATTTGGTCCATATAACTGCGCCGTGGTCTTCCCCTGCCTCTCCTTCTATCTTTCCTTCCATGATGGTTTTAAAGAAGTTTTAGGGCCTTATCAAATGACCAATCATTTATTTACATATCATATTTGTATATGAACAATTTATTTTTACTGACTTTGGGGTCGGAAAAATCGGACGAAACACATCTAAATCGATACTCAGTCAAATCAGCAGTGTTGCCAGTGTTCCATATCCTATACATACAGGTTGACGCGTATTATGCAATAGTAGTACCTTATTATATTAATATCCGTTGTATTGTATTACATTAGGTGAAACGATTTGGCCATTAGTTAGTCTTAATACCTTTCATAGTTTAATTGTTGTGCAAATTCAAAATCAATTAACAAAAAACTAATGAACGCAACTTTCGAGAATAATCCATTGCATCGAAACTTGATTTCTAAATTGTATAAATTGGGCACTAGGAAGTAGGAAGATAGTCTACTTCGAGTACTGATTTGGCCATGCTCAGTGTGGACCTCTGAATATTCCAGAGCCTTCCCTGAAGTAACTAAGCTGTCCTTACCAGAGCTGGCGGCATCGCCGGCTGACTTCTGCGCTCCACCTACGAGCTCCCCGGCCTTCTTGACCTGGTCTTCCACGACGTGGGCCGCCTCCTGAACCTTCTCCGAAGCCACTTGTTCAGCATCTTTCTTCTTGCGCTCGAAGAGCGACGCTGTCTTCTCGCCGATGCTTTTGAACGCTCCTAAAGATCAGTTAACTATTAGCTTTTTTTCATGTAACAGAGAAATATAATACACTGATGATTGTTATGCTATAATGATGCAAATAAGACATCCTGTCTAACACACAGTATGAGTTTATAACAAACTCCTTTTTTCACACTCCTTTTTTAACAAACTCCTTCCTTCCTTCAAGGAAGTTAATTCGGATCTAGCTTCCACGAAGCTTGGGTTCCATAGTTTTTATGTCTTTTCTTGGACCCGCTTTCCGTAGATGTTAGTCGACGTACAGATTAGCATAGAAGGTAAATATTATGCAAATACGCAATATAAAATGACGGCTGTTTATGTGTCATAACATAAAACGACATACTTAAACAATTTTAATGTGCAGGCAGCTCTCCGAAAATGGAAGCACATAGTATTAGAAAACGTACTCGGGATAGGCACAGTACAAGCATAATATCCGGTGTTTCGTAAATTATATGAACTATTAACGACATTTTACTTTGGACATAGCAAAATTCGTATGAAACGGCATTATAAAGTTGCAAAAGTACTTATTCTTTGTTTTAGAATTCTTACATTCGAGAAAAATATACACAAGGGAAGTCCGGGCGCCAGCGCTATCGATTTCGTCTGCTCCTTGCAGCTCGGTCAAGGGCATCCGTGCACACCCAACATATGTCGTATCGATTGTCATAATTAACACGTATAACCAGCTGCTATGACTCTCTATAAATTCTATCGTTATCCTACTCATTGCATATGCAAGTTTCGCAAAAAATTCGAACGTAAACAGTTGTATTTTAATCACTCACAGTCCCAATTTATAACGTCATGTCGTCAGTTTTAAACTGCCGACGTGTGTGGGTGCGGGTTGAGATGAGAGTATGGGCCCGGTTTGTTAATCAGATTGTTTATTCCACGTCGAGAATATCTGTTCTGTTGTGTTGTGTCTATGTTGTTCGATTGAAGCGAATATTTTGAGCGTAAACTGAATAAAATACCCATTTCTATTCTCCACCCAAAATACCAGACGGTAACCTATGGATGTTTCTCCAGATATCATTATCATCTGCCTGAAATCATGTTTAAACTGATGATTTGAATTAGTTTTTGCAAGCAGGATGTTATTACGGAATCCCATTTGGTTGGATTTATTGATTTTTAATAATCCTAAAAGTTAAAAGAGCTTCCGCTTACCTAACTAAAATAATATGTCTTCGGACAAAATCTAAATTCAGCTAACGATAATGATATTAATGATACAATAGGAAGTAAGGTAAACCGTACCTATCCTTCATTGAAATATTTATTGGTATCATCCATAAAGATCCATATTTGCATATTACCTACCTGAACCTTTTGATAAGTATTCACAGTATTATGCAGGATTACCAGTGTCATTAACACATGAAGTATTTCATATAGAATTAGCTTGAACGGAAATTCAAAGTGTCTTACAATTTATCATCATTCATCAACTTAACATCACGGATATTTAAGCTCGATACATTCGACCAGAAGGCGTAGGACGGTTGCCATTTTATCACTTATAGATGTGGATAAGACATCCGTCACGTTCTAACACTTCTGACAAGTATGCGAGTGCGAGAGTGACGGATGTCTCATCCACAACGATAAGTGATAAAATGGCAACCGTGCTACGCCTTCTGATTTATGTATTGAGGATGACTTTATATACACAGTTTTATCCATGTAGCATATTTACGGTTTTACCCCGGCTTTATCGATAAAAGCGAGATAAAGTCTGGATAAAAGTGATCTTATTTAATCCGCATGTTGACGTATGCACATGCACTGTAGAATCTGAGCGATAATATGTAATAGGTTTATTTATAGGCTTATCCACTATTTTATGACTAAAAGGAGCGATTAAATTTAGATGAATAGTAAATAATACATATATAATGGTTACGGACAAGGTTATTTTTTTAATAACACAATAGAACTCACCAAGGTTTTTGTCTACCAGTAAGCGTGAAAATACACAGTTTAATTATTTAAATTGTATGTTTCTTAAAATTAAGGACAACATAACAACAATAAACTATATAAGTAAGGTGATAACGTAACTAGCTAAGATATTGTAGGTATTTTTTTTAGCATTCAATATAAATAAATGTTTCAATTATGTGAATCTACCATCTACAATGTTTCATTCTAAAAATACTGTGAGAATGGTGAAATATTAACAAATTTTGCAAAAATCAATTTAATTCATTATATTCTGTAGATTAAAGAACATTTCACGATTTAGTTACTTGCGATTAAAATGTAATAAAAGCAATGACAATAACTAATGCATTCATAATCTAATCTAACTAACTAGGTACTATGTATTTGTCCTACTTGACTAAGAGCGGTTGTGATATAAACGTATTTTGCTAGTTTACTATTAATGCATGTGAAGCATTCGATTCTTCAATCACATCACACACCTTTCTATTTATAATGAGTAATGTCCTATTTCAAAAAAAAAGTTTGAAAATGAGATTCCGAATGACAAATTCCTTCTAGTGATGGCCAAGTGTGAGTGTGAGTGGTAACTGACTCGATAAGTGTCACGCGCGTGCATTGTTCCCGTTCATTTGACCGAATGGAAATAGATTTGGGAGTCGGTCGTCCGATCCGGGATCATTGCTCGACCGATTTCGCAACCGACACCGATTGATTGATGCCCTGAATAACTTACAGGACCACTTGAACATCATACGAATCAAATAAGAGCTGGAGCAGCATTCTACAATAAGTGATTTCTGGTTTCGGCGGTTTAACTCAAAACTAATACGAGCGATGAAAATGTGTCGAATACAAAAAAATATACGAATGGGAAGTCGTTGTCAATTAATTCTTGTAGAATTAAAATAACTGGTATACCCTTTTAACTAATAATAATAATAATATGGAACTAAGAATAAGAGTACAGAACGGAATTAAAATAGCTACATGCATTGTACTGATAATAATAATACACGGAACTATATGCTTCTAATAATAAATTGAAATAAAATTAAACTCATTTACATTTATGTACATAACATTTGTTGCTTATAAAAGAACACATTATACGATATCAGTAGATATATTAAGGGTACTCGTATAAATGTGAAATCTCTTTCTGGGTAAGTTTTGCCTTTTCACCCCTGAACCGTCGTTCTAAATGAAATTTAATAGTTATGGAGATTTCTACGCGGAGGAAGTCGCGAAATTAAGAGTTTAAGTATGCGCTTATGTTCGACGCCAATTAGCTTGTCGGAGGAATTTCTCAACAATGCATCATCGCGATAACGTCATACGCATGGACTGGTTATAAATATCCGCCAAGATCAGCGCCATTCCAATTTTAGCGGCATAGCAGGAATTTATAAATCCCGAAGAAATTGCATCCATCATCCATTACCAACGGCTTGAGGGTTATTCTTATATTTTGGTTTCCTTTATCTGGTAATGGAGTGTTACATTGTGTTAGTGGGCCTCATAAAATTTCCATCAGGAGGGATTGTGTGAGATCACTAACTGTTAAACTAATTGACTGCGACGCCATTACATATCCACTTCATTAATATGAACGAAATATATGTAGAGCCAAAATCCCCAAACGGCCAATAATCTTGAAACAACAAATTTCTTACCTTCTGCGAAAATATATTTGTTACCCGCTTGTAAGCAGGTAAAATAAGAGTAATGCGCTAGTTAAATATATCCGCCAGTCAGTCTAGGTCTTGGCCCCGAAAGTCTAGCTCCAGGTATATCGACCCGTCCACGCCAGACCGTTTTATTACTGCGGAACGTTTCATGACCTACACTAGGACAACGAATACTACTAACTAGTGTTTATATTGATTGGCCATGGGATACACTGTGTAACCGTTAAACAATCGCTGCAAGGCTGCTTATACAATAAAAACTATAATTGAAGGAAAGATAGAAGAAAGGAGAGGCAGGGGAAGACCAAGACGTGCGTTTATGGACCAAGCTAAAGAGAAAGTTAATGTAATGTCGTATCAAAGGCTCAAAACAGTGGCAGAGAGAAGAACAAAGTGGCGATTACTCTACCGACAAGAGCCCGGCTCTTAATTTTATGATGATGATGGAGCACGTATATTTAATACTGAGTTTATGTTTCTTCAGTGTTTAATCTATAAATAATTGATCTGCAAATATATTATAAACGACGATTTCCAGGATTTATAACGTCCGTTTTAAAAGTAAGCCCTATTACTTTGGTACTGGGTGAGTTTGCGTAACGCTATGCTACCCTCTTTATTTATTTATGAGATAAGAAAAAAACATAAACAGAACATGAGTTCAATGGACAGTCAGCAGCAGAAGTAGCTTGGCAAAATAACACGCTCAAAATGATCTAGACAGTCCTTATACTCTTAACATTAGAGTCGTGCGTAAGTCATTTCGAGCACTAGGCCCGCGTAGCCATTTTTTACGGATATATTATTAATTTGGATTATAATATATCTATCTTATCTGTACTTGTACTATATATTATCAGGCATTGCTGTAATTCTGACTCTCTATTGTACGTGTATAGTATAGTACATAGATTAAAACATCCGTAATGGTGTCCAGTAGCTTATTTGATCACGCTTACGCTTATCAAAATCCGGTACCCAAAATAATGCAGACGTTGTGTAACGAATTACTTAGAATTAAATAATTATAACTACGACAAACTTTACACTGCACAGTGCCGATTTTTAGAAGTTATCTATTAGTAACTATATGAAGCATATCTAATAATCGATTTCTGTGAATATAGTTAATTCATTCATAAAATAACTATGATTATATTCTTGACAATGTGGTGCTGGAGTGTGGTTAAAGTGACATAAATTAATTGAACGATATGGAGATTTCTACTATTGTCAAAGATGTACAAAAATGGGTGTTATTTACGACCACTAAATTAGTTGCTGGAAGTTACGACGGCCACAATTTTTTTTAGTATTGATCCATTCGGGCATCCAGGTGAAATTTTAAACTGACATCACTATTTCGAAATGGCCCCTTTAGTCTCTTTACACACTATTTCGGGAATTATGTGGCTTCAGTCACCCTTCTCGAAACTATAACTTATTTTATTGGCTTGACATTTAACCAATTATTCATTTATTTGTATTCGTATTTTCTTTGTGATGTTTATATAGTTTTTCCTAGCGCTCTATATCGATGTTCTATTCCCTAACCAACAAACCACAGCCACACTTATGTATTTAAGTGTTATCAATGAGATCGGTAACAACATTCCGTCCCCCGCAAGCAGTGCTCAATTGAGATAATATCCGGCGAGCTATTACCATGACATCAGATTCCAACGCCTGTGATGTCATCTTGCTCGAGTTGAAGAAAAAAATACGTTTTCTGCAAATAAACTACGACTGTATATTTTCGATTCAGTAAGTGGCTCTAGAGCTGCGATTTTTTTATTGAATTTGTCCTAGTTTTGGGCTTGATAATTACAACACTAGAAACAATGACTATACTTAATAACTACAACTTAGAAAAGTTGAAAAACCCCCGACATTTTCATCAGTCCAATATCTCAAAAACGGCTGAACAGATTTTGCCTAAACATGGCTACGAACATTCGGCATAAAATTATCTATGACACAAAAAAGCCGCATTAAAATCGGTCCATCCGTTTGGGAGCTACGATACCACAGACAGATTACACAGATACACAGACAGACACGTTAAACTTATAAATCTTATAATACCCCTCTTTTTTCGTCGGGGGTTAAAAAATAAAAACGATAACTTTCACGATATGCGTTATGTATGCAAGGGCTAGCCGCGAAGTTATAATAATAGTACGAGTTCAATAGTTAAACCCAGAAAAGTGCTTTTAGAAATATCGGATTAATGTATTTTTTTCAACACTCATATGTTATACATACCGTAGGTACTCATATTCAGCAACAGAGTGTCATTTACAAGATCCATTTTGCTATAACAAGCACAATACATTTTCCTAATATTAAACTTGTGAGGTTCATACATTTGTCACGGATTTTTAGTACTATGTCGTTCACAGGTGAACAACGCAAAAACAGAATCTCCGATTAACCTCTATTATATGTAGGCTGCCTTGAAAACAATGGAATCCATTATATACATCTATGCTAGGTAGGTACTCATATTCAGCAACAGAGTGTCATTTACAAGATCCATTTTGCTATAACAAGCACAATACATTTTCCTAATATTAAACTTGTGAGGTTCACACATTTGTCACGGATTTTTAGTACTATGTCGTTCACAGGTGAACAACGCAAAAACAGAATCTCCGATTAACCTCTATTATATGTAGGCTGCCTTGAAAACAATGGAATCCATTATATACATCTATGCTAGGACTGGGAGCAATTACGATTTTAATCTTGTAATTTTTAATAACGTCATTTATTTCCTTACTCTTGTGATGTGACGATACATCAGTATTTAAACACCACAGTGAACAGACGACTATTTCTGGCTATGACCATTGTTGGTGTCGATATAAAATTTTAATTGATTTGATAACCATTCACATATTTTATCATTAATTTCAATTAATCTTATTAATAGAGTGAACTTGATAGGTGAATACCTACTATGTTTTTGTTTGTAAATATGTTGTAATATTATAAATCGCCCAGAATGAATTCACTTGTTCATTTGTTGAGTCACATTCATGTATCATAAATTGTACATATAAGTGGGTACCTAGGTCTAGGATGTGTATCGTGTACGACGGAGACATGAATTACCTACTTCATCATTACTCTCATCCTGAGCCATCCTGTGCCTATTCCCTTAGTATTAGTCATGCTTAGGATTATGATTGTTAGGTGATACGAGGGAACGTACCTAACTTAATATGAACTATTTCGTCCCAACACTGTGTAAGCATCTACTTAAGCCATAAATACCACCTACAAATATAGTCAGTCACAGGCACAGGGAATCCAAAAATTACAATATAAAAATTCAATAATCACACATAATTATAATTACATGGTATTTTAACCATAGTAGCACACGTTCAAAGAGTTTCATGCTCAAGTATCTCGGTACTCAAATCGTGAAATGAAACATCCCATATGTTAATAAACATGTGCGCCCTTCACCCGCCTTAAAATACCCGCGCTTGCATTCCTGATTTTATTTTCGTTTCCATGTCCAGTTTCGACATCGTATGGAATATTCTGTACACTCATAATTAGTGTCCGAAACATAATTTTCATATATTTTGATGGCTATTCCTTTACCTTTTCATTGAAATTTAATGTGAAGAAGTGAGACGGATAATTTTGTATAGTTGTATAAGTGTCCGACCGGCCGACCTTGATGATGTCATCGTACCTGCAGCTAGTTTTGGTTTTATTATGGCTTGATAATGGCGGCCTCAGCTTGAAGAAACAATCCATATCTTTTGTTTACGTTACTATAATTAGTCTTAGGCCGTTTTATTTATAAGCGAAGGTACAGAAGCATATTAATGGTGCTTTAGATGGATCAAGCATACGTATACAATTGACCGAGTAATGTTGAGTCCATTGCAATACCTAGGTAGCTCATTCCCTTAAACGAGTCTCAATGTCAATCCACTAGATGGTTTAGCCGCTTATGGAGGCATATTAATACCCAAGATCACTTAACCTTAACACGAATTGTTCCCGAATCCCGATACTACAGGTTAATTCCAATTCTACAGATTCTCATTTCTACACATTCCCAATTCTACAGATTCCCAATTCAATAGATTCCCAATTCTTCAAATTCCCAACTCTACAGATCCCCAATTCTACAGATTTCCAATTCTACAGATTCCCAATTCTTCAGATTCCCAACTCTACTGGTTACGTGCACTTCAGATAATAATTTCAACTTTGGTACCTACACATACCGTCCGTCGGACATGGCGAAACTATAAGGGTTCCTTGTTGACTACGGAACCCTAAAAATCGGTTCTGGCGCTTCACCGGCCGCTACCGCGGCACGCTCGCTTCGCTCGCTCGGCTCGCGCGCTGTAGGGTCGCAGTACAACTAACACTCCTCCTCGCTTCGCTCGTCGTCGTACCTACACAGACCTGCCTTAGAATTGGGAATCTGTAGGAGTGGGAATCTGTACAATTTGGAAATAAACCCTTAACACTACCTAATCGATAAGTACTTAGGTGGACTTCGAAACACGGCAACTTGTGGCATTCGGTAAAGTCCAGCCCTTATTTTCTCAATGACTCAATGTTTTGGCCCTCATTCATGTGAGATATTCAATATTGCTTACGACGCTTACGTTATGTTATCGAGCACGAATAACAATATTTATTAAGGCGGTTGGCTAGCGAACATTTGGACGACCAAATTGTAATAAACGTTATTCATACTTCACAGTCATTAGCTACTGTACACAATAATATCGTTTAAAATTGATTTTATGATTCACTTTGTTTCTTCAGGTTCAAGTTCTGCAAATAGGTACGAGTAGATACTACAAATACTACAATAGCATCAACATTAGAAATTCTTAAACGTACCTAACGAAGATAGGTACTTGACCCCCTAGCACACTAAGTTTTATGTCGGACATAAACCATTTGTCCCTCTTGCACTCGCATATATTTGCCAGAATGGGACGAATGCTTTATGTCCGACATAAAACTTAGTGTGCTAGGGGTCTGGTCTAGGGGGCTAGTACGCTAAGTTTTATGTCGGACATAAAGCAATCGTCCCATTCTGGCAAATATGCGAGTGCAAGAGGGACAAATGCTTTACGTCGGACATAAAACCTAGCGTGCTAGGGGGGCTAGAGTACTATGCCAACGGTTCTCATTACTTATTCTATTCGTATGCATACTGAGTTTACGCCAAACGGCATGCGACCAAGGCAGGTGGTCAGTCTATTAGATAAGCTCCTCGTTTATTTGTCCACTAAATATCAATATAATTGAAACGAAATGTTCTTGGCTCGCTAAACGCGTGACTGTAAATATATTTACGCCTTTGTGTGATTAAATTAATGACCAATGCGGAATTGTACTGCGCAGCACTCGGCTGGATGGAAGTGTACGTGACTAAAACTGGAATCTATTACGATTTTAGTGAGTCAAGACAACATTTGTAAATGCTTTGTGTAAACTTGCCAAGGCCCGATTATTTATAAAAATGGTTGGAATTTGTACTCCTTGTTATGTACTTAGTCTTGTCTAAATGGTCTAAATGTGTTTACACTGTTTACCTAACTTTAATAGAGGTACCTACCTACGCTGTAGTAAACTAGATGATCGTACCCAACATACCCGACTTGTTTATCACCCTTCGCGACTGTTATAAACGTGTTAGAACAATGTAAACAAATAACCTGTACCTAACTACCATTATTCTAATAGAACGTAATGAGTGAATGTCTCACCCACCGCTACGGAATGTGAGGGAACGCAAAGGTCGTGTCATTATCTCATTATCGTGCCTGACACCTCCACCAGTGCCATAGCTCGCGAGTGAACGATTCATTCACTTGACGTGATCACATCACTAGTTAGTAACAAAGAGGATATAATTAGTAAAGGACCCTTGGCTCGGTCAAAAACATTGGTCAAAGTAGGTATCGTTCCCTCGTTGGATCGTTCCTTGCCCAACGGATCGGCATAGCTATCCAAAGCGGGAACGTAGCCAATCTTAAGGGAACCCTTCCGCTTCCCCCCTATTCTGTAACTTGTTTTAAGCTCACCTCAACGCTCACCCACATATGTATATATCTTGTCACCGCGATTCGTAGTAACTAAGCGTTGGTCGTGACGGGTGACCGGCGGGGTGAGCCGCATGCCGCATTAGCCCGTAGCGAATAGCAAGCAGCCCAAGGATCCTATCTTGGGGACCTTCTTTGATTTATTCTGCTATCGATATTTCTGTCGATACTTATCTGTTATATTTACGTATTATACGAGCATAATACAAAAACGAAGGATGTAAAATACCAGAATCGTACTTAACAAGTTTGTAATCGCAGTTTTAAGAAATACGAGACCTCTGTCTACCCACCGCGAATTAGGCGTCAATGGCATGATTATGAATATTGATTTATGCCTGCCTATAATTATATACAATTTCGATTTGAGAATGTATTGCCCCGTAATGTGAAAAGCAAAACCATTGCCCAGAGAAGACAGAGAGGTGCGTTCATTAAGTCAGAAGATTACAGGACAAATACACGTAAGTGTTTAAAGTCCTAAAAAATTAAGGGGACATGTACGAAAGTAACATAAATTACATGAGTGAAGGATTGATGTAAACAAGTTGTTTTAAAATTATCTAGTTAATAACTAACTATACTATAATACGAATTCAAACATTTAAACTACAAAGCGTAGATTTACGTAAGAAGTGCTAACTAAACTAATAGAAGCCGAGGTGCTAAGAGGTATTGCGTTACCTTTACAACTCTACGGGCGATAATAATAATCAGCCAGAAAATACCTATGTCCTGACCACTTACTGCATTTAATTACTAGGGACTAGGTAGGTAGGTAGGTAGGTAGGTAAATTATATTGAATATATTTTTATTAGTACGATGAAATAAATTAAACATCCAGATCATTTAAAAAGGATATGTAAAACTTAAAGCAGATTTAAGATTTTTCAAACATGTTAATTAGACAATATTTAAGCTAGGACATCGGACGAAATTTTATAATAACAAACAACGAATACAACAAACTGATACACAAGGTAAAGCTATTTGTTAACTTTCAATATGTGTCATCATTCAGTAACATTATACTTGTCTAAAAGTACATAAATATTCCATCCTTACTTATGCATGTTGTATAAAATAACAGTGTTAAGCCAAACAACATTTAAATATAAAAAAAGCCTGACCTGCGATCCCGCTAAACATTTTTCCGGATTTTTAAATCTGCACTGAACTCAAGAACTGTAATTTAAATAAATCACAGGTACTCGGAACTCTTTATTTTTAAACCACTTCTAATTTTGCACAAAACTCCAACCGCGCGTTTCGACAGGCGACAAGTGCTGTTCGAAATACCTCCAAGGTTCAACTAGAGCAACGGCGAAAAACAATTTCATGTGGCTGATACGTGAACCGCGCCGCAGTGTAGGTTTTATTTTTATCAATGACGTAATATGAAAACACGTTTCGTTATTACAGGTTCGGACGCAGTGGTTTGGTATCATAACTTATGAAGTTATTAAATTTAGAGAAAATATGACTTTTAATCTTGTTTCACTGAAGGTTGTAACATAATTAATTTCAATTTTGTATTGAATCATTTTACATTTTACGACTTATCATTAAGGCTAAGGTGTTTTTCTACCAATATGGTAGAATTAAAATACGCTGGTAACCTTCCCATGTGTGGGACCTATTATAATGTACTTCCGGTAAAGATTTTATTGAATACGAATTATATTTTTAGTATTTAACAGAACTGGATAAATAGTATGACAAATAATATGCATACAAATTTGGGTATCATGGTATTATACGATGAATAATAAATTATTATAAACACCAACATGATCGCATAGCATTCTTTCAGATTTTAAGAGTAGGGACCCGTTGCTTAGCAACGACTGTCATGACAATGAAAACAAATTAAACGTCAACAAGTTGAAAATCTATAGGATTCTCTTTGAAGGAGGTGAGAAAATTCTTAAAACCTCAGTGTTATGTGTGTGAAATGTCTAAAGATAACTCTAACCTGCGGTTGCTGGGCTCGCCGGTGAATTTGTCGTACAGGAGTAAGAAGAAAGACGATAGAAAGAACATACGGAATAGACCGCGGTCTGCCCTTCAGAACTCCTGCTTCACCCCGGTATGAATTACAGTTGTAAATATGGTAATTTCGTTACAGTCTTGTCGGATCACCCAAGACTAGTAATTTGTGATATGATATTTAGTTGACAATAATATCTATACTCATGCATGACATTCATGACAACTTGCGACAACTTGTTTGTTTATCACAGTGTCACAAAAGTCAAGTTTGTAACTTGAGTATACCTACTTACAGTCAAGGGCACCAATATTTATTCGTCACAGTTTCATAAATATGTATACTATAACCTTATTGTTGCTGAAATAAGGTTTATACAATAAAATCAGTAATCCAAATTGATTTTAGTTTTTATTCCTGAAAGCTTGTATGTTATCTCAATAATCAATAGTGTCAATAGTGTTTCTCAGGAAGTGATTTATCCAATGATATCAGAAGTAAAGATACACTGCCTGTCCGAACAATATTCGCTTGACATACTGTGACACACTGACAGCTGAAGACTAAGGCACGGTGGCCCGCAATTGCCTGTGTTGGGCCACCGCATTGGACGAATTACTTGTTGGGCATATCTTTACGATGTAATATACATATCTATGGATTTATGTAAACCTTATGAGAAATAGTTTTCTTAGGGTGGTATTCCAAGATCATTGTCCAATACGCATTACGTCTCAGTCACTCTTTAAGCATAATGTGAGACGCAAATACACATTACACAAAGATCTTGGAAAAGTGAAATACTACCCTCAAACCATAAACCATTATAATAATTATAAAAAACGATTGAATGTAATAATTTTCTAGGTTTATTATGATTATCTCAAACGATTTGAAATAAAGAATATTCGGAGAAGTAACTATTTAGAGTCAGTAAAATTCTTAGCTACATGCTATATGGCTATATTATATTTACTCACTAGGATATCCAAGAAAGCTACAAGCGCCCATTCTCTGCGGATGCGAAGGAGAGAGTGCCATCTACCAGAACATTTTTCAAAACATTCAGCGCAGAACTGCTTGACTCATACAACAGTAAGATTATTATACTTTTCAAGTTGTATTGCTATGGCCGCTAAATAAAAAAGTAATAAAATTAAATGCATCGAAAAAAAAGGACTACCCATACAAGAGAGAAACCGCAGCAGTATGCAGCCGATTTTAGCTTTGTACTTTTGAGATAATCTTGGTATAGTTTTTAGGGTTCCATAGTCAACTAGGAACCCTTATAGTTTCGCCATGTTTGTCCGTCCGTCCGCGGATAATCTCAGTAACCGTTAGCACTAGAAAGCTGAAATTTGGTACTAACATTTATATCAATCACGCCGACAAAGTGGTAAAATAAAAAGTGGAAAAAAATGTTTTATTAGGATACCTCCCCTATACCTAAATTGGGGGGTGATTTTGTTTTTCATTTCAACCCCAACATGTCATATATTGTTGGATAGGTATTTAAAAATGAATAGGGGTTTAGCAAAATCATTTTTTAATAATGTTAATATTTTCGGAGATAATCGCTCCAGAAGGAAAAATAATGAGTCCCCTCCTCTAACTTTTGAACCATAAGTTTTAAAAATATGAAAAAAATCCCAAAAGTAGAACTTTATAAAAAATTTCTAGAAAAATTATTTTGAACTTGATAGGTTGAATAGTTTGAAAAAAATTACAAAATAATTTCTGAACTATGTTTGTAATTTAACCGTATATGCAGGTGTTTATTGTACCTGTAATTTCTACAAAATCACAATGAAATGCCGTGCTTTCAAATAAAGTAAAAATGGTGAAAATCGGTTCACGCAATAAAGAATTATCCCATAAAAATCAACTTCCATACTTTAAGCTCGCGCGCAATAGTCTACTTAATTTGCCGATAGATGTCGCTGTACGCGGAACGTTCATATCGTACATGGCGGTGTTAAGATTTTTCCTGATATAATGGGGTCGGAGCAGATGCGCCCATACATTAGATCGAAAATTTGTCGTGCTCGAATTGTCTTAGTTGTCTTTGGTCTTTCGTTGTCTAGTAATAAAATTGTTCGCCAAGTATTGCTTGTATTGTTCGCTAAGTATTGCTTGTTTAACGCTTAATTTTTTTTTACTTATATCCTTTAGCGCCATCTATGCAATGATGCTTTAACTATTTGCGTCTTACCCACTCTTTTATATTAATGACAAATGAGCTAGAGAAGGCGCCACTGGATAAAGCCGTCAAAATTAATGTTTTTTTACCCAAGTTTGCTTTAGTACTGTATTTTTTATATAAAAAGATTGTGATGCCCAACTTAAAAACGGGAATTACGTAAATATGAATATGATATTATATGATACTCACATAGTAGTCTTTTTCCCCAGGTTCACCAACAACTATTAAAATCTTACCACCTACAGCCCACTTACTCGGCGAGTCCAAATCAAATAATAAACATTATGCTAGTAAAGAAAAAGATTTATGCAGCAATGCCTCAGACTATGGCTCCGAAGACACCTTCATCAGTCTAGGAACCAAAATCAAAGCCAAAGCGCAAGTAAGCCCTAACCCTAAGACTAAGAACAACAACCAAAAATTTCTCAAATATCGCAACATAGCCAGAAAGGGTCGCAGAGTCATGGACGCACCGATAAACGAGGACAAAACTAACGATTACGGTCTAGAAGTCAAGATCATTGAGAAACCACGACCTCAATCCCCTTCTAAAGACAGAGATCTTAGCGTAAGATGTCTGTCGCCTTCATTTAAGAGTAGGGCTTATGAATCTTACTTTGTTCCCCTAGAACATGAGTCACATAACTCATTAGCAGGCAGAGTTTCCTTCGGGGAGAAGCAAGACGTAGAAAACGCTATTGATGTATATTCTAGGCGCCTCATGCAAACCAAACAACAGTTGTCGTTAGTTGAAGAGGAATCTACGCAAGACTTGGACAGTGTGCCTTCCAATAACCTTGTAAGTTTATCTCCAGAGAACTCCTTGGATGATTTGAAAAACAAAGATCCAAATGACACTGAGGGTGATCTTACCTGTCGAAATACCCCTGACGTTGATGATAAAGACGGATACCCTAAATCTGCTGAATACAACTCTGAAGCAAGAACTTACAATAGCTTCTACGATGATTTCCGTTCAAGATCTGTTGGCGATCATAAGTTTAAAATGTCTAGCACGGTAATACATACTGATACGTTATCAAAAGATTCCGGTTACCCGAGCAGTGCCAATGACGAGAAATGCTGCAAGCAGGGTTATTCCTTACCAACCTCGACTAATCTAAGAAAGTCTAACTCTGAAAATAAAATCATTGATCAACCTAAGAGTCTTGACAGTCTTTCTACGGGGAGTAACGAAAAATGTCTCAAAGCATGGGAGGAACCTTTGAACCACAGCCGACTGTTGTACAAAGACTTCTTCTTAAAGAAAGAAGGCCATATAGCTATCCCTCCTAGTAATTCTCCGATTCGCTCAGTAAAACGCGATTCTATCCAAATTCCTGGCAGTAGTGAAACTAACGATATAGTAAAAGTAGAAACTAAGAAGGAGAATTTAGACTACCCCACGTATCTATTGAACAGCAGTACTAAAGCATACACGTCTAAAGTTATTGAGGATTATAAAAAAGAATTAGAAGCTATTAACAACTTGCATGAGCTTACTATAAAAGATATGCAAACGGATGCCATTTCTCCGACACCTTTGAATATCGACAAAATGTTTGAGCAGCATTCCAGCCCGCCTGAACAAAACGCGGAACCACATTCTTCGGACGTGAAAGATGAGGACATAAATAATGGTAACAATGCTCTAGATATTAGGAAGAGGAACGTATCTAAATTAACTACAAAAGAATTGATACAGAATTATTTAAAAGTGAAGGGCGGTAATGCTAAGGAATTTGCTAAAAATCTAAAGAAATTCGAGAATATTGAAGCAAAACATAACTGGAATAATAAAACTTCGATAGAGAATAAACGTACTGTACCAATGGCAAGGAATCTGACGCAAAGGAATATGTTCACTATTAGAACACCTATGAGTGCCAGAATAGAGGGTGTTCAAAATGATAAAGACATTGATTCCTGGATGTCTCTCTCAGCACCTTCTCCGAGAATACTTGAATTGGGTAACTTAGACACACCATCTCTGACTGTTCAAGACATAACCGACAGCGAGCCCAAACCTGCGGAAGAGACGGTTCAAATTGAAGAAATCAAAGAAACTGTACCGACTCCTAGTATAACTCAAGTGGAAGCTACTAAACCGAAAGAGCTAACGTCCAATTCGACTGTGTTAGATATTTATTCGATGTTGAAAGACATTGAAAGCTTTGGAGAGAATCCAGTGACGACGGTTACTAACGCAAATTTTCTTGAAACTCCACAAAAGGAAGCGAAAGAGGAAAGATCAGCGACACCCAAAGATAATTTCATGTAAGTGCACAATAATATATTTAGTAATTACACTGGCGTCACCACAATATTACAATGGCATCTTTGGTTCTTGATTTTGTGACACTGAATATATAACAATTACTTTTCGACAATGTATAGGTACCTAGTTATGGATGTTTAAAATGTTCCAGGGAAATTTTCGAATATTTAGAGAAAGTGGAACAAAGCGCAAATGATGCGCTCTCAGTGGTGACCAGCACTACACCACAGACTATTCCAAAGTAAGTAACCTTCATATTATAGGTAGGTTTGTGTTTACCAGTGTATTAGGTAAGGTAAGTCTGTATTGGAAATGGAACGCCATCTAAGTTAGCTCTGAATGAGCTTTTCAACAGAAAGAGAAATACATACATACATAGATTCACGCCTTTATTCCCAAAAGCGGTGGGCAGGGCACATGAACCAGTGCCACTTTTAGCATAAATGTGAGTGTAAAAGATCGACAAAATGTGATATCGCAGTGATACAGCGCACAACACAGTTAAACTCTGCTCCCTTAGTCGACTTTTACGACACCCACGGGAAGAAAAGGGGACACTCCACCAGTGGGATAGTTTACAGGCTTAGAAAACAAATTGATTGATTTGACCATGAACCTATGATTACTACAAGTAAGGGCAAGCTCTGGTAATAATAAATCTCGACTGAGCGAGTAAGGGATATATCATTCTGTGTTCTTGTCTTAGTTAAACTTTTATTTGCCGCAACTGAGTTAGTATGAAGTTGCGGCACTTGCGGCAAATAAACCTACCCGCCCAAATTAAGTACCTAGGTTCTTTATTAAGCCGTCAGCAATTTTACGACCAGTTCATAATTTAGCTACATGGAGTGTTTCCGTCCCATATAGTTCCTCTGTAGAAATCTATACTCACAGACGGTCCTGGTTAGTAAAATCGGTTTTCCTTTGGACCTAACTTGTATTTTACTGTCAGTTTGGAGATGCTGCTGAGGCTGCCTCAGACGGAAATAGCCCAAAAGCTGGTGACGGCCTCCTTGCAGCTCGAGGAGCGTTCGTGCTGCATCGCTCTGCTGCAGGAGAGTTTAGCCAATCACAAGGAACAGGTATGAAATGATTGAAAAGAAACAATAGACCGGGACTTATAAAACAAATGAAACACAGCATAAACAAGTTTTGTATGAAAAACTTAAATTCGCTGTATCTGTTTACAATGGTATCTGAAGCTACGAGACATAAACTAATTACATACATAGATATACCTCATGTTAGTAAAATGCAAAGTTTCATTACAATCCAACACGTAGTTTAAAATGAGAGCGTAACTACGTTTGTATGAAGAATCGAGCTTACTGCCGACTCTTAAAATCGGAATGTATGGAAAGTTTAACAAATTTCTATGGAGTGACAGCTGCCGGCGCGTTGATATCCACCATGACCCGTCTTTCTCGCGCTAAGGTAATTCAAAAGAAGAGTGGGTTTTCCCGCTTAGGTCCACTTGATTTTATACATTAACGTTGACTTAGAAATATTAATTTTGGTAGCAGCCCAGTTTATCGTTGGTTTTAATCAAGGATTTATTTAATTTGTGTTATACTTAGTAAAGAATCAATAGTGAGACAAGTAGGTATAGGTAATTTGTCGTGAAATGTTCATAACAGCTATTTCTGTGTTCCGTTATTTTAGATGATCAACAAAGTGAGTAACTTAGAAAAGCAGTCTCTCCGCAACATCGGTAAAGTGAAACAGGAGTGCGAAGAAGCCATCAAAAGGCACCAAGCTTTTATCGATCAAGTGAGTATTTTGGTTTAAGAATATTGAGAATTCAATTTCAAAGATTTAAATGGAATGCCATGCTAGTACGACTTCGAATAATGTGACATGAGATGTCGCTGTGGTCGAGGGCCAAACTGAAAGTATATAAAAAAATATGCAGTTAAATTGAATAAAAGTATTCTTTTAGTGTTTTTCAAAGTCTCCTTTATATTGATGCACTTTTCCATGCGTTCAAACCAGTCGTTAAAACCCTTATTGAACGCTGAAATAGGGGTCGACAAGATAGCCATTTTAAAAGCATCCACTGCTTCTGCCGGTGTCTGAAACCGCTGACCACGCAACTTATCCTTGATTTTGGGGAATGTGAAAAAGTCGTTGGCACTTAGGTCGGGGCTGTATGGAGGACGGTCCAGTAGTTCGACCTTTTCACCTTCCTGATACTCAAAAATTAATTGTTAATTGTTTTCTGAGCGATGTGAGGGCTGACTCATTCCAATCCCCAAAGACTCCTGATTTTCCCGACAAGTCACATGCCGGCCGGTGTTCTTTTATCAGCTGACGCACAAGGACGGTTTCTTGCGTAACTGCCGATTTTGGTTGACCTTCACGCGCGTCGTCCGTGAGGGATACTCGGCCACGTTGAAATTCTGAATTTAAAAAGGTATAAATATGTGTCAAAAATAAGTTCGTAAGTATTAGATTCCCGATACTTTCACTGCAGCCCTCGTACATCGTTATTAAATGTCGGGGGGTCTAGATTAATTGGTTCTCGGCTGAAATGTCTGTAATGTATTCATTTGAGCACAGGACACGTGACCTCGCCCCTGTCTCTGCCTTCTCCCGGTCATCGCAGACGCAAGACGCGTATGACTTTCACCAGTGCTCTAGCTCTCTCACACCTGACTTAATCACCTATTCTCAGCTGATAAATGACAAGAAGACCCTGAACCACCGCATAGAGCAGCTCGTGGACGAGCGGCGCTCTCTCGAGGAGAGATGGAAGAGGTCGGCGCAGGCACTCGAAGAGCGCTACAAGCTCGAGCTGCGGAACCAGCACGACAAGATGGCCGCCGCGCAGCAGGTGACGTCACAACTTAGTATCTATAATCACCTATTTTCAGCTGATAAACGACAAGAAGACCCTGAACCACCGCATAGAGCAGCTCGTGGACGAGCGGCGCTCTCTCGAGGAGAAATGGAAGCGCTCGGCGCAGGCACTCGAAGAGCGCAAGCTCGAGCTGCGGAACCAGCACGACAAGATGGCCGCCGCGCAGCAGGTGACGTCACAACTTAGTATCTATAATCACCTATTTTCAGCTGATAAACGACAAGAAGACCCTGAACCACCGCATAGAGCAGCTCGTGGACGAGCGGCGCTCTCTCGAGGAGAAATGGAAGCGCTCGGCGCAGGCACTCGAAGAGCGCAAGCTCGAGCTGCGGAACCAGCACGACAAGATGGCCGCCGCGCAGCAGGTGACGTCACAACTTTGTATCTATGATTTGGTCTTGACGACCGATTTGGCCTAGTTGGTAGTAATCTACTAAGCTAGATGTCCTGGGTTCGAATCCCGGTAAGGCCATTTATTTGTGTGATGGGCACGAATATTTGTTCCTGAGTCATGGATGTTTTCTATGGATTTAATTATTTATTTATCTATATAAGTACGTTGATGTCGTCTTGTACCCATAGTAAGCTTTGCTTAGTTTATTACGCAAATGTTTATTTACTGTTAATTTCCAGGTAGCAAGGCAACGTTGGGTCAGACAAAAGGCGGAGAAAATTAAGGTAATTTAATCCTAAGGCCCTGCATACTTTCGCCGGATCGTCGGCGCATCTTGTGACCAAGTAGTAAACTACGGGTTCAAATCCCGGTCGTGGCGAATACTTTTTTACTTTGATTGGAATCGTCACCATCCTCCTAGCGTTATTCCCGGTAATGCCCCTAAAGGAGCCCGGGGTCCGCTTTGACACCTAATCCCAAAATTTGGCATTATACGAAAGCGACTGCAACCTGACCTTCCAACCCAGAGGGAAAACTAGACCTTATTGGGATTAGACCGGTTTCGTCACGATGTTTTCTTTCACCGAAAAGCTAACGGTAAATATTCCGTACACAAGTTCCGAAAAACTCATTGGTACGAGCCGGGTTTTGAACCCACGACCGCCGCTTGAAAGCCGCATGCCTGAACCACTAGGCTACCTTAGCTTCTTTCCTCTTTTTTACTTTGATTGGAATGTCTATACTTAATACGAGTATGTACTTCAGAGCGATTCCGATAAACTGACTAAAATTCCACGCAAATTAGAATTTATTTCTCAACAATTCCAGGAGCTAACAGTAAAAGGCCTCGAAGGAGAGCTCCGCGAGATGGCCGAGCGTCAGCAGAAGGAGATAACTGACCTGAAGATGCATCACGCGGAACAGCTGGGAAGAGCGCAGGCCAAGCAGGCGCAGGAGTTGGAGACGCTGCGACGGGAGCTCGAGGGGGAGAAGGAGGCCGCACTGGTGAAGGAACGACAGCTGGCCAGCTCCAGGTATCCTTGTTCCTAGTCTAGACTTATTGTCTCCTAGTCTAACAGCTAGTTTTACTGAGACATCACGCGGAGCAGCTAGGCCGAGCGCAGGCCAAGCAGACGCAGGAGTTGGAATACATAATTTAGAAAATGTAGTAATGTGGTTGAGTTTTCCTTTAATCGGACCTTTTGCTTACACTCGCTGTCTCTGTCTCGCATACGCATGCGTGCGAGCCAAGCGTCACTAAAGTGCCATTCATTTTGGGCCTTCATTAGTTCATTATGTCCTTTTGCATCCTCGTACTGCAAATGAACTAGTCACTCAAACTTCCGTACAGACTTGAGAAGCAGATCCTGGAGTTGGAGCTGACGTATCAAGAGCAACGGACCCGGCTGGTGGCGGAGATGCGCGCCGAGAACGAACGCGTCGCGTCCGGCCTCAGCGAGCGGGAGAAGCAACAGAGGGAGAGCTTCGGTGAGGCTGGAACATACCCATACTAATACCTTGCCTTTCCTTGCTTTTGCCGTGCCTTTCTCACACGGGGCGACGGCAACGCAATTTAAACTGTTTGGCAATAAGTGGCGATAAGTGGCCAACTGCGATGCAACTCAACCTCTCACACGGCGCGACTCAACTTGTGACGATCAGTCTCGTGACGTTCACCGGGCAGACGTCCAAAGCCAAAGCAATGGAGTCAAGTGATGATGAAGACATATATATTTTACCGGCACAGACGAAACCGTAACAAGAGAAGATTCTGGATACATATTATTTTAAGCCTTTTCTGTAACGTATTTCCTTGCATACTCCTTTAGCGTACAATCATACAGGCAAGGATATTTTTCAACTTCCTGCACGAATTGTATGTTTTTTAACTGCTCCGACGACAGTACGCGCGCCAATTTCGCGCAAATTCTATGAAAAGTTGCGTCGGCAACGTGCGGGCGACCAGCACTGCTAGTTGCGCGTTACTAGTTGCGTCGCCGTCGCAAACTAGTTTTCGACAAGTTGCTTCGTGTGCAGACCGCCATTTAAATACATGTGCCAACGTGTTTGGTCGCGTCACAGTTGACAACTAGTTGGTTTTGGGTTGCCCCGTGTGAGAAAGGCCTTAAACATACTAGATCCTGGAGTTGGATTGAACGTATCAAGAGCAACGAACTCTTCTGGTGACGGAGATGCGCACCGATAACGAGCGTGTGTGGTGTGGTTGTTGTACGTACAAAGATCTTGTCATTTTAAATGAAATGACCTAATCCTACACTTCTGTTCTGCAGAAAAGTGGAAAGAAGATCAAGACAAGTTACTGGAACAGAAGAAAAAGCAAATGCAACTGGAGATCGCGAAAGAAAGACAAAAAATGCAGGTGCTGATTTAAATAAAGCTATGTAAATTACAGTCAAGTGCGAAATATGTATCGATAACATCCTTTCATAAATAAGTATAAGTACCACAACCTTAATTCGCTGACATAAGACTATTTATTGAGACATATTTATTTATGAGCAAGTTGTATGCACCCAATATTTTTACACTTGACTGTACATCTGTGTCAATTAGGCTGTAGGGTTTCGGCTGCCAACAGCGATATCCGTCTTTAACAGATTTTTGTCTATTTATGTAATTTAATTGTAGTTGCTCCCATACAAACATTTGTTCGAATGGCATCGAAAAAAACCGTAGGAATGCCTATTCATACATTTATTTGAAATAGTTCCACCAAAGGTACTGCTCAAAGGAACTACTGCGCATAATCCCCGATTTTTTGTTCTATTTCTAGGAAGAAATGAAACTGGACCGAGAAGAGTTAGAACAAGAGTTCGAGCAACACAAGCGAGAGTTTGAGGAGGAGCAACAGCAAGCGCTGAAGAAGAAGGTGACGGAGATAGCCGCGCAGCACCGGCAGGAGCGGGACAGGGAGATAGAGCGGGCCATAGAGAGCATGGAGGCTGAGGCGCAAACCGGACGCAGAGAGTTACAAGAAGCGATGAGGTATACGGTGTGAGAGGGAGGAAGATATCTGTATAGTTCAGATTATTTGAACTAAGCTCATGAATGGCCATTGTACTCAGCTCATGATAGCCTTTGCGGTCAGCGCGTGCCAATTTTGCAAAAAATGTTACCGCCACGTTAAATGTTCATTGAATAATGAACTCTATCTTCTTTTACAATAGATTCTAAAGTAGCTACGAGATAAAATACCTTCTATACATTACTTACCGAGGGCTATAAATGAAAGAAAGCCGAAATCGCAGGTATTTGTGACCCGAGCCGCCGGCGAGGGTTGTAAATATGCGATAGAGGGCTTTCTTCTTTACTGCCCGTGGTGAGTACACAATTTTACGTCTTCACCTGGCCACAATGCGAGTTTTACCGTAAGCACAGCGTGCGGTAAAAATCACAATAGTGCCAGGTGTGACGTAATCGTACATTGTTTAACGAGAGGCGTAAGTGGAATAGTCTGTCAAGCGAGTCGTGTCCCTGGAAAATGGCGGCAAATTATAAAAAACGCATGCTGGTAACACAAATGTATGGCGGCGTAATAGGTGCTTATGACTGACAGTTTATTTCATAGGTAAAATTGTTGCCATGTAAAGAATTTGATAAAAATGCTGTGGACGCGACTCGCTTGACAGACTCTATTGCGGACAAGAGTCTAGCAGAAGCCTGACGCCGAAGGCCGAAGTTTTCAATATTCTTACGCCCGTGTTATACACAATGTTTTTCATTACATTTGCGAGGAAATAATAATTACAAAAGACAGAAAAATCTATGTTTCATACAACCGCACTATCTAAAAATTGCCGAAATTGACAACTTCAGTTCCAGATCCGTGCGAGTGGAGCGCGCAGCTTCAATATTTCAACCAATCATAGAACAATACAGTAGTATTCTTGCGGCGCGTGGCCAACTAGATTTTTTTCAACCAATCATAGAGCAGAATTCTAGTGACGCGCGGCCAACTAGATTTGCTTAAACCGATTGGTTCAGATCACACACAAGCTCATAACTCCCTAGAGAGTTATGAAAATCCATAACTCCCGTGGCGTGGGCCCAATTTAAGCCATTGCCCTTCTGTATACAGGCATGGAATAACAACTTTTACGAGCAAGTGTGACGAAAAGAGGGTGAAGCCTCTCACAGACTGGCGCGACCTGGCCGCGGCGGTTAATGGTAAACTTGTCATGGTAGCTGTCAAACCTACTATTGACCGCCACTGCAGGCCGCGCCAGTGTGACTCAGGCCTTAGAGAGACGCACCATATAGACAGCATAAAGGAGGAGGAGGTGGAGGCGGGACGCAGAGAGTTGCAAGAAGCGATTAGTTAGAAAAAACATTTCCACAGAGTGTTGTACTCATATATATAAGTAACTATATCAAGATAGAACCAAATAGAACGAAAGGTACCTCGCGTGGCGAAAAGACGCCTCGACGACTTCTTTGCTCGTCGCGAACTTCAGTTCGCTCACGACCGCAGTTCGCCTGCGACGTCAGGTTTTAAGAACAAAATGACTCGTCGTTCGATAATCAACTGTCCAAACACCACCAATAAAGAAGCTGTTATTGGTATTAAAAAACAATTTATTTATTGCTCTGTATTATTTTCATCAAAAAGATTATGTCCGACGCTAGTTTTCCATTGTGGCTTTAATTTGACGACACAGACTTGTCGTGCATTCAAAACTATAGTCTATTTTTTTATTCCGTAGACTAAAATGACATTTCATGTATTGCTAGTTTTTTACGTCTTATAAATAGTGATGTGCTACAACCGGTACTAACCGAAAATAAACGATTGGGAGGTACTTATATTTGTTGATGAAGCGTCTGTAACACAATGAATGGATAATCCGTGACGTGCTAAAAACGAGAGAACACGCACTGAAAACATCCAATCACTATACGAGTAAAATGCCGAATGCCAAATTCGTTAACCAAAATGGCGTCGCGTCAGGTTGGCGATAGGTACGTTAATGTCATTTCTAATGTTTGAGTACATTAGTAGTGAGTACATTTTATTTATTGTTTATTTCGTATCATTTTGTGGGTAGATTTTATGAGTTGGGCTCATTCCACCTAATTTCCATAACGCCTAATACACTAATTACACTAAAGTTCAAATTTCCGTAGGTTCATAATACCTAAATATCCAATTGTCTTAATTGCTACAATGAACAAATTTCATAATTACTTTAAACTAAAACGTCTCATGACCATAATACCTAAATATTAAAATGTACATTTATTTCAAATACCGAATCACAGATACGACAAATTTTTAAAAGAACCTAAGCTGAAAACTCCAGAACATCAAAATGTCATAGTTTCAAAATGCCTAAATTTTTGCAGCTATGGAGCTAGCTACAGTAACAAGAAGGTAAGTAAAGCAAAGTATACATGATGGTTAACTAGTCTGATTGAAATGTAGGTATTCTGGTACTTGGTTGTTTTGAACATAGTATGTTTTGCGACTATGGTATTGTGAAGTTTGCCCATTATGAAACTTAGATATTGTAAAATCTAGCCATATTGCGAACAAGGTATTATGAAAAAAAAAAGTTAGGTGTTTGTAATTTAGGTATTTTGACACTAAGGCCTTTTGAGATCTCGGACTATTGAAAAAGAGGTACTTATAATGAAATTTAGATGGAATGAGCCCAACTCGATTTTATTTTTTGTTTATTTTGAATCTAAAATTAATTCAAGATTTTATCGGTTATTCACAAACCGATATCAAAGATCAGCACTGTTTGTATATAGCTGGTCACATTATTTCTACGTTTGACATTTGTGGTTGTCATTTTAGTCTACGGAATAAAAAAATAGACTATAGCGATGTAAAGATAAGCTATTCAAACTGTCGAGTCGTGTTCAAGGTCGATTTCTCATTTTTTCAGTCAAAATAAGAATAGTGCTGTACACTGCGATTTTCTTACTCGATTAAAATCGATTTTGAAAGCAGAGAAAATGATAATAGGCATGACACCTCATGATCAAAATGATAACGTAGTGATGCTAAATGGATAGTAAACTATCAAATTATCGTAATAAAGTGTAAATTATAAAATATAACTCTGAACCTTGAAAGTTTAGACAAATTATGCATTTTCTTTATTGTCAAGAGTAAATTTAAAGCTACCAATAGAATCTCTACGCTTTTATAGAAACCAAATTCTATGACAACTATGTACTTAAACGCAGTATTTCGCGACCGAAACAACAATTTGTGAATTTGCCGGATTTCCCTTACAACGATACAATTTCTTTGTACTAACAAATGTCAATTCTGACGTCAGACCTGTCTGTCTATCAGTAAGAAGCGTTTTGTATTTTTGTTTTTTTTTTTAAATTATAGTTGCTCCCATACAAACATTTGCTACAAACTGTTTCGAATGCTATCATAAAAAAGGTATACTCTTGCTTGCCAGAATTTCATTTGCCCGAATTTTATCTGCCATTAAATTCAACTGCCATAAAGTTGTTTTCTATAATTTTGTATGCCATACTCATTGTTTACCATATTAATTATATGCCAGAATCTTTGTTTCCATAATATCAATATCAATAATCTCTTTTTGCATAATCATTGTAATCCATAACTATCACATGCCATAATGTAATTTGCCATCCATCTCAACATCCATAATATTCATATGTAATAATGTGGGTACGTATTGCAGTGTCGAAAATGAAAAAAAAATACCTCGAACCTATCTGCGACCCGGGTCGGTTTTGCCACTAAGTAAAAATAAACTTTTCTCTGAGATTACCCAATGCCAAGATAGTGGTGTATCATAGGCAGCAGGGAACAGTGGCTTAGTGGCAAAACCGACTCGGATCGCGGATAGGTTGGATGGTTAGGGAGCAAAGCTCCCGCTTCCGTCTTCGAGGATTTTTTTTTTATAAAATAGCGGAAAAACTAACAAATTAACAAAGATGAATCCGAATGCATGTTTAGTATGGCGTTTAAATATGCTATTAAATAATATTATTGCAAACAATAATCTGGAAAACAATACGTATGGCATTCGTATCATTATGACATCCAATATTCGGGTAAACAAGAATATGTCAATTAACTATTATGGTAAACGAAACATTCGGGCAAATGAAATTCGGGCAAGCGAAGTTCGGGCAAATGATTATTATAGTATGTGAATGTCGGGCAAACAATAGACAACCATAAAAAAATCTTAGTCATCATCCACAAGACAAACATCGCCAATTTACGCTGACTTCACCGCACACGCAACCACCCGCTTTTTATGCTGATAGCCGACTGTTTTTGTTTGTGCCTGACGGCGGTGGGAGCGGCTGTGCATAGAATCGGTGTGAATTGGTGTGGCGTGTTCTAATCGATGCTTTTGAATCGTTTACGCGCGGGTGAAACCAACACAATTTAAGTAGGCCCCTATTGTAATTGTATCTGGACGCATTTTAGAGGACTTACGATATAGCTCGGCCAGTATTAAAGTGTAGCGTGCGTGAGCAGGAACGTAAGCAATCCCTTGAGAAACTTGTTCAGGATGCTTCGGCAGTGAACAAACTAAAAGTCCTCGACGAAATCGTTCCTTGTACACTGTAAAAAAATCGAGACCTTTTAAGACTATTTTTAATTTCCTCTGTTGAATATAATTATCATTTCCTCTGTCCATTCTTATCGATATTTTGAATCGATACAAAATACACCTACAAGTTATTGCAACTGCTGCGTGCTAATCGATGTTGACGAATCGATGTCGAGCGGGTTATGCTTCCCGTCATTTAAATTACGCTCGTGATGGTAAAGTACCTACACAAAATGTTACACGCTCGGTTCCCGTACTAATCGACGAGCTCTTTCCTTCTATCTTGATATAGTTCTGTGTTATGGCTACTTAAGGCAGGTTCCATCAACTTAGGACCTTTACAGACCGCTCAACGTTAAATATGGTGCTGACAGCTGTCATTCCATGGAAACATGTCAAAAACTCCATACATTCAGATTTTAAGGTTCCCCTCCGTTAGCCCTAATAATTTCATACCTAATTTTACTAGCCCTAAAATCACAAACCCGAATTTTCATTGTTCCTAATTATTCATTAGCCCTAATTTCAGTATCCCGAATTTTCATAATATCTAATTTCTCATGACCGAATTCTCACTAAGACTAATTTTATTTGACCGATTTCTTCCTAGGCCTAATATTGCAATGCCTAATAATGACTACACCTTATTATCAATGTCTCTAAAATCACTAACCCGAATCTTCATTTTGCCTAAGTATTTTAGCCTTAATGTCATTATCCCGAATTGTCAGTAGTACTAATTTTGTTTCACTGTTTTTTTCTTCTTATAATGTCGGTTCTCGCGCTTCGCTGGCCGCTGCCGCGGCACGCTCGCTTCGCTCGCTCGCTGTAGGGTCGCAGTTCTACCTAACACTCCTCCTCGCTTCGCTCGTCGTCGTACCTACACTGATCTGCCTTAGGGTAGAATAGGTGGGTAATCCGATGTCTATCTAGCTCACTCTTATTAGACAGAGAAGTATCATGCGAGAAAAAATGAGAGAGCTCTTGCGCCGTCTTGTGATAGCCGACCAGCAAGTCGACGCCACCCCGCTGCGTGGGGTGTCTATTTCTGGTCTGAGGGACACAAGTGAACCCTAACCTAACCGACCTAAGGTAGAGTTCGCTTATGACATGCCATTTTTGTCCGCCCTATAATGCACGATCCAATAATCCACGTCCACGAAAACTGGACACGGATTATCGGGCCGTACATTATTTGGCCGTGCATTATTGGCTCCCATTTTGACGAGATTAGGACGTCTATCATGGGACGGCCGCGCAATACTCCGCGGTAAAAAGTAGCCTGTTAATCAGGGATGCATTAATTAGTACTAGTCAAACATTAGAGCAAAAGTTAATAGGTCAAGTGATAGTTAGGTGTGACGAAATTAGGTGTAGTGAAAATTAAACATAGTGATTAGCCATAGGCACATTAATCATTAGGCTTAGTAGTCATTAGGAAAAATGATAATTAGTTTCCAATATATTACCACACTTGATGTTTAGCATTAGGAATGATTAGGGGGTTTGAAATTAGGCGCAGCAAATAATTATGCCATATAAAATTAGGTATCCGAATATTAGGGCTAATGAAAAATCGAACGTTGTTACACTAACGATATTAGTTTAAGTGGGGGTGACCCAGATTTTAACGAACACCGTGTACAATTACAGAAGGTTTGGTGCAACCCACCCTTACTAGCCCACTTAAGAATTCCACGGAATTAAAAATCAGGGTTTAGTGTGATGTAGTAGATGTGACCACTAGTGGTCCAGTCAAACTGAACTCACTGCACGTTGTAGCCACTGGGGCTGGGGGCGTGGTTTAAGAAAATCGAGGAACAACCTTAACGTTGTGAATATGGCGGCAGGAGGAACAAGGAGCAGTACGAGTGTGAGCTGCGCGAGCTGGCGGAGACGGAGCAGGCCACGCTGCGCCGCTACCAGGACGCACAGGCGCGGGTGCGCGACACCGAGGACCGCTGTAAGGCTTACTACAGGAACAGGGAGCAGTACGAGTGTGAGCTGCACGAGCTGGCGGAGACGGAGCAGGCCACGCTGCGCCGCTACCAGGACGCACAGGCGCGGGTGCGCCACACCGAGGACCGCTGTAAGGCTTACTACAGGAACAGGGAGCAGTACGAGTGTGAGCTGCGCGAGCTGGCGGAGACGGAGCAGGCCACGCTGCGCCGCTACCAGGACGCACAGGCGCGGGTGCGCGACACCGAGGACCGCTGTAAGGCTTACTACAGGAACATGGAGCAGTACGAGTGTGAGCTGCGCGAGCTGGCGGAGACGGAGCAGGCCACGCTGCGCCGCTACCAGGACGCACAGGCGCGGGTGCGCGACACCGAGGACCGCTGTAAGGCTTACTACAGGAACAGGGAGCAGTACGAGTGTGAGCTGCACGAGCTGGCGGAGACGGAGCAGGCCACGCTGCGCCGCTACCAGGACGCACAGGCGCGGGTGCGCGACACCGAGGACCGCTGTAAGGCTTACTACAGGAACAGGGAGCAGTACGAGTGTGAGCTGCGCGAGCTGGCGGAGACGGAGCAGGCCACGCTGCGCCGCTACCAGGACGCACAGGAGCGGGTGCGCGACACCGAGGACCGCTGTAAGGCTTACTACAGGAACAGGGAGCAGTACGAGTGTGAGCTGCACGAGCTGGCGGAGACGGAGCAGGCCACGCTGCGCCGCTACCAGGACGCACAGGCGCGGGTGCGCGACACCGAGGACCGCTGTAAGGCTTACTACAGGAACAGGGAGCAGTACGAGTGTGAGCTGCACGAGCTGGCGGAGACGGAGCAGGCCACGCTGCGCCGCTACCAGGACGCACAGGCGCGGGTGCGCGACACCGAGGACCGCTGTAAGGCTTACTACAGGAACAGGGAGCAGTACGAGTGTGAGCTGCACGAGCTGGCGGAGACGGAGCAGGCCACGCTGCGCCGCTACCAGGACGCACAGGCGCGGGTGCGCGACACCGAGGACCGCTGTAAGGCTTACTACAGGAACAGGGAGCAGTACGAGTGTGAGCTGCACGAGCTGGCGGAGACGGAGCAGGCCACGCTGCGCCGCTACCAGGACGCACAGGCGCGGGTGCGCGACACCGAGGACCGCTGTAAGGCTTACTACAGGAACAGGGAGCAGTACGAGTGTGAGCTGCACGAGCTGGCGGAGACGGAGCAGGCCACGCTGCGCCGCTACCAGGACGCACAGGCGCGGGTGCGCCACACCGAGGACCGCTGTAAGGCTTACTACAGGAACAGGGAGCAGTACGAGTGTGAGCTGCGCGAGCTGGCGGAGACGGAGCAGGCCACGCTGCGCCGCTACCAGGACGCACAGGCGCGGGTGCGCGACACCGAGGACCGCTGTAAGGCTTACTACAGGAACATGGAGCAGTACGAGTGTGAGCTGCGCGAGCTGGCGGAGACGGAGCAGGCCACGCTGCGCCGCTACCAGGACGCACAGGCGCGGGTGCGCGACACCGAGGACCGCTGTAAGGCTTACTACAGGAACAGGGAGCAGTACGAGTGTGAGCTGCACGAGCTGGCGGAGACGGAGCAGGCCACGCTGCGCCGCTACCAGGACGCACAGGCGCGGGTGCGCGACACCGAGGACCGCTGTAAGGCTTACTACAGGAACAGGGAGCAGTACGAGTGTGAGCTGCGCGAGCTGGCGGAGACGGAGCAGGCCACGCTGCGCCGCTACCAGGACGCACAGGAGCGGGTGCGCGACACCGAGGACCGCTGTAAGGCTTACTACAGGAACAGGGAGCAGTACGAGTGTGAGCTGCACGAGCTGGCGGAGACGGAGCAGGCCACGCTGCGCCGCTACCAGGACGCACAGGCGCGGGTGCGCGACACCGAGGACCGCTGTAAGGCTTACTACAGGAACAGGGAGCAGTACGAGTGTGAGCTGCACGAGCTGGCGGAGACGGAGCAGGCCACGCTGCGCCGCTACCAGGACGCACAGGCGCGGGTGCGCGACACCGAGGACCGCTGTAAGGCTTACTACAGGAACAGGGAGCAGTACGAGTGTGAGCTGCACGAGCTGGCGGAGACGGAGCAGGCCACGCTGCGCCGCTACCAGGACGCACAGGCGCGGGTGCGCGACACCGAGGACCGCTGTAAGGCTTACTACAGGAACATGGAGCAGTACGAGTGTGAGCTGCGCGAGCTGGCGGAGACGGAGCACGCCACGCTGCGCCGCTACCAGGACGCACAGGCGCAGGTGCGCAAGCTCAAGCTCATACTTGGATCAACCAAACTGAGCAATGTGGTTGGCAACTGTCAAATGTTTGACTAGATGGCGCCATCATAGATCTGTCCCTGTCACTAGCCATTTTCTATGGGATTTGGCTTAAACGGCTTGATTCTAAACAAGGAAATTCCGAAAAAAAAAACAAGAAATTGACAGTTTTGGTAGGACTGACAGGTTCATCCTATGATGGCGCCATCTGCAAATACCTTCGCCCGGCCCGTAAATTGGCCAAGAATAGGTCTATAGTCTCTAGTAAGCCCCTCCTGAACTTTAGAGTTGGCTAATGTACAATCGGCGTATTCATACAGGAAAGGTACTCAACTGTCCGGCTCCGATTAGTTTTATTTTTATATATGTTATAGAGTAGTCTAAAATAACAAGCACTTATTTTTAGCTGCCCAAACTTAAATCAACCTGTTGGGAGTAATTGTCCTTCAAAGTACTGAAACGTGACCAAAGTAGAGAGATTTGTTCAAGCAAACTATGAAACTTTGACGTGTCTTGTTTTATATAAAATATGAGTTTGAGTTGAAATAAAAAAACCTGTGTCCATTATTTTTACATTATAATGAAACCAGGAATAAATTATCAATTTTCTTGAAGAAATATCTCTAAAGAAGTCAGAAGGGTTTGGTCACTTTTCAGTACTTAGAAGGACAATTTCTCCCAACAGGTTGAGTTTAGGCAGCTAAAAAAAATATGTGTCTGTTATTTTAGACTACTCTATAACATATATAAAAATAAATCAAATCGGAGCCGGTCAGCTGGGTACCTTTCCTTGTTAGATACAGCCCGACTCTCACGCAAGGCCACGCAACGCGTAAACGAGACCTAACAACCGAGTTTTCCGATTGATTAGGTACGGTATTCCGGTCGACTTGAAATAGTACATTACGTAACTAGGGCGGTGAATTCGTGAATGCCCCAGATCGCAGGTGTTTGTGGCCCGAACCGAAGGTGAGGGCCATAAATATGCGCTCTGGGGCTTTACGAATTACCGCCCGTGTTGAGTACAAAATTTTACGTCTTCACCTGGCCACAATGCGAGTTTTCCCGTACGCACAGCGTGCAGTAAAACTCGCATTATGGCCAGGTGTGACGTAAATATATTTACAGTACATATGGTGCTACTTTCCCGCACTAGTGCGGAAAAGAGCACTTTCCGTGCATATGTCGAAACTTTAAAGAGCCATATGCACAGTAAAACGTTGTACGATACACGTGCGAATAGGTAATTCGCAACTCGTATCGATTTAAAACACTCCCTACGGTCGTGTTTTAATTTATCACCACTCGTTGCGAATTTCCTATTTTCGGCACTTGTACCGTAAATAACTATTTTAAATTTCAGGTGCCGAACTAGAAATTTCGATCACGCAGCTTGAAACTAGAAACAAACTTATTACTGAGGTAATTATTTTTTACCGTTATCGTATATTTTTTTACTCGGTGAAGTCTGGCGCAGCGTGCCTTCCAATCCAAAGTATGGAGGAGCTAAAGTAGTACAGTCGAGACAAAAATGGTAATGGTACCGTACTCAATATCCCCACCCACCGTTCTATGTCGTACTGCTACTGGAATTTCGACGCTCGTATTTATTTTTAACACCAGACTGTACCATTGATTCTATTGAAAGCGTAATCTTTCAGAGTAGAGAGTATAAAATATCTAACGATGCCCAGGCACCTCAAAAATCATGACTGTAAAACGTAAACTTAAACGGTTAACTTCAATTTCATTCACAACCCAACTTAAAGTTAAATATTAATGATGTTCACTTCGTGCAATGGCCAAAATGACATACAATCGACGTTTCTGGCTGATTAACTGATGATATCCAGCTGAAATCAAATAATAATATAAGCAATCTGTACATCAGCTGTCCCTGTTTTTTTTT